>JAYKKI010000020.1:31086525-32442288 GCA_039881145.1 Druceiella hillmani
GTTGATAATATAATGGCAAATAGCATTCGTATTTGTTGTGGATGAGTTGAAGTAGATGCATTTTGAAGTGTTGAATCCCAATGTGCATCATCCTCCAACAAATGCAAGAGTTGGCATGCTTCACGATATGTTTGACACAAATGACCGTTGACTGTTCTCAATTCTCGAAATGATTTTGGGCCATTGACGTTAACTAATAACAATCTCAAATAAAAACACTCAGCATTGTTTGGATGTACTGTATATATTCTCCCAATTGTATCTGTTTGGAAAATGCCAAGATGCCCATGGTCTGCTGTTCCTTGTTTACGTCTATGAAATTTTTTCGAAGACACATTCTATGTGTAATACTAAGGCATTTCAGAATATAACAAATTTATCGCAAAAGTATCAGTTTCGCATAATTTGAAAAAAGCTGTCAACGTAGTCGCTGGTGGTTGTGCTGCTCTTTCCAATACATTTGCTACATTAAAATAAACACGTTGGCCATTCTCAAGATGCACAGCCAAGTGAACAACCACAGGATGTCTTTCGTGCATTGGAAACGACATAATCCTCCAGACAGCTTCATTACTATTAATATAGCGCCCCATTTGATACTGAGTTATTTAATCATTTCTATTATCACCAGCAACACCGAAAACAGCCATATCGCTCCCTTTATTGACATACTTGCAAATATATTTAATGGATTTGACTGAATTACAATACTCCGCATTTATATGAGCATTGAATGTTTTTGATAATAATGGACAATACGGAACCATCCAACGATTATCAACTTCAACGTTCTGGTTACGCATTCTAATGGTTGCCGTTTTGCCATTATCATTAGGTGATCTACGTCGATACAACGGATATCCGTCATTGCCCGTTATTGTGTCTGAAGTCAATTGCCTTTGGTATCGTTTCGATCACTTTCCATCAATCATACATGGCGAATTCATATTTAGTTCACCGCACGGATCATGTATCATGTTTTTAACGACAACTTGTAATAACTCATGATCAACAGTTTGATCAGGAATTTCAGCTGATATAACGTTATCGATTTGATCCGGAGTTATTTTATGTACCAGCCAAATTAATATATGTGCGTGCGGCAAACCCCTTTTTTGCCATTCGATGGAGTACATATGGCAACGCACCTCTCCAAATACACATAATTTCACAATTAAATCCATAAGTGCTTTCAATTTTTGCCGAAAAACACGTGCTGTAATGTCATGTCGATCAGTTGTCGACTGTCCTTCAAATAAATTGTTCTTGATGTCATCCCACTGCGGATTACATGTAAATGTAATGAACAGATCCAGTCGACAGTATTTTCGTACATAAGATATTGTGTCTTGTGCATATTCCGTGGGCTACCAATATACGAAGATGGCAATATAGTTAAAAGTCCGATGTCAGTAACATCAGCATCATTCGCTATCGCATCTTGCAAATTAATATATTCTTCGGATCTTAATTTTGTTTGGTTGAAACGAATAAAATTAAGACGTTCAGTTTCTATTTTGGCATACATATCAACGATGATATAGTTTACGACATCTCAAGATATAATTTTGTTCTTGTGGACGAACCATCAATCGATACGAATAAAAATTCATGGCATTAAATTTTTTTATGTACATGTAAACCTGAAAATAAGTGCAAAATGTGACTTTAGAAATTTTTATAAATGATGAAGTGTCAACACACTGAAAATAGGTCAATTATTTACCTGTTTGTGGATCAGTCATTGGTATATTGGTATGGCAGCCATCGTCACCTTTCCAATGCAATATTGTGTATTGTAATGCATCGTAACTACGATGAAGTTCCGAAACACGTTGCAATTGCTCATTAAGTACAATATCACGGGATTGAAACTGATCACCGAGAATTACAATTGCAACCTCATCAATTGTCGGTGCATTGACTCGCCTTTCATGCTCTCCAAAAGGTGTTCTATCAGCCTTTATTACGATTTTGTGATTATCAGATGGCATATGATCGAGAGCAATTTTGAACAATTGAACTAATGCGTTATGCTGATGGAAAAACCTTTGTAGCTCACGAATAATTTCTCGTCTTGTATTCAAAACAATTGCACAACTTTGAACATGTATGCAATTTCAGGTAGATGTTGTATGATAATTTTTATTATTTTTATTATAATTTTAGGTAGATGTTGTATCATAATTTTTAAAACTATCGAATACTTTATGATTCAGATTGATATAAACATGGGACAATCCTGTTGAAGTATTTACTATATACTCTAATAATTTTAGTAGCACCAAAAGAAGTCATTTGAAATGCCGAATTGTATTGTTGAATATGACTCAAAAAATTCTTCGACTTTTGAGATGTCCCAAAAATTAATGAATACAATGTTTCGGGTGGAGTTTCTAATGCTGGCAATCTCACTTTGCCAGTAGCATAACACATGCCGGACGTTTCACCTGGAAAGTTAGCCGCATCATAATGTTGACATATTACGTCCATCATTCCAATGTATCCGTACACACTATAATCAATCTGACTGTTGTAATTAAAAGCAGCTCGCATCATTTCAGCCAAAACAGAACGACGTATTCGTGATCGCCGTGCAAGATTCAGTATAGGTACAGGGTCAACAGATCTATTTCGTATATTACGTTCACGCTGCGATGCATTAGCTTGTGCGCGTTCATCTCCAGTCTGTGATCGTCTTAGTAATGCCACATCATTTGAATTACGCGTTCGGCGACCTATATTTGCTCGTCTTGCTTGTGGCATTTTTCCTTCAATTAAAAAATAATAAATCAAATTAAAAAAATAATTGCTACATTAATAGTGGTACACAATATGTTTTTTCAAATAAAGAAACACACATGCATACATGTAATTCACTTCAACAGTTTAAAACTTACCGTTTGTGTAAATGCGTTTGACAATTCAATTCATAGTACATTTGAACAAAAAATATAAACACAAAGCAATAATTATCGCTGACAATTTGCTTTAATCGAACCACGTCCAAAATGAAATGACCGCATGAATGACATAACAACATGCTTTTACTGTCAACACTGAAAAAAGTTTCAATTTGAGAGCACAATCGCCATCTGAAAAAAGGTTCAATTTGACAGCAAAATCCCCATTTACAAAATGATCCGCCATTTATTGAATTCAGTTGTTACAAAAAATGTGTGGTATCTCAATCTACTTGCTTTTTAATAAATTAAATTTCCCATTAATATTAATACCACTATAAGCCAGGAATTTTGCAATTTTTGCTATTTAGTTCTCAAAATTCGTGTTAGACACAAAAATGGGGTATTGAAAATTTTACGTCGCATTTTGAAATAGTTTTGCATTTTTAGCAGATTCAATAGACTGAACTAAATTATTCCTTCTGTTTATACAATACACTGAAGTACGAGTCTAAAATATGCTTGAGTGTGCAACATGCTTGGAAATTTTCATGAGTACTATTATTTTTACAAAATAGGTTGAAGAAGTGATTCACTTTTCGAATATGAAAAAGTTATAATCTATGTTTAGGTACTTTTTAAAAAGTCGTTAAATATTTCAATTTAATTTTCGTTGAGGTCATTTTAAGACCATATTATCAAAAAATTAGAAAAGAGACAACGGGTTCTCTTAAAGTTAGTTAGTCTATCAGTTTGCCTATAAAAGCACTCATTAAAATTAACTAAACTATATTTATTACGCACCGAAAATATGAATATAAAATCTGCAACCATTCCCATAAACCTAGATGTTAGCAGTTTCGAATGCCGGGATTCTCGAGATCCGAAAATAATTTCACGGGATGCATAGATTCAGGATCTGGAATTATAAGTTAATTTTACTGCACATATTTGCGAAATAATCACATTCCGGATTGCGGATTAAATTCAAATACCATTGATAATTTGTATGTCATGAAAACGACACTTCTAGTTTTTACCAGCTAATATAAAGTGTTTGTATATTCTTAAGCCAGTTAGTACTTAACGTAGATGGTTGAGTCTTACTTAGTACTGATACATTATAATTTCCATAATCCAGATATTAGGTAATGTAGGTAACAAAGTTCCATGTTTTCTTTCATTCATATGAATCCACGCACAAATCCTTCCTCATAATATTAAGATTTGAATCCAAATCTGTGTGTCAGACAATGCTTCAAATAATCTATTTCTCACATAGATATTTAATATAGAAAGCTTCTTATATATGAAATATAGATAAATTCAGTGCATGTGGAAAATTGTCCAGGAAAAAGCGGAGAGAAGTTTTCAGTTTCATGACTGGCATGCACCTCGCCTTAGATGCGATTACAAAGAGAATTTGAATTCGAACGACTTTGACAATAAAATGTAGCATTCAATAAAATAAATTATTCAATCAAATCAAAATCTAATTAAGCTATTTATTTCAATTTATCAATTTCATCCTTATGAAATCGATCCAGAAGGAAAAAATAAAACAAAATGGAATTCTTAATATTTTGAAATTTCACTAGGCTTTGAATATGGAAATATTATGAAATTTAAGTATTTAATTTAAATATCAGAAGAAATAAAATTACAGAGATAATGGATTCTTCTCACGAGTAGTAATTCAGTAAAGTATATCGTGAATTAAATAAGAAAATCAATGGAAACTTAGGGCGTGATGTGAGTTGATTAATATCGGAATTTACATAAAAGTAAAATATATGCCTTACTACGATTTAGTCACGTATATAGAATTGATTATGAGCATGGTATGGATAAATACAGGTCGTACAACAAAATTGCATAGAAATATACATAGATATGACTGAATTTATAAAGCAATAAAAATGAGAATTTTTTTTTAATTAATAATAATTAATGGAATAATTTATTGGGAAGCAGTGGCCGTCAGAAAAAAATATTAAAAATTTATGGATCAATAAAATTTAGAATAATGAAAATTAGAAAACCAATTAGAAGCCTCAAAAGGATTGAATTTTTTTTCATACTCTAAAAATTAAACTATGAAGTGAGCAAGTATAATTTAACTAAATTTTTAATTTTCTTTTCTTTAATTGATAGAAAATATTTACTTGCTCTTGTTTTGATAGCTAAAATATTAAGTGCGGTTTAATATCAAAATACAATTTAAACATAGACATTATAAAGAAAAATTTAAGCAACCAATAATTTCTCATATCTTTTCCACCTAATTGGTGTTATTATATGACTAAGCAAGTAATGTATGCATGGAAGCAAATATTATATAATATTAGTGTAAAAATAAAGCAATTTTAGTGAAAAAATAGAGTGATTTTATTTGTAAATTACAAGTGATGATATCTACCCCGCAATAACAATAATAATGTAAGAGAAAATCCCGTCATTACTTTAATATAGATGCTATTGGGCGTTTTTTGTATATAATTGCGATATTAAACAAATAATACTTATCTTCAGATCTAGTTGAAATTCACGCAAGTTTTGTTATTATTGTCTTCCTTGATTTATAGCTTATAAATCCCTCTTATAATATTGTGTATACTCAGGCACGAACTCAAAATTTCTTTACAATAACATTTTTACAACAAATGCGGTCTGCATTTACGTCTGCATATATAAATCACTGCGTTCAATAAACTGAGAACACCAATTTAAAAAAATTAACTCTTGAATGCATTAACTGAAGCCTTGTCCTTTGTTGTTAATGCCTATAATATTTTTCTATTTTCAATACTAAAAATTGTCTGTTTTTCCTTAAGATAAATTTTGTATATTTTATGCAATTTTACAGCAGTATAATAATGCGGGTATAAAGGAATACAAAATTAAATTACCTTAATAAAACTTCCAGTCGCCTTCAAAATGTACTAGTATTCGTAGTTTTCAGAGGATACCATGAAAAATCATTTTTTTAACATTTCCCGCATCATATGAGGGTTAGATTGTTTTTTACTATGCTCCAATTTCATACTTGTACGATATGTTTGGGTCGTAAGTCTTTAAATTAAATAGTTTTTGGAAACGAACTACTATTATAAATGGACCCGTGGTTGATTTTATAAAACTTTTGTTTCTCCTCTTGAGGTACCGAATCAAAAAATAATAATTTTGGGCTGTAAATCCATTGCTCATCAAATTAACCATTTATATGAAATTGCATTGCCACGATATTTGTTTATCATATAAAATTTCATGATTCAGCAAATAAGTGGCGTAGATATAAAAGGATTATGTATGAATGCCGCTTAAGATGCTGTAATGTATATTTAAGTAGATATTAGCCTTTTGCATAATTTAACCTCAAAGGTTTCATTGTCTGTGTGTCATATTATCGAGACAAAAAACTTTGACCTACTTTTTGGGACCACTAACGTGGAAAGTCTTCAGGTGTGATTCGATCAATTTTGCACGCTACCTTTATGTAAATAGTTTCGTATTATCGAGCGAAGGCAATATGAATGTTATATTTGTCTTCCCAATAAATGGATCTCCGCGTAGAGGTCGCCTTTTCTGGGCAGCGTTGCTTCAGGGGTGGGCGGACGAAATAAATCGTGACTACGCGAATACGTGACTAGCGGAGGGCACTCAGGTTCAGCAGAACGATCAACGAATTTTTTTTCGTATATGTTCTCAGACTGCGTCATTGAGTATATCGAAATATTATTTTTATTATGGATTATTATCGTGAAGTGAAGAAGTGAAAATTTCATCAAATATATATTGAATAACATGAAAATCGCATCTTTTTCACAGCATATAATAGTAAAAAAAAACTATACAAATTTACAAGCGAATTACGGCTTTAAAAGATCAGAGATGAGAAGTTAAAATAATATTACATATAAAATTGTACTGACTTTAGCAAATATTTCTCAAATATTTGAATAATATCGTGGAATGATTTTATTTTTTATATAATAATTGCATGAAAAATTATTTTTGTTATTTATTATTTTATCCCTAAGTTACCATTTACTTATTAATAAAAATCCCGTGAGATTTACAGAAGCCGACGAAATATATTTCAATATTTTTAATATCTCGAAAAACCTACAAACTTACCCAAACGGTTTTCTATGTCCAAATACTTCAAAAATAAATGATAACAAAATTTAATAAGAACAATAACGAATAAGGTAGATTACTATAACTAATGGTCAATCGTGGTCCACCAAGCAACTCCTTAACCTAAATTCTGAAGTGCTCAATATTGACACTGGGTACATTTTGTAATGCTGTATATAACACTGTGAGTGTATGAAAGACAAGTGAACGTTACAGAATATTAAACTATGACATCGTCAAATAATGTAACAGCTACGAGAATAATGTGATTCTTGTCTCAAGATCGAGGAGTTATGAGCGTACATATTAAACTCTGAAACTAACTGTACGTGAATAACGTTAACAATTTCACGAATTACACGTCTATTTGATCTAAAATTAAAGTATTATTTGTAAAAAGTTTTAATTTCCTAGTTGTTCGCTGTATTTTTAACAAACAAATTACACATAACTAACAAAAGAGAATGCAAACCATATTACTTTTTGTAACTATTAATAATAAATGAATTAAATACGTATGTACCTTATATAAAATATGATCTAACAACCCTTATAATAATGCAGTCATGTACATAAAATATCATTAAGAGAAAATAAGTTCCAGGACTGTAATTATGCCATAAGAAAGAAAACTATAGTTCCCGCATTTTTGCTTGTATTCTCTCAGTATACCAATTCCCATATTAGATATAACATTTTCAATAAGGTTATTGCTTATTATTGTATTCATCAAAATGAAGAAATGACAGATGAGACAGGTAAAGAACCTGTCCACTAGTCTTAAATATTTTAATGTGAATACGTAAATTTCAATTTATACTGATATTCCACTTTTCTTTACTTTTAAGTAAAATTTTTGCTTTTAAGTAAAATTTGTTAAGAAATATGATTTAAAAATATTTTAAATAGTTCATAATTTTAAATAATTAAAAAGGAACCGAATCTTTATATGTTCAATATATTTATAAACATTTTCGTAACTCGATAATAAAACAATATAAAATGGCATTTTATCAGCTGATAATGAGGTTATATCATAATTTATTATATTTTTCACAATGGAAATATTCTAGTTTGAAAATGTTTAATCCTTATTTTTATTATTTAAGAATAAAATTTAAAAACTAATGGATTAGTTCCCTAAATTTGAATATACTTGTACGTCTTTGCAGACGGAGTCCAAGCGCGTTTTCCAGAATTAATTTTTTTTTAAATTTTGTCTAATTTCAATAATTAATCAGTGTCACAATTGCACTTCCCGAGTAATTTTATATTTTCTTTTACTAACTATTTATTGGTATATATGAGTTACTTTGTTTACATTAACAAAATCGTAAAACATAATTTTCCTAAGCCTTAAAAAACTATTCGAATTTTGGAAAAAAAAAATAATTCTCATCGGGGAAATTTGACCGTTTGAATGTAATAATACAAGCAATTGATAAAAGAACATTTGGAAATAAATTATTAGCAACGAACGCATATCTGCAAAAGAAAAACAAACGATATACTGACCTGGACATCGCCAGATAAAACTGATGAAAAGGAAATAGGCTATTTATTAACTGACTACCAGAGATAGTTCAATAATATCGAAGTATTTAAAACGACCTTCCTTCAGATCATCACCTAGTTCAAAGATTTAATTCATGTTCACAAAGAGAAGGAAAGGAACAGGATATAAATCCCGGTTCTTTCCAATGCATATGCGTAGAGCGTTAAGAATTTTGGATGCAGAAGAAAAACAATTATTTACGACATTAGGGAAATATTTTTTCACGAGAATTTTTATATCGCAAAAAGAATTTACATAGTAAAAGAATACACGCTGATCAAAACGAATCAGCACACGCATAATACAACGGAATAATTTATAATGGACAACTAAACAACCTAAAAAAAACAACAAAATAAAGAAAAGCATGCTATTATTGCGTCTAATGACATCAAGATTTCAACAGCAAAACAAATAACTGCTATTGCATCAAGGGAAACAAAAATTAAATGCGCTATATAAAAAAGTCAATAAAATTATGTGCAACACTTTCTCTCACTATGACTTTGACGAAAGAAAGATCCTTTATCTCATGAACAAATCGAAACAGTGAAAAAGCTCATAATCAGATGGCATCCCTAACACATGTTAAGAGCGCCAGGAAAAGAATAAACCAGTGACTCAACTCTTCCACAAAATATTGAGTATCATTCAGTAAGCCTTGCCCAATGTGTGTATATATATATATATATATATATATATATATATATATATATATATATATATATATATGCATATATATATACATATATATATATATATATATATATATATTTATGTTTGTAATGACTGTTCTCTTTCGGATCACAAATAAAATCGCGCCAAAATTAATTTTTTTTTTCAAAAGGGTATTTAACAGCAATTTTTGTACAACTACATAACAGTATAAAGCAACTGCTAGTTTCATCTATAAGATTGAGCTTGAAAAATTTATAATTTTTTGAGTGAACCGTATCAAAGAAAACACAGAGTTTCTTTCTTTTATACGATAAAGCTTCAAACTCAGTGGTAAATACCTGTTAGGATTGTGTAAGGAGATATGTACGTAGTGTTTATCATAAAATAGTCTAAAGTAAATTAGAATTTTGTCTTTATTAACGTTTAATTAATTTTAATTTCAAAACCAACCCCGTTTAACTTAATCATGCACAATTAGGATTTCGCACCACAAATTTTTAGTCATTAATATCCTAAAAAAACAAATATCTTTTTAATATAATGAATTCTTCAGGAAATATATTACAAAATCCAATTAAATATATGTAATTAATAAAGATTAGTATACTTTTATTAAACCATATATAAATAATAAACGCCGCATTTATTAAATAAATAAGTACTCTTCTAAATAAATAGCAAAGGTAAAAATTTGCCTGAGTTTTTAGATTAAAAAAAGTTAATAATCATGCCCTTAAATAATAAATCTTATTATTGATCCTGATTGTCTTAACTTTGATTAAAAGTTAATTTTCTTTAAATGAAGTTTAAAGTTTGCAGCCTTATCAGTTATAAATATAGTTACTCCTCAAATTATTAAGAATATGTATATTTTGTCCATAACCACACATTAACTAACATTTTAATAAGACTATTGCAATGAACAATTTATCCGATGGAACTGTTTATATTTGTGTTTATGAAAAGGAACAAGAGACGGGTGAGACAGTTGCAGAACTTGTCCGCTAGTCATAAGTTAATTTTTTAATGTATATTTTTTAAATATGTAAGTAATATTTTAATGTGTAAATTTGAATACGTAAATTTAATTTCGACTAATATTCCACACTAAGTAAAATTTGTTACGAAATCTAATGTGAAAAAATTATGAATAGTTCGTAATATTAAACAACCAAAATTAATTATAAATAATTTCGTAACTATAATAACTTTGTGACTGATACCTCCTAGGCGATATTTAGATCATGTACAATTTATTATAGATATATATTTTACGATACAAAGATTCTCGTGCAAGAATATTTCATCTTTATTCTTACTAATAAGATATTTCAAAAATTTATGAATCATTCCACTTATAATTTTCTTCAATTTTTATATACTCCTGGATAAAGGCGGAGCCAACATATGATTTCCCAGAACGCATATATTTTTTATCACATGAAATTCCAAATTTGCGGTTACGCCAATCATAAATATAATGATTCCTGAACTTTGGTACTCAACGCAGCGACACCTTGTTCATGTGAAGTACGTTAGGAAAGATCTTCTGAATGCTGCCATAGTAGATACCTGTGATATTAATCAAATGTCTGATGGTAACTTTGAGGTCAGATAACACAAGATCTTAACTTTTTTTGAAATTTTCTGCGGTGCAGGAAGTGGATGGCCATCCTTCACGATGCTCTTCATCTGTGGACGATATATCTAGGTGAAACACCTTGTATCAAGGTGCAACTGTAAAATTTGGAGACGTAGAGTCGTCCACTGGTTCTACCAGGTCGTATTGTATGTCTTTTATTGTAATTTTTTGGGGCAGAGATATTTTATAACGGATATAGCTTCATTTTTCATAAGGTTATATGTAGTGTATCTTTGCAAATATATTCATGAATTTAAATGGTATATTTGGAAAGATACACTGAAATATGTGCTGAAATAACATGTTCTCTGCCTTTACGTACGAAACTACTAAACTTCAAATTGCGAAATAAAATCGGGTTTTGGAAAATCGTGCAAAAGTTGCAGAAAAACTAAAACGATGACACAAAATGTTGCAATTTTTTATATAATTACGACAATACGTGTAACTCGTCTACTTAATTGTATTACGTATCATAAAATATTTATTTAATTGGAAAGCCTATATTTGTAATGACTTATCATAAATAAAGTAATTTTATTCCAAACGAGGTATGAAACTCACAAAGCTTGAGCCATTGTTGCATTTGGCCGTTTTTGTTCTAAATTTATAAGTAGACATTACAGTAGATGTAAGATATAACTATGTAAAGATGCTCATTAAATTTGTCACGCGTGCTCGTTATAGAGGATCCAAAATGGATATTATAAATTTTATTTAAATGGTCATAAATAAAACTGATAAATGAGCGGATTATTAAGCTGATAAAGTTGAAAGACCGTTTAGTGAGAAATAATTTAATAAAAGTTCTTTAACCTTTACAGCATAATACTGAATATATTCCAGAGCTTCAAGCTGATATTGCTATAAACTCTTGATAAAGAGTGAACTTGAAATATTGTTTACGCTAAACTTATTAAACATTAATAAACCAAGTGAAAATTACTTTTCTCCAGAGTAATTTTTAAATATGAAGTTCTGTGAATCTAGATATGATTATAAAAAATTGGCCACGACTCGCATATTACATCCAATCAAAAATTCAAATTACAAGTACATTACAACAGTTAAAGCCCACCCAACATAGCCAAAACCATAACAAAAAAGGATCATTCCATTAAAATAAATTATTAAACAAATCACGTGATTGCCATCAATACGACCTTCTCTACAATGTCAAGCGTACGTTGCATTCTTTATTGCTTGAGGTGGAACATTACCTAACGTTGTACTCAAATTAATCCCTAAGAGAACTTTTGATCACGCCATTCTGTGTCCAAATGTACGTGTCGCCCTCACGTAGGCGCGGTACTACCCGGATCTAACCCTGGACGACCTTTAGGCATGTAGTTTATTGAATAAAAACGACACAAAATAAAAAAATTTTTAATAGCAATTTGGCATAATTGAAAAGCGTTTAAGGAGAGGCGGTTGCGTTAAGTCGAATTTGCGGACATAATTAATGATGGCCCGAAGGCTGTGAATGACGAATACAAATCGTTCGAATTGAAGAGTAATTTTGATTTATGTTTGTAGGGACCGCGAAAAGAATTCGGGCTGAGAACGTAGCCGAAGTCTATGGGTGTGGCGGGGGGGAGCGTTCTGTGTATTCAAATTGCGGAAGAGGCGTTAAGAAAGGTATTGCGAAATGCGCTTTGTTCGAGAAAATAAGCTATTGTTTTGTGAGAAAATTACTAGGGAAACTGCAATCACAATAGCCAACATTTTAGAGTCGTCGGCATAAAATGAATGCGATAAAAAGTCAAGATTACAAACTGAATATTTTAAATTTAAAATATTCAATTAATTAATTCAATAAGATTAACTACAACATGATTAAATGATGTTAGTTACTATTCTGGATATAATAATCATTATATATTTATTACCAAAAAAGTATTAAGTACTGAATTATACATTGTTAAGTAGTTTAAATTATAATATAAAATATAAAAGAGTATTAATTCATTTCCACTATTCCGCATGTGCATTTTCTGAAATATCATTTCACATACAATGGTTAGTTAAGTTAGAATATTTAATATTTTGTGTAAGGATTTGAAAATTATTTTTGTAAGTATTTCATTTTTAATGTGTTCATCATATGTTCAAGATATTTTCCGTTATGACCTTCTTAGTTAACATTATTGACCTAAGCATATCTAATATACGTAAAGTGAAAAGTAAATAAAAATGTTACGTTAAATATAGATAAATTATTAAGAAGGGTTTAATTCAAAGGGAGAATGGTAAATAATTATTGCAGCATCATGAAGTCAAAGTTTAAAGCGCTTAAACCCTTGAGTTTTTTGACATATAACAAGAAACTGAAATTCCCAAAGGCAAATCGTAACCAATTTTCTTTTGTAACATAAACCATAGAAGTTCACTTGCAAAGGATACTCTTGAAACTGTTTCTTCCAGGCTCCAATTTAATTTTTTTTTAATTTAAAGGTAAACATATTCAGAAAAGTAATTAAACTCAAATTATTTCTGCTCATTATAAAGTACCAAAAAAGATCACGGAAGGTTATCTGTTTCCCATCATGGCTAAATTATTGTATTATTATGTGAAATGTACATATTCTTACAAAATTAAAAAAGACATTTTAGACTTATTTCTAATGCCATATGTGTCAATTGAAGAATCTGAATTTAAAAAAAATATAAGTATACCTATTAAATTTTTATTTCTCGAGTACTTTCCCAATACAGCTTGACTTAAGTAATTGTTACGACGGAAATTCCATCAAATATTAAAATAAATATTAAGACTCGTCACGAAGCTGTGTACGTTATTTTAATATTATGTTATTGTTCTTATGTCCATCGGAGTCGGATATGATTACGTGATTGAGTTTCTTTATTTTATTTTCATTTTAATCATCTTCAATTTTTACTTAGTGTTTTATTTTCAAACTGATGGTAATTTTGGTGTCCTCTTTGTTTATAGTTTATTTTAATCTATACCTTGCTACAGAATTAGCATCACACAGGATTTGCAGTCAAAAATAATATTGTTTAGATATCGTCTTTTCACGACCAATTTATCAATTATTTTATTCCCCTTGATTTTAACATGCTTTGGTAACCATTTCTAATTGCACGTTTTCCGTAATATATTAATTTTACTAAGAAGAGTCACAGTAAACCATGCGTAAAATTACATCATCTCAAAGATAGCTTTGGAATTCTTAAAGATAATAAGGAAAGAAGAAGATAATATTTAAAGATAATATTTTAATCTTTTGCAATTGAAGTATATTTTTTAAAATGGAATGCAAGTATGCGCAAGAAAAATTGTTAGCATAGATTTAAGTTTGCCTGCGGTATTTTATAATTAAGGGAAGTAACCACGGTTTATGTCTAATTTATTAAATATTTTATTAAATTTTATTCAATAAATAGATGGCGGGAAATTATCCCTTCGATGTTTTTATGATAAGATCTTGAAAAAATGAGATATTTTAATTTAAACATCGTTTATTCAAAATCAATAAATTTGCTTGAATTCAATATATCAATTTGGATAGAAAAAAGCAATTCAAATCGATGTACAAATACGAAAAGCAATCCAAGGTGATAGCCAAATGAGTATCATATTATTAGTCATTTGTCATTTTAACATATTGATAGTAATATACATATATGTCGGTTCACCAGGACGATTTATATGAAATTTTAATTGGGTCACTTAATTAAGAATTTTAATCTGTCCTTTAGATTTAAACAGATTTCGTAAGTTCATTTTAATTTATTCAAAAAAATTATAAACAGGAAGGTTTTTAAATAAGATTTTTTTATTACAATAAAAGTATTATATTTTTTCCCATATGTTAATTACAAAATGAGAAGTTTGTTAGTAAATTATATTTTATGTGAATTAATTTTTTATTGAATTTTATATACGGGTATACAAATCGAATTTCCTTATAATTTATTTGGTCTTTATACTGATCACTTGCTTTATATCTATTGTGTAAAACTTTCAATTGTAAACATTCAGTTGTCCTTACCTACATACTTTCTGCCAATGACATAAAATAGAATCTCCAGAAACATGTAAATGTATTTATTTTGAAGAACATATGTTTTGTATGAGTTACTGAAATTGTAATTTAAAGAATATTTAAAATTAGATATTTCTTGCATGAATCAAATTATGCAGAGCTATAAATAAATATTGGAATAATATTTTTACACCTTGTAGCTTCCATTTTGGAACACAGTGGACACTTTCCTATTCCAATTAAACTACAAAGAGAATACCACAACTTTATTGCTTATCACACAGAATAAAAACATAAAAGCAATAACGTAACAAAAATATAGACACAACTATATATCAAACGAAACACAAGCCCACCAAAATTCCTCTCACAATGCGGCCACGCTATAGTGCCATGAATAATAATACGTGCTTACCTTGTTGACGAAAGAAAAATACAAACACATCGCCTCACCTGGCCGTCCCTTGCGGCGCTGACAACTTGTTTGTAAACAAAAAAGGTATCTCGCATTTTTCCACCTGGGCTATACTTAACAACAAAACTTCAATTCTTTCCCAAAGTCTCTCATATCATAAAAGATGTATATCGAAAATTACATAAAGCCAAAATAGTCTTCGGCCTCGTTCGCCGTCCGATTACGCGAGATCGTCGCGCGCTTTTACTTACGGGCTCGGTCGAGTCTGTAAACTCATGATAAGTTTTCCATTAGGCGGATGTCGCCGCCTCTAAAGAATAGCTATCCGCAAGCTTACCAGACCCAGATCTTGACAACTTGAAAATTTATGGCTTCAATTATTATGGTTTCACTTCAAAAATATATGATGTTACTGGGTCGGCAACGCGCTTATTTATTTACTTGTATGGGCGCGCGGGGGAGCTTAAAAAGCTTGCGCTTATGGGGCGTATAAATGTTAAAGTGTGAGGTGGTATATTTTGGGCCCATTAAGACGGTGTTTCTATTTATTTATTATGCATAGTATTGCCCGGGTAATGGCTATTTTGGGTATCACTTGGTTGCGATTTGAACATTCGGATATGTTGCGAAATGTTGAACGAAGAGAAGAAAAATTGGTCGATATTATTTATATATTTTATATTTATAAAGTTTCTATTCAATTTTGACAAAATAGCATATGTAAACTAACCGAAGCGTTGGTAAGTTAGTATAGCAAATAAACTTCTGTGGATAATTGAACACAAAGTGTGGCTATTATAATAAACGAAGTTTCCTTTATAATTTTAAATTTATAATTTCAATGTTAACACAAGGGTTAAATGACATTTAGAATACTATACACTGGGCGCCACGTGGCACTATTATTGTGATATCACGCAAAATGTTGGACCACTTATTGGTACCCATTTACATAGTTAACGACAGTACGATCTATATTTCTTTGTGTAAAATTTCACAGAAAGAAATATTAATTGTGCTATTAATTCAAAGTTTTATGTGTTTTTAAAGTTATTTTTGTGAAATAAAAAAGAACGTTTAAACGTAATTTAAAATTCAGAACATTTTGTCAATAAAAAATCTTCACTCATAAAAAATCCATTTTAAATGAATAAATATTTGGCAACCCCTAAAACTAGCATTTTGCCCGCATAGACAATTTGTTTTCTTTCAGTCAAATTTTTAATTAACTTCAAAAGGAGTTTATAAATTCGACCCAAATGTACAGGGTGTCTAGTGGCAGATTTCAAAGTTTGAACAAACATAGTTTCTGAACGCAACACATAAGAGGGGCGAGGGGGGCGTCGTTAGAAGCGCAAGCGATGCGGATGTTTTAGTAGCCATGGAACAGTAGAGTGGAGAGCACCGCGCTTTTGCCGTCGAGGCGTACATTTCGAGTGGATCTCTGTCTGTAGCACGCCGTCGATTTAATAATCGTTACAGTATTCGTCGATTACGTGATGGACCATCGATCAACCTCATTCAGGCATGGGTAACAAGGTTCAGAGCTACAGGATCAACATTAAATAGGCCCAGGCCAGGACCTACACCATTGGTAGCCACGGATGGAAATGTCGAGCATGTTATGGTTTCTGTCGTTGAAAATCCCCGTTTATCACTGCGTACACGTTTATCGATATTGGGAATTCCGAAATAAACTTTACAGGTAATAATGCGAAAAAGGCTCAAGTTCTATCCATATAAAATTCAAATTGTTCAAGATTTACACGATTCTGACTTTGAATTAAGAAAAACTTACGCGGAGGTGATGTTGTTGAGATTTCGTACTGCTACCCGGATGGGCAACATATTCTTTAGTGACGAAGCTCACTTTCACATTGGAGGATATGTGAATAAGCAGAACTTCCGTTGCTGGGATGTCCACAACCCAAGACAAATACATCAATAGCCTTTACATAAGCCTAAAGTAACAGTCTGGTGTACCATGTCTGCATCTGCAATCATAGGGCCTTATTTCTTTGAAAATCAACGTGGCCAAACTGTAACTGTGAATTCGGAGAGATATGCCCAGATGTTAAATTACTTTTTCAGAGTAGTACTACAGAATAGTCCATCTTTCAACCAAAACACATGGTTCCAGCAGGACGGGGCCACATCTCACACTGCTAATGTGTCCATGAATGCAGTGCGGCAGTTATTTCCAGAAAAAAACATATCCCGAAACGGTACCGTACCGTGGCCACCTAGGTCACCCGATTTAAGCCCATGTGATTTTTTCTTATGGGGATACTTAAAATCACAACTTAAAGAAAATATTCGAGCCGAAGTCAATAGGATACCCCAGTCGCTCTGCAAACGCGTTTTTGAAAATATGCGTGCTAGACTCGAAGAGTGTGTCAGACTCGATGGCCACCATTTGGAAAACGTGGTTATTAAAAAAATTTTTCCGAATTCTACATTCAGTATCTTCAAAAAAGGGAAAGAGGTGAATAGTTTACCACATTTTTCGGTTATATCTCTGGTTTAAATATAGAAACTGAAATTATAGTAAAATAAAATATATCTGAAACCCTTGTATCTAGTATTTTAAGATCATAAGGGGAAAAAATTGGAGAAATTAAATTTTTACTTCCAAATATTTCCATCTAAATATTTTGCAGTGACAGCTATTGATATGTATGCGACTTAACGTGATTTATTACTTTCCTGAGTTTTGAGTTATTACATCTAGCTTTTCCGAGAAAAACGGCTTTGATAGATGGATGTGCAGACAAGTAAGTGATTTTTATAGGTTCGATTTTTCCTTTTGAGATACGGAACTCTAAAAAAAAAGGATGGACCATGTTCAATTTTATTCATAAACATATGCTATTGCGATCATTTGCTTATTGTTTTATATACAAATTCTGTGCCTGCTTTCGATTCATTGCATTAAAATTTTTTTGTGTTTCCTCCTTTAAAATAAAAGTACTGTCATAAAAACTTCCTTTCATAAAAAAAATTTACTTAAATTTCTTGTACATGTCTTTTAAAATAATTTTCAAGCTATAAGTAAGTCATAAAATAAACTTAGCTGCTTTATAATCGCTATAATTTGGCTTGTTTTTAAAAATATTTACAATATATCCGCTACAGAAGTAACTATAGTCAATTCTGCCATGACGTACGAGTATTTAGTTCAATGTATTTTTGTGCTATTTATAAATGGATTACGTATTATTTCACACAACAGACACACACATACACGCACGCATACACGCATACGTACACGCACACGCACATACGCGCACACAAGCACACATATAGATATATGTGTACACACACATACACAGGAACATATGTATATATATATATGTATATTTATATATATATATATATATATATATATATATATATATATATATATATATATATATATATATACATATATATGCGCACGTGTGTGTGTATGTGCATGTAAATTTATATACCGTTTCAAAAAACTTCTAGCACGCAAGGGAGTGTATGTGTTTGGGCGTGTGTATCGAAGCCAAATGTATCGAAGTTTCAATTAATCGCATGGGACAAAACTCAATTGCCGCAAATCCTCAATCTATCACGAAATCTATAAGGAAACTTTAATATGTTAATTTGACTAATTTTCAGTTTTCGATCAACGTGAATTAGAGATGAAAGAAAGGATATTTAATTTAATGTTTTTACATATAGTGCCTTAGAAATCGCATAAGTTCTTGGTATGGAATGCTTGTCCACTAGGATAGATCAATCAGGAAACTTGTAATGACCTTGTCAATTTAAAAAATAAGAAAACTAATATGAGAACACGATATTACAAAATAGACCGAAGAAGTTTTCAGTTTTCGAATTGAAAGAAAGTTAGATAGTGGAAAACTTTGAAATTTAGAAACATGCTTTATGTCAAAAATAAGCAATTCTCGGAAACTTTATGTTAGAGGATTAAAATATAAAATTGGCTTCTAATATTGCGTTTATAATAATAGTAAAACGCTAAATTGGTCGATTTTGGACTAATTTTATTACTGGACACAATTAAATGAAATTACGTGATGTAGTATTATTTCTTCTTTCTTTAATTTCTTTACCATGACCTAGGTTTCGTTGTATTACAACATCTTCAGGTGGGATATTAGCAAAGATTTTTGCTAATATCCCACCTCAAGATGTTGTAATACAACGAAAATGGAAATTCTTTTGTAATAATAAATGTCTACTATATATTCAATATTTATTACTGGAATCAATTGTTAATAATGTGTTGAAGGAAGAAAATGTTAATGATGGAAAATTATTTATTGGTCATGCTGTTAATATTGGAGATTTTGCAACCATATTTGTTCCGCTTGCTTCATATATCCAAACCTATTGATTTCTTCTGTATAAAAACTACTTTCTAGTTCTCTCTTTATAAACAATCACATTTCCATTAAGGTAAGTATCCTCTCGTAATTGTAGAAACAGCCCACCATCCACTTCTGCACATTGAAAACAACCTCAACGTTTTATATTAATATCTAATGATTTTCATTTAATATTTTCTATCAAAAGCATTCTTCAATGTACCAAAATTATTATTTTTTTTATAAAAGCTCATTTTATCTATTTTTAAATTGCGAGTGACGTTTGTTTGGTATTGAAACTTTGTTTCGTCAAGACGTTTTTTCGTTTAAGTCAAATTATTCTGATAAAATTCTCCGTCGACAATTTGTGTTTTATTTTTATTTTCTGCTAAATTAAAATGCGTTTCAGTTTCCATCAAAATTTTTGGGTTGAGCACAAGGAATACCTTTGGTAGCGCGACGCACTACGGTGATCATGATTTGAATCCCAGCTGCCAGTAGAACGGGATTCGAGTGGGGTTCTGGTTGGCTGTAAGAAATTGTTATTGTAGCATATTAATATAAAGAATGAAATAAATAAGTAATTTCTGTCTTTCAAGTAAGACGTCCTAATGACTCTTCTTATATTGCAAATATTGTGTACTTGGTATTACAATTCTGATAATTAAATGAAACTACGTGATTTAGTATTATTTCTACTTTCTTTAAGTTCTTTACTACGACCTAGGTTTCATTGTATTACAACACCTTCAGGTGGGCTATTAGCAAAGAAGCCTACTTGAAAATGTTCTAATTCAACGAAACCTAGGTCGTGGTAAAGAAAGTAGAAATAATACTACATCACGTAGTTTCATTTTATTATCAATAATGAATTTCTACAAAACTAACGCCAAATATATTAAAAATTACGATTTTGCTTAAATTCAAGTTTTTGCTAGGCAAATTATAGTATAATGAATTTCTTCTGGAACGTAGTAACTAATTTCCGCAAGTGTATCATTGAATAAGCAAAGCAAAAGAATTAAGGCAAATGTTATGCGTTTTAATTTTCATTCATTTATTTCAACAAAAACATTGGAACGATGATTGAAAGTTGTTTCCATATTTGAGGTGAAATAATTGCCGAATTGTGAAATAATTTACGAATGTTTTAGAATAAGATATATTTTATTTCAATTTCATGTTGTTTGTATGCACCGAAAAAGTTTTAATTTATTATTAAATTAACACCGGTTACAGTTTCATTAAATACTCACCCAATTACTTATTTAATTGGAAAAAAATCAGAACCTTTCATAATTGAACCGAGAACGGTTGAAAGATAAAACACTCCAACCGACACACGTATGCCATGCTCAAAATAAAGCTATCTTGACTCAAATAACCTGAATCAGTCAGCCAATTGACATAAACTTGTTTCCCTTCAAATCGTCTTTAACACCTGGCAAAACTTAATAATATTATTTTATATCTCGGTACTAGTAGCTACGGGCGATTAAAAATGATACTGAATTACAGTGAATCTGAAATGAATTTCAATGGGCGGGAGTAAGCATTTTAGCTTTCAAAGAAAGTGACATTAGACATTTGATTAGCGTAATGAAAGGAAAGAGGTAAATTACTCCGCATTTAACCGAAGGTGTTGTCTGGGTCGAAATCGGCTTCGCAAAAGAATAATGAAATGTTACGGTGCTGAAGATGGTTGGACTCGACGCCAAACGTTTCGTTATGAGTACGTCTGAGTGTAGTACGTTTCGCTGTAAGACGATAATTGTTGGACGTTATATGTGACAGGAAAGGCAGGTATGGGAGTAACTTACTTCTTTTGTTAAAATAGAAAGTGAAAGAAAATAAATCGATAACTTATGTGTCAATTCATATTTGATTCAGATCGGTCCAACTCTCAATTGCTTTTGAAGAAATTTATCTGATACTACTGTAATTGTTTGAACTCATGATTTTTCTTCATTTTAAATTTTGATTGCAAAAATGTCATTTGGAGTTATTTTTTATTTAAGTAAAAAACTCCCAAAAGTACATAGCCGATATTATGTGAAGTACAGATGTTAAGTAAATGAAATTAGTGGAAAATCGGGGTTGATGGTTAACAATTACTTCAATGGAGTAAATATAAAGACTAAAAGAGCATGTTTACTTTATAAAGAGTCTCATAACCAAAAAAAAATGGCGTTATTTAGTAAAAAAATCGTTTTTATTAAGCTGCGTGTTTTTGTATTTATACAAACAGTTCAGTGTTACGTGCAAACATTTTCTATTAAAGGATGCACGCCATAAAATAAAGACAAGATCATGGTTACAAAGATTTGACGCCACTTAGCGCAATACTTCAACTTTTCAGTGTTCTACATTACCTTTGTATTTGTCACTTTTACGATGCCAGAGATCACTGAGCAACAATATCTATGATTCAAACATATATTGTTTGAAAGTTTAAATTTATGGTAATTAAATATATATTAATAAAAAGTAATTAATATAAAGTATAAAAACCAATTATTGCTAATTTGTGTAAATATTTGCGAAAGTACATTGCACTTACACAGATATAGAGTCACCTAATATCATTTATCGCAATATTCAAGTGGTATATTTTACACTCGTATTTTTAATTTTTACTCTGTTCGATATGATTGAGAATTATTATCAATAATTCATACACGTTCATTTCGTCTCATCCACAGTTAGTTCTAATGAGACGAAACAAACTAGGCAGTATTTTATTCGTTATACACTCGTACGCATAAATTATAGGTTTCATTTGCATCAGTATGTTGCAATTTCTACATAGGTAGAAATTGCAACATACTGACAACACAATATGTATTTATGAGTTAACATATTTAATAACCGATCTTCCTTCAGCATGAGATCGGCAACGTCGCATTCCATGTATTTTAATGAATTGCACCACATTTGGTGGACAATTCGCGTTGACAGCACGCGCGCAGGATGTTTGACACCGAGAAATTTATTTTACAGGTTCAAAACCGAGTTTTCCTTTGGAATCCTAGAGAAAAACCTGACAGGCTGGTAAAGAATGAGAAGGTATATATTATAGCCTAAATACTTTATCCTAGCTTGGAAGATGGCACAGAAAAAACAACAAGAATTCAGTAAGTTTATTTTTTTATTGCTTCACAATGTATGTATCACGTATGTAGGTATATAAATAAAATAAACACACGATACTTGATACGTTGGTTAGTACACTTGTGAGGAATAACATACAGTTATGTAAAATGGTGTTGCCACGATAATTTACCTTCTCCCGTTAAATGTGTGTTGAGGGATTCCTGTGTATTTAATACGTTTGAAGGTCTAGCGGTATGTTTGGAGTTCAGAAATCAACAATTCGTCATTATAGTTCAAACCATCCCTACTGCATACAATGTTATGAAGAACACATTTTGCTTTTACTATCTCTGTAGCAAAAGCTGGATCTGTAAGAATGGACGTATGGAGCACTGTTCAGTTATTGCTTAATATTTTGATCGCGAAAGGCGGTAATTAAATGTACGGGTTTCCACATTTAATGTTTTGCCTGCATAGGGTCGCATAACATGTTTATGTAAAGCAAAGGCTTCGTCAGCTACCAGTATAAATGGCAACATTGGAGATGTGGTACCTGGCAGCTTCTTATTTCTAAGTACATCTAACATTCCTTGATAAAGTTTATGTCCGATATTAGATCTTCTAAAGATACTACTGTCAGCTTATTTACGGTAAGACTCAACATCAATTGTAATAAAGCAATAATTAGAAGCTGCTAGTGCCATTAGTACAATTGAAAACAATTCTTTGTATTTATAATATGACCCACTATTTTCAGGGTTAACAATTCTTATATGATTCCCGTATATGGTGCTGCGTCTAAAAATTGTAAGACTTCATGCGTTGAATTGCTTCATTTTTTAGATTACGAAAGAATCACGGGTCACATGGGGTAATATAAGCATCTTGATCGATGACATTGCCCAAAATTCGTTATGAGTACAAGTTCGTAATATATTTCTAATGAAAATTTGCCTACTACTCAAATAAATGCAGTTTCATGGACCTCTCAAACAACTAAAAGGTCAAATATGTCTCCTATTCGACTGAATTTAATCGCTTCTGTTAATAGAAAATAACTACCGCCAATCGAAGAAGAAACGTTTTTACTTTCACTACTTCCTCAAATTACAAGTTTGTATGAAAGGCAAAACTTTGAACTAAGAATGGAAGTAATGAACTTAATTTACAAAATAAAATATTGCACCTCTAATAATACGGGACAAAGTGCCTCTCAAGTACCGAGTAAATTAAACCGCTCAATGTACCGTAGATTTTATTACTACATGAGATCCTTCCAATAATATCATGTACAGGTATTTTAATTATCCTGACTACTTTATAACTCTATTAATACTTTTTATTTATTTAGCCAATTACTCTGAGTAAATACAACTTCCAAGCCGTTTCTACTTTGTGGCCCATCTCATTTCTGTTGGGTTCATTACATTTTTGTTATTCTTAGCATAATACACGATCCGCTTGTTCTTAATTTTGATACCGATTACTATTCGCATATATTGGTTACTTTTTTTAACGAGAGCATTCCTAAATGGACCATAATTTCTGTCTTTCAACTAAAATGTCTTTGTGCTTCATTTTATATTAAAATTTTTTTTTTTCTTAAAATTTGTATTTATCAAAAATTTTTAAACACATTTTTACTAAACAAAATAATACTGATAATTACTTGCTATTGTATCGGGGAAATTTCTGGGTTTCTAAATATATATATATATATATATATATATATATATATATATATACCAATAGTAAACAATGAAAGTAAATATCATACGGTATAGTTTTCATTGTTTTATTTAAGCGAAAAAATTGCGGAAATGATTGAAACTGTTAGCTGTTTTAAGTATGTTAATAAATGCTTCATTTTAATAATGCTTTTAAATAGTGAAAGATTTTATTTCATTTACATGTCAGGCTGTTCGAATCCACCGGCCGAGCTTATTCTCAAACTTTTATAATTTAGTATTTAATGGACACCATTGACCTGAAAGTTTAGACAGATTCAAAAGCGAGTTTAAAATTTTGGAAAGTTAAATCTCTGTACCGGACACACGTAACAGTCTGTTCAAACAAAGCGGAACTGACTTGAGTAACGTAATTCAGTCAGCCACACGATACGAAATTATTGCAGTCCTTTTTGAAACGTGGCAAAATATAACACAATGAATTAATATCTCGGTACTAGTGGTTACGAGCGCCTGAGAATGGTACTGAGCTACGGGGAACGCGAAACGAATTTCAATGAGATGGAGTAGCTCCTTCGTTTGGAGCTTTAAGGAGACTTTGTTCGGTTTCGCTTTTAGTTTAGGATTTCAGCTTTTGCAGCTGGAACTTGTACGAAAGCAAATTTGGACATTACGAGTGAGTAAGGAATGTAAAGGAGTAAACTACCCCTCACTTACCCAAAGGCGTTCTCTGGGTCGAAATTGGCTTCACAAAAGAATGTCGAATTGCAATTGTGAACAGGGTGAGTAGGCGCCGTTTGGTTCGGGTGCAAAGTAATAACTTTTGAAGGCTATGTACGCCAATAAAAGCAGACAGTAACACATTTGTTTTCTTAAAAGAGAAAATGAAAGAAAAAGTACTTGAGGTTTTATGTAAGTATTTCTTTTGTTTGTTACTTGGTATTTTATATTGGAGTGAATATTAACCGCTCAATACATACAAATATACGTTTTTATAGTTACACATCATTTTTGTAAAAATAATTCCACGTATGTACGACTTTCAGGCGTAGGCTAACTTCTAACCATTAAGCTAAATACATTTATTTTACTGCTCTTTGCTTTCATAAATAATTCACATATTCTTATTTATATTTTTATTCATCCAGTGTACGTCTAAGTTCAGAAAAATTACGTAAGCTCATTATTCCCAAATACTATGTCTGAACTGAACCCTAATATCAAAGATTTCTTGTCAACCTACACATCGAAATTAGTCTCAAGAAGTCATTACCTCTTATTTATAGAATCTCTTCAGTTTAGCCCGAGAATTTTCTCCTCATTCTTCATCCCCTTCTTTATTATTAATATCTTTTTAAATGTGTTTTTATGGTTCCCTAGTGAAATATGGAACCCATAACATTTTCATGCGTGTGGTTTTTTTTATCCCACCCGCGCGATTTCTGCTGTTTTGAATGTAAATGAATGGCATTTTAAAAGTTTAGGCTTCGGAGAAATATGAAGTTAATTTGTGCAAAAATTCCTATTTCGGGAGTCAATTCGTTTCATTGAGAAATGGGGAACAAAAACTAACCATACCGTGTGGTATGAAATAAAATTTTTTTAAAAGAAGGTTTTTGTTTAATGTTAATTTGCGAAATATTAAGCTTCAAAATCGTTTGCAATTTGCGTCTTCTTGTCAAATTTTCTAACGAGAATATGCAAAAATGTGGAAAAATTCCAAAAATAGATTTTTGTGATTATTTTAAAATGCTTTTTTTCTATTAATTCGACTTCATAAGTTTTGGAACCATAACAAATCTCCCAAGCGCTAAATTACCCAGATATATATTACTAGAGAACTGAACTGGCTAGCACATAAAATACATCGTACTTAAGATAAAATAATGTGGATTGTTGAAATATGTATTACAATTCAGTTAAAAAAAATAGTAAATAAATCGCAAAAACAATAGTGTGCTAATATGAGCGCGACACAAGGGTTTATAGAATATATATATATAGTTTGTATCTGGAAAAAAAACTACCTAACTCTAATTTATGTAAGATGAGAGCAGTATTTGACCGTTTCTTTCTTTGTATCGTTTTTAAAAACTTCCATAATTTTCAACGATTGAAAGAATCTTTTAGTCTATTAAAATATGTGTATTAAGCTAGTAAATAATTATTCTGTCAGATGGAAGGAACCGTGTTTAGAGATAATTAGATTTGAAGATCCCTTTTACATAATTTATAAAAATATTATAATATGAATAAAAAGTTTTTGGTTCGAATAGGCTTTGATCCTATTCCCCGTTTGTTCACAGTGTAAGTGCTTTTTTGTTCTACGAACTAGAGTGACAACAAAGAGCAAAACAGTTTTTCTCCCAATTTTCAATATTTTGCTCTTACTTAATTATAAATATTATTTATTTATTTATTTATCTACTTTAATGTATCTAATTGATACATATGGCGGACTTATTGCTACATGAGCAATCTCTTACAGCCAACCATTATATATCATAAATATTACAAGGAAACTACAGAAAAACATTTTCTTGTAAATGCCTTAGATATTAAAAAATCACGTAAATAAGGGAAATATGTCTCAATATTCTTTGATATATACATATAAGTTGATGCTTATATTATAAAGTATTTGTGTATCATTTACTTTCAAATAGAGGATGAGAAAAAATGTAATAATAACTCAATAAAAAATGTTAATTCTTAATCTTAACTTTTTACAGGAAATTAAAAAGTATTAGGCTATTAAATTAACTAATGAAAATATTTATTGAGAAAAAAAGACAAATGGTGATAGTAAATATGTCAATTTATACTAATAGAAATCTTTTAACCCATAATTTTACAGACAGCTTTTAAGTTCATATTCGTATAATAAAATAGCCCGTATGATGTCAAGTATGGATGTCAGGTAATTTTTGGTTTATTTACGTATAGATTAAATTCGGAAGATAAAATTTGTAGGAAATTAGAATTGATAGTAAGAAATTGCTACGATGAACCAAATATAATTAATAACATTTAAGTGTTAGTGGCTTATTAAAATCTGAACGTCCCGCGAAAATCGGAGCATCTGACAACACCAGTCTAGAACTTTGTTTACATGGCATGAAGGTCGACAAATTGTTCTTAAGCTTATGTCATCCATTGTTTTTAAACTGGGTAAATTATTGAACGGATATGATTTAAAATATTACGCTCGTTAGATTTTATTTCCGAGCTATTTAAATCATATTACCTTCTCCCTGCATAATAAACGAAATTATGTAAATAGTCTTTAAACCTGGAAATTATATTGTGTATATGAAAGTTTCTAGTGAAATCTGTTGTGCTATTCAGAGTTGAAAGAAAAACAAATAAACATACAATGTTTTACTTTAATCGTATTAGTAAGAAAACATTTATTATATACGCCATAATGTGGCAAGGATATTCCACATTTTTGTGCATTTGCTTATTTGTTATCTTTTCATTCTCATTTAAAATCTAATGGAATATTTCTATAAATAATTTTACCACCACTCATGATGTCACTGCAGTATATACATGCTAATTACATCTAATGATAATTGGAATGATAATTGGAAGTAATAAAGCTGAAAGATTGAAAGATGTTGTAAATTAAAACTTTGTAACATAAAGCCCTGTTCAAAGTAAAATGTAACCGACTCAGGTAACGTATGATAAGTCAGCCACACGGTACAACACTATTGCAACCTTTCAAACTCTTTTTGAAACATTGCAAAATATGATATAACTAATTAATATCTCGGTATTATGTGGTTATGAGTCCCTGAGAAGAGTATTGAACTACGATGAACATAAAACGAATCAATGAGCGGGGGTAACTCTTTTGTTTGGAGCTTTAGATAAAGCTCTTAAGCTCAAAACTTGTAAGGTAACTTCGGGCGTTTCAAGTAAGTAATTAAGGTAACGGGGTAAATTACCCCGCATTTACCCGATGTCGTATTTGGCTTTATAAAAGAATATTGAATTGCGATGGTGCTGATATCTTTTGCCATTTTTGCTATCTTACAAGTGTCTATGTCTGGTTAGAACCGTTAGAGAACAACTCATTTAATTTTGAAATTTCACTTTTGATCTATCACAGAACTTCATTTTATTAAAATTATCTTAACTATCTTGCCCCTACCCACCGGATAATTAATCACCTTTGCTGCATTCGCTAAATTACGCAGCGAACGAGATCGGGGTCGGATCAGCAGTAATACCCGGAATGATGAATTAAACAAATGATCGGGTGCCTCTCGACCTTGCAGCGTGTAAACAATTTTACCTAACTTCTTTTATATATTTTTAAGACTTCTCCACTTCTATAAGTCCTAGTGTGATGATATATAGCCCATAATTATTTTCGAAGTACGGGCTTTCTAACACAAACTGTAACTGTTTAAAATCAGGCATACGATTCCACGAATTAATTAAACAAGTATTTTTTTACGAATTCCATATTAATATAAATACAAAATTCAAATAATATTTATCTATTATTTCAAAAATATAATTTGTAATTTTATTTTAATTTTTTTTGCTAGGCTTTAACAAATACTTGGAATATACTTCGAAAATGGGCAATATCTTCTTTCAATTTTTGAATAATATTTTTATTCCTTCTAGTAAAAGTAAAGGACTAGTTAAATATTTTTCTCCGCAGCCAAATTTGCGATTTTTGATTGCATTTTTATTTCCGTTATTAACGTTAATAGGTTTGTTTTATTATTATATATATGTTTTTATTTATTTCCCAAATCTCAAGTTCTTACAACAAGCTGTTCCTAAGAAAAACGACTTTGATAAAAGTACATACGGATAATTAAGTGATTTTCAAAGTGTTCAATGTTTTATTTTGATATACGGGATCATATTTAATGACATCTAAATGTATATATATATATATATATATATATATATATATACCTATTATGTATATTTAATTTCTTTTTTACTTTTAAGCGCGCGCGCATACTCACACACGCACAAACAAACACACAACAATGTCTTGCACACCTGAGGGTAATTGTGTTTGTTTGCGCGTATGTTTCGAAGCTGAATACTTTAAAGTTTCTATAAATATAAAGAAATCTCAGCCAAAAATCTAATCATTTAAACATTTTTACTTTTCTGTAAAATGATAGAGATAAAAGAAAAAATATTTCATTTAAAATAGGAAACCTACTCGGTATAGAAGGCTTTCGTACTAGGCTAATAAACCACGAAATTTACAATTGACTTGTCAACTGAAGAAGAAAGTAAATGAAGAATACGCTGAAGTAGTTTTCTATTATGAAATCTGTAGAGTGAAATAGTGGATGACATTGAAAGTAAAAATAGTGGATAACGTTTAAAGTACGGAAAGTATTTTAACGGGGCGATATTTTAATATAACCCTGAGTCCGTCCAAACTGTAAACTTTAATTGTTTTATAAATTAGACGACTGATTCAAAAAAATTTAATTTAACCGGATTACACATGATAATTGCACGAGTGGTTCTAGTGGCACCCTATATAGCGCATATAAATATATATGTGTATATATATATATGTATATATGTATATATATATATATATATATATATATATATATATACATATAAAAAAAATTTAAAAAAAAATATATATATATATATGTATATATATATGTGTGTGTGTGTGTATGTGTGTACGTGCATGCGTGCGTGCGTGCGTGCGTGCGTGCCTAAATGCGAGCGCACGTTCGCACGAGCGCGAATGCTTGTGTGCGTGCATGCGTGTGTTTGCGTATGTGTATTTATATATGAACGTAAATGTCATACAATACAGTTTTGATTATTTTATTTTAACGATAAGATTAGATCTCGATCATGAACTATTTACTTATTTTAGTTGAAATAATTTCTCCATTTTAATAATGTTTTAGCGTAAGGAAATATTTTATTTCAGTTGCATGTCAAACTGTTCGAAACCACCGACCAAGTTTTTTTCTCTAATGCCGTCAAATTTAGTATTTAAATAACATAAATACGCCTTCATTAAATATTGCTCTAATGTCTGACTTAATTCGTGAAATTTTACACAGATTCATAAGCGAGTTGAAAGATGTTGTAAATTAAACTTTGTAACATAAGGCCCTGTTCAAAGTAAAATGTAACCGACTCAGGTAACGTATGATAAGTCAGCCATACGGTACAACACTATTGCAACCTTTCAAACTCTTTTTGAAACATGGCAAAATATGATATAACTAATTAATATCTCGGTATTATGTGGCTATGCCTGAGAATAGTATTGAACTACGATGAACATAAAACGAATCAATGAGCGGGAGTAACTCTTTTGTTAGCTTTAGATCAAGCTCACCTAAGTATTTTAGCTTTGGAAGCTGAAACTTGTAAGAAACTTGTAAGGTAACTTTGGGCGTTTCAAGTAAGTAATGAAGGTAAAGGGGTAAATTACCCCTCATTTACCCGATGTCGTATTTGGCTTTATAAAAGAATATTGAATAGCGATGGTGCTGAGGGCAGATTGCGAGTATACGCTATTCAAATTGGGTGCAAAACGATAATTGTTGGTTGTTATGTACGACAGTAAAAGCAAGCTTGGGAGTGACTTATTTGTTTTGTTAAAAGAAGTAATTAAAGAAAATAAGTAGGTTTTTCTTTAATTTGTTACAAGATGTTTAATATTGAAGTGAATATTAACCGCTTACCACGTATATACTTTGTGAATTATAGTTACGCAAAATTTATATAGTACTAATTCCCAGGTATATCTATTTATGTTTTTATGTGGTGGTCAAATTTTAAAATTCAACAACATTTTTTTAAAAAACATCCTCAAAATTAAATGAAATCACGTGATGTAGTATTATTTCTACTTTCTTTAAGTTCTTTACCAATAGCCCACCTAAAAATGTTGTAATACAACGAAACCTCGTGGTTGTGGCAAAGAATTTAAATAAAGTAGAAATAATACTACATCACGTAGTTTCATTTAATTGCGAATAATGAATTTCTACAAAATTAACGCCAAATACATTCAATGTTTAAAACACATACTCTTAGCCATTAAAGTGGAGAGGAATTCGCGATTAACGCTGCTTTTAACTTTTATAAATTGTTCACATATTCCTATTTATATTTCTATCTAGTCAAACGAATTTCAATAGGATGGAGTAGTTCTTTAGCTCGGAACTTTCAGGCAAAGCTCGCTTAAGTATTTTAGTCGTTAAAAGATGCAACTTCAGACATTTGAAGAGTGAATGAAGGTAAAGAGATAAATTAACCGGCAGATCGAGTGCACATTCGAGGTCGAAATTTGATTAACAAAAGAATATTGAAATGCAATGCTACTCAGGGAAGATTACGAGCGGATGGCGTTCGGTTTGGTTGCAAAGGTAAAATTTTTTTACTTCACCCAAGACAGAAAAGGTAAGCTTAGGAGTGGGTATTTTTTTGTTAAAACAGAAATGGGAGAGAAAAAAATTGAATGTGTTAGTTTTTTTATTTCGTTTGTTACTTGGTGTACCAATAACGATTTAACAAATACTATTTTCTAAATAGAGCTTTGCAAAATTACCATAATGTTATATTTCATTAATATTTGTCAACAATTTGTACACGTTGGCCAAGTTCAATCCAGTGAGCTGTATAATACAAATATTAAAATCTATGAATAAAACTTTAGGGAATATTTACCTGCTAAGGTTTAAATTTTAGGAACTTTAAAAATTTGCTCTTTACGCCGTTTTTTAGACTCTAATCACTGCAATTTTTTTAATTTTGTGGCTTAGTTATAATCTCTTCTCATTAATATAATGAAATGTTTTGGAATTAAAATGTTATTTACATTGATTCCATACTTTGTAGCTAAGCAAATAAGCTTCACGCCTGGTAATTAAAATAAGGGCAATTTACATTAGACTAAATTTACGCGAAATAAAACTTGACGTAATGTAGTTGGTAATCAGGTTTAAAACAAATAAGGAAACAAAGATGAATATTTATAAGTTATGAATTGAAAAGAATGAATTATAAATTGCCCTAAATTTCATATCAACCATATATTTTATATCGACAAAAGTGCTCTATAAGAATCATTAAGAGTTAAGGCGGAGTTTTTGAAGAACTCAGAGCAAAGCCTTGAAATAAAAGAACAAACAAGAAATTACCGATTATTGGATATATAAACAATATCAACATGAGAGCTCATCAAAGTTCGTAGAAAATATATAAGAAATAAGGAAGACCCATTCCTATCAAAAAAAACGAGTGTGCTTTAGACCACACGACTGAAGTAAAACTTCAAATTCACAAAATATGAAGTTTAAAATGAATTTACAATTTTATTCACTTTAAACATAGAATATTTAATGGATTGAACAAAATAATAATTTATAAAATTGTTCAAGAACGAAATGAAATTACAATATAAAAAAAAATGTGTGTCCTTTAGACCACACGACTGAAGTAAAACTTCAAATTCACAAAATATGAACTTTAAAATGAATTTAAAATTTTATTCACTTTAAACGTAGAATATTTAATGTATTGAACAAAATAATAATTTATAAAATTCTTCAAGAACGAAATAAAATTACAAAATAATCAAAAAATTAACACTGGATGATGAGAAAAAGAGAGGAGAGAAAGAGAGAAAGAAAATGTGCGCGCGCACTGCTCTCTCTTGCTCCTACAGTGCGATACAGACAATAGGCTTGCACTGTGTCATACAGTAATATACGAAACGTAACTCTCTCTCTTTCTGTCTTCACTAACTTATATCTCCCTCTCAACTTCCGTTCGCCTCGCCCGATCACACTTTTCGTAACGCTCTCGTCACGCATTCCCAGCTTACTCCCGAAGTCAAGCGTGGGTAAAGTAGTTTTACTTCAAAAATCACCGTTCGCGTAACGCTAGCAAACTCGCATATACATATATTTCATGCACTGGCTATGAGAGGAAGAGAGAAAGAAAAAGTTCACGCGCACTGGACTCTCTTGCTCCTACAGTGTGATACAGATAATAGGCTTGGACTGTGTCTTAGATATACGAAATATAACTGGCTATGAGAGAAAAAGAGAAAGAAAGTGTATGTTTGTACCTCTCTCTCTTGTCCCTACAGTAATATACGAAACGTAACTCTCTCTCTCTCTCTCTTTCTGTCTTCACTAACTTATATCTCCCTCTCAACTTCCGTTCGCCTTGCCCGATCACACTTTTCGTAACGCTCTCGTCATGCATTCACCAGCTTTCTCCCCAAGTCAAGCGTGCGTAAAGAAGTTTTATTTCAATAAAAAATACAAATACAAATAATCATAAGAAAACAGCTTCCAGTACGGGGGGGGTACTCCACTTAGTCTAAATCCCGCCATTAGAAGTGAACTGTACTTTGGAACACTAAATGCATTACTAACATCACGAAGAAAAATTAAACATTCAAGTTTATTCAGACTGAGTAGCAAGATAAGGTCTAATCATAAAGGATGCGAATGTAATATGCATCCAAGTCTATACGCCAACAAGAAAAGTACTGAGGAAGGCAAACAAAAAGTTTACAATGTCCTAAGTAAATATCTTCAAAATACGACTCTGCACATTGTAGTTTTGGGTGATTTTAATGCTAAAATCGGACAACTTATTCCAGAAGACGGAAAAAAATTTTAGTCCTGTGTGGATATGGCAGAAGAAATAAAATATCTTTAATAGAATATCGTCTACAAAACCAGCTTTATGTAACTAATACATTTTAACAAAATAATCATTAACTAATATCTAATGATAAGGTTATAGGAATAGTACATACACTGTACTTATACTTACTACCTACATTACTTACATACATTGTAGTGTAGACTTTACGTAACAGTGTGGACTATAGGCTTCTAAGAGTCACTAAATATTAACCGAAGTTAAAAAGAAATAGATTTAGGAAGAGAAAATAAAGAATTATTGTATTGGTCTGAGAAAAACTGACAAAGAAATGAACTTATATTTACACCAAAATCCAAAAAATATGATCATAGAAAAGAAAAATATGAGAAACAAAAATAAGAAAGAGAGGAAAAGTTTGACTCAATTGTACAGTAAATCAAGAAAAAAATTGGTAAAGATAAAGCCAATTTAAATATAAAATAACTGATGAAAAACTGGGAACCAAATGTTTATTGAAACGTTACGTTAAACAAAATATTAAATAAAGGAAAACACTGGATAATATTTTGGAATAATAAAGTAGGAAATAAGATCGTAAATAGAAGCAGACTAACAGTTGTTGCAAAAAGTTAAAAAGTATACACGATAGCAATAAAATCTAAAGTGAATATATACCAAAAATCTTGAAAAATAGACAAAATAGCAAGAGTTTCTTAGAAGACGAATGAAAAGAAATTCTCAAATACCTAAAATCAAGAAAAGTGAGGCCCTGGACATGGCAACCTGACCAGCCTGTAGTCTCAAAGGATAAATTAATACTATTATTGAATCCCTAAATAACAATATTAACGATTCATTTCAATAAAATACTCAAGACGTCCCGAATGCCAAAAGACTGAGAAAACTGTGTCAACGCTCTAATAAATAAAAAAGAAAATTCCTTGAACATCAGTAACTACATACCAATAAGTCTGTTGCAAAGTACTCGTAAACTGTTCGTGTACGTACTCCTTAGAAAATTCAGACTAACCATAGACTTCCACCAATTAAGATAGCAAGCTGGATTTAAATCAAACTGTAGCATAATTATGTATACGAACTACCGGTATACATAGTGTTTAGTTTATTGTTTACTCTAAGGTATTGGATTGTATTATATACGAGGTGTTGTACAATGCTCTAAAATAGTTGAACGCAGGGCTAAATTTCTGCAAAACAATTCAAGAGGTCTAGAGAAAAAGTAAAACTTTGGTTAAATTAGTACAAGTGGGAGATTCCTTCGAAATAAGAGAGAACCTGTTGATAGCTATTTTAGAGTTCATCTTCTCTAAACTTAACTTGGACAGAAAAGAAGTCAGTATCAATGGAGAATACCTAAATTACTTGAGAGTTGCTCATGATATTTTGTGTTGATAAGCGAAATTCGTGATGAGATATGTTACATGATGGAAACACTCAATGTAGAAAGTAACAATTATGGTTTAAAAATGAACGGAAGTAAAACATGTATGTTGACTAATAGCAAAGGAATACCTACAAGAATAAAATTTCAAACAATCAACTACGTAAATGACTACCTACCTAGGCAAAAATATAACTTTTACAGACACTGTTAACGAAGAAATCGAAAGAAGGCTCAAGATTTTATGGAACAATAGCTGGGCCATGAAGCACATTTTCAAATCAAAAATTTAAAAAAAAAAAAACCCTAAATCTCAAAAAGGAAGCCATGGAATAAATAATCTTATCAATACTTTTGTATGAATGCCAAATATGGACATTTACTGAGGTTATACCAAAAAAGATACAAAAATTTCAAAGAGAAACCGAGTGAAGCATGCTAGGTATACAAATAAGTGTTCACCAGGGAAATGCCGACATTAGAAAGATAACACCATTGACAAACGCTATCGAATTATATGCTCTTTAGTGATTAAAATACAGTCGTAATGTACTCCCTAGTATTAATTTTATACTGTTTTTATGAAAAGACATTTCCAAAAACAAGAATTTGATCCTACATTTTCAATAAGAGAAAATAGCTTCAGAGTACCCAAAATATTACGGTTTAACATAAAATTAAGTCAAAAACCAATATTCCATCCGGACATCCCTTCCCTGAAAATACCACCGTCGAAAGTTCAAACGTAAAACACATAAAGGATCTACCCGCGTCTATCTCTTTACCGGGCTTCGGTAAAATACCCCCGAAGAAAAGGGAAATTTCTTTCATATACTGTGATGACCTATAAATTACGTCTTCTTTGTTTCTTGAGGATTTTATTATTTCTCTGATTGAAGTTTCCCTCGCTTTTATTATTATTTGTGCATGTCACACCGAGCGGAAAAAGATGATAATGTGGTGGGTGGTAATATATTTTTCTATTGTCCCAATCAGATACTACGGTAACTATTAAAGATGCTACGGGATTGGAGAATTGTGGTGTTCACGGGTTTGACTAAGAAATTATACTCCACTTGCATTATAAGGGGCGCTCCTAATTTTATTTTCCAAAATAATTAGTTCGAAATCGCTGACATAAAGAGGCACCACATTCATGTAATCAAAGCAGAAGGCGCACTTTCACCTGCAAGTTTCACCTTGGGCCACCCCATTTACATACTTTCCATCACTTTTCAGATTCAGGTAGATATTTTTATATGCACGCCTTGACACCCAGAAAAGGAAAAGTTATTAATAGATTGTACCGATCGACAGTTGTTTATTTTGAAATAAATTAAAATAACAGCCTATATTATGTAAAGTTAGAAAAGATCTTCGATTAAAAAATATGGGATTAATTGCAAAATATGTTATACCCTGCATGTAACAAAACGTAAACGATTTTATAAAATCTACAAAATTTATAAAAAATTCCATGATATCCCAAGTGCCATTAATTTACTATAAAATTATTTTCGCCTAAAACGTTAGACTTAGAAAATGGTAAACATAAACCATAATAAAAAACGAAACGAAGAACAACAATCCACTAAATAATATAATAATTTGAATTGATGGGCAGAATAAATTCGAAGACACACTTAAATACAGAATTAAAGAGGACAGTGCACATAATATCGTTATGGGTAGATGTGTATTTATGCCTAATTGTGAATAAGCCTTCAATTAATGTTGTTTTGAGTAAAACAAATAAAGTTTTAAATTGCAATACTAATGGGTTATTTATATAACGTCATTATGCGACTATGGACAACTATAGATTTGCATGACTTAAGAAGGTGGTCCAAACAATAAACTAATGCGTTCCGTGCCGTCGACTACTTATCGACTACTTAAAATGCGAGATTTGTATTTGTAGAAACTTTAAAATAATGGCAATATAACTTTTACATATCATACAAGGTAAAGAATGAACGTAATATCAATATTGCAATACGTGGCATATCTATAGTTTCATAGTAAATGTTGTTGTTTAAACGCAATACACAGTCGAATTAACAAAGAAAACAATACTCACGAGATAAAACCCTCGCCATAATAAAGAATTCCAAATTTCACAAACCTGTGTTTGCATAAACATACAAATTTAGTAATATGGAAATTTGTTTCATCAATATTAATAACAAATAAAAGACAAAGTATTTAAAGTTTGATTATTGTGTAGTCCAAATCCGTTAGTGCTGGCTTTGGAAGGCTTATCTATTAGACTAGAACAATGACGAACTTTGCGATTAACTTGCCAATTCAATGGGTAAGCAGATAAACAGACTAACACGATATCACAAAATGCGCTGAAAAAGTTTCGAAGTGTGACAGTGAAATATTGTAGAATACAGAAAAAGAGACAAATTTTTAATAAAGACAAACAGTTCTAAACTTTCCGATTTAACAGAAAGTTTTCACAAAATTTCAATGCAGGAATTATTCAACAATTTAGTATTTTCTTTAGACAAACACTGAAGGAAAATAAATAGAAGTGGGTGGAAGAAATGAAGTTTTCTTATGACCGAAAATATTTTGATTAATGTAAACAAAATTTTGAGTTAATGTAAACAAGGCCATACCTGAACATAAAACTAAGGTGGAACGTTTCGATTTAAATAACATAATTTCTTTACCAGTAACAACACATTATCTTCAATCCACAATGCGTTGATAGTAATTGTTAGATGCTAAATTGATGCTGATCTTAGATTTTTCCTTGACTGAGATTGGACTATATTGACTGGTTGACCTTAGACTTCAATAAGCAATTTTTAATAAAGTATTGGAATAAGGAAACGTTGTTTTGCGAAATCAATAACATTGAAGGGCCAGGTGAACGATTAAAAGAGTATGCAACATTTATGTCTCATGCTGTCAAGCATCAAGTAAGTCATACCATACAATAAGCCATATTAAAATTATATATTGCATGCATATTTAATCTGATTACTTCCTATTTCTAGATATGTTTTATAATTAATTACATGTTCACTATACGCGTATAAAAATTACTTCCATGTAGTTTCTACTCTATAAACTATCCCATTTCTGTTCAGTTTTTTTTCCTCTCATTACTCTTTTCATTTTCATAAATTCAATTTATTCTGATAATTTATTTGTATGGAAAGAAAATCAGTTATTTTCTGTGTTTTTCATAAATATTATATGATTAAATATGCCAAGAGGAAACAAATATTTCAAATATCATGGGGTGTGGTTTTCATTATTTAATTTCAAAGAAAATATCGATAAGATGATTGAGAGTGATTTTGTTATTTTCACTAAATTAGTCGGTCTATTTCAAGGTTGGCTCTAAATAATGTAATATATTCAGTCATATGTCAAACTGTTTTAAACCACCGATCAAACTTATTCTCACAATCTTGTACCCTAAAATTTACCAGTAAAATAACACCACTTACGAATTCATAAAACATTTCCACAATTTTTGAGTTAACTCGAGAAATTTCGCACAAATCCATAAGCGAAAATTGTTAAAAATTTAAACACTATAACGGACTTAAGTAGCGCCCCGCTCAAAATAAAACAAAACCGATTCTGGCAAAATAATTTGGACAGCCAAATGACATAAACTGGTAGCAGAACCTTGCAACTTTCTAAAATCAATAAATATTTTGATACTAGATGCTACGAGTAATATTATTTTCAGGGCGTAATGAAGGTAAAGGGGTCAATTATACCGACAAAGGCATACTTGGGTATCGAAATTTACTTCAGAAAAGAATGTTTAATTGCGATGATGCTGAGGGCGAATTGCGAGTGGGCATCGTTTGGCCGCAAAACGATAATTTTTAACGTTATCAATGATAGGAAATGCAGTCTTGGGAGTGTCTCATTTGTTCTGTTAAAAGGAGAAGTGAGTTTTGCCGGAAAAGAAGAAATGAATTTTGAGGTTTGCCTTGCCCCTTGATGTTTTATATGAGTTAATATTAAAATTTCATTATCTATATCCTTTTTTAAGTATATATACGCATAATTTCCTTAAAAATATATCCTATTCATATTTACCTACAATTTTCACAACAATTAAACTGGATGGAAATACCTGATTTATCCTATACCCATAAAGATTTCGTTGCTTTTTATTTTAAATAATGTAGATGTTTTATCCATAATTCCATCTATTCAAAAACTTTATCTGTCTTCAAAGTAACTACATAAGACGGTATCCATAAATATAGTGCTAGTTGAATATATATAATTATATATTCAACTAGCACTATATTTGTGCTAGTTGAATATATATAATTATAATAGTGCTAGTTGAATATATATGTAATATAGTTGTTTTACATATATTCATTAATTATCTTCGCCGATAAATTGTGGATTGAACTAAATCTTATTACTAAAAATTTCTTGTCAATTTGCTCATTCAAAATTTATGTCAAAAATCATAGCTCTTGTTTTTATACCATCCTAATTTACCCCTGTCTGTTCTCATTATTCTCGCTTCTTTTCTCATCATCAGAAAATTTTTGCAATTGCAATATTTCTAGAGAGACTGTTTTTTTTTCATATCACTTAACAACCATGCTATTTCATATTATAGTGGTGACTAGATGTAAATGCCCAATACCGATTATATTAAATCAGAAAAATATTATAAAATGACTAATAATATTTCAGTTTGAACAAGATCCGAACATCTGCTCGTTTGTTTACGATGTTAAATGCTTATTCTGATAAGTCACATTAACGACGAACAAAAAAATTATGATTCTTCGAATCTTAACTATTTTGATATTACATTTATTATGAAACGACTACCCGAAATTTCGAAAGAAAGTTTCTTATAAAACTTTTGGAGAGTAAAAAACATTTAAAGTAGAAAAAATGTGTGAGTAATTTTTAATAAACGGTTGTTTGATATTCATTTTACACATTATTTTCGTTTGGAAAAAAAAATGTAAGAACGCACTGAATTAATATCTTAGCTATATATCTATCTTACATCTTAGCTATATCTTAGCTTATATCTTAGTTTAGAAATTTTATTTCATAATAGACGAGAAATAAATTTTGTTTCTGAATTTCCTAATAAAGTTATAAACATTTCTATAGAATTGAATAGAGGCAATTTGATCCTTTTTTTAAGACAAATAAATGTAATTTATTAGTCAAAATTGTATTGGGAAAATAGTGTAAATAAAAATGTTTATTTTATCGTGTTAATTTATATCTGATTTATTTTGATTGGTCTTTTAATTGCTGTTAAACAAAATTTATCTGATGCTAGTGTGGCTGTTTGAATCTATATTTACTCTTCATATTTATTTTATCATTACAAAAGTAATTTTTGTTTAAGGTATGTTTTATTGCAATAATAAGCCTCCTCGATCAGTAAAATAGTGGACATATTTTAAAGTATAGATACCAAATAATTTTAAAATACTTTGCGCCTATATTAATGTTGTAAAATAAATTTGTGGAAATCATGATCGGTGGTAGAAAAATCTTTGCTAAAAACTAAAAATCGAAGCGAAATTTTTAACTAATTTTAGTTTTGAAAAATTTTGGAATTTTTCGTGCCATATAAGGGTTTAAATATTTGAATGTGGAATAATAATCAACTAATAATTTTGAAGTTTGTTCCATCAAGGTTTATTCCACAAGTTACAACATGTAAGTTTATTATTTACGCCATATTATAGACAGACTGTTTATTTCCTTTTCATGTTCTTGCTTATATATTGTCTCTTTGTAATTATATTGATTTAAAAAAATAATTTAAAGTCCATTTATTATTAACTGAATATAATATGGATGCTACGTTTTATAGCTAAGCAAGTTTGTTTCAAGTGTGGAAAGTAAAACATAATCCAAATAAGTAAGCTCTAACCTAATATGATTACAATCAGGTTAAGACCACAAACAATGATACAAATAGGTGTTTCCAATTTAAAAATATACCAAATTCATAACAAGTTCTATTATTTTTACTATGTATATTTCGGTAAAGTACTATTTGAAACCAGCGAAGTTGCCGGAAAAATTTACAAAGCGTTATCATCTGCTGGGATCACCCGTTACAGATAGTAAAATTCAAATATTCCGTACAACACCATACTATAGTTCACGACCGGAAAATCTGTCATATGACAGGCACAGAACGTATATATTATTTTGTTATAGGAACTTTTACATTTTACTCTAACACAAAATTTTTAAATTTATTTCAGTTAATAATATATATCATTAAATGATAAAAATCATACCCCAACATAACTGTTGATTATACATAGTTATTATGAGAATATATTATACAAAATAAGAAATATTATCCCACTTAGTCATCAAGACGAAATTACTACATCTCACTCTCCCTAACACAGTTTGAAATACAACTAGGTAAAACAATACCCCGTTTGAATATTCTATCCGTAAAGTTTACGTCCTTATATTTCCGAACCCGTAACGTACAAAAAATCTTACCCCATTTATACCTTTACCGGGCTTCAGCAAACTACCTCCCGACCGCTAACAGAAAAGGGAAAAAATCTTTCATAAACTAAGACGAGCTATAAATTACGTCCCCTTTGTTGGCGTGTTTATTTATTTTGTTGATTGAAGTTTCCCATGCTCCCTTCGTTGTTTGTGCATGTAATAGGTGGTGTCGACGACGGAGGGATGAGCGGCATTATATTTTCCCATTGTCCCAAACGGAATACTTTTCTGGATTAAAGATGCTGCGGGAGCGGAGAATTAGCAGTATTGTTTACGGGTCTGCATGAAAAATTATCGCACCCGTGCTAAATAAAAAGACGCGGCGTGTCTTATTAGATTAATCGAGTGAAAGCATGTAAACGGCATGGAGCATCTCTGCAAACAATTAAAGAACGTACGAAATAGAGTAGTCCATTCGATGTGTTCTTAAATTGTATAGTTATTGGATTAGTTTCAGTTTAAAGAAATTTGTCTTTTCGCAATCGGCGCATAAATTTTAGTTAGAAAGATCGTATGGCCAATTAAAATGCCTTGGTAATATTTGGTTGGCTGGTAATTTTTTAGCCCAACATTTTGGGACTTTTCAAGAAAGATTCTCAAAATTTCTAAAAAGTTTTTGTGTAGGGTATAAATAGATCAAAATACATTATTAAATACATGTTAGTTGACAACAGTCAGCCCCGAAGCTTTAAGTGTATTGCATAAAAGATAAAGAATTTAAATCGATGCAAAGACTGTATGCAAGACAAATAATGTATCTCGTGCGAGGACGAGTCCACGGTGTCTTACGCGACGGCAAAGATTTGGTTCAGAAACTTAAGGAATGAGGACTATGGACTTGAGGACGAACCCCTTACCGGACGTCCTGTTTAATTGGACGTTCAACGATTACGAGGAGGATCCTCGACTGACGACTTGTCAATTGATAGATGACCTACACTGCAGTTATGGCACCACAGAAACACGAATTGGGAAAAATGTCAAAATACGGTATTTTGGATACCCCACGAGTTGTCATCATGTCACCTTCAGTGTAGTGTTGATACTTGTCAAATGTAATTGACATTGAAACGTAACTTCGACTGATTGAATAAGTCAGTAACTGGCGATGAGAAATGAGTTACATACGTTAATCATACACGCAAACGTCAATGGCTGGGTTCGGAAAAAGAGGAGTTTCAATAACCAAACCTGAAATAAGTGGCAAAAAAGTGATGCTCGGCTGCTGGAAGAATATCAAGAAAATTATACATTGGAAGTTGCTTCCAGAGGGATCCACAATTAATGGAGATATTTAATGTGAAAATTGGGATGATTAGCTAACAAATTGAGCAGTTAACTATTATGTTACTTAAACTTCGTAAACTCTTTATGATAGTACCCACATCAACATCCTAGCCAAATGAGCTTTGCGCTATATTAAATTGTAATTGAATACAATGCTAATTGGCAAGAATCACGCGCGTGTACCTATACTTTTTCGATGAGATGACATTTAAAGTAAATACTACACGAAAAACATGTACAGACATCTTCTATTTATTGTAGGCTCATCATTGTTGTCACATTATGACTCTCGTTGCTATTAGCGACTTAATTCTGACGATATTTTATAACACAAAAATTTTGAACTGGCTATCACTATACGTAACGGGCGAATAGATATTTTACTATAAATATAAGGTAAAATACATATACGTCCGAACTAATAATATGTCTAATATTTTTAATACGTATATTTTCGTAAGTGGGTATTTTTTGCAAAATTTTATCATCTGCCATGATTGCCAAGTACGATTAATGCATACGGCACGGAAACCGTATTTTTGGGTTGTGCGCCAATAAAAACAAAAAGTACTCTTCGAGCACTAACTAAACACTGAGAAGATATTCCTAACCACAATGGTTGCTCTACGCGCACCTAATCACAAAATAAAGATCCATAACGGATTATCCTAACGTCAGTCACAGCAGAGGAGTTGGTCATGTCGGATAAAGCTATCACCAGTCTAACGATCAACATAGCTGATGACATGAAAACCCGTCATACTTGCTGAATGTGCTAAATAACATGATGATCAATTTTCTAATATATATTTTTCCCACAAATTTTGTTGTAAAATAATATATATTTTCCTCACAAATTTTGTTGCTGTGTCAAAACCTTTAAAATACTTCCGCTCGACCTATAATATTGAAAGACGGCACAATGTGAGGTCTTTAAAACAATTAAAGAGAAAAATCATAAGGTCACGAATTTAAAATTTAAATTTTGTAAATAGATTAACAAAAATGTACGTGCCATAATATGTTTATAATGTTAAATGTGTACGGAATCATTGTAGTACTAGTTACATTAGTGCTTGGCTGGCTTTTTATTCGAAAGGAAGTACTTTAAATAGGTTTCATATAAATATGGTCAGAGTTTAACAATGGACAGGGGATAACGATACTTTACAGTTGAAGGTCCCGTTGGGAAAATTGATACCGAATTTGAACTAGTCTGGCATTTGTTTACTAGTATTTTAGTTATAAATGATGATGAGTATCTTACAATGCACTACAAGATGGTGATAGCATTTCCCAACTAGAAAGTAGATTCACCGAGTTTAGGCTCATTTAACTTGTCTCAACGAGTACATTGGGCATAAATTATGATAAGGGTCTGACGATGGAGCCAAAGGTTATTGACATGAACTCCTCAACGCCGAAGAAGAGATTTATTGTTTTTGCTTTCATTTGAGGGTCTTGCCTAGTATTTTGATTACAAGTAGTAACCAGGATCTGTTTATAGAACCGACAAATGAAGAGCATTTCATCGACTTTCGGCTCGTCTGACTTATTTGAAAAGTATTTGATCACAATTAGTGTCCAGGGTTTAATGATGGACCAAAAAGATGGTAATAGGAATTCCTTTTTATGCTACTGCATGAATTTACTTCACCTTTCCTCTGAAGGTTGGAGTAAACTAATGCAATTGATATTTGTTTTGTTTGTATGTTTTAAAGCGAGTCGCTACTTTTGTCGCCAATCTAATACGAAAGAAAAAAGCAAATCAACTTTTAATTAAAAAACAAGCATAGAGATTATTACCTTAATAAATGTTTTTTACACTGAGGTAACCAAAATGTTTGGGCTTAAATTTTTTTTTAAATGATATAAGAAAACTGATTGAAACAAAAATGAAAACTAAAAAGCCATTTGCAAGGGTAAAAGTGATTTTTTCTTATAATTTTTTATTTTAATTATTACACAATGTAATGAATAAAATAAAATATTTCCAATTGCTTGTATATATAAATTTTTCATTTCTCAGATGCCATTTTCCAAATTTATAAGTCGAATAGCAGCATATCACTTTGGAAAGATTTTAAGTCTCGATTAAAATTTTCACCTTGGATCGCTGCTGTGATTGCGTTTATTGGCTTTTGTATTAATAGAAGGACTTAAAGGTAACCGTGTGGCCAGTTTGTAATTAATAACTAAGGGCCATCTATCAGTATATAGAAATATTTAGTCTAAAACGGGTAATGTTATTGATATGTCCGCATTTATATGCATTTCTTTTTGATGCATTTATTTCTCGAATTATTTGAAACTAGTTCAATCTATTTGTCAAAATATATGTTTCAAAATTAAGAAACAAACTAACGAAGTATTAAATAATATCTCATTTATTTACTTACATACATATTTATGTGTGTATATATATATATATATATATATATATATATATATATATATACGTAAATAAATAAATGAGCACATTTTACCACGAAAGTTCCTATTAACACTTGTCTTTATATTAATATTATTATTAATAAAATATCTCTAACTGTAGTAATATTTTGTAAATTTATTTAAGCCTGGAAGCTTATTTTATCCCAACTGTTTGCATTAATACTTGTAATTTTATTAATAACAAATCTATAAGAGTACAAATTGTTTTGTAAATTTATGTTTAGAAGCATATTTTACCACGAAAGTTCCCCTTAATACTCATATTTATTTTAATAAAAATCTCTAATAGAATTTTTGTTTCGTAAATTTATTTATTTTCAAAAGTGACACTTATACAAAAGTTCCAGTTGAATGCTCCCATTTTGTTGATATATATTTTGCATGTTTTTTAGTCAATGGTTATTTGAAGTGGTTAAAATTTTTTCAGAAAAAAATTGAGGTAATTTGTAACCAAATCTTTACAACGATAATTGAAGTTACTTGAAATGACGTTAGTTTACACATATAGTAATATTATAAGCAAAAAGTTTGTTTGTATATTTATTTGTTCACGTAAATCTCTGAAACCACAAATTAGGTTCCAAAAGTTCTTTCTGTATTAGAAAGTTTTTACTTTCAGAAATGTTTTGATTACATATTAATACGTTGAAATTCATCTCATCTTATCAATCCCTTTACTGGGATTGGAAAATCTTTTGTAAAGTAAAACGACATGCGTCCTCTTTATTAGTTAGCGCATTGACTTATTTCTCCGAATGAAATTTCCGTTGCTCCCCTTATTGTCTCTGCATGTCATAAGTAACTGACGCCAACGATCGAGTAGTGGGTGGCAATTATACATTTTCATTGTGTCATTCAATATTCTTTTATTTGTATTAAAGATGCTATGAGAAAGGATAGTTTGTTCACGGACCTGCATGAAAAAATTTTCTCCATGTGCAAAATCCGTACACGCAGCGGGTCTATCTGATTTTGTTGGAGCGTAGCATGTAATTCGTGAGGAGCATTTCACCTGTGTGCCATAATCAATAAAAATTCTTATTTGCATTTTCATTGATTATGGCTCTCAATCACACATCGATTTAAATCTATCTTATGCTAAGATATCTATGTTTAAACATATAATTTCCAAACGATGTAAATTGTTTGAAAGTCATGAAGGGGCAAAACTATCTCGAACATTTAATGAATTACGAATTGATTTCACAAAGTTCGTTTGGAAATTATATGTTTAAACATAGATATCTTAGCATAAGATAGATTTAAATCGATGTGTGATTGAAAGCCATAACCAATAAATATGCAAATAAGAATTTTTATTGATTATGGCACACAGGTGAAATGCTCCTCACGAATTACATGCTACGCTCCAACAAAATCAGATAGACATGCTGAAGGTACGAATTTTCAAAAGATTGCATATGTGAAATGTATATATATATATATATATATATACGTGTGTGTGTGTATGTATAATTTATATATATATATATATATATATACATATATGAATTATAAATGTATAAAAATATCTATTTTCAATTTTTTAATCGACTTCCTCCCTAAACATTGAAAAAGAGATTGACCAATGTTTCTCTTCCGTCTCTTATAGCGCTCTAAAATGTGATTGAAAATGTTCAGGAATATATTTTGTTCAGTAATTTATTTTATAATATATTTAAAATGAGTGAGGTATTAGGCAACCTCTCCCATTTCTTTTATCACTTTTTAAAAGCACACACAAATTTTTGATCAACTTGCATTGATAATATATCAGTGTTGATAAAACTGCCTCAACATTTTGTACACCTAGATTCAATGATTAATAAAAAAATAAGGACTACAAATCTACAATCATTGCAAAATAGAAGGTGATTTGGATTTCATGTAGGAAAGTACTTTGCTTAGAAAATTGGGATGATACACGAGTTTGAAAGTCTACTTTTTAAAATCACGCTTGAATTACTTTCCGAAAATTAGGGACTTTAGTCAAGATTAAGGGAAGATATTTTCTAAAGACGTAAAAGTAACGAAACAGGAAAAGGACTAGTCGAATTGCATATGAGATGATTTTAACCGTCATTATGGATTACTACTGTTTTTTCATCAGCATTCTAGATAAATGAAGGAATATTTAATTTAATTTTTGTATTATTTTACTTTAGAAATCAATAATCGCTCACTGTCGAAAGCCCGGGAGCAATAATTGATTTGTAAAATGTAATAATACAAACTTTAAAAGAAACATTCCTACTTGGTTAGATCAATCACGAAATTTACCAACTTGAGAAAAAACAAATGATAGCATATTAATATGATAATACAAAATTGATAGAAGAAGTTTCCAGGTATCGATGCTAAAGAAATTGTGGTAGTGGTAATAAGATATATCTGTATAGACTTTATGAAAAAATCGTAATGTTCTACGATTTTTTGATAATGTCCAACAGTTGTTGGAAGTTTATTTGAGAGAGAACTTGCTTAAGAAAATTAAGAAACGCTTTGTATCTTCTTTAACTAAATATCCAAAGGCAGTAATAAAAATTGCATGGAAATAATAAAGTTTCTATAAGACTGAAAATATTTTTTTGGTAATATTTATGCAAATATTAACTCAATACGCCCAAAATGATATTCGAATATTAATAAACGAGTTAGCTGATTTTGGACTGATTTTATTGCAGCAATCGATTACCGATAATATTTTAGATAAAGAAAATACTATTGTTCGAAAGAAAAAATCTATCCTGGATCATGTGGAAAATTAAAAGAATATCACATTTACAGTCATGTTGTCAAATACCAAGTTAGGCTATGTCATAAGGGATTGAGTCTTTTCCATTGATGTTTACACGTATATTTATTCCGTACTTATTTTATCAATCGATATTAGTTTTGCGGAAAAACTACGTTCAAGTTTTTTCCATTTCGTAACCTATATCATTTCCATCAAGTTTATTTTACTTTTATTTTTGTTGACGCAATCCACGATCTCAAAGTAATTAATGAAAAATTTTAACTATGGTCGATGTCCAAGTGTTTTTCATTTATGAACAGCATTCTAAAATAAATTTCCTTCCTCCCTGAACAGCATTCTGAAATAAAGTTCCTTTACAATTTTTTTACACGTTTTTACGGAGCAAACATACTCTGATAATTAATTCTTTTGAAAGTATATTTATTAATTTATAGCATTTCTGCATATATATTTTGTCGCTAAATAAGTAAAGAAACGTAGAATAATGGAAACACTGAGAGGACAATTGAGAGCTCTTTAATTAATTTTAGTGAAACAAATAGATATATTGTAAGGTGATTCCAAATAATGGAGAATTTTATTTCGGTTACATATTAAGCTGTTTCAACCAGCCACCAAAGTTATTTTCAGACTTTAATTATATAAATTAAGTAATCAAATAACACCAATTATGGATTCGTTAAGTGCTTTCCCAATTTATAATTTAAATAAAAACCATTAAGAAAAATTCATAAGTGAACTGAAAATTGCAGAAAGATAAAACACTCCAACGGATATAACTAGCCCCTCCCACAAAAATGATCAGAACTAAATCATGTAACCTAATTCAGTCAGCCATACAACACAAATTTGTTGCGACCTTTCAATCCCTTTCTAAAATATGGCGAGATGTAATCAAGTTAAATAATATCTCGATACAAGTGGCAATGAGCGCCTGAGGGCAATACTGTACTAAAGTGTATGTTAAACGAATTTCAATGGGCAGGGGTAGCTCTTTCGCTCAGACAAAGCTTAAAGGTTTTATCGGTTAAAGAAAATAACTTCAGATATTGCCAGGCTATAATAAAGTTCACCCGTAAATTATTTCCAATTTAGCCAAAAGCATACTTGGGGGTCGAAATTGGCTTCACAAAAATATTGATATCATAAGAGCAGATTACAAGCGGACGACGTTTGGTTTGAGTGTAAAACGATAATTGTAGATCGTTATTTCTACTTTTTCCAATTCTCGTTTTACAGTAAACTTTTACTGAGTTCCGTATTCATGTTATGAACATTTTTATAGAATTCAATAGAGACAATTAGACTTTCCCATTTGAGATAAATAAATATATAGAAGTCTTAAGGAAGAAAAAGTATGAAACTACACAATTAATGTACCGCGCTATAATGATTTGATTAGTCATTTAATTGCCTTTGAAAACAATTTATCTGATGTCAATATGGCTGTTCGAGTCAATATTTTCTCTTCACTTCACGAAAATTTCTTCTTTAAACACGAAAAATTATTATTTTCTTAAAAATATGCTCATTCCTTGTGATAAAACTCTCAGACAAATATACTCACATAAATAAAATAGCGGAAATTATTTGAAGAATAGACATCGAGTAGTGGGTACTTTGCAGCTGGACTAGTACAGTGAGATAAATTTTGTGGATTTCAGGATAGGTGGTTAAAAAATCTGTGCAAAGAACTACAAATTGTGGATAAATTCTTAATTAATTGCAGTGCAAAAATTGCAAAACTTTGAGCTCTGTGTTAGATTCAAAAGGAATGAGTCATGACATCCATGATAGTCGGAAACTCCCGCAGAAATTGAGACAGGTGGTATAATATTTTCTGAATGTTTGAACGTGGAATAAACATCGACTAATAATTTATAGTAATTTAGATAACAAAATTTCATTGAAAATAAATTTACTATCATTTCCACATTATGTGGATGCTGTATATATACGGCTCAAGTTTGTAAAGCTAAATAAAGCAAAAATTTAATACACTTTCAATGAGGTTGAAGCCATATTAAACAAGAAAAATGGGTATTTTCAAGTTACAAGTTGAAAGAAATGAATAATAAATTCGTTTCTTTTTAATACTTACATTTCGGCAACAGATTCATTCATGTCGGTGAAGCCGTGAAAATAATTCGCAGTGTTTCCATCTCCTAGGATCATCAATTAAGGGTAATACAATTATATGTTTAGATTGGCATTTTTATATAGTTCGCAATGGAAAATCTCAGCATTCGCGCTCAATAAGCATATATTTTATTATTATAATAAGCTCCATATTTCATTCGACTGCTAATTTTAAAAAATTATGACACTGTAGGTTCGGGTTTATTTATATAGCGATAAGTGATAGAAACCCAGTGAAACATAAATATATTATAATTTTTATTATATGTAATATAAATTATTTTATAAATTTATTTGTTTTATATCCCTCTAGTCGCTGGGAAAAAAATTATTTTGGTTAACTCAATTTATTCAGTTTAATATAAATCTAAATAAAAAAAACATTTCGTCTGGATATCCCATTTGTAACAGATCGTTATAATTCCAAACCCCTAACAGACAAAGAACCCCATTACATCAACGCCTTTACCTGTCTTTAGCAATCTACCTCTCGGCCGCTAATGAAAAAGAAAAACTCTTTATAAACTGATATTATCTATAAATTACGTCCTTTTGTTTGTTAGCGCGTTTGTTTATTTCTTTGATTGAAGTGTCCCTCATTTTTTTATCGTTTACGCATGTCATAGAGAGCAACCGCCGACGACCGAAATGCGGAGGGGGTGAGTGATCAATGTATTATTCTATTATCCTAATCAGTATATTTTATATAGATAATAAAGAATTTATACTACGCACCCGTCAAAAATTTGTAGTATTTTTGATGGGTTTGCATGAAAAATTAGATTTTAATATACGTAATATTTCAGAAAAAATGTATGAGGATATACTTTACCATTAATGACAACGTTGTCAGGCAAGTTAGAAAAGGTTTTTTCCCAATTTTAATTTCAGCTCTAATCATCTAAAAATAATTTAAATTTCCAACTCCTCTATTTATAATAAATTATATGAAATGAGGATCTGAAAAAATATGTAATTATCTATTTTAGGCTTAACAAAAGACAAATTTATTTTGATTCTTCAACTTCTTTAGGAAAAATTGTTTTCTTTAATTTCTTTTTAACGTTTGTGAAATATATACTATGCAATATATTTTCATAATTAACCAAATAAATAACACATAGTATCTTAATTTAATACAAATATTATGTATTCTTAAATATTTATTCTGTTATGCGTGTCGATGCATGCCAAACGTTGCAGCGTGAATTTATTCCACATTGAAGTTAAATTTATTTCTAGATTATGTAATAATAATTGTTAAAGTTCTATTTTCTGGATCAATTGTTTTCCAGAAAAAAAAGGAATTATAAAGCATCTCAATTTTAGAATTCAAACTCGTAAAGATTTGCCAAACCAGTAATAGGATATTCTTAAATCTTATCCAACAAATAGAAATTTATGGCAAGCAGAATTCAGAACCGAAGTAAATTTTTACGGGTGTCCCACAGGAAAAAAGTAACGAAAGCAAACTTCGCTGATGACACAGCTATCGTTATACGGTTTGAACATAAATAAGAATCAGCAAGAAAACTGTAAAGTACTAAAAATAATAAGTACATAGGCACAAACATTGCATATTTGCAAATAAAATGAAACCACGTATACTAACATTAATTTTTAATACATAAAATAAATCGATGTGAAGTATAGACAATTTCACTGACTGCTATAAAGTAACTCAGAACTTTTGGTCTAGAATAAAATGGGAATCAATAACAAAATTTTTAATTTAAATTCAAACATATGCCGTTAATATTTTAATGGCAAAATTTACATCACAACCCTCACAATGAATAGCGAAAAATATTAAATAAAATAAGTACTTGTACACGAAAATAGCGAATTGGTATATTAAGTGAAACAAAGTTTTTTTAGATACATTTTTTCATTAAATAAAATAAATCTATATAAAGTACGAAAGATTTAATTTGCAGCTAGATTGTAATTCAGAAATTTCAGAAAAAATCTTTTGAAATAAAATCTTCAATAACATTTTGAAACCAATCTAAATATATGGCATTCAACTTTTCGATACGTAGTAATTAAACCCTCAGAAAATACAAACTCTACAAAATAAAGTGCTGCGCCTCGTGGTGTGATCGAAATATTGACCTACACATTAAATCAGGTTTAGAAGTGATAAAAAATTATGTAACCAAATATACAACATATTTGCAAAATCCCGGGAACTTTGAAATGGAAGCTGTCCCAGTGTGGTGGATGTGTCATCTCAAAAGAACTAACCCTTTTTGGATGGTATAGAACACCCGACAAAAGGCCTATCTTGTTGTAAGTAATCCGCTCATGCAATAATAAAAACGAAGTAATTTGCTCTACTTTAGATCGGCAGTGATTACAGAAGTGTTTTAGTATATAAAAATCCCACAGTACCTGTCAATCCAAGTTGGATATCTTCTGAAAACTTTTTCACCTCCTATTAAAACGAAAAAAAAAATATTTTCTTTTACTAGTATACAAATTTTTAGTTGCCATCTTTATTTTTAAATCTCTCAATTTTCAATTAGATTTATATTATAGAATTTTATACAGGTTTCAAAAAATAACTTCATTGTCACTTGTGTTTATTTCTGTAAAATTAGTGTTTATTTCAGTTAAGGATAGAAAGTCATAAAGTTTCATAGGATTAGGTAGATGTAATATGTAAACATATAAATAAAAAATAGAAATTCAATTTTTATGTTATACATCTAAGTAGACAGCGAAAAATTGTGAAGTGAAGCTTTTTAATGCAAACGTCGCTATAGGGAGTCAGCATAGAAAAATTAACTGAGACCAGACGGAAGTGACGTCATATTCTCTTAGTTTACGTGTATAAATGTATTGACACTGATGGAATTTGAAAATCTTCGAATAACGTGTAAAAGTTTACGAAGTCTTAGAACAACGTGTAAATTTAAGCGATTTATTGTAATGGATTTGACTTCAAACAAGGATTGAATTTAATTGCGCACGTAAGTTTTAAATTATTAGAAAAAAGTTTAATTCCAACTTTTTAAATACATCTTAGTGGAGTTACTGATTTAAGTAAAATGAAATAACTTTCATTAATACGTGCTAAGCCCCTGTGAAGAAAAAATGCGACCGTAATTCACAAAGTACACGTATATCACAAAGTAAGAAAGGAGATTTCTATTGATGCATTAAAGTTTGTATAAAATAAATAATTTTTAAAACGCATTATAAATAATGACGATTAATAAATAATACATTTTAAACTTGTCACCCATTCTTCATTGCGAAAGAAAAATATTCAAAGTCAACTAACATGCGCCACCGGACGCCCAAATTTAATTATGAACGCCGGCGCACGAAATGTAATCGAATATCGGAAGAAGCGTTATTTACGGTGACAATTCATTCCATGTTTTTTAAAAATCAAATGGATGCTTACAATTGTTTTCTGGTCTCTGTGTTTATTTAAATTTTAGAGACACATTAATCATAAAATAACAGACATATTGTGATGTGTAAATATCAAATAATTATTGGAAATTTGTGCCTAGATTGGTGCATCCAGACGAAATTAAAATGTAGAAAGGGAATTATTAGCTAGAAACCCCTATAACGGACTATAAGTTGGAGCTATATTTTTAACTGTTAGTAATTTCAAATAATTGAGTCATTTCATGTACGGAGTAAACTTTACATGCGATGAGTATGACAGACGTGGAAATCGCGACAACGTTAACCTAGAGCTAGGTTTGGATAGTAAAACGATCGCCAAATTAATTTTTAAATTATTTAATGGACATGTTTAAATATAACAGAGCTTTAGATTTTAGTTCTGGTCAGTTTATAGGGTATAAGTTTAATATTTTTTCTATGTAATTTAGAAAATATTTGCATTTTTTTCTTGTTGCTGGCTACATTACTTTATCTTCATATTCATATGAAATCTAATCAAACCATTTCTTTAAAATATAAAAATATTGTGTTTCGTAGCTGAGCAAATAAGTTTGAATTTTTGAAAGTAAAGTACAACCGAAACACCTTTTTTATACTTTCAATATTTCAGACCTTTAAAACATTTTGATATGACGTGGTTATATTCAGGTTCAACAACATAATAAAGATGGATTCCTCCATGATTTTGCATCTCTCAGTGTCATTGATTACGATTAACACTATAAACATGGCAGCCATATTTTCTAACGTAACTTCTCGTCTAACTACTTATATTCTATAATCTACTTATATTCTTCAATCTTAGGCCACAGACTAAAAAGACAACTTTAAAGACGGTACTAGACAGTATATTCTGCAAGTGCTAACAAAACACTGAAGACCTAGTTTAAACAGTGAAGGGTGCTCTGCCTCCACCAAATCACACTATAAAAGTGTAGAACCATGACGGAATATACCGAAATTAATCGCAACGAAAGGATCGTTTCATGTTCTAAGTTGTATGACGGGAAAACTATGATTAGTTTTCCCGTTTGCTAAATTTATTAAATAATCTGGTGATGAATTCTCCAATAAGAGTTGTTTCGTACAAATTTTGTTTCTGACGCATCAACATTAGTTATATATTTTATTCAGATACATTTAAATTCTGTATAGAATATCAAATTTACTGCATTTGTATTTTTAATCATTTTAATTATTCAGAGATTAAATATAGCAACCATGTATGTTTGAAAAAAATGGCTGTCAAATTGGTAATTTCAACGGAAAAAAAATATCTGCACTTTTTTATTCAAAAATGCTTCATATATATTCTGTTGTTAAATAAATTTCGTTGCATAGTTAAGAAAAACGAGGAAAGCGTTAAAAAATTCATAAAATCTTTTCAAAATCAATAATTAATTATTGAGAAGTCGTTCGACACTAGAGTATCGAGTGTGGTTTATCTCCTGCTGTCGGCGCGCCTTTGATATTATTACCATTAAATAAGGAAATTCTTTAGAAGCCGCCGAGGTGTGACCATATCCACTTGTTTTCGTTTTAAATAATTTCCGTGATATTTATTATTGTAAAAATTCTTTCTTTTATTTCGTATGTAATACTTATGTCTCCTGTATCGGTTCTCAGTTTGATTTCGCGTGTACGTTTGTTTACATTAGTTTGATTTCTTTATGTTGAAATGCCTGGAAGTAATTTTTCCATAACAGTTTTTTATGCATAACAGTTCATCAGATTTAAATGGGAATAGCAATGCAAAAAAAATATTTCATCCTGTTTTCATCTGATTATTGTTGTAAATATCTTACATTTACTTCTTCCAGTATTTGTGTACTATATGCATATTTTACAGCATTTTAATCAAATGTTGGTATTTTCTTGCTTAAAATTTTCTAATCTTTCTTCAAATTTTTCACTCAAATTACATTCATTTTGATGCAGAGTATCGCTTGTATGAATAATAGATACGTTCTGTGAAAAAAGCTGGATACGAAGTGGAGACATTTATTCTTTTATTTCTTTGTTCGATCTACTTTCAGTAATAATGCGTCTGATTTTAAAAGCTCTATTATTGAAAGCTTATATTTTGGAAAATATCACAGACTATGTAACGTCATGCTACAATTTACAGGGATAGCATAGTGATAAAGTGGTAAAGTTTTTTGTTTTTCTAAAGGAACAATGCTTAAGCGGCATAAGGTAAATAAATCGGGTTATTAATTGATTGATCATCATGAGTATTCCCGCCTATATATCTGAGTTCCGATGAGCGATGTGGTTTTGGGGAAAGGAAATCAGGCGTTAAGTCACGTTGGGAGGGAGGGGAGTTGGAGGACAAGAAATTCAATAAGACATCATTTCACGAAGCACACACACGCGGTCGACTCCATACGCAACAGAAATACCCCAGTTAATCCTTTGAAACGTGATTATTTTCTGATAGTTAATTTAATATGGCATTGTTTAATTCTCTTTTTTTATACTTCTTGTAATTTGTGGCAGAAAATGGTTTTGTTAAAAATTTACCCTAATTACGATAATACTAGGCAATTGAGGCCACGGCGAAGAGCTAGTTTGATTATAAGCTATTCAATAATATAAATCAAGTCATATTGCTATACCTTTGGACTTTGGACTATACATAATCATTATGAAAATATACTTCCAGTGAGTGAGAAAATAATTCTACCAAACTCAATTTAATACGAGTTAACATAAAATGAAGTGAAATCAATATCCCATACGCATTTCTTTATATCCGTGAAGATACCGTCACCATAATTCCAATGCCGTGACGTATATCGAAATCCACCTCACCACCTTTCTAGAAAGTACTGCCGGAATGCTAAGTAAAAATGGAAAAACGTTGCATAAATTAAGACGAATTATAAATTATCTACCTCTTGTATGTTGACGCATTTGTTTAATTCTTTTATTGAAGTTTCCCTTGATCTCCTCATTGTTTCTTTATGCCATAGAGGGCGGCGCCTAACAAAGAAGCGGTGAGCAGCAATATATCTTCCCATTGTCTAAATTGATACACTTTTATCTTTATTAAAATTGCTGCAGAAGGGGAGAATATGATGCATTGTTTACAGGTTCATATGAAAATTTATCCCCTGAAATAAAACGTGTTTTTCTGGATTAATCGGAGCTAAGCATGCATTTACCTTAGCGCTTTCCTCGGCGCTTTCGTGGGGGTATAAATACAGAATATAGTTTTAGATCGAAGAATCTTGTCGTCTCACAGCTAGCAAATAATTTTTTTTCAGAAAGGTCGCTGTACACGGGCGTATATTAAAATACATCCCTAATATTTTGTATGCAAAATTATATATACTCCCACATAATAGATTAATTTGGAATATTCTTTGCGTAAAACAGTGTACAATAGGCATGGGCAAATAAATCGAATTTCGTGATTTCAATCGTTCGTGAATGATATCAAAAGTTGTCGGGTCCTCGTGACCCGTTCATTTGATTGAATCGATCATAAACTGTACAGTTCGTGTTATGGGCGTTGACTGCGGTCGTTCACCAGTCACCATTTATTTATAAGTTGATTTATGTTTATTATTTACAGACTGCTGCGCAGTATAAATATTTATCGTTCCTTGAAATAGCAATACTTGATTTGCTATCATTGATATGAATGACTTGATGGCGTGGTTTTTTTTTAAAGAGAATGTTAAAAATACGTCAAAAATTTTTACTCTTTGAAACATAAATAAACGCATTTACAATGTTTTGGAGTGGTCATTGATTTCTCTGTGATTATTCAGATTGCGTAGCATATGCATATGTTTGAATTGTGAACTATGACCACTTTTTGGTTACAGAAAAAGTTTATAGTCTAAAAAATATTGCTAGTGTTACAATATTTGTAATGGGATAATCATTTAATGATATCTTTTTCGTTTTGGTCATTTTTTACATACATATATTTTGGCATTCAATAACTTTGCTCAATTAAAATCCGGACCAATTTGAGTGACTACACATGGTTAGACGTCGGTTAATAATCCAAGTTATATAGGTATAACAGCTCAATTTATTGACACGAATATAGAATCATAAACCAATTACAATGAAGCAGCAATTTCCCAAAGTCTATTAAAAATAACATTAAACACGTCATGTAATCCGTACATATTACAAGTTAAATTAATTAAGTGAATGCGAATATTCCAATGAATGAATTACTGTAAACTAATCATATATTGAACAACAGTTTCCAGATACAGACGAATACACCATCATAATACAAGTACAATCTGCAGTACAGCATTCCTACGTTAGGAAGAATGAATATGTATATAAGTTATCTTAATAAAATTGATATGTATAATAGTTCAATTAATAATCTGTCATACTAGCCTCCAATGAATGTATTTGTTTTTAAACCGTCGCGCCCACTAAAAGTAAATAATTTGTAATACCTATTTAATATTTATTTACATACAGTGTCCAATTTATCGAAGTAAATACAACCACATTGCGGCTGGTATACTGGATACGTGGTATGGCTGTCTAACGAAATGTTACTTGAGAAAAAATGACCCGTGAACCGAATCGAAATCAAAATATCAATCATTAATCGCGACCATGCGTATCAGTACTTCGGTAGTATGTAAAATGTATTTCAAGTGAAGCTATCGATCCAATCAAATAATTGTGAAGGAGATCGCGTGATTGGTATTGACCAAATCATTCACATTTTCGTGATTCGATCACTCGTTCGTTTTAAAAGATAGGGTCCGACTGATTTGTTCGTTCGTAATTGATGCATCTCTGGTGTACAATGGGGAAAAAGAAAGTTTATATTAGGGTTACGAACTGTAAGGGTTTTGAGATTAAACCTATTTCGCTTGGTGTACACACTTTTCGATGTATGATTCACCGATTAGCACGTCAATCTTGAGTTTTGCCAAAATAGTTAAATTTGTAAATAATTTTAAAAGTAATCAACTTCTAACATAGCTTTGAAGAAAGAAATCTTCATTGTGACAATAATAATTTTCTTTCATTTGATTTAATGGATATTATGATCTAAATTTGCATGAGTCTTTATCCATAAGTCTGTTCATACGTACGTAAATACGAAAGGGGCAACGTAGATTACAAATTACAATTCTTAACCGATTTTAGTTATTCTCCTTTCTATCCGTTGGTTGTTTACATGAATGAAAAATTATGGAGTCGCAGCATTATTTGTCAAGTTTTACAAAAAAAAATTTAATTCTTCTCTCGTGCTCGTTGACTATTTTCGATTCCTGTTAGAACGGCTTGTGAAATTTTACGACCCTGTCTAGATTAATTACATGTATGCAAAAAGATAAGAAAAATATTTTTAATTGTTTTTTAGATTTCTACATTAAACTAGAGAAAGAAAAAAAATGTTTTCTTCTGTATATTACAGTACGCTTTTATTAAATGTATCATTTAAAATATGAATATAAATTTTCAGCTATATTTTTCATATGGCATCAAGTTTGCGAGATAAATCATCAAAAATGAATATTGTAACCCTTCGGACCCTTCCTCTATTCCTTTTAAATACACATATCAACTATCCGTTAACTTGCATTGATAATACAGGTTTGCATTAAACACGATTACTTACAGATTTCAAGGCATTAATGAATTTTTGTAGGCTTAGATCTTTAAAGATCAACGAAAAATAAGAACAATGAACGCAGAAGAAAAGTAAGCTTTGATTTTTTTCTAACAACGTATTTATCCATAAGAATAGTTCCGACTAAACCAAATTATCCAAAATTCCTGAAAATCTGTATTCCTTCCTGAAATTCCTGAGAACTATTATTTAGAACCAGGGGCAGAGATTCTATCATGTGGGATGTTAACATCATTGTGGACCGCTACCGAATATTGAAGCAGGAAGAATCGATTAGGGAAAATAGGTGAAAATCGTAAAAAAAAATTATATATGGATTTGTGATACATAAAATCAGCTAATGTAACTGTTTGAAAAAATATATTTCCTTATTCTTCCTGTGTATAAAAACCTTTTAAAAGTTTAATATTAACTAAACAAAATAATATATTACGCAAATGTCATTTACTTTACCGCGAGGCATAAAGCGCTTAAGTATCCACGAGCACTTTGCGTAACTTACTAGTGTCAAATTCAGGGTCAGTTTTTCACTTTTGGTTACTTGAAAATGGTGAAAAATATTAAAAAATCTCAAGACTAATAACAATTTTCATAACAAAAAAATAAGTTTGTATCAACAATTTTACATTCAAAAAATAAATTTATCAAAATAAGAGTCATCAATACATATTCTAATACTCATGTAGTAAATGATGTAACAAAGCAATATGGCTAGTTTACTTAATACACTTTCGTGTGGTTTAATAAAAATAATTTATATTATGAAGACAAGAAAGTAACGTTATATACCGTATTTAAATAAATGTACATAACACGAAAGAAATAGTCGAGTTAGATCTTTAACTAAAGGATAGAAATCAAACTACCCGTTATTTGCTGGTTAATTATCTATGGTGGTTTATCAATTAAATTTTTACAATGCAAAAGTTGTGTTCTATAATACGTTGTCTATATTAACGAAGTAAGAAATATGATACAAATCAAATTGCCAAAGTTAATTTAATTTTCTTTATAGATGCTGATGCTTCCATTTAGGAATGATAAATTAATTTCATGTGAAGGAACTTGTTCTCATTCATTTTTAGAGTATTTTCATATGAAACTGACGTCGTGCTCTCATTAAAAATATTCAGCGAAGGACAATAATACAAGCATTGTTTGCACGATGAAAATATTTTTTAAGGAATTTCAAATCTGAAATATGTATGAGATATCATCCCACATACTTAACGAGAGGAATAGTCGTTTTGTTGCATTACATCAGCTCTTTATTTATTTTGTTTATTCCGAAACTGCCGACATAATTAGTGGCGTATGGATTCAGTTATGACAAGAGCACACAATTACATATATATATATATATATATATATATATATATATATATATATATATATATATATATACTCAATGACTATAGAAAATAATTTTGACGAATCTAACATTTTTCATAAGCAATGATAAGAAGCAGAAGAAGGAATATTTCACGTACAGATTAAATTGCTATATTTTACAATTTGATTTGTATTCGCTGTAAAATACCTATCTACTAGACTAGATCAGTGACAACATTTTCAGTTAACTTCCAACTCGAGAAGGAATCATACGAAGAAATCAACACAATATTGCAAAATACGACGAAGAAGTTTCCAACCGTCAAATCTAAAGAAAGTGTGATATTAGAAAACTTTGACGTAGAGAGGAGATAAAGACAAACAATTCTTGGAAGTTTTTTAATAGAGAAGTTGATATGAGAAATTAAAAATGCTTGAACTAAATATCAAAGACGATAATGAACTACACACTAATGAATTTCAAAATTTTGAACGGTTGTCTCTGTTTAATGTTCTTTCTTTTTGAACAAAATTCTTTAATCATTTCTATCTCTTCATATAATATGTTGTTTTGCATATTTTATTTTTGCAAAAACTGCATATTTTATGGTAATACTTTGCTATATCACAATTTCTTTTAACATTTTTGCGAAGCCAGATTAATAATTTTTAGCATTTCTACATACATATTCTACCACCAAATAAGCAATGAGGTGAGAAAAAATAACACATGTTATGCATTTATAAAACGTTTTTCCAATTTTTAATTTAACTCTAGAAATTTCAGACAAATTCACAAGCGAAGTGAAAATTGTGAAAAGTTGAAACACCGTAACGGACACACGTAGCACCTTGCTCAACACAAAGCAAAACCGACTCAGGTATCATAATTCAGTTGTACACACGATACGAATTCCACCCTTTTAATCCCATTTTGAATAGTAGCAACACGTAATAAAGTGAACGTCTCAATATTGGTGGCTATGAGCACCGGTGAGCAATACTGAACTTCTGTGAATGTCATTAAGAGGAAGTAGTTCTTCCACTCTGAACTTACAACAAAGCCTGCTTAAGGATTTTAACTGTCAAAGAATGCGATTTCCGACCTTTCCAGAGCATAATGAAGGTAACCGAGTAAATATAGCAGCATTTATCCAAAGGTGTACTGGGTGGTTGAAATTTGCTTCACATAAAAAAATTAAATTACGATGAAGCGGATGGCGGTTTTCGAGCGGACGACGTTCGCTTTGGGCGCAAAATGATAAAATTATTCAACGAAATTAAAAAGGAAATAAATAAATATCCCTATATTTAAGGATTTAATATTTTTTTTTTGATGGTGATAAGATCTAAATGACTCATTTCTGTGTTATATATAAGTATGATATATATATGTATATATATAATATATATATATATATATATATCTTTATATATATATATGTTTAAATGTATATATATATATATATATATATATATATATATATATATATATCAGGAAATAATTGGTGGAAAATTTAATTAAGATGACAAAAAAAGGAATATCTTGGATTTTTGGAGAATAAAAAAACAACATAAATATTTAAAATATAAACGGTTGTTTGATATTTATTTCGTGAAGCACTATTTTATTAGATGTTTATTTCGTGTTTCTTGGCGCATTTGTTTATTTCTTTGATTGAAATTTCATTCACTCTTCTCATTGTTTGTGCGTGTCAGAGAGAGTAGCCGCCGACGACAGAGCGGTGGGCTACAACATATATTCGTGCTATCCCATTCAGTATACCTTTACCTGTATTAAAGATGCTGCGGAAGCGAAGAATTTGTGGTATCGTTTAGGGGTCCATATGAAAGCTAATCGGTATGTGCAAAATAAGAAGACGCGATGTATTTTGCTGGATTACAATATAAATGCTCTACGAATAAAACTTGCTTAGATTATTCCAAATGATATATGAAAGCCAACGCTGAGTTTTTGGAATGAATTCTTTTCTTTTTGAAATACAAATCTAGTGTATCTAATAATGAATAAAAACTTGAAATTAGCATGAGCATGTAATATGTCATTACTAAGAAAGTTTTCAGTATTTTAATTCGTATTTTGATTTGGGCATTCAAACACCTTTGAAAGATAGTGCCATTCTCTATCTTTAAAACACATAATTTATCTATTTTAGGTTTAACAACGACGAACAACTTTCATTTTAAAACTTCAGCTCCTTTAGGAGAAATTGTTTTCTTTCCTTTTTTTAGGATATATATATATATATATATATATATATATATATATATATATATATATATAAATTTAATAGAACTATTCTATAGCCTGAAATATTTATTCTTTTATGGGTGTTCTTCAGCTCCTTTAGGAGAAATTGTTTTCTTACCTTTTAAAGTGAAACTTTTATTGTATCGCCTCAGAATATTTCGTTTACCTATCGCATGTCACATTACAGTCGGCCGCGGAGTGGGGGTAAAGAAACCAATATGGCGGTACCTATAGCTCTCATCAGCTGTGCAGCGTTGGTATGGTACTACGATCGATGCAGTTTTTACCAGACACATTGAAAAAATAGAAAGCATGTCAATGTTTACTTATTTTAGTTACCACAAAATATTATTTACATTTATAAACTGTGAGACTCAAAGCGAAGACGAAGTTAGTGATCAAATAATCGAAATTTAAAATAATTCAATGATTTATATAAATATTGATCTACGTTTTTAATATGTATATATATATATCATACCGAACATTGTATTTATTTATGTATTCTGTACTTTAGTACGCAGAGTAAAATAAACATTCATAGTTATATATCTTGTCTACTATTATCATTTCCTTTTTCACGTCTTAAGTTAATATTACTTTTAAAATCCTAAATCAAGTAGCTTTCGAAAAATTCTCAATTAAATGCCTACAATCTGAAAAAAAGTTTCACTTTAATCGTGGTTTCCTAAAACCACACAACTTGTTTTTAGGATATATATATATATATATATATATATATATATATATATATATATATATATAAATTTAATAGAACTATTGTATAGCTTGAAATATTTGTTCTTTTATGGGTGTTAATGCATGCGGAACATTCGTAGTGCGACTTTGTTTTTTTAAAATTTGTTTTAAGCTTATGTAGTAATAAATATTAACATTATATGTCCTCAATCTAGGTCATTCCAGTAATAAAAAAGTTATTATGAGACAATGCATTTTATATATATATATATATATATATATATATATATATATATATATATATACCTAATTTCAATAAAAAAGTTCCACCCATCGGTACTTCTGGATGTAGTAACTTCATAAAAATTACCAAAGCCAGTACTACGAGGTTCTTAAATCTTACATAAGAAATAGTAAATATGAAATATCTTACGAAAAACAGAATTCAGAATCAAAGAAGATTCTTGCGTATGTTTCATAGGAAAGAAGTAAGGAAAGCGAAGCTTTCCTGATGACACAACTATAGAAGATCAAATCTCAGAAAGCCGAACAAATCTCAGAAGGCCGAATAAATCTCAGAAGGCAAAAAAAATTGCATAGAGTATTAAATAAAATAAAAAAATGGACACAAAAATTCAGTATTGGTAAATAAAACAAAACTTAGTTAACTAATATTAATTTTCATTCAATAAAATAAACCCGTCTAAAATACAAACACTTTCAATGGCTTTCAGATCGTAATCCAGAACTTTCGGTCGGGAACAAAATATGAATCTGCGATAAAATTTTGAATTTAAATCCCAACACATGCCATTAAAATTTTAATGGCCACAATTGTATCACAATCTACAAAAAAATTGCAAAAATTATTAAATAAAATAAGTAAAGGGACATGATAATGGCAAGTTGATAAATGAAAGCAAGTCAGTCAACTTTTCATTCAATTAAATAAATCCACATAAAGTAAAAACAATTCTACTTACCGCTAGATCGTTACTCAGAACTTTCGATCAAATATTAAATGAGAATCTGCAATAAAATTTGAAACCAATTCAGACATATGGCATCCAAAATTTGGAGACCTAGTAGGTAAACAAATATTTAGCAAATACAAAGTGTACAAAATAAAATAAATATTGCGGAGAATTTTCAGGGCCCCATAGTACGTTAGAAACAGTTGAATCAGGTCCAAAAGAGACAAAATTATGCAACCAAATATATCATACAGTTGCGAAATCCCAAAAACGCTTTAATGGAAGGTAACCCCATGGTGGCGAATATACAACTTCATCTCGAGGGAACTAAACCTCATGATTTGATAGTCTAGAATCCGATACGAGCCTTGTACTGTGGTAAATGCTCCATCCACGTATTAAAAACAACAATGAATTTAAGTCGCTAGTTCCTCTATTTAATATTGGTTGTGAACACCATCCAAAATGTTTTGTGGTTATATATCTCACAGTATTTGTCGATTCAACTTGAATCTTCTTTTAAAACCGACAAAAATGTTTTTCACTAGCATGCAAACTTTTATTTACCATTTCGTTATTAAAGTTCTTAAAATTCAGTTAAACTTATCTTATAAGATTTGATATAACGTACATTAATATTTAAGAAATTCCTTCACGTTTATATACATTTTCTACGAGTTATGATGGAATGGAACCTTTTCAAAAAATATTTATTATGACAGGAATTAATTTCATCGTGTCTGCCCCAATATTATGTTTCTTTCAGTTTAAAGCAGAGTGTGAAGAAATTTCACAGGATAATATGTATTAATTGTATGACCATATAAACTGAAAATAGAAATATTTTTAAATTTCTTCAAGTTCCCCTATATATATATATATATATATATATATATATATATATATATATATATATATATATATACATATATACGGAACGAAAAAATTTTAAAGCGAAATCTCTTAACTTAGGCTTTGGTATAGGGAGTCTGCATAGAAAAATCGGCCGAGACGAAATCGAAGTGTGCGTGTACAAATGTATTGACACGGATAGTGCGGGTCGGTATCAACGACATCATATCCATATTTCCCTTCTGCTGCTTAGCTGAAATAGTTATAGGTTAATGCTTCTCGAATACGGGCTTTATTTAAATTATTTAGTCGAGATGTATATCAATTATGTAATAGCAGATTTGTTGTGATGAGTGTATATTAAATAGATATCTGATACTTTCCACCTACATCGGCACTTTCAGGTAAAATCGAATATAGAAATGGAATTATTTGCTGAAAAATCTTACTTATTAAAATCTTTTTAAATAATAATATGTAGTTATGTTTTCAACTATTATTAGTTTTGAATTATTGACTCATTTGGCGTGAGGAGTAAGGTTGACGTGCAACGAGTCATGATAAAACTTGAAGTCGGGACATCATACAACACTAGTCTAGAGCTTTGTTTGATTAGTATAAAAATCAACCAATTATTTTTAAATTTGTTCCACCATAATTTATTCCAATAGCTATTTAAACTAAGTACATGAATTAAAGGATATGTTTGAAAATACATATATACTTATACTTAGGTTCTAGTTCTGTTTAATATATAGAGTCTAAGTTTATTATTTACGTCGTATTACTTAGAGAATATTTTTGGTTTGTTTCCTTTCTTCTTTTACATCTCTTAATATTCATACAAAATCTAATAAAAGAATTTTCTTTAAAAAATCAATTTTACATTAGTTTCTCCTTACGCAGATTCTGTATATCGTTGCTGAGCAAACAGGTTTGGAAAAAAAACTGAAACGGTTATATTTTTCTTTCGAAATTTAAACCTAAATAAGGCCTTAATATAAGGCATTTATATACGTGGAAAACCACATAAAATAATAAAGGTGATTATATCCATCAAACAAGCTGTGAAAATTATTTTATAAATTCCATATTTTTTAATAAAATATAACAAATTATAATGTGTATTTTTACAAGAGTAATTTACGCTAGTATCAACTTTAGTATCATTGATTACGTTTAAGACAATCACACGGCAGCCATATATTTTAAAATAACTAGTCTATTTCGATTCATCAATATTTTGTTTTGGGCTAAAAGGACAGTTTCTTCAACGATACTTTACTACTTTTCAAACACTAAAAACTTAATTCGAACGGTGCAGAGTGCCTGCCCTCACCAATTCACATTATAAAGAACATATTATATCGCATAAACCCATCATCAGTTTATTGACATATATAGCTTATGACCAGAAAACCCTTCATATGAGTGAAATTGCAATATTGCATTATGTATATTTCAAATTAATGATTATGACATTTGTTCACTTGTTTTGCAGGCATTTTTTCTGTTATTTGTTTTTTTCGTTCTAATCTCTATAATATTGCGTCTGAATTAAAATATCCTGTTTGTTAAAGCATATGTTTTGTGGAATGTTACAGATTATATACACTCACGCCACGATTCTTATGGATGGGACAGTGTTAAAATGGAAAAGTTTGTTTATTTGCTAGACGACAAGGAACAATGCTCAAACGGTGCAAGGTATAGGGATTGATTTTATTATTTACTGATCATCCGGAGTATTTCGTCTTATATATCTCCGAGTTCCGATGAGTGATGTGTTTAGCTAAGGGAAATGAAGTGTTTAGTAACGGTGTCGAATGGAGGAGTTACAGAAGAAGCAGTTAAACAAAGGTAGCATTCAACGAGGCATACTCGCACGGACAGCTCCCTATGTAAGTTAGTTGTCCCAAAAAATCCTCTTAAACCTGATTAGTTTGTGTCGGTTAATTTAATATAGCATTGTCCAATTGCCTGCTTTTATTTGATGTAATTTGTTACCACAAGTTGTTCTGATTAGAGGTTACTGTAATTACAATAATTCTATGCGAGTGAAACCGCGAGGCAGAATAACTTTAATTATATAATATTCAATAATATAAATCAAGTCGCGTTAACTTAATTTTGGACAATATATATATATATATATATATATATATATATATATATATATATATATATATATATATATCTTCATTATGGAAATACGCAGCCACACAAAAACAATATACCATCTGCCAATCTTTCTATCCAAAACGATACTGTCATCATAATTCCAAGTCCGTAATGCATAAACAACTACCCACCTATCATTTTACCACGTTTGTGCAAACTACCGCCAGACCGCTGACGGAAAAGGGAAAAATCTTTTATAACCTAAGACGGCCTATAAATTACGTCTTCTTTGTTTGTTGGCATATTTCTTTATATCTCTGATTGAAGATTTTTTCGCTTTCCTCATTGTTTGTGTATATTATAGAGAGCGGCCGTCTACGACGAAGTGATGGGAGGCAATATATCCCATTGTCCCAATCGGTATATTTTTATCTTTATACAAGTTGAGGTAGAATCTGAGAATTTTCTACAATTTTTAAAAATCCTTGTCAAAATTTATGATTTGCGTAAAAATAAAACGTGTCTTCCTGAATTATTCGGAACGTAGCACGCAATTTGCGAAACGCTTTCCTCCATAATTTATCAGCATTGATTTTAGGTCGAAGAATCTTGTTTTCCCGCAACTAGCGAATAACGTTGAGTCAAAACGGTAGTGGTATATTAGTATATATTAAAATACATTTGGAATATATTCTATGCAATATATATATATATATATATATATATATATATATATATATATATATATATATATACATATATATATATATATGTTTTGAGCGGAACCCATTGCGCTTACTCTATTTTTCATCTTTTAATGTATATTTTTTTAATAATTAGGACAACCTTGAGTTTTGATGCGCAAGTAATAATAAGTTAAGTTATTTTACAAATTATCAGCTTCTAACCTAAATTTCAGAAAGAGGAGATCTCCATCGTGAAAATGATATTATTATTTTATTTCTTTAAATATATTTTATTGTCTAATTTTACCTTTAAAAGTAACGTGTGTCTGTCCGTTAGTTTGTGTGTACGTATATATATATACAAATGAGGCCACGCAGATTACAAATTGCAATTCATTGTCGGTTTTGGTGATTGTCCTTTCTATTGATTGGTTATTTAAGAAAATTATTCTTTCCCAAAATTTGTTATCGAGGAGTTCAATTTTATAAAAAAAACTCTCTTCTTTCATGCTAATGGATAACTTTCTCTCTAACTTAATTCTCTGTGAGTGCAGATTATGGTATATAAATAAATAACTTTATGTTTGTAAAGATGTTTTGAGATTTATGATGACATGGATACACTTAAATATATATTCACTGAATTGCGAATTAAAGACGAAATATTTCTGTTTTTTTGACTTCGTCGCCAAGCATTAAAATAGAGAAAGAAAAAAGATTGTACTATATTTTATCATGTACTTTCATTGAACGAATTGTGCCAAATGTAATCCAAAATTTTCCGTTTTAGTTTCTGATACGGCGTCACATTTGTAACACGTATCTCCAGAACAAGTAACGCAACCCTTCCTCTATTCTTTTTAAATGCATATATAAATATCTCGTCAGACTGTACTGACAACATAGGTCCGCGTTGGTAAAATCATTTCAAATTTAAACGAGTTTCATACAGATTTTTAGGTAATAGTGAGTTTTTGTAGGCTTAGGTATTAGAAGACTTGTGATAAATAAGGAAAAGAAAAGGAAGCTTGATTTATTTGAACGATGCATTTAAATTTATTTTTTGCCAATGAAAAAAGTTCTGATGCGGTTATATTATTCAAAATTCCTGCATACCTTAGCAGCTTTATTTAAGAACAGAGGTAGAAATTCTATCAAACGGAATGTTAACATGATTGTGGAATACTAACCAATGTTGAAGCAGGAAAGTTAGAAAGGTTAGACAAGATAAGTGTAAATCGTGAAATAAAATTTTATGAGGAATTCGAAAAAAGTTATATAACGAGAAGTTAATGCAATCATTTATAAAAATATACCTGTTTATAAAAATCTAATACGAAAGAAAAAATATTAAATTTTAAATATCAATATTCAACACCTCAAAATTATCTATTACAGATACCTTTCAAGCAGACCTTTTAATAAAAGGCAATTTTCGTGTGAAACATATTTATATAAAACTAAACAAAGTAATGTATTTATCAAAATAAGGGTAGTCCATACGTTATTCTAAACTCACATAGTAAAATAAAAATAGCGCCAAGGAGTCGTGCTAGTTAACTTAATACACTTCAGTGTGGTTTCAAAAAAATTAAAATCTGTGACATTTCTTGCTATTGACTTTGAATACGAAATTCTTTTTTTTTGAGAGTGAAAAATCTTTGAGGAAAATGATAGACTATATACCATCATAATTCATTAGGAGAGAGCAATATTTAATTAGTGTCTGCAGTGTGTTCCTTCGCGTAGTCGGCTTCTTACGCAATGGACGTGTTCCTGTGAATGCTTTTGAACAGGAATCATTTCTTATTTAAACGATTCATTTTTAAATTAGTAGTTTCCAGTGTCTACTTTTATATCTCATGTAGTTTGTGGCTGCAATGTTCAATAAATTTTCATAATTACTCAGAATTGGAATTAAGATATCTCTACCCGGGTGAGACAGAGATAAAAATAAAATCGTAATATAGTTTTGTTTCCGAATAATTTAAATTTAACATGTTTGATTGTAATACCGGAAAGTTTAGCTTAATAAATGAGTATTTGTTTTGACGCAAAACGTAATAGACCAAAAACTTTAATTTCAATTATAGTTATGATAAATTAACGTTAATAGTTATGGTTATTATGTCACAGAGACAGGTTTACCAGATGAGCAAAATCAAGTATAACGTCACTAAATGCTGTTTTGAAGACGTTTCTGCGAAGAGGAAAGTTACGCTTTTTTTCTTTGGGCTTTCGTAAAAAGATATGAATGAAAAGTTTCGACAATAATAGCGATATTCAAAAGAAAAATTGCAGAGCTTATTCGTTTTATAGAACTCAGGTAAATAATTATTTGGGTAGTAATTTTGGTGAAAATTACTTCACTACTTAAAATTAATACGGTTTAACATAAAACTTAGCGATAACAATATTCCATCCGGATATCCTATCTGTAAAAGTTAAGTCGTCATAATTTTAAACCCCTAACGTACAAAGAAAACAACGCAATCCATCCTTTTATCGGTCTTCGGCAAGTTACACCCTGACCGTCTGAAAACGGAGAAATATCTCATAAATTAAAACGAGTTATGAATTAACTCCTCTTTCTTTGTTCGTAAGTTTACTTATTTCACTGATAGATGTTTTCCTTGCTCTTCTTGTTGCCTGGGCGTTTCACAAAGTGCGACTGCTGGGCACCAATATATATTTCCGTTATGGCAACCAGTATACTTTTATCTGTATTGAAGTTGCTATAGGAGTGGAGAATTTGCGGTATTGCTTACGGGTCAGTGTGAAAGAATACCCTCCACGTGTAAAATAAAAAGAGGCAGTTTATCTTGATGGATTATTTGGTTAATTTACATGGAAAGTTCCTGCTGTACGCTAGTTTGTGCCGCGTTTTTTGAACTCTATTTTTCTGGTGTTAGTTACGAAATGTCTTGTCGTCTCGCTGTCAGCTAATAAATTTCAACCAAAAATACCAGGGTGCACTGATATATAATAAAATGCATAGCTAATATCTTCTAATTGAAGTATACATTTTACCTATTAATATAAATTTCGTATATGTTTCCGCACACGAAAATTCCGGCAGAACTTTATTAACTCAATCCATAGCACACCACCCAGTATGTGCTCTATAATCGAACAGTACACCAGCTTAAAATTTTGACGATAAAAGTAAAAACTAAAATAATAAATAAAATAAATAATAAAAGTATAACTCTATTAATCAAACAATTTTTAATATAAGTTATTGGAAAAGAGAAGTTTTCCTCTGTAAAGTTTCATTACTATTTAATTTCTTTTAATATATATTAATATCTAAATTTGCTCCGTCCGTTGGTCTGCATGCATGTATGTACAACGATATCCTCATAATAATAATTCTTTACCAACTTTGGTGATTCTCTTTTCTATCGATTGGCTATTTAAGGAAATAAAAACATATCGATTTAATTTTGAAATATTTTCATTTTTATAAACTATTTCTATAGAAACTCCCTCTTTTTATGCTCAGCTTTTATTTATTTTCTTCGTTTTGATCTTCTCATACCTTTTCTATACTCCATTTTGATTTAGATGTTTTTCTTTTCTCATAATAATAAAAGCGACGTGGTTACCGATAACTTTACAGTCTATTTCTGAACTTCTGTTCTTAATTCATAATCCATACAACCCATGCGCACAAAATTTGCACGTATTATTTGAAATGACATATTAAAGCCATATGTTTTTAATATATACAATAATGAAGTAAAAACAGTAAACATATATAAGAAAATATTTGGAATTTATATCCTTCCCGTATCTTAAAATTTGGGGAACGGAAAGTTTAATTTGTATTCTTAATATATTCTAAGAGAAGTCGTCTTTTCTCATTCTATTTCCAGCGCTTGTAAAAAATATACTGGGTAATATATTGTGAACATTGATACATTTTAATTTAATAGGAATATGATGTAACTTTAAATATTTGAATTTTTATCAGTATGTGAACCTCAATAGTTTGCATCTTTTCTGTATTTACGTTAATTTTTTGTATACATGCAGCATTTATTGCTGGCTAAAATTATTACTTTTTCCATTCACTTTTTTATTTTCCTAGTTTATTGATAACCTGTTGACTAGACCACTCAAATACGAATTTTGATTTCACTTCTTCGTTTTTAAGGTGCTCAATCACACTTCGATTTAATGTTAACTTAGAAGATTTTTATGTGTTTAAAGATAAACTAATATTTGTACAGATTTTTGTTGCCAGTCACAATGGGATTTAAGCACCTTCATAAACATTTAAGAAACATTTATGATTAAAAAAATCCTTTATTAGAAGCCAAGCTTAGGAAGGGAATTTTCGTAGGTCTTGATTTTCGAAGATTAATGAAAATTAAGAACTATGAAGCTGCAATAAATACAGGATAAAATTAAATTTATTTTTTTCTCGTAAGTGGTGTTAAGGTTTTTCTTAGAAGTAAGAAAGTATACACAATAATAATTTCTAGAAGCAATTATTAAAATAAATCACGAATATCACTTAAGTTTCATTTGTAGTCATTGGCGGCTACATTTTGCAGGAATTATTGGATTCTAAGTGGGCAAAATCGTTCTCGTTAACTTTTAAAGCATTCTCATATAATATTGGCGTCTTGCCTTTTTTAAAAAATTTCGGAAAGAATAACATAACTAACACTGTTTGGTACCGTAATATTTTTTTCAATTATTTAAAAACGAGAAATATATATGAAATGTCAATATCTATAACCTTGCTTAGTTGTACTACATCAGTTCTTTATTTATATTTTTTCCGAAAGCGCTGACATAAATAACTGATCCATTCATGCAAGCATGGCGGAGAACGCTCAATTAGAAGTCGCCATACGGCCCGATCTGTTCGCCTCACGGCGCCTCATTTGGCTGGAGATGAATTAAAATTAATGTGGAGTCTCGTTCACTTCTCAAATTCGATACAGATATCTTTAGACGCACGTCTCGGTAGTCAAAAATTACGTATTCTATATAAAAATTCTGGTTTATGCAAATATTAAATTAAGGTTTAATTGATAAAATGTAAGAAAATCAGTGCCGCCATTGAGTTTAAGAGTGCATTTTATTAATTTCTAAGTTGGAGGGAGTGAGTTTTATTTTACTTGTTTATTCTTTTCTGACAAAAAAAAAGAAAACTCCACGGTTTAGCAAAACGAATTGAATAACCATTTATAATTTTGAATTAATTTAGAACAAAAGCCTTATTACTAAAGTTTATAAGATTTTTTATTTAAAAAAATATAATACCAACATTGAAATATTATAATCAATCCATAGTAAATAAAATATTAATAATTTGATAAAATGAATAAAATTTTAAAAAAAGTACCACCCGTTACTCTGTAGTAGTTCCGCTTTCATCTTCAGAGCTACAATTATAAACCTATGAAAAAGTGTACAAGAGTAACACAAAGAAATAGCAGAAAACTAAAAACTGTTAAACATTCTAATTATGTTTTGCAATTACGAGTTGATGGGCAGAATAAGCCAGAATTTGAAGACACACTCAAATACATAATTCAACTAGACAATGGAGGCACTATAGTTAAGGAATAATCTATAATTATACTAATAAATCTTACATATAAAGTAGCAGTCTGGAGTACAAAAATACAATTTTAGAATCCATTACTAATGTATAATTCATAGCGCTTATTAATATGCGACTAAAGATACTCGCCGATTTGTTTAACTTCAGAAGGTAGTCCAACCGTATCGTGCGTGAAACTGGATGATCATGTATTGCAAAAATATGACAAATATATTTGTGGAAAAATAAAAAAATAGTGACGTAATTTTCCCATTTTGCACAGAATATGCGATAAGAAATAAAATAAATAACAATATTGTAATACATGGCATATCTGTAGTTTTACCATACACATTACTGTGTAAAGGCACAGTAGAACGCAGGCGAATTAAAACAAAATTTTTCAAGGACTGGAAAGGTTTCGCACACATTTTATCACTTATAAACATTTAAGCGTACATATTATTTCTATTAAATTATTTAAAAAGTATTAATTTTCACTATATAAATATATTGCACGTCAAAAATGTTATACCTTTTACTGGAGGAAATGCATGGGATGTATTCTAAAATTCAACACAAAAGTTTTCCTGTAATCGTCTAATAAAATTTTATCAACCCTTTTTTTTCATGATTTTTGGAGAAGTGGGCGTATAAGATAGATATAACGGGGCTGGTTAGAAGGAATTTAAAGGGGCGGTTTGCTGTATGTTTGCATATTTTCTTAATTAAGCAGTTTAAAATAATAAAGAAATATTTTTAATACCTTCATTCATATCCTCTTTAGTTCTATTACAAATATTTTAAAAAAATTGGTATTGTTTTCTATGTAAGTTAAGTTGTAGTGTCAACTTTCAAGTCTCTATGTCATATGGTTATGGTATTATTTCAAAAAGTATGACATCTAGAAATATCCTTATAGTTTTCTTGTAAACTTCACGTAAGATTCTGAAAATGTAACTTTTTTCATAATTATAGGCTGAATAGTTTCAAAAATATGGAGGGGGGAGATACATTTTTCGTATCTCTTAGGGTTTCTCTGAAAATATAATATCTAAAAACATGACAAGAATATTTTTGAGACCCTTATAAGTAGCTATTTAAACGACATTAAAAATTTCGAGTCCTACCTAAAATTTTTAACTCAATATTTTTAAATTATTACTATGTATGCAAGTTGATATATTTTATTACTTCGTCAAATTAAAGTTACTACGTCAAGCCATTTATGAGAAAAACAGTTGTGACCCGACATACCGATACACATGGGATTGATCTTATAAACGGGATTGATATTAAAAATAGAACCTTGTTTTTCTTTTTATGATACGAAATCCTAAAAAACCTGCCCCACACATATTGTGCTCTTTTTACATACAAGACTCAGACGAGATAATCATTATAAATAATCCTAAATAGCTTAATAAATCATAAACGTCAAAACTGCTCCAAACACTATCGTCAACGATGCACTCGCAATAATGCCATGGGGCTCATACAAATTAATTTAATGATCTTAGAGTTTTTAATCAACGTTAATAATATTATAGATAAAAAAACAGTATTTAATCATCATCATATATATTAATACGCTAAGGTTTTAAGATGTTACACTCCCTTTTTAGAAAAAACCTCACAACTAATCCACATAAATTATATATCATTTTATAGATAATTGCTTGCTCTACCGGCATCCATAACTAAAAAAATTATTATTGTTATTGTTTTTGCAAATTAATTAATTATTAAAATTATATACACAAAACAGCAATGCTGCCATCTAACGGCTCAACGTCAATATGATTGACGGTCGGTAAAATTTTTGTTTAATTTCAAATCCACTCACGTATAAATAAAGTGGCGCTTTAGCTCAATGCTTTTGATACTTGCACCTCTATATGTCAATTTTAGTAAAATATTTGTTTGACCTGTCATCTGAGCTTCATAATGGAATAAATAATGCGAAGACTTCGCACGGGTCACGCTAGTTTAACATTATAATTACTGTGGTGTATAAATGGATAATTGTTCGCTACAAAAAACTTGTACACTAAACTGCACCAACCACGATATTTAAAATTAACTTGTTATGTCAAAAAACATAAGAAAAGGCTGCTACGATATCGTCAAATATGCTGAAGAAGTTTCCAATTACCACATATAAAGAAATTAGGTACTAAATTTTTTTAATTATGTAAAGAGAAAATTTTTTTAATTATATAAATCTGTAAAGAAGGTAAACAGTTTTTGAAAGCTTTTTAACAGAGAAATTGATGTGGAAAATATTAAACAGTTTTTAACAAATAAAACAATTACATTATATGTATTTTCACAAATTCAAATTAGTTTTATACTTAGAACATAATAAATAATTATATTTATTGTTACATGACGAAATCACTGTACAAGAAACATGTGAAATACCTGTATAATAAGCAGATAATTATCTGCGGCTTTTAACATATTGTCACCATATACAAATTTTTGATAACCCTTCAACTATTTTCAAAATGTGACAAGACGCAATCAATTAATTAATATCTCAGTAATAAGCTACGAACAATTGAGAGCAATACTTACCTACTGAGGACGCGAAACTAATTCTTATGGGCCAAAGTAACTCTTACATTGGAGCTTAATGACAAAGCTCGCTTAATGATTTCAGACGTCAAAAAGTTCGTCTTAGACGTTTCAAGATTGTGTGAAATGGAAGGGGGTAAATTTGGCTTGTCAATATAAAGCGATGGTGCCGAGGGCAAATCGCGAGCGGACGCTGTTCGATTTGGGCCTAAAACGATATTTGTTGGACGTTATGTACGATAGAAAAGGCAAATTTAGATATAATTAGGCAGAAAAATATTATCGCTAGACTAATAAGTACTCGGTTATATAAAACAAAATTTTTGTTATTCCTCATGAGAATAGAAAAGAAAAAATATTTGAAATATGTCTAAATAGTCCTGAATATACCGTTTCGTGTTTACGTAGTGAAATAACTTTTTAGAATATTATTTCAAAGACGATATGAGAAAAAATATAAAATCACGCTCAAATCAAGAAGTGAATTTTTATTTTAGCTTTTTAGAGAAAATCTTAGTCTTACTTTATGATAAAGTAATAGATGATCTAATAACATTAGAAACAAATTTGTTTTCGAGTTTCTTGTAAATACAAATATTTCGGTATGGTCAAAGAGATATAATTTAATATTTCAATGTAAGACAAAATGCATAATTTTAGATGAAGTTATAATGAGGAAAAACTATAAATTTAAATATTTAATGTACAAAATTTATATATCTTTCGACTTGCCTCACTCGATCTGCCATTTGATATCAATGTGACTGTTTGAACATATATTTTCAGTTTTTAATGTATATTTTAGTACCCTCTATTTAATTAATGAAACTCGCAAATCAATACACAAATAATGAACTAGCACTCATGTTGTTATATATAGATAACAAACAATTATCAGATACTTTACTCCGTTATTGGTGAAAGATAACATTTCTAGAAATCGGATTGCTAGAAAATCCCTTTTTGTAATAATTTTGTAAACTCGCTCCCAATAATTTCGTAGCTTACGAGCAACGAATTAAGACAAATCTAAAAATTGGAATGTCCGGAAAAATTTGAGACATTTAACAATACTAGCTTTATTTGAATGATATAAAAAATGACTAATTATTTTTAAACTTGTTCCATCATCGTCTGTTCCAGTAGTTATTTCAACTACGTTAATGATTGAACATATATTTAAATGTATATATATATATATATATATATATGTATGTATATATATATATATATATATACATATATATATATATATATATATATATATATATATATATATATATATATATATATATATATCTCTTACTGAACAAATGTATTTAAGTTTTGGGAACTAATATAAAGTCAAAATGTGATAAACTTCATAAATAAGTTTGGCCTAATGTGGTTGCAATCTAGTTAAAATGTGTACATTTGGTTAAAAGAATTATTAACGTCGACGGAGCTGTCAGAAAAATTTCCAGTGTTTTCTAAAATCACCAATTACGGATCAAGCAATAGACACATACACCATAGTAGCCGTAACAGTTCACGAAGGTACAACCCGTGATACGCACTGAATGAGTGCATGTTTTGTAATTATAAGAATTTCAATACTTTCTTTAAATACACATTTTTATATTTACTATATTGTTAGTTCAAATTTAGTTATTTACCGTTAACTTACGTAAATCAAATCACAACATATGTTATGTACTCATTATGAAAATATACCTCCACAAAACACGTAATTCAGTGAGAGAAAATTACCGCATCGCGCCCAAACTGATACAGTTTTATACAAAATTAAACAAAAACATTATCTCATCCCATTTGTAAAAATGTACACGTTATAATTCCAAACCTCTAACGGGTAAAGCATCCCATACGATCTCCTGAGCGCTAAGAGAAAAGGAAACATTTTTTTTAAAATAAGACGACCTATAAATTACGTCATCTTTGTTTGATAGCACATTTATTTTTTTTTTTTTATTTATTCATTATTTGTGCATATCGTAGGGTGCACCAGGTGACGACGGAGCGGTGGGCGGTAATATATTTTCCTATTATCCCAGTATACTTGTATCAGCGTTAAAGTTGCTGAACGAATTCGTGGTATTGTTTATGGGTCGGCATGAAAAATTATCCTCTACAAAAAAAGTAGGAAAACTTGCCTCGACTTGTTGGATTAATCAGGGCGTAGCATGTACCGCGATTGAAGCATTCTCCCAGTATTCGATTCCATGCAATGATTTTCTGAACTATATTGATTTAGAATTAATTACATATCGATGAATCACGTCTTCTCGCAGCCAGGGAATAAATTTAAGTTAAAAACATTGTGTAGCATTGATATATAGTAGGGTGCTCCTTATTTGGCCAACAATTTTTTTTATGTGTAACGCGGTCATACTTTTATCCTGTCGAAGAACAAGAAAATATTATAATATTTTTGCGGTTTTAAAGTAATAATTATGGGACACTATCAATAAACAGAAAATTAAAAATTATATTTTTGAAATATTTTTTATTCATTTCAAAAATGGAAAATGTTTTACACATGAAAGAACGAATACAAAAAAAATATAAATGTTCTACTTTAACAACGTAGTTTTCTTCGTATTAGGGTAAATGTTTCACAACCGACAAGAGGAATTAATTTTGTTCTTCGTTTGTAGTAATTAATTCATTATATTCATCAATAAATGTTATGCCCTACTCTGCAATGTCATTTACTACTCTCGTTGAATGAACAGTGTTTCTAGAAGCTTTATTATCTTTGTCTTCTTCACACAGATAAGCCCCTTTTTTTCCAAATATACAGACGAGATTTCAAAGGTTCTACAGATTCGTATCCTGTTATATCTTCTATGATCTCGCCATCTTGTTTGAATTCATTCTTTAAAGAATCGACTAACCTTTGCTTTTGTTTCATAAGCTGGCGACGAATTGAGAATGAACTTTAATTGAACACTGCGGAATCTATTCTTGTAATGTATGTATTCCAGTAACTATATTTTAAGAGGCTTATAGCTAAGCGTACTTCAACGACGTTCTTCGTACCATATTTACGTCTAAATGGGGGTATATATGCAGTCAAAAGTTCTGCCCTCATTTAATTTCCGTCGTCGAACTTTGTGGAGACCAGCTTGTTTCTGCTCTTTCTTATATATTATCTCTTAAAATAATTCTAATGGTCCACACCACTTAATTTACCTGGGAAGTTTTTTGGTCTCTACACATATAAAAATTGTCTCTCTTCCCCAACAATGAATTTATTTAAAGCATTAGCATCAGCCATATCATAGTAGTCTTCCAAGTTATCTTACCATTCCTTTTTTTTGTTTCGTAGGCCTACAGAGGGTTTGGATTTGTTTTTTAAATATATTTTTAAATTTTTGCTATTCACGATAGTCCTTTTTAATTTAGCCGGAATTCTCATTAGTTCCCACATGATGTTACAGGCAGTAGAATTTGCCGAACTGCGATTGGTTTGCTTAATTTAATTTTAAAGTGAAAAAAATATACTCAGTAGGTACTTCTTGTCGTCGACAATTAGATTCGAATCAAGTGCCCTGACGTTTATCCTACTAAAAATATTAATTTTATGCCTAGTTAATAAAAGCGAACTAGACGAGAAAGCCTTGAAGTCATATGCAATGCGCGGCAGGAGAAAAACGCACATAACACACCAACAAACACTATCACAACGCATAGGTTACTAGTTTGCCAACACTTGACAGGCGCGTGTTATAGGTATATTGTTACGTTTAAGTAATTAATTTAACTGTTTTGCTTGCATTAAATTGTATATTATTATTATTATTATTAAATTTTTATGTACGGTAGCGACCCCCATACCCAATAAAAATAACAAAAATCGCTCGTTTTTTAGGTGGTTGGAAACGAATGGCGAGTTGACACGGTTACTTTTCAAAGGTCGAAAAATAAAAAGCAACATAACGTATATGTATATATAAAATATGTGTGCATATATAAAATATGTGAAGTTATATAATAATATATGTTGGAATATTATTTACATAAAGCAAGCACAATGGAGAAAAAGGAAGTTCTCTTAAAATTTATTTTCGAAGCGTCCAGAAGGAATTTTTTTGCTCTCCCTCTAGTTTATAATTCGATTTTAAGGGAAAAATACAGACATTTGCATGGATTGCATAAATTTAAATATCAAAATCAAAACAGAACTCTTAAGCAAAAATAATTTAGAAAGACGTGTCTGGTGCATGAAACGTTGAGGAAAAACGTTTTAACGTATATTCGCTTTTTAACATGAATTAAATTATTTTCAGGTAAAATGGAAAACACCTTTTTCCGATTTCAATTTAAGCTCATGGCATTCTAAAATATTTGGTATTCACTATCCATTCTATCTTTAATATAAAAAATGAACTGAAAAAAACAGGTAACTCATTTGTTTCAAACTTAAAAAAGAAAAACAGCTTTTATTTTAATACTACAGGTTGGTTAGCAAAAACTGTCTTAATTTATTTTTACTAACGCTGGTAAAATATATAATTGGCAATATATATGCTTAATGAAAAACAATAACTAAAATATACTAGTTTCAAAAAATAGTATCCACTCTTAAATGTTAAAACTTTTCTGAACATCAAAGTGTGAACGAAATATTGAATTAGTTTGTATTGAATTAGTTGAAATGTAATGTAAATTTATTCAATTTTGATGCTAAATTTTTTTATAAATATATATAGTATTCATTGCTTTCATTTTATATCCTTGATAAAGTGCATCCCAAATACAGAACGATTAGAAAACAAGGTATTTTTAGTCATGTATATTTGATTTAACGTTATTCAATAAAAATATTCATTTTTTCTCTATACAAATTTTCATTCATTTTCTTAAATAAAGGAAGAACGATTATTAAGTAATGTTTTTAGTCATATATACTTGATTTAACGTCATTGACCAAAAATGTTCATTCTTTATCTGTACCAATATTCGTTAATTTTCTTCATTAATGAAGCCCTCAATCATTTTTTTCCAGCCAGGGAATAAAGTTATGTTGAAAAGGTCGTTGTAAATTAAAATTCAACTAATAGATACACGTAACGTATATACAATTATATAATAATATACATGAAAATATTATTTGCATAACAAAAGTGCACGATTGAGTAAAAGAAAGCTTCTTATTGGATCCTATATTTGAAGAGTCCGGAAGGAATCCGTTTGCAGAGATTTTATAAAGTTATATATTAAAACCAAAGCCAAACTTTAGCAAAATAATTTTAGAAGAGCTCTCTAATATTTGCAATATTGAGAAAAACACTTTTATAAACATTTATGCTATCTCATTAGTAAGGTTGTGTCAGATGAGATGGACTACGCCCTTTTCCGATTTTAACTTAAGCTCATGGATCCTAAAATATTTGGAACTCGCCATACCTTTTGTCTTCAATAAAGAAAGTGAACTGAAAATTCAAAAAGAAAGGTAATTTATTTATTTTAGATTTAATAAAGACAAATAGGGTTTATTTTGATATTCCAGATCGATTAGAAAAAATCCTTTTTTTATTTTTTACTAACTTTTGATGCTAGGCAATATATTTGCATAATAAACAATTTTAAAATAATTATTTAACCTTAAATGTTAAAACTTTTATGAATATTAAAGCGTATACAAAATATAAGTTTTTAGAATTTATTCCATTTTGACGCTGAAATTTTAAGTAACAACAATTTATATTGTTAACATTTTATGTCCAGCATTAATTGCATCCCAATGAGACAAAAAGTATTTAGAAAGCAGTGTATTTTCAGTAATTTTACATGATTTAGCTTCCTTTTCTGCAAATATTCATTCCTTCTTCATACAAATTTTTGTTTACTTTTTCGTTATTAAAGCTCTCAATTATATTTGAGTTAAATTTATCTTATAGCATGTCATGTGTGTTTAAACAAATAATTTCATATCTGCACAGATTTTTTGGGAGTCATGATTGGATTTCCATTCAATAAACATTTACTATAATGAGAATTAATTTCATTACGTTTTTTCATATACCACATTTTCAGTTTAAGACAGGTTGTGATGAAATTTTACAAGATTTAGTAGAACTTCGTGAATATAAGAACAGTAAATTAAATGTTTTCCTATACAATACTGGCCGCAGCGAGCACAAGCTCGCTACAGTCCTACGAACCGTTTTTAAAACGTAGCAAAATATAACAAAATTAATATCTCGGCATTAGCAACTACAAGACATCAAAGTAATTCGGAACTACTGTGGACATGAAATAAATTTCAATGGACGGGAGTAACACTTTCAATCGTATCTTTCAAGCAATATTCGCTAAAGTATTTCAGCTGTTGAAGAATACGACTTCATACGTTTCAAGAGCGCAATGAAGAGTAAAGGGGTAAATTACCCCGCATTTAGCCGAAGGCGTACTCGGGGTCGAAATTGACTTCACAAAAGAATATTGAAATGCGATAGTGCTAAGGGCGTATTTTGAGCGGACGCCGTTCAGTTTCGATGCAAAATGTTAATTGTTAAACGTTATTTACGATGGGAAAAGATTAGGACTGGCTTATTTATTAAAATAGGAAGAGGGTACAAAGTTATAAATAGGTTTTATATTACTTTTGCTTTGTAACTTGGTGTTTTTTATTAAAGTCAATATTATTCACATATTACATATACTATTTTCTAAATATAATTATGAAAATTTCTACAATAACTGTTACACTTTATATCACTTTTTGATTTTCGTTAGTTGGCTTACTAATAACAAATAAACCGTAATGGGCTAATAATCAAATACAATGGAAATATGTGGAACCAATCTACTTTTACTAATTTATATTTGTAAAAAATCGTAATTAACCGTGTATCCACATCTCTTCACCGCCTTTTATTACCTCAAATTCATGTATTCTTTTATATTTTTCTATTAATGAATGATAAAAATGTTTTTCAATTATTTTCAGATATATTGTTTACGAAAATTAGTTACCTCCCTCCGCCACTTAATTATAGAAAAAATAAATTGCGGTATCAAAAAACTCTTTTCAAATTGACCCATATAAAATTTACTTGAAAAAAGAGTATCTTATTTTTTACTCTACTGCATGTATCCCCCTTTATTTTTCTTAATTTTGAGCCCTTTCTTAGGCGTATAAACAAATTCATGTAAATTTTTTATTAGATGACGCTATCTTAATCAACGTCACTATGAACTTAGGCAATTTTGAAGAATAAGATTGAGAGAGACCGTTAGCAGATTGAATCGTGTGTATTAAAATCAACGAGTAATGAAATAAATATTCTGTTACATTTAAGAAATTTACATAATTTAAATTTCAGTAATAATGAAATTTAAATATATTATTTTAATATATATTTTAACGAGATAAATAGAGAATATTCTATTTTAAAGAGAAAAATAATATGCATGATTAATGTGCTCTTGGTTCAAATAAGATTTAATACCCTATACTTTTTACGGCACAAGTGTTTATTCTGCTAAGCTGTAGTAACAACAGAGAGCAAAATATAACTCATAAAATGTTCAATATCTTTCTCTTACTTAAGTATAAAAACTATGAGGAAATTACTAGAAATGTTAATAAAAGTAGCAGAAAAATCACTTTTTATCAATATTTAAAAAAGTAAAAAAAATTGAAAATATCTTCAGTGCATCAATAAACATTTGTTTGATGTTTATTTCATGAAGTACTATGGTGTAATTTATTAATAAAGCTAGTGTAAGAAAAAATATAAAAAGGCACTCAAAGGAAGTCAGTGTTTAATCTTACATTTTTAGAACAAAATCTAAATCCTATAATGAACTATTACATAGTATGCACAACTGAAGATGTAATACAACGAAACCTAGGTCGTGGTAAAGAACTTAAAGAAAGTAGAAATAATACTACATCACGTAGTTTCATTTAATTGTGAACTATTAAACAATTAAATAATTCGAGAAATATATTTTGTTCTGTTGTTCCCCATTCCTGTTATGAACATTTTTGTACAATACAGTTAACATAATTAGATCTTACCATTTGACACAAATAAAACTATTTATTCGTTGAAATTTAAATATGAAAAAAATCTATAAATATATATAATTTATATTCAGTAATAATAAATTCAAGAAAATTTATATGTTTACGCCGGTGAAGCTGCCGGAAAAATAAAAAAATATTACTGTCTGGTAATATCACGCATTACGATGAACATATTCAGCACGGCAGCCATCTCACCTGACATCACTATCCTACTACTTTTTCAAATTTAAAACTACGTCATGCGCCGATGTAAGTATAATCTCTAAACACTAACAAAACCCGGAAAATCCAGTAGAAACCACAAATGGCACAATGTCGTCCATATATAATTTGAAAAATGGTGGAAATATGGTGATATATATCATTGGTATAAAACTGTTATTATTTATTCTTGTCGAAGGCTTATTTTTTGGTAAGCAGCAAATGAACTAAAGTAACTAAGATACATACAGCATTACCTTATATTTGAATTGGTCGGTAATGTTTTCTACGTAAAATATTTACATTTATAGAATAGCATGGTCATGAATGTTATTAGAATAAAACAGTGCAAAGTCTAGAAAAATATATTTGCTGATAGGGTTCCATTTTCGAATAGTCTGAGCGGAGGAATGTTTTTGTTCTCTCATTGTAACGCTGGTGCGTATTAAAATGTATCTCTAATATTTTCACGTAATATACGTACAATTACATAAAAGTGTAACTACACTTACTTATTAAACAGAGACAGACAATAATAAAATACAAGTAAATTTTTGTTAATGAGATGTCTGTAAATGATGGAATAAGAGGACGAAGTCAACACGTAGTAAATTATTACTATCCCGCTTTATGCAATACATCAGTTAACTATGATGTACGAGCGGTGAAGACATAGTAAGCCATTATTTAAGGAGCGCACGCGGAACTACTTGTTTTAGGACAGTCGACATGTGAAAGAAAAAGCGCTCCCGGCGCGGGTCTACATACAAACTTGACGCGCAGGGCTCAGGGGTGCGTTCTGTCTCACTCAGCTGTTACAGCGCTATGCCTTGGCTTTGTGTGTCGGTCATGGTATTTTGCATAAAAATGCATGTCACAGTACGATATTGATTCAGTTATTTATACTTCCATCCCTTAGATAGCTTTCATACATCTAAATTTAAGTAAAGTACTCGCCTTAGTAATTGGTTCAATACTATATTTCAGAAAATTAATTACATAAAACAATACATAATAGAGACAACGGAAGGTTCTTTCGGGATTCCGCATTTAATGAGTCCGGGCGGAACCCTATCACTCTCTTCTATTGCCTGAACACCCCATTTTCCCTCTCAACTTTCACTGGCCTATCGAGGCCATCTTTCCTTTAGCTCGTTGAGAAATTTAAGAAGAGGGTTAAGCAACCCATTCGACTAGGGTGGGCACTGCAGAGGGCAGCAACGACGTCTTGCTGGAATAAAATACTCTGAAATGTGATTATAGCCTCTACACTAGCCAGTCTGTTGGGCTGCTACCGTTCATGGATATGCTCGTTGCCTATAGATAGGTAAATATACAGGCACCAATATTTTTGAAATGTGATTAGTTCAAAGACGAAGTCGAAGACGAAGACGAAGACTGTTGATAAACTTCAACTAAAAAGGCCGAGGAGTAATTATATATCTATTAAAATGTATCGCTAATATTTTTTACTTTAAATATCCAATTAAATAATAGTATAATAGGAACAATATCTGCATAAAATAGTGCACGATATCAAAAATTGAAATTCTAGGTTTTCATACTCGAAGAGTCCGAGTGAAAACCCTATTTTTCTCACTCCATTGCATACTCCGAGTATATTTTTTATTATTGAAAAGTACACCAGCTTCAAGTGATGAGTGTGAGTTTTGATGCCAGAAATAATTATAACACAATTATAACAAAACATTTGAAAGGAGAGGAGTGTCTCCATAAAGCTGGCTACTATGCCTTCATAGTGTGAATTTTTCCGTATTGATGTTTATGTTCTATATACTTAAACATACGGTATTCATTGGTGACTAACATTTTCCTAGTTTATCCATAAACACGTTGACTTATTTACTAATGAAAGAAAAAATGGTTACAAACAATTCATTTTTTGATTGATGTGAACTTAATTTAGCTTCTTTCACTGACATAAGAATATTTATTTATTTTTTTTTTTACATTTCTATAGTTCTCTAGATTTAAAATTACCTTACGGAATTTTATATCTGTGTAAGAAATGATATTTGTATAGTTGAAATAACCTGATATTTTTATAGTATTTAAAGATTTCTCTTCGAAGAAATGTTTAAAACCTGAACCCAAAAATGTAATGAGGAAAAAGTTGGTAAATTCAATAAATGCCCCTCCTTCCATTTTACATTATATCAGCCATCAAATACACTAATTATAATTATAATGAAGTAGGCGAAAAAGTTCGAAAATACTTTGGAATTTATATATCGTTCCAAAACTTATCCGCACTACTTATAAATAGTTCCCGACTATTCCAAAACATTTTAGAACCTCCCAGCCCAATTCATCCTAGACTATTCTGAATAAATAAAAATATTCTCAAAAATTTTAATTCAAATATCTTATTCACACATGGATTCAATAAATATCGAGAAAATAAAATTATACGTGCCTCATTCAAATGAAAAAAGCTATTCAGATTACGATTATAAAATAAAAATTCGAAAATATTCCAGAATATTCGTTGTTTTTTTTATCGTAACATTTATCTGTTTTTTCTATGTTGGTTATTATTTTGAATATAATTCAGTCATTCGCGCCATCTTTCGTCTTTTTGGTATGAAATTCTTTTTTATGCTTCGGCACTGTTTATTATATATTTTAAATTTTCACGTCTCACTTTTCACTTTTTACACTTCACTATTAATTTTTTACACTTCATCATTTGCTTTTTACGCTTCACAATTCACTTTTCACTTTCCTTTTTTTTATTGATTCGTACACTTTTCTTAAAAAAGAAATTAAAAGTCAACTGAAGCATGCGTATCACATTTCGCCTTATACAATCTCAAAAGTCATCCCCACTACTCGCATATAGTTATTGTGATTCGCATATAGTTACTCGCATATATTTACTCGATTATTCATTTCGCGACAGCTCATTCTTGACTATTCTGAATAAAGAAGAATATTCTCGAACATTGTGATCAAAATATTTTGTTCACATAAATATTAAATAGTAATCGATAAAATAAAATTATTTGTATATAATTTAAATGAAAAAAAACTGTTCAGAATACGATTGGTAAATTAAAATTCGCAAGTTTCCTACAATAGTCATGGTTTTTTGTTATCATTTAATTTCTCTTTTCTCATGTGTGCGCTTAAGTATCTATGTATGTGTTCACGCACGCGTGTATGTTTGTGTGTGTGTGTGTATGTGTAAAATTTTTGATCCGCGATAACTTGCATAAAAAGAATCATACCGATCTGAATTTGTAATAATTATATGGGATGAATGAATAATGGCCCATAAAAAATCACTCGAAGCGCTAAATAGAATAGTACAGATTATTGTAAAAAATACAAGTATAATGGAAGGAATTTTATTCCTATCAGATTTTCGGCAGATATTACCAGTAATTCTGAAATAAACACCGACTAATGAAATAAATACATGTTCAAAGTGAATAAAGTTTTAGAATAGTGTTGAAGTTATCATTTACAGAAAATATGCGTGGAACAATCACAGGAGTTCCAAGAGCACAAGCATTTGCCGATAATCTTGGAAAATTGGAAATGGCACCTACCTCCTTGATTCACATTTTAGTAAAATGATTTAAATAGAAAAAAATATGCCGCATGGTGGATATAGAACACGTTTGAGAAAAAGTGTGTCCGTGTATAGAAACATGATTATGTGAACGACCAATTTTAGTTAAAAATAATGATGCAGTTCAACAAATAAATGAAAGGATACAGAATATGGTACCAGGGGAAGAAAAAATATATAAATCGATAGACACAGTGATGGAACAAGATGAAACTGTAAATTTTCCGACAGAAATTAATTAAATCCGTCTAGTATGCATATTTTCGCATATATTGAAGCTAAAGACTGGATCGCCAGTTATATTATTACGAAATCTGAATTTGCCGAAATTATGCACTGGTACAAGATTATGTCTAAAACAGTTATTTAACAATATTATTGAAGTAGCTACCCTAACTGGAAAAGAAAAAGGAAACTCGGTTTTTAAACCAAGAATCTTATTAATTTTAAATAATTTGCTATTTCGTTTCGTATTAAAGGAAACTATTATTATTGCACACAATTTAATTAATTTAACCTAAATTCTAATCAAAATTATTATTGACAGTTCAAAAATAACGATCATTAAAATTATTTTTATCAAAGTGATCAATATAATGGTAGTATACGAAAAATACACTGAGTATTTTTCACATATTTTTATTATTTATTCGGTCAATACAAAAAATTAAACAATACGGTTTGTACGAAAGCTGTAAATTCAAAGCGTGTGCATCACATGTTTGCAAACAAGTATGCTTTTGAAAGTTTAATTACACGAAATTTCAATAACGCTAAAAACTTTAAAACTGCATACTTTTGTATTTAAATTCCACTGTGCGTTATATGGCTTTTACTCAATCGATTTATTGTTAACTCTTGTTTGTATATCAATTTCATTTAAGATGAAATAAAGATTGGAAAAACGACTTGGATACGTTGCAAAAATTAAGAATTAATTTAGATGTTAGGGTAACTACATAACCAATACTTAATTTTAAACGGTAAATGGTCGGTTTTCAAACTGAGGATAGTATTTTATTGACCTCGTTAGTCAATTACAAATATATCACATAATTTGAAATATTATCCAACAAATATCTGGCAATGAGATCCATCAATAAATGAACGTATTGAAATATTATTTGCTCGTCTGATAACTGTCTATGATACCGGGTAGCAAGGTTATTTAAAAAAAAATTCAAATGAGTTTTTTCCAACTACTGTTGAATTTACAAGTTTCTCTTGTAATGTAGATATTCGTAAAATAATCTAGTGTCATAAAACGATTGTCGAATAAATGAAGTAGGCTTTAACTACAGATTAGGTATTGAGATTTAATGAAAAGTTTAATTAAAATGTCTTGGTACAATTTGACTTTTTGGAAATTAATCCTATTGATAAAAATATGTGTGTCCAAAGAATTCCGAAATATCAATTTTTGCTAATCAATTCTTTCACAAATTCTAATTTATATTGAATATTTACTGTTGCTAAATTTATGAAACTGAAATGCATTGAGACAATATTCAATTGTTACAAAGCTATGTATCAAATATATAATGGATTGGAATTGATAAATGCAAAATAATTTATTATGAGGTGGAATAAGTTTATTGTTTTATAAGACCGATTTAGTCGGCGTGTTTACATGAATACTTCTTATCTGAGTACTACAGCATCATTAATATGTAAAAGACGTTTATGTTTGTGATATTCCCAGTGTTCAATTTAATCGTTGATAAATTTTAAAACTTTAATTTGATTGTCTTTTTAATAATTTTAGGAAAAGAAAACATCTTGTAAGATTTATTACAAAAAAACTGGTGCATTTTTCAATATTACTTAATTTTCTATCATCTAAAATGAAAAATTAATAAAATAAGGAGTTGAAACGAACCATAACATACAATTAATTGTAATTTAAATAAGTAGACGTGAAGTTTTATGGGTACATTTGAAATTAATTTAGCTCGCAGGATCGGTTCGGTATTAGGTAGAAGGTCCTATATCGTATATTAATCATTTTAATTTCATCTCAAAAAGGGGAATTTGACAATAATTAGCAGCATGGGTACGGACTTCGCCAGTAATTTGGAAATGACCGCCGGAGATTGTAAATCATAAATTATGTAAAAGCCTAAATTTGCTTTTGTTGAATTTTAATGCAATGTCTATTGAGTTATAAATTTTGTGACATTTTTTACCTTTTATGTATTTACAATTTTAGTATCTTTTTGGAACAATTTTAGTCATTTCAAAATTGTACTTGATTTTAATTTTATTCTAGTTAGCTATATAACAAATTTTTCAACATAAACAGATGATAATAAAATTAACTGTGGCACGTCGCCTATGAAATAGTTATTTAATTGCATTTACATAAAATAATTACCACGCATAAACGAGAGTATTTATCCCATGAGAGTATTTATTATTAATTTTCAATTTTGTTTACATCTCGTTGTAGAATGAAATAATAAATACCGGCCTCCGTCCGCTCATCGAGTACTCCGCACCTCGTGTGAAGTGAAATTACTTTAATGTTTATTTGAAAAATCGTCATGTATTTAGTTATTTTAGCAGAAAAACAGTTGGTAGTTCATTAATTTTATTTAAAAATTATCTTAAAGCAGAAGATCATAAAGATAAAGTCAAATTTGGTGTTGAATAAAACAATTGAGTTATCATCGATATATTTCTATTCAGATCGTAATAAAGGATGTATTAAAAATAGTAAAAAAGAATATGTAAGTTTGCGGAGATTTCAATATTAAGTCACTAATGAATTCTGCAAAACTGCTAATACCATAACGATATTCGTTGAAAATATTTTCTCACACAGAAAACTTATTTGTTTATGAACACACGATGTTCATATAATTTATGTGTCAAAAGCGTAAAAAAATTACTAACTTAAAAACTAAAGAAAAGTTAACGACTAAAAGATTCTCTTTCATTAGCTGCCACTGTAAATGTGATTTATTTGTTTTCGTCATGCTGCAGAAAATGTAAAACGCTATAGCTACTCAGCATACTTGCCTTTATCAAAAGATTGCAAATACTTTTGACTATATTGATTCATCGTTTAAATGAAAGCTGCTTATATTTATCGTTGTGTTGTTGAAGTGGTATTTTACATAGTTATAATTTTTTGATTCAAAACTAATATAGTCACTGATATGTTTCTATGATGATAAAAATAGATATAATTGGCTAAATTGAGTAATCTCTGTGCTTCCGATTTTAAAAAGAGTAACTGTGTCTTATTAAGTAGTTATATATAACTTGCCATTTAAATATAAGTGGTACAGCAAGTAGTATAAGTTTATTTTAATTTATTTGGGGGATCAGGTTGAAACGAAAAGAAAATTATGTCAAGTAAAGTGTATAATATCACTTGAATTACACATATGTATGTGTTATTACAAGTATATTTTATGGGAAAAAATTTGTAATAATTTTACTTTGAGAAATTATTGACATCTGTTTAGATTTTTATTGAAAATTTCTTCATTTATTTCTCACAACAAGATTTTATTTTAATTTTGCTGATATCCATATATACTTTTCGTCAATTTCTTATTTTCTTGTCATAAACATTCTCGAAATAATTACTGATTGTATTTCAGGAAAGTGTCTCATTATTTCTGTTTATATTTATGTAATAGTAAAAAAATGTTACGCGGGACCTTTATTTCAGGTTTTTATTCAGTTGAAATAGTCTATATTATTTTCAGTCTGGTGAATTTTAATTTGCATATTCAATTTTTACAAAACTAAATTTTACGCCCAACTGTTGCAGAATTTTCTTTGAAACATATGTTTTGACTATAAAAAATATTTTTTGATATGATATGTAATTACAATATATAAAAGTGCATAATAACTTTCTCCGCTGTACCTACGGACACGATGCGTTGCTACTCAATTACTCGGAGTAAAGTTGCAAACTTGCGCATACAATGACAATATACGCTAGCCGCTTGTGGATCAAACAAGATATTTAAAACAAGCTATACACTTTTGGAGCCTCTGATATCCCTTATATTCTGCCAGATACTTTTTAACAATACTCAAACAAAACTATTGGGTTGGTAGGAAAGTATTGAATTATAATTGTAAAAAATTGTTTTGAAAAGTTTATTGTTCATTACTCTTACGCATAATAAGTACTTACCGTTGTTATCTATAACCCATTGCCTCCGTACAGGTAACACGTCGATTCCTATTGCGTAAAAACTTCGGAGCCGTGACTCAAAAACATATTAAGAAAATCTGACAACTCTGCTCTATCATCAAACTTTTTATCCTGAATATGATTCTTTAAAGACTGGAGTATAAACAAATCTGTTATTGCCGAGTCAGGGAAATATGGTGAATGTGGTAAAATTTTCTAATGATAATCCAATAGCTTCTGCCTAACGGCTTTATCTAAGGGGAACTAGACGTTTTCGTGAAGGAAATACACTTTTGAGTGTTCTTTAAGTTTGTTTTGTATTTTTATGCAAAGTTAGTCAAATCGATTATTGCTGAGTCTACTGTGGTATTTTTTGGTAGTAGGTCCCTTTACAAAATTCCTTTTGCATTCCACCAAACAGATGACAAAACGTTCTTTTGATGAAATTGCGTTTTCGCGTGAGGTTTACGCACAGAACTCACTTTTCATCTTGAGTTATCAGTTGATCAAGTCAGTGTTGAATGCAGCTCAGGGAAAGAATCCTATATTCATATATTGTATGTGGTGTCCACATCCCTAGATTACACACGTTATCAAGTCGATGTAAGTATTCCAATATGTACACATAATTGCAACTAAGTTTTACTACCAGGTAATGAAAGGTAAAGCGGAGACCTCTTTCAATGAATTATTTTAAAAGATTTATGTTAACTTCCAATGGTCACCCACTGCGGGGAAAATCTTTTAACTCATGATTCTCATTCTGAATTTCCTAAATTAGTTTCTTGCAGTTGTTTCAGAAACCGCATGTACATCACCATCTGCATCACGTATATTTCGAATAGCTACAGCGGCTGAGTGATCTGAACGAAACTCGTAAAAAGACAATGACCTATATGCCCTTATGTCGCTCCTGTGTACTAGTAAATACTAAAGTAACTACTCTAAGAGTTGACATATATTTATATAATTTACGATCACCACTTTACATTTTTCCAGACTAGATAGTCCTGTCACTTTCTAGAAAGATAATGAAAAGGTAAAAGAAAACGCTCAGTATTTTCCTACCAATCAAATGTATCAAAGCGCAATAGAAACGGCAATGTCTAAAATGTAACTTAGCTCATTTCCGCATTAATCACACTCCATTCGCTGTCAAGTACAATCTCATATCCGCTTCCACGTTCTTTATCTAATATTTAGATAGTATTAACGTAATCGGTAACGATTCAATTACATATTAAAGTTACAGATTATGTCTAAGTATACATTTAAGAAAATATGGAGTCTTAATTTAATTTTTGTATCTTTGAATTTCCTGTAAAAATGCACTCATTAAGAAGTTAATATTTTATTAACGAACTCAGTTATGTATCTAAATAATTCGAATTAAAGCGAGGTAATGTCGTATTTCTTCTTTTATTTAATTACGTGCAATGCGTTTTAAACAGTTTTAGTAAAAATCATTAAATATTCTCATAACACGCATTTTAGCAGGTTTTATGTTGGTATAAAAAGTTACGTTGATTTTATTCTTTATTTTAATAAAACTAGTAACAAATATCCAAACTAGTAACCTTAAAAAATAAATTTTAATAGGCAGCTTAGTAACATTTTTATAATGTAATTAGGTGACGGTTGGTCGAATCTAATTATAGGTATTCAATTAAAAAAGAAATTATCGGTATTTGATTAATAGAGGGTATTATTATGATGCACCCAAGAAAATATGTTTCTTCATTTCTTTTTGGTAAAATTTACGAATTATTAAAGATTTAGGGAAAAGGCAATTTATGAAAGATTAATTAAATGCATATGTATGTGTTCGCATGATTATATACTTATATGTGTACGTTAGTTTATATACATGCCTCTTACGTTATTTATTTTCTATATATTATCTTGTTGACACGGTTTATTGCAGTTTGTCACATTTTTATGTATTTTAATCAATAGTTTGGGTGGCTTTGACATAAATTCCTGAAACAATAAATTCTCCTTGTGCATTTCGTGCCTTAAAGTTTGTATTTATCGAAATTTATAAGCAGAAACTAGCTAAAAATAATAAGGTACGGGCATGAAATCCACGAGGTACATTTAAAATAAGCTTCAGAACATTAATAGTTTTGATTTTAGGACAGAGGTTTTACATCGCGTATCAATGAATTCCATTTTGTGGTAAAATGACTTTTTCAACATAAATTAGCGGTAGGTGGTACGCCTTTCTTGTTGGTGCCGAAATGTATTCTCTATTGCTAAATATTAATTTAATACCAATTTCAAAGGGGCTTACAAAATATTCATTTATACGTGACTATTTGCCACTGGTACTCAATATTCTTTTAAATCAGCATGATATTAAATTAATAGTGAAAATGTTGAGCTCTAGTGATTATCAAAATGTTGATAAACTTGTACAATTTTGAAATTCTTTTATTATTTATATAAATAATTCTTAAAATAAGTATCAACCAATCATTATTCTGTTATATTCATTAATACTTGTAGTAATGGCATTCTTTATTTCATATACGTTTATATATTATTATGTACACGTTCCTTTGTATGTATATAATGAATTAAAATCGAAATACGTAAAGGCAAAGTTACTCGGGTATGTTTAAAATCAATTTAAAACCTTTCCGCCAGGCCGGTTCGGTATTAGGTCGAAGGTCGTGTGTCGTATATTAAACATTTCCATTTCCATTCCAAAAAGGATCATCTAACATTAATTAGCAGTATGGGTACGTAGTTCGCCGATAATGTGGAAAATACCACTAGAGGTTTTGAATCATAAATTACGTAAACGTAAATTCTCTTTTGTTAAATTATAACTCAATACCTATTGAGTTGTAAATCGAGGGAAGTTTTTGATTGTACACTTGTATTCTTTCTTTGGTTTTCATTTGTTTGAAAATTGTGCTTAATTTGAACTTTTATTCCAGCCTTCACTTGTTTAACGAGATATGAATTAATTTGATGCCTAAATATCGTGTATAATAGTGAACATATATCGTGTTTGCGAATTTTTTTACTTTTTTTTCAGTTATCCATATCACGCATTATTCAACAGCCTCTGAAGATAAGAACAAAATTTTCTTTTATTGGTGACATTTCAATACTCAAATTATAACTTTCCTAATTAAACATAAAATTTTCATCCGGTTAACTTGAGCTTCGTGATGTATAGTAGTATTCCGCTCAAACAGTAATTATTTGGTTGCATTTAGATACAGTGGTTTACAGGTACAAATGAGAGTATTTCTCTCCTGTATAAATACAATTATGTTATGTGCGTCCCGTAATAACAAGAAATAATAACTACCACCCAAGCGTGAGTCTGGCTCGCACATAGAAGGTTCGGTACCTCATTTTATTTGTCATAAGTCATCACTAACATGGACTCCCTAACACCATAAATGTTTTAAAATAACAAATATAATTAAGTTTACTAACTTTTTTAAGTATAAATTACTGCGAATACCTCAGAAAATATTACATCTAGAATCTTCGTAATAGATCTAGTATCATCACTTTAGTTTTTTTTCAACTTTCCATTTTTCATAATTTTAGATTCAGTAGTTGCAGAATAAAGGGGAAACATTTTGTTAGCGTTTCTCGATGTATTCCTGAACACTACCTAAAATTATGGAAAAAAATTATTTTCGAAATCTTTATAACCCACAATATACATGGAATTTAAAAGAATTGGGTACTTAATTTGCCAATACAGTCACCATATAAATATGTCAAGTGCTAGCTTTTGGGATATGTGTGAGTTAATATGCTTTATAATGCCAAATTCAAGCTGTTTATGAGAAAAATGTTTTTTACAGACGGGCCCGCGAGCACTTGAGCGAACTTATGAGTGTTTCTTTTCTTCCTCCTAAACAGAAACAAACGGTTTAAAAAATAAGAAAAAGCTTAAAAATACTTACTGAAAAGTTTATTTGATTTAAATAATATTATTAGGGAAGCAGAGAATATGAATAAAAGATAAAACATAATGCGGACACATAAATTACACTTTTGGTTTTGACAGTGGAAAATGGGAATGTTTTATTTAAATTGTAAATTTAAATGGTGAAAATGTGGTTAGCTGTGTTTTTGTTGCTTTTAACGGGTGCAGATATGAATTGGAAATGCATGTCATGTACCGAGGCCCATAGCGTTACGTTGCTGTAAAAATACAAGTTTTTTGTTTCATGCAATAAAAAGATATGACATTTTAAAGCGTTTTTTTAATAGAAACAATAGTCTTACTCGCTGATCATCAAAACCTATAGATTGTCTCGGGTCAACATACGATATTGAAAGTCGTTATAATGGGAGGTGTACGTATAGAGATATATTAAAAAATTATTTATTTCTAATTTTATGTAAATTATACATTTTAATTATTAGTGCGGTTGTAAAAGATAGTAGGTATTGTAACTGCTTTGAGAAAAATTAATATTTATATCTAGTTTAATAAAAAATATTGCTTAAGCTTAAAGGTTTATAAGTATCTAAATGTGTATGGAGCTCTCCAAGTACGAGTTCGACTTGTGTGCTTGGCAGGTTTTTTTAAATAAGTTCCATTGGAGGTGTACATTTCTTACACCCACAGAACCACCATCTACCATCACGCAGAAGGAGACACGAAGATCTACTGAATGTTTTATTGTGGTTCTTTGATTTAAATTTGGTTTGAACTGAAATTAGACATTTATTAAGCGGCAATTATAACTCAGTGACAACTTAGTCGCGCAATTGATTACAGACACGTGAATGCGGTGTGATTACGAAATGAGTGGTAAATTAAATATTTCTAAGATTTATTATCCGCCTGAAGTATGTTTCTCCCAGGGAAATCATTAAGAACCATATGTCAGGATTTGTGTTTATAAATGATTCATATTTTTTCTGGACAACCTCAATCACTATAAATTGGTTCTATCAAGTAAAAATTGGTTAAAATTTACAAGAATATTTATTACGTAATGTACGTCATTTTCAAAGGTTTGAATTGTATTTTGCCTTCAGCGTGGCTTTGCCCGATAAATTGCGAATGATGTTTATAGACATCGTTCGTTGGATGCTAATTACATTCGTTTCACGCGGGCCTAATTAAAAATATATTAATAAGAGCTGCCATAAATCATCGTCAGCGAATGTAAACTGTCATTTTCTGATGTCAGTCTCACAATTTTACCCTTATATAGATGTTAGTGTGAGATTGAGGCTACAAATATTTTTAATTTGAAGGTGATTAGTTCATTGAATAGCTGCTTAAAAGTATTCTCATTTTTATTAGGGAATTTTTGCTGAAATAATTTATTGAAAACAGTTAGTAGAGAAATATTAGCTAAGCAAATGTAGCTAATCGTAATTCTATCTGCATCGAGTAACATTTTTGGCAACACCGGATCCATAAAAGGAGATAGAAGGACAGTAACAGTATAAGATGAAAGTTTCTCTTATTTTGATATGACTTACATTTCTATGTTAGAAACCTGTATATAGGTTACGTGAATTCATTATAATTTTGAAACCGTGCACAACAGTATGCGGTGAGTGTAGTATCATTTTTGTGTGAAAAAATTAAAAAAATAAGTAAATTGAAAAACGCTGGAAAGTGAACAACATTTTTCAAAGAAAAATAAGTATAGTCATTTAAATTATTCATATATGTCAACATAATAATTATGGTAATATCAGAATATTTTATAAGACTGAATACTGAATTATTGCGTTATGAGAAGTTACTGATGTTCGCATAGATTTTTATTGGTAACTTCTTTATTTATATCAACTCTGCCTATCGGAATTTTTAATTTCCAGTCACTGCGTGCATCTATTTACATCTCCGAGTATAACATCTATATAAAGCAAATTTTTATTTTATTTAGAAATTTTTATTTTTATTTTATTTTTAATAAGCTATACAATTTTGGAGCTGCTTATATCCGTCCTATTCCACGAGATACATTTCAACGACACTCAAGCAAAACTTTTTTCCAAGCACAAATGGAACATAAATTCCTCAAATATAATCTGCCTTATTTCCACTTTAATTGTACTCGACTCGCTGACTAGAATATTCGCATGTCCGCGGCGATGTTCGTTTGTATCATCATATATATTAATACGCTAAGGTTTTAAGATGTTACTCTCCCTTTTTAGAAAAAACCTCACAGCTAATCCACATAAATTATATATCATTTTATAGATAATTGCTTGCTCTACCGGCATCCACAACTAAAAAATTTATTATTGCTATTGTTTTTGCAAATTAATTAATTTTTAAAATTATATACACAAAACAGCAATGCTGCCATCTAACGGCTCAACGTCAATATGATTGACGGTCGGTAAAATTTTTGTTTAATTTCAAATCCACTCACGTATAAATAAAGTGGCGCTTTAGCTCAATGCTTTTGATACTTACGCCTCTATATGTCAGTATTTAGATATTATTACAATAAACATCAATTTACATCACTACGTTTTAAAATTATAAATTATAAGTATTGTCTAAGTATAAACTTATAAAACAAATGCGGACTCTTTTTAAATATTCAAATTTGACGTGAATATGCTCGTAATTAAAAGGTATTTTCAGAACCTCTCTAATTGTTTAATGTTTATTTAATTTTAACTACCTGAAGTAATGTTGTAATACTTCAGTTGATTACATTGAATTTTATTAAGTTTTAGTCGAAATAATTAAATATTTCGATGCTAAACTGTTGAGTATATATCGGTGTAAGACATTATTTTGATTATATTTCCCATTAAATTAAATCGTTTTTATTCAAACTAACAACAGGTTGAAAAAAAAATGTTTACAATAGACAGCTTTGTAACTTGTTTATAATATTATTAGGTGAAGATCAGCTAAACCTGATTTCAACTATTCATTAATCTTTAATTTATTGTAATGGGCCTATAATGATGTGAAAAAATTAATAAATTTTTTCGATTTAGTAGAAAGTTATTTTATTAAAAATACACTAAACGCGTATGTACATGTGCGCAAGACTAATGCGTGTGTACTTGCGTGAGTGCATATATATATATATATATATATATATATATATATATATATATATATATATATATATATATATTCACACAGCCTATCGTATTTTCCTATCACATATATTTTAATTAACTGTAAAAGATTGTTATTGAAATAATAGGTTTTCCGCGTGTATTTTATGCATTAAGTTACTTAATTTCCAAAATTTAATAAAAAAGAAAATTGGAAGTAAAAACAAACTTAGAAACAATAAGTAAGAATCAAATAAAACATATGAATTACATTTATAATAAATTTAAGTTCATTAATCGGTTTAATTTTATGACTGAGTCTTCCCATCGATGAAAGGATTGTGCAATATTAATTAGGACCACGCGTTATCTCCTCCGTCGTTATCGAAATCAAAATAGGAGATTTTAAAACATAAATTATGCAAAAGATTCAAAACGCTTTTGTTAAATTTTAGCGTAATACTGATTTCGTAATATTTTCGGTTGCAACTTTTGGGTAATTCATAAAGTACTCATAACAAATTAATTTGTCATTAGTTATTTGCAAGTCGCATTTAATCTTCGTTTAAATATGCATAACTCAAATTTGAACAAATCCCAAGTTTGATTTCATATTTTTGATGCCAAATTTTAGTTGGGAATTGTAATATTCGAATATTTTTGTTAAGGTAAATATTGACAATAAAATGTTTTTTAGGGTCACTCTTTAATTTGTTGGGTAGCCGAACATTTTTAATTCAGTTATAACCTAAATAAAAGTTTATTATTTGACTTTAATTACAAAAAACAAATATGAGCAAAGGACCGTTTAATAGGTTGGAGGCACCAAATAAATACAGTACTATTTGGAAAATTAATGGAATGTTCAATATAAAGTTTTGGACATTAAGTCGCATACATACATATTTAGACAGGCACAGTTTATTTAATAATTTATACAGTAAGAATTTTTTCGGAATTCTCTCGAAAATATAAGAGAAAAGTATTTTGTAATTTTTTTATGTTTGATTTTATTGTTGAGAAAAAGTTTATTTTTTAATGTAATCTAAATTATAATTTGATTTAAACGTTTTATTGTCTTAAACAGATAATAATTGAAAAAAATTAATAAAAACCCTGTATTACCAGTATATTAAATTTTACTTTCTCCGTAATAATTTTCGTATTGACCTATACTCAAAGTCGAATAAGATGTTCAGGGCATCACGTCGTATCTTACTTCAATGATGAAGCATGAGCTCCGTGAACGGCAATTGCACACTTGTGTTAACGCTGGAATAGCATTTTGAAAGAACGGTGTAAGGTAAGGGAACAAAAATTAAACGTTTTATTTTATACTAACAATCTGGGTTACCATATAAATTTGAGTAGCACTTGTGTAGCTGAATTTTTTATTATATTTAATTCTAAAGTTTTCGTCAAAGAACTTGCTAAATAACTTAATGACATTAAAATGTTAATGAACGAAGAGTTATCAATTGTTTTTTTTGTAGTAATATAACCCCCTTACTTTTAATCTCGATTTTGAAAATAGGTTTAAAATAGGAATAAGAATTATTATTCAAAATTATCAAAATCATGAGATTAAATCCAATATCCCAATCGATTCCTTCGAACATACTGAAACACTTGATGGGAAATCGGGTTGAATTAATAGAGTCTAGAAAGGCATAAATTAAAGTTTCTATGTCGAACGGTTTATGAGGAAAACAACTCTAATCCTCCAATGGACGCACACGTGATCTCGTAAAGGTTCCGTTTTTTTCGTTTGAGTTACAAACCCTAGAAATATGCGCACAGAGTTTAGTTTCTCGAGAAAATATGTTTTGTGAATACCCTTCATTTACTCCGTTATAAAAAATATTAAAATTAATAATGATCAGCAATGATTAAAATTCATCATGGCACTTGTTGTTTCCGCATTGTTTATGGTACCGCGGATGTATAATATTTAACGAAACATAGAATTTTATTTCAATAAAAATTTTTTCAGCGGAAATTTTGAAACTGAGTTCCCTCAGAAGAATGCAACATCCTCAAACTTCAGTGAGGCTTGATTTTACAACCGAATACACGTTATTGGAATATGAAACGAATTGATTTACATCACTATAATACCGATGATGACAAAGGATAAACGGCGGAAAGTCAAAATCTTCTTCTGTAGCGTAGAGATAATAAAATGATTTGGTTTAGAAATTCGTTATTGTTATAATTTTAAAAAGTCGTAGCAGTCATAACATCGTAGATGTGATGTAGCGCTTAGTTGGTACATGAAACCGCGAGATAAAGTTCGATTTTATATCTATCTGTAGTGACACAATGCGGTTTGCTGGTACTACATTCCGTAAGGAGCGTCTAATGTGACATCTTCTCGTAAGTCCGTTAATTCAATTCGCAGGAACTGCAAATGTCGTGTACTGTTTACGTTAGAAAACAGTTCGAGGAAACCAACAAATTTTCTGCCAAATTCCACTCCAAAACTTTATAAAGAACTGATATTTTAAATTGGATTCTCATCTACAGTGGAGTGTGCCCCACACTTCATATTATGTTGTCAGAAAAGTTCGAGTCTTCCATACCTCACCTCAATATCTATCGATAAAATTGTATCTTGTTTGCAATATTTTGTGACAATAAGCTCTGCATCTCTTGAACATGGTATCGATGCACATCTTCACTACGTAGAACATGATGAAAAACAAGACGTGGTATGCTAATAAGTCTTTAAATTTTATACAGATTTATTGTTGGACTATTTATAATTTCATCCAGTATTTGTTTAAATAGCCAATATTTGTAGTCATCCTCACTATATTTTTAGACAATCCTCTCTATTCTGAAAATACGATAAATGTGGTCTTATAAAGACATAGTGGTTAAGAAGTTGTCGGGTCGCAGGAGTAGTTAATGTGGAGCCTAACAACTTCCTTACTATTCCATCTAACACATGTTAATAATGCACCATGGCGTACTCAAGCGCTGAATAAGAAACGCGTTTAAGGTTTTGAGTGACGGCACGTAAAACAGTCCAGATTGCTTTGCAATAGAGAAAAGTGAAACCTTTATTTCTTATATATCAATCCAATTCAGAAGCACAAAACAAGTTTAGCAGCTAAAATTGGAACCATAATAACGCGTCAAAAAAAATAAAATGTGAAAATACTTAAGGAAGTAAAAGAGAAAGGCATAGAATGGAACTGAACAAATAAATTATAGAAAAATTATAACAATATCTTTCGCTTTTATAAAAATATACATATGTTTATATGTATATACACACACACAGATATATATATATATATATATATATATATATATATATATATATATGCACATACAAATGGGTGTATTACTTGCGTTTTCTCTCTCGCGAAATTAATTAGTGTTGCTCTACTCGCGACTCAACTGGACGGAGTTTTGTAATTACTTTTGTTGTCTAGTACCAATTTAATAATATAAGCACAAAAAGGAGTGTATTTGTTGCACTTTCATTCCTCAACTATTCAACCAACCTCCATGAATCATAAATGCATATAATTTCCTTTTTTATGGAATTAAAAAATTATCACATATGTGATTAGAACGGGAACACGAATAAAAAATAACACATCACGGCATTGTATTAGCATACCAGTATAGCATACAGTAGGGCATTTGTTATTTTTTCAACATTTCGATTTTCTGCATGTTAAACGATTTAGTCTTCTCTAAAGATAAAATACAATTCAATCGGATGTTTTTTTTATTTTGATATCAACGCTATTTTTTTCCACGCAAATAAAACTGTTATATAAAGCTAGCCTTCAATAATACTAACAGTTCCATATCTCTTCTTTGTGTCGCTCTGAAGACTTCAATAATAAATTGCATCATCCAATTCTCATTATAATTAATTATTTCATAAAGGATTTTATGGAATAACTGATAATGAGAATTAACTGGCAATACACACTCCAAAATATATCTCCAGAAAGCTTATTTCACTAAATTTCAATTCTCCTTTTTCTTCTCCATAATTCGTATATCGTTGATCCTTTTCCAAGCCCTTTTCGAAAGATATTGGTGACGATGATTTAATTTGAAATGAGGTTTAAAATTATATTACAACTATTAGGTTGGTAATTAATAAACTCCTTACTTTTTTCCAGCGATATATAGACTGTTATTTAAACTTCTCGAAGATCTTTTGTCTTTTGTCTTTTGCGCGATGTTCAAGTAGAAACTGAGTTTCAGCAAGAGCTAACAAAGTAAGCAATTTTATCAAAAAAATTTAGAGAAATCTTATTTCACGAATTTCGTTTAAGAAGAAAAGTGAACGAAACAACATATAATATTTAAACACGATATGTAAAATTTACTATGATGTAACCAAACATTGTCTTGAAAAATTCAAGGCAGGAAACTTTGATCTCTCTAGGACGAATTTCCACTTTAAATTTAAAAAAAAAATAATAAGCTGAATTAAAACAGATTCCAGGTTTAATTTTCGTTATCTAGTAGAGCAACCTTCATGTATCATGGTACGTATCTTGTAACAACATTTTTTTCTGGAAAGAAAAATTAAAACCATTTCATGTTTTGCGGGAAAAATGATCTTACTTGACTTCCTAAGAAAAATGATCTACTGAAGCCATCTTACTTGACCTCTCCATGAACCCGATAAACCTGGCATTTTATTTCATCAGTGTTAATTGATGAAATGAGATTTCAGTATTATTACATATTTTTCCATCATTTCTGATTTTAAAGTCAAAAACGAAATAGATGTACAGACATGAGACATATCTTTAACCGACACATAGGCGGAGCGCTAGGATGACTTTATTTCGCCCTCTAAGACAAATTTCGAAGAAATTTAAACAAAACTTTGTGTATGAACATGCAAACGGAGCGGAAGTGTCGCAACTGTCACAGGTCGTTTCCATCCCAATTACATCCATTCACTGTCAAGCAAACTTATGCTTCACAGTGATGTTTTTATTGAATTATTGTCAACGCCATTTGCGAAGTCAATTATTACAAAATTCTTTAAAAAGTACCGTTTTCGGAAAGTCTGTTTTCTTATTTTACAGAGTCGGTTGTACTTTAAATTTTAAATGACTAATTAAAATAATATAACTGTTTAGTACTAGATGAATGTTAATACTTTTAAATGATGTTTAGTACTTTTAAACACTTTTAGTAGAAATTATCTAAATTAAGTAAGTATTTAGAAATTATCTTAATTATTAAGATACCTACTATCTGAATAAAAAAAGAAAAGAACTGAAAGTGGCTTCTGGATTGGTGCACCAGGTTATTTTAATACATGAGTATACCTATTTTGTTTCCTGGGGCTCAATTTATTTTATATTCCCAGAATATGCAATTAATGTTTATTAATATCTGTTGTCACACAATTTACATGTTTTAAATTTTGTTACTAATTTCCACTAAAATGTTTACTATTTTATATAAATTATTATATACTAAGCAGACAATTTAATCAAATAAAGAGTATGAAAAAGATAGTAATGAGAGACCTCAATGAGTGTGAGATAGATACTTACGCCATCTCGTTATTCTTCATTCTTATTGCCTTGTAGTTGGTACGAAAAAGTCTATAGCAAAGCGCTTAGAAACGTGGGGTGGAAGGGGGGAGGGTACTTTGGTGAATTGAAAATATGGTAAAAATAATTTTTCTTAACTAACTGATACAATAATTGTAATTAGATATGCACATATGTAAATTCCAATTAATTATGTGTATATGGAACTTTGACTTAACGATTTATTTATTTATTGACTTTAATGTGTAGTACTTGGGGTGGATTTATTGCTACTGAAGTAATCTCTTCCAAGCAGTCACAATACCAAATTCTGGAATATTGCTTGCTTCGTATGCTGTAAGAGAAGTTATATATATATATATATATATATATATATATATATATATATATATATATATATATATATGTATATATATATATATATATATATATATATATATATATATATATATATATATATATACATATATATATATATATATATATATACGAGCACAAACAATTCTTAGATAGTAGAGAAGGAACATAATGAAAGATGAATTCACATTCGTTGCATTATGGATTTCATTCTAGAAACATTACTTTCTCTTGGCCAAACTTTTTCGGAGTTAAATAAACGTAGCTTAGTTTGCTAAAAAGAAATTGATTTCTTCATGTTAACATGTGTGTAAATACGTGAAAAATTAAATTTGATCGAAGTCACAGAACTCGACTGATACTACCAGCTAAGATCACAATAATATAACTACTCACCTCAAAGATCACGTTATTGATGGAGGTGAATATCAAGTCAGTCCTTGTTTCTGTCTTAGAAGCGAACCTTTGAATAATGTTGTTATATTTGTTTTAATAATAAAGAAATTAAATTGAATCGTTGAAAAATATTTACTTCTTTTATTTTCACAAGAGATCGCTATGGAAGAAAGGATGAGCCAGTGTGGCAGAGTAGTACTACGAAATAGCACGTTTGGTTGTAATTTTTCCTAAGTGGTAAAAAATTTCAGTCATTCCTTTTAAGTGGTAAAAAATTTCAGTCATTCCTTTATTATTCAACACTACTCCTTTATAAATTATAGACTCCTAAAATATATTTTTTTTAGGTTCCAGTTAATAAGATTTTTAAATAAAAATAAAATGTAAACCTTTCGGCGAAAAAAGTAAACTGATTAATTTGTACAATAAGTACCTAGACTGATTTAAACTACATTTTATAGTTTTTATAATGTGAAAATTTAAAATTTATAGTTCCTCTACACTATCATAAAGGGGCAGATAGATAATTGATAGTAACAGATTTCTGTTTGAATATATCAGATACAAAAATCTGAAAGTAATATATTATTGTTAATCACGTGGAAGAAGCAAAAAATCGCTGCCGTCCATTTTATTGGAACATCAGACATTTCTTTAATGTTATGTGCAACAGGGTAAAGATCAGTCATTTTTTTATCGTATTTCAATCGTTATTGCCTAGAAAAAAAATGACATGATGTACGGAATCTTGCTAGTTTTTCGAAAGATAAGCCATTTTACTGGTAGCCAGACAAAGAGTCGCCGTTGTTTTAGCGTGATGATATAACATAGTCCCATTTTATTTTATAATATATCCAGCTTAAATGAAAAAAAAATGTAACTCACATCTTAACATTACGAGCTCAAGCTTCGTCGATTTTTTGGAGTTGAAGTAGAATTCGCATGCTATTCCCACGCACAAACTCGCTAATTAAACAATACGAAAGGAGAGTGATTATGAAGAAGTGAACCTCTTCGGATTAATGGATATAGTCATATTTCAGCGTCAATGACACAAAATGCAGTTATAAAGATTCTCAAGCAGTATGTACTTAGGTAATTTACGTCGTAAACTAGGGCATGTAAATGGACCCTTCAATATTTATTGTTTTTTTTTCGTCGTAAGTAAAGGGTGGATGTCTCCGAATATTGTTCGGCTTGTACAGCTGTCTGTTTCACGTACATTCTAAATATAACAGTGTCTCAAGGGATGAAAAGACCGACTAAAAATGGTGTGTTTAGTGCAGTCTTCAATATTTATTTACAAACTTCTATAGGTAAAACTGCTCCTAGGTTTGCAAATGTGTGCATATGCAGCTAGGTACACATACTCGTATACCTGTGGGCGAGAGCGTGGTGTGCTTCTGTGAATCTGCTGATGCATACTTTGTTAAAAGCTTCTTTGAGAGTGTGAATGTATTAACCTTAATTCAATATATTGATTGGTCTATAATTATTGTGAAAACGTATCAAAATAATATATTTTCTGGAAAGGTTTGCTTGTTCAGTTATATTAAAATCAGCACTCACAATTTAAAAATAGTAGCGTCGAATTGACGATCGATTAATGTGAAAAATAACATAACACCTTTGTTTAACAATAGAAGTATTGTTTAGTTTGAGTATGTTATATAAACGAAACCTATCAAAGGAAAATATAGGAGTACAGGGCCACCTCTTACGACAGAATTTTCATGTAACTTGGAATATATTATAAATGTTTTATTGACGTCACAAAAAAATATGCTAAGATTTAGATTTCTCTTGCCCCGAATATCTAAATTTCCCTTTGAGTGCAGTTTGAAATATGACTCTGTCTAAGAGACACTCCTTTAATATTCGTATATTTCGCGGTTACTTATTTGTATAGTTAAGGATTTCCTTCGGGCAATGCTAGGTTTCCATTTTTTACACCTCAGTCATGAAATTGATCTCTATTATTGCATCGCATTTAGGACAGAATTATGCCGCAATTCTCAATTTTTCCACGTTATTCTACTGCTCACCTGATTGAGGTAGTACTAGAGTTTGACTTGTGTATGTTGAACTATATACGTACAAAAGAATACACGCGCACGCACGCACGCATGTACGGTCGCTCGTATGGCATGCACACACACGTACTCATTCACGCACACACTCATACTCACACTCATGTAAGCGTACAATAAAAAGAAAATTGTAATAATAAAGTAGTCACACATGTCTTTCTCAAAACGCGTACTCTTATATGTGAAAGTGAATCTTTATCTTATATAGGAAGTACAAAAGACTTCCGGCGGTGAAAATGAAAACGATTTTGTTAATAAATGGAATTGAGTACCAGTTCGGAAACACTTGTACAGGAAATGAGTCTGACAATTTAGCTCTTCGCTGAAAGAGATATCGGAAATAAAGTAACTGAAATGTAATGTAACTTTTAAAAATAACCACAATTTGGTGGGTAAAGCGACAACATCAAGGAATGTAAAAGTATCTTGAATCAATACTTTAATTTAGACGTGAAAAAATATTTACAGCTCATTTCAATTGGCTTGTGTGTAATATTTGAAGATTATTTTTATTGAAATATCAATAATTTAATGATCAGATATAACCGCTACGTCAAAAGAAAATTTTCAAAGCACATTCTATCTCAGATTTTCTATTTAGAGAAAATGAGTATTATAAAATTTGATCAATCATCTTGTATCATTTTATGAAATATTAATGTAAGTAATCGTTACAAGTTATTTCGGTGCGTGTTCCGTAATAATTTTTTTAAACATCCAAAAAACGTTATTAGGGTAATATGATTTTTAAAATCTTTATGACAAACATAAATATACTTTTGTTCTGTATTGATTAGTTATGCATAATAATTTATAAAAAAATATTTTAATTACGTATAGAAACCTCAATTTACTGTCACACTTAGGCGGATACATATTTGAAGGCACAAAGTATTTCATTAAACTATTTACAAATACCAAAATTACTTTTCGCAGTAGCTTTATTCATACGTCAGTTTATCTTTTACTGACGTGTGAATATAGCTATTTTCTCGAAAACTATGAGATTTAGACTCAATGCCATAGTCTTGCAATAAAATTTACGTAAAGTTTTTGTAACCCTGTTTTTTCATAATTTTGACTTTAGTAGTTTCGATTATGGGTGGGGGGAAAAAGTGTATATGTGCATATTTAATTTTCTGTGGACGTTTTCAACAATATTTATAAAACTACCTTAAACAAACTTCTAAAAAATAATTTTGGAATGTTCAAAACATGCTTTTTCAATTTATGGCCCCCTGACATGCGTTATAATTTTTTTCTATATTTTATTTGAGTTAGCTTCTGAAGTACATACAAAGAAAAAAAAGGGTATCATAAACTGACGGATGAACACGTTCGTGATTTTTCAATCGTTCCATTTTTGTTATTATTTAATGATAATGGACAATTCGATGATAATATTAATTTATCGCATACAAAAAATTCTATAAGCGCGCAATTGTGCTATCGACGCCGCGTTATTACAACTCTTTTCAATTAATTCGGTTTAAGTAAAGTAATCGTTGCACAAAGCGTATGCAATTAGAGCGCCATTTGGACGATCATTGCGCAATACCATCGTTGCCGACGGCGAGTGTATGTCGATCGGTATCCTTGGTAAACGTCAGTCGATCATAATTATATTTGATATAATTGGACTATATAATTGGATAATAATATTTCATACAAAGTAATTAAAGGAGAATTGGTTGTTTTTTTCTATAAGGATCGTGGAAGACGCTATCAGTGTCTGGTAATAAATGGTTAAACTTTTAATTATACTGCTATCATGTGAAGACGCCGTAGCGTGTAAATCGTATGAATCAAAATTATTTATAAAGCTTAAATATAGTATAAAGTATTATATAAAAGTATTTTAATCTTTCTTGAAAATAGTGTTTAGGTTCCAAAAATCTAACTTCATTTTTACCTATATTTCGACCTCTATATATTCTACATTTTCGATATGTTTTCTGTCGCGTACATACAAGTAACATGCATGCAAGTCTGTATTTCAGTGTGATTTTGGGATAATTTAAGTAAGATTTAATTACAGATAAAGATTTAATGAAATATTTAAATTTTAATTAAACTGAAAATTTCATAAAATTATTTGGAAAAAGGTGTTTTTTAATTAAAATTTCATTTCAAACAATTAATCCTATTAGGAAAAATCAAGTGTTTTTCGTTAGTGAAGCAAAAGTTCTGACAGGTTAAACAATGTTAATAATGCTAATGCTTTACTGATGCTATTTAATTCACTGTCTTGTTGCCAAACGCATTAAGCTAATATTGATACGACTAGCAGCTAAATAGTGAGGCACGTGCAATATATAGTGGTTTTGAGGGTTTAAAATTGATCAGTGTAAAATAATACATTATGTGCTGACGTAATTGTTAAAATTATTGTTAAAAGTGATCATACAAACATGTTGTTAGTGATTGGTTGAGTTAAATATAATAAAATAAGATCAATTTTATCGGCAAATTTATATGAGTATTTCATATTACGAGTATTACAGCACAATTATTCAATTACAATCATCAATATATGTGTCATTGACATTCTCTAATTCAGTTCTTAAGAAATAACTCTTAGCATATTTAATATGACAACGTCTTATATGATGGTATATAATCCAAATTAAGCAGTGTTTGTCCGTTAATGCTGTGTATAGAGATTCGGGAACTAGCGTGCCGGACATGAGTAATTCACAACGTTCACAACTTTCAGTACGTACCGCCACTTATGCGAGTAGACTCCGACTTGCCGATTTTCTTGTTCAGTGATTTCAACGTCACATAAAGACTGACAAGAAGTTATTCGAGTCACATATAATCTTAACTGCGTCTCCGAAGTTTGTCAGTCTTCCACACTCTGAGAAACCACCATCGATTAAATTTTCATCAGACGCATCATCTTAAATACACGCAAAATCATCTTTTACTTCTCATATCATCATCAACCTTGTACAAAATTTTAAATACCATTAATATCGCCACTAAATTTTGTATGTTATAAAACTGTCATTTCATTACAGTGAGGTCCGAGGAAACGTTGTCATGACAATCTCGCACAAATCTCGATTGTGCCAATAAGAAACTGGATCACCCGCTTTAGTAAATTTAAGAAAAATAGATATTTTGCATTTTAGGGATCTTGGATTACAAAGTGCCACACTGCGATATTTTTCAACAGACTTCAAAAAAGGAGGAGGTTCTCAATTTGGTTGTATTTTATTTTATGTTTGTTATCTCAGAACTCCATTTATTAAACGATTTGGAATTTTTTTATTTATTTTTATTTTGAATATTTCCCATTTGGTCTCATTTAAATTTAAAAAAAAATGTCTACCCTTAAGGGTGGAAAAATAGGGGTGAAGTTTTGTAAATGTGGAATAAAAAATTGTATCCTAGACGTTATTGAGCTTACTGGAATTGTCATGAGATGCACTCTAGATGACCTACAATTTTAAACTAATATCCCGCCTTCAAATTATGCTACTTGAGTCATACATTAAGTGTGGCCTTGATTGTCAGAAGACAGATTTTGTAGCCTCTTATTTTCTTCAACGATCTGTCGTATGATTAATTTAATTATTTGTTGGCGTCCAAATCTAATAAAACTATGCCCTATAAATTTCTGACACGACTTAGCGCAACATAAATTTGCCCTTGTGCAATGTTTTTTTTTGTCAAGGTCGATCATAGCTCTTTTAAGGGTGGTACCCTCTAACTTGTGAACTGTGACCACCTAGCTCAATATTAGAGGGAACATGCGATGCTCCACATCTCTGTAAACCCTTACTGTCTGAAATGTAACACTTAATGGAGGTATGAGTATGCAACCATCTTTTAGACTAAGACTAATATTTTCTTAATCAAATTTTACGTACACGGCTTCTAGTAGCTCCCTATCTGCTAGTTGATCTATCCTTAGCGCCGGCCATTTTATTTTTTTATTTTGCCTATAGCTCTATTCGCAATCTCTTCAGAGACGGCAATCCCAATATAACTACAGTTATTGACGTAATGGTGTGAGAAAGTTTCGGAAGCAATACCGTCCTGTTCTGGAATAGAATATTTAGCTGTTTAGACTAAAGGAGTATTATTTTAAAATACACTTGAACATCTCTTTAAAGGTGGCTATTGGAAATTAACAAAGTTAATGTTCGATTTAATCTTTGCATATTCACATCAAATTCTTTCAAGCATAAAACGTTTCGAGACTTTCCACAAACAAAACTAAACCAGTTTGGTGCGGCGTCAGTGGTCACAAGTTCCTGTGGGTAAACAGTGTACGCTGTTGTGGATAAGCAGTTATTTTACAAACAGCGTCAGTGGTCACAAGTTGCTGTGGGTAAACAGTGTACGCTGTTGTGGATAAGCAGTTATTTTACAAACAGCGTCAGTGGTCACAAGTTGCTGTGGGTAAACAGTGTACGCTGTTGTGGATAAGCAGTTATTTTACAAACAGCGCATACATCAGCAAAAATATTTATAGCCGTTTCAAAAGATTGTTCATTTGTGATGTCCTACAAACATGACGGGAATTGTCGCATTGCACTAAGTCGAAACAAACGAGCTTCAGGTGTTTCCTTCGATAAATGATCGTGGATCACCATAGCGGTGTGCACATCGCTCCTCCATCTTATTGGATAGACGATCGTGGATCAAGCCGAGGCGGTGGACACGCTGCTCCTTCGTCTCATTAGATAGACGATCGTGGATAAAGCTGAGGCGGTGGACACATTGCTCTCCTGTCTTATTGGATAGACGATCGTGGATAAAGCTGAGGCGGTGGGCACGTTGCTCCTTCGTCTCATTGGATAGACGATCGTGGATCGAGCCGAGGCGGTGGGCACGCTACTCCTTCGTCTCATTGGATAGACGATCATGGATAAAGCTGAGGTGGTGGGCACGTTGCTCCTTCATCTCATTATGTAGGTGATTGTTGGTCAAGTCGAAGCGGTCATGTTGCTCTTCCGTCTCATTGAATAGGCGATTAAGAATCAAGCCGAGGCGGGGGTCATGTTGCTCCTCTGTTAGCTCCTTCTTGTCTGTTCATTAATTTCTTTTGAAATATCCTTGGAGATAGATTTTCTACTTTGATATAGACGTTTCCCTTTTTTTGTTTGTTTCATTTAAACGGCACCATCTCGTAAGAGCAGCGCGTTTAGTAGGTCTACCTATATTCAGATTAAGTGAGCTTTAAATGAATATTTTAATATTTGTTTGTTAGTCATAGTTATGTGTTGAGTTATATGTGAAATTAAAGTAGGTACCTATCAACGTGGTAAATGCATGGCTCGTACAGAATACACTGAGTAAAAAAAAGGTTGATGACAATATTTTTATATACATGTATATATATATATACATATATATATATATATATATATATATATATATATATATATATATATATATATATATATATATATATATATATATATATATATATGCATCACATTGCGCTAAGTCAATTGGAATTTTATATCGCCTATACAATATTTATGTTATTCCATATATAATAATTAAGAGATACAGATGAGTATATTGATCTCAGGTTTGAATGCGATCATTTTATTTACTTTTCACGGAAAATAGACTTGATAAGAAAAACCTATTAAAAAAATTTAGGAACCTTAAAGATATTTGTTAAAATGTTTATTAACTTCAAATAATATGACTAGAAGGGACGTTAATAAAATAGGCTAATAAAAGGAATGGATGAATTCCATTTTTGGACCCTCGAAATGGAATATAGAAATGCCTTATTTAAATTGTACGTGTATATAATATTTGTCACTTAGTCATATATGGTTCTGTGATTATGGAAATATAAATGTGAGGTGGTTGCAAAATTGCTGCTAAGTGGACTATTTTTATAATATTTCACCTATTTAAAATGTCTTTTTTTTCACTAGTGTAAACCACACCATGATTCATGATTTATAACTTTTTTAATTATTATTTTCACCACTTTAACATCGAGATAACAGTCTTATCAAGTACGGGTTGCTTAAAATTTATGAGCATATATATATATATATATATATATATATATATATATATATATATATATATATACACACACACCTATATATATATGTATATATACCCTACGCAGGCATTTAAATATTATTTTACATTCATTGTGGCATTATCCGTCAAACTACGGATGATGGTGCAAATAGGTATTATTGGCTGATAGTTCGTTCGATGCTAATTACATTCGTTTCACGCGGGCTTATTTGAAAAATTGTTATAAACAAGCGGTATTTTGTGAATTGATGTAAACTGTCGCATTCTGACGTCAATCGCACAATTATGCAGTTGCAAAGGTTTTCAGGGGAGTTTTAGGCTATAAAAACCTTTAATGTAAAGGTGAATAGATGTTTTTGGCGAATCGAAGGTAATTAATGACATTCGTGTTATTGAATAATAAATTGAATATACTTCATCGTCTTTAAGGACGTATCACTTAAATCGTTTGTTGAAAAAAGCTAGAAGAGAAACATTAACTAAACGAAAGTAGCCAATCGTAACACTATTTGCATCGAATAACATTTTTGGCTAAACGAACTTATTATAAGACAGAAAAACTTTATTTGCTAGAATTTACAATTTGAGATGAAAGTTATATATCTGTTGATAGCAGTTTTATTTTTATATTAGAAACTTTTTATGGAATGGTTTAAAATAAATAAAATTTTATGGAATGGTTTAAAATTCTATATTATTTTAAACCATTTATAATGGCTAGTGGCGATGGTTGGATTAATTCCCTTGAATTCTGATGACAATAATTTTGAATCATGTATTTTTCAAGATATTAAATTTTTACGTTAATAACCATGCGATATTAAGTTTAGTAACGCGCAACGAAGTGTAAACGGAGTGCGTTGTATAATCTTTCAATACATTATATTGAAAGATTATGCAACACGATTTGTTTATGCAATAGGTAATTTAAGGTCCCATAGTATCAATTATGATTAAAAAATTAACTGTATTGATATTAATTCACTTAATTTTTCCTATCGCAATTTACGGCATTCAATTGTAATGTAACTAAACGAAAATTTATATCGAGAAAATTAAGATGCGATCATTCTCATTCAATACAGATCTAACGCAATTTTCGCCTGCACTAGTATTTTAATAATAAGTCCACACTGAAATAAGTAAGAAATTGCAAGTTCTGGCTTCGCGCGCCCAAACTTATGCCATAAATTGTGGCACCCTTAATTAAATCCAACTCGAACATCTTCATAACCGCATAATTGTACGATCGGCTCCGGAATAAGACTGTTTATATTAATTTGCGAGGGCTCGGGTATTTATAAGAGCTCTTTTTACAACTCTTTTAAATAAACTGCTCAGAGCTTACACTCGCCGCTTTAGGCGGAAGCAATTAGCGTTGCTCCCACAACCTCTTTGCAATGATGGTGACTTCATTTGCGGGGACTTCTGTTTTCGATTAATGTCAGTTTCCTAACAGATATATTGGCTTTAACTGTAAAATAAATTGATTAATAAGCTATACTGTTACCATGAATGTATTTTCATTAATGTTTATGGATATTGTGTGTTTGCCTAAACTTAAAACAAAATAAAGATATCTGAAAAAAAATAGCTTAAAAATTAGTTAATGCGTATGCGGACAATAAAACAAGTATTTTGTAATTTATCATGGAAATCTAGGAAACTCACCAACAACCAAGACCTCACTTGTGGTTCTATCAAAGTCCCTTCATATCTGTCCTAAATTCAGATTTTTAAATTGTTTCCTCTTCTATAATCTTTTCTAATACTGGGCTTTTAAAATTTTCCACCAACTATTTCTCCTTTTTGCCTTTTTATCATTCAATAATGTTAATTGTTTTCTTATTATCCAAAAAAATATCCGTCAGTCTCTATTTTGGTCTTTCCTTACCTCTTGGGTTTCATTGACGTCAAGAATAATAAGTTTTTCGCTGCTTTTGTTTTGGTTAAAATTTAAGTATGTGCCAGGTATGGCAAGAGGTGAGATTTGATAAATATCAATACATATTTGCATTATTGGCTATAATAATTTTTGATTCGGGTAATCTCGTATTTTATTAACCAGTACAAGTTAATCTTGGACGAGTCAGTTTTGTCTGTTTTCTTTATCGTTCTCATTTTTTCCTACTAAATTGTTCACTACATTTTCAGGTGAAAAACGTTCCAGCAAGTGACGGGTCGTGTTTTTTTGGGGTTTGTTTTTCAAGAATAAAGGCACTGCTTGCTTTTATACATTACAAATAAATACGTGTAAGAAACTCACAAGTGATCAGGACTGGAAGGAATAGCATCTAACTCGGGAGAGGACTGTAAACTGTGAATTTTTTAATTTGATCAGTTTTGATGATTCGGAATATGTTTTTACATTTACATTACATTAAATTCTTTCTTCACTTCTATGAGTCCTTTTGGTATTTCCAGTAGTTTTAAACTATTTTAATACGTCGAGTAATAAACATCATATTGCAGGTCAGAAAAGATTGACCATGGGAAAGTTTGAAAAGAAATTACGCAGTACACTGACATTATATATAATAAACTTTCTTTTTCTTCCAGCGACGCTATAATTATTTTTGGGTCTTGTCATCTTCCACCGTTAATTTTAATCTCATTCAATTATTAGCCTTCCTTCTTGAGTTGGTCCCTTCCATTATTTCATGGATCTGTCCCTTGGTTTCTTTTTTGCATTATCCATTTGGTTACAGTAATTTTATCAAACTCGCCTGTATTTTTACCTGCGATATGTTAGGTTTCAAGATCGAACAAAGAAGGAAGGTTCATTTTAGGGCTAACCACCCAACATATTAAGAAACAATTGATTCCAAAAGCTACCACAAAAATAATAGACTGGCAATATATTATTTAATACCGCTCTACAATTTTTCAGTTTGTAACTCTAGATAGAGAGTTTACTCGTTCAAATAAAGGTGTGTTAAAAAATCATACTTTTCTTTTTAATTGTGATATTTGTGGGTCATTTCAACTTTAGCTCTACTCATTGTATTAAAAACTATCGACCCGTACGTGGTATCGCCTGCGTATTTTCATTTTTATAAGATATTTTGGAAACCATATAATTCAGCTGAGTAGGTAAAGAAGCGAAAATGTATTTGCTTCGAAATAATGTAAAAGAAATATAAATTTTCCAACGATGACCATAACATTTCATACGTTTTTCTCTGCAAAACCGTTACATTTATCTAGTTATCTGTGAGAGTGAAATGTTCAATCTATGATTGACTATGTTGTGATCTTGATATTTTTCTTTAGTTCTTAACCTTTTGTTACTGCGTCATAACATGTCAGTTTTCGTAATACGAAAATAAAAATGTTGTTTAAATTTGCTTGATAATTTTCAAGTTATACCTGACAAGTTAAAAAATAAAATGTACTGACAGGCAGAAAAAACTGATATCATATATTTCCTTATTACGTAAAGAGTCAAATGAATTGTTTGCCTTTTATAATTAATTTTAAATTGGAAGAACTAATAGCGAGCAAGTCAAGGATTTAAAATTATAAATTCTTGCCATAGGTTGTGGCGTCTTTAATTAAATTCTATCCTAACATTTTCATAAGTGCGCAATTATGCGATCGATTCCGAAATACTGTTTGTATTAATTTTCAGAGCTCGCATATTTACGGCGTTATTAAATTTTTTTTCTATTCAATGCGGTTTAATCCAAAATCTACTGCACAAACGGATGGTGTTGTTTGGGTGACAAGTGCAGAATACAATTGTGGGTGTTGACAATTGTGGGTATTGTTCAAATATCGCCAGCCGCATCTCCGTATGTAATGTAATTGAAAGTAAATATTTAATGTAAAGTAAATAATAAACATTGGTTGAATATATTTGGCGTTAATTTTGTAGAAATTCATTATTCACAATTAAATGAAACTACGTGATGTAGTATTATTTCTACTTTATTTAAGTTCTTTACCACGACCTAGGTTTCGTTTTATTACATCTTCAGGTGGGTTATTAGCAATGATTAACTCTTAGGAACATCCAACAGCATTAATATGTTTCAAACACAATAGCGGAAACCGGGTTTGTTCTTTATTCATATATATTTCTTTTCTTTTATTTTTTATATTTATTTATTTACTTCTTTTAATTTCTTTTTCATATATATTTATATTTATATGTGTGTTTAAGCTGAAACGATTCGAAGAGTACTCTAGTATCAATGTTGTCTAATTATATTATGTCTAGAAGATATTAAGTATGAGTGATTATATCATATTTAGTTGTTCATTTAATATATTAACCTTGGTATCTTTTTCATATCTGTTTATTTCGAATGTTTCTAGGATATTAATTTTATTACCATTTGTATTTATTTGTAATATATTGGGGGCATTATCAGTATGGGGGTGATGGTTATTTTCAATGAGATATTTAGCAAAGTGAGATATGTCTGGTTGTTATTTCGCCAGCTGGCAATGTGTTTTTTATATCTTGTGGTAAAATCTCTTCCTGTTTGACCTATTTATGGCCGGGTCTTCCATAAGTATATATGTTTGTGATTGAGAGACGAGATCTGAAAGCTCTAATTTTTACATTCCTATTTCCATTCTTGTTGTTTTTCCAATTAATCGTTCGCTTCTATTAAAGTAGTTGAAAAAAATATATTTTGTTGTTTAGATAAGCATTTGAGATAAATAATATAATTTCAAAAATCACTTCAAGTTGAACATCGCTGATCATAGAGTACTTTTCATTTCGATTTTAAAAGTTAAAGTTAACCAGCATTTAAAATTTTCCGTTTAAATCCCACCTCATACATAAAATAATTTTCATATCGCCCCAAATAGGGATTATCTACGATTAATTAAAGCCTGGGTCGACGCTTCTCTCGACGGTAATATTTAAGCGACCATTTTAGAACAGAAATAATAAATTGTGTATGGGTACTTAATACCCTTTTGTTCAATTTATTGAAAACAAATTTAATATTGCATTAAATTGCCTTTGTACTTTATTTTGTCGATCTCCCTTGAGCTATATATAATGATAAATGGATTGGTGTTATTTTAACTATGTAGAGTCATTATTATTTTATATTTAAAATTATTTAACTATATGGTATTACACAATTCGACTTTAGTCCTGAAAAACTAATTAATAACTAAAGTTTGAAAATTTCTTCAAAATGTCTTCATGAAATATACTTTTAAGTAAATTTCAATCTATTCTGTTTACATTTCTCAGACCGTGGCGTTCTGATGTTTTAAATGTTAAGATTCACGTAAAAGACGTTAACCGTTTTTCAAATTAGTATTTATGCCAGTTTCGGTCTTGATTTTTCTCGCAATAAGAAAAGAATTAGAGGCAACCCTAAAAATTGCCCTTTTTCACGTGGAGTTATGGGTCGTGGACGATAACATTTTTATTTTTCCCATAATATTCAGGGTCCTTTAAATAATTGCGCACGACACGATGATTTTTGTAAATAAATTTTGCCATTTTAGGCTTCGAATAATTTTAATTTTTGGAATTTATTGATTAAATCAATTTCACTTTCATTCAAGTGTTTTCCACCAGGAATTTTATATTCAAAATAAGTGCATATTAATATGAAATTAACCTATAATAACACACAATTACACTTAATAAACACATTAAAATTTGAACACGTTCTGACACGTCTACGGCCTTGAACTAAATGACAACGGGCAGGGGTGGTATCACCAACTGTTTGAAAACTTTCTCCCTGAAGCAATTTCAAAACCCATTAAGTACAAACCAAAACTGCCTAGACTCCCTAACTATGAACCAAGTATTTATTCATTATAAAATAATTAAACTAATTTAAATATTTGTCATTCAATCAGTCCTTTTTTGTGCTAGTTTTACATACATTGAGGAATTTACAACTTCTCCTCTTTAAGTAGTAGACTATAATTGTATATGTAACTTTCGTACGTCCACGAAATCAGCGGATGACTTTTTAATAATTTTGTATTACTGAAGTTTCCTGCTCTAATCCTTTCTCTATAAGTTTCAGTAAAAAGCAACTTGTAGACTCAGTGTATCAAATATACTTTACACTGAATCGTAAAGGAATAGCAGACATAAAAGTTTTTTAAATACTTTGAACATATTTAGTGCCAGTTTTACATATATTGAGGAACTTGTGACTTCTTCTTGTTAAATAATATATATAATAGCGAATATGTCTTGTTAAATACTTGAAAATGTATGTGCGTCAATGATAGCAACGGATGACCTTTTTAAGTACTCTTGTGTTGCTGAAGCCTCTACTGAAAACCTTTTTCTGTGAGGTACAATTAAATACGAGTTGCAGGCTCAGTGATGCAAATATGTAACATATTATATGTTACAGTGAACTGTAGGGACATAACAAATATAGGATTTTTTTAATACTTTGGACGTGTGTGGTACGAGTTTTACATACTCGTATATTGAAAAATTTAGGACTTCTTCTAAGAAGCTACTTTTATATTTTTTGTTTTTTGCTGTCTTCGCTTAAATGGAGTCAACTAGCTGTTTATATAATAACTCCATAAAGCAAACAAAAATTAAATTGAACCGTTGGTTAAGGAAAAAAAAGTCATCGATTAATTTAATTTCCACCATCTTGAACAAACAGGACAATAAATAATTTTACTATTTTTACGTGCAACGCAATTGAACTACCTTTGTGGTTGCCAAGTCGACAGCCGAAATTACTGGTTGTTGTCAGACAAGGTTAGTGGCCGACTCTCCACTAATTTATCGCACAAGACAAGGCTGAAATTAGTATAAAATAAATATTAAATATATAAGCATATTAACAAATTATAAAAACAAAATAACAAATTATGAAAACAAATTTATTGTTTTCATAAGGTTGTTATCGCGAAGCCTTGATGATCGCTTCGTTAATTTTTTTTGGCTTCTGAGCTTATAAGGGCCATTAGAATAATATTTTCTAAAACAATCGGCTATTGTATTAAACCCTCATAGCGTGAACTCGACTTGCACCTGACTGGATTTTATTTAATTAACACCATGACAATTAAATGAAAATTACGAAGCATGTTATTAAAAAAGTAGCTCAAGCAGTAATGCGGTAGTAAAACGGTTTTGGACAATAATCGAAACTCATATTTATCATCGCAAGTATAGTGTTGTGTCTTATAGCATCATTACGTTCCATTTTCGATCCTATGAAATAGTTTTGTTCCACATATTTTACGAAAAGTGCGGTGAGATATAATGAATTCCTGCAAGAAGCAATATTACTCTGTGTGGCGAGATAGCGCACTGCACAATAGATCAGTGTTTCCTAAACGAAAGTGTTTTTTTGATTGTATGAAATGTGATACGGTTTGTTAATATATTATACAACTTTTATAATAATTTTATTTGATAAGTGAAATATTATTTAAAGCGAGATAACAGTTTTCTGAAAGTAATTTTTTTTATTTCATGGGGTAGTAGTTTCGCACAATTTTAATTAACTTTTCAGTGACACAAAAAATCATAGAATTCCTGCAAAAACACTATTATTCCAGTAGTGAAACCCTCTTGTATCTCGTGAGTGTTCTGTGCTACAGTTTGAACTTATAAATATTTACCATTATTGAAACTTCATATTATTTACTTTTTATAGGCAAACTTGTATACAGCCTTGAAATGCGTACGAATCGCGCGTAATGCATGCATAATCTTTGGATGTATAACGTTCGTATAAAGCATTTTGTATTAATATTATAAGTTATGAAATTATTAAAAAAATATTTGAACATCTTTTATTACGTATCTCGATACAATTTTTTACAGACTTTGTTTCTTTGGTTATATTTTAACTTTAGTTAAATAAATTGTTTATGAAGAAAAACTACGGACGCGATGCTAATAATTTTTGGGCGGTATTTCAATTAATTCTATTCTTTTTCGATTTTCTGACTCTTAGATTTTGAGATGGATAGTCTAGCATAATGAACTAGAAAACCATATTTTTAACCTATCCTCCCTTGACCTTCAAAATTAACCTCAAAAATGATAAAAAAAATTATTTTCTGTTTGTATTAGTGTCATTATTTTCTACTCAATCAAGTATTTTCAGAAAGAAATACCAGTGACTGTCAAAAAGACAGACATCGCGGGGATTCCACAAGTGTTTATTTTCCCAATTTTAGTGCGGAATGCCAGAAATGCGTTATTATTAGTAGAATTTTTTTAACGTTTTGTAATTTAATTTTGTCCTAATTGATGACGAAACTTTTTATGTTCTACGCTTTTTGCAGTCAAGAAACTTTCATAGAAGAGTTCAGTTGATTAGTGTTTAGGCCTAATGATTAAAATGTTTTTGACACGTGTCAAAACGCTTTCACCGTTAGGTATTATTATCCACCAATTACAGTAGTATATTATTTACCAGTTTGCGCTTTTGTGTTTGAGTGTATAATTAGTAAAATGTCTTTTTGTTAAAACACCCATTTAATTGTTTTTAAATTTCTATCTCATTTGCTTTGGTTTCTTGTTACTCTTGTAACCGTCGTCTATTTGGATGATCTCATTTCGTCCTAGCTGGATAATTGTTGTATCGATTTAACATGAGTCTATGAATGGTTGTTTCACTCTCCAATCTTAATACGTAAATTTGATGGTTTTATTGATTGGGTGAATGTACGTTAAGTATTTTAGTTCTCCTATCCGTTTCGGTAATTCCATCGGTTGTGATGTGAATACTCGGTTTAAATAAAGCATTAAGTGACAAAAATATGGTATTCAAACTAAGTGTACAATTTGGTACTGTATACCAACTTTAATACCCCAAATAATGCAATGAGTATGAACAAGAAAAGGTGGGAATTACGTCCGAGTACTTTGTGCTAAGTTCGCGTTTTGTGAGAATTTGTTAGCAGTGACACAAATAAATCCAAAAATATGGTAGAAGAAAAAACAATTATGCAGCAAGTAAAAAAGAAAAAAATACATGGTCAATAGTAAATGTACCAACATCTGGAAATATCATTCCTCCTGCAGTAGCTCTAAATTTCCAGGTATAAAAATCTAAAAGAATTTTCAAGTTCTATTAAGTTTTATGCATATTTAAGCTAATGATGATGTATATACATCATTTTGTGAATCGATATTAATGTATGTCTTCTTATGTTTGGTGATTTTATTCCTTTGTTTTCCATAATGAATATAAAGTGACATAATCGTTCATTTATATTCTCTGAGTGTGATTGTGAGTGAATGTGAGCATGTTCTCAAACATATGTCCGAGTGTGTGCATGTTAATGAGGGCGTATTGGGGCTTGTGTTTGTGTACGTATTAGTAAACATTACTTTAACCCAGATTTAAATATGAATCGTCTGTTCAAAATATTTGAAAAACTTACTCAAAACACATATATAAATTTTAAATTCTATCGTAACACTTTTTCAAAAGAATTCAAACGTTTGAAATTTGGAATTAAATTTCGAAAAAAATTAATTTCGAAGAATTCAAACGAATTGAATTACGAGAAATAAAACAGGTGCTACATATAATCTACTATCTGTTCAAATTAACGCTAAAGTACCGAATAAATATTTGCTTAAACTGTCCTTATACAAGGCTAAAGTGAAAAAGCTTTAGAATTTGAAGTAAAATATTTAAGCTTCCCATATTTCGAGCAGTGTTAAGTGTAAAATCATAACAGACTTACAGCAAGCTATGTCCATTCCTGTTCGGACCCATAACGAAAAGTACTATAATCATCAACTGTCAAATTTAAATTCTAGAATACATGTTGGAGATACAAAAGATGCTTTCATGAGTTTATAGTATGAAAGTTTTTCGAGCAGGGGGGTAACGAAATAGCGTGTCCAAAAACAATACCTAGCAATAGCATGATTATGAGGAAAAGTACACCTCTAGTAACAACTGCTGCGGGCAAAATAAAAATAAAATTATGTTGGTGCTCTCTCACTTAGTGCTTTTCACTAGTTTACGAACGTGGACTTAGTTTTTTTTTATGAGAAAATGTATATGGCGACTTTTTCCATATATGCGAAATGTATATGGAAAAAACTATTCTGAAAAATATCATATACATTTTACATATACATTTACATTATACGAGAAAATGTATGTAATGTAAATGTATATGTAAAATGTATATAATATTTTTCAGAATAGTTTTTTCTATAAATGACTTGATTTTCAGAGTAATTGTCACGTTGTTATTAAATATATAGTATATGATATAATTTAGTCATTTAGATATAGTTTTGTTTTGTTCAGTTAATAAAAAAATTGTGAAATATATCATTGCGTACACGTTTTAATCATAACATCGTTTACTTTGTTTTTAATTACAGGCACTTAGCGCTTTTTTTAAATTAAGTATTCATATATTTAGAAGTGTATATTTAATAATGAAAACCGGTCACATTCAAGTCGGATTTGTGTAATTATTGTTCTTTTTTAGCTTTGTTTTTGAAGGTGTTTTAACTAAACGGTCCACCGTGGCTATTTTTCTGATGTCACAAAAAATGTTTTACGTAACGCTATGATGATTTTCAGTCTTGCATAAAAAAAAATGCAAGACTGAAAATCAAGAAAAGTCAAACTGAAACTTTAGTATTACTTTTTCGATTAAATTGAGTTTTGAATAGAGTAGGCAATTTTGTTAGTTTATATTTGGCAATTTTGCTTTTTATATACCACTAGTGAGAATCAACACTTAATTTTCTCGTATTTCTAAGACCGTCTCTCGCAGCCGCGCTATTTCTAGAGTAATAGACCCGGGTAAATGTATTTTTCATGTAACAAGATTCTCCATATGTTAATCTCAATTTCTGTTCAAAATAATATCAAAAAAATTATTGTTCACCCCTAAATATGAAAATTGGTGTCAAAAAATTCAGCGCTACTGATGTCATTAAATATACTTTTAAAATAAAATAGATGTTCCACTTATTATTTTTCATTTGCCCAACGTAATATATATATATATATATATATATATATATATATATATATATATATATATATATATATAAGTAAGTCTTCAGTACATTAAAAATTTACTTCATGCAGAAGTGCTTATAATTTCACTAACATGAGGGCTTTAAAGAACATTTTTAAATATAAAAAATAATATCAACAAATATACATCACAGACGTATGAACAAATAGTATGCCAAAGTGTGATTAGTTGTTTATAGTATATATTGGATAACTGTCAGACAACGCTTTATTCTGGGTAAGAATATTTAATATAAAATAGGACCTGTGGTGTTTTCAAAATGCCATTAAAATATTGTTTATTTACCTTTCTGTAGCTTTTTATTTAGGCATTGCAACATGACGTCATGATTTAATAATTTTAATTCAATGAATTCTCTGATTTCTATTGTCTAAACCTATGAGAAGCACTGGCGTACTGTAATGCATTGCTCGCTGGTATGCTATTTTGTCGCTTGGTTGGTCTCCAATACCAAATATGTATGTCGATGGCCACGCTTTAAATTTTTAACCGGATTCGTTTTATGGTTTTATGAAAAGTATTGCTCGCAGAACTATCGGAGAGCACCGAACTGAAATGGCTATGTGATCTCATTGCATTTATTCGTTTGTCAATTGCCTGTTTATATATTATTTGCGATATTTTCCTCCTAGTATATAGCGTAGTATACTTTGATATTCATATACTTTGATATACAGTCATTTTTAAATTTACTATAAACAATTAATATTTTTAGCTACTATAATATTTTTCAGAATAAAATTTTCTATGATGGAAAATTTACATTCCGATATCTATTGGCTAATGATAAATCTGCTTAATTTAAATTTCAAATTGAAACTTCATAATGATTTTGATTTTGACACAAATCTCAATAAATGTGATAACCAATTATAACTGCCCTGGAATCCCAATACCAACAGCCCTGGAATCCTTAATTTCTTGTTATTCAGTAAATGCACAATTTTATTGCTATCAAAGTTATGGAAAAAATAATGTAGATTGAAATGTTTGGGCAACAGAGCGTGCTAATGCACCTACGATAAATTAAAATGAGTAATTAAAACATCTCGTGTGAAATTTAACTTAAAAAAAACAAAACTAATCGAAATACCAGATCCAATTTTCCGGATATTAGATCTTCATTGGGCTAATAGAGTTCTTTATGGGTACGTATTAGCCAATTTGTAGAAACAGATAACTTGGTAAAATTTTACAACAGAAAATAGTTTAAAATAAAAAAATAGGAATTTTTTTCTCAAAACATGAGAGAAGCAAGAGGCGCACCATGAATAACATCGTGGATTATGTTTAGATTTTCAATAAGATATTTCACAGGTCTGCTGCAAAAGATGCAAAATTGTCTAAATGAAATTAACTAAATCATACCAAGTGACTAAGAAATAAACTAAGATGCAACAAAAAATTTCAAAATGCCATTAAAGTACCTCTCACATGCTGAACCAGCTCTCTACCATCTGAGCTACGCCCCCAACGTAAGTTTCGTACAAAATATTGGTATTAATATATACTCTCAATAACTGCAACTTCATACTGTAACTTTTGTGCGACGAATCTTAAAAATTCACTCTCATCATTTTTTCATAACGCGCCTAAAGAAGTATAACTTCAAAAACAAGAGATTCGCTTGATTATGAATAAAATGTGATATCATGAATATTTACTAGACAATAAAAATTATTCGGCATCATAAACTAGGTTTTTGAGTAAAAATAAAAACCAATATAATCAGCTCCATCTTGGTTATAAACATTTTAGTCAATAGCTTAAGGCTCGCTGGTCAATAGCAAACCTCGTACACATATCTGCAATGTGTGCAATTAATATATTAACGGATTTGGATACAGTTTTCAGTTATTTAAAAAACTGGAATAAAGTGGACCATTCGTTTCAGTTTGACAATAAAATATAATCTCGGTGGGAAATTATGGAATCGACGAGGATGGAAAAATGTTCATGAAGACATGTAATTTTATAAAATTTATCCAATAAAATGAATACTTGATTACCTCCATGTAATATTGTAAAATTTATTCAATGAAACGAAACCTTGGTTACCTTCACGTAATTTTATAAATTTATCCAATTAAATGACACCATTGCTTAATTTGTGAAAAAATAAAACCATTGAAATATTATGATTTTTTTTTAAATAACAACATCTAATTTTTTATTGTTGTTCCTTCTATTGTTATAAGGAATTTCTGCGTACTTTTTTGTAATTGCTTGCAACGCGAGCAATTAAATCGATGAAGTGAATTTTTTATCTGGAGTGATCACATTGAAGAATTATTAGGTTTTGTAAAGTCCATAGGCTGTATAAGGGTGATGATACAAAAGTGTCTGTGGTCGAAAAATTATATGCAGTGTTTTGTGCATATATGTTGCTTCATAGTTAAAAAGGCTAGTGATATTTTCTTTATTTTTACTAAATAATTTTCAAAAAAAAATTGTTTTCGGAAAGTCAGTTTAGTTCATGAAAATATGTTTTGGATTATCTTAACCTTATTTTTACCATATTTTATCATTCTCTTCGGTGTTATGAATAATTTCCATGCTAGGGAAATTAGTATATTACTGGTAATCAAAATTCTCTCCCATATATCAATATTTATTTTTGTACTTTAATTTATCTAATTTATACATGTGGCGGACTTATTGTTAAAAGAGCAATCTATTACAGCCAACCGAAATACCAGTTCAGCTCCGCTCGACGAGCGGCCGGGAATCGACTCCGGGTCTCCGCGGTACGCCTCGCAGCCAAAAACCGTTATGATATGTACAAAAATTAATGTTATTTAGAACTTTAAAAACGTGCTAAAATGACGATCGCTATAAAATTTATCTCCATTAAAAGGTTATATTGTGCAATTTTCGGTTCAGACAATGTTAATTATCTGCGAACAATTATTTAAAACCCAATCCTTCAGAAATAAATGGAAACGTTTGTTTCTCAAATATAATTGCTATGAACAGATTAATGTAAACAAGGTTCCCTTGGAACCCAGATGGGTTTGTGACGTTAAATTATACTCGTTTTATTGTGTTCAATAAATCAAGTGAATTGCTGAGACAAAGTGCGAAATTGAAGAAATTTATGTAGCGGGCAAGGAATTAATGTAAACATGCCTCAGGTCGCCCTCCTTGGTTCCCCAGCGACAGGAAATTATGTTTAATATTCATGGATAATAGGATAGTTCAAAATAATTCCGATTAATCAGTTTATCGCTTAAAAATGTATGCTCTACGTTATTTTTAATAGGATTACTGATGCTATTATCGCATTTATAAACAAAATCTCGTTGAGGAGGTAGATGGAGGAAAGGAATTCCATTTTGGAAGTCATTGCCATATGTTATGCTTTTCAATGTCCTGTTTTGGAATTTAAATATAATCCGGAAATTATATATTATTAAAGTTCCACTATTTACAACTTTTGAAGGAAAAACCAAGAAAACCTATTTTTTACAACACATCAAATGAAAAATTTATAAGTGACATACATACGCTAACGCGTATCGGTAATATGATGAAACTAATTAACTATTTATATTTCTTAACAACTTTCACATTGCGTGCCCATCTACTTCTTCAAATTTTAGTTATTTTTCTAATTCATGAACTAATAATAATTTCCAAAACACATTTTGTAAATTTTTATGAATGAAATTAAATGTTTATGATGCGACATTAGGAAAAATGTTTACGACACATTACTTTAATAAAGATTGATATTGTATTCATTTGATCTGGCTATATTTTTTAGAAAATTCCTCAATTTTTTACACAAAAATTTATCGTCATTTATTGTGGATATTGGTTCAATTTAATATTGGTATATGGGTTAGGGTGATCTCAAAATATTTTATCCTGCATTTTCTTAATTTATTGTCTACGTTTGCAATCATTTTTCATCTTTTTTCTTTATGATACAGGTTTCAGTTTGAGTACTTATTTTGGGGAATACAAAAATAATAATTTTTTTTTAAATATGCAATTTAAAAATATGATTTTTTTATAATTTTAAGTGGCTTACTTAAAACGGTGTTCTAAAAAATATACGTAAATAGATCCCCCTCCCTCACCTTTCTGAAACTACTGAATAAGAAGTTGTGAAAAAACTGGTCTGATTAAATATAACTGGAAAGTTGTGGAAAAACCATAGTGATTTTTGTGGATCCCACAATTTTTAAAAATTTGCACCATATATTTACGCGCGTGAAAGGAAAGAGTGGTAAATTTCGTTGCGAAAAATTAATATTTGTAAATAGTTTAATAAAAACACTATGAAGTTCAAATATTTATATGTACCTAAATGTGTACGGTACCTTTTCAGTATGAGTATTACTGGTACTTGACAGGTTTAGCTGAAACACTTTTGTGAATAAATATTTACACATCGTTTATTATTTATTTGAACAGTTTGCAAAAGAGCAAATGGGAGAAGTTATGTATTAATATATTAGATCGAATCTAAACATATGATCCGTGATCATAATCGTGATGCAAATAATAACTAATTATACAGAATAAAAAGAGCTCAATTAACGAAACAGATTCAAAAAGAAGGAGAGCTCAAATAACGAACAATAACGAAGCGAAAATTTCAGAAATATTCAAGCAAACTCACCACTTTTCCATAACATTAAAAGCCAATCAGAGCATATGCTTATACATACAAAACATAACATGTCCGACCATTTTCCTCACACATGGCTCTGCAAGACCGCTGATACCCTGGAAAAAATTACATAGCGCGAATAAAACGAAATTACATGAGAGGAGAAAAAATCCACTTAATGACTGCGTAAATATTTATCACAAATTGCAAGTACCTCAATAAAAAAAGTAAAATGTTTACGAAAGGAAATGTTCAGTAAAGGATAAAAAGTGTTAAGTGTAGTAAATATTATGTTTAAACCCTGTATCCAGGTAAATATTACTTATGATATGTAATTAGGTATAATTGTAAAGAATTCACATTCAAGATGTTTATGATTTATCAAAGATAATTGAAATTGTTTAATTATAAATTAAGATCCTTCGGTGTATTTTGAGTAATACGAGCCACTTTCCTATTATGATATCGATATTGTTACATAATAGAAATTTAAATGATTAATTATTATTTTATTTGTTTATATTTTATATTTTTTCGATTTAATTATAAAAACGTTTATATTTTATTGAATTTGAATACATTTATCCGAAATATGTTTTAAAATGCGTTTTCGGCAAAGAAATAATTGATTGGAGGATTTCAGAAATAATCCAATTCCCTTATGGTTTATGTAACGTAATTTTATCACATTGTAACCTTTTAATGTTTTTACGAAAAATAGCCAGAAGGTCTGACGCCGCGGTTTTGCCACTGGAGAATTATCATATACAAGCCCGACGATTTCATTTACATAGAATTATCTCAATAAAAGTGCTCTTCTCTGCCCCCGTGCTTACACTGAACATTTCTGCTCGGTTCGCCTAAGACATCAGTCGGGGATATGTCGGTACAAATACTCGCGATGACCAGTTGATAAATAAGGCTTTCTCTCTCTACCTTGCACAATTAAAACAGTGCTACTTGATTTCTGTTTTATTTTTTAAACTAATCTGCCACTAAGAATTTTAATCTGATTGTATGTTTATCTTACTCAACATATAGGCTTTGTAACAAAAAAAATTAAATCGTGTTTGTGGTTAGCGCAAACAAATAAACAAACTTTTTCGCTTTATGTATTAATATAGTTTTGTAGTCAAGGTATCAGTCATTTACAATTCAATAGTCGCACGGATTGTTGCGGGGTCGTAGACCTCGCTTTAAAAATGCACAGAACTTCAAAATTACGTAACCTATTCATCCTCTACGCTCAGCGACCTTGTTTTGTTCACGTATTTATCAATTAGTGGCTGATTAATATTGCTGGTATATTCTTTGCCTTATTTGAAGGAAAATGAACGTAGTCTACGAACGTAGTCTGTGTGGCGACTTACGTAACCAAAAACTGTTATCACATTTTCCGTTTTTTAGAAATAAATTATATTTATTATTGAGTATTCGCCAGTAAATACCTGCAGCTCAATCGCCTGGTCGCACACAAGTTCACAATGGTGTGAGACCTTTTATGTGCTTGGTGAGATGGGAGTTGGCGAGTGAGTTATCCGAGCGGGCACGCACGTGAGGGCATTTCATTGCATACGAATCGCTCTCTTCATTTCAGCAATGGGGTGCAAATCTTAATTCTAGGAAATATTATGATTTAGGTTTTTGGAGGTTTCTCGTTTTTTTCATGATTTTATATTGTTTTACTAGTGAGAATAATATTTTATATCTCAAAGATTTTCTTCCATTTAATAATTTGGGATAGTAGATTCTTTAAAATCAAATATGAGCCACGCGATAAGAACACTCGAAGAATTGGTCCGCTTAATAAATCTATAGATTATTACTATATGTTTGCTTACAGTTTTATAGTAACGTACAAGTTTTGTCACGATTTCTAAGGAAGGAAAAAAAAATATGATTAAGAATTATAAAAATTACAATTTAAAGAATTATAGGGCGTCACTTGAATGATACAATGAAACAAAAAAATGAAAAAAAAATCATGACATGAAAACTAGTTTATTAGTCACAAATGGTGACAAAGACCTGTCGTTAGGGGCGGTATGTATTCTTACAGGCGATAGAAGTAAATGCATCAATTTTGAACTTGTTTGATTTGTGTAAAGGTCTCGATTAGAAGTGGTGCCCGATACTTGATGATGGCACCAAAAATGATGTGAGGAGTAACTGCATAGAGTTTGAGGTCGTTTGACTTATATTGACGTTGGCAAGAACGCAGTAAATCAAAGCATTAGTGTAGCTGTTTACGTAAAGATACGTGCAAGGGCCTGAACCAACTAAAACAATGGTCGGTAGATACGTCAGCACGTATGCACAGGTAACACAAAGCCGTGAACCAATTAGGATATTAAGAAAGTAAATAATTAAATAATAATTACCAAGTAGGTCGGTATATATCTGATAAAAAGGCACGACGTAGTCAGATTCCGTAAATAAATAATAGGGAAGAAAGTAACGTAATCCCCTAAGATTATTTTAGTCTTTCCATTTCCGAAAAAGCTTTGCTACCATTTAGCGTCGATAACAATCGGTCTGACAGAGCAAAACCAAATAAATGCCACTTATCGCCGAGTAGGAACATTGTGGTCGATAAATTTTATATTTTTAATTACTAGCAAATGAAGGTAGTGTTACTGATATATATATATATAAATATATATATATATATATATATATATATATGTATGCTACATATAGGTATTTATGTGAGCACATATGTATAAGGGTATGAATATATTTATTTTCATTAAACACCTTCAATTCCTGTTTCGATTTCTATAAGAGACATAGCAATAAATTCTTCGTGAGTCGGGGTTTGAGTAACGTTAATTATGATAAGTACTAAAAATAAAACTTATTACTAAAACAATTTAACCAACTTCCAGTAACCATTTAATACGAAACGCACGGAAGGTATACAATAAAAAAAGTAAAAAAAAATTTCAGTATCAATTGGAACTTTTGTGGTAAAATATCATTTGCAAACTTGCATAGATTTTCAAAATGCTGCTGCTTTTTCTGATTTTTGGTTCATGAAAGTAAGAATGTTTATTTGCAAATGATGCGGTACAATATCGTTTCCAAGCACGAATAAATTTTCAAAATATTGTTTTTGTTCTATGTTATCTGGAGTCGATCGGTTATTTTGTCAAAAAGTTTTATTTACAGTAAAATTCGGATTACCTATTATTTCTCACCTTTGACATGATTTATCACATGTTTCAATATTAATGCTTGTTTTACAAGGGCACTAATTTAATTTGAATGAAATGTATTGTTACTATCATAATTTAATAAAATTAAAGGAAATATGACCAAATGTATTTAAAAGGATATTTTTATCCCAGGTTTTACGCAGCTATTTCCGCAAAAGTACTTTTACAGCTCCATTTGCTTGCAATATATTGAAGGGGTACCTACTAAAATAGGGACCATCTTTTTAAAATTTTCCACGTAATATTTTTCTACTACTAACATAAGAAGTGAGTTATTGATACAAGTGGATGTCATATAAGCCAATTAAACCATGTCCGGGTACTCTTGATAGGAAATAATTTTTGAAACATTGAGATACAATTTTCGAAAAGATTATCTTGACTATACAGACCGTCTTCTAGGAAATTGTGAGTTTTTTATAATTACCCTAGTTCAGCTTTATTACTTTGTATTGACATTAATTTCTGATTACATGACATATATCTTTGTTTTGTAGGATGAACTTGTGTTTGAAGAGGTTGTCAAATTTATTAAAGAACCGAAACCACCCTTGTCCTAACTTCTTATTAAGGCCACAATTTAATTAAATAAAAAATGTAAGTCTGTTTTCTTTCCAAAAACATAGGAAATTCAGTAATCAATTTAATGATAGGGTATTCAATTATCATACTGTGATAGCCACACATGTATAAATCGAGACTTTTATCGATCTTTAATTTTATTTTAATATTTAAATTACATGGCTATTTTGTCAATTTTAAGGGTTCCATACTTCATAAGGAACAACCGAAACCTTATAAAATCCCTTAGGTGTCTGTCCATCAAAATCGACTTTCTCATGAACCGTATGTTACAGAGAGTGGAAATTTGATGTAGGAATTGATCACGCATACTTCTCAGTTAAAAATATCTATGTACTTTTTTATTTAAAATCGTTGGAAAAGGTTACTTGTAAGGAATTCAAAAATATTTTCAGAATTTTAAATGATAGAGACGTGCAATAAAATACCCAAAAAATTATATCACCCTTTTTCCGAAACCACTAAACCAAAAAACACGAAAAAATATTATTGATAGCACCTGACTAGAGGTCTACAATAACATTATACCGAGTATCGTGTATATAATGGATTTTGAGACATTCGCGACATTGTTACACTTGTGAAATACTTATTTACTGGGCAATACTTTAATATTGTGTAAAATAATATTAACGTTTATGAAAGTTTAATAGAAACATTTTGTAACCTTGAATGTTTAAACTTTTACGAGTATCTAAGTATACACAGAACCCCGTGGTGCCAATTCTATCAATATGTGACAGGTTTATTTTTAACTTTGGAGCTATGTAAGGCCAGAATATTATACTAACCCCAAAAATTTAATTTAATATTTTGTTTCGATTCTTTTATAAGGTACTAAAATAGCATAAAAAACAAATTAATAAATATTCATGTGGATTTGTTTGTAAAGGTAAAAATTTGCCAGAAATTGTTTATTTTCAATTTTCTCAAAAACACCTTTATTTTTTTAATTTACAATATTATACACAGGAAAAATTTTAACCTTTCATTTTCTCACAATTTTAGGATTGTATAAGTCAAATTATAAATCTCTTTTTCACGGGAATAATTCACATAAAGAGCGAAATCATTTTCGACCAAATAGATTCGTAATAGTATTCTCAAGTTTTATACAATAATATTCATAAAATAATAATAAAACATACAAAAGTACAATAGTAAACAAATTATAATAGTAAACATAAAGGTATAATTTTATGAGTAATTTATGAATTCTGTTTACGCATTCAGAAGTTTATAGACTGAGGAAAGGCTAACTATAATAAATGTAGGTATTGTAAAATATGTAATAACATATAACTTGGAGCACATATAAGATAAGAACAGTAAATTTAATAAAAAAAAATTATAAAAAAAACCATAAATTTTCATTACATTATAAAAAACCTACATACAAACATTTGCAAAAAAGTACATGTGACGTTGTATAAAACAACATTTATTTATATTGATCATTGGTATCTGACATTATTATATCATTAGCAAATTAATTTCAAAAAGCGGTCAAGTGCGTGCCTAACTCGAATGATCATAATTATTTCACATAATTAGTATGAACAGAATATATATTCGGCACATATTTGTTTAAATTTTTTATTTTAACCCTCAATAGTTTTCGATGAATTACTTGACTGTATTAGGGTATCAAAACGACCCTTCTAATATCGGTATAGGACACATATTTGTCATCGACTTTTACATTTTGTTATCTGCTTGGCTGTAAGTTTACAAAAAAATCGTTTGCCACCATAAATTGCCGTATGAAGCCTATCCAATATTATTGAAAATATCTGTTTTTTCATTTTCTTCTGCCACCCCGATCAAGTTCCGCAAGCTAATATCCTTGGCAATGTGACGTACCCTATTTTCCGATTCTATTGAAGCGCAAAAGAAAAGTTTACTACTCATTTTAAATTAAAATAATTTCACTTGACGTCTTTATGCCCAACCTGTAATGCATGACCAGCAGCGACATATCGTTATAAGAAAGAAACGAGAAGTGTTGACTAAGTGATATATCTATCGCGCTTTCTCATATAGCGGCATTCCTCTCTGTGTTGGTCGAGCAACTTATCAAAAAAAATATATTGATTACAATATTTAAAAATATTTTCATATGAACAAGTTCATAATAGACACTCAAGGTTTATATTACTATAATACATGCGTGTATAAAATTATAGCTTGGTTTGTTTTAGAAAACACTTGACATAGAAACTTGAAATTTTGCATAGTTAAAATATATTAATCAGTACATATGGCAGTATTTAAGACTCAAAAATATTCATTTTGAAATTTCAGTAGTAAATTAGGTTTTCAAATTTTTTTTTAAATTCCAAATATAGTGCGTGGTGTCTTTTAAAGGGGCTAGTTACGAGTGGTCTGAAAAGATTTCCTTCATAATTTTAGGTATTAGTTCTTCAGAGATACATTAAACTATATGCAAAAAATATGTCCCTCCTAATATATTTAAAATTACTTAATATAAAACTATGATAAAAAATGTTTTTTTTTAAATTTCTCGTACTGGTGGTAGGAAAACTATGGTGATAATTATACATTTCATATTTTTTAATATATCGAATGTCACCACGCCTACGAAACATGTAGTAGACAATGTATTAACAATTTTCTGTATTTAAATCATATTTTCTCAGAAATCATGATGCCACGTAGAAAACTTGAAAGTTGGCATAGTAATATATTTTATTAATTCATACATTTTTGACATATTTCACTTTACAATATCTTTAAAAATATTCGTATTATTATTAAAAAGCTGGGTAATTTTTTTCTTATATTTCATATATGTCATTAAATATTTATCACTTGAAAAGGCTTGTTATGAGGAATACAAAATTTGAAATATCAAATTGCATATTTAAATAGATATTCTAAAAGTATGTAAAAAACAAAGTATACCCTTTTCCGAAATTACAGAGCCAAAAATCACGAAAAAATATGGCTGGTAAAGTCTGACTAGACGATTATAAGAAAACATAGAGGTATAGTATACATGTATGGCAATTGTTTTAGATCTTCTAATTTTTAAAATATGCAGCACGTTTCTAAGCCTATGGAAGATACAGTATATAAAATGTTGTATTATATTTATATTGTAAAATTAATATTTGTAAATACTTTAATAGAAATACCAAATATGCTTAAATGTTTGTAATTGCCGAAATGTGTACGGAAGCCGCGTAGTGCGAGTTCTACTCGTGCTGGAAAGAATGTTTAACCCTTAAATATCTTGATTCGTTTTATTCCTTATATTTTAATGAAATATATTTACAATTATGAAAAACTCAACGAGCGTGTTGACAAATAAATGTGTATATTCCATCATTCAATCGGAACTTTTTGTAATGTATTGATTAGTGGGTGAGCGAATAAGCGATAAGGAAATATCATAACATCGCGCTACTATATGTATGACATACGTAGGGAGCACGTATGTGTGTAAGGTGTGTGTACAATTAGTACACAAGAAAAGGTAAAATGGAAAACTGAAGACCGTGAATAAAAAGCTGTAATCAAAAAAATTATAATTTGACATTTTTCAACACTAATAATTACTTTCCTTTACGTCAAAGTTTATTTTATAAATTGTATAAATTTTTTATTAAAACGTTAAATATTTAAATAATAATAATTGTATTACAACAGATGGCATTGCGTATATTACGGTTGGTCACTTAGTCATTACGACAAATGAGTATTCGGCATTAAAGAAACTTTCTAAAGAATAAATTCAATCAAGGTGAAAAATGAAGTGAAAAGTATTCGGTACTTAAATTTAAATGGATTTTCCATTTTGATTTGTGTTACCTCTACAAAAGTATATATTTCTTCTGTTACTATATCAAAAAGTATTAAATTATATTAAAAAATGGAAAGCCGTCACCTCTGATTGCTTTCAGTACGATATTAATTTCAGAGGAAATGATCATCAGGCGATAAACTAGATGTAGCTAATTTATCGCTAATAATTGTGACTGATTCATGATTGGTTTCGTGTTTATATACGTTGCAAGGACAACTTCAAAAAAATTACATCTTCAAGAAAGAAAGATTCGATCTCTCGCGATAAGAACATATTTCATATGAATATACATATAATTGAATATATTTGGCGTTAATTTTGGAGAAATAGAATGCATATTACATTTACATAAAATTTAATTACTGAGTGAATATAACATGTACATAAAATTTAATACATTTTTCCGCCACTTAGTGTGTTGCTCATAACTATCGACCGTATTCAATACTAAACGTGACCTTCATTATTCATGAAGGAAGTTTAACTCGATAAAAGACTGATTGAAATGTTAAATTGAATCATATTTTACATGGTTCATTTGTCGGTTCTGTTCAAACTTTGACTTTGAATTATGTCAGAAATGAAAGTGATATTTCGACAGATTTAATTTAATCAACAATTGACGTCGACTGGTCTATCCGAAAGTTTAAAATTATTCAAAACGTAAAGGCTGTAACTAATTCAAGAGACGGAGTCATGCTTTACATGGATTTGTTAAATACAGTTTATTGTTTATTATTTGCTAATACAGAGTAAGGCTCCTCTCTCACTAGCACTTGAATGCCAAGTAAATTTGAAAATTAAATCCGGTTTGAAAAATATTTTTTGCGACTATATTTATAAATTTCAAAAATTGTCTCGTTTCAGGGACTATTGTTGTAAATGAAATGAAATTTAAACGTATTATTGAAATAGTAATGTTTCATAAGTAAGTGATAATGTCAATTCTCTTTTTTTTACAAGAAATGTGAAAAATGGGGACCAAATGGTTTTATTTATAACTTTGATATGAAATGTCTTTTACTTGTAAAGCAATCATAAATTGTTTATCACATATTTCACATATAATTTTCTATGAAGTACTGTCCGATGTGTACAACATATTTAATTTGTAGATTATTTCGTAAAATTTTTTTATGAAATAAACGTTTACAAATAAAACAGTTTTTACACGAGGATTGTGATGATCAGACAAATATTTTAATGAAGACAGATTGAAGTATGTACTTGGTGTCTTCAAATTGGTATGCACTACTATCCACTTATCATGAACAGACAGACACCTTGGGACTCGTATTATGCGACTACACACTTGTCACAAACAAGGCATTTAAATAAACTTGGTTGAAATTCATCATCTCATGATCATGGCGTCCAATTTTTTTCACACGGCCTGTTGTACGTTGCCTTGTAACGAGTGACATCAAAACATAATGTGTTTATTTTTGCACCTAATCCGGCGGAAGTAATAAATTTTACTTATAAAGAATTTTTTTAGGTTTGTCTATAAAAATACATTTTCTGATTGTTAATTCTCTTGAAATATTATTTTATTATTTGTATTATGATACAGTTCACTAAAATTTGTATTACAAATTTAGTTATCATCATGTATGAAATGAGTCGGCAAAAAATTCCACATCAGTCGTGTTTTGGTTTAACCTACAAACTCCTTGTAACATTTCGATAAATACACTTTTTACTTCATTATGTCAGACAAATGATCCGAACATAGGTACAGAATGATACCCCCAAGTTTGATGGTGGTTTGGGGTAAATTTGCCGATCTATGGCGATAAATAAGGGTTATGTCAGAAAATATCCATACATCTGAATATTTTCCTTTTCATCACCTACCCGTGCGAAGCCGGTCAGGGATGCTAGGGTATTTTAAAAAAAATTATATCCCTCCATCCTAAAGTGCTACTAGTATGCGCGCTGCTAAAAAAGCGTGTGAACTAAAGAAATGGAACCAGTTAAATGTTAGCCTCAAGCAGCATTCACGCAAATTATGCTGTCCGATTTGCTTGAAAGCAAGTTAATTTTCAAAATTTATATGATTTCTCTAAAATTTAATACTGAACGGAGTTATTTGGAAATAAGGCTAAATATAAATAAATATATCCAGTGAAATGACTAGGTGTCAATTCTATGGACGTATTTAGTTTTGGTAACGGATTAATATTTTTTTATATATACTATTCGGTTTAGCTAAACATATTTAAACACAAATATTGTTATCCAGAAATATTATTAGCATTATAAAGGTGGTCCTCATAAGTTGAGTAATTTGTTTCATATTTAATACTCTCTTTTACACATATGCTTTCGTTAACTCTATCTCTTTCGCTATAGTTCATGCATGGCGCATTTTTGTTCATTTTATATGGGTATGATATTAAATATATCATTATTATTTATACTAATCAGATAATTTTGAGATTAATATATCTTATAGAGGTTATATGAGGAAATTGTTTGAAAACTCGGTCATTATTTCTGGGCACAGGGTAATCCTTTCAATAAAAATTCTACGATAATTCTTTTAATAAAAATTTTCTTTCTCATATTTTTGATAATCAAACGTCACGAGTATTACATAAAAATTATGAAGCATAAATATTTTTTTAGTTTCACTAAATTTGCAAAATTGATTCCTTAGGATATCATTTTTAGATTGAAAAATGTTTTTTCTCTTCCAACAAACAAATATGACTTCTCCAAAGCTAATACTCGAGGAAATGAAATTTTATTTAAAAAGAGAAATCAATAAAAAATATGATTTTCTTCTTAATTTTTTTTCGAAAAAATAGTGGCAGCACGCTATACTTACCATTATTACATAATTTTTTGGTATTATGTAATAAAGGCTAAACGTTTCTACCCTTGAATCATCATCATTTCTACCCTTGAAAATATTAAATTTATCTGTTTTTATTTAAGAATTCGTTTATGTAAACATACATTCCTATCTATAAAAACAAATTATGTAAATATGGTGGTTTTTTTGTTCGACTCCGAAACAAAACTAAATTTCATTTTAATTTTATTATTACAAATATTTCTGTAAAGAAATAGATTTGGTATGGAATTACTAGTTAATTAATAGTTAAGCGGAATTGATATGGAATTACTAGTTAATTGGTTTTACTAAAAACTGGAGAGATAGATAACATCAGTTTCTAAGAACTTTTTTCCATTTGCTTATTTATTGGCTTATTTAAATTAAACGAATATTTGGAACAAGATTTTATATTATTACTTGAATTAGATTTTATTAATTTTTAAATGCACACCTAAGCATCGTCATAATGGTCTGTATGTTAAAGAATTTTAATTAATTACAATTCACCATTTTTTCATATTATTACAAAACATTTTCCTTTGAAGTTAAATGTGATTTTTAAATAAGAAAAAAAATATATTTCGATAACAAAAACTGAACTTCAACACTGAAACTGGATGAGAGCTGAAGTGAACCGAGATTCTGGACTTCTCAATTGAACTGGGTGGAATTTGCCCCTAAAAATTATAAAGATTAGAAATGCTAGATGCCAGATGTTAACATGAGATTGTTGCGAGCAGCGCTGTGTAAGCACCAGAGCTGGAGAGCCAGAGATGTAACAGTACGTACATACATATTTACACTCATGTACATAGACTACGATGTGATTCGCGCTAATTTTGATAAAAATGCATATTCGAGTAACACATATTAGGTGCTGTATCTTTAAAATATTTCGTAGTAATTTTAATTTAGCTCCGGAAAGAATTTGTTTGCATGGGACTTATTACATTTATCCGGCATTAACTTTGTTGATCAGAATATTCATCCGCATTCGATTCGATTGTTTTCCTCCATCATTCGTAAATAGAATTTAGCTCAACAAAATATCGATTAAAATTTAAAGTTGAATCATAATATCGATTAAAATTATCGATTAAAATTAAAATTTAAAGTTGAATCTCACATAATTCACTCATGTCTTCACTTTCCGTGTAAATTTCGATTGAAAGATTTGTCCAGCAAGATTAATGATAATATGTTTGAATCTAATAATGTCGGAAATCCGTCAAATCCAAAATTAAATTGACATCCTGAGAAAATCAATTTATTTGTCAGTCAAACATCGATTCAATAATCTATCAATTTATATTTAATATTAAAGCTTAATTTTTTATGAATAATATAAAAATTACCGAAACTTACGGAACACCAATGAACTGGAGATCAAAGAAATTATCTATTCGATCTTAACAGTTAAAAGCTAGCCAATTCTTAATTACCTGGTCTATTTAAGCTTCAAATGACATTGACAATTGTGGTAAATATCACGAGAAAAAGTTGAAACTGTGTAAATACTTTTTGATACGTCGTCTCTCACATGATTATTATTTCTTGAGATAAGTTATTGAACATCAAGGATAGAAATTAAGTGATAGTAATAGTCAAGTCGATGCTAATATATTAATCGTTGATTTAACGCCCAACTATATAATAAACATATATTAATATCTATCAAACTTTAAGCACAATAAATTGTAAAATTTTAATTGATAATTATGCTTAGTAGAACATGAACATAGTCCCTACTGTGTTGTTAACCGTAAAATTCATTAATTAAAAAAATTACATACGTTCAGAATAAACACTTTTAAATCATCCAGTCGAAGGTTGATGATTACACAAACTAAATTTGCCCAAATATTAATTTGATCTGGGACATGATGTGTTTCCGACATGATTCAATTTAACCCTTATGTCAATACCCAGTCATAATAGTGTTGTTCAATAGCCGGGGTACCCAGGTATCATTACCGGGGTTCCCGGATATATTCATACCACAATTGGCTTATAATAGATAGGGAACTACACCTTCTAACTGATCTTATTCGGGTATCATAGTAGGAGGTCCCACTACCTGAAAAACCGTTATTCTGTAGAAATATAGAGGGGGTGGGGGTAGAAGAATAGCAAAAGATTAACTTGCAGCTGCCCGAATGCGTCACTTATAATTGTCAGTTTCAAACTAGACTTGACTTGTAGTGGACATTTGAATATTTTGTGAACACTTTGTGTATTGGTGTTTAAAATTATAAAGTTTGTGACAGTGGAAAAGAGTTATAAATAATTGAAAATTTATCACCAGCTTTTAAATTAATTTTTTTTTGGATATTTAAATATCATAATACATACGAATCGATGTCAATTGACTCAATCAACAAAGATTTGATGATTTTCTAGTATGTATATACAAAAAATATGTAAGTAAGGACATGCAAAAGGGTACCGGGATACTTGGGTATCAAGGTTAAACATAGAAATGTCTCGTCGAATAAATGTTTTGGCCGGAGTTTAAACGGATAGCGAAGATATAATTGAATAATGACACATATGATTCAATATGGAACGCCAATTAGTATTTTATCAGGTTAAACGTCCTTCGTGAATAATGGAAGATAACAATCAGGTTTGAATATAAGGAAGAATTTAAAGCAACGAAGTCTGACGGCAGAGTATGTGGAATTTTTAGAAAATGCTTTCATTGTTATAAGATCTCAAGTTATACATCTCGTGAAATTGTAAACGCGATCCAAAATTATTAAAAGATAGCAGGTATGAATATAATTTTTCTTGCCTGGAGGTTAAATTAATTTAATGTGTCAACGATCATTAAATTAAATGTGTTAACGATCATTATTGGAATGACTTTTCTTAATGTATAACTTTAGTTATCTTTTAGGTGTAATTATGTGGTATATTTTTTGTTTGAAATAACTTTAATAGATACAATAGTTTCTACTAAACTTACCACAACGAAGACGGAGTCCTACGAATGGTTCTAAAATTACTACGGATCTGTAAAACCGTTCACAAAGAGTACCTCGTATAACTGCTTACTATTGTACATCGATTTAGTCTTAGGAGTAAATGTAATACTATTTATAATATAATCGTATTGCGTATATTTTAAATTTTATAATACAGAATTTTTCAGATATTTCAAATATCCTGAAACATGTTACTCTTAAATCGTTAAAAATATTATTCTCAAAGACTTCAACAATATTAATTTTTGAAGAATTGCTCTTTATAAAAATATGTAAATTGTCAGGAGTTATAAGATGAGATAATTTTATTTGATCAAACTTTGTTTAACACTTAGCTTTCTGTCAAGGAATTAAAATAATTAAAATTATCCTACGCGGGTAAAACAGTAGAGCTTATGTATTTTGATATGATGAAGAAATTTAATATGATAAAAAAAAAAGATTTTAATGTGATGAAGAAATGACAATAAATTAAAAAATAGCTATTTTAATATTCAAGCTATTTAATTCAAAAACTATAAATAAAATATCAAAAATAATTAAATTTAAAATTTTTGAAAAAATACATTTTACGATTTATATGATTCGATAATGTTATAAATAAATTGTAAATTTTTGCTATCACCTAAAACGATTAATTTGAAATGATTCACCAATTTATAAACCATGTATGAAGGTTTATATCTTAAATATTAGAATATCTATTACATATACTTTTAATGTACAGGTAAGTTATACATTTTATACCTTTACTCTTATACTTACTCCAGGTGGTATGGTGCCTCTGTTAGTGATCGCGTTAGTCAACTTCTGAACGACATAACCGGTCGAGGTCATATTCACACAATACATAAGTTTTGACAAGACGATGTTTCTTAGCTGGTAGGATTTTATAGCGGGACCTGCAGTCAAGTTATTAACAAATTTTTATTTATGGACGAAAAAACTCATATCCACAATATATGTCCGTTTGATGCCAAAAAATAAATTCACAAAATCAAAATCTAATTGAATTTCACGACCTTTTCACGTTTAAAAGAACTAACCGTTGTGAGAATTAACCAATTTTAATAATAAGTTATCGGTAAAGGTATTTATTATTAAAGAAAAATAAAAGACATAAAACATTTGCATTCGTAAGTAGTTTAAAATTTACTCATATTACTCATTCAATAACAAACAGAATTTTCATCTCAATGCAACTCTGGCCAACACTGCAAACTTTTGCTTACAGTATGTTATATCAAATCTACTCTATGACATGTGGAAGGATACTATCATTAATGCGTGTTAATTCAAATAATTGCGTAATTGAAGTAAAATAAAATTTTATGTAAACTAGAGTTAGTAATAAACAAAAATAAAAATATATTCTGAGAGAGTGGTATAACCTCAGTGATATAATATAATAATCACAACAGAAAATTTAAAATCTCACGGGCGTCACGCCTGAGTGGCCTTCTCCATTATTCATGTCATAAGATATGACTGAAAATTGTATTGATTGAAATTTCAAATTGAATTACGTTAATAATTTTTCTTTCGCACCTTCATTTTCATCTCAAAAATTCGTCGAAAAGTTTGTCTAAAAGCTTTCATATCTCACACCGGCGTAGGTATAGTTATATGAAATGTATATCTCAGGAAACTTTCTTGGGACTTTTTATAACATTCGTTAATTGCGGCTGACGGTGGAAGAATAAAAGGACCGAAGTGAATACTTATGAGTTCTAATTAACAAACTGTGTTCTTCATTCCACGGAAATGTTATTGGTATTTGCCTTTTACGCTGACAGCAAATAAATTTAATAAGAGTAGAAGTGAATGCGTACTATGTGGTCCGTATATTTTCTTTAATCGGATATTATTCATACACACCTAATTACAAGTTAAACCACGAATAACAGAAACGTTTTTGTGGGTTGTTATCTGCATAAATGTATTTACTATACTTTTATACTGTAAAATATTTTGAGTAGAACAAACTTATTCCTTGATCTTATTTAAATTCATCGTGATATTGTAGTGTAACTCTGAAAGGAAAAGAATAAAAATATTTTGTCAAAGAATCGCGATGATAAAATTTCTGACAACGTCTAGCTGATTAGATTAAAAACATTCTTAAGGTTCTATAACCAAATGGTGAAAACGGTACCCTTACAATTTTGCCCTGTCCATCTGTCTGTCAGTAAACTTAGAGACTATTGGCACTACGTAGATGAAATGTGAATAGCAAGTGTCTCTTATAACGTAGTGGAATTATGGAGAAAAATAATATTAGTGGTGGCACTCCATAAACTGAGATATATATATATATATATATATATATATATATATATATATATATATATATATATATAACTGAGAGATGAAGTAAATAGGTCTTAACAATTATAAAGAAGTTCCAAAATAACTATTTTGTTTATGTCAATAATTAGTGCTTCTAAACTCTAAAAAAGTGTAGGGGTGACACATCTTAAAAAGAACGTAGTATAACTTAAAATGGAGTTTCGACGAAATCTGGTTTGAATAAGATATGTTGTCTAGTTTTTAGATATGGACTATTTTCGGTCCAGACCGCAGTTAGAACTTTGTTTGCATAGGGAATTTGAGAAATACAAACTTATAAGTTTAACGTCGTTAGGTGTTACGAAATTCTTCGTAAAAGAGTCCGACTCACACTTGGCCGGTTTTTAAAATTTTCCTCAGTACTGAGGATCATGATTTCTCATTAGAATTACTTTCTCTCTGAGCTTTCTTCTCACTTTAAGCCTATCTTTAGCGTCATGGAGTGCAACGGGAAGCTTGTTGAGCCAGTTGAAAAAATAACTTTAGTATACAGCAGATACGAATTGTGGATAATCTGGTCTTCACATTTAATTCACCTACAACGAAAATCGAAATATTTTATTTCAGCACCCCATCTCGAAGTTGACAATACGGTCGCTGTAAGCCTCCTTTATGGTCCTCGGTTCAGATCTGTAATTGGTAATCAGTGGGTTATTTCTTCTTGCCTTAGTTTTTCATGATATGTTGGGATATCTCCATATCCTGTGCTATTATGACATTATATTATTTACCATCCCTTCATTTTGTTATTTCTTTTCTGTTTATTTTATTTTAAATACAAATTCGAAAAAATTATTTAGTCGATGTGTAAATATTAGCAGAATTTTTAAAGTTATAGCGGAGTGTAGCTAAAACAAACGAAAAGGAGTTTCTAACATGAAATCCACTTCTCTTTATACCAACAGTCAATCGTAATACGCACACATGAAATTATATATCTCTTCTGATATATTATCTCTTCTGATACATATTGTATTAGTTATTAGGCTGCAAAATTACATAAATTGAGTAAAAGAAAATTTAACAAATAGTATAAAATACTAAATAAAATTTCGTTGTCATACTCATAAAAACAATTTGGCTTATACGTCTGGCACCATAGTTACACCATTATCAGGGAAACTAAAAAATCATTGAATCTTGGACCAAATTATACCACGAAACGAGTATAGCCGTTTTAGTAAATCATATAGATATAGGACATTGGTCAATAATTAAAGTCGGTTTAATTAAAGTGTATTTCGACAGGCGCAACACAAAATAGTGAAGGTTTCTTGAAACCACCAACCAATTAGTTTTTCTTATAATGCAGTTCCAGAAAAGTAGAAAGTTGTTACTAGTAATTCTTCAAATTGATGCAGAAATGTTTGTAATGCGTGATTTATTGTAGTGAAGTACAAATTATTTGTACCAAATGACGGTGCCCATTTCTTCGTTGTTATTTATTTACGTCAACTACATTTTTTCTGGTATTTATTATATTTTGTTGTTAATGGTTTCAGACAGAATGTTTTGCTGTATTTTGCCGTTAATAATTTAAGATAGGTAATTTGTTGTGTCTTATTTAAAATTGATGATTTCGCTATTATTCACTTAGGTAAAAGCAGGTTTTTTTGCTAATACATATATTTAACAAATTGGTTAGCATTTCCTATTTACATTATTCATTGTTTTACAAAATTTTAAACTTGAAGCTTAATATTTGGCTCAAAAATAAAAATATTGAAGAAGACCTGACCTTTCTTTCTGAAAAACCTTTATGATGAAACCAATGCAATGGAGTTACCAATGTGGTACTCTAAAAATGTTTTCTCATCTCCAATTCTCAATAACGGGAGGTGCCTCAAAAATTGGGAAAAGATGTTTTTTGTTATATATTATTTGAATTCTGTAACTTAAGGACGTATGTGTAAAAGCATGAATGTAGATTTGAAACTGTACAAGTTATGAGGTTATAAAAGAGGTCCCACACACGGAAATGGCGAAAAAATGACACACACGCACGGAAATGGCGAAAAAATGACACACACACACACACGGAAATGGAGAAAAAATGAGAATTCCGTGTTTGATTATTGACCTCTAAAAATCGCATAAGCAAATTACGGTTTTGGCTCTGTGGTGATGATTTTATTACTAAGGTGCCGAAGATAAATTTAAAGAAATTTTTGAAACTAGTTGGCCCGAGCGAATAATTTGCAACTGAATTAAAGTTGTCATTAAAACAAATGATTCAGCATCTATAAGGATATAGTCATTTATGTTATTTGTAAAAATTAATTGAACATTTTTAATCCCGGTAAATATCGTTCTACTTATATTTAATGTTCACGATTTTTTTTCAAATTTTTCTAAGCATCCTTGTGGTAATACAGGTGGGGACAGAAATGTTTAATGTATTTTCTATGAAAATAATATTTAAAAAGTCATGAAAAATGTTTCATATACGTAGTCAAATTTATGCTTAATTACGTATAAAATTCGTCCACCATACTCACTACTCCACCTAATACTAATTTTAAAATTTTTCATTAAAAAGAAAAAAAAATCTTGGTGAAAATGAAAAAAAAATATTTTGTGCAAAAATTTAATCTTAGCATTGTAAATACATAAGTAATTTAAGATGCATAGATTTGAAGAAATATCTTGAAAAGAAGGAACCTTTTGGTAGATAATGAACCAGTACATTGCTGTGATGTTTTTTACATACCTATATTTACGTTCTTATCGGTAACCAGATTTTTTTGAAGAAATACTGTATTATATATATTTATTTATATATATATATATATATATATATATATATATACATATATACATATATATATATATATATATATATAAATATATAATTTACAACACAGTTTATCACACCTGATTTACTTACATTTAATGTGATGCAGCATGTAAAGTTTATGATGGTAGTCTGGACTAAAATGTCCTGCAATATATGATTAATCCAAAAATTACTCTTTAAATTTTTTTAAAAGGGCAGATTATTCCATTTTTAAATATGAAATTAGAAATAAATAATTTAGAAACTCCACTCTTTTGGCTTGCATTGCGCTGGTCTTTTGGCTAGCATCGAAAGTAATTATTGTTAAAACCCTTAGGTATTATTTGTTACCCATATATGGTGAGTGTGAGTCGTTGCAAACCTTTTCTACAGTTTTGTTAAAGCATTAACTTTTCCGTGGCTAAATTTTTGTAAATGATAATTTAATTACATGTGGTCTCTTTGTGATGTGGTATCTTTATCATGTGGTATCTTTTAATATACAAGGTATATTTTATGTACAAAAAATTCATTCGAGTCAATTAATTTCGTAAGTGTGAAAAGAAGACAATCCAACAAATAAATAAACAACTTTTAATAAAGCGTTTACGTATTTTATTGAAGATTATATTTAAGCACGTAAAGTAATATTTACAGTTATTGCCCAAACTTTTATTAGAGCATAAAATTGGATTTTTTTCCGTTTCAATTATTATAAGTTACGGGTATGTTTTCAGGCAAATGTCAGATCTTACATAACATATATTTCTATGCAGATCTTCTTTTTATTTATTCGTAAGCACTGAAGTAATGCATGACTTTGACATAAAGAGTGCACCTATAACTTTTTATATGTCACTTATGCAGTTTATGCACCAAGGTTCGACTGTAGTCTGTGCGTTATCCATACATTTTCCCACTTTATTGGCTGGGTTGGTTGTGGCTGGATTGATGTACGTTGTATTTCATATCGTGTAATAATAAAGTAAGTAAAAGAGAAAGAAATGCGACAATTAAATTAAGAAACATAACAAAATGAAAATTTCTCACTTCTGACACAATCAAACCCTAATTATTATAAAGCCATTCATCTCAAAACCCCTAATCAATTCGCTTTATTCTATTTCTTAAATAATAACAGACTAGCCTTTTAATATTACATGAATCATAAAAATCAAGTGGCGTAGAAACTCATCCCTTTACCTTCCGTGGGGTAGAAAGTCATACAGTACTTGAGGGTAGGACATTAAGATAGTGTTATGAGCTCGGCTGTAAATATTGTTTAGTGTCCATTTTTGTTTTTGCGCTTAAACGATAACAGTTTTTTATATTTATTTGCAAGCCCCTTTCGTATAAAAATACGATGAATAACTGTTAATTTTTAGGTTCGGCTGTATTCTCTTGTGTAAATCTAAAGAAACTGACAATATTAATTGCTTGAAAGTGTTTAAGTAAATATAGAGAGATCACAGATAAAATCTAAAGGTTACCTGTTAACCCTTAACTAATATCTACATTCTATTACGGACAAGTTATCTGTTAACCCTTAGCTAGTATTTATATTATATCAGAAAGTGAAATGAGTGAAAATCTGTCCGCAAAAACGTTTGAACAACCATTCTTCAATAGTAAAAGAACTTTTTCAAAACAATTTTTTTTTTAATTATTCGTGAATAATATTTGTAACTAAATATTTTTAATACTAAGGTTTTATACACACTTAAGCATACATAAAAATTAAAGGGTTTTTTGTTTTTCTAAAATATTAACATTATTTGTCGCAATATAAATATTTAAATGGCCTGGTACATGTCGAAACTTTGTATAATTGCTGTAGTTTTTTAATAAACTTTAGGTAAATTTCTAGCAATAATATTTTTCGTAATTTATAATAATTTTCATAATTTTGACTAGTATTTTCTGAGGTGGAAAAGGAGTTTTCTCTGGACGTTTTCATCAAATATGTGTAGAACTATATCTGTTTACTCATTTTTAACGGGTATATGATCTATCGTTTATCAAAAGGCCAGCGAGGCTGCACTTTACCTAATATTGGCATTGCAATAAATGTTTCAAAAAATTTAAGGTGTATAACCTTTTTATGTAAATAAAGACATGATACGTGAGTACGCATGGCTCTCAGCGCATATACTGATACAGCACATCATCTGTTACGAATCTCAAGAAAAGCTAATCTTTTTAAAGTTAATCTACATATTACGCTGTATTTGTTTCACTCGATGAGCGGAAATGCATAGAGGTTTGTATAACGCACTTCTACTTATTACTAATTAAAAAGTACCGAAAATAGGCGGGCTATAAATTTGTTCATTGAAAAGTTTAATTTCAATATACGATAATATTACGATATTTGAAGGTATTTCAATTTTCTAAATAAAGGTTTCAATTGTTATTGCACGATGAATAATTCACCCTGGAAGAGAGGTGAATACGAATGTTTAGGAATGGTAACATGCGTAATCAAAATTATCATTTAAATATAGATTTCTATCAAAAAATTTGTTATAAATTTCGATACAAATACAACGGTTACAGCAATCTATTAAGAAAAGTGATCTAGATACGAGATAAGCCGAAAAAATGGTTTAATAATAATAATTTTGCCTTTTTTACACTACCTTTATCTACGTGTATGACCTTTATCTACGTGTATGACTTTTATCTACGTGTATGACCTTTATCTAAGTGTATGACCTTTATCTATACTAGTATTTAAAGCCAAAATATTTATTTGTTTTTAATCTAATTTCGATAACTACATATTCGATTTCAAAAATTAATATTTCACCCTTTGGATTAACATTGTTTAGTATTATAATTATTTCGACTTGCAGAAACTGAAACGGTACAATATTTCGTTTTTTATTTATTGTTAAAATATATTAAGAAACAAAGAAAGAGACTATGAATATTATAATTAAAAGGGGATTGAATTGTTTTAAGGATAGAATTAAATAAAAAATATTAACTGCTGTAAGTATAAGAAAAACTCGCACTGCGAACGTTCCGTCCATACTTAGGCAGCTATAAATATTTAAGTGTACGTATAGTCTTGTTAAACATTTTAAAAAATATAATTTTTATATTTCATCATGTTTCATATTGTTTAATATGGTTTCAGTGGTAACGACAGTTTTCGCATGAGTCTCAAATTGTGAAACAGGAATTTTATGGTATTTGGCAAACCGAATGGTTCATGTCCTAGTTGCTGATGATCATATATGATGTTGCTACTTCTCGGTCACAACAATGTGAACGAGTTTAAAAGAATAGCCGATTGCTCAGAATTCAAATTAATGTTCACTATGAGAGTTGATCAAGGAAGTAAGAACTTGAAGGCGCGACGCATGATCCACTGGAAAAAAACAAAATAGTTCAAAAGTAGCTGCAGTGCAGTATATGGAAGAAATGTAGACCTTGAACGAGTTGAGAAATACCGAATCGGTCTTGTTACTCTATTACTCTACCCAATTCTACTTAAGATCTTCACAATCACTTTGTTTCTTTAGTTCAGGCTCGTTTCCAGTGAACATCAATATATAGGATGGGGTCTCGATCACTATGAAGTAGCTTCGGATGACCGCAATCCCTTGCATAAGGATTTCATACGGTAACTAGCCCAGAACGTATACCACATTACGCGGGATAAAGTGCTACACGAGATGTAACATTCTGTTTTTGCTAACGCTATCACGAGATTCAAATGCAAAAGTCGATATCTATAAACCATTATCAACAATCATTATATATATATATATATATATATATATATATATATATATATATATGTATATATATATATATATATATATAATATATATATATATACATATATATATATATATATATATCATCATCATCATCATATATATTAATACGCTAAGGTTAAGATGTTACTCTCCCTTTTTAGAAAAAACCTCACAACTAATCCACATAAATTATGTATCATTTTATAGATAATTGCTTGCTCTACCGGCATCCACAACTGAAAAATTTATTATTGCTATTGTTTTTGCAAATTAATTAATTATTAAAATTATATACACAAAACAGCAATGCTGCCATCTAACGGCTCAACGTCAATATGATTGACGGTCGGTAAAATTTTTGTTTAATTTCAAATCCACTCACGTATAAATAAAGTGGCGCTTTAGCTCAATGCTTTTGATACTTGCGCCTCTATATGTCAATTTTAGTAAAATATTTGTTTGATCTGTCATCTGAGCTTCATAATGGAATAAAAACGTAATAAGCAGTGTGCAAAATTAGAAATGAATTGAATACCTGCAATCAATTTTGATTTATTAAATTGAGTTGAATAATTTAAAATGCGAAGACTTCGCACAGGTCACGCTAGTATATATATATATATATATATATATATATATATATATATATATATATATATATAAATAAATATATATATATATATATATAAATATATATATATATATATATATATATATATATATATATATATATATATACGTGGGTGTGTGTGTGTGTGTAAATATCTTGAGTATGAATGGAACACGCATTACGAAAGTACTTTAAAATAAATATACACATGTTTATAAATATTTTAGGGTAGATAGTATTTATGTTAAACAATTTACAAATATTAACAAATTTTTGATAATGTTATTATGTTTACTTAGAATTATACCGTATCATTTAATAGGAACCTGTTAAATGACTTGAGTGCTTTGACCAAGATGCGGTTTTTTATACAAAACCACCATCGTCCAATTATCACAAGCAATACAGGAAACCAGATCCTTTCTAGGCTAGCTTATTTATAATGACTGTTTTATAATAACATCAGTCGGAGTCAATGGCTTAAAACACGGATGAGCTCACAAGGTTATAATTCTGATGTGCGTTTGATGATCATCCATTCAATAACCTCGTTAATCTAATTAAATCGTAACATACAATTCGGCTATAAGACCTCTTCTTCATCATGAGATGGCAGTAATTTAAATAAGAAGCGTTGAAGTTCAAATCCCTTAAAGAGGAGCAAGCATAGAAATCGATATGGTGGTCCATCTTCATAGTGATACCTTTACAAATTATTCTCATCAATATGGCTTTATATATATATATATATATATATATATACATATATATATATATATATATATATATATATACATATATATATATATATATATATATATATATGTATATTTATATATATATATTCGATTTGTGGGTGTGGATCGATTAAATGTTCTTTAATTTGAAAAAGGATACCACAGGGTAGTCCCATAGAAATATGATGATCTGATGGTGAGTTCCAAAAGTGAAGAATGGAACTCCTTAACGAATGAAGTCAATCAACTATGATTCAGTATATTCGCTACGTATAGTTGTTATTTTGCAAAATAACAACACTATATCAGGTCATGGTCTGATAATCAATTCTGGAGATGTACAATGGAACTCCTTGCCGAATGTTAGGAAATCAACTGTGATTATAGATATTTTCTACCAGTAGTTGTTACTTTGCAAAATATCTACACCGTAGACCGGATCAGGATCTGATGAAGAGTTCTGGTAATAAACAATGCAACTTCTTAACGGATAGTATTAAATTAAATCTGATTCAAGATATTTTCTACTGGCAGTTTGAGGTAATTACATCGGTAATTATTTCAATTTCAACGTGACTTTCTTTTTAAATACAGTTCACACGTGATGCCAGTTGAGGTATATTTTTGTTTACTTTACATGAAGAATGATAATTTGTGAGTGTTTTAATCTAATTTTCTATTAACAGATTATTACAATATGTTATGGGAATTTATAAAATGTTATAATGGATATCCCCATATTATACATTTAGGATTTTTTTTTACCATTGCATAATTTATGGACATTAGAAAATCTTATTTACTTATTATTCCCTGTTTTTTTAAACAACGCCAAATAAATCAGCATTCAATATATAATAATAAAATTCAACTTAACTAGTTAATCCAGTTTCAGATGGACGGATGAACGAAACATTTTCTTCCAAAAGGTTTTCCTTTTTCAAACCAACCCAATAAAACTGAAATAGCTACTGAATAGAAATGGCTTGATTAATCACTCGTAATATCAATTGAAAGTCTAAATTTTGGCAGATAAGCCAAACAATTGTAATAGTAATTAGAAAATTGAGAAAATAAAATAAATAGGGAAAAGTTACGAAGGCTTTATAAACGTGGGTACTTGACTTATTTACGGGTGGAGATAAAGAAAGGTTATTTTAATATTTTTTAACTGTATATAATAAAAGCATATATTAAGACAAAAAAAAGTAAAAAAAATTAAAGAAAATGAAACAGGATGGAAGAAATGGTCATATGAGGTCGCCATGTATTTTACATATTAAGAAGAAACCGTCGTAAGAAGTAAGTTAGGATAAATGGGCCTCTTGGTATACGATCATTATTACTTTGAAAGATGGGACTATTCTATTAAGTGTAAGGGAATTGTCTTCGTCATAGTTTATTTGTTTGTTCTTCTTTCACATCAGAACGAATAGCGTATCGCCGTCATTTCTTGCACTGATATACCTGGCTGATCGAGAAATAGCATAGGTTATTTTGTGTTTCAATAAATTTCATTCTTCTGAAGAAATTTTTATTAAAACTAAAAAGTACACAATGGGAATAGAGGAGCAACATCACAACGAATTACAGATAGGCGTGAATTTTTTGAAATGTGATGTAAAAAAACAGAATGGAGTGATTCTGTTAGTTAATCCCCAATTTCGAAGAAATATGATTATTTTTAATTGTCGTTTTTATTATATTGTTTCAGGAAAACAAAGGCACAGAATTTCATTTCATTTAATCATTCTACATGGCGCTGCATGTTTTAATTTTAATAAGTTTTTGACTAGAATGAAGTCAGTGAAGTCCAGGGAAAAGATAGTATCTATAGATAAACGGGTTCTTCTTTTAGAGATTTAATGTACAAAATTTGAATAAATTATATGTTATTTTGGTTTGATAAATTTTATTAACTTTGTTAATTTTTATAAAAAATACAGACCTCCTGTTGGGGTAAGGGACGAAATAATTCTAATATTTCTTAAGATTTTACTTACTAAAATAATTGAATAGAATGAATAAGTCAGATATATTAAATAGTCGAATAAATAGAATTAAATTGAAACTAATAAATATAATAACAAGACTGAGAGATGATTAATTTGATTGTGAATACAACGACACTAGCAGGAAAACTTTAAAATCATGACCTTTACACAAAATGCATAAAAAGGTAGAAAGAAAATGTAAATTATAATTTTACCTATTTTACATATTTTCTGCCCACCGCATTGAAATATTTTATGGGATATCCAATTTGAATAAGTCCACTATAGATTCATGGACTTAATTGTTAACTAAGTATTATTACTTAGTTAACAATTAAGTTCATATATAAGTACATGTGTGTACTTATATATACATGAAAATATTACACACACACACACACACACATAAATATATATATATATATATATATATATACATATTTATATACATATATATATATATATATATATATATATATATATATATATACTATACCTAAAGTAATATACACCATTAAATGAAATATTTAAATTGAATGGCAACGTTGAAATAATAATCTGCCTGAATCATAAATGCAGGTTCCATTTATTTTTTTATATTAATTTAATTAAACTGCATGTTCCTAGAGTTTATAATAAACTTAACAAAAAGCATAAACGGCGTCAATAACATGCTAGCCCCGTCGTCCCGTTGAAGCGGTTAATTTAGTTCGCGAATATACTAACGTTTTGGCTAGGCGTTTGTTTATCGGAAAGAGTAACGGGGCTGAGCTTGGAGTCGGATCTTTAGATCAATCAGACCCTTCAAGATTCTGGTGTTGTCAGTGTCTTAAGTTTCATTAAAATAATATTTAAAAACATTGTCCTTTTACATTTTTAGAAAAGTTTACCAATAAAACTTTAGTAAACATTTAAAAACAAAATACTTCTGCTTTAAAACTTGAGCAATGTAATATGAAATTTTAATTTATTTCATAAATAACAGAAGAGAACATTATATGCACAAGTGAAATTTTGAAGGTCGCCCTGGAAATTTCATATAACTTCTAATAAATTATATATATTGTTGCAAAAACCTCTTCATAACTCGAAATTATATAGATAATTTCAAGTTATGAAGACGATTTTGCAACAATATAATGGATTTGTACATCTAGTGTTAATTTGGTTTTCGTATAACATACTACATTTAATTTAAAGAATTTTTCCAGGGCAAACGCTGTTTCGTTGTAGTCTAAAGTTTATGTTGTTGAATAGCGGTCGGTTCTATTGTTTTACTTGGTTGACTACAGTTGTTAAAAAAAGGCATTGTTTTCCATATATGAACATAATTCCGTATTTTCACAATGATTCCACGAAGTGAACAATAATATTTATCTACACTTTTAATCTCTGACTATTTCGAAGAAGAATATATCCAGAATTTTATGAAATATATTATTTCGCCCCCATTTTAACTTATTCTATTGTAAATCGTCAGAGTTTGGAATCGAATTTTTGCTTTAAATGTATTTCATGAAAGAATTTCAAACGTTGCCAATCTCAAGATTATGACTCGTTTCTAGGCGGTTTTAAATTTTCTTTTTTTGGATTTTTTAATTTGACTTCGGTGATACATAACCGAAAGAGAGGAGAGAAGATCTGCACGAAACATAGGCAGTTGCCCAATACGAACAATTTTTATAGAAAATTGTTTGCAAAAACTAAACTGATCAGTTATTGTAAATATCAACAGGCTTCTATTCTGATAGCCAAAATCGGTCAAAGAATTATGACGTTTGGATTTGTACATTTATACCTGTAGCGTATAAATGTACAAATGTAAGTACTTGTACATACGTTTAAAGCTGTATTTACACAGACGAAGACGCGTGTGATTTTTAAATAACTATAAATATTTTAAAAAATTACAAAAGGGTTACAATTTTTCATAGAAAATTTTTTTTCCAAAAATGTTTATTAAAGTTGATAACTTTTCTCAAATCACAATTGCTTATGTAGTCGAGTTTCGAGGCTAGTACGCCAGTCTGTAATAAAGCAAACATTCGCAGGGTATACAATCAATATTTTCCAAAATAGGTACAGTAAATGGGATCATATTATTTGTTGTTTGTATAATTTAAATCATATAGCATGTCTGTGCACCTGAATTATGGAAATTGCACATAAGCATATAATTTATTTAAAATTTAAACTGTAAAACGAATATATATATATATATATATATATATCTCTTTTTTTTTTTTTTGCTCGCAAAGTATTAAAAAATAATATTTTGGAAATAAATAAAGCAGTAATTATTTGGAAAATTAGTAAATAATATGTACGTAGATATATTATGTAAATTATATTACATGCCATCAGTTCAAATCTTATCGATATGAATAAGTAAATTTTACACTCTCATGACAAAGTAAACCTTCTAACAACATATCTTTAAGTTATTTTTTACAAACATTATTGGAAAACCAATGATCCCATTAATCTTATACTGTCGATAGGCGTATGAGTGATAATAAATTACATGGGGACACAATATCATCTCTCCACATCTATAAACTCTCTAAGAAGCATGGACGAAAAATAAAGATGTCGTTGTGGCCTTCGCTGGAAGTATATTTATTGTCTTTCGCTACATTTTCTGATACTTTCCTTTTATTGCACCACTATATTTGACCCTCGTCTTTTCCGATGTTTTTTATTGGTGTAAACATGATATAAAGGACCTTTCTTAATTTCAGGAGTGACCTATATTTTATGTTTAGTAGATCTGTTAAGGGAAACTTTTTAGAGTTTATACACATATATCTTAGCATGGTTTTGTTTAATACCCTTAATTATATATTTGGTAATTACAATTTAATGAAAAGTATTTGGCAATAATAGGTTTTAACATAAGAACTTATGAAAATAAAAAATAAAAAACTTTCCATCTCCATCCTCAGATCTCGATATTATCATCAGATCCACAATCTGTCATCTTCATCATCGGAACCTGACATCATCATCAGTACTTGATTAGTCCTCACGAACCAAAAAAAATTACCAATACAAATTAAACGAATGCAAACTCGGTGATATCATATCATCATCATATATATTAATACGCTAAGGTTAAGATGTTACTCTCCCTTTTTAGAAAAAATCTCACAACTAATCCACATAAATTATATATCATTTTATAGATAATTGCTTGCTCTACCGGCATCCACAACTAAAAAATTTATTATTGCTATTGTTTTTGCAAATTAATTAATTATTAAAATTATATACACAAAACAGCAATGCTGCCATCTAACGGCTCAACGTCAATATGACTGACGGTCGGTAAAATTTTTGTTTAATTTCAAATCCACTCACGTATAAATAAAGTGGCGCTTTAGCTCAATGCTTTTGATACTTGCGCCTCTATATGTAAATTTTAGTAAAATATTTGTTTGAACTGTCATCTGAGCTTCATAATGGAATAAAAACGTAATAAGCAGTGTGCAAAATTAGAAATGAATTGAATACCTGCAATCAATTTTGATTTATTAAATTGAGTTGAATAATTTATAATGCGAAGACTTCGCACGGGTCACGCTAGTTATTATTTATTTATTTATAGATTTGAAGGCACAAAATTAATACGCGTAGCAGACTTATTGCGATTAATGCAATCTCTTACAGATAATCAGCATATCAGTCCTGCTCCGCTAAATGAGCGGCGTCGCGGGGAATCGAACAATTAATTCAATCAATCGTAAACACGTACACCCGCCAAGTTTCAAGTCTCTAGTCATTAATAAGCAGGCTAAATATCGATTACAATATTTGTAACAGGCTAACAGACAACAAAATAAGTAAAATAAAAATATTTAGTGTGATTAATGTTTAATACGATAATTTTATTACTGTTAATAAGGGCTTTTTTATTCTATTTCTCCTTTGAAAATTGTACCGGAATCCATGGTACTAATTACAAAGAAAGGAGTGGTACAATAGCTAAAAAAAGGGTTGCACATCAGTGGAGAGTAAAACACGTTCTAGTAACCCCTTAATGTTCAGAAATGAGTTCGTCGTTGACCAAATAAAGACCCTGATAATGTAAAATCCTCGAATTACGATCGTCATTGGTTGCATATTTAGTTACGATCGCTGTTAATGTCCCGTTGGATTGTAAATCGTAATTCGTACAAATTAAAAATCTTTTCTGCTTGGGAATTGCCATGCTTAATAAATGTTTTTTTCGTGGTTTTGGCAGAAACAAAAATCCGACCGCCCTCACGTTTACGTTTTCATCGGAAGTTTGCCTGCCACTGACAGCTTCCGCAAGTAGTAACAGTTTTACGCATGCTCATTAGGACTACGTACGTGCACCCACCCAAACCTCCCCGGCTTCACTTTGTTTAAGCACGAAAAATTATGATCGGATATTTCTTAAACGCTCCAAATATTTGTATAAGCAGAACAAAAAATAAAATTATAGCCACCACTTTATGAATAATAAAAGATTATAAGTTAATAATCCCATAGGTAATCTCATAGTTTTTATCCTCATTAAAATAGTGGTGAGTATGAACATACTAGTATATGGACGGATATAAAATAATTACTACATAGTGATAATCAATGATTCATGCCTTGCATAGACATGATCTGTTTTCAAATGAATGCACATGTTGAGAGATAAATTATATTAGAAAAAGAGATAAATTAAAAACGATGTACATATTACGACAAAATTAACAGGGATAGAATAGTAAAACATTTTAAGAACCACGATATATAAAATTCTAAAATAAATAACTTCAGAATCCACATAAGGCGCTCTTTCAGTCAATGCCTCACAAGATACAAGAAATAAGAATATGGACCTGATATTTTTAGTGTCACTACATCTGAGGTTTCTGATTGAAGAATACTTACTTAAAGTAGATTGGTACAAAATAAACGAGCACAACAAACTTGAATGTTGTAATATTTGTGTTTAACAATGCTGGTTAATTTCTAAAATTTTGTTGATAAAAGGAACAATGGATAGGGTAATAGGATATATAAGAGTTACATTTTACAGCGGCTAACGGCAATCGGAATTGTGTCATTCAGTAACTCTTTCAGGAAGAAGTGGTTTGTGTGGTTGCACTTCCAGTCGGTAAAATACTTTTCTAACATATTGTAATCATTAATTAAAAGGGAAATAACATAATGTTCTTGAGTGGTGCCTGTGGATAAATGCAAATTGAAACTAAAATAAAGTTGAATACGCATATTATCTCACAGTCAATATACATTATTTACATTTGTCTACACAACTGGTGCTCGTCTCAACTTGTCAGTGTTAACACATTCTACGCATTCTTGTTATGACAGGGAACTTTTTGAATTTCCCACATATCTATCTAGAATTTAAATTATTTACATATTTTTGAAAATACGAGGAAATTCTGTCCAAACTTAACACTTTGGTCCTGTTTTATTTTCAACATTTTTCATTATTTGTTAATAGTATTTTGTAATACATATCGATACACTGCAACTTACATAACGTTTTAAGTGAACGTGTTTTAGAGCTATATTAATTTTAGTGTGTGACCGACTGGTAATTTTCCACTCCAAGTTGGTGACAACCTTTCCTTGATATGTGACATCACATTCTCCAAGTTAATATCACGAAAAATTCTTTCAATTTATCTATTTCAAAATGTGTACTTATTTTTGGGATGTGCGTTATATTTTTAAAGTCATTAAGATTAGTCGATATTAGTATTTTATGTACACCAATTACATAAAAAAGTAATACCGACTTTTTCATAGTTTCCCTTATACCGGACCTGCGAGATAAGAAGTTTTAAATGGAACAAAAAGGTACTTCAATAAAGATTGGAGTACTTTCTTATTCCATTAAAAATTCCAATGTGAATATTTTACTAACATTCGTCAATATATCCCAAAATCACGATTCCTACGTCAAACAGTTTTTGAGAAAAACTGATATAAAAAAACGGACAGACGGGCAGACATCTGGGTGATCTCATAAGAGTTTCGATTTTTTTCCTTTGTGGTATGAAATCCTAAAAATGAACGAATCAAAGTCTAATGTAACTCTGTACTTTACGACATTATTTAAAAAAGTAATTTTTTAGAAACAAATGTAGATAAAAATAATAAAAAGCATGGCCCACTCGGAAGATTATTCATTATAAGGCTTGAAAGGGGTGATATTGAATCTGTCAGGTCTATTCACGTCATAAATTATATTGTCTACGAGGCATACCGTAAATTATACTTGTACGCACGGGCTACATATTTTGCTCTAGCAGAATAATATGTGTGCATTCGCGCACGTCAATGGCAGTTGGGGAAGAATATTTAGCGGCACAAGAAATATTGCGGGACAATGAATAATTCATGTTCGATTCGTTATTCTCGAGCAAAGATGGTAGCGGAGTAGTGGGGTAGAGGATCACGTTGGCGGGACTACAGACGGAGGATTGAATAAATGTAGTTTTTGGATCCAAAAAATAATTTTGGGTATGATGTTGCCAGACACAGCCCAAATTCAAAGTATTCGATTTATGCAAAGAAGAGTAGAAAAAGTAGCAAAATAATAATATAAAAATCCAATTTAAAGAAATTAAAAAGGACCACCTTTTAAAAAAGAAGAGCTATTGATATAAAAAAAAAGAAAAAAACATAATGCAATTTGCAGACGTGATGGAACACAAACAAAAATATATCTTCTCATTTTATCTAGTTAAACTTGCATGTGCTTTGTTTTTAATATATTCATGATTGTTAATAAGAAATAGGAATAAGAATAAAAATCCAAGGAAGTTCAATGATTAAAAAAATAATCAATATCGGTTTTCAGTGTTCCATGCCTCAAAAGGAATAAAGAAACATGAAATCACCTACGACACTATCCCTCTGCCCATTTGTCACATCCATTTTCCTCAGAAACCATTTTACGTAGAAACCCAAATTTTATGAAATTGATATGGAAATTTTGAATTGGGCAAAAAACGAATCCAATTCTTGACGTACAAACTTGAAATTTGACGTGGTAATAAAACATATTAAGTAGCATATATCAGAAATATTCATAGATGAGTTAAGTACAGGAAAATATTTTTTAATTTCATATATAATATGGGATCGTTTCAAAAGGGTTTGCTATAAGGGTCTCGAAAATACACATTTCAAAATTTTAGTTGCTATATCTTCCGACATATACTAAAAAATATGCAAAAATAGGTCCCCATCTGCTTCTTTCCAAAACTACTTAAGCAAAAATGTTGGAAAAACTTGGGTTTTTTTGACGTCTACGTGAATGTTTTAGGGAAACTGTAGCGACGATTCTAGATGTCATAATTTTTTAAATATGTTTTTACGCCTGTGTAATATTTAGTATGAATTATTTAATGTAAATACTATGGGACCTTAAATGTTTATAAGTGTCCAAATGTGTTCTAAACCGATGTGGTGCAAATTCTACTTGTATTTAACAGGTTTTTTATTTCGTTACCAAAATTATTGAAAAATGAAATATTAAGTGGCATTGTCAAAGTGAATGTATTTATATATAATTTTATGTGGCTTTTTTGATGACTCTGTCAGACTTGCAAGTTTCATATTAGTATGCTACATTTCTGTATGGAGAATATAAGGGGCCACAATGAGTCCATCTTGTTGCTTTCAAAAGTTCCGTGGAAGTATCATTTGCACACTATTGTGCAAAATATCACGTTAAGTCATAAAAAACTTAGAGATTTCTCTATTGTTTGAATGACAATTTAAGAAGCTTTCAAGAAGCTTATTTCTTTCAATCTTGTAATATCTTTAAACGTAATCTAACTTAACTTACCCTAACATTCTATGAATTTTTGTAGTTTCCGTTTTATAATTTAGTCTCCTTGAAAATTGTTTTATAACTAATAGTCAGTATCGAAGATTTTATTTCATTGCTACTCGTATATATTCGTTTGAAAAAAGGACCTGCAAGTACAAGTTAGTACAAAAAAGATTTTGCAAACAAATTTCAGAAAAGATGCCATTACGAAAGAAGTAATGGTCTCCACTTTTGATATTTTTTAACTTTTACAATATGTACTATATTTATTCCTAGAAACCTATTTATTTGTTTACTTTCTTTGATATATCAAATAAATACATATGGCAGACTTAATGTTACGAAAGCAATCTCTTACAGCCAACCAAACACCAATCCAGCCCCGCTTGATGAGCGGCCGAGAAACGAACACGGGTCTCCGCGATGCGTCGACCCGTCAAAGACCGTACGCCTTGTAACCAATCTGACACACCAGGGTATATTTTTTATAGCAAATGAAAGTACGTTGATTCTAGTTACATTATGATATGAAGCGTTGAATTCGTGTCTCAATTAACACAGGACTTACTTCTTGTTTCCCATTCTCCTATCAACTTTTTTTGATGATTAAGTGAGAAGCCGAGTAGGAGTGCTGTCATATTTTTACACACGATCACAATATTATATAATAATAAATGAGTATTATTATATCTAAAATATTTTAATTTTAAAAACTTTGGAAAATTTTGCCCAAGTAGACAATTTTGTGGATATTAAATTGCTTTGATTATGGTATATTTTTTAAAGAAACTTTAAGATATTTTTTAAACGATATTGTGGACTTTGTTTTCAATTGTTAAAAATTATCTAGAGCAATATTATCTAGTAATTTAATATAAAGGCAGAACTAAAATATTTTTATTTATTATCTGGATAAAATATTCTTCAAAAGTGGTATTTACAAATTGAAATGTTATTGATGATCTTAATTTATTAAAGTAAAGATTTTTACGGCACAGAGTGAATCAATTTGTGGCTTAGTTGATATTAGATCAGATTTGATCTGAAAATTAAGATTTGAGAAGTTAGCTACGGATAACCTTCAAGACAGACAAAATCAAAAATCATGAGCAATTTATTGATTCACTGTAAATAATTTAATTTTAATGAGAACATTTATTTCTGCCAGGTACCGATGATAGTACGCACAATATGCTCGTATTTTGACGACCATATTGTGCGTGTCGTGTGTTTTAGAGAAAAACGTTACTTATTTTTTCTATTGCAATGCTTATATTGCAATGCTTTTTTCCAAATAAAATATTTTTGTTTAATTTTTTTTCAGTTTCCTTTAGGTGATCATCTTGGAAAAATTCTCAAATAAAGTAGTTCTTAGTGTGCATATTAATTCATACAAAGTTCACTTAAACCAAACTGTCGTAAAATAGGGAATTTTTTATGTCGTCTTCATTCCTGGTTGGTCCTCGTTTTAACAACTAACAACACAAAAGAAAAATTTTAAAAAAATTTTCAGTTTTTCTCTATTTTAGTTCAGCATATCTTAATTTAGAATAAATCATCATCACTATCTGAATTAATAGCAATACTTTAATTGTCAAATTGCAATATTTTGGATAAATTCATTCACGGTTTAATTATGTGTAATCGTCAGAGTGCACTACTTCTATTTGTGTAGCTTATACTGATGCCTTTTGCTGATTATAAAGAAATCCATAAGGCTTAGTTGGCATTTATAACGCATGCAGAACCTTATTACAATTACAACAATTAGAATTATATATAATTTTTACAAAGAAAATAACTACAGTATTTATTTTGCCCTTTAAAAAAAATATTTAATATTAATATTAATTAGTCACTTCCTAGCACTGTAATTACTAAAAAAATAATAGTAAAAACATGTTTACTGTACACTTTCACTCTGTGAACAATTAAAAATAAATGCAATCGACTATATAATCTCGATCATTTTAAACGCACGAGTTTAAACTTGTTGAAAGCAACATTTAAAATGGAAGCGATCATGCATGATCTTGCGCCTGTGAATAGGCAAATGGCACAATGAAAACACTGTTTGTCTCTCTCACGCGCGCTTACTGTCGCGTACGGCGACTAGCATGTTACAGTTCTTAAGCGGACGGTCAAAAGTTGGTAATTGGGAAATAAAGCATTATATTTGTACTTAAATGGTTGTAAATGATAACATTAAGTACCTACTGTTTACTAAATTTATGACAAGAAATGTTTAGAAAAGTTTGATTACAAATGGCAAGAAAAAGAAAGCTGGAATACATTTTTTAAAAAATGATACAATTCTATATCTATGTTAATTAATATTAGGCACTATTATTTGCAAGATTCGGTCTTAAATAAACTGACAGTGTTTTTATTACCCTTAAAAAATAAATTGAAATAAAACATAAATAATTAATAAAAAATGACATTGAAATTCAGGAAAAAGCTCTGATTTTTTTAAACAAAATAATATAGCTATACTCAAATATTCTCACAAAAATAATTACAAGATTTTCTATACTACTAACAAACTTAGTACCTGACAATTCAAAGAACCCCTTTTCTTTTAGGGAAGCTTCCATAGGCTGTTAATGAAGGTGCTTAACTGTAACATAAGTATATTCACTAAAACAGTATTAGTAAGTTCTCGAGCCATTTTTCGAGTATGGTCTCAACTTAATGCCATTAAATTGTTATTATTAGCTACAGCAGCCTCTTCATATAATTTTCTCAAAGACACTGATGGATGCTTTACCATTTCGCACGGTTTCTAAACCTATTTCACTAAACGACTATACATTGACATTACATACCGAAAAAAAAGTTGCAAAATTGTAGAACAAAAGTCAATTAAATCTCTGTTTAAGCCTGTAATTTCGGCTGAAACAGCTGAATTCAAAAATAATTATCTCACGGTATTTCCGTCGTTCGTTATACCTCTTCCGCCATTTCGTGGTTCTATGCAGGTAAGCCTAATCAAGACCTAAACTGATGTTGGATATACAATTTCTTAACTAATAATTTGTTTTATCATCATCTGACTTAAGCTACTACTTTTTAAAATGTATTATATAAATGATAATACTCAAAGAAATGAATCCATGAATATGATTTTTCAGATGATTTTCCACTTAGCACTATACACTTTATAGACAATAGTCAGTTGCAAAAAATATTGAAAATACGTTCCTCTCGAGAATATCACTCAGATGATTTAATTAATTTTATTGAAGAAGTCGATGATAGAGAACATTTGTTTGAATAAATCGTAAACTAAGTCATAACATCGAAAGTTTACATGCGGATTGATATTAGCTCGTTTGCATTTTTGGCATTAAGATGAATAAAAAAAAAATTCCGCTTTACCCAGCCCACAATGAACAATGTAATTATGCCATAAATTGTGTCCGAACTCCGCTATCCAAATGAAATAGGTTTACTAATACAATCAGAATTACAATTATATTAATCACTCTAAGATTTCACAGGACAGGCAGTTATCAAGTGTAGGCAGCAAAGTTTTAAATATTATTAAACAATTTCGTTAACATTTTCGTTAAATGTAACTTTTATTTCAGACGTATATGATGACCTGCTAAATGTATAGGTTGCAACAATGATTATTGATCTTGACTTTTTGAACAATGTCAGCTTTTTGACAGATTTACCGTCAGTCCTCTTGCATTCAATAATTTGCATCTCATTTTCTATTAATTATGTTAATACTCCTTTTCAAATGCGATTAACGGTCTTTTCCTGGTGTCCGTTTGAATAGAATACGTGCCGGATTCATTAAAAAATGTCCTTGTATGTATTGCAATAGTGGTTTTAGTTCAAGTCGTTAAATGTATGAAAGTTTATAAAATCGTAATCCTGGTAAAATCAAAGTTCATAGTTTAAAAAATTAGTAGCCCTGGTAAAAGCAAAGTTCATTAAATGAAAAGTAAAAAAGATATAACAAAAGCAAAGAATAAACATGCATCGAAACAGAAAATAAAACAAATGTCAAAGCTGCCAGAATGGTTTGGTTACCCACAAATAAAATTATAGAGCGATATATATATCAATTCTGTCATGAAGGTTATCGACGCTAAAGTTGCAGACTAGTTTTTTCACAAAAAGAGCTCTCCAAATATTTTGCATGAAATTCGATTTTTCTGTAAACAAATAGAATAACATCAGAAACATTTTCTAGCAAGACATCAACTCACTTCCGAAATTACTTGGTTGATGACTGTGCTTATTCCCGACATGTATACTGACGTCTCATAAATCTGTTACTACGTCATTAATGCAATCCACTAATCTCTCTTCGAACATTGATTAGTAGGCCGGGATTGATGGGATTAGTGAACCGAAACCGAGTTGACATGACAGACGTTATTACGTAAAATCTAATACTTGATTATCTTGAAATATATAATTTCGATTGTTCCTCCAATGCAGAGAAGTTTATTAAAGAATTCATTTCTTGCCTTCCCGTAACATAAACATGAAATATTCAGATGTATTTATTATTGATTATTCCTGTAAAATAACATTTTATAATGTTTCTAATGACTTGAGCCGAGACCTGATATCAAGCAAGAAAATATATTTGATTTAGAAAGTATCTTATTTTTGTTGGTTGATTAACCCTCTCACGGTATTTTATTTATGTTTCAATAAGAATAAGACATTAGAGCCATGTTTTGAAATTACTGCTAAATAATTAAATACGCAGGGCCAAAAAATATTTAGAACTTTTGTAAAATTTATTTGCTAATAACTTTACAAACTATTACGACATTACATGAGTAAATTCAGTAAAGGGGTAATGCCAATGTTACTATAAGAGAGTTATACCATAGACCATTTCTTATTCTTTTTTAATTAAAAAAGGAATTATAATCCTGTTTGTTGATCACATAAAAAATACATCGTCGTTCTTAAATAAAGATAAACTTTTAATCGTTCTGTTGTACCGTAAATCCGTATTTACAAGACTTTAGTTTTCCTCCAAGAAATTTATTGAAAGTTTCATCAAATTACTTTAGAGCGTATTGTTTTAAAAACGAAACCTTAAAATGTTAAATGAAACCTCCATATCAATTTGACAGATTTCTCCAAACAAGCCTCATTTGATAGAGTTTGGGCACAAAATCAATTTATGTCCTCACTTTTCACTTATGAATAATTAATAATTAATTATTTATTCATCTTTCCATCTGAAGTATTTACTTGTAAATATTTTCTTTATATAAATTTAAAATTAAAAACAACGGACGAACAGACCGATGGAAAGATTTGATGAAGTTTCCTTATTTAATTACATAACTTTATGCAACTGGTCGATTCTTGCTGTTAATTTCTACTGATAGTATAATCGTAACTAAATTTCTATGTTTGATTGGACTTTCTCATACTTGTCAAGGTAAGTATGAGAAAGCTCTATCAATGGTATAAAGTGACGTCGTGTATATTTCTGTTATACTTCTTTACCTTATCTAAGTGTAAAAAATAAAAACTAGTTTCGTTTAACTGATAATAAAATATTGAAAAATTTCTTTCTTTGCGTGTTCAAAACATCGTTAAAGCTAAAAATGTATGTCACGCATTTTTTTTTTCTTTTCTTTACATAATTTGTATATGGAATATAATTTTTTTAACATTTAAGTATCTAAGTAATATGATAAGTTTATATTAGTTAATTACAACTAGTCACCACTCAATAATCACTCAATAATCAATTAAATACACATTTATTGCCGTACTCCCGATCACAAGAGCTTTTTGAAACTTGTCATCTTTCTTCGATAATGTTTCATGACTTTGTATTTCACATTTCTCAAGACGTACCCAAAGTAAATTAGATTTCTATACTCAATATTCAACGTATATAACATGATCAATAATATTAAACACCATATTAATGATGCTGAATATTAAATTTATTAAGTGCACTTTATCCACACGGGAATATATTAAATTACATTTTCAGCTGGTACATTATGCATTAACAGAGTAATACGTCTACTTTCGCGCACGTCAGTGGCAGTTACAGCGTAATCTTTTAATGGCGCGAGTAACGTAACGATACAATGTATAATTCATGTACAATATTATATTCACTGTTTTATTGTGACGTAAATAGTAACATGCTGTAGCCAGAGATGGAAGACCGTGTATATGTGAGTTTAAAACCCAGTTTGTTGTTATCAATTATGAAGTTATTACTTAAATATTTTTCGGGAGAGAATTTCATCCCGAAAAGTGGTATTTTCTTTAACTTAGTTTGAGCCAGAATATGTTGGATGAAAATGTAATTAGGGAAGGGCTGTTTATTTTTCTATGTTATTATTTGTCATATGTTCATGTATTTCATACATCATATGTCCTTATATATCGTATGCTTACTTAATTTTTAAGTGTATTTTGTCCGAAGCAAATTTTTTATCAGATCAGGTATGATAATTATGAAATTGCAAAGATATTTTTGTATGCAGGTAATGCGAATCGTATTTTCCTATAATTTTTCTATATAATTCCAATTTTAATGACAATTTATTCAGGAGTCGTCAGTTGCAAGACAGATTTTATTAATAAGTAATTAAAATAAACAGAATTACTGAAATTCGTTTCGTGGCTCCAAAGTCATGACATTTTTTCTTCATGTGTAATAGAAAAAACTTTATTATTTGCATTTTGCAAATATTTTGCCTATGGTAAAGGCAGATACTGTTATAATAGTATAGAAATTTAAAAAACATGTTTCTCTATATTAATTACCCCGATATTTTTTTTGCTTGAATACAAAATTATTTCTATAAGCTCTATGAATATACTAAAACCATAAGGCATCCAAATTGCGTAGGTTCTTCTTGATCTGTCAATACATGATATACCTATTTTCTTCCATTAGTTTTCGCACATCTTCCACTTTTTTCTCACCAGTCAATCACCGGGCCTCTCCACCCTTGAAGTATCCAACTTAAAATTACCACGTTGACAGTGAATGAATAACGTCTCGATCATTTTAAGGGTATACAAGCCTCCTTCATTATCACAAGCATTTTCTCAAAGCTCATTTTTTTAAGCACCGCTTTTAAATGTAAAAAATAAAATGCGCCCTTAAATCACAAAATACATAGTTATTACGTAATAGCCACTTTAAAAATGAATATATAGAAACATGTAATTATTGTCACGCGTCAAAATCTATAGTAATGTTAATTTACTGAGTTATTAAATCATGAAATTTTAAAAATTGTTCGTTATGATAATATTAACTAGAGAAATCATATTTAAAATTTTTTTAAACAAAATATTGGGCAAAAACTAACGATACATATTGGATATACCTATAAGTAAATTATGTCACATTATGAACCATTACCTACTAAACCTTTAAAGTTGCTCGAAGAAAACAAACATAACTTTAATTATTCATCGTAACTTAATATTTTTGACAGAGAAAAATATGTTTTAGCTAATGCTAGTGACGTGCGCTACTTTTATCTTGCTAAAGTAAAACGCGCGGAATAAAATGTGATTTATCGTTGCCCTAAAAGGCATAGGATAACATAATGGCAACCTTTCTAATATTGTTGGAAATTTTCTTGAATGAAGTTTGAAATAAAGTTTTTAAATATTTTATTTTATCAAAACCTGAACTACGGAGGTTCCGTGTATATAAATGTTAATAGCATATATAAATGTTTAAATGTACATAACTTATATAAATATTTCTATATAGCTATTTAAAAATATTACAATAGTTTTTCACTATGTACACAAATTAGCTAGTATACTCGTATCTATCCTGGAATACAGGCATAAATATTTGCAATTTTGTCGAACAGACGTAAAAGTGAGTTTGAGTGTAAGGGTTCTTTTTTTAAATACGGACATGCAAATGATCTTAAATGTAAGGGTTTTTATACGGAACTCTATAAATAGTCTTTGTTATTTAGTTATAAGTAATAATGGGGTTGTTGGAGTAATGTGCTACAAAATACGTTACACCGATAACTATAATTATTTATAAGAAAATGTACTGTAACTGTTTTGGTTCAAATCAGAATTTACAATCTAATTCAAAATTTCTGAACGGATTTCAGATATGAAGAGAAAATTGTAAGCTGGGAAAAAATGCTCTGTTTATTATTTATTTCAGTTGATACACACACGTTTTATGAAATTTAAAAAAAAATCATTTATTTCCAACTTCATTTAAAATGTGTGAAACATTTAAATTGAAAATAAGTACGCCTTTTTTAAATTTAAAAGTTTTACAAATTTTTAGCGTGAAATTTCAAGTTTCATTTTTAAGTATGCCGTTCATATTTATTCTACTTCTTCTACTTTCCATATCCCACAAAAATTTAAAAAATATAAGGAACATATCCTACAAAACCTTTAGATCATTTGAAAAATTCCCTAATGGACTCCTCCATTAGAAATTCATTACCTATATTTGTGAGGAGGTACATTAAAAATGTTTTATTTTTATACACCAGAATCACTTCATATGTACAAGGAGGTTCATTAGATACATTTTTACATATCTGAATAAGTACATTATAAATACTTTACATTTATGAGGAGGCACATTATAAATACTTCACACATATGAATGTACTTTATACTAGGTTGTCGGAAAATGTTATCACATATCGAATTTAGTATCAAAGGTTTATAATGACGATTGCTGATAAAATAACTTTAAAAGCATAAGTATTCTTGAACCATAAATATTAGACATGAAAAATGTCAGAAGACATGTTTTGTATAAATACTGTTTACATCTGAAATACATATGTGTAATGTATGTAATTATGGTACGTAGGTACTCCCAGTATAAGACGGTGCAATAAATGTACAAGGTGCTTGAAAATGTTTACAGTGCCATAATTGATATAAACATGAACATTTCTTAACATGTTTATTAATATCAGGGTAGATTTTTTAAAAAATAAAATATAATACATAAACATTTTGAAAAAAATTTAGTTTTCACCCATTTATTAGCAGAATAGGAAAAAAGTAGAAGTGAAATTAAAAAAAATACTTAAGATCGACTTATAATTAATGCATCTAATTTAATTTAAGTCTCCAAAAGAAATGAACAAAATTCTAGCCATAGTTGTCAATGTCAGTGATATATGGCTGACACATAGCTGACACATAGCTGAAAGGAAATGCCGAAATATACCTATAAGTATAAAACAAGGGTTAATTTGACTGACGAAAAACGTTTTACTCTGATTAAAAAGAGCAATATTCACATAGAAATATGTACAGATAGAAGTTATTTACGAAAAAATGATTTAGGGTAATATAAAAAAGTAATAGAATACACAAATATAATTTTTGGAATTTTGTCTGCTTGTTAGTCATATGTTTATTTGATTCTGTAAAAAATATTGATTCAATTCGAAGGTTCCTAAAGAAACGAGGAGATTGACATGAATTAGGTAATATTCAGTTTTTATTTTAAGACTAAATAGTCGAAATGTGTGTACTCGATCAAAAGACATGCGAATTTAATATTTGAACAAAACTAATTAACAATGCATTAGTACGACAACAACAAAGAAGGGTCCAGCTGCTTGTCGCGCTGTAATTACACAAATATATAGTGTATCTACAGCAAACCCAACCCAACCCAACACAAAACCTAGCCTAAACAATGCAATCCAAACCAAATCGGCCCAAAGTAAACAAAATCCAATCCGAAGTAAACAAAACCTACCTCAACCCAACAAAATTCAATTCAATCCGAAACAAACTCTAAGAGACACAAATCAAACCCAACCATTATAGTATCTTACACGGTATACTGTAGAGAAATTTATTGTAAATTTCTTTAAATAATTATATACATAGGATTTTATTCCATATCGCATATCCATGTTCAACTAATAACAATCTCAACGCCTGCAGCCGATTGACCCTTTTAAGGAGCGGACGATGGAGTGAGACGGATTGATTAACGTGAGCGAGACGGCACGCGGCCGAAGCGATTGCTCGCTCCACCCTGACTAACAAGGCCCGTCTCGTGCATAGTTTTAGTATATAATATATTTAATTTATGGTCGTATGCGCCGCCTGCGCAGCGCTATTTGAAAACCGTGTGTTAAAATTTTCCAAAGCGGCCAATGATTGGCTAACTGTTTTGTGGTAGGGCGGATTTATTTTTATTTAGAGGAAGTGCGCTGCCCTCTATCGCTATCCTTATTTAACATACTCTTTACACTCTAATTGAATAATGTTTCTCAATTTTCCAGCATTCAATCCTTAATTAAGAAAACGAGCAACGACGTTTGAAGTTTGTGTTTTTTATGTTTGTTCTTAATCAATATATTTAACGAGTATTGGTACATATATTTCTTTTTTAGTGAGAAAAGAAACCTATTTAACTATGTGTGAAACTGACAATACAAGCATTCAATATACACAAAAATAGTGTGTACCTACTCCATTATTGAGGAAAAAATAGGTATTTAAAAATACCTTACACTTTACTAGATACGATTTAGCAAGCTCCGAGGACGAATGTTGCAAATATTTTCTCACGTCTCCAGAAAGTTTCAGTTTTACTTTAGTCAACTAAATCCTTCTTTTACAAAACAAATAATTTAAAAAACAAACCGGTTTACAAGCAGTTTTTTGAGCAGCCGTCAACAATTTTTCCGAAGAGTAAAGCAACCATTATTTTTAAATTCTTATATTTATTTAAAAATGGAATGACATCGTGCACGAACGCACTTTATCGTGTTCTATTTTCTATTCCAATAAAAATAAAATGCTTTATATTCAACCAGTTCGAAAATGAACCGCTGCAATGTGAATAGACTATTTACATAGGTATATTAATATTAGATATGGTTCATGATGTTAATAATTCTATATTTTTTGTGGACATTTCCAACAGCACGTCTACAATTATTTTACATAAAATTTAAATAATAAAAAATTTAACTCTTGTAACTTTCAATTGGTTTTGCACACGATAAACATAATTAAAAAATAAAATGATTAGTTTATTTGTCCCGTCCAAAATTGTAACACGAATATTTTTAAATGTTAATTATTGAGATAGATGTGGTTCAAAGTACCAAATTTAACTTATCTACGTGAAACCGTTCTTGAAAAACCTTTTGCTAAAAAAAGTTTTAAATTTAACTTTTGACAGCATCTGTGGCTTTTTTGAGAGAATTTTAAACCGGATTTTTATTAATTGTGTGCCTTAATTAAGTAAGATTTGTGTGCCTTAATAAAAGGTAAGTGCCAAAGTGCAGTTGTACTCAAATTTACATTTCTGAATGGCTAAACAAACCTACAAGTTATTCAATAATTTACCAACTATCGAGCTACGAATCAAATACCGGTGAATTGTACTAATAATTAGGTACTTACTTCTATTTGTTTTGCGTTATTCTGTGCTCAGGTCATACATATACAATTAAAAAAAATACATTTTGAAAATAATTACCGGTATCATAAACATTTTATGTTATATGTTGATAGAATATTAATATTTTTAGTCATTTTTATATCCTTAAAATGTGTAATAAAATTGATTCAGGTATATTTTAAAGAGTGGCGTTTCTATATAAAGGGGTTAGATCCTCCCGTCTTAATATAAAAAAACTTATCAAACAGGAATAGATCTCGCACTGCGAGGTTTCATACACATATAGGTATATATAAAATTTAAAATTATGAAGGGAAAATTGTATTTGTGTTTCCGTAAAAAGCACTTTGAAACAATATTCCACGTGGTACAAAAAAGCACTTTGAAACAATATCCCACGTGGTACAAATAATGAAAGAAAAAATACCTTCATTCACACCTTTTTTAATTCATAGGTATACGAATATTTTTAAAAAGTTAATTAGTGTTAAATGTGTTGGTTAACAATCGAGCGGATTTTCATTAAAACAGTTGTGACGGACGGACGGAAAGACAATGAGTGATCTTCTAAAGGTTCGGTTTTTCTTTTTGAGATCCGGCACCCTGAAAATCATTCGTTTCGTTTGGATTTGTTGAATTTCAAATATTTATGTATTCAGGTCGACTACTACTGACTCGTTGCATTAATTCACTTACCTATTCGACCCATTGTATAAAACGCAAATTTCTATGGTTCTAATATATCATAGAAATTTTTGGGTTTGTTGCAATTTGAACGCCAACTGCTGCATTCATGCAGTAATTTTAAAACAGCTGGAAATTTCTGAGATATATAAAACATAAAGTAAATTATATTATAGTTTTTACAGGGATACCCTGAAAGAGTTTAAACCCTGATCTCTAGGGTTTGACATGGAAAGAAATTAATATAGTTTAATCGTCATTATGATCATCGACAAGTGCCCTTCAAAAATCTTAACCCAACAATCGCCACTGATTACAAACGATCATTCAAGGCTACATCAATTTTAGTATGTATGCCTCGTAAAATAAATAGTTTCATTCTATATTTTAGGTTTATATTTAAATGTTTTTACTATCAAAAGTTTTCAAAAACAAATATGTTTTTTTTAAATTTTGAAAATTGCTAATGCAGTAATTTGTAATACGTGTTATAATTTCCACTCTTGGTCTCCTCAAAGACAGCGCGCTGATAGTTGAATATTTAAATCTCGTTGGTGTGGGTTTAAAAATCTTATCGTGAAAACGTATGCTACAATTTACCCGTTATTATATTAATTGAAGCCACATTTTATACAAAAGCATAATAATAACCAGAAGTTTTAATTTTTGTCAAACTCTTTATGGTTTATGGAACAAAATACCTATCAAACACAAAAAGAAACTTAAAAATATTTAATTGTGCATAATATTTCTATCAACAGAAAATTAATCTTTCGCAGCCTAAATACATTGCTCGCTACATCTTCCCCGGGTGGTGCATATTTAAAAAAATTATAGAGTCTAGAATAAATGCTGTAGTTTCGCTGCAGTCTCCTAGTCAGATTTTACCAGCGCCTATTTGTCCTGATTTTTGGCTCAGTAGTATCGAAACTGAATGGTAGTTTCTGCATTTTTGCATATTTTTTTGATATGTAAAATTCAAAATTATGAAGAAAATATTTTTGTGTCTCTCATAAAAACCTTTTGAAATAATATAATATATGATATATAAAATTTTAAAAAATGAGACCTTTAATTACCCCCTCTTTATTTCATTTCTGAATATTTTTCAATTTCATAGCTAGCATAAAATATGGAAGTTAAAAGTACACATTACTACGCCAAATTTCAGGGTTACTCAGAAAATCGAGTGCGAATATGTAAGTTATGTACATCACACTCGATTTTCTACATATTGCCTACAATATATTTCGCAGGTGTAAAAACGCGTTGCATATTTAAAAAATGATGAAATCTAGAATCATTGTAGATGTCATCATTTTTTAAATATGTCTTTCAAGCTTTATGTGAGTTTCTAAAAACCCATATTTTTTTCCTAATCTTCGGTTAATTATTTTCGAAAATTTGTTTTTTAATATTTTTTAGTATGTTCATGAAGTCGTAATAACAAAATTTATAAAACATATTTTTAGAGAACTTATTGCTAGCTCTTTTAAAAATATCCAAAACTATATATGGAAATATTAAACAAATTTAATTTTATCTTTCGAAATATTTGCAACTTACCTTTAAACCCTCAAAGTAAAGCTTAAAATTTGGCAATAAAACTAATAAAACCTTTTATCACAACGTCAAATTTTAAGTTTCTATGTCAAGCAGTTTCTAAAAAAAATACCTACGACGAACGGACGGAAATACACGAGAGTAATCTTATAAAGGTTTCATTTTAATTTTGAGGTACATAACTCTAATAAACAAAACTCGTAGTACCTCATTTTATGCAGATAATAAATAAGCAAAATTCTAGAAAAGATACACGAACCACTAGTTCAACTATGACAAATTCAACGGCCTGACGCTTAGAGTCGCTGTAAGATCTAGAGCGCCTAGTCAAAGAAAACGAATGAATAGTCTCGACCAACCAAATACAAGTGTGTTCTATGCAAAGCTCGAAAAATAATACGCTACGTTTATTTTTTTCTTAGCTAGAGGTTGACTTACGCAAATAAAAGAAGTGTGTGGTTACAATAAAGCCTAAGAAACATAGAAATTCATGATTTTCTCAGCAAAATATAAAAATTACCAATAAAACAAAAATTTAAGTACTTTAAGGTATAGGTATAGTTTAAAGTATACCTAAGATATACTTTTTATTGCAGTTTACTCGTCAAGAACCGATTTTCATGTATTTCGCCTGGTATAAAGTTTTATGAGGAGTAAAATCAGAAGTTCAGAGCGTTAAAAAAAGTGTAACAGTTTGTAAGGTTGGATGTAGGAGGGAATTTCCAAACTACTCATCCGATTTCAAAAATTCTTTCACCAGTATTTAGAAAAGTCTTTCAGAATGGATATAGTTTGTATACCATCTTGTTAAAAAAATTAATTACGACCAGTTTTGCAACTAAGTCAACGAAAAAACAATCGAGCAAATGCGTTTCTTATAAATGCTGCCTTAACTGTAAGAGACATATTAATAGATGATATTGATATTTATATTTATATACAGTGTTACCAACTATATATATATATATATATATATATATATATATATATATATATATATACATTCTAAGAAAATCTTAATTAAGAAGTAAACTCCAGTGCCGCGGAGTCATTCTGTATGTATGTCATTTTCTCAGAGACAACTGAATGAATATTATTTCATATCTCATTAGTAGAAATATTGTTTTACAGGAAAGATACGAATGTTCCATTTATGAATATTTTGTGAAATACCGAACCGTGGCGATGTATGTCCATTAAATAAAGAAAAGCTTTCGCCTGAGAATTATTTTGATGTGCGCTGCTCAAAATCATTAGCGACACATGAAAATAACGTGCGGCAAAATTATTCTTCTCAAAAAGTTCTAGAACTAAGCCTACAATAGCACGTGCATATATATTATAAAAAATCTATGACAAATTATTTATGTTTCAAAAAACATAAGTCTTCATTCAAATTTTCTAGAGTTTATTACCCGAAATTCGATTTCTCGAAAATCAAATCTCAAAAACGATTAATTCAATAATTTTAGAATAATCTTCTTTAACTGATACAGATAAATTATCTGCCATATCGTAGTTTTTAACCGAGCTTTATAAGTTAGGACGTTAGCAATTTCATACAAGTAAAAATAAACTCGCGGTTTTCACGCATTGACTGTTGTATCTGCCTATTGAGAACGACGCACCCATGCAAGGCAGGTGTTCAATGTTTATTAAACATGGTGAATAAACAAGTAGTAGTTTAACAAAAAATACTTGCCTGTCCGTGCGAAGGTGGAGTGTATCACTAGTATTTTCTAATTGCCAAATTTTCTATTTCATCTGCGATCTACGACGGTGCCACATGCAAAAGAAAACCTTTTCCTCTTGTAATACTCTCAATAGGACCTTATAATATGAAAATACATTTTTTCCGACGTATTTGTTGCGGAAAACGGAAATAATACCTATTTTTATTTGTGCTAACGTTCTCATCACATGTGATATGTTAAACAAAAAGCAATCATTCGTGCCATGAACACAAAGAAACGTAATTTTATTTTTTGACAATAAAAGCACTAATCAGGTCAGGCTTGCCTGTAACGGTGAACCTATATATCTGAAATATATCTTAAACAATAGGTAAAGTGTTATATAATATACAAACATCGCACCTTTGTCAAATAAGAATGATTTTTCTAATTTTTTTTAGAGTACGTTGTATCTACACGACGGAGACATCATTTACCTGGAGTACCTTCAGAGCCAAATTACTTTATATTGATAAATGTATCGACATAATTAGAAAAATGTGTGAGGTACAATGCGAAGAAATGTTTTTTAAACTAAGCCATAAATACGCTCAAAATTGTTTTGACTGAAGACAATACACGTCAGTTATAGATATACTATTTTGGAAATATCTCTTACATAGTTTAAAGTTTTGAAGTCAATAAATAGTTTGAAGTCAATAAAGAAAACAAAAATCTTCTATATTGCATTGCTTTTTTATACAAATAACGTAAACTCGTTGAAAAATGTATTCATTTTTCGTGCCCAATTTTAACGTTCTGAATTTGAGAAGCACAACGTTTTTGAGATTCAAGATGACGGCATCTGTCATTTGCTGTAAATCATAGCTGTTTTCGTTTTCGATTAATTTTAGGGTATTATATTTGAATATCATCATGTTTTCTTTGGAATCAAATTGGTAGCATCTATCATTTAAAAATAATTCGCAATTATGTTCTTTTTCGACTTATTGTATTCAAATTGTACCATATTATTGACATCAAACATAACGGCAGTTGTCGTTCGCTATAAATTGCCACAATTTTTATTTTCGACTAATTTTAGGGTAGCAAGTTAAATTTTACCATGCTTTTGAGATTTAGCGTACCGGTATCCGCCATTTTATATAAATCGCTTCTGTACTCATTGTTGACTAATTTTAGAATGTTGAATTCGAATTTCATAATGTTTGTTAGATTCGAGATTACGGCATTTTTTGTACGCTAAATAAATAGCCACTCTATTTGATTTAGATTTATTTTGGGGAACTAATTTCTAATGGCACCATGTTTTTGTGTTGAAGTCTGTTTTTATATACAATAGCTCAGTCTGAATATTGCAAATCTCTACAAATAACAAACAAATAACTTAAACCAAACTTATAAACTGTTACACTTTTTTTAACGCTCTGAACTTCTGATTTTACTCCTCATAAAACTTTATACCGGGCGATATACATGAAAATCGGTTCTTGAGGAGTAAACTGCAATAAAAAGTATATCTTAGGTATACTTTAAAGTATACCTATACCTTAAAGTACTTAAATTTTTGTTTTATTGGTAATTTTTATATTTTGCTGAGAAAATCATAAATTTCAATGTTTCTTAGGCTTTATTCTTTTTGAAATTCAAGAAGGCGCCAATGTATTTCTCGGAACAAGCGGTCGCTGCATTCTATTTTGACTTTCATTAATGTGCTGAATTCGAGTTTGAAATTAAAGAGATTATTTTCAGAGAGATATTGTATCTTCATCTTGTATTTCAGGGACATAGTGAAATTTAAATTCAGCGTCCTAAAATCAATCGAAAACAAATATAGTGGTGATTTTCAAAGATAATTGTGTATAGATTACCACAAACTTCCCTGCTAAAACTGATTCGAATACTGTGAGTGTTCGGTGTTATAAGCTATGTATTTTGTGAACGTTTTAGAAATCACTTATAAAATCATTTTAAATATATTTTATTTGAGGGATGAGCATAAAATCTCACGTCCTTACTTTTGTACTCGTAATATACTCATAAATTATTTTGTACTCGTAATATACTCATAAATGTGATCATTGGCATAATTTAATATGTGAAAAAAAGGAAGTAAAAAGAAATATATTTTTTTAAAAAATAAAGAGAAACATATTTTATTTCAAATTGTATCTACATATTTCACGACCACTGCATTAATGTATGTGTAGCGACCAAAGGTGCCGTATGTTACGTAAAATTACCTAAAAATAATACGTAGGTAACTTCAGTGAGTAGCGCCGAGTACCGCTGGTCTTAATTCTTTTAGATTTTTATTCACATATACTAGGAATAACATAGCAAAAATCTTGGTACGGATTAATGTTTTATTGTTTTCTGAAACAACTCGGATCGATGTATATATGTGCCGAGACTCTCGTTATCCGCAATACCGTCCCGCATTACGATCAACTTTCAACTCAACATGGTTAGAGTTTATCCCTAGATAATAAGGCATGTTTTAATTTTTTCTAGCATTTATGTTACCACTCTAAAACGACTCAATGATTGTTCAATTTTTTAAGCAAGTTACAGCGACTAAGGAAACCACGTACAGCGGATCCTTTAATTCTACTTGACTTGTATTATTTAACTTTTATAAAAAATTAACCGTATCGTGGGGCTCATTGAACTTATGCAATATGTTCTCTTCGCTTTATGTTTAAAACTGTAGGCATAGATTGAATTGGCCCTTAAATCAAAACTCTAAAAATTTTCTCAAAGGGCGAATTTTCCCGTTAATTATTACGAATCAAAATCGAACTAGAGTTTCATTAATTGCTCAGAAAAGCTCGTGAAAAATAATAAACGTAGCTTCTAGATGCCGGCGAATATAATCAGCATATTCATTAGCATAAACGGTTTTAATTATGTATCTCTCTTCTAGAATTATCTCTTTCTTAGAATTTAATTAACTACAAAACTAATTAACTCCTAAACTCCTATCATACACCCTATTTTCCCGATCCGCCATCTTTTGTCTGTCGATATAGCGAAAGATCAAAACCTTGTTTAATTCGTGTTCTGTGAGTTCCGTGAAAATCCTTTATTGCGAAAATATTAACGGTATTTAAAGTTTTAGCTCCTTTTGTTAACATAGCATTAAATGAAATTTATGAAAAATATTTTCATTTAACGGTATATGGTTTTCTATTCAGCTAAACAAACACAATGCAGTTAGTGATGGATAAATAACTCTATACATGTTTTTATAACTAAGTCATTAACGGTTTTCATTTATCAAAATATTTACTAAATTTGATTCGCTTGAGCCCCATTTTATTTTACGTAACTTTTAATATTTTTAAATTTTTGCTATAGAAGCAAAAAAATATCTTTGGGTGAATTCCAAATTTCATGGAATTTTGTCAATTTTTTTTTTAAATAAGACACATTAAAAATAATTGCAATACAACTTACACTTCAGTACTATTTGAAAGTAAAGGTGCTTAATTTTCTGTTACTTATAATAACTTGCACATTCATTTTTCTGCTCTTATAAATGATATTGATTTTGTACATATTATATCTTTTATCTACATTTTATTATATATAATATAGATAAGCGGAAAAAGGATAAATAGAAAAGCGTGAAAAGAAGACAAATTAAAAATAAGCAGACAAGGTTTCACCTTTATCACTTATATGCCAGGATTAGGTATCGCCAGGGAACTAAACCTGCTGAGTCCTTTAGTCTATTTATTCATTAAAACATGTGTTCTTCAGTGCTGAATTTTGCTTCTGTAAGGTACTTGTCAATATTTACGTATAATTTGAAACATTGGCTTTTGTTTGCTTTATTTTGTTGTGTTGATATATTGGAGCGAGGTTTCCGTTTAGCCGTTCAGTGTCACTACTTCTTATTAGTTTACAAAGGTAACACATTTATAAATGTATTCAATGCTATATAAATTAATATATCATGCTATTTTATATATATGTTGCACAAACAGATATAAAGTATGAATTAACTTTAACTGCTAAGCTTAATTACTATTAGTTTTGCGGCTTATTTGTCAAAATTTGCAATATTTAGACTGAGCTATTTGTATATAAAAACAGTCTTCAACACACAAACAAATCACAACCGAGCCATATATATCTATTGAAGACGGGCTTATCTGGAAATGTTCCTGTTATATAAACTCCGACACATTGTAACTGATTGCACAGTTGTTACATTTGTGACGAAACGTGGTGCGGTCATACCCTAATATAAAAATTGGTATACCACATTCATTTTGTGCCACTTTTTGCGACTTATTCTTGCAAAACACTTCTAACAACAGTGTTAAAAATATTTCCATTTATATCCTTAATTTTTAAATGTGAACACATTCAAGTAAAATTAGACAGTATTTTCTTTCATTTTAAACTTGATTCTTTGGTTTTACTCTACGGTTTTGGCGTTCAATTAAGTTGTATAACGTTTAGATTTGCACTATAAATGGGATAAGATTTTTGAATAAGCAATAGAACATAATGAATAAAATACAATTTTTTTCATTAACTTATATTTAGTTTCAGGATTTTTTTTTCGATAATATTACAAACTTTACTTACAATACAAACATGCAATTAAAGAAAATAGAACAAATACAATTTTATGTTTTAACTCACTAGTACCATAAAAGTAGGTCTTTTAAGAAAACCATGGCTCTGAATGATTCTCGTGGTCCCAATGTAATTAAAAAATATAAACGAAGAAAAGAATAGAATGTACAACTGACCATAGTTTAACGGAGACGGCAGATATTTAGTTGACGATATATGGGTCTTGACTTGTGCGGTAAATCGGTTGACAGTCGGCCACCCACCTTGTCCCGCATGAGTATATTTCTTACCATTAAAACTACTGAGCTATCAGTAATAAGTAAATAGTATTAAACAACGTTTGTAGCTAAATGTACTTACTTGCAAACAACGAAATTCATATACATAAGGATTCATAAGTTTTCACAATAAACATTCATGAATATGGTGTTCGGTAACAATATTTTTATTTATCATTAAAACGCTTATTGTTTCACATTAGATTTTCCGCGCGCGGAGTAATTAATTATTCGGCTCTTGTAAACGGTAGTTAGGGTTATCGCACATGTTGTATTTATTATCTGTACCTAATTATATCTTTTAACCTAACATATTTGTTAATATTGGCTTCTCCACCCACATAGGTGGATCGTCTACGATGCGCTTAAGTGTTGAAGAAACGAATATGGATTTCTCATATTTCAATTCGGCGATTGAAATATTAAAATTGTTAAATTTACAGGAATATTTAGTTGATAAATGGAGGTAATATCGTTCAGACTCGAACGTTCAATTGTAAAACGTGTACAACTGGACGGCTTCTCTCGTGTTCACGTCCTCACGTATTACATCGTTCCATAGAACCACTAGCAGGTGCAATCTTGTTCAAGTTAAGTAGTATTTGGTTGAGAGTAATAGTTTCAATATTTTCCAATGGTTAGAAAAAGATTTATTTTCATTTTGGATGTCAAGTTTGTGAATTATTTTATGACATTTGTTATGTATCACTCTTCATATATAACGCTTGATTAAAGGGGTTGATAATTCTCCAAGCTATTTTTATTGAAGGAAAATCTTTGTAAGTTAATTGTGTATTTTATTAGACAATTAATTTGCTAAATATGTATTAAAAATATATGTAACAAAAGAAGACTTGTGTCATATATAAGTAAGCCCAAGTAGAAGGAATATGAAAGCAACAAGATGAGTATCAAAGCGCCCGAGAAAATTTTTTTCTGCCAAGGCTTTTCTATATCTCACACACCTGTATATCACAGGGCCAGATACGAGAACGGAGTATAGATTCCCATAATTTAATTTTAATAAATAATGTTTGGCAAGGAAAAATATTTATGGTCTAATATTGTATTTAATATAATGTAAATTGCACGGTCTACTGAATACCACCGTAGCTCGTGAAAATATGATGTGGTATTGATATCTAAGCACACGATACTACGCAGGCCAAGTTTAGGTAGAACCGGCCGTGCGTTTTATTTGCACGACTATTTCGAGCCATTTTTGTGCTATCTATATAACTAGATAAAAATAGAAATCGCTGGTAATACCGAAAGGGCACACTCGTTTTTTTATGTTGATTATTAAATAAGAAATTTAAAAAAAGTACAAAATTTAAAAAAACTGTGTGTGTTTAAAACCACACAGTAGAATTGAAAACTATAGCAAACGAAAAAATAACAAAAATAATCAACATTAACAGTGGTTGTGTACATTCTATATATTCACGGAGACAGGTAAACAAACCCAAATAATGCAGTGTATGTTGATTGACCATATTATATCCATTTTGTCACTGTAAATAATACAGATATCATAAATATTAAATACTAAAGGGCACCAAAATGCTCAACTGATTTCTAAAATTTTGCATTTACTTACAAAATACACCACATAGTAAATAAATACCTACATTTGTTTGAATGCGGGAGAAAATATAAATCATCGTTATAAATGTTGGTTTTGCATATTGAGTGGAGATAAATAATTTTATTTGAATTCATTTATACAAGAAATATCATTTTGAAAGAAATTTAAGCAGTGGGATTCGAACAAAGACAAAAAAATCAAATTTTTGAAGTGAAAATTTATTTTGTTTCTAATATAGGTACCTTGAATCTTCAAATTTCAAACATAATAATAGGCATAGATTACTGCGCAAGAGTTTGCGAGGAAGTGCATAATACGAGGTGTTATTACTTTTTATATACCCCTAGTAACATAATAGATTCAAAATTATATATTGAATAGGCTACCATGTTAAACTTTCTGTATCCGGTGTTGAAACAAAAAAATTCAGGACGTTCTAACTACAATCTACATCAATTCCACAATTAACTACAACCTATTCCAATTACAAAAACATGAATACAACTTATTTCGAAGTTGGATATTGACGTACACCTATACCGTAAAACTTCCACACAAAATAGCATTCAAATCCAATAAAAATACTAGTATGAAAAAATTTTTAAAGTCCTCGTCGGACTATTCAGTCAACATTAAAAAGATTTTAAACTAAAACTCTGCTAAGTTCGCTTCTTGTCTGAAGCTTGTAATTAAGCTTTGTGTAAGGAACAAATAAACCAAAAAGCTAACTTACGTTTAGTAATCTGAAATTGTGGAATACCCATCAAGAGCAAGCTCGGCTACTAGCAGAATAGTGATGAATAATTTAAATTAGAAACACGGAGGTAAGGATCGTTTTATAGAATTGAATTCTGACTTTTGGATATAACCTTGAATTTATTGCTACTTTCGACCAATCATTGAACGTTATGCATGTGCCTTCGGTTAAAGTGTAACGCAATTGGTTGACTTTCTTGTGGTTAGTCGGCTACTGATAACTGCCGGCTTTTGTAGGAGAAGGTTGTAACCGATTTTCCGACTACGTTTATTTTTTACGTCAAGAGGCGTCTAAATAAACTGACTAAATAATTTTTCACCCGTAACGTTCGAATCGCCAAGAATCGGTGAGAGACGCTTCGATTTTTGTACGAACTATGTTTGCAGCACGTATGATTTAATATACTATATTTTATATATTCTAATTTCTATGATTATTGTTGGACCGCCTACAGCACTACACATAATTCTTAAAATAATTGCCTATATTCAAGTCATTAAATAATCATTCGTGACATTATTGGGACTATGATACATTTTTTGCTTCCTCTCTGATATAATGAAATTTTTAAATGAACTATTAAATTTCTTGCATCATTTTGTTAGAAAACAGAATCTTTAAAACGCTTACACCGTTCGTCCTGTCAGTCTGTCAATCGCTACCGTTTTATCAGTAAAATGAATGTTAGCATACTTATAAAGCATATATATTACTTCTACATATCTCTACAGTTAACACTCAAAATTATGCTTATGAAAATTTAAAAGGGGAGAAATTACTTAGACGAAATGTTTTTTTAATTTTATTTAGTACGTTGATTTAAAGTTGGCAGAATAACTTTAAAAGAAAATTAGTTAAAGAAAATTAGAAAAAATATTAAAAGATACCCCACTTTTAATATTTTTTCTAATTTTCTTTTAAATGATTTTCTAAATATTATTTAAAATTTCCACAAAAAATAACTTTGAATCTTTGGAACTAGCTCTTGTTATTGATGTTGCAAAATATATAAAAAAAATAAAAGATGATTATATATATTTGGCCTTATTGAATATTCTTCTACAAATATTTTGAGTTTTAAATGTAAAAATATATATAAGTTAATAGCCTTCATCGCTATTAAAAAAAAAACAGTCATGACAGACGAACGAGTGAATAGACATTTGCGTTATCTTACAAAGGTCCCGTTTTTTTCTTTCGGGTAAGGGATCTTAAAAACTATCAACTTTTCGAGCAGATACAAATGAATGATATTTTTTGTTACTTCCTTATTACTTTGGCCCTTGTTTCAGATAATTCATTGGTTTCACACCTACTTGACCAAAGCATTAACTAAAATAATTTATTCGCTATATTATTTGGTTAGAGTGGACGCGTACAAAAGTAATCTCGTTTAAATATGCCAGTAGATTGAATTGGAGTTACTCTGCTTTAAAGTTTATATACAGTATATCGCTACTGCATTGGAGCTGTATTGAACAGAAAATAATAAAAATTTACGATATGTATGGAAATTGGAATTGTGCTAAACTTGTGAGCAAGCTGTCTATAGTTCAGTAATCTCGCCAAGTTGTATTGCCATAAAAATATTAGTTGTAATCTGAAATAATATAGGAAAGTAATATGTGAAGTAATACATTACGATTATTAGTAAAATTAGAGATCTAGTAGCGCCGACTATTTGTGGTGGTTCTATATATATCGTGTATAAAAGAAAGTTTCTCTTATACATTCTGTAAAAAAAAAATATCTTTTCTCTGAAATTCTAATTTTGACAGCGCCTTTTCCAGAAATTATTGAAAATGTTTATATAGCTCGTAACTTAGTCTCATGCGTAAAGCGTTAGTCTCATGCGTTTTGCCCCTTTTCCATACAAAATATATTTTTTAAAAAATCCCAGATCGAAGGTGGTGAAATGAACCTGTATATTATGATTAAAATTTACGCAACGAGATTTTTGTATCCATATATCAATATTGCTTTTTGACATGTAAATCTAGTTTTGTACACATTTTACAAGGAATAATAAAAATTATTTGATTTTTTTAATTAATAAACTAATTTGTTTATTTTAGTTTCAATCGTTTTATAAAAAACAAATTCCAGCGTAGAATAAAATTTAGATCAACCCAAATTTCGATTTCTAATTAATAGATAGTATTTTCCTGTCTCGACCAGATTCGGGTTACCATTATCTTCCTCGACCACCTGTCATTGACTCTCTACTTTCTTAAGATGTACCACGTTTCGTTTAATTTCTTATCCTATATCATCATTCCTTAATTTTATATCGCCATTTTCAGTAGATTCGACTGCATGTGTTGTTCTTTTTCTGTGTTAAGTTTGTTTGTCTTACTCATAATTTTTATGTAAACTTTATCTCCTACTTCTAGATAGCTCTTTCTATCAGTATACCTCTTCCCTTTTTCTTTATTTTACTTATCCTTGTCCCTAAACTCCAAATCTTCCGGTTTGTATGTCATGTCTCGGATCATCGGAAATTTTGTCGTGGAATTTTTTGCGGAAAAATAGCTCACCGGGTGTTTTTCCAATAATATTAAGAAAAGTGCTATTATACATGACTAAATATTCTCGTAAAACTTTTTCAGTTCTTTTTTACATGACCAACTTTGTTAAGATACTGCGGTTTTGTCTTTTCACGTCACCGTTTTGTTGGGGTGAGTAGGAAATAGTATGAAATATTCTTATGTCCCTCTCTGCACAAAACGTTTTAAATTCATAGGTAATAAACCGTTGGCTATTATTTGCAGTTAGGGATATTGGATTTGGCCGACTGAAAACATCTTTTTAAATGTCCAATTATCTCTGCACTCGTTATTGACCTATATATTTTGATTTCATTATATCTCGTATAATAGTCTGCTATTACCAAAATATAATCATCAGATGGCAGTGAACCCATTATATCGATTGCCGCATCCACCCAAGGTTCTTTAGGCAATTCTCGTCTTTTCAACGGCTCGTATGCCTTACACATGGTTTCGGTATCTCGATTACATCCCCTTATATGTCTTACACATGGCATCTCGGTCAAACTTTGGCCATCAAACCTTCATCCTTAATCTCGATTTCATGCCTCTTTATTGCAGGTCATCCCAGGGTGACCTTAATGTTTGAATTTAAGTATTTGGCCCCGTAATTTTTTATGAACTACTATGCGTTCGTTAGTTCCACATAATAATATATATTCGTGGAAATAAAACTCACTTTTCCTAGTCATCCCATTTATCATTTTACAGGCCCTCTTTAGCTCTCTAAATTTCAATGTCATTCCGAGAATGTGTCATTATATCCTGTAAAGGTATAGAAACTGGTATGATTATATCAACTATATAATGTGTTCACGCCATTCTCTACAGTCTGAACAAGAGATCAGCGATATGGTTTTTTCCCGGACTATACTTATAAGATTGTACCCTAAACTTATAAGATTGTAAGCATAGAACGCATCTTTCAACCCATGCGCCACGTTTTAAATAAGGATCAAAGATTACCTCTAAGGTTTTGTGGTCAGTATAAAGGTCGAACTCCTTTCCGTATAAAAAATGTTTCATTGCTCAGACTAGGGCCAGAGCCTCCTTTTCTGTCTGGCACTACTGGTGCTCACAGTCACTAAGTGCGTTATTTCCAAACGCGATACTACGCGGACCCTTGCAAGCAATCTGCATGAGTACAACCCTTCTAGAGATCTAGAGTTTTATGTTGGGGATCATAACACCCCAACTATGGCAAATCCACTAATGAAGGCCATTAGTTTATTAAAAGTTTTGTGTTGAGTCTCAATCCAAACATTTGTAATGTCTAAATTATTTTCGTGCTTCTGACAAAGAAGTAATTTGCAGGATTCTGACATTGTTGCTAAATGTGGAATCCATTTGCCTACGTAATTATTGAACCCAGAAAGCTTTGTAGCTCTGCAATATTGAACTGTACCTTTCCAGAGGCTTTACCCCATTTGTCAAAAGTTCATGGCCTAAAAAAGTATCTTACCTGTCCGATAAATGCACTTATCTTTTCTAAGCTCTAGTTGGTGATTCTCTAGAGCTTCCAGTACCCTCAGGAATCTTTCGTTATGATCTTGTAAGTTCTGTACGTATATGAGAATATCGTCAATGAAATTTATTACTCTTTCACATCCAATGAGTACTAGTTCAAGGGTTTTCTGAAATATTTCCGGTGCGCAATTTATACCCAATATCATCCTTTTGTACCTAAATAGTCCTTAATTGGTTGTAAAGGTGGTAAAATCTCTTGATTTTGGATGAATCTCTAAATGATGAAAGGCGTCTGTAATGTTGAGCTTACTAAAGATCTTAGCATATCTAATTCGGAATAGAAGCTGGTCCATTTTTGGCAATGGATAATTTTCTCGTCTAATTGCCAAGTTCGCCCTTCTCATATTAACGTACAATCGAACCTAGCCATTATCTTTAATATAGTTACAATTGCTGATACCTAGCTTGACGCCCCTAGCTTCTTCGATGATGTCTTTTGCGAGTTACTTGTTGATTTTTTTATTAGCTTTAACCTCAAAAGGGATTGGAATCTTTCTTCACGGCTGATTTGCTGATTTTACAGTGAGAATTTTTACCAGAATGCTCTTAAATTTTTGAAATTATTGCTGATCTGTTGAGTTGACGTTAACGTTGATTTTTAGAACTCCTAATGTAGTTGAAGTCACTCGTCCAAGTATAGGCCACGTAAAATCGAGGTTTCTCTTTTCGATCACCAATCTGTATGTCAGCCTTAAATGATCCTAGTAACTTCAAGGGTGCGTCACTTCCTTATTCTATGAACTTCATTTTTGGATTAGCATCTTGATCGGTGCTAATGTATTATTATTTTTCACGAGTTCTCAAATTTTATTTGTTATCAAATTGTCATTACAATCCGAATCAATTAGCATATTAATCTCAACACCCGCCACCTTGCAAGTAATAGAAGCTACTAATATTAAATATGTAATTCAGTCCTTTACTTGTAGTTATTTATTCTGCCGCTTCCTCGATATTGTTAACTCTTCAGGGTTTCTTGACTTCATTTTCTTTGTTGTCGGGCTCGTTTTTGTTATATACGTTCCTTTTTCTAGTTCTAAATTGTCGCCAGAAATGGCCCATATTGTCGCATTTTAACCAAGATTTGTTTCTGGTTGGTCAATTTGGGTTTCGAGCAAAGTGTCATGCTTCCGCATTTACTACAAAATCCTCGCTTCCCATTTTTGTTTTGATCTTGACTGAACTTCGCAGTTAGTCGATTTACTGTTTAGAAATCCACAGCTTTTTCCTCAAAATTTCCTAACTGTCGATTAATTACTTTTATCGCATTCGCTTCTTTAATTACATCATTTAGAGTCATCGAATCACCATGCTTATGAATTTTTTAACGTAATTCCTTTGAAGAACATTTCTAATTAATTTGGTCCAAAATCTTTTCATTTGTGAGAGTAAAGTCGCACTCTTTAGATTGCTGTCTAACACTTATAAAAAAATTTTTAATTTTTTCTCGAGGTTCTTGCTTAAGAAGTCAAAAGGGATGGCGTTCGTAAACTTCACTTTGTTTCCTTGCAAAGTACTTATCTAGCTTTTGAATCGCGATGTCAAACGTAGCATCACCATCTTCATCACCATTAGCATCTGGGATATTTAAAAAAAAAATATTTTAAAAATATAAAAGACGTGCTTTCTTCTTTGAATCTTCTTCGATCCCCGCTGCTAACAAATATATTCTAAGACTCCTCTTTCACTTCTCCCATCTAACTGCGGCTGAGCTAATTGAATGTCATATTTTAACATACAATTTAAGGCTTTTATCACATGTTAGTTTGTTAGTCTTAATACTGCAATTGAATGCACCTAATACCGCAATTTAATGCATAGTCTTAATACAATTTTATGCATTTTTCAAAATTATACTGTCACAATTCAATGCAAAACGTCACAACAAAGTTTAAGGAATTTATACGAAATACCTTTAATTTCTTTGCAAAACTTTAAATAGCAAGGTAAGTACTTCGAGTCAAATAAGTACTTAGTTTTACCCACCGCGTTCGCGGTAAAATACCTAAATATGGCTACAAGTAACAAGTTATAACATGTTTACATTTATCGTCATTATATTCCTGTACATATCTAATTCGAGTATGTTATTTTATATAATTATAATTATTTATAATTTACTAATAGGTTAGTTATTTATATAAGCAATCGCATACCAGTCGCACGATAATTAATCCGATCATTCTACATTTAATATTGATGCAATTTATATCGTTAATGAATACTTGTACAAAAAGACAAGTATATTTTTTCCTTGATAATCGGAATCGTGTTATAAATATACTATCCCTTCCCTCTTGACAAACAAAACGAATGCATATTTTTGAGGTACTTACAGACTTAATATTTATTCTTGTCGCCAAAATATAGTATTCTCTCACATCTACTCATATATTATGTACGTATTAGATGGAAACAATAATATCGGCTGGTTTACAGACTAGCCCCTCCTCTTAGAGCAATGCTAGCTCAAGACGACAGATAATATTGTAAAAATATAGACATGAACGTCTAGCAAAATATATTTACCAATACGCTACAGATACTAATTTCAATTTTCAAATATATTTTGAACAAATATACATCTTTATACATATTTCCAGCATTTGCTGGAAATGGAGTCATTTAGGTATCAAAATGGTTGCGAAGTATTTCCAGTAAAAAGTGCAGCGCCCGATGATGCTGCTCGTAACTTGATGCTGCATTACTGTGCACAAAGATGTGTGGAATCAGATTTATAGAGTCGAATGTTAATAATTTCGGAGAATTTATAAAGAGAATTGGATCCGAGTGATCAATTTATACCAGTTGTTATAACCCTCTGAATTTAGTAGTTTGATCATTCAATTTAAATGAACTGGAGTTCCTGAAACGCATGTTGAATTTCAGTTGTAATTGTTATATTCTACCTCTGACGTCAGATAGCGACGTTTTGTTTCTAAATGTTAATTTACCTTTATATTTGTGGGAAATTTGTCCATTTTTTTTAACTTAGCTTTTTAGCTCCCAGTTTTTTTAACTATTGTTTATATTTTTACACTATTTCTCGCCTATAAGATGTAGGGAGCGGTTTCGAAACGTAATATTGCACATTCTTGCAATTAGGATCCCCGGCCACATGAGTGTTTCCCTTTTGCCGTTTAGGGTCAGTCTCCCTAGCAAGAACTAAGCCAGAAATTTTCTGTTTGCGCTATATTTAAATCTATTTCACAACAGCTTAATCACAGGCCCATCACGTGACCATTTTTCTACTCATATTTTCTTTTGTGAAAAGGAAACAAATTATTTAAGAAAGAAATTATGCAATGTCGTATTTAACTGTTTTCCAATTGTAAATCCATTCCTTCAGGCGGGAGTTGTTCAATAATATTTACTTACAATTTAAGCTCAAACATTTTTCATCGATGTTCAGCATTGTACAGTTCTGTAATTTTGGATTTGATATTTTAGGGTGCTTTCTAAATATATTCACTTGTCGCATAAGGACTCGAGCGACATGACTTTGCGTCGAGAGCTATATTGCATTTTATAATTTTTTTCTGTTTTACAGACATTCTCAAGACAGCGATTGATTGCTCAGTAACAATAAAATATTCACATCATTTATGTACATGTATTGCTTTTATTTGCAAGGTAATTTTGATTTTTCAATAAATAATCTACGATTAGCTTTTTGATAGCCTGTGTTTCCTTCATCAAATATAAAAAAATATTCTGCTTGTACGTTCGTTATCCTGAACAACATGAACTTACAGATTCTTGAGATACACTGCAGCCTTAGAAAGAAATTTCTTCACCTGAAACATTATGGTACTTAAACCATATATATATATATATATATATATATATATATATATATATATATATATATATATATATTCCTCAACATCACTAAAATAAGCCAATGCTATGTAAAATGCTGTTAATAGATTTGAGAATTGGAAGGCTGCTGGCAAACAGTGTACATTTCCTTTTCTTTCACAAACTATATTTATTCCGCTGTATTTAGTTCGCTTTACTTTCTTTTTTTTCACCTCTTTTTACAGCCGAACTTAGTCGCCATTTTTACAAATATAAGACAACGTAATCTAAACGCTCATTCACTATTTTCACCATTCAGCATAAGAAAATTTGTGACAATATATCGTCATCTTGCAAATAACATGTTTCTCCGTATAATAGTGTCTCAGAATTTTTTATTAATTTAATATATAGACATAATGACAAAATTTCATCAGCGATTTCATCCGCACAGTACTATCTTGATTATGCCGTTTTTTTCCCGAGGTCACTGAATGCCTCTGTTTCGTTCGCCAAACGAAATCGATAGTCCGGACTGAGGAGGGTATATCGACGGGAATTCTCGGGGTGATCAATCATTAAATAAGCTCTTTGTCTTGCACTTTTAAGCAATATTCACCTACTCCTATTATATTTTGTATCACTATACCACCCCTATTAGTTGTATTGTTATGATGTATATGTAGACTGCAGATTTCCTTAAAGTGTTAGCTAGACACAAATACGTGGAACACAAATACGTGGTTTCAGTGATTAGCGCGAACAAAGAAATAAATAAGCAAGACTTTCCGTGTGTATTAGCATAGGTAACTAATTTATATTGATATACAACTCGAAAAAACTAACTGGATCATTTATATGGTATTACAAAATTAGAACATATTTCTAGATCAAAGGTAGTTTCTCAGTGAAGCAGCTCTAGTTAATACAAACGTTTGTTTCTGATTTTGAAGCCCTGTACTTAAACAAACCCCCAGTAATATTCTTTGATACCTAAAATCTCCCCTTGCATCGTTCCTCTTATTGAGCATAAATTTGCAATTTTGAAAAAATAAATTCATCAGCGCATATTACGAAAATATACACTGTTTGCCAGCAGCCTTCCCATTCTCAAATCTATTAACAGCATTTTACATAGCATTGGCTTATTTTAATGATGTTGAGGAACATATATAAATATATATATATACATATATATATATATATATATATATATATATATATATATATAGATGTGTAGTATGGTGTAGAAATATGTTCTAATTTTGTAATACCATATAAATGATCCAGTTAGTTTTTTTGAGTTGTATGTCAATATAAATTAGTTACCTATGCTAATACACAAGGAAAGTCTTGCTTATTTATTTCTTTGTTCGCGCTAATCACTGGGACCACGTATTTGTGTTCCACGTATGTGTGTCTAGCTAACACTTTAAGGAAATCTGCAGTCTACATATACATCATAACAATACATAGGGGTGGTATAGAGATACAAAATATAATAGGAGTAGGTGAATATTGCTTAAAAGTGCAAGACAAGAGCTTATTTAATGATTGATCACCCCGAGTATTCCCGTCGATATACCTTCCTCAGTTCGGACTATCGATTTCGTTTGGCGAACGAAACAGATGCGTTCAGTGACCTCGGGGAGAAAAGCGGCATAATCAAGATAGTACTGTGCGGATGAAATCGCGGACCACAGCCAGTTGTTTAATAAATACAGCCATATCTGTTTGTAAATGAGATGAATTCAGTATTCATAAGGTGCTATTGTTGCCATTTTGTCTGTTAAATTAATAAAAAATTCTGAGACACCATTATACGGAGAAACATGTTATTTGCAAGATGACGATATATTGTCACAAATTTTCTTATGCTGAATGGTGAAAATAGTGAACGAGCGTTTAGATTACGTTGTCTTATATTTGTAAAAATGGCGACTAAGTTCGGCTGTAAAAAGAGGTGAAAAAAAAAGAAAGTAAAGCGAACTAAATACAGCGGAATAAATATAGTTTATGAAAGGAAAGGTCACGTAATGACCTTTTCTTGAAGAAGAAATTAATTTTTTTATGGATATATATTTTTTTTCAAGAAGTTCTCTGGAAATAATATACCCAGGAATTTTTTCGTAAAATTTGTAGAAAGAAAAGCTTGTGGGCTTTGGTTTCAAAGGTGTTAAATTATTCAAATGCTTTACAAAACTTTATGAAAAACGTGGGGCATTTATACTGTAACATGAAAAGCACATAATTCTTTTGGCGTGTGTCTTATTGTTTGAGACTTCAGGATCTTAACAGGCTTTATACTAATGAGTCAATGTAAGATTGAGTATTATTTAATGATATAATAAGCCTTTCAAACCTAAAGAAAATATATTATACTCTCCATAGTACATTAGTCATTAAATTTATCTATACTCTAACAAATTGCAATTCGAAATCGCATGTTTGTTACATATTTTAATGAGCGCCATAAAAGCGTCAGGTGCAATGTGCAACACCGGTTAAATACGACCATAAGTGGAATTACGGTAACGCTACAGCGCAGGTTAAATTCAACGCACTACGGTAACGTCATATGGCAGGTTTAATTTAGCACGCTACATTGGAGGTGACTTCAACTGGAAATATTATTAGTTTACAGAACTTATCGACGCCAGTATTGTTGTAGTGTTGAGAATCTGTGGTAGTTATGAGTGACAGGCGAGTAAAGTTCAAGAAAATGTTAATTAAAATAATACCATTTGATATTTAACGTGTTAACAGGTGAAAGCTCTCTCGAAATAAGTAACATCCAACGCTGCGTATTTGTCAGTGATTGGTAATGGTCCATCTAAAAATATTAGTAAAATAAACCTATTGGATAGTTGCAGAACATTTACTACGATACATATTTGGATACATACTAAAATTTTGACTTTTAAATATATATGTTCTTACGCAAATTGCCATTGTAAAAATAAAGTGCAATCAATTCCAAGTAAAAGTAAAGTGCAATCAATATTTACTTTTATTAAAAGACCCTCCTCAGGAAAATAAAACCCTCCTCGGATAAAATATTACCTAAAACTTCAATTTATATAATTATTCGCTATAATACTCGCCAAAGCGAAGATGGAAAGGAAGTTAGAAAAAAGGAAGCAAGGTTGTGTTTAATTTTTTCTCTTAATAAATGTGAAACAAAATTAATCCACATTACTGAAAAATAGATATTCAATTCGTTACAACTTAGGTCTATTGGTCAATACATTCTACGATATAATAATAGTTAAGATATAGTTAAATAATTTTATTTAGAAGAATTTACACTACAATAATTTAATAACCGCCATCACCAGCTGGAAGACATCCACTGCTGACTCTCTCATAATTAACCACAAATACCAATTCAGTGCCGCTTGTATCCAATGAATTTCCGCAACTTTTACCAGGTAATCCAGCGGAGGGCTCTCCCACTTAGCTTCTTCCAGCACGTATTCGCCATTTCTTCCCCAACGATGGAAAGATGGCTACGCATATGATTTGTATGTTAAAATGGCAATAAACAGATTTCCACTTCAACATATCAATTTTGTAAGCTATGTCAGTAAGCTTAGTCTCATACGGATCTTTTCACTTTAAATTATATTTAGCAGAGAAACCCCGGCCTTTTTCATAGCTTCCTGAGTGACTTTGAGTCTTTTTATGAAGTCAGTAGCAAGAAAGACCTAGGATCTTGCTATTGGGATAGTAAATATGTTAATTTTAATGAGAAAATAAATGTCAGTAAAGACAAATTAAAAAATCTAAGTTTACGTCATTCTATTAAAAATAAATGTTTTAACAGAAACATAATCTTTGGAGGAGTTTAAACGAGGAGTTTTCACTCGGCTGAACATAACGTGTCCGCAATAGAATCACGAGCAAACCGATTCTCCTTCGACCTTTTCGATTCTCCTCGTCACGTATTAAAGAGAAGAAAAATTCTTTAAAACGTGACGAAGAGAATCGGAAGGGATAATTTTAAAGCTCCACGTGCACGTTTCGTAATCGAACGGCCCGATCCAGACGATATAAACCTCCATTTATTATTGTAATATGCTCATAAATTAGGAGATTCGAACGTCATTCCATACTCAATATAAATTGTGAATTAATTTGTGCCGTTTGGTGGTTCGCAGTATGATAAGTATTATTAAACCGACGTTAATTTATAATGGTTATATTGAATTAACCAGCTTCCATGGGAGGAGATAATAAAAGAAATGTTAAATATTGAATATATTTCGCGTTAATTTTGTAGAAATTAAATGAAACTACGTGATGTAGTATTATTTCTACTTTCTTTAAGTTCTTTACCACGACCTAGGTTTCGTTGTATTACAAAATTTTCAGATGGGCTATTAGCAAAGATTAACTCTTAGGAACATCCAACAGCATTTATATGTTTCAAACACAATAGCCGAAGCCGGGTTTGTGTGTTTTCCCACTACTTATGTTAGTGAGTTTATTGTAGGGGAGCGGTGTAGGTTTTATTATATTTCCGAGAGTTATGCAAATTATATATAATAATTTAATGGGAAGTTCTAATCATATGTCAGCATCTGTACATATATATATATATATATATATATATATATATATATATATATATATATAATATGTATAGATATATATATATATATAAATATTTTTTTTTTAATTAAGGCGCATGTCATTATCTTAAATAATGAAATCCACTTTAATTTCATCATCCAATAAATGAAACTTCGGTGTTTTGTTATATATATTATTCCTGTTCATTTTTAGAATATTTATTAAACTCCACAATATTCACTTAACCAAAAACGGCAAATGTATAAAGTTAAATACAGATGCAATAAATGTAAATTTAAGACAGCTTAAATATAGAATGCTGTGCACAATTACTTTAATTACTCCAACCGTTACCAAGCCAAATTCTGTAATAAGAGGGACAGATATGCTGGCAATTTTATACATTAAATATTTATTTAACGACGGCGTAGCATTCACAAAAATGAAGTAGATTGGCTTGCTTGGAATGTGGGTACACGTGGAATGAATGTAAATAATAACTAAAAAGAAAATTTGAGTGGGACACGTGTACATTTGTTGTTTGGTAGAAAAATATTCCCTTACCTTCACAGCTTCATAGCGGTCTACACAGAATTACTTTTGTCCTGGCAAATTCGGAGAAACGCTATAATTAAGACCGAGGCACAATTTGGTACCTGTAAGTGGAAGGTGACTTTTTAGATTTCCATTTGTCACAGTCTTAGTTAGATTTCCTAAAGATATAGATATTTCTTGGAATTATATAGATGCAAAGAGATCTTCAATGATGTAAAGGAAAAAGGAAAAAACTTTTTTTTATATATAACATGACATATAGTCTATTTAAAATTGATAAGGTTAACTTTCATTAAAAAAATTCAAGGTGTGTGTATTTCAACACGCATTTGATCAGTTTTACATCCACCATTAGATCGGATATCTTCCACGTTTCTTTGTGATATTAATATAGTTAAGCGATGCGTAGATCTACACTTTCAATGTTACATTATTTTTTATTAGGCAGAGATCGCGATGAAAAAAAAAATATATTATATACGCAAATTATTTTATGCTGAAGAAAATTTCAATGGTGACTTTACATTTTTGTACTGTTTTTTTTAAGCTATGATTGCTAATTTAACTTTTGTTTTTATTAACACGTGTACATAGATAAATTGAAAGACCAACAAAAATATTAATTTTGATCTGAACCAAAAATTATTTAAGAATTTATTTCGAATGTGTTGCACACTGAAACGCACTAATTATATGTTTATACAAACTAACACTAGTATAAAGTCGAATTTTAAGGTACCAATAACGCGTTATCTATTTATTTCTAGCATTTTCGAGCCTTGTTTCCTAATTTGTCATAGCTTTATTTGAATTCCCACAATTTTTCAACTTTTTGTCATCAATAGTTTTAGCAATAATGTTAGGGTAAAGGTTAATTAGTTGATGGCATTAATTTTGAAAAATATTATCAAGCTGTTCGATTGGGAAGTAAGAATTCATCGCTCGTTGTAAAAATATTTATTAAGTTCCTAATATTGTTGTCTAAGGAAATTTCAAGCCATGACTATATTGATAGAAATTTGACACTAAATTATGTGAGAAATTTCTTTTTCCCAGTTTTTTCGGTTTTTATTTAATTCGTCTAGCTAACTGGTTGCTGGGTCGATAGCCAACTACAATTTAAAAATATAATTAAAGGCAGAAGTTAATCGGTGACTTGTACAGTCTTTATAGAAATACAATTTTACGGGGAAAACAAGACTGTCCAATTAAATCTACATTTTAATTAGGAGGTATTATGAATACTTTATATCAAAGCTAACATACAAAACTTTTAATAATAATATTTTCATAACTATTTTGAAGTAATATAGTATGCATACTTTAATTTTGTTTTCTTTTTTGCTTGAGCTTATTTTTACCGAACATGTTACGTTTATTGCTTTAACACTAGATTTGAATAAGTTGAAGGGGGAATAAGAAGAACAGTTTAAGGAACCATGAGAAATTGTTCATAATATTATTTTCAACATTTTAATGTTATCTTAAATTAATCTTAATTATCCCCCATTTCATCTACACTATTTAAGGAAACTTGTGGCCTATTGCAGGAAATAGTTACAAAAATATTTGTACTTTTCTGGTACATAGGGTACTATTATGTCCATGTCCTCGATTTATTTACAGTTAATTTAGTTTATTGTACTGCTGGGTTTATATTAGTATTATGAATCACAAGTAGAGACTTTAACATTAAACTCCTTAGTTCTCATTATGCAGGGGTAACACCTGCCTAATCATTGAGACTTGAGTTGAGACTTTGTTGATTTTAAATTAGTTTTATGCTTTAAACTCCGAGTTCAAACACCTCAAGTCTGGTATTGCCGGAGTAGTACCTGCCTAAACCATGGAGTTTGTACGTCTGCTAGTTTTAAATTAGTATTGCGAGTCCAAACGGAGCCCTTGTCATTAAATTGCGGATTCCAACTCCACAGTTCCGACGCTGCAGGAATATTACTTTTCTATACCGGGAGATTTGGGTGTCTGCTAGTTTTACTTTTGTATTATATAAAGATTTTTGTCAATGAGCCCTTAGGTGTAACTTTTCAGTCTTGATACTGCAATGATACGGTCAGCCTAAGTCATGACTTGATAATCTGCTAGTTTCAAATTTATCAATGATAATGAATGGTTTCAATTGAAAATCACTCAAGTCCACATTTCTAGCGCACCTGTAATGGCGTTAGGGTTTCGTTAAATAATATATCGTTGGCGCTTCATACGGAAATAAATACTATAAAAACGAGTAAATAAATAAAGCATACTAAAAGGTTAAAAATAATGTAAAAGTAAAAGAAATGAAGTTGAAAGGTTTTGTTATACAATCGATGGTGTATTTAAAGCCTAAGAATAATTATGGGTTATTAATCTGAGGCTTTGATGAGAATACGATATAGTTGGGGGGAGAGGTTGCATTCAGCAGACAATTTTTTTTATTGGAGATTGAACATCATATCAGGCTCTTTAATATTTTCACCAAATTATGTGTTGTAATAAAAAATTTGTCAACTTGAAAGTATAAAATTTCCCGCGTCATCTTGCGAAATTGTTAACTCATAATTATTATTTTCTAGCTTTTATTATATCAGTAATTGTATAATAAAACCACTTAGCTTAATTTTTTTTTCTCCCTTTATTTTATTTGATTAGTAATCAGAGTAAGTGGACACAACGGGCTATTAAGTCAAAAACGTTTTTTTGTAATTCTCGCATGGTTGACAGTATTGCAATAAACTCCTTTGCTTTAATCTGGAACGTATTTAATATTTCATGGAATTTTAGAACTTAAATGTGTGTTTCCAAACGACACTACTTCATTTCAATCATTGGCAACTATGGCGTCATTGTAAAAATATTCACTTTGTGTTTCGCCACAAAACATGCATTCAGTCCGAGAGTCATTTTTTATTGTCTTTTGTGCACCAACATTTCTATCACAACTACTTTTTTGAATTATCATTTAAAAATGAACATATTAATTGAGCAAAGTGGCTTTACATATGTAACAAGTCCCAAACTTTTTGTCTTTTCAAAGGAGGAGAGATTTCCTTTTTACAAATATTTAAATATACACAATTTTTATTGAATATTTATACATGTGCTTGACGTCCAACGTCACATTTAAGTAACACATTTGTTTTAAAGCGTAATTGTTTATTTATAAATGGAAACTTTTGTGTGATCCTCAATTTGTTTGCAACTTTTCGCTTAAATCGCATGTTTACATGGATGCTTGACTCTTCGACACTAGACGACTCCGTCTGTTTCACTATATTATGCTACCTTCTTATTGTGGTGAAGTAACGCAAAAAAAACTTTGGAAAATGCACAACTTTTCACATGTGTGTTCAGCGGAAGTAACAAAATACTCAAATTTGGTAGTTCAAGGCTTCTTCTTTTTTAAAGATGGCGAAATTTTTTTTCTGTTTTCTCACGATATTAATTTGAGTAGGGTTTTATGGAAAAACTGTATTTTCTTCATTATCTGTTCCCACATTGTGAAAATTGCTGACTTTATGAATGATGCTTTCATTGATAAATTCATCAATCTTCAAGTATCTTTATGTAGCACCGATTTTTGCAGCTGGGATAGTAACGTAACCGTACAGAAAATATACTTTTTGGTGTCATAAGCCTTAAATACATTATCCCCTAAACACGGCAAAAACTTGAGTCGGTTTACAAAAGCAGATAAGCTAACCGTTTCTTCCTCTAACGATGCCCTACCGAAAACTTTATATATATTTTATATTTACCATATATTCGCAATACTTTCTGCATTTAACTTTTGAAAGATTTTTCCGTCATGGAAAAACTTAAGTTTTATCAAATACTCTAATCTACTTAATAATATATGTAAATATCGTCACATCTTTGTCACTTTTTGGGTCGTGTTCGTCATCTATTTTCTCTGAATAAGACTATATATTCACCGCAAATATCCACGGAAACCAAGTTTCAATAAGAAAAATAAGTATTATCGTAATTCAGTACGGTGCACAAAGAACTTCAGAAACAAAACAATGGCAAGAAAACTTGAATGCAATAACATATTCTTATGCACTTACTTTTTTTTTAAATTCAGCTCATAGTGTTTTCCAGCACATGCTATTTTCACGAGCAATCATATATTCGAAAAAATTTTATTATTTTGCAGAATGCCATTTAATTTTTTTTAACTCTTTCTAGAAGTGACCCTTGACAATAAACAAAAATGCATTAATGTGTTTTAACAATTACTTATTCAAATTTTGTATATTCTTTCTTTATCCTCAATAGCCAATTCATAAATTTGGCTACTGTAATTAAATTCCAGAAGTCGTTTAATGAATTTCATACTTTTATCAAAATTACGAAAGTAATTTGTTGTTAAAGTTTGTTAAAGTTTAAAAATTTACGTAAATAATTTATTCAAAAATTATTCTCAAAAATGTTTAAATATGGAGTCTATAAGTACGGTAGTCGTTTACATAAAAAATTGTTAGGTATCATGTTTCACAGATAGGTAACACGTGACGATGATTATTTCAATTTTAAATTTTCTGATTATATAAAAATATGTATTATAATTCTTTAAAAATTTGAGGTTTTAAACATTGTCTAATCGTTGATATGTTCACAAGTTGCAAATATATTTCGGACTTAATTTTTTATCTGAATAAGGTAATAAGTTATTACCTTACTTATTACTAATAACTAATTGTAAATCATTAATCGTTTAAAGGTACTCAAGCATGGAGTAAATTTTTATCGTAAAAACGAAATGATGTAGGAATGTCCAACCTTCAGTTTTGCTTGAAAAAAAAATTATTTAAGTTAGAGATTGATCAGTATATATGTATATATATATATATATATATATATATATATATATATATATAAACAAGTATCTTTTAGCATTAGGTTGTGAAGTATCTATATATTTACATTAAAAAATTAATTTGCAAATTTCACGAGTATCGTTACAGGAGAGAGCCGTGCTGATGTGCACTGATTTCGTGTTTCGTAAATGTTTATTTTAAAACATTAATCTAAGGTTGATTTGGAATTTATAATAGTTGAGGCTGAGTTAATATCGCTTATATAACTTTTCGAGTTTCTTATTCTTACAGTGACTTATTGGTGTAAATTCAGCTAACTGGTTTCTATAAGGCCCCTTTGAAGTTACCTTATGTTATCCAATATAAGGTTTTTTGTTGGGAGACAAATTCAGCAAAGTATTTAAGCGCATGAAGTCAAAAATATTTTGTTAAATATATATTATTAAAAATTATTGATTTCATATAAGATCTCAATTACAATTTAAGCATAAAATTTGTTCTAAGAACAACATTTTATAAGAAAAGTTTGCAGCGATTCCTAAAAAATTTATATAAATAAAGGTACAATGAAGTATACGATTATGAGTTTTTCAATATTAAACACCACTTCCTCTTTTTTTGAAGAACTTTTTGGCTTTGCGGTATAAATTCATACAGGTATTGTCACTTCATGAAGCCACACACTTAAATATTATAATCGGCCGTTTGATTACATTTGTAATTCAGTTATGGGTCATCTGTGCTTAGCATTGTAAATCAGAGGTATTTCTCCATATATATGTGTATGTTTTGTCTTTTTAGTTATAATAGGAAAAGCATTAGACTATTAGTAACCGGCAGGCCGCGTGCTATGATTAAGTTATTCGATGGCTCAGTTTCTAGAGTTATTCTTCTCTTCGTAAAGTTCAGAAAATTTTGTTATTTTGATTCAAAATTGTCCAACCATGTTTATGATATAATCCCAGGTCGATTGATTCAGTAGTAAGTAGCTATTGTGTCAAGGTTTTATTTTTGTATTATCTTATTTTTATGCAAATTTTCTTTGACTTTACTCCAGGCAGCTCATTTTGATGGCAATTGTGGCATTTTAATATAGCTGATAATGAAAAAAAGACGACTAATTCTCATAAACAAAACATTTTTCGCCCGAAACATCATATTCATATGAAAATTATATTGGAAATTATTAAGGACAATTTTCTCAATAGAAAATATATAATATAAATTATATCTTTGATTTATATATTTTACGTCAAATAAATTATTCGTTTAATTTAATGATATTGGATAATCTATCGATTTGGTGATAAATTTTTACTCGATGTCGTGCTAATTATCTTGAAGCGATAATTGATGAATCATGTGAATATAGTTTTGTCACCGACTCCATATTTTTAATTAAGTTTCAGTTAAAAATTACCCTTAACAGTTTTGTGATGATTACTACTTTGTGATTAAAACGTCTATTTCTATTTGTTTTTTGTATTCATATTATGTATTAACTAAGCGTCTACTGAACGAACCTTCATGGACGTATATGTGTGAGTGATTTGAAATTTACTTTAACATATGTGTACAGCTTTATTATATATATATATATATATATATATATATATATGTATATTATATATTATATATGTGTTTACTTTAACATATGTGTACCTAGCGGTTGTATGCTTTATTATAGATTAGTTTTGGCAACAGAAGTTATAAAAACTTTAGTAATTTTACAAGTGTTCAACATTTAATATAAATTTTTGAAATATTATGGAAAAACCTCTCATCTTGCTTTGAAAATTGATATTTTTTAAATTTGTCATTTTGATCTGAATTTGCCTTTGAAAAATGACATGTGTCATCATTCGTTTAAATGTAGATATGAAGGAACGACATAGGCCTCTTGACTAATTTTTCTGTCAATTAGTTAATTATCAAAAGAGGAGCCTTTTAATATTTACAATGATTTCACATATTTACAAAACAAAAGTTTAAATTTTATAAAAAAAATTCAATGAAAACTCTTTTCTTCGACTCCTGTCGTTATATGGCCTCTTTTTGTCCTCTTCCTCTGCTCCCTGCTACTTTTATTCTGGCTTTTTTTTCTTTATTTTTGCTTTTTTCTTTGAACTTTTTATACCATAATTATATATTTAATTATAATAAAATTAAACTAAGAACTAAAAGAAAGAAGTGAATGTTATATCGGCTAGAAGATTTCAGTATCATTCCAAAAGCCGTTTAATAAGTAAATTGTATAAAAAAATATTTAAATTGTTATAAAATGAAAGTTTAAAACTGTTTTTCACGGTCAGATTAAATTGGTTACATGGAACTGGATTGGTTCTTAAAAGTAATTAATAAAAAACAACGTAACTTTTAAAGTTCTATTACGGAACTTTCTAATGAAGAATATTTCCTGAAAGTGAGGAAAAATTTTAAACGAAATGTAATAAATAACGTTACCAGATACAAAAAAATGTTATTTTAAGTTACGTTACCTACACTAATGTAGACATACGTATACACCTGCACTAATTTAGATGCACGATGAATATCTCTATGAAGAAGTAAACAATGAAACATAAAAACATTCTGGTGCGTATATGAGAATGATTTTCTTTTAATGAAACGAACATCGTAATTGGTGTACATTATCTTTACTTAACTTCAAATTATTGACCCGATATTTCCTTATAAAGTCATCTCCTATCATAATTATTAATACACATAAACAACAGAAATAAAAATACTTGGTTAATCTTGTGCTACTGACTGATGCGCGGTTGTATTACAGAGTTTTCCATTCTATTTTGTGTGTAAAATTAGGCTGATTAATTGATGATTTTTGATATAGAATACATCACAACTAGTACAGAAACTAAATTCAATTTTGAAATATATTATAAATAGATATTGATCTATGTAATCGTTACGATGGGATATCCAACATTTGCCGGAACAGGATACAGAGTCTGGTAGCGCTATTCGAAATTTAGTAGTTCACTACGGTGCATTCAGATATTTAAAATTGGATTCCTAGATTCAAACGTTAATAATTTATAAAGAACGTTAATTTATAAAGAACTGGATATTAATTTACACTACTTACGCCAACCAACGGAAGTCAGTAATATGATCATTCAGTTTAACTTGTTATGGAAACCCGTGTTGATTTTTAGTGACTGTTGTTTATGTCTGCTTATGACATGAAACTTCATTTTTTTTTCATTTCTGTACTTCAAATTACCTTTATATTTGGGTGAAGTTGTTTGTAGTCGGTTTACTATTGCTTATAAATATCCACAGTAACTTCAAATCCACTATATATTTTGGTTTTATAATTATAAAAATTAATTTGAACAAAGAAGTTAGTTGATATTATTAGAGGGATTTAATAAGCCAAACTTTTTAACACAATTTTTAACCAAAATTTTTAATACAATTATTAGTGTTAGAAATGATTGATAGACACAATCGCTGCAAAATAATTTAATTAGTTGTCTTTAAAGTGTTGTAACTATAAAATAAAGAAAATTATAATTTGATTAATTATCATCAATCTAAATATTTCATCAATGACAATGATCTAACTTTCCGTAAACTTATTAAAGATATAGTTCCTTTTATGAAAATATTGAGAATACAGTAAAATATTTGCTGTACCTACTCTACTTTTAACTATCAAGTGGTGAAATCAGATAATTATTAATTTAGATCTAATATTTTTATTTTATATGCATGGACCATGATTGGGCAGTATTTGGCACAGTCTCTAGAAAAAATCTATTCAAAATAATTTGAGTTAAATGATAAACATTTTTGCATTTCACATTGATGTGATTGCATGATTGAAGCAAATAGTTTGTGTTAAGTGATTTGTTTTTATATTATTATATCAATTTAAAATGACAAATACTTGTGTAGATATAGTTTTAATGGCCGTGCCGATCCCCGTTAACTCTCCCCAGAAAAATGTTGTCTACACCAATGTTATTGTATTATGCTTTTACTCAATTTATTTCATTTCCTTAACCTAACTACTTCCTCTTCCTTTCTAATCCCGATGGAATATATCCACCACCTTCCAGGGGTTTTCATTGAGTAATAACACTGATGTGTCGTATTTTGAAATATATGTCATAGAATATCACCTATTATGAACCAAGTATGGGGTTTTAACAAAATGTTGAACATATATCTTATACATTAATAGATATTTCTATAATCTTGTCTGCATTTGTGTATTTTTTGTTTATTTTCCAATGTATGAGATATCCATAGTTGTATTTTAAGTACCACCTTATGATGCCAGAGTTATTTGCAGAACTGATAATATTTAAAACTGAATTTCAAAGTCTACTTAAATTTTCTTGAAACATATTTCTGTAGTAATGATATTAAATTTTATAGTAATATTATTTTTACTTGTGCTTCTTGTGAAATATTTTTTATAACGGTTAAATAAATAAATTTATTGAAATAAAAATTACTTTTGTTTATAATGCCATCTATGAGCATTAGTACTGATTACACATGGTACTCTTGTCGGGGAGGTGGGGATAATTAGAGGAGAGAAGGAAGTCACTTTAACAGCGTCTGCGAATCCAGACTTTTATGAAAACTTGTAACGCATTTATTATATGGGTTGGTAACGTAGTGTGCATTATGTGGATTAGCTCTTGTATTGTAACGAACTACTTGTATGGAAGGTTGAAACTATATTTTCGTTGGCTAAATATTTTTCTTTTTCTCTTTTACTATTTCGTCAAATTGTTTTATACCAATTAAATAATCAAGCATAAAAAATGCATTTCGCTTTAAACTTTGATGAATTTGAAGACTAAAATGAAATATTTTAGGTTTTTTTAAATATATTATGCCGTCTCGCTAACTCTTTCATTTTTTTTATAATTCTCAATATCAAATAATAATATAATATAATAATAATGTCCAGTTTCAATTGAATATTAAAAATACAAAAGATTATTTAGGGAAAATGCAAGATTTAGTTATAAATGTTAAGTATATTTGTTTATATATTAAAATTAAAACAACAACGCTATCGAAATTGTGATGACAATTATTTTATTTACAACTAGCAGTAAATACCCGCTTTTTTTTTGATAGTATGTTTATTCATAAATCACACATTTTTGTATAAAAGACCTGTGTCAAAAAACTTCCCTTTTTATTACTTTTTTCATGTTTTGTATATAGCTATCTAACAAACTAAACACACATACATACAAACACACACATATATATATGTATATATATATATATATATACATAGATGCGTATGTATTAGATAATTTTACTCATTCATAAAACTGTAATGTATTATTAATGTTAAAACAAATGGGAAGGGATGGGTTGCGGGAGTGAAGAAAAAGGGTGAGAACATTTTACACATTTCAACCCCCATTTCTTCCACACCCTTATAGTTATCGACGCGCAATTGCCATAGCGCTCGATGGGAGGATTTAAGCTACTACCACGTAGGCATACCGTTCATCTCTTATATGTAGTTTTGGCGACAGAGTGCTATATAAGTACGCACAACCAATTTTATATAATATATATGGATAAGTTATAATAAGCGGTATTATCTCCCGTTTCCGCGACCTTAACAAGTAATTATTGATATTCGTATGTAGATAACTTACTTACAGAGTACTACTGACCTCTATTATACTAGTATGCAATATAATAGAAGTCAATGGCAAGTACACCACAAAAACTTTCACCACCATACCTATTGTTATTCGTGAGGTTTTGTTAATGAGATTAGTGACAATTGTGACAGTGTTTCTGAAATCCTTGATGTCAGCCAGTTCAGTCAGTCATTGTCGGATTTTGGAGTTTTGTGAATGCCACACCCTTGTGGAGATGATATTTGCCTCATGTAAGTTTAAACAAACACTCAAGATTTTGCCAAATTCCATCCCATGTTTATATTGGAAGCTATTATTAAATTAAAATTGACTTAATATCACAATTAAACGCAGTATAGATTAAAGAAATGACATTAGTTTTGGATTATTATGGTTACGGATTGTCAAAAAACTTAAATAGATATATAATTTATTATGGAACCTACAGCAAAAGTGTAGAAATATTATTAATGAGTGAATAAGTCAATAAGGCAAATAAGGCGCAGTGACCGTTATGTCTAAAAAAATTACAGGTAAAAGATCGAATATTATATGTCTTGACGGGTACCTCCAAAGTGTCTACAATATTTTTAAAAGCCAGCCGGAACAATGAAAATCAGTTGCATAGCCTGAGAAACCTTGCGAACTGGAATAAAAAAAAATGAAACCTGGAAAGAAATCTATAATAATAGGATATGTTGCACAAGTCTTTAAATAAAATAATCTGCCGCTTGACGTCAGAGGATGGACTTGCACTAAAGACAATCGTAAAAAATAAATTTATTCCTGAGTGTATTATGCAGAGAAGTTATAAAATGACTGTAAACAAAATTGATGTAATAAAAATCGTATTGATTTATTATGAAAAAAAGAAGAAATGATTCTGGCTTTTAATGATTTTATATGATACATATTTCAGCTTTTCATTTGATGGGTGGACCAGCATCAAATATCGGAAGTGCTATGAGTCGCGTTTGCATATTTTGAACAGAATACAAGTTTATGTATCCGGGAAAAGTGTTCCCGAAGAGACTAAACAAATATTCAAAAACACATTCAAAAGATTTCAATTGGATTTTGAAAAATATATTTTGGTCCAAAAGTAATTAAAATGTTTCGAAGGGAAAGATCCAGCAAGACTATCCTATGCTTAAACCACGCAATATATCTAGGGGTTGCAGATATATTTCATAAAAAAATCAAGCGTCTGTCATATCCGCGTCTTCTTTACAAAGATACTGTTAATAAGTATGATCAAATCATGGAGATCAAAAACCTTTCTGAGGAAGATGAGGATCACAATGCTAAATATGAAGCAAAGTGCTCATTATGACCAATTAATGAAATTAAAAAGTGCTTGATGAAATTAAATTTTCGGTGTAATTGTTTACGAAAAGTTCACTGAAAAACAACCAGTTGCAAAAACAGGTTAAAGCAGAATTTAGAAGAGAATTCAATTTATTACTTGATCTCAAAACGAGGTAGAATTTGATATTTTTAAAAGCAGAAAAGTTCCTAGATTAGATGATGAGTATTTTTGATTAGTATAATTACTTCACTTTGTTTTATATAATAATTAAAAGATTTTATTGCCTAAAATAAATCTGTGATTTTAATGATTAAGATTTATGACTAGGTATTACATGTTACTGTTGATAATTAGTGTAATTACTTTATTGAGTCTCTTTGTATTTAGAAAATTTTATTACCAAAAAAAATATTCTACGTTTATGAAAATAAAATATACAAATTTTATAGACCTCAAAATAACATTAGAAATGCTAAAATTTTTTTATTTTTAGTAAGATTGAGGTTTTTTGACATACTTTTTTTAATTAATTCAATTGTTATTCCATTTTAAAAAGTCTCGAAATCTCGAAACGTCACGGAACTTTGATCTATGGATGTCTCATGTCCCGGTACTTTTCAAATGTTTAAACTTATCAAATACTAATTTTCATACTGAGAGTAGTACAAAGACTAAGGACAAGGTTTAATTTATCTCAGCTCGATGCTCGATTGAAAATAAAACTATATCCCCCTAAAACACAATAAAACATATTTGAATTTTTTGTCAGCTGTCAAGCGATCGGACTTTAACAATAACTGAACTTTTCTTAAGTTTATCTAATAAAAATTATGCTTTTAATGCTTAATAAAAATTATGCTTTTATTGCTTCTCGAAATAACTCTCTACAAAATTAATAATTATTCAAAATATGTAGGTAGAGCTTTTCCAAAAATTTTATTTCTCATAATTTATCTTTATTAGATCAATAAAATTAATTCAATACAATAAACCATACATTGTTTTTAGTGGAAATTCTATAAATCAAGGTCTTAATAAAACCCGGCAATTTTTTTTCCCGCTTCAAACTTTGCAATCTTACGAATTTTAAATTCTCTTTTAAAATTAGTATGGTCGAATCATTTCCAAATATATACTATATTTGAAAACTACTCAACCATACTGATTTTACCACATTGTATTCCGAAATTTTGATATGACAATATATAAAAATCGAATTTATCTTCTTAAAATATATACATGGAAATTTAATTTGTAAATATACCTATATATTTTCGTACATTATATATACTATTTTGGATAAGAAGACAATTGTTGTGGCGAAAAACACGGAGTTGAGAAAATCTATAAATTATTTTATATTTTCATAATTCACGGAATTCTACCGAACCGATATTTAGTAGTCATGTTATTTCAATCGTTGTTTAGAAAATTATTTACAATAATAATATAAAAAAATGTACATCATTATCAATTCATCAAAACAAAATTGAAAATGCGGGTGCAATTTTAATAAAAATAGTATATTGAATGGCATTAATAATCATTTCTAACATCAGTACATCGTTAGAATGGAGATTAATCATTTTTACTTTTGTATGACTAAGAAAAACTGCGTTAAAATTTCCATTTCAGTTTCAACAAAATTGGGCACTCACTTTTATAATAACGTAATTATAAAAGAAAAAAGAGATCTATTGTAAAAAATACACGTTCTTTTATCAAATAATCACCGATTATTAAAAATGTCGACCTGTATTTACTGTATTCCAGTGTAATAAAGAATTTAGTGAATAAATATCTTTAACCTTGCAAGTCATACCTGGGTTTGGTTAAACGGAGGTTATTGTAATATTGAAATTACTATTGAAACTTAATTGACATATTCATTGCTAACCGAAATTTATTGATACTCGTTACAAACCGTGATTGATTTCACGACCATTTTCTTCATGAAATTTACAATTTTTTTTGTTCTTAAGTCACCGAAACTCATTTTCTAACTGAACAGAAGGACGAACGCAATGCTTTTTGTATACCCTTCCGAAGATTCTGGAAATAGTTAGATAAAGGTAATGGGTTTATTAGTTACATAATGTACAAATACAAAAATAAAATCAATGTATTTTTCTTTGTACTAAGTTCATTTAAAATATGTTTAAATGCATCACTGTTAGCCGGAAATAACATGACTTGAGATGTAGACTCAGTAATTGCCATTAACGTATGTCTCTCTACTATAGCAGTACGTTCATAAGAAGTTGTTTTAACCATCATCAGTAAAACTTACTTAACTTGTCCACGGTTATTGCTTTGATATTCAAAAGCACGTGCCGGGTGTTCATCGTTCCAAAGTCCCTCTTTTTCTTATTTCTGTATTGGTCAATATAGACGTTAAACATAAAATAATACACGCTCATGAAGAAATAACGTAAAACGATCCAATAACGAAGTGCACGGTAATGTGACAAAGTGAGTTACAAGATAGAATACGTCGTTCGTAAACTAATTACTGCCCAGGTCTCGCGGACACAGCCGGTTAAAATTCCTTCCATATTTCGCTTCTTATTGAATTCTAAGCATATATGAGGACATTCCAGTGAATGCGGATCGTACGGGGTTGACACGTGACGCCTACTTGTCCCTACACTATTTTGTTTTACGTGTGGGATGTCACATTAATCCATGGATGCAATGTAGGTTATATGCACAGAAGCGACTTTGAAAAGGTGATCATTTTCAATTCAATCTATTATATGCATATATTGACTGTTTGGGATAAGTACCGCATATTTGAATTAATTTCTTTGCATTATATTTTGTATGGTGCAGCAGTAGTTTGCAGAATTCTAATAGGAATTAATTCAATTTTTCCGTTAATTATTGTCAGTTAAATTAATTTTCCTTGACGAAAAGTACTGATAATATGAATACCTTATTAGTATTTTACTTTTTTGAATATTATGAGAATTTACTCTTTTAGGTCTGTTTCGTATTTAGCAGATTTCATTGCCAAACTATGATTATGAGAATTAAACATACAAATTGTTTCGACATTAGACAAGAAAAAAAAGACTTACTTAGGTTTGTTTATATAGTTCAATCACACTTTCATATCATTTTCCTAATTTTTCATTTCATAGCTTTTGTTTTTTTGTTTACCACATCTGAATTACACGAATAATTTTTTGAAATTTTTCTTATAGTTAACCTATAAATATGAACAAGGTATAAAGTTTTTATTTCTTTAGGTTACTCTATGAGGAGTTTTATGGAATAATATATTTACATTTATAAGACAATTACGTAATGACTCAATACAAATTTCTGTATAATGTTCAATTCTCAAAGTCTCATGTATACAGGAGTATGTCTTTAAAATGCACCTATCCAATGAAACGCGTGGGAGTAAACATACAGTAATGTTATGTTTTGGTTTATGTATTAGCATATTAATTAATTTTAAACATACAACATTTTTTTAAATAATAACATTTCAATAACAACTTCAAAATAATTTTTGAATTGGACGCGAGCGAAATTATGAACAAAAGTTATTGCATTGCGTATTGATCTGATCGTGAAGAACAATATATTGCCTTGCAATTTCTGTCAGCTACATTTCGTTGAACTCATTATTAAATTCTGTAGTGATATATTTTTTAAAAAGAAGAAAGCTCTATTTAAGCAGAATTTGTTTCTAAAGATATCTTTACTTATATTTACCATATAAATTTACCTTTAAAGGTAGACTTTTGTTGATTTTTGTTTTGTCCCACCGGTAATTTCAATATTTTTACATAGCTTTAAAAGAATTAATACAATAAATCAGGTCTCTGTATCGTGAACAGTGGTAAGAAGTATATAAAATTAATTTTTTTATAGCTCATTACGAGATACTATAGTAATAACATTTATAATTTAAAAGTTAAAAGTAAATTGGGGGGCGTCAATACAATGACCTGATGATGTTTGTAATAAAAATATTTACCTGAGCAGAAGTAAATTTAAATTATTTTCATTTTAGGTTCATTCCGAGAAACAAGTTAGAGAAAGCTTTGCTACTTATAACAGACGTTTATTTATTTGGCAGGCCTTAGGGCGCGCTGCAGACACACTGTGGTTTCCGGCGGAGGTTGCGCGCTGAATTTGGGTTAAACATTAACGATCATGTTTCAGTATCGGACAGTTTTTCAATGTTAGGGTACTTCGCGCTACCGCACTGCATTGGCTTTGGCTGCAATTGCGCCTGGATGACAGGTGGGGTCCGTGTTTGTATACATTTAATGCGCTTTATGTGAATAATTGCATTATAGGAGCAAAATATTAATTTCTTTTAAAGCCGTGTTTATGCTGTCCGGGCTGTTCTAATGGTAATTACAATAGTGCAAAAATGTTGGCCAGAAAACTTTTGGATCTGGTATTAAAATTTTGTTTTAATTTTTTCCATTTGTAAGCGGATTTATAAACAAGAGGTTTCACCTATTGATGAAAAAGAATATGTTTATTTAGCAGCATAACTTATTTTCCTGTTTGTTTTGTCACTGTAAAGTATAATTATTATATTCAACAGGAAACCTGTATTGTTTGTGAATTAGTATAACAAGTTTTTCCGAATTCCCTCGAAAATCTATCTAAATAATATATAGCATTTATTAATTTGAGGCTTTATTATGATGAAGTAGTTTATTTGCTAATGGTAATTTTTTTTTTCAACATTTTCTAAAACATAATAACGTTTAAATATTTTGTTACCGTAAATGGAATTTCTATGTAAAAAACTAACTTAAAAAAACGATAGAAAACGTATTGCTCAATGTTCAAGGCCGAATAAGATATAAGGTACTCAAATAATAGTTTAAATTCCATACATTTTGCCTTGTATCATTTTAAAAAGCTGGATATGAGGGTCTCAAAAATATTTTATAATTTTAGATAGCATATTTTCAGAGATAACTGAAAATGTGCAGAATATATTCCTTATGTCATATTTCTTTTCGATATTGCTGAAACTTTTCCTTAATCTTCGTATTTTTCATTATTTTAATAATAATAAAGACAACGCGAAAGTTGCAGGAAAATTAAAAAATTAATTTAGATGTAACAGTTTCGGAGATATTCACGATGGAATATATATTTATAAAATATGCATCCACCTACATAATTATAAAAGGTATTATTACAAATGAACTCCATGTTAATAATGACTTACGATAAATAATTACATTTCAAACGATGTACGGACCTCGATGCACGAGATCAACCTGCACTTGAACGGTTTTTTCTTTTATTAATCTTGAAAACTGAGATAAGATGTACAGTCAGTGATATAAACCATATTTTACACTTATGTACTATTTTAATGTTAAAAAAATCTACCAAAATAAATTATTAAATGCGTTTCGTTTGCCAATATTTTAATTAAATCTTTATACCTTATCGAGTTCACACATTTTTTGCAACGTATGCTTATTTACTTTTGTCTATATTTAATATCTAGAAGAATAGTTGTTTATAAAGTATACAAAGATTAGTTCAATCTAAGTGCCGATTCAAAAATGATAAGTTAATTAAAATGCTTTTTACAATTTTGCTTTATTACGCGGACAGCATGATCAAAATTTGCGTCATTAGTCGGCTGATTCCATTTTCATCTTATATTCATGTTTGTTTAGTTACATTACGTGGCCAAGTGTTTTATTTAACTCAAAACAATTTAACATGTTTATAATGATATTTATATGCATGGATAAAACAAGGCCTATATTTTAAAAATATATTTGATGTATTTTATTAAAACTTTGCAAAGATAGAAACAAGCACCAAAATGGTAAATTTGGTGCTTGTGGAATTTAATTTTTATGCTCGAAGCTAACTTCCAATAAAGCAAAATTACAAATTCAATAGAAGTATATTAGTTTAAAGATCTATACTTTTCTCATTTTGAATATGGTTTATAAGAACTGGTTAATGATTTTTTTTTAAACCGTAATAATAGTAAATATTTCCTACCATAGTGGTATAAACCCCACCGCAAGCTGTGACCATCAATTTACGACACCCTTAAACGAACCCTTTCAAACCGGAAAATTTTTCGTAAGACAGTCACAGCACTGCGTCGCCTCGCGTGACAATACTATTTAAAGGACTACAAAAACATCTTATCACTTATTAATCGTCGGTTAAAACGAGGGAAGATTGAGCCGATTGAGTTGAAGTTAAAAATAGGAGTTAGGGCGTGTTCAGAGTCCTTTGTGAAAATATTTCTTACTTGGTCACATATTTTGTTTGGCAGAGATAAATATGAAAACAATTGCTTACAAACATTATTATTTGGATATGATAGTAGGTAAATTTGGTTTTTAGGTTTTCGCAGTTAAACCACGGATTCATTTTATTGTGTTTTATTCCGTTATTTCATCAAAACCTCACTGTATATACAATTGTAAATTTATCCGCTGAAAAATTAGAACGCAGTTACAGTAAAATTACTAATATGTTTCAAATACTGCTATTTACTTGTTCTCGTAAAATGATAGTGTTTTTTACACTACTCGTCTAGTGGGGCTTCATTGGATATTTATATAATGATTGAAATTAAATTAATGTTCCTTAGGCAATTTTATATTAAAGAGTATTGTAGTTTTTGGTTTTTTTTTCAGTCAAAATACGTATTCGCTTCATTTTATTTTTCTATTTTTTTATTGAAGCCCTACTTTTTAACCAACTGTAAAGATAACCGCTTAAAAACCTGCACGTAGATGCAGCAAAATTAATAATACAATTTTTTAAATGTGCTCCTATTTACTTGTGACTTGAGGGTAGTTTCTATACAACTCCTCCGGTGGGCCTCCATTAAAATAAAATTAACATTTCTTAGTCAATTTAAAATTTGAAAGTCTAGTCTCGTTTTGCTAAAAATTAAGGTTAAAACTGATTTGTAACTTTGGTCAGTTACAAATTAGTTTGAACCTATGTACCTTAAGTGCATTGCATTTTTTTACTTCCATCGTGTGATCTTAGTACATAAAACTTTTAAAAGTAATACATTAATTGTTTTTTAACGATCCATCAATCTAATTTGACAATATTGTAATAAGACTTTTTTACATTTCATTATCACATGAAACATTATTTATTCCGATTATACTTCAAGACATAAAATTTAATTAAATTTGATACATTTATGAGACATTATTCTTAATTATTAGACATTAATTTTTAAAATTTAAATTTTCCTTTTTTATTAAAATTATTGCAAATTAATAGTTTTTAAAACTTCCAGTGCTACTTCCGAACAATTTTCATTAGTTTATTCATTATGCACACTATAAGCACAATACCATGAATTACGGACCATTTTCAAATAAACCATTTTTACTTCATTTTAACATCTATCTAAATATATTATTTCTAAAAGGTGTTTTTTGGTCGAGTGGCTAGATCTCTTTAACTACTGCACCAAAAAAAATTAAAAAAATACCCACTTAAAGCTTATGTTTTCTACTTTGGGGGAAAAATAGAAAAAAATTCGTAAAAAATCTTTTTGTTAATAAAAAAATTAATTTTTATAACAATTGGCATGAGCGCCATCTATGGGCGACACATCAAATATCTTAGCCAAATTGTATACTTGGAACACGCTAGATGGCGATATAGTGCGAAGACTTCGCACGGGTCAGCTAGTAAGAACTTAATTTTAATTGAAACGATTTACATTATTGTTGTTGAAAAGTTTATTTTACACTTATTAATTTATTGAGTAAAATATGTCAATATTGAATTTAATTATAATAAAGTTTAGTATCCCTCACATGCATGTAAAATCGCGTAGAAAATTCCAATGGCGATTGAATTAAATCGATTTCATCAGTTATTTTCTTCATTGGCTCTTTTTAAAGCTTTCTTCTGATATGACAATTTAATATTTCCCCATCGTTTATATTTAGGTCGATGGTACGTTGGAATTCAGGTAAAAAAACAATTTTATTCACTACATTTATTGATATAATTTCTAACAGGAACTGTACGCATTATGACTTTTCCTCGCCTGATATTTTGATAGGGCTCATTCTTCTCATTATGCTGAACGTAATACGTTTTTAATAAATATGAATAAACTCAGTCGTTTTCTAGCTAATCACCTTCAAAGCAAAAATATAAAAAAAAACAAAATTTCGATCTATAAATCGAAAAATAATTTCGATACCTTTATCTGATCAAAACATGCTACTTCCGTAAAAATGAAACTTTTAAAACTATCAGAATACCCTTTATTACATTAGATATTACTGAAAAGTTTAATTGACGATTAGCAAAGTGGTTGACAATTTTTTCATAATTTTCATTATTCATCAAAAAATGGCGAATTCGAAAAAGTAAAAAAAAAGCTAATTATAAAAATTGGGTTCAAAATACTTATTTACAATAATGGGCAAATATATAACTTATATGTATATTTTAATATATACACTTTATTAAAGGAAATATTTTCAGAAGACTAAACCGCAGAAAAGGTCAGTTAATGTGAAGGAAAATGAAAAGAATTTTGATTTTATCAAACCTAAATATAAAATCACATGGAATATATAATAATCAAAAATAACCATGGCCTTAAAACGATGTTAATGGTGTATTTTAAGCAGTTTTATTACTAACGTACATAACCTGTTGATTTACTTATACTTAACCGACCGCTTGATAATTTTCCTCAATCGTAATTGAGGACCATTAACAAAGGCAGTGAGTTTCTCACGATATACACAAAATGAAAAATTAAATATTGTTGAGGCCCTTATACAATAAATATTGAATCAAAATGAAATTGTTCGAGTACTAGTTATATTTAATTTGAACCAGATCACTTTTTTATCCCCTTGTTTTATTTTTTTCTCTTGATTACTTTGTCTTACAATTATCACATTTTTAAAATTGTGTAAAAAATCTGTATCATGCTTATCGACATTGTTTGCGTGGAAGTTTTGATTTAAATTTAAACGTTTAATAATATCGTGCATCGTTATAAACACACACTTAGATTAGTACGTAATTTTTTGAGTTAGGTCGATTGTGGCTTCTAATTACGTTGAATATTTTCCAACCGCGTGTTTGTATAAAGGGCTGCGGAGGGCGTCCGCGTTCATTGGGGCTCGTCCGTAATTTATCTTTATTCGTGGTCTTGCGCTTTTGTCATTGACCTACACATAACTGTCAGAGCTAGAAAATATTTTTTTTACTGGTTTTTTGTATAATGTGGTGGTTTGATATAAAGCATATAAGTTTATAAAGGATGTATGTTTGTATGTATAAAGGATGTAAGAATCTTGAAACTGATGATAGACTCGTCAGTAGATGATATCATTCTCTATGTTAGGCTATTGATACGTGCGTGCCTCTAGCCAGCCCTAGCAAATTTCAGCTACAGAAACACTTATTACATTTTTTAACATATAATTACTACTATCGGGCTTTACTGGGCACTATTCAGAAATTCAAATAATTTAAATCCCATTAAAACATAAATGTTAAAAGACACAAGATTGCTGATAATCATGGTTTTAATGTAAATCATGCAATACATGAACCTTCTCAGTTCAAATTTGATAGTTTTTTAATTAGGGTGAGATACTTCAGAAGGAAAAACGGAATCATTACGAGATCGCTTACGTATTTGGCTATCTGTGTGTTAAATATTAATTATTTTAATATGATTGAAATAAGTTTAATAAGATTTATTTTATTATTAGAAGTATAATTATGAAACATAACTAATGAAATGGAAAACAAACTTGTTCATTCAGTTGGAACGCAATGAATCATTTGAAATAAATTGGAGGAATAATTTTGTCGAAGGGTTACGACCAGTCCAACTTTACTTGATTATTTTTACAAATATTTCATAACCTTCATATAAGGCATCCTCAACGTGTTAAATTTTACGTTGTTAGAATTATTAAAAGTGACCTAAAGATTAATTTTGATGATACGTCAGTGAGTGAGCGATTCAGCAAGTGACAAATTTATATATTTCCTTAGGACCACACCTCGTGATATATTCAATATACGATATTAAATCCTCGTATTTTTCCATCAGTCCTCTTACTAATGAATACCGTTCCAATCTAATTTCACATTTTTATTTCGAATAAGAACTAAGTTACAGGGGTCATAACTGGTACTAAATGTCCTGCGGTGTGCGTACGGTCTGTATTTTGGGACCTTGTCCTGCGAAGTTTTATTACGCGAAGTGCGTTTACACAACAATTTATTATTAATGTGAAATACTATAAAAATAATAATAAATAATGAAATAATACATTTGGTATAGACTTTCTTTAGTCTTTTCCATTTAGTCTACGATTTGTAGTATTCTTCTTTATAAAAGGGTCACGACGTCTTAATTAGAATGTGACGTATTTTTGACACCTTAACCAGCTATGAATTCTTCACCCTTAAATAGATGATTTAATGGTATATAAGCAGCGGCTTTACACAGTCTCTCATACATGTAGTAGTAAGACGTCAAGGGCATATCCTTTTTATTATTGGATAAGATGAAAATTTTGTGGATTGCAGGTAATACAGATCGTTGTGTGCTTTTATAAGGATAATTGAAGAATAGTGTTTGTGATATTTTCTTCATTCTAGCTTAAAAAATATATTACTAAAAGAGACAAACAGATTAAAAAAGCACAGAATAATATACTTCTCTTTAATATTACTTGAAAATAAACGGTTAAATAAAAAACATGTTAGCCGTAACACTATCATTCTAAATGCCACGTATTAAAGTTGAAAAATAATCATGGATAATTGTATGATCCCATTTAAAAACATTGGAACGATTATAGCAAATTTAATTCCTAGTTTATTTTTGTATTATTTTTTCTCCTAAATATAGTGTTGACTAATCCTAATAACGCCGATCTCATTGAAGTCCAACAGCTTTCCTGGCTGCAGCATCCGATATTTTGTTATCCGAATTGTGTGCCGAACGATTTGAGGCCAAATACGATATATTTGCCATAACCGTAACATTAGCTGTAGTATTGTATCAAGCACATGACAAGATTGTCATGCATTAGAATTATATGCTGAAAAGCATTTAACTCTAATGCATAATGATCTTGCCATGTGCTTAATATGCATTAGAATTATATGAGTTTTTGACTCTGATATTTCTACTAATCTTGGCCATAAATAATTTTAGTATTCGGTAGTTTAGGGTAGCCCCACGATCACCTTTAACTCCATCATTAGACTCGGGATATTACACAAGACTAACGATCTCATATAGAACGATGTTACCATTACCAATTTTTAGCAACATCCTCAGCCTATGGACCTAATGCGAGATAAAAGGTCTTGCTGAGGTGAATTAAATGTGTCCAAAAATGATGGGTAAACTGTTCGCCATTATGAAGTTATTATGATCACTGTTCGACTCTGTCATAAAATTATCTATATTATAAGTATATAAACTATTTATTTATATTTATAGCTTACTCGAATAACAGAAATTTGGTGAAAATTTACTTGCAACGTTTAATACAAACATGTGTTATGACTGAAAAACATGTAGTTAAACAAAGCTTGCAAAATGAAGAAGAAAAGGAAACGTAAAAGTACGCACAAAAACTCCCAACCATGAACGATATTTCGGGACACTCGGCTATGTCGCTCTCACCAATAATTTAATCCCATAAATTTTTTTCATGCTATGAAATGTTACTTCAAAATAGTTTAAATGGCTTAATGTAATGAGATTATGGTTAAATTTTAAACGAATGCTAGTGCTTCAGACACTGAACAAGTTTTCATAAACCTGCAGAATGAAGTCTTATAGAAAATAATGAGGCGAAATATTTCCATAATATCGCTTATTTTCCTGAGAAATTTTCGTTTGCAAAAAATGCCATTCATTTTATTATTGATATTATACTTTATATTGATATGTACAACAAGGTAAGCTCCGAAGAGATTCAAACAATATTTAACAACACAGACAAATAGCCCAGATTTCTCAAATATAATTTAGCTCGTTTCGATCTCAATTACATTTTTCATTCGTTTTTGTTTTTCCACTGTGCCATTCGAATGACTGAATATTTGAAACTTCAAGCCATTTCAAAGATACTTTTAAGTTGTTATATTGTCTTTTATTTGATTCGGAAGCATTTCCAAGTGGCAATATAATAATTAAGGTGGTCCAATATTCATTGATGTTCAATAAATGTAAGTTTTCAAAATTCCGCAACTCGTATAAAGGATGTAAGAATATTGAAACTGATGATAGACTCGTCCGTAGATTATATCATTCTCTGTTAGGCTATTGATACGTGCGTGCTCATGCGTGATACGAGTTCGTGCGTTTTCTTTCGTTATAAAGAGATTTCCTTATATGGTAGTTTAGAAAAAAAAGAGTGTGACTACACTTTTTTATTTATACTAGTTACACATCAATTTCTAAAATATCTAATATCTCTGTATAATTCGTCATTTTGGCTTCCTGTTTTTTGCCAAGCTAATACAGTGCGGTGGAGTTTACTTCGTAAAATAATGAAAACTCCTCTAATATAACTTAGATGCCTCAAATGTTTGTTGAATTGTTAGTAGTGGTTTAAAATCATCCACTTTGTCTTCTTCATTTTTTTAGAATATCTTCCGTTTTTTCACGGGTTCAAGAATATTGTCAGTAAGTGAAGCGGTTGTGGCCAAATCATTATCTACTTTATATAAATTATTTAGGCCATTTTCTTAGCTTTATGTCGACTTGCCTTTCGAAACCTTGTTTTGTTTTGGCTTCCTTACTGTTAGTACTATTACAAAGTCCTGCTTTCCAGGATTTTGATAAGAAATTCATTGTGTGCTGTATATTAATAGAGATCCTACGATCTAACTCAAACAGTTTCATTATCATTTGCCTTCTGCGGTGACCCTTTAGACCCTTAAGTACACTCTGAGCCATTAACATTGGTCCTTTTATTTGCCAATACTCGTGTTGTTGGAAAATAAAATAACCCAACGTTTCTAAGTTTAGATATAAGTAAATGTACAGAAGAATTGTCTATGAGAAATAATATTTTTCGCTCGTTTAAGTTCGCATTCTATTTTCGGATTTCCTCTTAAAAATGGTTCCAATGTCCTTCCAGCCCATTTGTTATCTGTGTATGTGACTAATAACTCTTTTATATTCTTAAAACCCCGTGCATATTTTAATCTATTATCTAGAGCACATTTTTTTCTTTTCTATCCATATTAGCGGTTACAAGCACGGTGACAAATTCTTTATAGCTAACCTTTCACATAAGTGTCTCCTTTAAATTTTGAATTTTTATTCGGTGTCATTTTGAAAAAAATGCCAGTCTCATCAGCAATGAACTTTTCACTTGGAGTGTATTTATCCGTCAATTGCTGCCACACTTTATTATTTCAATCTTTCTTAAACTTTTTTCAACATCTCGGGCTTCTTTATTAATTTTTTTCGTAGTTAATATTGCAATGTTTTGTTAATGTTACGTAGTTAAAGTTGTGAAGTTTTGAAATCAGAAATGCCAAGTTGTTTGACAAATTTCTCAGACTGAAATTTTGAATGACGTTAGCACCGTTCGATCTAAATTTTCACATTTTTCTCTGAAGCGAATTAAAAAAATCTTTTCGGTAAGAGTCAATTCACAACTGATAATAAGAAAGAGTATTTGGTATTTCAGCCTAAACTTATCATAATGAATTCTTACCTATAAGGATAACAATGGCAGACAGAAAAATATGACATGATTGGTTGATTTCATTTTCCTAGCAATAAAACTATTAATAAATGTGCATTTTATATTGATGTTTTGAGCCAATAAAAGAGCACAGCTGTTTAAAAAAATATGTTTAATTATTTCATAGTCTCTAAATAAAGACAGAGTGTTTTGTTTTAGAGGATAACCATTATGTCATGGAACGTATTTTAATGTATACATAATAATGTAAACTAACCAATCTCGATAAATGTAAAGGGAGTTTTTATTATAAAGCAGTTTCTTATAAAGAGTTTACACTCCAATTTTTTTTAACTTGAAAATTTATTTGCCACTTTCTTGGAATTCACATTCAGTCGCTTTTAAGCTCTTTATAGAACAACACTCAAAAATATTTGAAAAGCTTAATGGAAATTTCCAGATTTTGTATTTTTAGTGAACATTACATTTCATGTTTTCTTCTATTGTCTGTTTTCTTATTTTCGTAGTTAGGGCAGGATCTAATTGTATATTCAGGGTTCAAAGTTAAATTAATAAACGAATTAATAATTTAAAATTTGGTTATTAACGGAATATTTGACTATATTCATCTATAGATCAGCTTTTTGTGCCAAATTTGATGAGTCAGTCTGATTAGTTAACTCTTTCCCGTGTAAAATAACATATTTTAAAAATTGAAACATAACTGGAATTGTTATCAATATTTATTAACGTTAAAGAGTGCAAAGCGTAAGTAGCAAAGGTACGAGTAAAAGGAACGGTACTCACGTGTTACTCGCTTTAGTTTAGTTTATAAAAGTTTTTAATTTTTGAATTACTTTTATTACTTTGACGTCGCGTGTGCAATTGCGGGCAGTTTGTATTTTTATAATATTTTTTACTTTAAATTAGCTTTATTATTTCTCAGGATATTTAATAATTTCCATAAAAAAAATTTAAAGAAATATACATTTGCATGAAAATTCGAATATAGCGCTCATAATAATTGTTTTAATCGGACACTCATTTTGCGATTAAGTGTGAACATCTTTTTATAGAGTTAAAGCCCGGAAGATTTTTAAGACTATAATTTTCCAATTTTTTAAATTACTAGCCCGTTCTGAGTAGCACTCTTTTTTCAGCACGAATAGTCCAAGTAAAGTGACAGAAATTATGAAATTCTAGAAAGTATACCTTCTAATTTTCTTTCGGGAAAACCGTACTAGTTGTCGCAAAATATTTCAATCGTTTCAAAAGGTTTATTACTCAACTATACTTGATTATGAAAAAAATTATTTCCCATTTTTCAAAAATTTTAAAAAACTGTCTGTATCTCGAAAAATAAGACATTTTTATGAAGATAAAATTTTTCAATAGCCCAATAACAGTTCAGCCCATCATCCCTTTCCGGTTGGTTATTTTAATTTAAAAAAAACGCAAATAACCTTGACCTGCGTAATGGACTGACATTTCAGTCGTTGCTTATTATATTACTTTAATTTAGATTAATTAAAAAGTTATAATAAGAGCTGCTATGAACACGTAGTTATACTGTATGCAATCTCGTATTTAGACACTAATGTAGATGTTTGAGAGTGATTGAGGCTATAGAAATTGTTAAATTAAAGGAGAATGTATTATTAAATAGTGGGTTAAAAGTGCTTTCATATTTATTAAGGAGGTTTTGCTGTAGCCATTGGTCAAAAAAGTTAGAAGCAAAATATTAACTATACAAAAGTAGCTAATTGTAATACTACATGCATCGAGTAACTTTTTAGGCAAAACGGAATTACTGAAAGGAGATGGAAACACTGTCACAGCAATAGATGGAAGTTATTCTCATTTTGATAAAAGTTCCATTTTAATGTCGAAACCTGTATACAGGCTGCGCGAATTCATTCTCATTTTGAAACCATTCATAATATTATGACGATGATGTTTACATAATTTATGTGTTAAAAATGTAAGAAAATTATTAATTTAAAAAAGGAAAAGAAGTGAACGACTAAAACGTTGCCTTCAGCTTCCACTGCAAATGTGATATATTTGTTTTCCACTGTTGTTTTCGTGACGCCGCAGAAGATGTAAAAGCCTATAGCTACTCAGTGTAACAGCTTTCATCAAAAGATTGCAAAGACTTTTAACTATCCACTAAACGAGCATTTGATTTAGGGCTGATGATATTTGTCATTGGGTAGTTGAAGTGGTATATTTATATAAAGTTCTAAAAGACTGTCGTAAAAATATTTGTCATGTTAACAGTGCAAAAAATGTTAACAGTGGTTAAATTAAATAGTCTCTTAACTGCAAATCCTAAGAATAGTTAACGAGTGTTAATTACATAACTTGCCATTTAGATTTTGATAGTATAGCATGAATTATAAGTTGGTCTCAATCACTTTGATGGATTTAATTAAAACCAAAAGAAAATTTCTGCCAAATAAAGGAAGTATTATATTATCATTTAAATTATATTTGTATGTCAACATAATAATTTTGTAATTATCATAGCCTGAATGTCATAAGACAGAATGTTGATTAATTTTGTGATGAGAAATTATTGACATTTGTTTTACATTTTTATTTAAAATATCTCTATTTGCTTCCACATATCGGGTTTTATTATCATTTTGTACATATTCATATATATCACCAAATTTTATTTTCTTGACAAAGGCACTCACTTAATGATCATTGTTTTTTAGTAAGAGTCTCATTTGTTAAGTCTATGTTTATCTCAATATAAAAATGTAATATTAGATCTTTATTTTACGTTTTTATTTAATTGAAATAGTTTCTAATATTTTCAATGTATTGATTTCTGATTTGTATTATTAAGTTTTCACATAATTAAAGATTGTGATACGGAATTTTTTTTTAAACAAATATTGTGGTCATATAGTGGTATATTTTTGATTTTCACAATTTTGTCAGGATTTATAATACATAGAAGTGCATTTATATTTTCTTCCACCAACGGACACGCATCTACTTGCTCACATACTTCGAAGTATGGTAACGAGAGTGCGCACTCAATGACAATCAACAAAATCCGCCTCTGGATCAAATTGTTATTAGAACAAGCGATACACTGAAAACCCTCTCATATCCTTCAAGATACTTTTCAATGATATTAAAACATAACTTTGTATCCAAGCGTAAAAGGAACGGAAGTGTTTCAAATATAGGTTAAACCATTGAAGAGTTAATTACACTCGACTCGCAGTCAAGTGCGGTCGTATGTGCGTGGTAACGTTTTTTTAAATATTTAGATAGTATTAACATGACCGTTAATTGATATAATTACGTATTAAAGTTATGGTCTAAATATAAATTTGAGAAGGAAATACGGACCCTTCGTTAAATATTTTATGTCTTTGAATATGATCTCAAAATGCTCGTCTTAAAAAGTTAATATTTTATTAACTATCTCAGTTACGTTTTAATATCTCGTTAGTCCTCATTAGCGCGTTAGTTCTCATGGACGCTTTAATATTACCCATATTGCATTTCTTGTTTCAGTTAATTACGTACGCTGGGCTTTAAACAGTTTTAATAGAAATAATTAAATATTTGCATAATATATTTAAAGCAGATTTTATGTTCGAAAAGTTATTTTGATTTTATTCTTTATTTAATTAATCGTTTTGATCCGCACTCATAAACAGCTTCAAAAACATAAATTTAAATTTTAAGGAAAAATTTAGAGTAGATAGCTTCGTAATTTTTTATAATATTATTATGTGAGGGTCTGTCATATCTGATTATCGCTCTATACTTAATAGAAGTTATTACCTACTATGATGGGCCCAAAAATATATGTTTCTTGATTTTCATTCATTTAGATTTAGAGGAAATATATGTTAATATAGATTAAATGCGTGTCCTTAGGTACACATTATTATATATGTGTGTATGTATGTATAAATAGGTGTATCTGATTACCACATTTCTATATATTTGTATTATCATTCTAAGTAATTTTAGGATAAATTCTTGAAACAATAAATTCTTTTCGTGGGTTTTTTGCATAAACGTTTGTGTTTAACGAACTTTTTAAGTAAAAATTGACATAAAAAATAACAAATGAATATGTAATCTGTGAGATATATTCAAAATAGATTTAGAAATATCAATCTGTTTGACTTTAGGGCGGAAGCTTCACATCGTGTAGTTTTCATTTTGTTCTGAAAAGGCTTGTTCAACTTTTAAGTCGTGGCCCGCGTCCCCCCGTCTGTATCGAAATGAAGGTACGAGATAGTAAATCATAAATTATGGAAATATTTAAAACTATTTTGTTAACTTTTAACTCAATACCAATTTCCTATGAAACGTGATAGAATTTTGGTTGCTGGTTTTGGATAATTGGTGTAGGACTTATAAAATATTAATTTATGGTTGGTTATTGGCAAATCGGATAATTTTTTTTTTTAAATCCGCATGATATAAATTTAAATTATATTTTATTTCAGACTTTTGATATTGAGTCTAATATGTTGTAAATGATGACGTTTCATAATTTATGAGCCTAACCTTAAAAACGGCCCATTTGCTGGACAGAAAATTGTTAATATAACCGTAATCTAAATAATACCGAAATGTTAATCACAAAAAAGGCTTTCAGAGATATGGAGTGTTTAAATAGCAGAAATATACTCTACATAGAATGATCCTTCAAATTAATGGATCATTTTATGTAAAAGTTTTGTGCACTTTCTATTTTTGTAATTTTGATAAAATTATATAATTTTTAAATTCACTTCTTAATTTTTATTAACAAATAAATGAAACTATGTGATATAATATTATATCTACATTATTTAAATTCTTAACCGTGACTTAAATTTCATTATCATACAACGAAACCTAGGTCGTGGTTAAGAATTTAAATAAAGTATATATAATACAATAGTTTCATTAACTTGTTAGTAAAAGTTAAGTGATAATGAAAGTTAACTCTAAATGTATTCAATTTTTTTCTATTGGTTGATGTGAATACTTATAAAATTTTTATAAAAAGTGTCATCGCATCATAATTCTGTAATATTTACTGATTTGTCTAGTATTGATAATCTTTAATTCCTGTAAATGTGTACTTTTAAATACGTACACATTTCTAGATATTTGTATAATGAATTATAATCAAAATACGCATATGCAAAGTTTGTCGGGTACATTTGAAATTCAATTTAAAATATCTCCGCAAGATCGGTTAGGTATTGGGTCGAAGGTTCTATGTCGCATTTTAATTATTTCCTTTTGATTCCAAAAAGAATTATCTAACATTAATAAGCATTACGGGTGCGGACCTCACCGGTAGTGTGGAAATGACCGCCTAAGGCTGTAAATAGTAAGTTATGTGAGGTATAAATTCTCTTTCTTTGAATTTAATTAAATACCTGTTCAATTATAAATTGAGGGGGAGTTTTTGTTCACATACTTGTATTTTTTGTTCGTTTTTTATATGTATATAAATATATATATATATATATATATATATATATATATATATATATATGTGTGTGTGTGGGTATTTTTTTTATTTCTTTATTTTGTTTATTCACATTTTAACGCGCATATAATACATACATTTGTCGGACTTATTTTGTGATGTAGATGACAGTAAAAAACATCAAAAAAGGAAAGTTAGGACATAACAAATAACAAAAAATGTCATAACAAATAAATTAGGAAATATTAGCTACATATAAAAAATACGAAACAAAAAAATTATTAATTATACGTCTTGACATGGTTGGGAACAAGATAAATGGGAAACAAAATGGAATTAGGAATGATAGAATAGAGGGATTATTGGCGGAAAGACTTTTTCAGACAATCTTTGAATACATTTAATGAGGGCGAGTTCCTGGTATTCGAATTCTAGTCGATTCCAAAATCTTATAGCTTGGATGGCAAAGGACTTTTCATAAAAGGTGGTTGTATGTTTGGGAAAAAGGAGACTGAATGTGAAGACTGCGCCGAGTTCGGACTTCCGTCCATTAAAGTTGCGCTCTGAATTGAGGTACATGATAATATGTTTTGAAACCAAAAATAAAGCTGATGCACAAATTTTGTAGACGTACTATTTTCTATGGATTTTCTATGGCGATACTCAGCAAGTTTTGGATAGCATGGCATATAATATATATATATATATATACACATATGTATATATACATATATATATATATATATATATATATATATATATATATATACATATTATCATAAACGCCCCAAAACTTATGGCATCTAACATCACCGTTTTAGTTTTTCTGCAACCTTTGCATAGATTATTAAATACCTTATATTTTCATAATTTTAGATTCAATAATTACAAAATAAGGAAAATAGTTTGTAAACCTTTTTTGATATATATTTGCAGAAAAATTACCAAAAGAATATGAAAAATATATTTTCGAGACCTTTCTAAATAGCCCTTTCAAACGATACCCCTCCACAATATGCATGGAATTCTTAAAAAAAACTTTCAGATACTTTAGTTGTTAAAAAAGTTTCCGTATATATAATCTCAAGTGTTAGCTATTGGCATAAGTGTGATTTAGTATACTTTATTACTATGCCAAATTCAATTGGTTTGAGACAAAACGTACGCGAGAGGCAAACAGACGGGCACGTGAGTGATCTTACAAAAGTTTGGTATTTTCTTTTTCGGTACGGATTCCTAAAAAACAACTAACAAATGGATAAAAAGAAAACTGAATCTTAAAAATATTTATTAAACAGTTTATATACTTTAAATAATACGATCAGGAAAGTTCAGAAAATGTATAAAATAAGATAGAACCTGAACGCATAAATTGCATATTTGGCTATGGGAATGGAAAATGGAAAAGTTGTATTTAAATTGTGTATTTTAATGGCATAAAAGTGGTCAGCTGTGTTTTTTGTAGTTTTTAACAGCTTGAGATATGAAGTTGAAATAAACATCATTTACTCACACTGTAGCTCAGCGATACTGTAAAAAATGAAGTTTTTTGGTTTACTCAACAAAAATGTATGATCCCTTAAAGCGAACCCTCTTAGCACGAGTTCTACATTTAATAAGACTTCCGAAGAATGAAGGTGTGCAATGTTTACACAGGTGTCGGATAAAATCGAGAACCACGCTGAAAGAGAAATAGATCTCTCAAATATTTTAGTGAGTAATTGATTTAAATTTGTTTTGAACTGACATTAAAAATCTATCAAGTGACTGTAATAATTTAGTTACAACTTAATCTCGCAAGTGATTATGGACAAATGAATGTCGTGTGATGGCGAAAATAAAATATTTCCACTATTCATGCGGTGAAGGTCTTATAATTTATTTGCTCAAACATTAAGAAAATAAGTAAATAAAAATTTGCAAAGAAGTGAACGAGATTTTTCGAAAAAAAATAAGTACTGTCACTTAAATGATTTATGCATTCAACATATTTATGCATTCAACATATTTATTGTTAATTTCTTTGTTCGCTTCCACCTACCGGATTTTTTTATTTCCACTAATGCTGGATACAGTAACTCACACTCTCAGAGTATATTTAATCAGACACATCTGAGTAAATCTTTTGGATCAGACAAAGTATTTTTAATAAACTTTTTGAGCTGCTAATATCCATCGCATTCTGCGAGATACTTTTCAACGAAACTTATACAAATCTTTATATCAAAGCGCAAATGGAACGGAAGTGCCTCAAATGTAACTTAGCTCATTTCCGCCTTAATTGTACTCGACACGCTGCCTAGCCTCTTCGCATATTCGCGGCGATGTTCTTTTGTTGAATTTATACCATTACACTTCAAAACTGTAACAATTTCAAAGTATAAATTAAAAAATAATCTAATAAATCGTTTAATATATTAATGTAATACAATTGTAAAAGAGTGAATTCTGTATGTTGAAAATATTTTAAAAAGTGATTGATTTAACATATAAATACTTTTGCTCAGAACTTTTGTTCAGATTTTTGTCTGTCTATCAATATGTCAATTTGGGCGCATATCACGCAATATTTATTTGACAAAGTTTGATGACATTTGGTGTGGTAATAGAATACATGTAACCAGGAGCAACATTTAAAAAAAGAGCAATAAAATTTTCTTTTCTAGTTACACGCGAATGAAGCCATAGGTACAGCTATTTTTATTTAAACAGGTTCGTAAACAAAACTTTTTAACAATATTGTGTTATTTACTTCAGTTAATTACGTTGAGCAGTTTTATTGGAAATTATTGAATATGTGTGCGCATGTGTGCGCGTGTGAGCGAGTGTGTGCGCGTGTGGCCGCGCGTGTGTATGTGCGTGTGAGTGTGTGTGCGTGCGTGTTTGCATGTTTATTTAGCAGTGTTCGATTTTATTGATTTTCAATGTATTTCCTTCTTCACACAGCCTATTGCAATTTATGGCAAATTGAAAAAGATCATAAATCCTAAATTAGGCAAAAGATTAAAATAATTTTCTTTTTATTTTAATGTAATGCCGTTTTCTTAGTATTTTCTGTTACCATATTTGGGTAATTGGTAAAGTACTTATGAAACATTAATTTGTTACTGCCTACTAGAAAATCGCATTTAATTTTCACTTAAATCTGCATCACACAAATTTCAACAATGATCAGTTTGATTTTGTATATTTGAGGCTAAGTTTAATAACCTATATAATCACGTGAGTCATAAGTTATAATGTTTCATGATTTTATATAAAGCTAAAGGGTGATTTTAAAATATTTTTTTAGGGTCACTCTTTGATGCGTTCAAAGCACTGAAAATGTTTAGTTCATTAATTCCTATACATTTTCACGCGTACAATACATCTAATTATTGCTTACAAGAAGGTGTTATAGTTTTATAATGTATTTTTACAAGCTTGCTTATTACTTACGTTGTATAAATACCTTACCAATATTCTGATTTACTTAATTAGCTAAGAATACGTGTCTTGTAGTTGACTTGTAAGGAGGAAAAAAATTTTTAAAAATACTAATAATATACAAATTAAAATAGCCAAAAGTCAAAATATTAATAAATGAAAAAAGAAATGAATAAATTCAAAATGAGGGTCATTTTGCAATAAGAAATTAACAGAGTAAAGATGATGCTTACGCATTATTATTGTATAACAAATAGGATAATGGTAATATTGCTTTTTGACAGCTGTACGAGGCAAGTTATTTTGAAATTTGTAAGTTTATGAAAATTTTAAAAGTCAAAAATACCCAATTTTTTTAATATTTAGTTCTAGTAACCATTTTGCTACGCGTAGTTCTATTTCTATAATTACAACCTTCATATCTCTGCAACGATTCTTGTACGATTCTCAAAATATTTTTGTGATTGATTTCATAGTAAAATGACATTTAGAATGCAATTTATTTAAATATCTTTGTTTCCCAAAAAGGGTAAAAAACAACCATTTTTGAGGTCACCCTTTAAATATAATTTTTATTATGAGTTAAACTTAAATAAATATCTGCTGTAGCAACCTTATTTAAATATCCTTTCAACATTGTTTGTGGTGTTAGCCAGATCAAGCGTAGCTTAAAAAATTACTTTAAATTTCTTGTCGGTCAGGCTTTCATTTGTGGTAATTGTTTATTACGGTTTGACCAAAACGTTATCGTGAACATTGATTTAATATTCCAATCTAGAACTGTGGACTTAACATATTAGAAAATTAAAACCTAAAATTTCGATAACTCGAAATATTTGAATTCTGGTTAAATTTTTACAAAGTTTCAGGATTGGGTTGTATCGAATTTGGATCGTCGTATTTAGCATTAATAATTAATTTTTTCATCAGTTTAGTGTCTACCTAAGTTAATTTATGTTTTAAATTTTATCACGGTTTCCTCTCGAAAATATGAAATAAAAATATTCTACAGTTTTTTTTATTTTGGGCCTTTTTTATTGAGAAACAATTTAATTTTTATTGATAAAATATTATAATTATCCAATATCAGTCAGATTTAAACGTTTAATGGTACGTTCAAAACTAAACAGAAATAAATCTTGAATTACCCTTATAATTCAATTTTATAACATATACATAGAGATATACACATATTTATGCATACATAGGCATTTCTGTAAAGCGATTTTATTTCGTCCTTCAAGACAAATTTCAAAGAAATTTACACAAAACTCGGTGTATGATCGGAACGGAAGTGTCTCAAATGTCACAACTCGTTTCCGTCTCAATCACCGGATGTGCCGTTCACTGTCAAGCGAACTCATATCTTCACGGTGATCTTTTTGTTGAATTATTGGCAATGCCATTTGCAATGTAATTTAGTGAAATTATTCTTATCTTTTTTAAAAGTAATGAAAAGAACTGTTATTATAAAATTTTGTAAAAAAACTTTTCTGGAAAGTTTATTTTTTTTCTTTTAGTAAGATCTCCTGTTTCTTAGCATTAAATTGGGTATGGGTGATATAATTTATATTACTTGATGTAGTACTACGTGACTTAATATTTTAATTGTGGCGATTTTTAGCACTTTTAATAGAATTTTGTAAGAATTTCAATAAAAAGGAAACTGAAAGCAGTTTCTGCGCATATGTAACAGGTTATTTTTTATCATCAACCACTTCAGGTCCATATTGCATTTCAACTATATACATATATATATATATATATATATATATGTACATATATATATAAATATATATATATACATATTTACCCCGAGGCTTGAAATTTGAAATGAGATATTTTTCATTACGTAAAGATTCAAACTGCATTAAAACCATACAATAAAGGTGTGGCTAATTAACTAAATGTCATTCTATAAGATAATTTTATATTATAATTTACAAAAACAATTACAAGTTGTACAAGCTTTTTGAAGACAAAAGTTATTTCCTTTTCAAATTTGATGAATAATACTTAATATCTTTTAAAATTTATCCTCAAACATGCTTCGTATTTTGTAAACGTGCTGTTAATTATCGACACGAATTGTTTCTACCAAAATTTCACATCATACATTTGTTCATTATGTAAGGAGTGAAATGAATTATTCATCTGCGCTCGCCTTCTAGTGTTAATTTCATATTGTAAGAATCGAGAACCAGCGAATCGATACTTCATACACCTGAAACGCCATGAGTAGCGGCGTCATTTATAAATCGTATCCGAACATTTTCATAGACGCCCAATTGTGCGATCGGTGCTGCGTTGTAATAAATTGTGTATAAATTTTTAATTAATTCGATTTAAGCCCTTTAATTTCCGCACAAAGCGCATGCAGTTGGAGCCGTTTGAACAATCACAGTAAATACTGGTAGAGTGTATCGTGAGTGTTTATCAAATGTCGCCGGCCCCATCACTGCGGCTACGCACTTGCAGTTTAACTATTAAATTGTCAGTCCATAATGATCAATGTGGTATAATTGGAAAGCAATATCAAATAAACAGTTATTAAAACAGTGTCCATTTGTTCTATAAAGATCGCACTAGATGCTATCGGTGTAATCTGGTAATCTAAATATATTATTTCTAAAAGGTGTTTTTGGTCGAGCGGCTCGATCTCTTTAACTACTGCACCAAAAAAATTAAAAAAATACCCACTTAAAGCTTATGTTTTATACTTTGGGCGAAAAATATAAAAAAATTCAAAAAAATCTTTTTGTTAAAAAAAAAATTAATTTTTATAAAAATTGGCATGAGCGCCATCTGTGGGCGACACATCAAATATCTTAGCCAAATTGTATACTTGGAACACGCTAGATGGCGATATGGTGCGAAGACTTCGCACGGGTCAGCTAGTAAGTTAATAAAACTTTTAACTATATATCATGAAAAATTAGTTATAAAGCAAAAATATGGTGATGGGTTTTGTACAAAAGCATTTGAATAATTCTTTAAAACCAAACAATATTATTTTTTAAAAATCTAATCTCATTTTTATTTCTGTCTCGACCTCTTTATATAAAATAACTCTTGCGTGAGTATAAGTCCAAGTGTGTATTTCAAGTATGTATTATGCCACATATGTCCAAGTATGTATTTCAATGTAAATATTGCTCTTTTATTTTACAACAAAAGATTTTTGTGTAACTTCAAATTATTAACATTTTTTGAATATAAAAATTCGTGGAATAAGCTATTATCATCAAACGATTGTCGAACAATTACATTAAGATTTAGCAAGAGATAAAGTATTGGAATTTAATAACTGATGCTAATTCGTCCACGGCTTTGTTGCTAAATGCATGTAGCCAACATAGACGCGACTGGCAGCTAATTGTAATTAAAATACCATATACAGTGATTTTGCAGATTTTAAAATTATCTTAGTGATAAATGTTAAATGTTTTTTAAGACCAATTTTGATGTAAATCCGTATTAGTGTTCTTTATTAGGAGTATTACAGCATTATTCCTCTCTAAGAGTAATATCGTCATCCTTTAATTAAATCCTTGAGAAATTCCTAACTTTTAATTTATTATTATTTTTAACGTTTTATAACTTGTTATAAGAGGTCATATATATACACGAAAACTGATGAGACGCTACATGCTATACAACGTCGGGTATAATTTGATAGGCTTTCACATGTCAAAATTTACGTTTCGTGAAAAACCTAAGGCGAGAGAGGGGATGGCGCGAAGCATGCTTACCTGCGCGTCTCAATTCCTCGTTGCTCCTTTTGTGAGTTAGTTCATTGCTTAATTACAGTAAAACTTATTCTAATACAATCTCAGTGAGTGAGTTAAATGAAATAGTTGTAAAACTATATTACGGTAAGTGTTTGTATTTAATACTTATCGCTATTTATGGTAAGTGTTTATATTTGTCATGCGCAACGAAAATCAAAACTTGACCATTTAATAACGGTAAAGACCCAACGTCTTTCAACTTTGCCGGGTAAGTCCGATGTTGATCAAAAAGAGCTAAAAATACAACTGACAAAATTAAAAAAAACCAGACCAAAAGGATGAACGTCGACTTTCCAAAATTTAAAACTTGATACTTTATGTATGGTTCATTTGACAATCATAGCGATTCATTAAAGTGTTGAACTGTTGTTCCAAAATTTGTATATTATTTCGAACTTTCTTCGTTTTTTACTAATTTACGCCAAGACGTAAATTAATAATTTAGAATTATATTAGAGTTTATATACATAGTTTATTTACACAGAATTATATACACAGTTTTTACTCAAACTGAAATAAATTGTTCAGAAATGACATAATTGGGTCTTCTAATATTTGCATCAGAACTCATACGGTCAATATTTAAAGGAAAGAAATTAATTATTCATTGCACCACATTTCGCAAAAAAATTAATTTTGATTATTGCTATATATAACAATTATAGATGAGAGAAAAAAAATTAATACCTTATCAGCATTAAATAACCTAAAATTATTAAGAGGCCATGTTATATAAAGATTAATTTTGCAGACTTGTGATTATAAATTTCTCTTAGTTTTTTAAACGACGTACCAAGGGGAGTTTAAACAATATTAATGATTCCACTTGGTAATCTTTTTAAAATACATAGCTATCGAAAAGAAGATAATTTTAGGTTATAGGCTGTTTTTGTCCAAAAAAGTCTGTATATTTTTTTATAATTATAGCACTGAATAAATCAGTTAGTAGAAAAACAAATACTCTCGTGTTATGTATTTCCATAACGAGCCTTGTAGGGATGGTAAAATTGATGTAAATCGCAGAAAAACTGTTCTATAAAAACTTTACATAGCTGAAGTTGTTTTTTTTTAGTTTATTAAATAGTTTTGTAGCAAATATGGTAAAGAAGCATCTGTTAAGGCAATTATCGTTTATAGGAAACAAAGAGCAGGAAAAATTATTAAAAATACAGTAACGCAATACATATCTTAGGCGGAAAATTAATTAAGTCCAAATTAAGAGGAAACTTTAGCAGATAAATGTCTTGGATCTTCATTCATTTAAGCTGCAGCCTAAAATTAAAATATGGTGATTTTTTTAGGTTTGAAATATAATGTAAAAACATATCAAAACAATACATTGCCTGACAACGTCTACTTATAATAAATACTTTAATTTTAACCTGAATTTTTTATACCATTAACATAATAAATAAGAATGATACCCTTAATGAAATATATTTATTTATTCAGTGTATTTATTGAGTGGAACCAAAAAAATCTTTTTATTTAATGGTAATTTTTTTATAAAAAGGGAGTACATGACCATCTAATGTCGCGATTCTTATGTGATTTTTAAAATACAAATACCTAAATATTTGGTAAATATAACCAATACTTCCGATGTGTTTCTTCAATTAATTTGGAAAAAGTAGATTTTAATTGTTTGCAGCTCAAAAAACTTACTTTTCCATTTTCTCTTTATACTCTGGTATAAAGAGAAAATGAAAAAGTAAGCCTCTTTCAAGTTTTATTTAAATAAAAAATCAAACAAATGAAATTTTTTAAAAAAAATATATTTCATAATGATTTGTAAATGTTAATTCTACGAAACTCTCGGAACTAGTACAATGAAAAAAAGTGCAAATCGTGTCTTCTTATATCTTATGTACATATATGTAACATAAAGTACATAAAAAGCCAAAAAGATTTCACTTCGACAACAAAATAACGAAGAGTTTATTTTTAAGTCTAAAGGCGATGGCCACAGATTTAAAAAGTAATGGATATTTATTATTTGTTTATATCCGTTTTTAATAAATTATTTTATACACCGTTCTATTTTTATTACAGTCTTTTTCTCATTTACAATATAATTTACGAGCATTTATGCATATAAAATATGTTTTGTTTTTATTTATGATCACGAATTGAATTAAATTTATATCATTTCCTGATTATCAATCGCTGAATTATTTGGTTTCTCATATTGTATCTAAAATGTATTATTTTTTTAAAATTTATATTTCAGTCATATTAATGTAAGGCCTTTTTTCTCCTGTTTCCTTTACATTGTTTTAAATTTACAGGTGGTAAAATTTTGGGCCTAATATAGTATAAATAGTCTAGTTTTTTATATTTAATAACTTATTGCTCTTGCGTAATCAAAAGGTCTACAATAACAACATCAAAAACGGAATAATATCGTAATTCATCATTCTTTCATATCATTCAAATACTCAATCACCTGATTGCTGTAGAACTAATGTTGTTTTTGACTTGTGTATACTTGTGTATGTACGTACGCACGAATACACTCACTCACCCACGCTTACGTATTGACACTCAATAGAAAGAAAATGATTTTAATTAACTAGTCACAAATGTACCTTTCTCAAACGGTGAATACATATCGGTGAGGGGGAAATATATGAAAGAAGATTAAGGGGGTAAAAATGAAAACTTCACAATTTTCTTAATAGATATTATTGAGTACGAGTCTGGAAATGCTTGTACCGGAAATGAGTTTCGCAATTTAACCGTTCACCGATAGAGTCATCGAGAAATAAGTTACTGAAATGTAATGTAACTTGTCAAAAGAATCATAATTTTGTGAATGAAGCGACAACATCAAGGAAAGTTTAAGTGCCTATCACTTGCACGGAGAATGAGTTTCACAATTTAACCGTTCACCGAAAGAGACATAGAGAAATAAGTTACTGAAATGTAATGTAACTTGTCAAAAGAATCATAATTTTGTGAGTGAAGCGATAAGATCAAAGAACGTTTAAGGGCCTGTCGAATCGATATCTTAATTTATATTTAAAAAAACACATCGGTCTTATTTCACTTGACTTGTGCGAAATCTCTGAAAATTATTTTTATTGTAATATGAATGATTACATGATCTGATGGAAGTGCTACGTCAAAAAGAAATGTTCAAGGTACTTTCTTTTTCAGACTATCATTTAAAAAAAACTATTATATATATATATATATATATATATATATATATATATATGTATATATATATATATATATATATATATATATATATATATATATATGGTCTTATATATATTTTTTTGGAATAATAATCTGAGTAATCTTAACAAATTCTCCCGTTGGCGTGTTTTTTAATGTTCTTTTTTTGTGAATAGAATTTAAATTTGGTTAAGGAAAGAGGAAATTTCTAAAGGCATTTTAGAATTTGCAGGTAAAAATAAAGAAAGATCCTTTCAGTGTAACTCGCATATCTAACGAGCTCTCTTTACAGCAAATATTTTTTTTTATTACTAAGAAATCTACACGTATACTGAAAATATGATAGATATATTAGTTGATTTGATGTTTACACATCTTGTGAGCAGCCAATTTAGAGGCAACTTATTGTTTATTAATGTCGAAGTGATACTTAGAGAGCAACAGATTCAAATACTTGGAGGAAAGCCGAATGATGAAACATGAAATCCACTGAAAGACTTCTTATTAAAAAGTAATTCTTTTGTTTTGTCTTGAATAGGCCTGATACACACCTTCTGAATTGTCACTATATATATATATATATATATATATATATATATATATATATATACACATTTTGTTAGTATTCCTGCTAAACGTATAGTAAGGGGCGATGAGTGGATGTTGCTTATACACTGAGATTGCCTTGGTTCATCGTTTTCCAGCTTAGGGCTGTGTTTTGATTTTTTAACAAATGTTCTTATCGTTTAGAGACAATTTTTACAACAAAAACAAAGATAAAAGCTACTCTTTATAAAATAGCTGCAAAACGAATTGAAAATAAAACATTTTTTAGTTATAATAGGACGGGGAAAGAATTCAAGACACTCAACTTGGGTCAATGTGTAATGTGGAATCTTATTGACGTTTTACTGTACTCTGAATATCATTCGTCTAAAAAGTAAAAGTTGTATAAAATTTAATTAAGTCGATTTTCATACAACACAATGGATCTAACGCACTTTTCGCTTACGCTCGTATTTTAATAATAATTCCTCATTAAAGAAACGAAAAATGGCAAGTCGTGGCTCTCTCCTTAAATTGTGACACATCCGAACTCACGCCATAAATTGTGACACTCGTAATTAAATCCAACTAATCTTCATTACCACATACTATTGCAATTGATACCGGAAAATTATTGTTTATAATTGTTTGCGAGGGAGTTTGGTGTTTATACCCACCCTTGTTATAACTTGTTTAATTAAGCTGGTTTGAGCTTGGGTCTACCTCTTAAAGAGGTATCAATTAGGATTACTTGTTAAATATCTTTACAATGGTGATGAATTATATCGCGACCTCTGATAGGTTATTGCCTGCTACATTGCCGGCAGTTGCAATGCGACACATTGGCGTGTACTGTACAAAAGAAATATTAGTGAGATTTAGTGTAATATTACATAGCATTTTCTTTAATTTTTAGTGGATGCAGCACAGTTAGGGAAATTTAAACGAAATTTAATTCGTGTGGAAGAAAATAATTGCTGCATATCGAAAAGATAAAGGGACCAAAAATCAAACCTGATAACTTTCAGAAATATATTGCAAAACATATTAGCGTTACTATGGCGATTTTACAATGTATTCCTTGAAATAATAGGATTTAAAATTAAATAAATGTCTAGATAAACCGTCTGCAATTTTGGTCCTGAGAAGACATAGTTTCATGTTCAAATTTTTAATCTGTTTTAGTTTTAGTTATTTTGTGATTTTAGTCTTGTTTCAAAATTAAGTTAAAAATTTTAAACACATCATTGAAATTTAATAAAATTGTTTAATCCTCCAAATATAAAGTTCCAATATTTTCAATTTTACTGAGTTAATTCATAAAAACATGATAGAATGCACAGAGATAACAATATTACTGAAAGGATTGAGAAATCCGACTAAAATAAGAGTAGTAACAAATTTCTAAAATCTATTATTTCATGTGCCAGGTCCGTTGCGCTGTTTGGTAGATAACAACGACTGAAAAAGTTCACAGAAACATCAGTTAGACACATTAGTTATATGCTATGAACCAGCATGCAGGATATAAGGCGTGTTCCTCTACCAAGCGCCCTTAATTTAAATTTACAACGTTCAATACGTACCGCCAACTCCGCGAGCGGAGTCCACCGTGCTATCTCCTTGTGTGGTGATTTCAACGTCAGCATAAAGACCGACCAGAACTTTATGGAGTTCATACGAGACATATATAATCTCAACTGCGTCTCCAAATTTCTCCAATCTACTACTATGGGAGGAATCACCATTAATTTGACTTACATCACAATTTTGTTAATTAAACACATATACTTTTCATGTTGTTAATTGGAGTTTCATTCCATCTATATGATGTTCATTTGATTGCAGTCTAAATGCGATCATTTTCTTTATATGTCGTGAAAGATAGGCTTAAAAACAAACGGATTAAAAGAAAATGCAAAATCTTAAGACTATATACCAATATTTTCACTAACTCGAAATAACACGATCCGGAAGGTGCAGAAACAGAAAAAGCTAAATTAAAATCGCACCATAAAATGGGAAAACATAAATTCTCTTTATTACTTCGAAGTGGAAAATGGAAATGTTTGATCAAATTGTACAGTTCTATATCGAAAATGAAAATAAGATTTCCAAGGGATGAGGGTTTGCAATTTCTAAACCGGTATACGACAGAATTGAGGATGTTGCTGACTATTAATCATTATAGTGCAAGTTTTTGATTTAAATTTGACATGAACCATAATTACAAATATATTCGGCGACGAGGATAATTTAGTCACCAGTGTTTCTATGAGTATGGAGAGAAGCGAAAAAGTTGTTAATGATTTTATCCACAATACTTTTTTTTATTCGAAGCCTCTTTTCACTAAAAAGGATCCATTAGTCCCAAGCGATTTTTTTATATTTTTCCATCACTTCGTACAAAACACGGAAAAATACAATTATATTTTAGATTCATAATTTTCGGGATAATTTCACCTAAAATTGTGATCCGATAGTTTGCTCGATGCTAATTACATTCGTGTTAGCTCTTATTACGTTTGTAATAATAGCTTTAAGAAAGGCGCCGTCGCTTGCAAATTAATGTGACCTGTTATATTCTGATATCAATCTCGCAATTATGCGGATATAAAGATTTTCGTGCGAGATTGAGTCTATTAAAATCTTTGACTCAAAAGAGAATGGCTATTTCACTGAAGCGGTAGCTAATATACATAATCATCTCATAGTATATGCACTTTTAAGTACTTTAATGTTTATTTAGGATCTCTTACTGCAAACATATATCAAAAAAAGGTAGAAGAGTAATCACTATTATTGAGAATTATCTACTTCAAATGAATAACATTTTAACAATGAAGAGTAATTTTTGTATTGGTAAAATTTAATTTTTTGTCTCGAAAACATTGGTATGTGGTAATAGTAATTGGTATGTGGTAATAGTATTTCATTGGTTTTACTGCAAATGCGTGTATTGTAATGCTTTGTTTTTGGATGCTGAAAGGTAGTTTTTGCTAATTTGTTTGTATTTAGGTAATTGCAGAAAAAATATATTAAATTAAATAATCTCTGAGCTACAGATTATAATAATAGTTTCTATATAGTATTAAGTCATTAATTTGAAATTTTATGAAATGTACGATAAACCAATTAGAGATACCTGGCATACCAAACATTTTAATTTGTTTCAGCAGCTTAAGTGGTATTAAATTTGATTTAACTGAAATAAAATATAATATCTACAAAATACGTATTATCTTGTGAATGATATATGTATGGCGACATTAGTTTTATTGGTACAAGTATCCTCGTAATTATGATTGATTTTGTTGCAGGAAAAGCGTCGTGTATTCAGTCCACAAATATTTAAAATCTAAGACCAAGACAAATTCAGTAGTTGTAAAATATTAAAAAAACTATACGAGACCGTTATTTCACATTGTTACTGAATTGATATGGTATTTTTTTTAATTTTCATCGGTAAGTTCTAACACAATTACATCAAGACGAATATTGTGGCAAATAAAATGACAAGTTTTGGATTTTCACAATTTTGACCTGATTTGCAATTATAATTTATAAAAGTGCAATTACTTTTTCTTCCATTGTACTCATGGAAATGGGGCGTAGTTAATTACACATCTCGGAGTATGGTTACGAACATTCGCACATAATGAAGCAAGTCTCCTCTGGTTCGGAGAAAGCGTTTCAAAATTAAATATACTTTACTAACCGCTGATTGCAATAATGTTCTGTGAGAGACTTTTCAAGGAGAACCAAAAAGAACTTTAAACCGAAGCGCAAATGGAACGGAAGTGTTACAAAAGTACTTAACTAACTTAGCTCATTTCCGCCTTAATTCTCGCTGTCAAACATGTTCGCATGTTTGCGTTTTTTGATTAATATTTAGACAGTGTGAACATAGTCTTAAATTTATATCACTAATAATACGTATTAAGGTATATATATATATATATATATATATATATATATATATATATATATATATATATATATATATATATATATAAATTTGAAAAAGGAAGGCATTCTCTTTATAAAATGCTTTACGTTTTTGACTGTCATCTGAAACGTTTTTATTGAAAAGTAAATTTTGCTTTCGCAACTTCTATCACGTTTTAATATTTCATTAATTCTCATTACGTAAGGTAATATTGTGTTACCTTTTATAATTAATTACACCGAGCTTTAAATAGTTTTAATAGAATCGATTTAATACTTGGATAATAAACTTTTTAAGGAGTTTTATGTCGGTGTAAAAGTTTTTTGAATCATATTTTTTATTGAAATAAAACATTTTTATCAAAAGTTATAACAGCTTCGAAAATATAAATATTTAAGACGCATTTAAATTTTTTTCTAAACATAAACAGGAGACGGTTTCTAAAAACTTACTTTTGAATATCATCGGTCTTCAAGTAATAGAAGACGTTAAAAATAAGAATATATATATATATATATATATATATATATATATATATATATATATATATAATAAAATAGTAACAGAATAAATTCTGTACATTGAAAAGGTTTTTAAAAAAGTGATAGCTTTATTGTATAGAATAAAAATAGAGGCCAGAAAATTTTTTTTAGAATTTTTCTGCTTTTTTTTTAAATTTACCTAATGGATTTTGATGAAATTTAGTATGGTATTAATATATACCTAGAAGTAACATATAAGGGAAGAAAAAAAATTGTTTTTCCTAATTACACGCGAAAGTTTAAACACCCTAATCGGTTCGATTTTGGGGTAAAGGCTTCACAACTTTTATTAATCATTTCCATTTTGCACTAAAAGGATTTGTTCAACATTAATTATCGGCGCACTTCGATAGCTCTCGTCAGTATCGAAATAAAACTAGGAGATCCTAATTATTGAATTATGCAAAAGAGTCAAAATTGTTTTGATAAAATTTAATGCAGAAGCAATTTAATATCAAACGCAGTGTAGTATTGATTGCCAGTTTTTGGCAATCCACAAAGAAATTACAAAGCGTTAATTTGTGATTGGCTACTAGCAAATGACATTTACCCTTCTTTTCAATTTTCATGACACATATTTTCTATACTATAGTCAGGTTTGATTTTAGATTTCAGGTACAATTTATCATCCATCATTTCTACCTATAATAAAACTGTAATTTTTCATATTATTACGGTGAAAGATAAATAACTGAGTGTCTTAAGATCATTTTTGCGATTTTTGTCTTGTCTTTTATTCTATTATGTGTCTATCTACCCATTGTATAAAAACTACTGATCAAATTCACATCGAGTTATAAAAGAACGTAGAAGCTATCTTGTAACATTCAATGTTTATTTCAAAGCTGACATTTAATTACTATAATCGCAGATAGTGATATTTATAATAGATTTATAGGGCTATCATCAGTTGGATTTTTTAATTCGGTGAGAACTTAAAAGAAGGAATAAACCTGAAATTTTTAATTATTAAGTTTTTTTAACAAACTTTGCGACGCATAGTTCCAATTTTACGATTGTGATTTCTGGTATCTCTAAAATAAGTTTTATTCTCATCTTAATTCTCAATAGTTTTATGATTAATGTCGGATCATAATGAGTCATTCAGATCATAATTTTATTTGAAAATTTTTGATTTTCCGAAACTGGTTCAAACTACATTTTGAGATCGTTCTTATTACGCGATTACACAAACGAGGCTAATAGTTGGACGCGAGTGAAATGTGGTGCGCGCCACTCGTACACGAATATTATTAGCAAGATTGTTTCATGAAGTTAGCTAGATAAGGCGTAGCTTCAAAAACACTGGAAATTTAGTTAGCGAGCAATTAATTTGTGGTAACTGTCTATTACGGATTAAACAAAAAATTACGATAAATATTGGGAAAATATTTTAATCTATCATGGTGCACATATATACGGTTACTATAGAATTTAATTTTATAATCTGTAAATCTCTATAAATTCTTGAATTTTGATTAAATTTTCCAATGTTTCATGATTATGATTATATTCTCGTAATAACGAATTTCAACATTTCACGTTGTGAAAAATCAATAAAGGTGAAAGTTTGTTATTTTGATTTGGCGTTATTTATGTATTAATTATATTGTCGTATTTAAGACAAGTAAAGAATGCGAAATTATCTGAATAAAATTGGCTATATCATTATCAAATAAATAAGAAATAAGTCCAGATACAACAGCTGGAACTGATTTCATGGGTCTTTATTTTTATTTAAAGAAATGATCGTTTAGGATGCTTATTCATTTTTGTTGTATAAAAATAAAATATCTTAAAAAATGAATTCTAAAAAGTAGGCACTAAGAAGTAAAAAATAGTAAATTCAAAATATTACCTATTTATACGCAATAAAAAACTAAGTTACTTATTTTAGAAGTCAGTTTCAGTACTGTCAAGTTTATGTAAATAAATAAACAAATAGAATTTAATTAAATTTATAATATAGATGTAAACCTTAACCTCTAGTATACTCACAATACGACATAGATTCTTAAAGGGCGCCCTATTAACAAACGATATTACATTTGTTTAAGTTTATACAGACTTTAAAATAAATAACTTATTTATTGCGAAGGTATTAGGTAGCTATTTTCAGTTAATTATTTTTTACTTTTTAGTAATTATTTTTTTAGGTAGATTTTTTAGAAGTTACAAGCACACTATAACTAACATTAAATTATTTTCTTTTATAGAATATTGTATAATTTTTAAAAATCACGGGCAAAACCTAGTATATAGATAATTTTCCCTCTGTCTAAAGTTAGTTATCAACAACATGCAGAAATGAAGCAATAATAGTAGCTACCACTGGTTAGCTCTTAATTTTTGAGGAATTCCTTTCTCCGTATCCAAAGTCCGATATCAGATTTTGCAAAGTAAACGCCACTAGCAGCAAATATTTTCAATTTCGGTCAATTTGCTACCATTCGCTAAGGAGTTCCATTATTCATCTCCAGAATGCATCTTCAAAGACTGATATGGTCGATAGTATAGTTATTTTGCAAATTAACAACTACTATTATCAAATGTCTTGAAACACATTTAATTTACTACCGTCAATTAAGGAGTTTCATTGTTCATCTCCAGAATTCATCATCAGACCCTAACCTGGTCAATAGTGTAGTTATTTTGCATTTATTCATCATTCATTTATGGACTTTATCATCATGTCAGCATCATATTTATATGGGACCAGCCCCATATTTACATGGGAGTACCATCTTTCAAACAAAAATAATTAAGGCAAAGAATTATCACTGAACATACATAAACAAAGATTCCGACGAATTGAGACCCTCGTCCTTTTTTTGGAGTCGGTTAAAAATATTTACTACCATTGCAGTTTATTTCGAACCAAACCTAACTTGCTTTCTGGATATACAAATCATTGGCGAAACCCGAAATATGCATCCCACGTTTTTATTTGATTATAAAAAATCGGTAAAACTTTTCTTTTACCTGTAAGTAAAAGAAAAGTTTTACTTACAATTTTTCAGAAAAGAATCATCAAAAATCGGTAATTGCAACCTATATAGCGTGTCCTCATATGTACATGCATACGTACGTACAGACCGACGAACGGGAACGCTTATATAGATTATAATAATTTATTTCAAAAATGGTAATGAAGACCTTCCTTTAAAACATGTTTAAAGAAAAGCCCTCATTCCAAAAAATATTTTAAAAGCTAAGGTTCTCAAAACCAATTTACTAATAAAATCATCCAAGTTACTGAAGTTGCAGCGGTATTTAGCGTGTATGCTATCTAATCATGAAATTTTACCTTAATTTTAAAGTAAATAAAAAAAAACTGTAACTTTTAAAGCGAAGAAAATGTATAACACAATCAAAATTATATTTCGAGCTATCAGCAGAAGAAAGGACGCAATAATAACAAGAATGGTTATAACAAACGATACGAACCCGAATTTAATTCTATTGAATCATATCGACACAATTAAAAGTTGTGTTGTAAAAACTGATTACTTACATTCGTATCTTAATTTTTCTCAGTCTATCGATATTAAGTTCATGTGGTAGCCAAATGTAATATTTCAACTTCTTTCTCCAGGCACGAAGTTGTTTTATCTATTGCAGCAGAGGAATATGAAAGTTGCTCTACCAGATCAGGTGAACTTGACCTTGTATCTGCTTCAATAATTGTTTTTAACTTTTCCTAATTTAATGAAGAGTGTCGCTCTGGGTTGAGATTACGGGAGAAATCAAAATTTTGTTCTTTGAATTTCACTTTTATCTATTGTTGTATATGTGTTGTATATTGCGTCGCTAGCTTTTTACCCTAAAAATATTTTAAGCTCTCGTCGTGAAATTTCTGTTTTATTTGTTTTATTCCTATCGCCACAACTTGGGACTGGCACATGTCGATAACGAAAAAGCATACCTATATAGTTTAAAATTTCGATGGAGATACGGTTTTCCATAATTTAGGAAACTGAAAAAAGTAAACTATTTGCATTCAACCTAACAACAAAATATATTCTTGCTGGGAATTTACAGAATCGACGAGGATGGGGAAAATTTTATGAAGTACTGTATGTACACATAATATTATGGTTTGTCCAACGAAATGAACGCTTGTTTAATCCACTTTTTGGAATTATGACTAAATTAAAATAAAATGATTCTCTAAGATATTAATATCATTATTTTTTTATTGCCATCCCTTTTTTTGTATTACAATAGATTTTTAAGTATTGTTAAGTAATTGTCTTCGACACGAATAATTAAACTAATAAATTGGATCTTTTGTTGAAGTGGTCATACGAAAAGATTTCGTAATTACTTTTGAAGCTCTCAGACTCTTTGTTTGCTGTAGTCTAAAGGTGATCGATAGGAAGACATTTAGTGTCTAACAATTGCTTATTTAACTATATTTATATAAAGATTTAACGAAATTTTCTTCCATTTCCTAAATGTGTTATAATAAAATCGGTCTTGGTAAAATCAGTTTTATTCGTAATATTATATTTGGAATTATCTTAATCTTATCGTGTTAAGAGAAAGCTAGTGGCCAGTTTAAGTTCTGGGGAAAAGTAACATGTGGCTGCTAAATAACTCTCCTATATGTCAATCCCTAATTATCACTACATATATGTGCATAAATACACATACGTACATACATACATATATATATATACACACACACACACACACACACACACACATATATATATATATATATATATATATATATATATATATATATATATATATATATGTATATAAATACAAAAAACGTTATTAGAACGGAAAATACGCTAAAACAAATACCATCTTTTCATAATTTCCGGTTTAAAAATATTAAATATCCCCCAACAGTCAAATAATACCCAGTTCTCCAGAGAGAAATGGAAACATTTGTTTTCCAATTATATTAGCAATGAATAAATTGATCTAAATAAGGTTTCATTGGAACCCAGATGGGTTCGTCACGTTAAATTATATTCGTTTTATTCTGCTCAGTAACTTAGCGAATCGCTGAGTGCGCAAAAAATTTGAAGAGATTTTTCTATACACGTTGCGAGCAATTAATTAATATGCAAAGGCCGCAGGATGCCCTGTTTGGTTCCCCGGTGACACGAAGTCACGTTTAGTATATATAGAAAATTCAATATTTTATAATAATTCCCATAATTCAGTACCTCGCTTCGAAATGTTAGCTCAACGTTGTTTTTAACAGGAACCCTATTACCATTAACGGATTTATAATCAGTGTCTTCTTTAGGGGTTTGAAGGAGAATATCCATGCAATTTTTAAAGTCTGGTTATATTCAACGATGGTGTTACGTATGGTGATACGTTACGATTTGAAATAAATAATTTTGGAATTTAAAAATAATTAATAAAATCAGAGATGATACAAAATAACGAACTAAAATAAATTACTTAATTTAAATGCTGTGACAATTTTACATTAAACGCTGAATATTTTCCTGGACCACATTGATATTTGCATGATCACGCTATTTCATTCCACTTCCATTCATTTATTTTATCGTATTTTATGACACCTTTCTTAAAACATATAAAGACTGTGAAGTTACAAAGAGCACTTCAATTGCTCTATCCAAAATAAGCATATTAGAATTTATGAGTGTCGACATTGGATTAAGAGATATATCTGAGTTAGTATGTTTTACTGCAAATGCAAAATTTGAAGTTTTTCTTTAAGTCAAATTATTTCTGCGAAAAACAGCTTTAACCAGCGTTTTATTTACTCCTTCCTAGGTTTGGAAACATGAAATTGAGTGTAAATATTAGTGAAATTGAAAAAATTATATTTTTTACATAAATTCTTACCGAACTCAATCCTCAGTCTTTCCTAAAGCGCTGCAATGAACTATCTGCATCATTCGTTTCATTAAAATATCCGACAGAATGAATATTGTCCTTTTGGTGTTTAATTAAATACACCACGGGCCATTGGACCTGTGAAGAGACGACCGGCGAACCATTTGTAATTAACCCGGTGTCCCGAGGATTTTTCCGCCCTTGTCTCTTGGGGCGCTGAGGCAGACAGATGCTGCGGATCTGCAGACGGAACTGTAACGGGGAATAATTGAAATACAAATTAGAGAATAACGAATTGAAGCCTGACAATCAACGACGATAGTCTCATGGACGGATCTTTTCATCTTAGGATTTAAAACAATAGTTTGGCAGTAGTAATAAAATATTTATAGTGTAAGTTATTTATAGAAAAAGTTAGTTAGTGTTTAAATATATTATATTTTTAGCTAAACATAATATGAGTTGTGTTTGGTGTTCAACTTTAATCATAATATTGGGTGTTCAATACTTTCAACCTATGTTTACTTAATCTCTAAGTTTAAGTAGGCTTTAAACAAAAGTGATTTTTTTCAATATTAAGTTTTTTATATCAATGAAACTTACAAAAAAGGGCTTCTTTAATGATTATAAAGACCGCCCATGTTTAATGTTGTCCAAAAATCGATTTGAAAACATGTTATAATGCGGATGAATGACTGTCCAATATCATATTTCAATCGAGTTTTTACTGTCCCAGTTTCAGTGGTTTTTTCTTGTTTTTTAATATTCGATAAATTAAGTTATTGTAAAAAATCGTCAAAACCGTGACAATAGATTTGTTGTAGGTGCATAATTTATAAGAAAAAATATTTGTTGTGTTTTTTTGAAGTGTTCAGTATCTTGAAAGGGAAAATGAAATCATTATAATATAATTTATGCGTCTGCCAATCAGTCTGTCATAATCGTTTGTCACGGAAACCACTTGACACCAAATTTTTTAAAGATTTTTTATGGGTATGGAGATTTCATTACTAGAAAAAAATTATAATATATAGTGAATTCTAAAGAGTTAAAATATACGTAGAAAAATATCTCCATATTTCTGATACAACTCAAATCAAAATTAGAAAAGTAGGATTTTTAGAAGCCTACGCAAAGTTTATAGCAAAACGATCGACTTAGATTTCATAAATTTTAAAATATGCACCATTTTTTATGCCTGAGGAAGGTATAGTATGCAATATATACATGTTGTTAAAATTAATGTTTTTAAATAGTTTGAAATACTATGCACCCTTAAATGTTTATTGGTCCTTGTACGGTCTTCACAGTGCAAATTCTACTCGTTCCTGAAAGGTTTTTTTGGGAAAATAAACCGCACAAATTTTCTGGGACTATCGAAAACAATAATTAACTAAGTTTTTTTTCAATAAAACACGAGAAAACGGAACAAAATTGTTTTTGTTGAAATTTGTTAGTAATTATTCCTATAGTTTGACATCTTATTCAAAATGTGAAGGAATTGATATTGTCTTATTGTCATTAAAAAGCAAATATTACCATATTTTTGACACTTAAAACTAAAAATACAAGGAGTATGCAAGTTACTTTGCTTCTCTTATTAACACTTTCCTCAAAACTCTATTCGGTATAACCACATATGTTTGTAGCAAATGAATCACCATATACCGATGTAGTATGTCATAAGATTCACAATGTGAAGTGAATTTGACTTTGTATTGATAGATGAAAAGCTAAAGGGTAATGCCATAGTGTTTTACTGAAATGTGATACTAAATTAACGCCATCTTTTTTTCAATCTATGACAATATGTGTAATGTTATCGGAAATTAATTTTGGAATCTGATCTGCAAACAGTAGATGGCCCTGTTTGTCGGAACTAATATTATAAACGTTAAAGTGTTCTTCCGTTTTTATTGGTTTGGTTTTGTTATTTAAAAACTTTTTAAATAATGAATCAACTTATCGAATTGTGATGAAATTTTTAGATATTATTAAAACATATACTAACATTGTGGAGAATGACATCCTGAAAACTCACACAGTTTCTTAAGGAACAACAGAAACCTTTACTTAAAACGTTGCCAGTTTGTGCTATTGCTACTTTGTTTAAGATGGCTACATCAAAGCTGACATTCCAATTCATTTACAATTATTCCAATTTCAGATCGCGCGCGCTCGATTTATAAATTTAAGTTAAGCGTTAGTCGGCCTGTATTCGAAGGTTAATATTTAATTGAAGCGATCGGTGATTCGGTGTCGATGCGGAATATTGGTTGGAAGAAATCTGGCGTTATGTAATTTCTCTCTGTAAATTTTGAACTGTGAATTTGTTTTTTAAAATGATTTCAATTCAGAACGGATAAATTAACTAAAATTAATTATAACATATAATTAACTTTGTTTCCTTAAGATTCTTTCCGTCAGATTAAAGATTAAGCGTCTTAATTGCATAAATAGATCAGTCGTTATTGACCTTCTTAAGTGTGTTGAAAAAAAAGTACAGTCGACATAAACAAAACCTAATGTTTTATGTCGACTGTACTTTTTTTAATAAAAAATACCCAAATTTTCCCTATTTATGGAAAACTTTTTAATTAAAATTTAATTTGCGCCATAAGATTGCCTTATTTTTTTCAGGTGAATAAAAGGTTTTGTGCAAAACTTATTTGTGGAGAGCGAAATAAGTTTTCAATAAAAACAACTTGAAATTTGTTGGTTTCAATTTAATAAAAAATACCCAAATTTTTCCTTCTAGGCTAGACCAGTTAATGACTTTTGAGAAGTGGAATTTTTGAAAAAAAATACCACCCTTTTAACACATGAAGAATGTCTTCCGTAAATCGTTATTCTTTTTTTATATAGAATTTTTCCTGGTAAAGCAAATTCTTTTTTGGAAAATGTGTCTATAAGAAAAGCTAATATTTTAAATACTATGCCATAGTTTTGCTGCGACTATTTGCGAAATGATTTGCGACAAAGTACGTTAGAATAATATATATTCTACAACCGTTTTCTGAATGCAGAATCATACAAAATTCACTTGGGTGTATTTTGTATGGGAACTGTACAAAATTTGCTCGGACGTACTCTGTAGGAGAATTATATAAAACTTGTTCGTACGTATTATGTATGGTAATCGTACAAAATTCGCTGGGGTCTATTCTGTACGGGAATCATACGAAATTTACTCGGGTATATTCTGTATGAAAATCGTATTCTATGTGGGAATCATACGATATATAATCGGACGTATTTTGTGTGGGAATCATACAAAATACAATTGGAGGTATACTGTATGGGAATCGTAAAAACTTGGATGGAAAGTATTTTATTGGAAGCATTTTAAGCAATAAAAATTACGAAAGTTGATTTTAACTAAATAATTCGCTAGACTTCACAGACTTCATTCGACATTACAGTCGAAATTGGGGTTCTGCGCAAAATTAAAAATTTTCTCTCTTCATAATTATTAAATAGCAAAATACTAAATAGTATATTAAGCCACAGTAACAGCCGATATTTGCCAAACCAGTATCGCATATTCGTCAACAATCTTTAGAGCTAATACTTTACAGTCTTAAAACGACATGATTATGCAGTGAAATCACTGAATCACTCCCTAAAATATAAATTGTTCTATTAATTATCCAACTATAATAGAATTATAAGACAGGATGATTGGAACTGCTGTCAACGTATTTATTTTAGTTAAACACTAGACCCGCGTAATTCCGCGCCTCCTCAATGCACTACTAAATACTCGAAAATTTATAAAATTACCGCATGTTTTAGTTAAACAAAATAACAACAAAATCAAACTTATAAATAAACAGAGATTTAGCATATATTTACATAATAGAAATTCAATACGGCGTAAGTATAAAAAGTTGCAATCGCCAAAGTTGGCTAAAAAAACTGATATTCAGAGCGGAGCCTTATTTTAATGATCACTCGAAAATGTAGGGGTCCAAAGGTTGATACGGTGGTTTCCATGTCTGATATATTATTATTTATAAAACTATGAAAAATTTCCTAATCAAACAAAAGGAGATAAGATGATAATGGTTAAGGGTTTATTATTATATGACTCAATATTTACACGAACAAACCTTTATTTTATAGATAATTATTTTAATTACTAAATTTAATTACTCATCAAAAGGTTTATAAAGGCCCAGTAAAAAGAATTTAAATATAGATCGAGTACATACTCTTCTGCTTTATAAGCTGATGTTTATCATTATTTATTAACTTTTAAATGTAAATCGATTTAATTTCGATTCATTAAAGCAGCTAGTAACGAGAAATTATAGGTTAATCGTAGGTGTCAATGACTTAGCGCGGGACAGATGGTGAAATATTAGTGACTATCAATTACGAACGATTCCTAAGGGATTCTATGGCAAATGGGATGATAAACAATTAGACTATCTTACAAATTAAATAGTCATCAAGGCCCAATATATTTTCTCAGCGATTACTTGAGGTAATATATCTGTTAATATACACTCGTTAAAAATTAGAAGATATGGGCTGAATTTTTCTAGTAAACCCGCTTTACGTTATTCTTCCATTTAATATTTATTGCTAGTTCCAAGTTCTAACAATTAAATGCGGCACTATATAAAAGTGTCAAAAAGGTACTATAATGTTTTTTTCTCCACAATTTTACGCTGAGGATATATTATTACTATCTATCCGATGACAAGAAGTAAAAAATCAATTTATAACGCACCGTGTATATGTTTTTGATTGCTACGTGATATTTAAATTTTTAAATATTTTTGGTAAGAACAAGTCATTTTTAAAAATTATTAGTCAAACCTAAAAATAATTACATAATAAATCATACCTATATACAAATTCAAAAATATTTCAGAAACAAGCGGCACAAAGAGAAATAATTTAGTTAAAGCTGTGTACCTAAATTGAAGTCTTTTTAATCCCGCAAGGTTATATAAGTGCACCAAAATTAAAAACAAAATCCTGGTCAGCTGCCGTCTGCTATTTGATAACGCTAAATTATATTATAAAACTAGATTTAGCACATTCTTTAACATAATAATAAGAGTCCCAGAAAAAGTAACATTTGTCACTAAAACAATGTAGATCATTTAATAGTTCACTGTAATCATTATATTTTAAGACAGTTTCTGTATATATATATATATATATATATATATATATATATATATATATGTATATATATCGAGAACGGATTGACTGATATTTTTTTTCATTAAAAATTTATATGATTGTTATATATTTATTGAATATTTTTTATCTAAGCTTCGACAAGTTTCCTCGTGCATTGGAAAAGTAAAAAAGTCACAAATAATTTAATTGGGTAAAAAACGAAATATGTGATATATGACAAAAAAGAAAAAGTAAGTCATAAATGACAGACCCGAACGAAAATGATAATTGGTTTTTAATAATTCTTTTTCGATCAATATTTTATTTGAATTTGATTAATTAATTCTCTTTAAACAATTTTTCTGAAATTCATTAGCGAAGAGTGATTGCAAATAGTTAAGTTTTATGACGATGTTCACTTTGTGAGGTTATGATATTTGTGATTGTGGGGGCATCGATAATTGCTTCATTATGTAATTTAAGTGATTAATTGTGTGATTAATTTTAAAGTGTTATTTATAATACTGAGAGTCTAATCTTTCACAACGAAACCGTAATGCAATTCGACTTAGGAATATTGTGAATCAATCCACTGCAGATGAACAAGAAATTGCACGGGAAGAGCGCCGCGTAAGTATGGCCCGACTCAAGAACAAGACAAACAGTTCAGTTGGCAACGAAAAATCGTCGAGCTTATTGCATATATCAACAACGTAATAGTCTTCGACGAGCGAAAAGAAATGCTTCAAGCGTTGATTTGAATCGAGTAGCGATTCAATACGATTGCATAATTGACTACAGCTCGCATCCTTTCGTTCGAATTGGCCCAATTGATATTGTGTGCGACCATTGCAGTGCATTGAATTAGTTCGCTGGAGAAACGCCTGGATTGTGCTCTCTCAGTGGCAAGATGCAATTGCCATTCTTGCTTCTGCCACCTGAGTCATTGCATTCATTACTTCGTACCGAAACACCAGAACCACGACATTTTCTACCGAACGTTCAAAGATACAAGCGATGTTTCCAAATGACTTCATTTGGAGCAGACATTATCGAAGAAGGCGGATTCAATTTGATATTCAAGGTAATTTCTACTAGAATGATCATAATTTAATAAATCTAACTTCGCCTTCGATTTTATAGATCCAGGGCCAAATTCACAATCGAATTGAATTATTGCAATCGCTTGAAGATGCACAGCATAAGTTCATTTAAATTTACTTCATGGGCAGCATGGAGGAACAATGATCAGTGTCAAAATATCAAATCGGCATTAAAAAAAGAAATTCGGTTTTTCATAACTGCGTTGGATCGCATGCCAAATGTTGACTACAAAGTCGTGATTTTAATGTTATTTTAATTTAATTAAAAAAATTTCCATTTTGATTTGTTAACTTAATTCATTTTGAATATTCATTTTAACTTAATAAAAAACTGAATTTAATTCAGCTAATAAGTTAAAACATTTATTGACTCTGAGGTGGTACGAAGTTGTATAAATATAAATGAAGTATATGTATATATATATATATATATATATATATATATATATCTATATATATATATAAATGTATATATATATATAAATATATATATATGTATATATATTTAAGACTGTTTCTGTATTATACCGTGATATAAAATCGCGTACTGACAAAATGACTAGTTAACAGAACTATAATTATTTTAAGGATTACAGTGTCACCTGTAATTAAACCATGAGACGCAGTCTCACTGCCAGTATTGACATAACAAACGGTAATTGAGAGGGACTAAAAAGTTTTGATATAAAATGTTATCTTTTAGCGAAGATATTAATTCATTTTTAATAAGTGAGCATGAAAAACTGCTGTTTTCCGTTATGTTAATTTTGATATAAAATAATATAAATTCTTTCTTCATTGTAACTTAAAGAGAAAACAGGGTCACTGTTTTCTCTTACGTTAAATATCTTCCGTTCTATTGTATTTTAGAAATTTAGAAATGGTAACAACATTTAGTTTCAAATAAATATTTTACTTGAAATAAAAAAGTGTCACGATCTTTTTAACTTAGCTATGGGTATAACTTCTATTAGATCCACTTGCTAATTTTGCCACATATGTTATTGTTAAGTCCTGACTTACGACTTTTTCGACGATTTTATTGAATTTTATAACATTTTTACATATTTCGATATCATAAATAAAATTTTCACATCGGTTTTTTGTATATCTTTTGGACATTTTATTGAGTATAAAATTTCAACTGACGGAAGTTTAAAGTATTTTACGAGTATCGTACTAAATAAGTGTCAGAAAGATATAGTTTAAAAAATCAATTCAAAATAATTCTCAAAGAAAATAATTAATTTCGACGAAAATTTACGTCGATGCCGTTCAATTTAAGGTAAAATATCGATTGCTAGCATAATACTTACTACTATAAATTATAGCTACATACAGAAAATATGTTCTTTCTATGATATCATGATATCAAGTTTTATATACTAAAGGGTAAAATAATTTTTGATACTTTTTGAAACTGATAATTTTTGATAATTTTTGAAACTGTAATTAGGGTGGTATTAAAATTAGCCTTGAGCTTAGAAAGAAATAATGAAAAGTAGCACAAATTAAATTGTTATTTCTATTTTTAGGTAAAAATAATAAAGTAAATGCGAGCATTTCACCAGTTATAATTTAAGGCAATATCTTCATAATGGAGAAAACACGATAAAAATAAATTATGTTTTCCGTATATACTTGAGAGAAATATATACTTGACAGAATTGATATAAGCAAGCGCGGTTAGACATTGGTATACAGGCCAGTTTTAAAATGATATAGAGAGAGAAAAAAAATAAATGTTAACATTGTCAAATCTGCTGTTTAAAAATTCTAAAAAACAGGTGCCGTAAAAGCAATATGTTTTTGTGATGTAGTATTATTTCTACTTTCTTTAAGTTCTAAACTACGTGATGTAGTATTATTTCTACTTTATTTAAGTTCTTTACCACGACCTAGGTTTCGTTGTATTACAACATTTTCAGGTGGGCTATTAGCAAAGATTAACTCTTAGGAACATCCAACAGCATTTATATGTTTCAAACACAGTAGGAGAAGCCAGGTTTGTAAAGGTTTTGCCACTGCTTATGTTAGTGAGTTTATTGTAGGGGGGCGGTGTAGGTTTTGTTATATTTCCGAAAGTTACACGATATACCAGTATTTTAGTGAGGGTAATAAATTCAATTGTTGTTATTGTATGAGATTGTACAATGCAAATGTTCTGGTGTATGTAATAAAATTGAATGGAAGTTTTTCTCGGTAATATATTTATACAAAAGCAAGGGTATCTGAAAGTTAGAACAAGGCTATACCACTAATTCAACATATCTCCGGTTTTATTTATTATATATATATATATATATATATATATATATATATATATATATATATATGTATATATGCATATTTATTTATTTATTTATTTCTTTAAAGTTTTCTTTTATTTATATACTTATATTTATATGTGTATTTGGGCTGAAACAATTTGAAGAGTACTGTAGTCTCAATGGTGTCTAATTATATTATGTCTAGATGACATTAAGTATGGGTGATGATATTATATTTAGTTGTTCATTTAATATATTAACGTTGGTGTCTTTTTTATGTCTGTTTATTTCTAATGTTTCTAGGATATTAAGTTTATTACCTTTTGTATTCATTTATAATATATAGAGAGCATTATCAGTATGAGGGTAATGGTTACTTTCAATAGATGTTTAGCAAAGTGAGATGTGTCTGGCTTGTTATTTCGCCAGCTGGCAATGTGTTCTTTATACCTTTTAGTAAAATCTCTTCCTGTTTGACCTATGTAAACATTATTACCGTCGTTACATTTAAGTTTATAGATACCACTCTTTTTATATTTATCTATTTTTTCTTGATTAGTAATAAGGGTTTTACACAAGTTATTTAAATTACTATAAGCACGTGTTGTATTATTTATATTTTTTTATTAGTTAAAGGTTTCCCTAATTTAATCGTAAATATTATTATTATTTGGTAAGACCGGGTATATTTCTTGTATTAGTATTTTTCTTAATTTTTATGGTACAATTTTGTGACAATTGATGAGTTATAATTACTATTTACTGCGATTTATTTTATAGTTTTTATTTCTTTCCGGAAATTAAGTTTTTTTTGTTAATGTAAATTTCCAGAATGCCTGCATAGGCTCCGGTACAACGAGAAGTAAAGGGTTTTTTGTTTAATCGTTCTATAGTTTTCATAATCGCGTAACATACAATTTTTTAAATAAATTGAAATAAAATTGGTAATTATTTAATAATTGAAATATACTTACAGCTCTTACGAGCCAGCGGTAAAGCAGCTATAAATACAGGCAGCATTCGAAAGATCATCACGAAGAGCGATAAGAAAAAAGGAAGCATAAGCTCAAGAAGAGCTACGGTATCTGCATATAGACATATAGAAGATATTGCAGCAGGTTTAGGCCTACATCTTGAGTAAATCATTTCGAGTAAATATGATCGTCGTGAAAAGCTTCGTGAACGACAACTTCAGAGGCATCACTACCCATTTGTCATGGCGTCAGTGATGGTACGGAAGCCGTCAGTACGCAAGCTGTAAATATACCATTCACGCTCCATCGATTTCTTCAAAAATAACCACATTCGTTTACAGTCTACAGCTTATGGATTACATTATAGCAAATTTAAATAAGCCGTGATGTAATTGTCAACGTATGATTAAAAAAAATTATTTTGTTAAAAAAAAGTTATTTTGGTAATTTTACATTTTTATAAACAAATTTACATATTTCGAATGATATTTGATAAAACGATCATTAGGCTGCACATGATCGCAGCCATAATTGGCCGCAAATATACTACAAAGGCACCCTAACATAACGGTAATTGCAAGCAAGATCATGGGGATTCATGCCCATTCCGTTCAAGTAAGATAAATAAATAAAATAATTTACACACATCACATTCGGTTTATTATGTTATTAGGGAAACTTACGTCAAGAATTTCGCAACCGCCTGTAAAGAGCTTAGCATGGTTTTAACAAGTAATTATACAGCAATATTACATAATATAATACTGCCGACTAATTACTTGTTATTATAGAAGCTAGTCAAAAGATTTGATATTTAAATACACAAGAAACACAATATTCCTATAACAAAATTTCAATTTTAAAACTGTTTAATTATACTCTTTATTATAATTTCATTATAAATATTTTTCACAAATAAACTTTTAGTAACTATAATGTAACTTATATATTTTATCTAATAATCCGGATCTACGAACCTAATTTTTTTGACCGCGCTGCATCAAATAAATCCCCTCCATAAAATTCTTACTTTAGAAGAAGTAATAGGCAACAAAAAATTTAGATATTACCAATATAGGATATACTGTTACGTTTGCAAATACGGCTGGAATTATACTTCATAAGAAAATATTTAATTTTTGAACCAAATTTGTTATTGTCAAATTTATTGGTAAATATACTGAAAAAAAATAGAATAAGAACTTATAACAACTAAATCTTCCATATTTTGGGAAATAATTTACAAAAAAATATATAAAAAAAAGATTTTTTGTCTTTAAGTTCCACGAAAATCCAGAAAACATTAGCACTAAAGCAATAGCAGCAAAGTGACCTTGCCGTTATTGCTTTAGTTATTTTAACCAATTCTTCACGGTATCTAGGAAATTTCAAAATATATGCTACACAAACAAAGTTAAGTTACGGTTGCCAGTACATAATAAATTCTTAAGCGTAATAATAAACAAGGATCATCTAGTTTTGAACGCGCAACTTAAATTCGTACAACTCAAAGACGCCCTGCAACGTTTTCCGGGTAAACGTTTTCTCGTTCCCACTTACTCGCCCATGGAGCTAATGGGCCAACGTGCATCGTCTTTGAAACTTTCCACGTGAAATTAGCGAGACGGTAATATCAATTTTCTCCTGCACAAGGTAAATTATAAGTGTTAATTGAGCATAGTAACGTAGTTTCCGCCTTCCTCACTGAATTTTATTTTGCATAATAGATACAGATATCTTCTAGTCAGTATTATGTCTAAATAAAATAAAAAGAAGTTTCGATTATTTCATTGAAAACGACTGAAAGTAATAGACTTGGCTTTTTGTGATTAGAAATATATTCAAATTAAATGTTTATTGCATATACTTAAATTCTATCTAACATGAAATGTTGTGTCTCAACACTTTTCTTATGTAATAGAACCAAATATATTCGTGTTAATAAAATATATAAGTAAATTGTATATTATTTCTCTAAAAGATATTTTAAACATATATTGAAAGAATGATATGAGTGCGATAAACACTTCTTTTTACTGAAAATTTCAGCATTATAACGATTATTCTAGGTTATTTTTTGGCAGAAGTTTATAATACATAAAAGTTTATAATACATAAACATTGTACCATAAAAGTCCACCATAGTGGTGGACTTTTATGGTAGAGTGTATAATTTTCCTTTTATAATTTTCATGCGTGTTCGAATATTTCGGTAAACTATACAAGAAAAAACTTGGGAGTGATAATATTTTCTTATCTCCCTGTATTTTTTATCTATACTATTAGTATGTACCGACAGAGTGTAATTACAGGATGTGTTAATGAGTAGACATTTCCGAGTAAAGCTATCCTAAATAAGAATATATACCTATAGTTAAACTTTGAAAGACTTTGTAAGGTGTTGCATAAAAAAATAAGGGAAGATAAGGGGTAAGTGTTGATATTTTCATGGAATACCTATTTCAAACATGCAATTTCTTTGTTTAATAAAATATAACACCAATTTTTCCAAGCACTGCTAACAAATACCTATGGTATATTTGTAAAAATTATTGGACTGAATCCTTGAAAATTTTACATAGACCCAATTGTTTTTCCTATACCGGCTAACTATGATGGAACATTTGAATTTTTCAGTTCAGTAATGCCTCACGTATTATTCGATAAATTTTCAAAAATAATTCTTTAAATTAAAGTCAACTTATTGTCAGTATTCCCGTTTAAAACTCGTCTCCCAACGAGGAGAGAGCCTCGGTTTTGGAGAGGAAAAGGTTTTGTCAAAATATTAGAATAAAATTTGCAACTTATGCTTCTCGAATGTCTGTAAACATTTTTCAGATTAAGGTTTGATGGTTGGTTTTTTTAAACCACTTTGTAGTAACCTCAGACTGCTGCTAAATCTTTTGTGGGCATGTATACTACAAAGGTCTTTGTGAAGAGTAAATCTCTTACACAAATATAGTCTTTGTATAATAAATATATCTTTCGGTTTCATGCATGAAAAAAACACGAATATATTTGTAAATATAATCGATACTGTTTTTCCACTCTCTGTTTTATAAAGTAAAGCTTTGGTAGTGTAGTTTTTTTGAGTTAATTTCATTTCTTTAAATTATTATTTTAATAACTTTTTGAGTATCCCTTTGTTATAAAAGCCTTTGTATAATGCATAAGATATTATACAAACCTAGCGTTCTTTCTAATAGGTGTCTCATTCCGTTTTACAAATGAAAGACATGAATTTTTTTACAATGCTTAACAAAGAATAGCTTTGAAAATATGGTTTCATTGAGTCGTTTTTAATTTTTTTAATTATTATATAATGAACATATGGTGGAAGCAATGCACGTATCTTATATAAATACAGTGTTTTTGTCTAATAAATATCCTTTCTGATTTGCACATCAAAGAAATTTGAATCGATTTATAAATATAATCGATACTTTTTTTTCACACTTCATTTCACAAAGTACATCTTTAAGAGTATAGTTTTTTTGAAACATTTTAATTTTTTTATATTATAAACATTCTAATATTAAATATTTTTTTAATCTTTCTGGTATAAATCTTTTGTAGATGCGCATATTACAAAGGCCTTTACATAATACAAGAATGTAGCATTTCGTCTAATACATATTTCTGTTTTTTAACTTCAAACAAATTTCTATACATTTATCAAATAAGCTATACTGTTTTGCCATTCTCTCTCGTAAAAAGCCAAGCTTTGTAAGCATAGTTTCTTTGAGTTATTATTATTTCTTTTGATTAGTATGTTATACATACTTTATGAATGTAAATATTACAAAGAACTTTATTTAATGCAAGTTTCTCACACATATATAACTTGATCGATATCTCCTGTTTTTCACATAAAACAAATTTAAATATATTTATAAACGTAATCGATACTGTTTTGCTATATTCTGTTTTATAAAGTAAAACTTCGGAAGTAAAATTCATATAAATTATTTATAAGAATTTAAACATAATCATAAAAATAATTTATATAAAATTACCAAGCCCGACCTTTTAATTTTTTTAGTATTGATTATTTGTTTTCACTAAAGTATCTTTTATTACACAACTAGTTAGTAAGATATTTAAATTTTGTTGATGCCTTGAAAAACACATTGGTAAGAAAAGTTTCTAGTAATTTTCAATTAATGCTCGTCTTTCCTCTTGGACTCTCTTTTTTTTCTTGGACGCTTCATCAACATTATAATGAAATAATGAAAAAAAATTGATTTTGCAATTTAATTCAGTATTTTTAAAATTAATTATCACATGGTTTGTTCTAATATGAGCTGAATCTACAAATAAATTTTAATATTATTTTAGGCTTTACTATCAGTTGACTGAAACTGGTGCTATGTTAGTTGTTATAATATTTGTGGTAAACATTTATTTTCGTTGATTATAAAATTTGCTTGGTTCTCATTTGGAATGAAATTATTTTTGGCCGTCAATTATTTTACAATTGCAGAATGTGTAAATGCAAGATATTTACGATTTTGCGAGAGTGAATCATCTATGCCTTATCAAAATACATCGATTTGTTTGGTATATATCAGGAAAGCGTAGCTGAGAATTTTTAATTTAATATGTGCTGATGTATAGGTACCTCAAATTTACGTATATTATGTATCTTTTGTGTTAAACTAAGGATATGGCTTTCTTTAACGACGCCACATGTATACATACTATAGTATTATACTCATGTGTAAAGTTTTTAGTGGGGATTTTATTTATGTTTGAAATTAAAAATTTATATGTTAAATTACATATTTTAATTTTTTAAATATATTGTAGTAAAATTGTAATATTCTAGTAAAATATTTGTAGTAAATTGTAGTAAAGTTTATTCAGTACAGATATTATGAAAAATGAAATCCAAAGAAATAACGTATCATAAATGTCAAAACTAGCAATAAACAAATTATCCCATCTATGTTTGATAACTATTATAAAATGAAGTGTTGGATATTTAAAATTGAATTAAAGATATTATTTATTTTATGACACCATGCTTATATACATTATAAGATTATATTCGCGTCTAAATTTTTGAGTAAAAATTCGATCTGTTTTATGTTTTAATTTCCATATTTATGTGTTAAGTTAGATATATCAATTGTTTTTATTTTTTAAATATATTATGATAAAATTATTGTTTAAATGAAGTTTTTCCGCACAGATAGCATGATTTAGAAAACATAGATGTCGAAATAAGCTATAAAATTAATTATATTTATGATTTGATAGATATAATAAAACGAAGTGTTGAATATTTTGTGCAGGACTAAATATATAGTATGTTTTATGACACGATGCTTATATATATATATATATATATATATATATATATATATATGTATATATATATGTATATATATATATATATATATGTATATATATATATATATATATATATATATATACGTATATATTAAAAATACGACTATGTCGTAGACGTCGAAATAAGACATAAACAAATGATCCCATGTAAAGAACGTAGATATAAGCCTCCTTTTTTTTAATACTCTTTTTAATACAATGTTTTACAATATTCTTTTTTAATGTTTGACAAGAATCCCTTGCTCACTAATCTGCTCTTTACATTTTTAATACTTGAAACACTTTTATTGCACTTGAGCCTAATGTTGTGCTATATGCATATACGCTTATGTGAGTACTCTTTAAATTATAAAGTTTCTGGTACCTGTAGTCTGTAAGTCGCGTGTAAAGAGTCTACACACTTTGAATTATTTCGTATAGATAATATTACTGTAGCGATGCAGTAACTTGATAAATATTAAGAATATATAAAAAGCCTTTCTAATTCGTTACTATCAATCAACATAAATTATTCACATAATAATTCACAACGATCATTATTTTTCGGTTTTCGTTAATACTTTTTGAGATTTTAATTCAAATAAATAAATAATTTCTATTGGAAAAAATTAAAATATCACTAAGCTGATAATTTCTAATTATGATTACCTCCCTCACCAATTTTCCTTATTATTTTAAAATTGTTGCCATCAATTTTTGACCAGTCTCGTTTTCTTTTTCAGCTATGTCATGGAGATTTCCGTTACCCGTTTTAAATCAACAATTAAAATGGTATATACAATAGTCTAATTTACCGATTTCATAATTTTCTTTCAAGTAAACTATTATTATTTTGATTAATTCGACACTAAAAGATGGCATTTAATTGGTTTAAAAGTAACATTACAATTTAATTTAAAGTATTAACAGACGACGTTGTCACGGTTTGGTAATTTGGTGGTCGTGGTAAAACTAAAAAAAATATATACATTTTTCCAACTGTCTTTTTCACTCTAATGCTGTTGTACGAAATATATTCTAGTGCTTCAATCAAACTGATTTTTATCTTTATTAAGAGCTCCAACCGTTTGTAACAGAAAAGAAAATAGAAAAAAGAAAATAGAAATTTTCCTTTTCATGATAACAGAATAAAACAGAGTTTCGAATTCGCTTCAATAAAAAGATAATGTCCTGGATAAAGCGACGTAGGGAAACGAAAGGATCGTATGGATGCTTCAGTTGCAGGATGCATCTATGTAATTGCTTGCAGGTTGTCAAACGCCTCACGTCTCCCGTTTCCTCGTTTTAATGACACTTTTATGCTTCGTTATTTTGTTTTAGAAACTGATTTTTGTATTCTACGGAACTCATCCGCGTCCGCTATCTTCTTTCACTTTTATAATCAATCGTTTAGCTATATATACTTATGTCTTTAAAAGTAATTTTTGTTACGGAGAAGGGTAGTAAACGCAAATACCATAAATAATTGGAAGAGTAGTAGCATGAAAAATTAAAATTATTATTATAAATAAAATAAAGTTTAACTTTAGTCAACAATTATTTACAGAGAAAATCTGAATATCTCAGGTTTGAAAATTTACGTGTGAAATACCAAAATAATGACTTGAATTTTCATAAAAACTTAATAAAAAATAATTTTTTTAATGTCTTTAACAACGTGCTATAAAGATGAACATAATCCACCAATCAAGTCCACAAGTATTTAATAATATGTCAAAATACCAAACTATGGTAAAACAAATCAAAATAAGTTGAAAATCTATGTGCACTATATTTATATTAACAAGCTTCCCAAATAAAATTTGAGATAAAGGCGATTATCGTTAGGCAAATATCAGTTAAAAACTTTTAATTACGGAAAAATGAGGTTTTTAGGAGTCTACTTAAAAGTTGTATTAAAACTCGATCGATGTCATAATATTTAGATATCCAAGATGATACATACCTGCTTATTATATTATAACGAGTATTTTAATTTTTTATTGCTCTAAACAATTAATCTTTGTCTAATATTAGATGATTTATATATTTTATAGTTAAAGACCCACTTGGACCATTTTTATTTAATTTTACCTTTTTATTGAAAATGTCTTGAAATAATTCGAAACAAACAAAATATTTTAACATCTGATGATTCGGTTGACTGGAAGATATTTGCATAAATAGTTATATCTGACGTATTTCCATTTTGCAAACTTTAGACAAGTAGAGAAATATAAAAATAAATTAATATGAAACTTGTTTATTTATTGTTAGAATGGAGTAAAAATTATGTTCGCTTCCGTACTTTATTTTAAACTTGCTTTATAGCTATTTTTTTTTCTATTTGTCTGATAGCGACCAATAACGACAAAATAAAGAACTTTCCATCTTTGTAAATTGTTTTGAACTATCAATAGATGATTGATGATGTTAAGTTATTTCCTAGCAATTTCGTTAAATGCATTTCAAAACAAAGAAATGTTTAATAAGACAACTAAATTTTAAATATTTAATGATAAATTTTAAACATACACAACTATCCTTCAACTATCATTTATATTCTGATGATCTTCACATATACTCTCAATGCAATGTCAATAAAATGTCTTCATGCAGTGACATATTAAACGCAGACCTACATTTAATCAGTCAGTGGGCTGTTAGGCAAGGTCTTTCGATTAACCCAATTAAATCGCAGGCTATTTTTATCGGTAGTCAGAAACTGTTGTCAAAAATATCCATATCTGAGTTACCCAGCTATTGGTTGTCGGTTATGTTATTCCTTTTGCTTCAAATGTAAAAGATCTTGGCCTATTCATTGACCAATACCTCACATGCCATTCTCAAGTAGATGATGTTAGTCGTAAGATTTTCTTCAAAATACACTCTCTAAAACAGCTTCAAAATTTTCGTCCACTGCGAACTAAAATACAAATTTGCAAACTTTACTTCTGCCTATTCTTGATTATGGGGATGTGTGCTATTCTAATCTAAATGAACATTTACTCAAAATCGTCCATCTTAAAGGAGCTAATAGGCCAAAAAACATCTTCGTAAATTTCCAGATGAAAATATTACGACGGAATAGCAATTATTTCCTAAAAAGGGGTGAATTGTAACATCCTAAAGTAATTGGAGCATCCTAAAGTAGTTTTTTCTATATTCCCTGGAAATTACGTAATGGATATAAACATTTTAACATTATCGCTATGTATAACGTATATTTCAAAGTTACCAACATAGAGCTAAATAAATACGTTTAGTTAAATATTAAAAATATGTGCAAAGTGTAAGTCCATGGATTGTATTATATATGTATAAGGAAGTTTTAATACTACAGGTTCAGAAATATTAATGAGATATTATTTTAAATCGATGTAAATATTAAATAAAATCTTCAAACAAAATTTTAAATTATCAATACTAAATTATAACAATATATAAATAATATAAAACAGTAAATTATATTTGCGACAACTATATGTACTGCTTCATTACCGATTATAAATAAGTTAAGTATATATATTGTTAGTCTTGTAATGGATCTAGCACACGCAAAATTAGTTATAAATCGATCATGTGTCGATAAATAAATGGACAACATTTTGGGAGTTTACTTTTGAATCGCGTCACGTAGTAAACGTAACGTACATATCAAGTGCTAGCAAAAATGAACATCACTTTTATTTATTTTCGCACATACGTACACATGACAAAATTATGACATTCTGCTTTTGACAGACAAAGTACAAAACAGCTGATAGCAGTAGTAAGAGCCATTTTTGCTTGTTTTCGCTTTTACGTACACTTCTTGTCTTATTCTGTTTTATTCATCAATCTCTCTCGTTTGTTCGGTGAGTACCTATTTTCCGCCCTACTTGCAATAGATTCGCCACATTTTCGTTACGAAGATGTTGCAAAAAAACGTTGCGACTTTTAAAAATTTTACTCTCATCTGGCCCAAAGAAGTTTTCTTCCAAATTTAAAAAACACTGTCCTTTTTGTAAATTATAAAAGTATTTTTGTTTTTGTGTTAGGTAGCCTCATTTATAATACAATTATTGTTTATATTTTTACGGAGATTACTTTTATTTTGAGTAAGTTCGGCGGAGAGCTAGAGCAGCGCTGTTTTCGATGTTTATTTACAATCTTAGTTTACTTATCGTCGACAAGTGAATGCTGTCGGTACGTTTTCTATGAACTAAATAAATACGGGACAGTTATTAGTCTAATTAGATACGGTACAAAATACGAGACGTCTAGGAATATACAGTATATCTGGCAAGGCTATTTTTATTGCGAAAAATTTATTTAATTTTAATCTAAATTAATAGCAAAATATTTATCATTGATCGCGTTACAACATATAAATACTTACGGTAGTTGTTTCTTTGAACATTTTCGATATTTGTCAGGTTACTACGATGTTGAAATGGTAAAAACGAACGCTGTTTACCTAAAAATTGCAGTAGAATTGCACATGAATGAAGATGAGGACAATATTCCACCGCCTTAAAGAGGACAGAGTCTTGTTGAAACATAAAAATGCATTTTACATTTTCATTACTTTATCCGGATCTTTCTGCATACTAGATTGCTAAAACAAATCGTCTTTCTCCAAAATTTTGCTTTATAAACAATTTAGTTTTATTGATACGGGATTGTTACAAAGTTCATTGTGAAAGTGAGTGGGTTTAAATAAATTATTTACATAAATGAAATTTTTTGTTTTATCCCAATGTTTACATTATTCAATATGATTTTGGAAGTATTGTTTCTTTCAAATATGTCATAGAACTTAACATAAAAAAGAAATTTCGAATATAATTACAAACTTGGACTTTACATATTATGCAATACAAACTGCCCGTTCCGATTTTGCCCGGACAAAACATAAATGCGTTTGTTTTGTCCGTTCTTTTATATAATAATTATTTACTGGTAGTAATCTTCCATAGATGCTATTTTATATTTCTGCCTGAGAGACTAAATCAAAATTTTTACATTTTCAATTATATTTTTGTTTAATTAACTTTGTTTTGAAATTCCCATACATATCCTATTTTCGGATATACGGATTTAGTTTCAGGAAATCCTTTCCTAGCTAGCGTAATAAATCTAAAAGAAATATTCGTGCAACATTTTGAGCTTGTAGGTTTCATAGTTCTGGAAATTTTGTGATGGTTCTTTCAACGACTTAATAGCAATTAGTTTTTATGTGATAATATATAATATTTATTGATAAGTAATAATTCTGTTAAATTATTTAAACGTATTAATATTATCCCTTAATATAACATAATTCATTTTTTGTAAATATACTGCCCAGCATGCAAAAATATAGTAAATATCTAAAAAAATATGGAATTTAAAATCATTGCTACAGTTTTCCAGTTAACATTAAGTAATTCAGTTTGTTTTCTTTTTCTTGAATCAAATTCAAGAAAATTCTCAATCACAGACGAAAGTCATCTAATAAAAACAAATTAAAAAAAACAATCACGCAATATGGATTAACAAACGCAAAACAATGAATCTATAAAAATAATATTCCAAAAAATGATCTCCATATGTCCGCTTGCAGTAACATGTGCCCTCAGAAGCAAGCTTGCCGGTTCGCTGACTCACTGACAGTAAATTAAGGAGTCAGGCTTGACAATTATCGTCGTTACTTGCATCGGAATGGACTGATGACCGCCCGCTTGCACTGTATTGTTCGGCGCCGACTTAAAAAGAAAAACTTAGAAGGTTTTGTAGATAAGCAGATAAATATTATTCTGCTTACCTTTAATCTATCAGTCAGAGGAGGTATTTTTAATAAATGGCAATATTTGTTTCTTATCTGCATTTGTCGAAGCCTTTTTTTGGTCGAAAGTTATTTTATAAATAACGGTGTCACGCAGCACAAACTTAATTTTCGCCATACCCAACAATGCATGTATGCTTTTTTATTATAGTTTTGTTATTTTGCTTTACAATCGGTTTCTTAAAATATTTCTATTGCTGGGCTCATAAATAAAACCTTTACTTTACAATTTTTCTTTAAGTGTCTTTAATTTATTTTATAAGCAATTTTATAACGCGACAACTAAATTTCTCATACTTTTCCATCATCGTTACATAGTTGGCAGAAAATTTAACGAAAATTATTAGTGTAACTTTGAAATCTCTTTTAACGATAAATAATATGCTAATGCAAGGAAATTTTCCTCGACTTTTCTACGTACGAAATAATACCAAAATTTCAATAATTGGTTTAATCATCGTAAATTTTCTAAATAAATTATTTTAGCCATTTTTCTATTTACTAGGAAAAAAAACGCAATTTGATATATAAATGGTACTAAAATTATTAATAAAATTTCAATAATTTTTTAGCTAAAAACGTACCGAAAGCGAATGTGTTATGTATGGACACACTGGTGAATACGTATTGTTCTAATATCTATTAAGTTATTTTACCCAGGGAACTGAAAAATATATACTGTTTGCTTATTTTTCAAGACGAAGCCTCATAATGGTAACTAAGCCATAATTAACATGTAGGTAACAAAATATTTGGTGCAGTGATAAACGAGCCTCACCCAGCTGAGCAACTTAAACTCGTCCATCTCAAAGACGCGCCTCGATGATTTACGGAAAAACATTTTCCCACCCTCACCTATACGCCCGAGGCTAATGGGCCAACGAGCATCTTCCTTGCAACTTTCCACGCGAAAATGGAATTATCGTAATAGCAATTTGGTCTTGCAAAGGAGTAAATTAGAAGTGCAAACGGAGCATCCCAACGAAGTTTACTTGATCTTCGCTAGAAGTTATTTTACATAAAGAATGCAGTATTTTAACATCGACGTTATGTATAAGAAGAGGAGAATTTTATTATATTTATACGTATTTATTAAATATTTCAATAAAAACTACTGCAATTATAAGGTAATGGAGCATAGCTTTTCTCTTTGTATTGAATGGAATATTAATCAATTTTCCCTTAAAACAAAGGAATATTTATTTTTCGATATTATTTCTGGTAGAAGTGTTTGCTTTAAATAAGAAAAACAATTTAGTTATTTGAATCTCAATTTCTATTAAAATATGTAAAAAAAATAATAATAAAGAAAAAAATTATAAATTCTTTTAGTAACTTTTAATTTTTTTTTCATTATTTATCTGATTATTACAAATTTAACACGGTTTAAGTGCAACGCTGTATACGCAGTAGCTGCAAGTTCACTACAAGCAACTGTATGGACTTTATATATATATATATATATATATATATATATATATATATAAGCTTATATACTTATATATATCGCATAAACTATACACTTTGCGGTCACTTAAAAATATTATTTTTCATGTTTTTGTGGATAATTTTTTTTATAATTTTCGAATATATTAAATTTTGGTATTATTGGGAACAAAAAATAAAAGAACCATTGGTTTTTGTAGTATGCTATAATTTTATATACTGCGCTTTTAGTATAATACACTGCGTTTTATTAACATATTATGTAAAGTATGTATCATCCGAGAGACTATGAATAACATGACATTGAATTTTTTATCATTTTTTTATCATATCCATTAAGTGACTAGTATATTAGTCGAACTCATTAGGGATTTTTCTTTTCGTAATATATTTCCAAATTTTCAAATTGTTAAACGTAGTAAGTATTTATGCGGTATTGTTATTATGCGGTATAAAGTCGTCATTGTAGATCATATTGGATAATTTCTGCTGTTACGACAAACGCTCCAAACTTGAACTACCTCAGGTTTATACAAGGATAAACTTTATAGGTAGTCTTCATAATACACTACTGTCGTAATAACTGACAATAATTGCAAGGAAAGTATGGGTTAAAATTATTTATGGAAGTTATAAATATTTGACAATACTACATATTGAATAAATATTTGTCAATACAAATCAAGTAGATGAATTTATTCGTGTTATTTTTAGAAAATTTACATTTTCCAACACCGCCACTATTTTTTATAAATTAAATGCTTTGATTATAATAATGTAACACATTTATCTGGAGAGAAGAGATAATGGGGTTTTATTAAATTTTCCAGTTTATTTATTGGATGTCCTCGTTTTAAATATGCCGTCGGTATGAGTACAATAAATTAAACAACAAATTCTCGGGTTAATATGATATTTAATTTCTAGTTAAATGACTTTTCCAACTTAAACAATTTTAAACAAATTAAGTTTTTTTGTTAGAAATGGACTGTTGTTTTCTCAAGGTCACAGTCCTCGGTCTTAGAGAGACCAACGTTTTAATATAGGATGAATGTGCAATTTATGTATTCATTACGTTTTGCTGGATGTTTTGCAAAAAAGTTGTTGAACTAAGTCATAATTTTTTCGAAAATTTTGCTTTATAGACAGTTTTCAATTAACTTGTCGGTTGCTAAATATCTTTTCTATACTTAATGGGCTTAAATAAAGATTGAAGCCCTTGCATAAAAGATACAATGTTTTGTTTAGTATATGCCTTGTTATATTTCGCAAAATGAAGGAATTTAAATGTATTTTTATTTTAAATTTCATAAAAACTATTAAAATATTGAGTTAATATCCCGGTGGACAGGAGGGGGGGGGGAGTCAGTGGAAGTATTGAATTGCATATTATTCACAGACGTTATTTATGTCACAACACAATCATAATTAAAACACTCTTCATAAAATTATTTCGGTGGCTGAATTCATTCAGAATTATGTATAATATTAGGGCATTATGGCATATGTATGTAACTTTCAGTAGATAGGTTAACCATATCGAGTATTACAAAAACAAATCAAAGCTTATATTATATACTAATAAACTCATATAGATGCACACGCCGAATATTTTAGTATTTGGTGATAAAGAACGTCAGGTAAGGTGATTAATTAAACTAAAACTGGGTTATAAATAAAATAATTATATACTAATCACACTTAAACGCAATGATAAATTGATACGTCTGTATATAATATTGCCAGTACCTCAAAATGTAAAGGAAAATAATATGTTATTTTCAAAGAAATGTTAGCGGATAAATACAAAACACAACGGCATTATTACATATGTGCCTGTTCACGTGTGTATCTGCCTTTTTAATGACTCATAAAATCTGAAAAGAGTCCCAGATTGACTATGATCTTTTGTTATTTGATAGAACTTAATAGGGTAAAAGAAATTACAAGTCTCTTAGATTGAAGATTTGTTCCACATTTTGTCACACTGCTCCAAATTTTAAGTTTATTCTTAGAAAAACTAAAGAAAAATCGATGAGCCTAAAACCAAAAAAAAATGCAGAATATTCCCTAGAGGTAGGTATCGTCTAGTTGTTTTAGTTACAATTCGGAGAGCATTTCCGAGGATGGTTACATTGTTTATTATTTCAGATTCTATGGATTATTCTTTTCTTTTACAACTCGAATAAGTCTGCTGCTTTTGATTTTAAATTGTTTGACCATATTTTTTACATAATAAAAGGATGTTAACTTCTGTATTAAATTATGACTATATCACATTTCTGCTAGTACAATTCACGCATTGCATCATCTTGATCAAAGTTTTGACCTCTTGTTAAACCTGTATATATATATATATATATATATATATATATATATATATATATATATATATATATATATATATACGGATGAGTAAACCATATTTCTTCTTTTTGCTTCACCGTAGTCGGTCCTTCAAACCTGTATATTTATATACATACTATATATCTATCTACTAGTATCCTAATTCTTAGTAAGACTTAATAAACTGTTAGCTGCGTCATATGTTTGTACGTATCTGTATTTATCCATCTATTAACTTTGTTATTTTCCTGTTTATGTGAAGACAAGTGAAACGAGTACAAACTCTGTGCGCTAACATGTTGTCAGTGAAGACTTCCTGTCACCACCTCCCGGTGCCATTATTGTACTCTGATATCCCCAAAGAGCTGATTTATACAGCTTTTACGAAACAATGGAGACTTTTTTATTGGATTATCACTAAATTTATTTCACGCAAACTCAGTTTTGTGTTCTCTTTAATGTTTAGAAATTTAATGGCATACCTTCAATCTCTAAATTTTTTTTATGATACTGCACTACAAAAATTTTAATTAAAAAAACATCCGAATTGACTGATTAATGTCGGTGATATGAATTAATACGTATTCATCAGGCTGTGCCGATGCAGCATCAGGCTAATTAATTGGAACTCGGTATTCAAAGTCAGAATCTCTACCGAGGACTTACATTTCACACTTGAAAATAATGATCCTCGAGTTTCACAATTTAGGTAAGCAGTATAATGCAGTATTTGAACTGAGAAGTTGGAACCTGAAGTTCAATGAGGGAACCTCTGCTCGAGACCCATAATAATAATTTTTTTTATTAATTTTTAACGATTTTGGCAGGTAGTACTCCTGTCGCTTAAGGACTGAGGATATAGAAGCCGACGTTTAATGGGATAGTCTCTGCTCGAGACCCACAATACTTATTTAAAAACATCACATCCTCAAGCCTCGCGTTTAAGGCAGAAAGTAGGCATGTGCATCACCAGGACTGAGGAATTGGAAATAGGAGTTTAATGAGAGAGTCTTTGCTTAAGACCTACAAAAATAATGTCAATGCAGCATATTCTCAAATTTTATGGTTTAGGCAGCAGTACCCTGAAGCATTAAGTTTGAGTAGTTGCAATCCGGAGTTCAATGGCAAAGTCTTTGCTTGAGATCTACATCATTAATATAAAAATAGACTTTAAATCGTTAGAGATACACAGAAATAGCATATAACAAGTTTATAATCCTCAAAAAGTTCTACAATAAAGTCTATAATAGCGTATGTTTATAAAATCCAAAGTAAAAGTTTTATTCTCAAAAATAAACATAACTTTCAACACAATTTTCGATTATTATACCAAACTGTCTTAACACTTATAGAATTATATTGTATACTGACTTTCCTCGATAAATCAAACTTTCCTTGCGTTCCATAGTTTTATAACGAATAGTTTAATAATTTGATCAATACTATTAGTAATAAAAACATTGCAAATAGTTTAAAAATAAAAAATATTTTTTTTTCAAGAAGTAAACATGTGTTTCGTGTGATTTTAATATTAAGGACGACATTTGTCTCAGCTATAATATGATGATAAATGATAGTATATTGTATTATATTTACTTTTAGATATATCGGTATATTCAAGTTTCAATTACAATAGTGTTTTTAAATATAAAATAGGAAGTTAATAATGTAAGTCGTATATGACTTGGGTAGTTTTTACTTATCCTCAACCCAAAAGATATCTCCAAAGGAAAATTTAAGAGATGAAAATTACTTTTTAAATGCTTTATTTGCATTTCAAAAATAAGAGAACACATGTGGTCTCGAATTCGCTCTGATAAATAGAGGATGCCCCGAGATACCGGAGTCGCGAAGCGAGAGAATTATCCGCATGCACCAGATGTAGGATGCATCTCTGTGATTACTTGCAGCTGCCCCAGGTTCTCATTTTCCTTGTTTTAATGATCATTTTATCCGAATACATTCTTTCGTGTCCTCTGTTCCTTTGTACTTTTTAATCATCTGCTCATATAAATACATATCCGTGAAAATATATTTTTAACGAAATGTAGTAAGTAAATATGTATCAAAGAATTGAATATTTGGGTTTGATATTAAATACTCAGTTTATTTAAAAGTAAGTATTTCATTATTGTTATATTAAATAATATACTTTTAAAGCATGGTACCTGTGAGTAACATAATTGTTATGTACAGAAAAAAAGTTTGAAAAAACTACTGGTACTGGGTACATCGTTATGTTAAGGTGTGAGTATCTGGAATTTTGTTATTAGCCCAATTCGGGTTATAATGAAATTCCAAACACTTATGCCCTTACATTATATTAAGGCTTACGCGTCTATAATAAACTCAATTTAAACACACACTTGACTTGATTATTTGTTTTGTTGTAAGATCTGCTAGAGCAGATTTGCTAGACATTTTGTATTCGATATTTCACTCAATTTCTGATTGACTAGAGATTTAAAACCTGGCACAAGTACTTACTTCTGATGATAACATTCGACGATGATAATGGAGAAGAACCAGAAGTCTACCAGTTTTCAATTTTCTTTTGTTTCTAAATCGGTTTAAAATATTTTTCGGTTAATATTAGAATAAGTTTGTTATTAAATGCATTTTATAATTTAGTGTATGATTTAATAAAATAACTGTTCACCGTAATTATATTTCTACTAAAATTACCTTAATTGGAAAAAAGTAATAGAAGTCTTTATAGCGTTATTATCATGACCTCAATACAACTCTTCAAACAAAGAGACAAAATCAACTGAAATGCCGCTTGATTTTATACGTCTATTCAGTTTAACGATTAAATAACATCTGTTATGTATATTACTAAGTATCCTTGAACTGAACCGATACGAAATTAGTTTGCATAATTCTGAAATTAGTTAAACTTTCCGATTTATCTTTAAATCTAAATTAAGTTATTAAAAAGTAAAGTTATTTAAAAAAATATTATCAATGGTAATCAAATGTAAATGTTTAATGAATTATTGGAAATGTTTATTGATTTTTTCGAACTAGTTTAAGTGTTAATTTAGTAAAGTAATTTAGTTTTTATATTTATGCGTTTTATCTATGGACTATATATTTTGATATTGCTGGCGTATCTTACTAAAACAATAATGAATTTCTGACAACAATTCTTGTTTGACATCCTACTTATTTGATATAAACTACAGTTTCCTATGTGCAATTTGTTCATCTGTTCCACGTTTCATTTTCCATTAAATTTTCTTAGTCATGTTCACTATTTTTCTCTTGCCACTTATGCCTATTGTATTCTTGCTCAACGTTATCAATGTGCAATGGTACAATTTTATCAATCTTCTTATATCTAAAGCAGCTTTTCCATTCTTTGGTTCTTCTTTTGTTGCTCCGTATCTACATTGATGAAACTTTTGTTTTGAATACTTTGCCTTTTATTAGTTTTGTAACATCTAAAAGATCTAAATAATAAAATTTACTGCTACATTTTCGGAACAGACTTGCCTATATGATTTATGGTACCAAAAATATGCTTTAAAACTTTCTTGTTAGTTATAAATAGTCAATGATATGTTTGGTTTTATCACTTCGTATTTATTTGTTAAAAATTTAAAAAAATATTGGTTTGTTTTCTTGAAATACATATACCATGCAAAGCTTATCTTGGGTAATAGACTGTGATACGTTCATATTTAATTGCCATATTTGATAGTTAACTGCATACGAATGTAATCTGAATGGTTTTATATTTTAGGTACTTTAATTTTTATAATTTTCGATATATAGTGGAGTTATAAATTATTCTTCTTCGGTACTGATACAATCCAAAACTATATATTAGTTCCCATAAAACTTTATACAAGGTGGTGATAAACACCCTAAGCATATCAAAATATTGGCTAGTGAGGATAATAAATCGGTGTTGTGGAGCGAATGATAGCCATCATACTTGCAACAAAATATTTACAGAAGATTTAAGCAATACCTGCAAGTTCAAAAGCAGGATGTTACATAAAACTAGAAATCGCAAGTCTTACTTTTAATGGTACAGCTTCAAATAAACTTTCCCATTCATGACATCCAGGATGAAAACAAATTTTATTAGATTTATTGGAGCACTGATATAATTAGGCAGCGATATTATAGTCTCAGGAATTCGTTCAGAGTGAGCAGGCTCAGGAATTTCTACAGTTTCAATATATTTTGAGGATAACTCTGAGACGTTAATGATAGAAATTGTTCTCAAGATCGCTGCGAACAAGGATGACATATGTCATTTGAAGAATAGAGTTATGACAATAAGCTTAATTTATAATTATACGTAATGGGGAAATTACTATTTTTTTGTAAATAGTAAATAGGTTTTGTGTTTTAAGATTCGTTCGACTGATCGTTGTCACTTATTTTGTCGCATACATCGTTGCATACCGGAGCGATTTTATTGCATACTCTTTCACTTATACTTTTATTCTCCCTTATCTGTGGTAATATATCGTTGGAAAGGTTACAAAACAATATTGTATATTACCTATAGCAATTTAATCGTATACAACTTTCAATGCAATTATTTCAATAATAAATTAACGAAGAGGTAATGTTCTAAATTATGGTTTAAATTGTTTATCCCCTTCATTTAATATGTTTAAAGGTAGTGCTTTTATTGAAATTTTTTGGATATGAAATTATTGTTTTCATTTGGTTTTTTAAAATGAAAAGTGTTTTTGTAGCAATTCATTTTTCGCTTGTCATTGCGATCATTTGGGTTTTTTTTGCTGAAAGGGGAAACATTGTTTGGAGAAATTCACCTTTTAAGTATTACGTTATATTCAACTTTCAGCTTTTTAACTGTGATGATGAGTATTTTTCGAATCGTCTTTTTAATGTTAATAAATGGTGGCGTAATCCACCAAATGTCTCCATACTTTTATTAATATGATTATACAAATGATTCATGTTCAATTAATCACTTAATCTTTACGTTTGTTTTTTCTACCGCCATTACTCTTCGATGGGTGATATGTGTGACAACGTACATTTTAAATAAATAATAGAACCTTTTGAAACTATTTGCTCTGTACCATAACTCTATTTTGATTTTTCCATGAGAAAGATCCAAAAAAATTTAGAAATCTGCTTTTATCAAATATTATCTCGCTTTTTTTTAATTAAACATGTCAAAATTATTTTGTAAGTATACAAGTGGATTAAAAAAAGTGTTTGCGTTGACATGAAACGAATTAATTGGATATTTTTATATAGTGAATACTTTGCCTAGGAACGACGTACATACACGTTGCATGGCTACAGCAGATCTAATTAAAATTAGATTAAAATTCATAAATTGTTTAGGCTTCAAATATTTTAGTTTGTCAGGGTGGTTTATTGATTGTCTTAATCTTAAAGTCGATAAACAATTATCGTAATGCTTTTTACATAATCGCGTGTTAAAAGTTTTGACAACATTTTTTAAGTTTAGAACTACACGCATTTTATCAATTTGCCACTAATATTAACTCATTGTGAAAGGAAATGTCCAGTTCTGTAGTAAATTTTTTCCACGAAGAATTATGAAAACCTTCGTCCTTAATCTTGATAAAATTAATATAAAAGGAAAAATCACTTTTCCACACAAATAAATGATTTCATAAGTATGGATTGTAACTCTTCTCTAAGTATTATTTTAGCTTATTGGAAAACATTTGAAATTTGAAAAAAAATGATAATAGATAACATTTATTTCAAAAGATTTAAAAAAAAATTTATGTCTTTATTTAAAAAATTACAATAAATAAATAAAAAAAATAATTTAAAATACAGATTAAATAAAAACCAGCAGCAATAAAAAAAATAAAAAGATGATTAGAAATGACTAGAGTGAAACTAGCTTTTACATTTTTTTGAGGATCTCTCTGTCTTACTCGCTCTCGTAAAATACAATGAGGATTATTGAAAATGACGTCACAATTCAGTAACGCCGTCTTTGTCTAAATATTAAGTTTAAACCTTTTTAATTTGTGAAATTTTTAAGAATCATCGAAAATTTTACGCTCATCCTCAGTATGTGCCTCGAAATTATGATTTATAAAATAAAAAAATACAACAACAGTAAATATCCTATACAAAAACCATAAGTCGGACGTAGGAAAAACACAAGAGGTCATATGACGGATAACATACCTAAGAGCAAATCTGCACATTTTTCGTTTTCTACGCTCCTGCGATTTTGTGTACTGCTTTATGCTTTTTTATTTTCTAGTACAATTAAACATACAGTTATTCTTATATTACTGCTTTTCCACGCATTAACTTACATTTGAAAAATAATTTTATCGATTTAATTAATGTGAGAACATTGTTCCCTGCATGTAACTTACATTGGTTTTCTTTATTTTGGACGAAGAACTGTATCTGTGACCTAATCTCGTGAGAATTAAGTGAAACCTTTCTTGCAATGTTTGTTAAAGGAAAGCTGAAAGTTCCAAACCGGTCATGAATATTATATATATATATATATATATATAGATATATATATATATATATATATATATATATATATATATATCTCTCAAAGATCAAATTTTCTTCTAAAATTAAATTTAGTGAGATTGTGGGAATTAGGAACTTGACGCCTTATGCAAAGTTACTTACGATTCAACAATTTCTATCAATTTTGGTATCTTATAACAGACAAAATATTTCAGGGTAAATTGAAAATGCTTTACAATTATACTTTATTCCTAAAATTATTCGATTTCGTAAGAAACCAAACAATGAAATTATCTACGTTCATTATAATTTTGTCTATTTTAAAACATTCAGTCGAAATATTTTTCATAATTAAATTTTCTTTCATTTCTCACAATGAATCCTATTCAATAACATTACACGTTAATCATAAAATATGAAATTATGGTCTAACAAAACTTTTGGAATTTGAATATCTACAGTTAAGGCTTTAATTTCGAAAAATTACAATTGACTTAAGTTCGTGTAGTCATTAGGAACACACACTTGAAACAATTTATTTGGTAAATAGTTTTTTATTATTATGTGATTGTTCACTAGGCAGCAGCAAAGTAGTGGATCTGGTATTATCATAAGAGCATCCAGTAAAAACTGTTACAAGTATAATATCAGTGAAAATTGTTGAAACAAGTCTTCAATTACTATTGTAACAATCAAACAACTAGATGGTTTATGTACAAACACTTTAACAGTTAATGAAAATATCTTATTTACGAGCTTATTGACTGACAATAGATCCGCATTTATGTCAATGATTGCAGTTCAAATAGTGGAAGTGTTTGAATGAAGTCAAATATGTAAATCAACAGGATGCAGGTAAATTTTCCGGTGACAATATTATGATAATAGTTAACCAAACATTACGACCAAATCGAATTGGAAAACTAATTATAATTTAAATTAATTGATGACGGAAGATGAAATTACGGACTATTATCATGGGAAAGCCTTTCTGATGTAATAAAAATATTTGTGTATAAATTTGCTGTGATGAGCTTTATTTTTATTGATGCCATGAACAATTTTGTTTGACTTCAGATTTTCAAAACGGAATTTAATTCTCTAAATTATATGTTTACGTAAACTTTCCGACATTTTCCAATAAATTTTGTTATTATCACGCTATCCTGCATATGGATGAAATTTTCATAAACGTAAAAATTGCCAAAATGAAAAAATGAAGAAATTATTTCCGTGTCCGTGTTTGTTTTCAATTATAAAGGTAAAATAAAAAAAGTGAAATTTCGGTAGGCAACAAAAAAAAACATGAACGTTCTCAACGTTCATTAGGTATTGAATGAAGCAAAAACATCAAGATTAAAAAATCCCAGCACGATCAATTGCGAGAAACCATATATTTGTTCATTTAATTACAACTGCTGAACCATTTGTTTCAGAGAAAGTTTTCCGATAAAAAATATTTCTCGCGGTAAAATACTTTTATTCTTAAATGTTTTTGAATATTTTTAATTTATTTTAGTTGTAACGCTCCTCACTTAGCTCCACACATACGTGATTTGATATAGCACTGATATGAGTAGGGTGGCAGATATTTGATGGTGAGTGGTGTGGTAGATATTTGATATAAAAGTGATTACTGTCTATAAAAGTAACGTAATGCAGATAAGAGAGCGTTACTACTGTACAGGGTATATAATTCAGACAAGATAACGTTACAGTAGCTTAAGATAGACTTGCGTTAGCGTAATAGATCATGGGTTCATCATGATTACAATAATAACAGGAGTCTTGACCGATCAGGGACACTTTGCATCTACAGTTAACTATTTATGAAGTCCACTCGATCTATCTCGTGTTCCACTAAGTGCAGTCATAGAAGAAAAACGACATCTTCTTTATTTTCTTCTTCAATTTTTTATTTATTATTTCCAGCCTTGGTTTTATTTTAGGATATCTACAATTCATGAAAAAGAAGAATAAACCGAAAATGCCGATAGGTTGACCAATTGATTACAAGTAGACAAAACTATTGTTAGTAAACTTTGATACTAAAATTGCCTCAAGCTTAAATGTTAATAAATTACATAGTTTATAGGTAACTATTCTGATGGGTATACATAAACATTTGAATGAACGAGCCACGTTAGGGAACATATTTGTAAAATGATTTTTTTTTGTATGATATAACAAATGATAAAAGAGACAAATATCTTTCCTTCTCTGAGCAAGTTTATCGAATACTTTACAAACCTTTAACATTTAAAAAAAATATATATATGCCAATTGCCAACATAGATAACGTTAGATATACAATTAGAATCCATTCATAAGCTATTACTTTTTTGTAGACAACTGCTGTTATAATCTTTCATGGTATATAGGCAAAGGGCCCAGATATCTATGTAGATAGGGTTTACCTATTTCTATAGTTTTTCATGGTACGCAATTACGTACAAATTTGAAGAATGAATAATTTGGAGACAGGGAAACTATCCGCGTGAATATAACCAGAAATATATTTTCCCAGTAAAATATGATACAAAGAAGAATAAAATGTTTTTACGAAAAAATTTTACTGACTTCAAATAACTACTAAATTAAAGCGCATTGAAAAATGTAAAATAATGAAAATACGAGTATTAAATTTTAACTTTTTCTGTAAAATATCATTTTCAAACATGAATAAATTGGCAAAATACTGTTACTGTTAGAGATTTCAGGAATGGGTACTAAGACGACGCTTCACTCCTCTCCGATATTCACGGACGTTTCTGGTATTTTTTCTGACATTCACGACACTTCAATCCCCTTGATATTCATAAGTATAGTCACAGTCACATGAGTGTTACATTTCATTAGGCACTGACTCCAAAAATCTATAGCAGTAGCAGAATTTAGTAGATTTATGTTTATTCGGTGCCGAAAAATTCTAATTGCGTACTAGTATTTTAATTACTTTTTCTTTTCAATGTACTTCGTATTCGGTGTTTGTTTGAAATAAGTTAATTTTTTTTGTAAATATTTTATTTTTCCATGCTTAGTGACTGTGATATCCTATTTTATCCGGAATTTCAAGTACTTACGATGAATTCGATATCAATAATATCTCATTTATGACATCTGAATAGATATTTTCAGCATTGAATGAATAAAAAATATTCACATATACATACATATGTACACACATATACATTATGTAAAAACATATAAATTACATTCCGCATTTTAGCTTCACTGTAGTCCGTGTTTTAAGCCTGCATGTATCTTTAGGTACTATATATTCGCCTACTATATTATACTTTCTGCACTATATACTTACTTTCCTCCCTACCTATGAACTAATGTTCGGTCAGTTCTTGCATTAGGTCATACCTGTCTTTACTTATCTACCCACAAATTAATAAATTAGTTGTTTCATGCTTTTATATGTTAATACAAACTCATTCATATTGTTCTTTTATTGCTTACATCTACATAAATTAAACGAGTCTACGTAACACAAGTGAAAAGATCCTTAAGCTTTACGACTTAAGTAGGCATTATCTCCAAGGTTGAGAAGTTTGGAGAGAGGTTGAGGAGAGAGACCCTGAAGTTTAATAAGAGCCTCTGCTCGAGGTACACAAAATATTCATAATTTTTTTCAAAAATGCCGAAAATATAAAGTAGCATATATAACAAAAAATACTGTCGAATTAAGGACCTCCTCATTTTTTGAAATCTGTTAAAAACTGTAGTGACTCAGATATCCATTTCGAAAAAAATAATATTTTTTTCTTTATAATTGCTCGATAAAGATATGTCACTTGTAAAGAAAATATGAGTTGATGGAATTTTCCGCAATAAAAGTAACATCTTAAAAACTCAGTCTAGAAACAAGCCTCTATTTGAATCGAGTATTTCCGAAACACCATGAGTCAAGTTTATTATCAAAACGGCTTTTATATAGAAACACATTAGTCAGCGCTATAGCAAAGGCAAGGCGACTTGACAGAAATTGCATTTATTTGAAAAACCCCTAAATCAATGACTTGTGGGGTTTTTGTAATGTATTCTTGACAACACTGAATCGTCAGTAGCTGTCGCTAGTATCACTGCCAATTCGTTATGAGCTTTAAGCCTAAAGCCGTTAAACATTACGTATTGAGGTTTGTTTGATAAATATTCGAGAGGTTTTTGTTAGAATAATTAGTGATTTTACTATGAAATTTGATTAAAATGGACGAAAATAATTATTCCAGCTGTGAGGTATCAGCAAAAAGAAAAAACGTGTGATAAACGAATCAAAATACAAGTTGGAAGTAATAAAAAGAGAATGAGTAAAGGATACCGCTTATGTTAATTACAAAGAGAAAAATATTCTAGCTTTGAAGCCTGGTGATAGTTGCAAGTAAGTTATATTCATTCATTTATTATCGCACATAGTTAAAATGTTTGTAAGTTCCTAATTTATCCTTTCCTTTACAGTTACAAAATATATGGTTTCGAACGTATTATGGAGGCAGAAAGAAACATAATCTTCAAAAATTTTTTTTAAATATGACACTAGAAATTAACAAGACGCATATCTACAAAGCATGATTTCAGTGTGTGAATCTGGAATGTACCAAGTAGACAAGAAAGCTTTCTTAAGAGGTTAAGAGGATTTTTGAGGCACTGAAAAATAATCAAAGTATTATTTTTTCCAAAAAAAACATTGTAATATGGCATAAACCAAATCTAGGTTAAGAAAGTTAACCTATTTTAGAACACTTTTATATAAAAAATCAGTTTTTTGTCACTCCAGAAAAATTATGCAAACTTGGCGGTGTTTCTGTAATACCCGATTCATTTATGCATCACATTATATTTACGATTTAGTAACTGATGTTTAGAAACTGCCGACATATTAGAATTTTAATGTTTAATAACTGACTATGGAACTGTAGGCATGAAGAACACAAAAGAACATATTCAGCACGAGTAGAACTTGTACTACGAGTTTTCTCTGCCCATTTCATTATTTACCTACTGTTAAATATACATACTTCTAATATTTCTATTAAACTATATATAAATATAACTTTTTACGAACGTAAATTTATTGCAACATATTATATTCTATATCATTCACAAGCGTAAAAATATAGTGAATAATTAAAAAATGTTAAGATCTCGGGTAATCGCTATGGTTTTCCTATAATAACCTTCTAGTCAGATTTAGTTAACCTGATTTTTTCCATTGTATTTTGCTCAGTAACTTTGATAAGAAGGGGACGGAACACTACAAGTTTCATATTTTCAGTATATTTTTCTAATATGGAATTCAATTTGTTTTGTTCCTCATAACAACCCTTTTTAAGCGTCAACACGCAATACACACGGTATCCCGTAAGTCACGGGTCAAACAAATGGAGGCTATAGGCTAAGTTGTAACTGTGTCACTGACAAAATTTGTCCTTCATAAAAATCTCTTGGTTTTAGAGTTGCAGAAAATCTTACAAATTTGTAAAAATCACTACTCTTGGTCGATCTTTCGAGTAAACGACCATGACTACAAATTAAGTTTGATTGTTAATTTTGTGTAGTAAAGTATAATTACGTAACACGAGTTTTGAATTTATTGAAAAATTTTATGAAAACTGGTATGGTATTCTCAACAAAAATTCAAAAATGCGCTTTTTAAATTGTTCATCATATATTTTTGACCTTTTGTTTTGAAAAGAAATATACTACTCAGAGCTAGCAAACCATTTAAAAATTAGTACACGTATGCAAAAGTTACAACATTAAAAATCTTACTGCTGAATCTACTTCAGAAAAAATAGATATTAAAAAAAAATTTAATTAAATTGAATTCTTGTAAATATTAAAGTGAAGAGGTGTTTTACATTTATTTACATTTTGAAAAATATTTACGATCCATTACTTCAGTACAGATTCATATTATATTCAAACGACCTTGCCATATGTTTAGCAAACTTCCCCAGTTTTTTGCCAATTAATGTATTATTATTTATTATAGATACTACCTCACGTTGACACTCATCATAAGATTTTTGAATTTTTTAAAATTTTAATTTACCACCCCCAGTTCAATCTATTTTTCATTCTTATTTGTAAGTGTAGTTAATACTATACAAATGTTTTAATTTAACCATTTTCCGAATGATTTAATTGTATTATTCTATGTATCATAGTATTACATCAGTTATGCCTATTCCTTGTGTTGTTTAATTTAATTATGTAATAACTTACTTTTCCTTTCCTTGGCTATAAAACGTTCGATTAGGGCGAACAAAACAGATCTTGATAAAATGCAACAATTTACATACCTTCGTAATACATTTTTTTAAATACACTACTAAATATCCAAATTTTGAATTCGCCATGTTAAGCACGAATGGTGTTTGGACATATTCTCAACGACCGAATGGTTTTAGAAATAATTCAAAATTCACGTTGATATTTACGGGCCAATGTTGATGGTAACATTTTTATATTTTTATTTATTTTGCAAAAAAACTGCATGCGTTTTTTTATAGAGATTTAATTTTATAATTTTATTCTCTTATATTAATGTGAAAAAAATAAGGAGGAATGAGACATATATTTTAAATCTAATAAAGATTAACGTCGCTTTCTATCAAATACTAAAAATTAATGATTATTTTTATAAATTTGCAAAAACATAAAGAGTATTTAAATAACTAATTTCCCCAACACGTGGCCCTGCGAGGCTGTCGTGATTTTGAAAAAAATTACGTAGCGTGAATAAAATAATTCCTTTCTTCTTACGTTGATTTCTTTGTTTCAGTTGTCGACGAAATTAAAACATTCACCCGAATCCTGGGGTAATCTTCTTTACCATTTTATAACTATAATTCTTTTCCGATAAATTATATTATAATTCTTTTCCGATTTCCGATATTTTTCCGATAAACTTCTAATGGAAGTAATGTTTTACGTTTATTGAAATTCTCTATACTGATACATAAATAATTGCCAATCTTAAAGAGCTTTGTGAAAAATGTTAAAGAACAAAGTTTGGATTCGATATTTTAACCAAGTATAAGAAAAAATGTAAACAAAGACTTGATCGAGTCGAGTAATATGAAATTAAATATTTAATATCATCGTAACGGCTTAGGTTCACTTGAAAACTGTTGAAAGAATCTTTAGTAAAATGTATCTACGAATTAAAAACAGTAAATATGAAGTGAAAACCTTCTTTCTAGGTAAATAACATTATTTATTTGCAACATGTAAATAGGTATTATAATATAAAGTTACTTTATATTTACCAGTTCTTAGAGATAATTTCTGGATTTGGTCCTAATTGAACATTAGTAAATATTATATAAAAAAACTGTCGTAGTGATATTTATTCCTTTCAAATGTTACAGCAGTAATTGAAGCACGGACAGGAATAAAAATTTTGTGCATAAATTTTTTCACACCTATAATTTTTTCAGTTTTTTTCCTTATTCATTCATTTATTTTAGGTTTTGCATACTACTGGAACAAATATTTTCAAAGATGTATGATTATTTTTGTTTTCAAAGTGTTTGGAATTTAGACTGAATTAAATATTTCAGAAAGAACAGAAAAGTTGTTATAAACTTAAGATTAAATAAAGATTTGAATTTTACTACACTTAAATTTTATCAACATGGATATATCAAAGAAATAAGTAAGATTTAGAAAATCATCCTTTAGTTTTATACAAAGGGGCATACTAGTGAACGGTATAATACAACGGTATAATTCTTTTTGCACTTTTTTCTCTAATTTACCTTAAATAAACTCCATAAAATTATTTAAGTTTAGTCAAAAGCGAACAATTCTAACATTAAACTTTTTATGTGGTTTCGTAATGAAAATTTAACAAATTAGTAATCAATAACTACTTTTATTCATTTCTGCAAATTATTTTATAATACACTTCATACTATTATGTCTTAAACGTGAAAATTTTTCTTTTATTACATGTAAATATATTTGTGCACAATGCTTCTTGAGGGGAGTTTTCGGTTAAATGTGAAATATTAAATGAAACATTTCAAATTATAATGGAATTCCCTTAATATTCACGTAATACAATTTTACCATGTAGTAAACTTATAGTCGGTTTGAAAAAAAATCCAGAAGTTTCGCCACTGAAATTTTACCCTTGGCTTAATGTCAATTGATCTCTTTCACCCCCACGACCACTAAACATCCCCGCTCGATTCGCCAAATGATATCAATTATCGGAGTCGGATATATATCAGCGGGAATATTCGGAATGATCATTTAATAAATAATCCGGTTTGTCTCTATTAAAAACGTGTTCTCCAACTCTGCTTTATTTTTTTATAGTAATATGCCGGTGTGATCCACAGGCTGATTATATACGATAGCTATATGATTATTTTCCTTAGAGTATGAGCTTTGTAACATTAAGAGAATTGTGAAATTGGACTTGAGGTTCGAGAGACTGGCAAACAAACTTTTCCGCTTTACGTTTTAATATAGTTATTAATCAAGGTTTCACAGTCGTTAATAATTGAATCGTTGCTTGGATTGAAATATGGTCGCGTGGACGACGCTTAAAATTTGTACAGAACTTTAAAACGACGTAAGCGGTTGAAACTTTGCATTTAGCGTCTCTGCATTATTTACGTTTTCATCAATTAGTATCCAACTAGTTGTCATTGCTGGTGTATTGGTTGCATGGAATAGTGGTCGTGGCCTAGGGTCATACGTAACCAAATATTGCTGTCACATTTTCCGTCATTTTTAGAACTTGCTAATAATTAAGCAAATTTAAGTATAGATTTTATTGAATGTTATTTCCCTCAAAAAAAAGATTGTGTTACTCTCAAGTCACGCCTAAAGAAATTTTACGTAAAAAAAAACTCTCGACTAAGATCGAGACCTGATAACTATCCGCACTCGCGTAATAAAAATAGTTTTGCTATATCGGCATGCAGGATCCAGTCATATCGAAATTCTCCACTTTCCCACGATATTCTGCTGCTTATTAGCCTGATCGTGGTTGGACCAGAATGTGAAATGTTTGTGATGAGGGAGAGTAAACTTGTTGAAACGTGTCGCCGTTATGTATTGAAATGTTACTAATTTTATTGAATTATCTTGTTTTACCTATTACAACGCAACGACATTAAAACCGTTATCATTCCGTAATTGTATGTAAATAAGTATGTAAATAAATAAATATAAAATCATAAGAAACAAGAATCCTCCGAAAGCCGAAGACATTATATCACTTCCTGAAATAAAGATTTGTATCCCATTTCTGAAATGAAGAGGCTGCCTACATACCGCCATTCGCAATGTACCATGTACCTTCACATGCATGCCGATTAGGGTTATTATTCACTCGGTAACTCCTAATTAATCGCGCACGCAATACGCCGTTGCTCATACTTCTGTAGACTTGTGCGCGACCAGCCAGTTAAGCTTCAGGTAGATGCTGGCTACTACTTATAATTCATTTTCATTATTACAATAATTTGTAAAGACTGGTTTTCTTATTTCTAATTATAAATATTCACGCGGAAATTTTCAGCAGGTTATTTGTATTCATTTATTCATTATTTTTCCTTTCTTTCCCATAATTCAAAGCTATATAACTGTGTACTTTCAGAATTCTCTAAACAAGCGCTTTAGGATCATTATGCAATTAATAGGTTTTGCTTTATAATTATTGGTTTTCGAATTACAACTATTACCTTAAATGTTTTCATATTAAATTGTTGGCACTGTTTCTTGAAACGGCCTATAAAATATGCCACTCAGGATAACATATCGATTTTAACAGTATTTTGCTTATCAAAATCGGCTAAGCTGCATCGTCTTCATCAGGTAATAAGGAAACTCACCTATAATATATGTACGTATATAAATACTGAATACATGATAAAAATACTCAAAATTATTTATTAGATAACGAGGTAGCCATGCAGTTAATCAAAATATATAAAAATTCCAACAGCTTACGCATTTTCCTATATTTGAAAGCGTTGACTGATCATAGAATTTTGTGAATATATGTTTTACACATATATATTTGATTTTCATTATTTAAATTTTAACACATAATGATTTCGTTCGAAAATGTGTACCAGCAAGATGGTTCCTTTTAAACGTGGTGATGATCTGATGATGAGATTCCAAAATGAAGAAAAGAACTTCTTAATGGTAGTAAATCCAGAGTGATTTAAAATATTTTCTCCCAGTAGTCGTTACTTTGCAAAATAACTACACCATCGACCAGGCCAAGGTCTGATGATAAGTTATAGATACAAAAAATATAATTCCTTAAAGGATAGGGGTAAATAATTTATTCAACATATATATTATTTGTAGTTGTTACTTTGAAAAATACCTTCACCATCGACTACATAAATGTTAATCAAAGCTACTTCTCTTCAATGCTGCATTTTATGGTGACTCAGCATACTCAAGGAAAATCGACAGGAAATAGAAAAGGAAAATAACCTGTGCGGAAATAATGAGTTTAACACTTTATTTACCATCAATATTTAAAAAAAAACGTTTTGCGGAAAAATTCAACATCAGGCTGTATTTAATTTCATATTTCAATGTATTCAAATAGTAAAGCTGGGCTCTAACTTGATTCATACTAATATCATATATAAAAATTTATTTGGAGAAACATATCTGAAGTCCTTTTCATCACGCAACATAAATCAAAGTCTATTGAATGATTTTTCGCTACATCCCCAAAATGACCACGAAAAATCAGACGTGAATTGAATCGATCACCTAAATCATCTACTTCAAAATATAGCATAAATATGTCCCACTACTAGTGTATGTATGGTCGAGAGGAGTGCGAGCTCAATTATAGCTTATCGCAGAGCAATTTTTTGAATTGAGTCGCAGACCACTTATATCGCTCCGTTCGAGAAGAGCGTCATTATCACGCTACACCAATTTCACCAACACGTGGCCACGTGTTGGGAAAATTGCTTTGATTTGTATATTCCTCTCATGTAATTTTATTTTATTCGCGCTTCGTAATTTTATGAAGTGCGAATAAAATAATTGTAATTGTATGACAATTGTAATTGTAAATGTGCGGCAGCCGCCTTTACTCTCGAAAAAATTACGCGAATAAAATACAATTACATGACAGGAAAAAACAAAGCGAAAATATTTCCGTTAATCCACTTAATGAGTGCCTAAAAATTTAAAGTACATTGAAATTACATAACTGAAAATATAAAATGTTTACGTTGTAACTCTCTACATTCAGTGGTCGACGAAAACAGAAAACTCACCAGCATCCTAGAATAATGTTCTTTTCCAAGACACTGCCAATGCAAAGTCAAGTTGAGGTACGTTCGGACGAACACGAAACGGAAGTACTTAGCGAAAGCTTCAGCCAACGAACGACGAACTACTACTAGCGCCATCGCATATGAAAAAATGTAACAAACGCAAAGGGACTGTTACCTCTAGGCGTTAATGTATCACCAATAAGATGTTGGATTTTCTTTCCGCATTAGTTCTGTGTTTTATATATTATCATTTTTAAGCTGATTTTTTAAATATGACTATATTTTAGAATGAAGAAAATCTCCAATAATCTCTAGAGAAACGCTATTTTAAATGGCTGTGAAAATAATGTCTGTTTAATATCGGAAATCATCTGTCGATTAAACCAGACTTTATACCTCATATTTGCAGGACTAAAACTTTTAAAGGAATATATTCATTGGTGCAGGAATAAACTTGATCGTAAACATAATAGACAGCGATGTTTATATTATTGGTTAAGTACAATTTGCTTCAGTCATTTTCAGATAGAAGACGATAAAGTCATATGTAGTTTCCTTTACAGAATTCGTATAAGGATTTCTGTTTGGAAAAGTTTGAGAATTAAAATGTTGTAATACAGCATGAATACAGTACACTGAGAGTTCTAAGTGATAATCTACCTACCTACAAAAAGACAGCAGCATCGCCGCACCGTTGCACCGCCATCAGCTGATAGCACCACGTAAAGCATTATTCCATGATCATTATGGACATTAATAAAATTTAAACGGTAAAAGAAAGATAACATATATTAATAAAGATTTAAGGATTTATTATAATAACCATACAGATTCAAATCAACCAATTATTTAAACTTGTTCAAGATGTTCATATAAAGAGAACTTACCATAAAAGTAATTTCTTATTTTTGCCCAGTTGTACCTAGACACGAAAAAAATGAAAATAAATTTATGAATTTTGTTGAATTTTTGGACACCTGTAGCTCGGTAGTAATTATTTACATGAAACAAAAAAAGGAATAGTTTAAAGAAATATTTTTCTCCACAATTTTAACATTCCATTCTATGTATATAAATATATATATATATATATATATATAATATATATATAATATATATATAATATAAAGTAAAACGAATAATTTAAAGTTATTTTAATGTAACGTAATTTGTAATGTGTTTCAAAAAGAAATATAGTTTTGCTAAAATAGCAATGATGGTAGAAATTTTACTACTACTAAAAATTACTACAATTTTTTTGTCTAGGCTGTCACCACATCCCAAGGTAGTTTTAAGATGATAAACAAATCTCTAGTTATATAGTCTTAACTACCGTGATTTTTTAAATTTACAATTTTTAAGACAAAAAATGTTAAAATACAATTCAAACCATAGTAGAAGCAAAGATAATAAACAAAAAAATCAGGTCGTTAGTGGAATAATTTTCGACCAAAGTCATTTTTGTAACTGAAGTAAAGATTTTTAAAAAAAAGTATGAAAATATCATAACTTCTGAACTATTGATTTTCACGGAACTAATATTTTAGTTAATGAGTTGTTACAATGTTCTCTGCTTAAAAAAAGTTTAACCACTGTTTATATAGATTTTTGCATTAAAAGGTTTTAAAAATAGCATGGTTTTAAATATTACAAAGAATCTTAATTCTTCCATTGGCATGATATTTTATTTTTATGCATATTTTAAACCTTTTTTGGAATAGCCTCCAAAACTTGCTATCTCTACCCTTTTTACTTGAAGATCGTTTAGGAAAATCTGAAAAATGTTATGAATATTATGAATTAGGTATTGGTTGAGAAAACATTATCACAATTGAACAATTCTCTCACGATTAATTTTTGTAAATAATGCCAATGTTTATTTCCTTAAAACTACTGAAACCTTCGTTTTGGGGAAAATGTGTTTTGAACATAAAATATTGCTCACTGTAAAAGGAACAACATTTGTTCAAGGAACCCTTTTAAGTACAAAGTTGGTGTGCATTACTATTAATATTTAAGTGGAAGGCTGACAGCATGGAACACTAATGGCGCAAGTGTCGCTTGCCAAGCTAGATAACCACACAATCAAACGGGATCCCACTGCATCGTCTGTACGAGGTCGTTGATGTGTCAATTCGATTCGCGATTGACGTTTCGTGCGCATATGGCGGATGTAGCAAATAAATCGTTTCGAAAACTTGGACTCGTGTTGCATAATTTAAAGAATTTTCAATCCATACCATCAATTTGCCTGCTGTACAATTCATTAATGCAGAGCCGATTAGAATATGGTTTCATTATTTGGAGCCCGCATTAGGCCAGGTACAGCTTGATAATTGAAACTGTGAAAGACGTTTCTCCAATATCTGTACAGTGAGATGGTGTGAGATGATATGTTTACTTCCCCTATCTATTTCCTACTGATTGCCTCTAGGTATACTATATTTGCATTACTTATAATTCAGAAGAGACGTTGCGCTTATCACATTTATCTTCCAGCTATTAAATTAAAAATTTCTGGGCCTCGTATTATTGAATAAACTTTCATTTTTCGTACCTGACATATCACGTATAATTATCACTTTTTTGCCATGTCACCCTTTAGAACCAAATTACATGGACTTCTACTTCTCTAATGTCTCGGGATACTCAATTATCATATAGCGGCCGCACCAGAGCGTGATTTGCTTATAATGAATGAAAGAAGATTTGAGAAAATATGTCATCATAATGTTTTGTACGTTTTTATTTGTGTTTAACCTAAAACTTTTGGTTTGTTGAAACATTATTTTTTTTACAGTTTCAAGTAAATTACCAGTAAAATATCGATAAATATGTTCGTATAAATAAATTAATAAAAAAAAATCGAATGCGTTCTTATAGTAATTACTTCGAGTTTATATTATGGATATTGGTTAGGCGAATCAAGAACAATGCAAGATTATTATTTTAAAATACCATAAAATACGTTCATTATACTAAACAACCCTCAAATTCTTTTAATCAAAAATAAAACGGAATTCCTAAAATGATGCACTCTGTGTTAGATAGTGAACTCGCTTGGCAATGTCGTAGGAAGATGCCAAGTTTACCCAAAAGAATGAAACAATATCTTTATGGGAACTGAAATATGATATATACACTAGATTAAATTTTTAAAAAGTACGCGTGATGCGCTTAGAAAAGTAGTTCAATTGATATTTAAAAAAAATGCACATTGTGAGACTAAAGAAACAGTTCACTTAGCCTATATATACATGAATAATTATTTTAAATCCAATTGATGTAGGATTTAAAACCAAATGATTTAATTTAAAGAAATATATTTGTTGATACTATGCTCTAACAGTTACACGAGTTTAATAATATTTTATTTTCAGAAGAAGCTAATTTCATTTAAATAGGCATGTCAACAAGCATATTTCCTGGTACTGGAGTAGAGAAAATCCGAAATTGAATCCCAAAGAATTCTTCATTCTCTACAGGTGACGATTTTGGCGGCGATAAAATAAAAAGGCGTTATTGGGCCATACTTTTTTCAAAACAGACTAAACAATTCTGTGAATTTTAATTCAGACGAATATGTGATGGTGTTAATATAATTTTTTGAGCTACTGTTGCACCTTTTCTCTGTATATAACACCAAAACTTGGAGATAGAGCAAATTGCCATACAAATTGCCACACGAGTTAACAATTGTGAAGGAAACGTTTCCTATTAAATTGATATAGAGCAAAATTGATGTCTCATGGCCCCCAAGATGTCTCGATTTGACGCCTTGTGATTTATTTTTATAGGGTCAAAAGTCGTGTTTCTTAAATAAAACAATAACAATTTTCCAACTTAAATCCTATATTCGCCAAGAAATAATTGATACTCGAAATATCCTGCGTACCAAAGGTGTTTCAAAATATCGGCGCTAGATTCGAGGAATGCCAGCGTTGAGATTTAGACGACTTAAAAAATTATTTTTACATTTGCCAATTTTTATTTTAATTTATACTTTCATTTTCATATTACTTGTTGTTTTTTATTGGATGATATAAAGCCCAAAAACTAATTGGTGCCCTTACACACGAAAAGCATAATTATTGAATAAGAATAACAAGAAACAAACGGTTGGTGTTAAATAACATTTTATTCTAACACGTATGATCAATAAAAGATCAGTCTAAAGCTTAGCAAGCGATACTTGCGTAATTAATGTTGCATGCTTTTAGCCTTTTACATTGACAGTAATGCACTCCGACTTTGTGCTTAAAAAGGGGCTCCGCGATGTTAGCACCTCTTAGTGAGAATTTATTAAAAATCTAAAATGTTAGAAAATAGTCATAACCGGTCAATCGGTTCCATTAATTGATCAGCGAAAGAAAAAAAATTATTTACATATACAGTTTTTCAAGCTTATTGAAAAGAGGCAAAAAATGGATAAATAATATTAAATTATCTATTGAGGAAATAGACGAAAAAGGCTGTTGAGTCAAACGTTTTTTTTAATAAAACTTTCATACCGTGATCTGCAGCATGTTTACATGGAAAAGTGAAACATGCTGCAATAAGTCATGTTGAAAGTTATTTTAATTTCAAAAAACATCGTGCAATACCAGAATATGAAAATCCGATTCGCTTAGACCAATTTTTAATAATAGAATATGAATATTTCCAAAGTGGATCTGCGCTGATGAACTCCAAATTATGGAACGATTTTTAGAAAAGAGAACAAAACTCAACATAAGAGGATTCAAAACTTTCTTCAACGATACCAAAAGATGTGTGCTTTAATGAAGACGCTAATTCATATAGCAAATGGAGAAACAAAGGAAAAGAACTAATGACTTCACAAATCCAGTCGAAGAAGTTACAATAGACGAAATATAAAGAAAAACAAACATAAAAAAATAAGGTTCTAGTTTCTAGATCAATCTCTCTTAATTAATAATGCCGATTATTAAATTCATAATATTTGTGGGTGTCGATGACCAATCATACTACACCTTTGTAGAATTCGGTCGAACAAACGTCATAAGTTTCATTAAGGTATTTAAAATGGATTTAATATATAAGAGAGAGCGAGATTATTAGTTAACACGTTCCCAGAAAAAATAATAAAGAATTTAGCATAAGAGAAATGTTCATTATTTCTATGGTTACTGAATATGTTTTCAACGTCAGATGAAATTTTATCAAAATGGTTTCATGACGTACTAAATGAATTTGATAACTACTTACCCGTTATACTAACAACGTCCCTACTATATGAAAACAAAGAAAAATTTATGAAGACGGATATCGAGCGCTTTGAAAATATTTACATATAATATCAACAACATCTCAATCGACATGCCACCGTCGCGAGAGTATTTGCCATGTCGACCTATTTAATATCATCAATTTATTTTGCACTCATGTCATTTTATTGTTTTATGGTAACTGCTGCGGTTTTTGTGAGGATAGATACAGTTGTAAGGAAATAACAAACATAAAGAAAAAGAATGAAAGAGCGGTAAACCTATTAAAATGTTTAAAATATGTAAGAAAAATATTAAAAATGTGTTATGGGAATCAATACTTAATCAAACGTTAATATTATTAAAGAGTTACAAACCAAATGAATTATGTTTATTAGGGATATTGTAGATAACATACTTATCTTAACACATGCACCTTGATCTTTTTGTATTTTTTTTGTTATTAATTATTTAAAATAAGAATGGATGAATATATTGTGCCATCCCGTCATAATATTAATCATTCTCATAGCGCCTAGGTCAGAATAAATATGTAAAATTAAAGCACTCACTACCCTATATCTTATATGCTTTCGAAGTATGAGAATTATTTTTTGAATGAAATTATATTTACCAATTGTTCATTTTGGCTGACCAATTATAATGCGTGGATGATTTCCTAATGGATTATAATGCGTGCTGACCAATTATAATGCGTGGATGATTTCATAATATTAATAATTCTCATAGCGTCTAGGTCAGAATAAATATGTAAAATTAAAGCACTCACTACCCTATATCTCTAATGCTTTCGAAGTATGAGAATTATTTTTTGAATGAAATTATATTTACCAATTGTTCATTTTGGCTGACCAATTATAATGCGTGGATGATTTCCTAATGGATTATAATGCGTGCTGACCAATTATAATGCGTGGATGATTTCATAATATTAATAATTCTCATAGCGTCTAGGTCAGAATAAATATGTAAAATTAAAGCACTCACTACCCTATATCTCTAATGCTTTCGAAGTATGAGAATTATTTTTTGAATGAAATTATATTTACCAATTGTTCATTTTGGCTGGCCAATTATAATGCGTGGATGATTTCCTAACGGTCATAGCTTTTATTTCTTTTCCTTATTATTATTAAAGACAAGTTGTTTTTGAGTAATCTAATAATTAAAATATCTGATCTTTTGAAATTAGTTTTCGATATTTTAGATGGCATAATTATTTTTATGAAATTCATAAATTTAAAATACTAATACATATGCTATCCTCAGTATGTTTAAAAAAGCCTATGCGTACACGCTACTGTTATAAAAACTGTATTAATTATTTTCTTCAGAAAGTACTCTGATCAATTATTTATTTTGGCTGTCCAATTATTAGTAGTTCAATTTCTATCGGATATAGACATTATTTTTTTATGAGGCGCTAACATCCTTAAAAAGCTCCATCTGCTGCGCTACCATACACCGACGACGACCATGCCGCGTATGTCACATCGCGTATACGCAGATCGAAGTTATAAGTGAAAAAGTTTTTTATAATCTATAAAATCTAGGTTAATTCGTTTAAATAGATGGAAAAATTAGCTCAATACATTGAGCTAAATAGATATATTGAGTCAATTTTACTGAAATATTTAAAAGAATTTAAAGGGAAAAGCTCTGCTTTTAGACTGAGCAAAATTAAAAATTTTGAAAGACATGAAGGACTGAAGTTGTTCGTCATATAATGAGAAATGTTTTTTGTGGAAAAACAGTTTCTGCAAAACCAATTTTGCAGTTATAAAGAAACATTGTTAAACATTATTTTTTAAAATCGATCGCGTTAGAATTTTTTAATCCTGAAAACTTTGTACATTTTATACCTAATGTTCATTATTTTTTCACATTTGTCTTAAGCATCCTTCTAATGAAAAGGACTAGGGAGTGCAATTTTTGAAGTTCTTTTTTCTTAAAAATGTTTAAAATTCATAAAAATAAAATATCGTGGATTTGAATTCGTGCTTCAATAACCTATTATTTTGCACTCACAAAATAAGCTTGATGAATTTTCTTTCCGTTTCCAAATTTATTCTTGTAATTAAACCCAAGATTCAATAGTCACCTTCATGACTTTACCTCTATAATTAGGTTACCATAGCCTATTTTGTAAATTTAAATTTTTTACGTCAAATAGTTACTGCGAAAATAGCTTGTAACAGTGAATCTGTTAGTGATCCTACTAATTACGTTCGATTCTCTTAGTTCCGTTTTGACAATTTTGTCACTGAACAAGAGAAACTGAATTTTTATTGCACTGCCAATGTTGATCTTATCATAAATATCCGCATTCATCAAATTATCTTTGTGACATGTCGAACCATTACATTTTATGTAAATAGCTGTACGATTTAAGTTAAGCAAAATTGTATATTTGCGAAGAATTTGTTTCTGCACTGTATGAATTCTGGTCAGAAGACATAATTGTATTTACTGAAATTTAAAATTGAATTATAAGTGATGTTAATAATAGGTAAAATACAAACAGAAAAACTATTTTGAAACCATTTTATTGCAAGTAACTATATAATTTGTTTTAAACAACATCACATAAAATAAGGAAAGAAGTTTTTCAGGAATAGGGATCATCTCAATGAAAGAATAAAACATTTACAGATAAAATTTTAAAGCTCACGGGTATCAACGCGTAATCATCAACGCGTATTTCAGCATTATTCATGAAGTTAGTTACAACTCAAATTATGTTCATTAAAATTTTAAATTGAACATAAGTGGAAAGATTATAGGTCAAATTATCTTTATTACACAATAGAAAAAGAAACCAATTAAATGAAACTACGTGATGTAATATTATTTCTACTTTCTTTAAGTTCTTTACCGCGACCTAGGTTTCGTTGTATTACAACATCTTCAGGTGGGCTATTAGCAAAGATCTTTACATAAAGATTATCTTAAATTTTAACTTGATCATATTCTATACAATATTAATTTCAGAGTAAATTATCATCTGGTAACATAGAGGCAGGTGACATCATCGCTAACGATCCATAATGATACATAACTGGTTTTATGCTCACTTGCGCAAAAACTTGCACATATAAATTTAAAAAAAAATATTTTCATAAATAGGAAAATGAAAAATGACATCTTTAATGAAAATGAAAATATTTCAGAGTAACTTAAGTATTATAATAATGAATATAACATTTCCATTAAAGTTTAATACATTAATTCTCATAAGTACGGAAAATCGACCTTTGCATAGATTAACAGACATTTCTTGTTGCTTTTGTCACTATAAATAAAATTTTATTTCCGCACAATATCAGCTTTTGAAGCATCATATTTAAAAAAATATGTTGTTTTCAATTTTAGAAAACAAGTTTTTTCTCAGAAATCTATTTCGTAAATTAAAGTTTTTTTTTTTAAATATGAAAATATTAGAAAAATATAAATCTTCATTAAAATATATACATTTTGCTTAGAAATAAAACTATTTTTTAAGTATAACAAAAAACGTTGTTATAGTCAATAGATACGCCATACCCATATAGTAAGAACAAAAAATATGGCTCCAATAAGCACCAAACGCGAATTATGATGGAAGACATAGAGAATCGATGAAAGCATGCACATAAAAGAGATAGTCGTATTGAAAATGCAGAAATTATTTTAACTTTTAGAACTGAAATAATATTTCTTTATAATATTACAATATTTCTATGTGATTATTTAAACCAGCCAGTCAACTACGTGCGATTTGATGAAAAAATATCCAAATTTGTTACTGGTGATATATACCTTGATTAAATAGTACCAAAGAATAAACATCTTATCGTTTCACCCGTCATTTCTAAACATTCTTACCTTTAAATCGTTTTGTTTCGATTTATATTTTACAGAAGTTTTACATTTTCCGTTAAATATCCTGCGTGATCTAAATAATTCATTGTTGTTGCCAAAGAGACAGCATTCAAGTGTTCCCATTTCATTAAAAGACAAGGGGTAATTGTTTGTAATTTCTAAAATATCAGTAGTACTACGTGTTTATGTCAAAATGAAACGATATAGTTTCTTAGAGATATATACGTCATGAAGAAGCTTGTACTTTCTATAAAGATATTGTCATATCATTAATTACCTCAGGGTAAATCTCTTCTTTCATCACATCTACAAAGTAAAATGTTAATCGACAGTAATGTTAAGTATTATCGGACACCCTTAAAAAATATTTGTATTTGTTTTTCAAATGCTTGAGGGAAAACCCGTATATCAGTTTTAGTTAACGCATAAATGCATTAAAGTAATTTACAAATTAACAAGTAATGGAACCATAAGGCAAGCGGGAAATTTATATATTTCAGAGTGAATAATTTGGGGAAAGTGTGATATAAAATTGATGATTGGTTGATAAAATATTATTTTGGTGGGTAATATATCATTCTCCTAAAACATTTTTATATCTTTTAAATAATAATCATTTTGTCTTTATTTATCATGTCTGCTAAGAAAGTAAAAAAATAAGTAAAATTATCACTTATAAGTCATTATTTCATAACAACATACCAATAATTAATTAATTGAAATTACAATTAAACTACTTGTGAAAAAAAAGTTCCTAAAAATTTAAAAGATTATAAAAGTAGTTAAACTCTATTACCAAATCCATTCACAACCTAGTATTATATTCAGAACCTACTATATTTTGAATAATTATAAATTGTCAGGTCAAGCTATCTATATTTAATTGTCAATAAAATTAAATTTGTCCCGATATCCATTAAATTTCCGATATAATTCGAGGCCTTAAATTTGACAGAAATCGTAGACACAAATAAACTATGTAAAATATGATTCAATTTAAAGTTCTGACTATTAGCTCAGTGAAATACATCAGTATTAAAAAAAAGTTAAACTTCCTTCATGAATAATGGAGAATAACATTAGAAAATAATAGGGAAGCTAGAGCAATAAACTAAATGTCGAATTGATGTATCAAATTTTGATCTTAATTTTATGTTCATTCGATTATAATACGTGGGTTGTTGTGAAATATTTTAATTGTCATTAAATAAATTGCCTTTTATTTTTCTATTCATGAATATATAATATAAATCTTAAAAGCTGTAAGTGCAAGTTTTTGCGCAAACCAGTACAAAACCAGTTATGTATCAGTAAGAATAATTTGCGATGAAGTTGCCTGCTTCTAGATTATAACCAGATGGTAATTTCCTCTGGATTAAAAAAAAATTCTCCATCGATATGGCATTGCGATCATTTTCCTTTTTTGATCAAATTTTATATTTTATATAGCACTTTTGTAAATGTCACACGAATTGAAATGAAAAAGCCATTTTAATTAAAATACCGAACACTAGTCGACTGCACTTCATTTTTCTTCGTGATTTAATTTTTTCATTATTTTTTTATGCTAGATACACATTCGTAGGGCGCAGACTGATCAATCAAAATGTAACAAATATAAGTTTAATTGCATAAATGTATGCCGTGACACCTCTCCTATATAAGTCAATTACTTACTCACTTATTTAGATTAACATACGCAAAACAAGTAATTTATTTCTCACAATTAAATGAAACTACGTGATGTAGTATTATTTCTACTTTCTTTAATTTCTTTACCACCTAGGTGGGATATTAGCAAAGATCTTTGCTAATATTCCACCTTTAGATGTTGTAATACAACGAAACCTAGGTCGTGGTAAAGAACTTAAAGAAAGTAGAAATAATACTACATCACGTAGTTTCATTTAATTGTGAATAATGAATTTCTATAAAATTAACGCCAAATATATTCAAAATTTATTTCTCTTTATCTCTTTAAGTAATCATTCAGGTACACCGAAATAATTTTTCATTAAAGAAATTATAAAATCAGGTTTTTAATGTATGTGGTTAAAGCTGGGAAGACGCATTGCAAAACGATGTATATTTTTTTGAATATGTCCTCCTAATTTATTTAAAATTTACATTTATTGAATACAAAGTAGTTGTGTGCGAAGTAGGATACATGTGGCTTTGAAATTATATGGTAACCCTTGCAAATACCAATTCTCTCGGTCGAAAATCGCAAGTTAAATTTGTGCGTGTGTAGTTCGCGACCTATGGTCACGAATGTCGGAGTACTACTGTCGAAAATGTTTATCTTTTCTTTATAAAATGGGATCATAATAGAGGGGATGTATCTATTTGTACTCAAAGTTTTGAAATTTGAAATCACTTCCACAGAAACTGCCACTCATTTCGATATGACTTATTCCCCACCTCCCGCGTCGAGTTTAAAAACTTTTTCTTTATTTTCATGTAATTAAAATACTTAAAAAAAGTGCAATGGGAATAATGAAGCAACGTAGCGACGGAGTCAAGCAATGTAAGTAACAAGAGAATCTCTGGCTTTAATCTCTAATTGAACTTTGCATAAATTGATGTTATTCTCGAATGTTATCTAGGGTTGAATTTTTTCTAAAAAAAAATTTCATTGTTTGCATGTATTTGAAATTTAAATCAAAAGCAAGAAATTATATATATATATATATACAAATATATATATATATATATATATATATATATATATGTATATATATATATATATATATATATATATATATATATTTATATATACATTTATAGAGACTATACAGTAGTCCAAAACTGTTTTTAGGTAGAGAATATGAAAACAAGTTGTTTCACTATTCTTCGAAACCTAATCCACTAAATCGTAAATTTACATTAACATGCACAAAATGTGTTCAGAAAAAATGACTGATAGACAGAGGGCTTTCATGTTGTTCATGTATCATTTCGTATGAGTGATTTTGTATTAATTTCCGGAAAAATTTAATATTATTTCACGGAACTGATATTTTTTTATGAAATTGGAACTATATTTATGTTGAATAAACATTTTTCTTTCTCCCTTTTGCTACTGCGTCCATCTGAATTGTTTTTTTCATTAAACAAAGGAGGAAGAATAAGCATTTTACCACTTTTTTTCATTCCAAATAAAAATACGATTGTTTAGAATGAATTCTCTAAACTGTCCTTCTTTAGCAATTTTGGCAAAGAAAAAACCACGAAAAATCGGTTTAAATAAAATAAATATACATAACAAATAAAAAGTTATATATTTGAATTATATATCAAGGTTTGAACTATTTTGTAATATAAAAATAAGTGTAATATATGTTACCAGAATTTAAAATAAACTTCGCCAAAACAGACGTTTTCCATCAAAAATGTAAACACGCCCTCTTTTAAATGTGGGCCGCATTAACCGAATAAAAACTAAAGAGGCCGATCACAATAGTATCGACAACTTCACTGTGCGATATTGAAGAAAACGTTAAAATTTCCCTGGATTGCCTAACGTTACAATGAGTCCACTCCACGTTAACTTAATATAAAGGCACAGTCTTCTTTCGCAGAACTTTACTATAAGTCAGAAGCAAACTTTCCGATGCACTTCATGACGTCAAAGACAGGCTCATGATCGTAGGGCGAAGAGTCATCAAAAGAAAGTAATTACAAGTAGTTACTCCCTAAAGAGGAAAACTTCGAATAGATGAGTATATATAAGCAAATCAGCTATGCGGTAAAAGAATAATGATTTTTCACTGGACTTACGATATATAAGGAAATATTTGTACCCACGTTCTTTCAGAATAGTCACGTAATATCAGAATGAATTTAGATAAAGACGAAGAACTAATTTTTTCAAAAGTTAAAATTAAGTATAAATATATACGTATTAATTTACAAAATGCTACTTTAATGCGATATTTAACATGTAATATGTGAACAATGTAGTGCGTATTTACCTTCACGAAAATATAAATATACTTACCTTACTTTTAGAATATAAAAACTAATCAGTGATACCGTTCATAGGGAATAGAAAACACAATACGTTTATTAAAACAATTATTCGCTATAATCCCGCTTCTCCCCTGTTCTATACCCCAATTAATAAATGTTGGAAAACGTCTCATAAACTTCCTTCAGATATCTATTTTATATCGAGAAACATACGTCAGCGTCGTAATTAAATATTCGTCGTAATTAATATACGAAAACTTCTTGGACGAGTTTTCACCCAAAGTTTGAACTGAAGACGAAGGCGCGAATGAAAAATTATTAAGATAATTCAGTTTGAAACTTAATCGATTCAGTTTTAAAATGAACACCTCATGAATAATGAAGAATGACATTAAAGCATGACGCTCGTGGGATTTTAAATTTAATTTCATAAATATTATGTTATTTTACTGAGATTTCCCCTCTTAGACACTCTTTTTACTTTTGTTTATTTCAATTCTCTTTTTCTTACGCAATTATTTCAATTTATATGATGTAAAGACAGTGTCCTGATACATGTTGTAGAAAGGATTTGATGTATTATGTGTAGAAATCTCTGATTTTACGTACAGATAAAGTATTATAGAAAAAATACTTAAAAATAGTTCATCCTTCCCTCTTATTTCCGAAATGGCTGAAGAATAAATCATGAAAAAAAGGGATGGGTTATATCTGACTAGAAAATTACGGGAAAGCCATAACAATTATCCTAGATACTACATTTATTTAAATATGTACCATGATTTTATGGCTGTGAATTATTTAGTAGGTAATATATTCACATGATAAAAAAATTATATTTTAAATAGTTTATACCCTTAATCGTTTATAAATAACTAAGTGTTTACGGGACGATCGTAGCGCGGTAACTGCTGATTTTCTCGGCAGTTATAGTAGTACGCGTAAAACTCGCGCTACAATTTTTTATGATAAACATGAACAAATGTAATCAGAATTTCTCAATTTCATGTCATAAATATAAATAGAAAGGAAGTGAAAATATAATAGGAAATCTTTTTAGACTAATGCGCAATCATAACGTACATACGCCCAAACAAAATGACAAAGTGATTCGGACCCTGCCACCCCCACCATATTACATTAGTTGTTAGGCTGGTAAAAATTACATAATTCAAATAAAACAAAATTGTATGAATATGGAAAAGAAATTCGATCAACGATACACAAACGTTCGTTGTATATAAAGATTATGTTAATAAAAAGACATGATATTTATTAACAGTTTTGCACATTGTGCGCACTCTAATGTGGATTCTAAAAAAACTGTTTCGTGTCAAATTTTTCTTTGTTTGAGCTGAAATTCCTTAAAAATTGTGTTTGCTCCTTGATGAAACTTCCACCCATACTGAAACTTTCACTTTTGGCTTCTAACGCCACTATAGTGAATAATGCGTTATTATCGCAGTGTTCAATTTAAAAAATGGAGTCTCATTTTTATTGTAGAAAAGATATCGGAATTTGTGGAAAATTGTGCTATCAAAAAATAACAGATACTATAATGCAAACCAAAATACTAATTTCAATTGTTTATAAATATTATAAAAAAGGATAATATTAATACTTTTTACATTTATGACTGGTCTAATGATGATTATTTTTTAATAAAAACAATTATTTTAGGCCAAAAGGATCTTCGTAATTGAAACTCTTTAATTTAAGTCTAGGTAGTATATCAGTAACTAAGATTTATAGCTTTTTGATAATCAACTTTATTGACTTCACCGTAGAATCGTTCCATCCATTCAATGATACATTTTATCACCATCCTAAAATACGTCATTACAAACGGGATTAATTTTCTTACTAAATACCTGTGAGGAATAGGGACTTCATATATATATATATATATATATATATATATATATATATATATATATATATATATATGTATATATATATATATATATATATATATATATATATATATATATATATAAATATATATATATATATATATATATATATATGCCAACGGTCGATATTTGAGTGTGATGTAAAATTTGTAGCTGAATGGAGTTAAACGAGTGAAGCCTAGCCTTAGCAAATGCTCAGTGATCAGTTAGTTAAGTCATATTCGAATTCGATAGATCAAGTATAATTATTGTATTTACAACTAACTCGTTACGTAGTTGGGTTCGAATAACGGATTAGGGTTTAAGATTCGACACAAAATTGACATTGCTGAAATATCCTGCTCATTTTTCTATCCTCTCGGATTTGTTCCGCAAAATTCACGTGACCTTATCACATTAGCCTTTGTCATTACTATTCGTCCTAAAAAGATATAAGTTTGCAATAAGATGGAACTACTTCCTTTAGGCTAAACATGGTAAATTTTTATATTTCTCTAATTCCGAAGACTATTCACATTACCCATGATCATTCTTAAACTGTTACGTAGAAAATAATTCTTGCCCACATTTTTATATCAGATATCCTTTTATTTCTCGTATTCCGTTCTGAAGCAATTTATATCATGGCATCCCATTGTACCGTGATAAACACCATACAAATTTCATTCCTCGACAGTTCCATCCAAATTACGTTCCCAAAACTTATTAAAAATTTTAGGGTTCCGTACCTCAAAATAAAAAAAACGAAACTTTTTAGAAGGTAGATGGAGTGGTAGCTGTCTGTCTATTTATTGCAGTCGTTTTTTTTCTCAGAAACTGCTTGACGTAAAAGCTTGACTTTTGGCATTATAATAAAACAAATTAACCCGCAATGGCTGACAGGCGAAAGTAGTCATGTGGAAATTTTAATGGGACAAAATTAATTACATTTTGAAACATTTTTAATACTATATATAGTGGTGCTGATTGAAAAGGCTAATTAAGGGGTCTCAAAAATATATAACAACCTAAAATTAAAAACCACTATTTTCAAAATTTAAATATATCTTCAGAGATATTCTTAAAAACACGCAAAACAATATGTCTCCCCTCTTATAATCTAAATTATTCAACTTGAATTATAAAAAAAATACAGATTTTGAGAAGCATATGTAAAGTTTGTAGAAAAATATAGTATTAATTCTAGATAACGTAATTTTTTGAAATCGCATAATTTTTTAATTCAGTGAAAGATAAGTATGCAAAGTATTTACGTTGCGGAAATTAATATTTGTGAATAGTTTAATAAAACTACTATGAATGCATACATGTTTATGTTGCCAGTTTGTCACATCCCTTGTAGTGCGAGTTCTATTTGTTCTTGAAAGTTTTTTTTAAATTTAATTGTCATGGATACCAAGCTCTAAATACACAAATACGAGCATATACTTCCATTCAAAGAACGAAAGGGAAATATTCACGATCATTGAAGGTCATGTATTGAGTAATGTAAACCGTAAACAAACAAACTTTCACGTAAATCACATACTAATATTCCTTGTATTCCTATGTACGTAAAACAAAGGAACATTTAGATATTATAACAATCAAGTTATTATCTTTCATTATTTTCTAAATACTTCGCACTTCAATGTTAATAGATCAGGTAAAGTTGCGAACGCTAGGAGGCGTTGTCATCGGACACTGCGAATAGTATTCTGTCAAAGTCCGGAAATATTCTGAGAATATATCCCTTAAAAAAATTACAAAATTTCAAAGATATTATAAATAATAAAATGGACTTAGTAATACATGGACCTGTAAAATAAAAACATTTCTATTCCTCTCAGGTATACTATTAACTATCCTTGTTAATTATTAGTAAGAAAATTAATTATTAAATTAATTAATCACGTCTCTAATGACGTATTTTAGAATACTAATAAATTGTATCATTGAATGGATGAGACGATTCGACGGTGTAATCATTAAATTTGTTTACTAACAAACTATAAAACTTAATTACTGCTAAGAATGACTTTAAACGGTTTCAATTACAAAGTTATTTTGGGTTTAAAATTAGTTTTTTTCTTTTTACTTTAAAAACATAATCACAATTAGATCAGTCATAAATGTCAAAAGTAAATAATACACAGAGCAAACATAAATAATTAATTTAACACATCGATTCAATATAAAGATGTTAGAAGCCAAGAATAAAAGTTTCAATATGGGTGGGAGTTTTATCAAACAGCGAACACCATTTTTAGGAACTTCAGCTCAAACAAATAAAAACGCTACAACACGATACTGCTTTCCTTTCAGAATCTACACTCGAGGGCGGGCGATGTGCAATGCTATTAGTAAACATCATATCTTTTTATTGAGATAATCTTTATTTACAATGAACATTTGCGTAGTCGTTGAGCGAATTTCCCGAACATAATAACATTTTTTACTTATTCATACAATTTTATTTTATTCGAATTGTGTAATTTTTACCAGCCTAACGACTAGTGTAATATTGTGGGGGCAGCAGGGGTCGGATCACATGTGTCATTTTGTGTAGGCGTATTTACGTTATGGTTTCGCATTAGTGTGAAAAGGTTTTTATTTTATTTTTACTTTATATTTATCCTCGTCACACTTTTCAAAAACTCGATAAATGCCGATAAAACTTTTTCATACTTGTAAAAAAAATTGCAAAATGGTTAAGTTTCCTTACTTGTAATTCGTTATCTATTTTATTAGGTGTTATATAGTGAACTAATTCATGTAATTTACTATGAACCTATGAATCTGAGTAAATAAAATAACCATTCATATTAAAATGTACATTTTTAACATTATAGCGATTATCCTAAATATTATATTTATTTAAATATAAATTTATGTCCGTAGAATAAAACTGCCCTTATAAATTTTATGCTTGTGAACAATTTAGTAGACAATATATTGGCATGGTGATAAATTAATATTTTATTTCATACATTATTCATGAGGTAAGTTATAACTGAAGGTTGTATTAATTGAAATTTCAAATTAAATTATCTTTGTAATTTTTCGTTTGCGCAATCGTCTTCAGTTTAAATTTTCGGTGAAAATGTTATCCAAGGATTTTTCACTATTTAATTATGACGCTGGCGTATGTATCTCGATTCCAAAAGGATATATGAGGGAAGTTTGTGAGACTTTTCCAAAATTTGTTGATTGTGGTCTAGAACAGAAGGGAAGTAAGGTCATAGCGAATAATTGTAACTTTTATCAACGTATTGTGTTTTCTATTCCTCACGGACCTTATCAGCATTTGATTTGTACAATTAAAGTAAGATAAGATAAGATATATCCCGGATGGTAAACGTGCACTATATAATTCACATATTATATGTTAAACCATACATTAAAGTAGCGCTTTATAAGTGGCTACGTATATTTTTATTTTTAGTTTCAACTTTGTACAATAAAAAAGTTAAGTGAGAAAAAACTCTTTCCTTGTTTTTATTTAAATTCATTGTGATATTACGTTACGGTTCTGAAAGAAGGAGGGTATACATATTTCGATTTGATACCGGAGTTGAAGTGAAAAATCATTATCCTTTTATTACTCTCCTATTCAAAGTTTTCCTAATTAAGGAGTGTCGTGATTCAAACTCGTAATTACCTTATTTTCCTGATTCTTCGCCATCCGATCGTGAGCCCGCCTTTGACGTCATGAAGGGCGTCGTAAAGTTTGCTATTGAACTATAGTGTTAAGTGAAACTAGACGGTGGATAGTCCGGCCTTTACATTAAGTTACCTCAATTACGAAGATCATATTTTCGGCCTTACTCGTTCAAAAATACAGTTAAATTCATGTTATAACCATGATACTATAATTATCAAACTCACAAAGCTGTCTCGGTGTGTAAAAATCGAGACCTCTCTTTGCTACTTTTCTCATATCGGCTAAAAGTCATTCAGTATTTTTTTCATGCCTTGATGTATTGTCACTTACAGGGCATAAATCGTACAAAGCTATCCCACTGTATACCGATCTGATAATATGAGTTTTACAGCATCGTTTACCCAAATAAATATAAATTCCAGATTCCATATAGGCTTGAGTTAGAGCTGCTTTTGGTACAGTCCCCAGGTAGTTCTTACGCTTACATATTATACGTGTTATATTGGAGTTGTGACAATGAGGTATTAATAAATATACGGTTTCTTCGCTGTATCGTTAGCATTACTTCTTAAGCAAAAACTCTTGTTTTCACTACGGAATATAAAATAGAAATTTGTTGATCCCGAGCTACACAAAATGTATATGATTTGCATTTAGAATCACTATGTAGATCACAGTTTTTAGAATTTATAAGTTCGATATAATTTTTCTATTAGAACGGATACGAAAGTCACTATTTGTTTTTCGCATGTTTTATAACAATCACACTCGTTTTCAAGCATTATTAATTATTAAGTTTTTCATGAACAACATATTTAGAACACAATTTCGATATCTACGATACGTAAATACTTTTAAGTGCAGCAAACCACGTCTGAACAAGTTCCGATCGCAGCAACTGTTACCCTCATGAGAAATATATTTATCTATATTGCGTAGAAGCAGAAAGCAAAACATAATAAAATAGTACTCATAAACAAGATTATTAAGAAGAGCATCCTTATCAGTCAAAGACAATATGGTTCATGGAACGCGAAAATAAACATAATTCAAAGAAAAATAAACAGAAAAAAATGTACAAGAAAGGCGAAACACTCTTTTTTGAGCAATAATTTCTATAACTTACTATATATATATATATATATATATATATATATATATATATATATATATATACGTATTATTTATATGATATTTTTCATAATTTTATGTAGTGTACATTCAGAGATATATTGAACAATTTGGATTTTTAGAAAATTAAGCAAAGGTTCCAGGAAATCTACAGCTTTGCGACTTTACTTTTATTTTTCGTTGAGTGAATATTACGTAATATATTTACGTAATATTCATATATTTACGCATTATTACTATTGTAATAGATTAAAGTAAAAGCTATTTCTTTAAAAAGTGCTAAAGCGATGATTAAATATATAGTTAACCATCATGATATGTGTGTTAATTATCTAATTGAAACTTGATCTCCATTCGGGTTTTATGAAAATTAACATTTAAATATAGAAATATTCCTTTTACTTAAAGTGAAATCAAGCTAGATATAATAATTATTACTAGGATTTAAACAATTTTATTCAGTTGGCACCCATAACGTTAAAGCTAATTTTACAAAACTGTTCCCCACGCGGATAAAACGAAAATTTGAATAATGAAATTAAAAAACGTATTGACAAAAAGTTCCACAATTATTAATGGGTTTTTTTTTTAATTTATTGATCTCGATAATATGAATTTCTATCACTTAGAAAATTATCTTGATGCGAAAACTGTTCAAAATTTCTCTTCTTACATTTTTCAACACGAGCTCTTCAATTACATAAGTATAGCTAGAGTAGATTACGCTTATCAAACTGTGAACGTAAACATCAAACGGTTCAATAATATTTATCAAACTGTGAACCACGAAATGATACAAATTACCTCACATTTTAATTTGAGTACGGGTGATATTTGAATCTGTAGATTTATGAGGGTATTAACGTAATAAATGAAGTTTAATATCGTCCGAATCAAGCATTTCGATTACGAAACGTATACGTGAATCATTTAAATGATTCGTTTCAATTCTCGTTGTCACGTATCACAATTTTTCGTCCGTGGTTCTAATATGAATATTTTACATTCCGGTCGGGTGAAGAAAATTCATTTAAACTCCTCCAAATTTGATATTTCTGTACTTTCAGGTTAGGAACTAAGTTGATTTTAAGTTTTTTTGATATTTTAGAAAAGGACATAATTATTTTTAGCGGTGCGTTGTAGACATTGACTTTTTTAGTTCATTGACCATTACGTTTCTTTAATGTTCAAATATGGATATTTTTTGTAAACTGAGTTGTTAAAATATATTCAGTTTATTACGAAGAACATGGAATACAAAGATAAAATAATATAAACTTAATTAAATATAATATCCTCTAGTCAGTATTATGGACAATGACTGAAAACTGAAGTTATAAATAAAGGTGAATTTGTTATTGAGGCAAGCGTTGTTTTTTACACAAAAAGTTATGTGCGTTTTCTATTTTCGTTTGTCTAGTCATGTTCATGTTCGACCTACAGTATTATCTATGTGAACAGGAGATGCCCTCTTTATTACATTATGTGTCACAAATATTCCGTGACTACTAAGTATTTAATTTTATTGATAATCGCCCTATCCAACCTCTCTCTAAAACCTCAAATAACTAATGATTTTCTTTTATGGAGATGTAGCTATTAAACTTTAGCTGGCTTACAAAATCAGTACAATAACAATTTCAATAAATATCGTAATTTTAATATTCTTATTTCAATGCAAGCAACAAACTATACTTGAACTGCAATACAGCACAACTACGTCTCAATCGACTGGCGTATTTAAGCGATATCGCTTTTATAAGGGCCGCCTTCTAACCAAATAATATAACAAGTAAAGAATTTTGGTTTGCAATCGGTGGAAGTATGAATTAAACAAGGACCATGGAAATGAAAAGGTAGTAAAAAGATGCTATGTCGTATCTGCTCGAAAGAGATAACAGTTTTAGTTTCGCGACTTCAAAATGAACGAAACGGAATGAGGTCACTCACCCATTCTTTTGCCTGTCCATCCCTAACAATAATTTCCTTCAACAAAGTTTGATGTCAAAATTTTAAATTTGGAATAAAGGCTTGTAAATAAGCCTTTATATGTTATACATATTATTATTTTTTTAAGAAATTTTACAAGTTTAATAGAAAATAAATATTTAATCTGTCCGTTTATCTATTTGCCATCTTGTTCTCTGCATAGTGACAAAGTATGTTGTCGTACGTTTACTCTTACGACTAACATACAAAAATACTTATATTGTAATTTCAGAGGGAGCAAAATTTTTTTTTTTCATATGAGATATCAATTCAAAGGGAAGAATATAAAAAAATTAATATTTGAGAAATTAAAATTTGTGTATAGTTCTATACAACAGAATTAAAAAAATTAATAACCGTAAGGGATATAAATTGAAAGGAATGAACGAACGAGAACGGAATAATTATTTCATTTAGAATTTTATATAATACATTTCTAGAGGTATTGCTGTCAACATGCAGGTCAATATTACTACACAAATTTTAAAGATTTGTAATTATTTTTGAGAAAAATGGCTCTGCAAATAGAGAGTCATATAAGCGGATGAACACTTAAAAGTGCGCTGGAATCCTAAATCTGTCGCAGTAAAAGAATTGGTTTGCCCGATTCACGGGTTGGAGCTATCGTAACAGCTAAGTAGTAACAACTTTATTTGAGAACTGGAAAGCTTCATCTTTTTGTACACATAATAACTTATAGATGTAATCGTGAAATGTAACAGAATAACAGATGAAATAAGAATATAATTATAATGAATACACCAAAGTTGCATATTTTCAATTGAACTTTTCTAACAGAAGCTTTTTGCCTATCATTATAGCCTGCCATTTAACTGGAATTAAAACTCGAGGTATGAGGGTTTGTACACGCTCACAGGTAACAGTTTAAATTTCTTCTAAATATTTTAAATTTCTCAATAAATATGAGGTCCAGAATCATCACTATAGCCTTCCTATAAACTCTAAATTAATAATTGGAATCTAATATTTTTTTCCTAATTTTAGGTTCAGTTTTCTTAGCAATGGAGGGGTATATTTACCAATTATTTTTCTGTATATGCCTGTAGATATACAGCTGTGGTATAATCAAGTATTACTACTTAAAATGATGAACGAAATATTTATGATATCTTTATAACTAGCTTATTTAAACAATGCCCCATACAAAACAGGAAATTAAAAAAACCTTTGAAATTAAAACAAAAATTTATCAGTTTTTAAATTTTCATACAATTATAAACGCTAACATATTCTGGTAAGTGTGCTTTTCTACTATGCCAAATATGAAGTTTTCACTTCGAATGGATTCTAATAAAAACGATACAGACCTATAGACAGACAAAAAAGTGAGTGGTGTTTTAAACATGCCGTTTTTTGACAGAATCATTAATAATTATTAATTTTAAAAATATTTATTACGATCTAAGTGTATCTTTAAAACGTGACATACGTTTCCGTCCATTTGTTTGTACATACATATGTATCTACTTATAAGAAATTGTACTTTACGCGAAAAAGATTGCACCTAAGAGAAGTTTTATAGAACGATGTAATGCGTAAGGACGTGAATAGATGAGAACAAGTTCGGTCGCTCGAAGCTCACATTTTACAAAAGTATTTCACGGTTTTGAAGAACATACCTTTTAACTTCCAAAATTTACTCGTAGTATGTTGACACAAACCGTATTTGTTAATCTTCCACATCGTCTTTCCTACGTATGATTGTTTTGAATTCAAATTTGGAATTCATGTTTTTTTGTTTAATTTTTCTTACAATGTATGGTACACAGAAACTAGTATGAAGGTGGAAATATTTCTAACAATAAGAGTGCATCTGCACCAATAACTAAAAGTAGGTCAATCGTAGTTTACCGAAGCTCTCTAGAGAATTAAATATCATCTATATTTTTCTCGAACAACGTCGTCATAAATTAGTTTAGAAATGAACTCTGAGATGAACTCATTTGAACCGTTCGGTAAAAGAAAATTGGAAAAATCGTTGCTTCGGCAATCCTCAGTAAAACTTTTACGCTTCCGCTGGTAATAACTTAGAGGTAATTAAGTAATATTCTTTAATCTACATTCTGTGACTAATGATCGTGGTAACGAAGATAGAAAATGTTTTACTGGGGTGGTTCGCACCAGTTGCATCCTTACGACAAGATCGTTCTCAGTTTTTATATCTCTACCAATGTAATAAAGATAAAATAATGTTTGTTTTTTGTTTTCTTTCCATGCTTAAATAATCCAACGGGTGTCAATGAAAGTGCGTGTAGATAATATATTTCCTGTATTAAAATGTTAACTAAATCTGATTACGCTATCATTTACCGAAACATATCATAATTTTGTTTTGCACATAAAGAAAATTTTAATTGCCACTTCAAACTCATCACATTATCAAAATTATAGGAATTGTTTACGAAGTTTAGAAGAAAAATATGATAATAATTAGCTTACTCAAATTTCGATAAAACAAATTTAATTACCGCTTTGTCTTCAAATAATGTTTTGAAAATATGAATCGACAACATTTTTTAAAACCTAAACATGATAAATTTAAAAAAAAGGATAAACATCGATCATTTAAAATTATATAAGACAACAAGAGAGAAAACTAAAAGCCGAGTAAGGAAGAAATAATTGAAAAGCACGAAATATTTATATACAAAGTCTGGGAAATTTGTAACGATGTATATTCTAAGACACTCTCTTCATCATAGTAAATCTACGGACGCCTAACTTATTGAAATCACTTTAGTATCTTGGTTTGTACGAGGGAACATATGTACATACACACATAGCGTGTGAAATTCATAACCTTTCCGCTGCCATAGTCAGATAAAAATATGCTCAAGCGAATGCAATTATTTTATCTCGTGCTTATAATTAATTATATATTTAGTTACTAAACGAAAATTATTAATTACCTGGCCATAAGAACATGCACAAAGTTATTCTTCATTCTTTCTATTTCCTTAATATCTAAACAGAAAATCGTACTGTAATAGTTAAATGAAAATATTTAGCATTAACTTAATTTAATGCTAATTAAAAATTCTAGATTAGCAAATGAAAAAAAATTCATAATAATTAAACAAGAATTTGATCTTTTGCTACGTTAATCGGAAAAAAATTCTCGCCAAAGGCAGATCGCGGAATAAGGGTTCAGAAACTAATTCGATCATATTTTAGTGATCAATATTTCACATGGGTGGAAATATTGATCGCAGACGCAGGACGCTATCGGGTATATTGAAGTCCTCTGCATACTTGTGTGGTATGAAGTAAATTATAACGGATTTAAAACAACCCAAGTGGTTGCAGAAGTGACAACTAATCGTTACCTACATTTTGTTTAATAAAATTAATCATATAACAAGATTTCCGTTAGGTTCACACAAACGTGAATAAAAAATGAAAAATAATGTAATAAAATTATTTCTGTTTTTATGATGATGGTTCGGTACATTTTAGATTAATATTTGACTTGATCTTTGCATTGGTAAATTAACATGAGCTGCGTTAGAATTGGATTTTTATATTGATAAAATAATTTAACGATTATTGCTCTAAGTATCTTCACGGAATTATTAAATTTACATAAAATTGGAAAAAAATTAACTTGTTTTACTTGTAATATTTTTCTGAATCTAATATTGTTCCTTCTAACTGAAAATTTTTCCCTAAAATTTATATGGACAATAATTACTAAATAATTAATACAAAAGTCATTGTAAATTAAATATATTCATTTTAATTGCAATTATAAGCAAGAAATCGACATGCCACAAATAAAATTAATACTAAAACTAAGATAGTCGATTTAGCTTGCAACTTTCCAAATAAGTATTGATTCATAGAGAGATGTGAGATCGTCTCAAAAACAAATATCTAATTGCAAACAAACGAAATAAATGAAAATGAAATCACATTATGCTGATCTGCGTAATCTAAATTTAAATAAGATTAGCTTTTCTCTGCATGAGTTGAGATTATTTTAATTTATAATGTTACGGAATTAATTACAATAAACTATTTTTAATTTTCTGTATTAGACACGTGAAAAAATACATTAGAGTCAAACTGTAATGATAAATAATTCAACTCATAATTTTATTTTTGACCAAATATTTGTATTGAGTTAAAGTTATAGTATAGCTAAAGCTGATTTCAATATAAGTTTTTAGTTTTGCAAAAAGTCTAAAAATAACAATTATTTTATCGAAAATGTATTTAGCCCAACTGTTTAGATCAATAGGCCTTTTACATTAAAAAACAAAAAAGTTACACGTATTTACGCAAATAAACCGATACATTCAAATACATAAAAACCATACTCCGTGCCGGCGATTAAATTTGACTTCCGTCAAACTAATATAACAAGGTAACACTGAAAGTTTTTTAAAATATAAAATATGGTCCCAAGTACCAAGTTTGTAATTTATTTATTATTTTTCCAAATAGTTCCCGCAGCACTCCATATACCTTATCATTTGATCAAACCATACGGAGAATCAGTCGGCCCACTCTTAGCAAGCAGTATATCTTTTACTCTAAGGAATAAATATGGTGATATTCTCAGAAACTCAAGAAGTCGAAGACTCCCGAAGTCAGGGCTGCTTGGCGGATGGCTCATAATTTCTGCATATTTTACTTGATCAGGTTGAGTCTACAGGGGCAACGTTGAATATGCAGGGGTGTTACTCTCAGACTTTTTCCAAAACAACAGAAAAAAAAATTGTTTGCATACCAGTCTACGTAACTTTTATTTTTCAGAACAATCATTGCACAATTAACTGTCCGTTCGAAGAACTCGGCGAACTCTTCAGAAGGAAACGCCCATTGTTTAGTTTTAGGTTTGTAACGGTTCATTCAGTTTTACGATATTATCTTTATTTGATTTAAACATATAGTATTCATTTAATAAAAAAAAGTATTTTTCCCCTGGTAATTATTTCGTAGTAGTTAATGTTATATTGGTTATTTTGATCAATATGATTTTATAGTCACAAACTATCTCAGTGTTACCTTAAGGGATGAGTGGATGCCTAGCGTCATGCAGCATTATCGAAGCAATCTGTAATGGGACTCACTTAACCAGTAACCAGAAAACCAGTTAGTTGAGACAAGACAAGACAAGGCAGATTTGGAAACAATTAGTCACTTCTATGTACATTGGTATTTATGGCTCAACACACTCTGATTAGTGATTTCATTTAGACATATCTAAACCAGTCTAAATTTCATGTCCATGGAATAGCAGATGTAAAATATTTTCAGTCACTATAAGATAGCAGTTCATATCACAAAGTACGATCAGCGTTTAATATTTTGTTTGTTTTGATATAAAATTTAAAAAGAAATATGTAACGAAATAGAAAATAAATTTGAAAAGTTTTTGTTGTTAGTCGGCCTCGAATAGTAAGCAATAAGAGAAATATTTCTCGGAATGAAAAATTGATTAAATCGAAAATTACGTATTTTTCTTCAACTGCTTTTCACTTGCAATTAGAAAAATGTTCAAAGATTAATAATAATTTTTTTCGTTATTGAAATACAAGTTATTTTCCCTTAATACAGACTCAAGTCAAAAATGTCGTAGACTATTTTCGTTTTATATTTTTTTAAAACAAGCTATTACCCACGATTTTGATCGAAACAAACCAAAGGATGCCTGCTATATATCTTAAAACAAAATATTTACTTTGTATTCTATTTTACTTTTCTTGGAGAACAGAAAACTTATAATTTGTGTACTGACATAGGCTGACCTTTCATGTACTGTTTATATTAAATAAAAGCATGACTTTCAAAATGAGGTATCATGTGCACTACTCTCAATAATCTATAGCATTTAAAAGGATTCTATCAAATGATACAAGTAGTTACAACAGACTTGTGACCTTGGTTTTAAACCATAATATATTGTATTCAAACAGGCATATTTAAGTTCTTTAATTGTTTGGGAGTCCTATCCACGTTTGGGAGTCCTATCTGACACCAGTTTGGTCCAATTTCTTAAGCATAATATATCGTACTCTAAACAGACAATATCTTTTAAATCAAATTTAATGTAGTAGTGATCGTGGATGCTTCAGTAAAAGATCATGGATTTATATATCATGTAAGAGCTCAAAAATAAATTGAATTTAAATCAAATTGCATTTAAATCGGGTGAGCTATTTCGTCGCCACGAAAGAACAAAGAAATTCTCATAGTTATCCTGAATAATTAACACTTCATTATGCACACTCACGTTAGAAAAATTGTTTCATAACCTTTTTCTTTGCGGGATAATTATTTTAAATAAACCTTTAAAATTGCTGTATCTCCATATCAGCATAACAAGCGAAGAAGTTTGTTTGTTTGTACGCGCTTATCTCGCAAACTATGTAGCAAATATCAGTAATTATTTTTGCAATAAAAACCTCATACTTCGAGTATAATTATAACTTGTAGCTTTAGAGGCCGGCTTTTTTACTGACTGATTATCCCGAGTATTCCCACAGATATACCCCTGATTTCGACGACCGATATCATTTGGCGAATGGAGCGGAGGCGTTTAGTGACCGCAGGGGAAAGGTGGATGACACAGCTTAATTAACATAGTTCTTCATGCGTTAAATCGCGAGACACAGCTGGTTAGAAACAAACTGGATAATGCATTAATTAAATATTAAATCGCTTAACAAGACCTTCTACCAGGAACAAAACAACTTTTTGAATATTTCCTTTAAAAATATGTAAATTTTTTTTTTGTGAAAATGTCACAATAAAATTTTTCTTTGTGGTACGGTCCATACGTATCATTTTGACAACGACTGATAACAATTTGATGACTTATTGGATAATACGCAAACAAACTTATGCAGTTATAAAATTAACAGTAATATATTTCATGTGTACTTAATATTTCTTGGAATTAATATTTAAAATACTTATGAAAAATTAAAGTACATTTTAAACCTTCCGCTTGGAAGTTAGTATCTTTAAAGATTATGCAAATAAAATATTGTTTTTCATTTTAGTCTCGTATGTCAATTAGCATTTCATTTTATTCTTGCATGTCAATTATTATTTCATTTTAGTCTTGCATATCAATTAGTATTTCATTAAATTATGAAAACCTTTCATGAATAATAACAAATAAATTACTTAAATAAGCCTCAATACAAATTTCTTTAAAAATAAATTATTAATTACCTTATTTATAACCTTGCTTTGCTATAATCGTTTACACAGTGACCAAGCGAGTGCTAAGCCTACTCACAGCTGCAGAGGTCAAATAATTTCATAATATTTATTTTCTACTCCTGACCTTATTTGGTGCTGAGTTTGTGTTATGGAGAAGCTGAATTAATGTATCAGCTCCCATTCATGTTGTAATATTTATATACTCCAAAATTATATTACCGGAGCTCTTTTTCCTCTATTATGCTATATATTCTTCCTCAAGTTAAAGTCATAATTTTAATCTGGCGTTAATATTTCCGTATGTATTTGTTGCCAAGTGTCATATCTCCGTCTGAAATGTTTTTTCTTTAATTTGTTCATATTTTAAAAAGTTTGTTATTCATAAAATAATCTTATATGTAGTAAATTAACTTCATTTTCAGCCGATTTAATTAAATATTATTCTTATCAGTCAAATTTTATTTAGTTAATTAGTCAAAATTATGTTGTTAATTTTGAATTAAAGTCTTTTATTTGTTAAAAAAAACAATAAAATACTATTGCAAAATTAACACATTAAGAAACACTTGACTCTACTTTTACGTTATATTTATTCGAGGCAAAAACATAATTTTTGTTAATATGGTGATCACAATAATTTATTGAATATATTTGGCGTTAATTTTGTGGAAATTCATTATTCACAATTAAAAAACTACGTGATGTAGTAATATTTCTACTTTCTTCAATTTCTTTTCTCCTATCTAGGTTTCGTTGTATTACATCTTCAGGTGGGATATTAGCAAAGATTCACTTTAGATAGAGAGAAAATCTTTGCTAATATCCCACCTGAAGATGTTGTAATACAACAAAACCTAGGTCGTGGTAAAGAAATTAAAGAAAGTAGAAATAATACTACATCACGTAGTTTCATTTAATTGTGAAAAATAGTTTGATTATTATGATTCTAGTTTTCCATTGTATAACTTTTGAGATATATGATCAGGACAGCCTAGACGGGGAGGGGGGGGGGTGGTAGCAAAGTGTCTCTATGGGGCACGAACACAATGAACGGGCCCGATATTTGTAATATTTTCACGGCCATTTGGTAACAATAATTAAATGTTTAATGGTACTAATTCTATTCAAAGCAAAGTAGCTATATCTGTATGAAACAACTACCTACGTATATGGTTTTAATATAAATTCACTTGTCAACGAGCCTGTACTCGTGTACGATCTTCGTGGACGAGCCTCTACTCGCGAATTCGAGAAGGTAGCTTAAATCAAAAACTTTGACCCAAACACACGCCACCGCGCAGCCGCGCGTCGTCGCCCGCTCACATCGCTGCCCGCCGCACTACTTGTCAGTCTTTGCTGCATACGTATAATAAATATGTAACCATATTTTAATATCAATATATAATTAATTTCGTCCGCTTTTTCTTAAATTTTAAAATACCTTTGTATTGTACCGTATCCAATGTGTGTGAATAACGAATTATAAACATGAGTCAGGGTATCTAAAGAGGGCAAAAAAACAATGTGATAAAGAGGCGTCAAAAGAAAAATTCAATCTGGAACAATTTGTTAAACTTCATCAAACTCCATCCTCGGAGCGTCTTTCCGAACCTTCGACGCCACGTGGTAATCTTATCAAATTTGGAGAAGGTCTTCTTCACTACAAATTCAACGCTACTTGAAGATTTATTTATCTGTCGAACAATTGATAGCTCTTATATATCTCCATTACCCCATTTTTTGTCTTCTATATCCTTTACCACTACTACAACCACCAACAGAATCGAAATGTTTTTCGACATAGGATCACCAGACTTTAGCATCGAAACAGACTAAAAAAATCGCACGAAAAGTGGACGGAGTACTTTCCTCAAAATGACACAGGTACAGTTCTGCCGAATTCGATTTTTAAGAAAATACTATGGAATGGGCAATATTTAGTTCAAGACTGGTTAATGTGGGGTAAACTAAAACAAGTATTCTTTTGTTAGCCTTGCAGAATTTTTATAACATGGATACTTGCTTACAAATCAACTTTATCGTTACCTGATGGCTATTCTTCTAACTACAGTGGAAAAGGTTCCATGACAAAATTTTTGAACACGAAAATGATGATTCGCTCAAAAATTCTTATCTTCAATGGTTTGTTATCTTCAATGAGGTAATTAATAATGGAAAACAGGACAAATAAAGTCGAAAGAACAATCTTTGCTTCGTGATTTATCATATAAATCAATTAAAATGAGCAGGAAATGTGGAAAGAGATTTTAAGTCAACTTAACGTAAGTCTTCTTAACGTAAATTACGTTAAGAAGTCGATTTAAAATATTTTATTTAATTATTAAATATTTCTTGCTAATTATTGATTATTTCTAGCTGAGAGAGGTTGAGCCTTTCGTGGGGATAATAACAGAAGTGGAGATACTTCTAATGGTAACTTTAAACTCTTAGCAAAATGTGACACACTTCTTAATGATCATTTATGAAAGTTTAGGCATTCCGAAGAAACTGGAACAAGACTAGAGATGAATTATTTATCGGCTGATATTTAAAATAAGTTTAGAGAGAGAGTATAAAGTTTTTGCTACACCTCTCCCCTGGACAGAAGAAGCATTGGGTGAGCTGTTCCTTTCAAAATTAATTTGGGAATGCCGTAGCGATATGATTGAACTGCATAAATATGTGCGTAGGTTAAATTGTATTCTTATGGCATCAACTCACTTAATGAGTTCAGCAATTCACCGAGCTTGAATTACTTTATCATAATGTCTATTGGAAGCAATCGACATAATAAATATAGTAATTTAAGCACAGTGAGCAATAATTAATATTACGTTCAAAAAATTAAACAGACTAATAAAGAATTACAAAGATTTAATGGAAAAAAATGGATGGGAAAAAATGTTTCCAAGAACAGACAAAAAGGTTCCGCAAGCGCAAGAAAATGGTATATAAAGAAGTAACAGGGAGCCAACTGGTGAAAGCTGATATAACATTTAAGTGGGAAGTATCACACGTTATTTTAGACGTAGTGATCAGAGATATAACTACGCAATATAAAGACATGCATAAACTTTGTAATGTTTTCCCAGTTCTTGGAAAATTTCATATTATAAAGGAGGTAAAAATTGAAAGAGAGATTGTTGATTTTATAGAGAGGTATGAAACAAATCTACAGTATGAGTTCGTAAATAAAATTAACGGCTTAAAATCAATATATATTACAAATTTTGCCAAAGTCATTCTAGAAACCTATCGCTAATAAATAAACTTCGAAAAAGTAATTTTATATCCCTATTTGCACATCTACACATAGCTCTATGCATTTTTATGACCGTACCAGTGATAGTGGCTTGTGTGAAAAGATTGTTTTTAGTATTGAAGCGCGGAAAAATGTATTACGTTTTACCATGTATCCAGTATAATTTTAGTATTTTTTAGTATTTATTATATATTTTTTTTAATATAATATTAGTATGTTAGCTGTGGAAAACGCGCTTGCAAGACGTTCTAATTTAGTATTATTTATAGAGAATTTTACTTCTAAAAAGGCAAGAAAAGCTTTTCGTTAGCAACCGTTAGTTGAATTATATGTCTAATTACTGAAATAAATGCAAACTGATTTCTTTTATACAGATTGTGTTCTTTGCAACTGTTTTTTCAACCGAATTAAACAAAAAGGAGGTTCTCAATAGCCGGAATATTTTTTTGAATGTATGTTAGGTATAATTCTTTACCGGATGGATTGATTTTGACGATTCTTCTTTATTTGAAAGAGGATGCTACAGGCGTGGTACCGTATAAATATGATGATGATCTGATGATGGGGTCCGAAAATGAAAAAAAATGGAACTCCTTAAAAACAATAGTGAATCAACTACTTTACAAAATAACCACACCACTTACCAGTTTAGGATCTGACGATAAGTTCTGTATATGAACATAGGTAATTTAACCGGTATTAAAGATATTTGCTACTGGTAGTTGTTAATTTGTAAAATAACTACACCGTCGACCAGGACAGGGTTTGATGATGAGATCTGGAGATAAACAATGAAACTCCTTAACGGATGGTAGTAAATTTAAAGTGATTCAAGATATTTGCTACTGGTAGTTGTTACTTTGAACAATAGTTGCATTACCACCAGGCCAGTGTGTAATGATGAGTTCTGAAGATGAATAATGTACGCATATCCTTAACGGATGGTAGTATGTTGAAGTGCAAAATCTAATATTGGATTCCGGGTAAGGAGAATGAAACTCCTAAACAGCTTACCATTGGCAGCTACTACTATCGCTTCATTTCTACGTGTTGTTGATAATCAATTTTAGACAAAGAAGAAATTATCTATATACTAGCTTTTGTCCGTGAATTTTAATAAATATATAATATTCCAAGAAAAAAATTAATTGTTATTATTAATATTAATACACAAGTCACTTAAAAATCCTAAAATAACATTTCTTTTAAAAAATGGACTTCAAAAAAGGTAGGTACTAAAAAGAAACAATAATTAATTCAAAATATGTACCTATTTAATTAATTCAAAATATGTACCTACTACTTTTTGAAGTCGGTGCCAGCACCGCCGTTCAATTGAAAGAAATGCAAACTAGTTTAAAGTAGTAAAAAGTTATATTATAAATACTCACTTTATATTTGGTATTGCAAGTATATTAGAAGCTAAAGTTTTAAATTTACATTATAAATTAAATTAAAAACTTATTAAAGTTTGTCGACAGTGCTGGCGCCGACTTCAAAAATTAATAACTTGGTTATTTATTGCAAACAAGTAGGTATCTATTTTGAGTTAATTATTTTTTTAATTTTTAGTACCTATCTTTTTTAAACTTGGTTTTTAAAAATATTATTTTTAAAAAAATATAATAAATAAGTATTTGATTTCTCAAACAAAAAGGAATGAGAGGAGTCGCGGGAAAGCTGCTTGAAACGAAGTCCCATTTGCCACATTTATCGTTATTAATTAAATTAAATTTAAAATTATTATAAAGTTTAAATTTAATTGTTTTTATTTTAAGCATTTTAAAACTAATTTCAAAATTCACTTAATTAATAATGACAATAACTGAATTTGCGGAAAATTTATTGTAATTCATCAAATAAAGTAATAATTTGTAACTTATTATGCAAATAAATACATATTTATTTATTAGAAACGGTCTGGCAGATGAGTGACTTTCAATAAAAAGCCAGCAAAAAATTGTTTGACTTACGCTTTAAACTCACATATGCTTATACTGCAGCAAAAGTGTGAGCCGAAAACTTACATTTGTTTCGGGCTATCTCTCATTCGCCAAGCGTGTAATGTGCCATAAGAAACTTCGGTCCAAAAGCCCACGGGGTGACTCACCATCGTACATCGCCGTGCATGAATTGAGATTAGGAGACTAACATAAAAACTATCCAGGGGGCCTCTAGAGCTCTCGTCAGGTGTGTATAGTGTGGGATGTTAGAATAGAATAGTTTTGCGACCATGTATTCAAAATTTTCCGTAGAATTCTTACATTATTTATAGTGAAAATGTGATAATGTCCGAAAGATTTTGCCTCTTGCAACATCTGTGAAGTTCGCCCAATCGTCGTAACTTTCAACGGGGATTTCAAAACGGCAGTTTATAAATATCCACGCAATATTTTTTCGTCTTACGTGATAACGTATCAAAATAAATGTGAATATTTAAAATTTATCAGTGCTTGTGTAGTGCCTATTCACCTCTCTTCTTAAATCTAAGTACGATAGGGTTTAATTACTTCTTTGCCACTGAAAACGATGTTTTCAATTATGAGTGTCATAAGATTACTTCTCTCTTCAAAACTTCTCAAATTTTCCACATTTTCCGCATAACTTTTACGGAAGCTTATTTAAGATAAGTTAAAGGAAAAGAATGTAAAAACAAAAGCTGATCTCGTCTTATTTCAATTAGGAATATAACCCAATATTTATTTCAATAACAAATTCATATTGATAAGATTTGACAATAATAAAGTATTAATTTATTTTCATTTTAAACAGGTCATAAATTTTCTGTTCATCTTATTACATTTAATTAAATATTAATTTCGAACATATTAAAAATAAAAAGAGCAAGAGCATGCAAAGTTAGGAATACACGTCGAACTGTTACCGAGTTACAACAAAACTGCAAAAAATGAGGAAACAAAACGGAAAAAAATTTCGAGTGTCAGAAAAATCACGCCTTGCTCAATAACTTTTCTAAATAAATAATGGGTAATTCTATAATATCTTTGTAAACAATTTTATACTAAAGTTCCGTCACGGCATAATGCAAGAGAATCCTTTTATTTTTCGAACATAAAGTCACAACTCAACAAAATATTTATTAAATTTTTAAAAGTAATCATGTTTGAAATTTCCGATTCGTGTCCCCCATTTTACACAAACTTTTAAGAAACGGTTAAAGCTATATATATATATATATATATATATATATATATATAATGCTAAAATTAATTGTATTTTCGAAGGAAACGTGATAGTTGGTGGGTGATTAAATCGATAATTGGAACTTCTCTATTCGACTTCATTTTACGGATTTAAGTACAACGCTTCCATAATCCTAATAAAGCTTTAGCGAAGTCAAACAAAGTCGTCTGAAAAGTAATGTGTCTAATATCTTTTAGCTATTTTCTTTTTTATTTACTAATAATCGAATAAAATATAAAATTTCTAGAAACCGTAGATTCATCTACAATATGTGAAAACCAAGTTAAACAAGTTAAGCTAATAAATATTTAAAATAGAGTGATTTCGTACTAACTTTTAAAACGTGGAAATGGCCAATTCCTAAGCTATGTTAAAAAAAGCTTTAAAACAAGGCAATCTTATAAGAGTTCATTCACCCTTAATAAACGGTCCGTCCGCCCTTCTTCTCATTATGTTCATCTTGTTATTATGGAGATTAGGACGAAGGTTAAAGAAAAATCTCTTTACACATTGCTGACAAACCAATTGGGTTTACTCTAAAGCTCGAGGAATTTGCGCGTCGGGTTCTTCTTTAATACCTGAAGTCGCTCGGCTTGGAGCTTTACTTTCTCATAAAAGTCTTCTGATAATCGCAGAAAATGACCAGACTGAAATCTGATGTGTACCATCTAATGAATGAGCACATAATTAGAGATTTAATTTGTCTAGTAGAAAGTTCGTGTTAGTCGGCAAAATGTTTTAAGAGGCTTCGCAGATCTGTTTGGGAAATCATTGTGGGAAAATTGTCGCATTTTGAGTAAAACATTTATTCTTTCTGAAGTAATATTAAGCACATCTTACCCTTGATATATATACAGTTCTTCTTACTCAGTAATGGTGAAGCCTTATGATGTGTTGAATCTACGTGTATATGTATATATGTCATTTAATTCCACGGATAACCGGCAAATCGCTTGGCAGAACTTTAAAATGCAAAGTCTGTGTATTTATCTAAGTAAACATAATATTTTAAACTAAAAATTAAATAAAGAAATGAACACAGTCAGTACAACGATTATATTTAAGATGCAAAATATCTTTATAAAAACTTATGATGAGTACGAAATTAGGGTTTATAAAGATTTCAAAGGTATGTGAGTATATGTAAAAAATACATCTTCGAAAATAATTCAGAGGAAATTTATTGGCACACTTATGGGTTTTTATTAGATTGCGAATAATTTTATGACCCATATTCGATTTTGATGATATAACTTTGTTTTTCCTAATATTTCTTGCTCCTAAAACGTTCCTTAAAACTTATTCCAAAAGGATCGATTAATAATTTACGTACGATATATTTTGATTTCAGATTGTAAAAGCTTTCTGATGTTGTTCTCACTGTCGAGTTGAAGCTCATAGCTTGTCACTCTATTGCAATTCTAGAACTCAATTCATGTACAAAACTCAATAAATACTATCGATTCACTGCATAGTTTAAAACAAAATTTCTGTCTGTCTGCCGGTCTAAACATGATAACCTCATAAACTACTGACTTCCAAGTGGTTTTTGCCAATAATAAAAAAATTCACGAGGAAGGTTAGGTTTATAAATCATGAATTTAATCTTTTGTATAATTTGGCCGAACCGTGATAAAAATTGTTGAGTAAATTAAAAGAAATCATGACATTATCAATTATTGTAATTATTGAATTCTTAGCTGTAAGTTGTACTAACTGTTTATTCACTTTAAATAGAAAAATAATCTCAAAATATAAACAAAACATTACAAACAATAGCAAAACTCTTACCTTACCTTCGTTCAAATAAAATAAATTATTTTAAAAAAAAATAAACAATATTGATTAAACTGCTCAGTCAAATGATTGTTTGATAAAGATATTCATTGTTTCTTATAATTTATTGGGCAATTTAATACAATTTTAATTTTTTATTTAAAACACGGTGGTGCATTCAAATAATTTGACAAAGTAGATGACTAAAATACACGCCCACGGATTTATTATAATAAAAAGGAATATAATTAATTAGTTTTGAAAATAAACACTGAATTGAATGTAACTGAATTGAGTGAAGGAATACCCGTCAGGACTATCGAATTTTTAATAATTCATTCATTATATAAACTTCAAAAATCATATTTTAATATACCTTATCACGCATACCAAAAAAGAATTTGCGATACAATTTAATAACAGAAACGAATCCTTATGTATGATTTTCTGTTTTAGAACATTCCATTTCATGACTTTAATATATTGAGTAATTACAACAAAATAAATGGAAGTTCACAAAATAAAGTAAGTTTACACATAAATTTGAAAAGTAAAATAATTAAATAATAAAACGCGTAACAACACTATTTACTGAGAACAAAAACAATTTGTTTATTTCGTATGAAAAAAGCTCAAATTTTTGGAAAAGTTAATTTGTGGCACTTTGATACCGATTAGTTACCCATTGCTGTTTCATCAGATAAATAATTGTATCAACGCGATTTTGATTGCGTGGAATTCGGTATTAAAAAGCGATTAGAAATGTTTTCGGGTCTTTTTTTACCTTTTTCTCTCAGAATTCTATGAGCTAAAAGTTTACAAAATACGATAATAAATGTCTATAATATTCAGGCAAAGAGTACTCTATATTCAGTTGGAGGATATAAGTTATTACCATAATCAATTTCATTAAAATTCGTTCAGCAGATTTTGCAAACAGGTAAAAATTCTAAATACAGGTTTTCTGGCTTCCACCATCATTCCATATGCTGAATCAATCAATGATCTTCACATATTTTTTTTATGCAGAATTCACTCTTTTGCAGTGTTATTATTTATTGTATAGATATAAGCAAATTTTGCTTTTGTAATATTAATAAGAATATTTTAAATTTTATTTTGATTGGTGTAGCTATTAGTGATTTCCATTGAAAGAAATGACACATCTTTTGCCTACTCTAAAGTTACGTTGACTTTGAAAATTTTATGCGAAATATTATTTTTTCTAAATAAGTGTATTGTTAGCTTAAAATCATTTTTAGCAAAATTCTATAAAATTTGTATGAAAAATTAAAGTACCTTTTACAGAAACTTGCACCAATTGTGATATCAAAATTAAAGATTTTCACAACTATCAAATTTTGAATATCAATTAATGTTTCACTGCCTCAATTATAATATACCTTTATGAATAATAAAAAAACGATATCATTCGGAGTCCCGGTATGAAGAAATTTATAAAAAATTTATCACGTTGATTACAAATTTAATTGACAATATTTTTCACAAAGGACCTAAGCGAACGGTACGCCTATTTCCTTTTATGGAGGTCCAATGCTCCTTGACATTTATTTCTTCCCCGTGGCCTAATAATTGGGACCACAGCCGTTTGATGGAAAAGCTAATTCAATGTTTCTGCCTACACTCATGAAGTAATATTTTAAAACTCCAAAATTATATGGACACAAAGATTTTTAATTTGTGTTACTAGAGAGATATTTCCTGATGCCACATTCAGTTCTAATTTGAATCTCAAGTTGATTTTGCCTCATTTACATTTTGCTAAGTGGCATATCTTTTTAGTCAAGCGGCTCAACTAGAAATAATTTTTCTACTTAGTTTATAAAAGTAATCATTACTATTATAAGAAAGTCACCGTCATCGTTTGAAGAAATATTAAAAAATGACGCCGTATAAAATTGATGCGACTTGTTAAAAAAAATATCATTTTTTTTAAATATTGAATATATTTGGCGTTAATTTTGTAGAAATTCATTATTCACAATTAAATGAAACTACGTGATGTAGTATTATTTCTACTTTCTTTAATTTCTTTACCACGACCTAGGTTTCGTTGTATTACAACATCTTTGCTAATATCCCACCTGAAGATGTTGTAATACAACGAAACCTAGGTCGTGGTAAAGAAATTAAAGAAAGTAGAAATAATACTACATCACGTAGTTTCATTTAATTGTGGATCATTTTTTTTATTTAAAAGACAAAATAAATATAATTATCATCCTAATATTTTAATTCCAGTTAGAATAACAAAGACTTTAACTACAAAAAAAATGAGTATGGAAGTGGTCAAATAAATTTTGTGTTACAGATGTGATGTCAGAAAAAATTAGTTATTTTAGAAGCGAACTTATAGTTCCTAATAGCATCTTTCCATTAATTAAAATGCAAATTTTATATTTAGAGTTTATTACCTATTTATGCACCATATAATATTTAGGCACCATATAATTCTGATCAAAAACCAATTGCTGGTCTGCATTTTTTCTTGAGGATTTAGCCTCTTGGCAGGCCTTTGATGTTTGTCGTATCGCCAGAGCTTTTACTTCTCTACGATTTACGAAGGTCTATGATTATTAGGTTCCGTACCTCAAAGGAAAAAAAGAATCCTCATAGGATTATTTCGTTGTCCGAATATCTGTCTGTCGGTTAAGTCCCTTTTTCTCAGGAACTGGTGGAGGTATCAAGTTGAAATCAATATAAAATACTTAGGTCTACGGCTTTTCAGAACTGTAATAAAGTTTTTATATCAACGTAATAAAAAAGAACCTTAAAATTACGGCCACTTATGGCATAAATTTTGACAATAGCAAATAAATCAAAACCTTTGTCAAAACCTGTGGAAAAAGTTTGTCAAGAAGTCAGGTCTCACAGCACATGTAAATAAAAAAAATCCGAAAATTGTTAATTTGTATTTATAACACATAAATAAATATTTTTTCAATATACGCCTCGTCTAAATCTTATTTATTACTTCAATAAATTCATGTTGACAAAATTTAAATGTAATAAAATGTTAATTCATATTTTACCTTAAGTGTATAACAAATTTTCTGTTTCTTCTGACATATTGATTGAGTTTCTTCTGACATATTTAGTCTTATTTCCAAACACGTTGAAAACAGAAATAGCATTTACATCTTTGGAAATATTTCTCCAATAGCATAAAAACCTAAAATAATATACCAAACTAACATTCCAATTACAGGTGCAAAAAAAACCACTACCGAAAATTTTCGCCCGACGCGATGTTTCAATAATTTTTGTAACATTTGTCATAAATAAATATTATTTCGATAATATTTTTCTTTATATAATTTTCTACTGGAGTTCCTTTAGGACCTAATGGAAAAGTCTCCCATATGGTTCAAAAATGAATTCAATAAAACATTGATTAAAATTTCACACGTAATCGTCTTTGAAATCCTTTATTTGTGTCCTCATATCTTACACAAACTTTTATAGGAGATTAAATCAAGACCTTTTATATATATGCATTGAAATAAAATAAAATGTTGGAAAAAGTAATGGTATTTTCGAAGAAAATGAGGTTGGAGGTTGAACCGACAATTTAATGAATAATAAAAACCTCTTTATTTTAGTTCATATTACGAATTAGAGGGTAAGAATTCTGCAATTCTTATCGATATTTAGGTAAGTATAACTTAACTCTGAGAAAAAATTTTGTGTATAATAAAAACGAACAAACAACAATCTCCAATGTCTAAATTAATAATAACAATAAAAATGCTGGAAATACGTAGATACGTGTGTAAAAATAATAGTTTATAATAACAATAAAAATGCTGGAAATACGTAGATACGTGTGTAAAAATAATAGTTTATAATAACAATAAAAATGCTGGAAATACGTAGATACGTGTGTAAAAATAATAGTTTATAATAACAACTAAAATACAGGTTATACGTAGATTCGCGTATTTAAATAATAGTTTATCATTTTTATTCTTCACAGTGCACATTTAAATAAGTTAATTGGTTTAAAAATCACCAAGATGGTTATGGCTATTGATGTCTAAAATATGCATAAAAAAATAACGCTGTCGTAATAATAGAAAATTATTTTAATTAAAATTTTCATTTGGAAATTATCAATTTTCAATTTTGCTTTTATGAAATATATTTTACACACAGCGGTATGTATAATATAGGAATGATAAAATTTAAAACAAAACACACCGCATTAGCTATGAAACCATTTTTTGAATTTACCGATATTTTTCGTTAATTTATCAATGTATTTCGAGAAAAGTACAAAATTTTAGAAAACGGTAAATTTATCTATAATACAAAAATCCAAATTAAACTAATAAATATTTAAAGTACATTAATTTCGTACTAAATTTCAGCAAGAGAAACGCGTAAATTTTCGGATATTTTGAAAACCTTAAACCAAGAATATATTATAAATGGATTTATTTTATTTCATTACATAAATTACAGACACACTAGTTGCGTTTACTCTAAAGCTCGAGCAATTTTTGCGTCGGCTTCTTTTTTAATACCTGAAGTTGCTCGGTTCGGAGCTTTACTTTCTCTTAAATGTCTCCTGATTATCGCAGCAAGACTTTACTGAAATCTGATTTGTTCCGTCTAATGAATGTGCCCAAAATTAAGACTTCATTAGTCTCGTTGAATGTTCGTGTTTGTCGGTAAAATGTTGCAAGGAGCTCCGTAAATCGTCTTTAAAAGTTGTCTTGTGAAAACGGTGGCTTTTTAATACAACATTTCTTGTATATGAATTAATTACGCATATCTCGTTCTTGTAAATTAATTTTTCATTTTACAACTTACATTCAAATATCCTATTCTTCGTACTCACTATAGTGAAGCACCATCATGTTTATAGTCTATGTGTATATGTATATAAGTAAGTTATTTCCAGTAATTACATCTAGACTGCCAGTCAAAAATTAATAAATACAAAATTGGTGGATTCGTTAAAGTATCCAGAATATCATAGGCTGAAAATAAAATAAAAAAGGAACACAGATCCACGAGACGCCATTTTGTTTATGACGCAAAAATATATTTTTAAAACATGTCTTCAGGAAAATAATATCTAAGATTCACCACAAAAAAAAATTCAAATGTACGTAAATATATATATAAGAAATAAAATATGTACTTAAGAAAATAAATCAATGAAAATTTAAAGTCATTGTCAAATTGCGGACAACTTTCCAGCTCCTCTTCGATTTCGCTGATATGACTGCTTTTCTTATTATGTTTGCTTTTAAAACGTTCTTTACGACTTACTCTAAAAGGTCCGATTAAATACTTACGTCCACTGTAATATTATAATTTTGCATTGTGAGGTTAATCCCAAGTTTTTCTCACTGTCGAGGTGTCGCCAAAGTTTTTCGCTATATTTCAGTTTGAGACACCGTTTCATTGCAAAAGTCAATAAATATTAACGCTTTATAAATAGGTGGAAATGTTGCAATATTCACTGGAAATTGCACTAGCTGATTTTAATTTCTAAATTAAAAAAAATATTTTAAGAAATAAACAAAATATTTCTGTTTTCAAATAATTAACAACTTCGTTCAAATAAATTAAATTATTTGAATAAAAAACCAAAATAGATAAAGGCAGCGCAATCGAATGATTGTCTCATTATGAAATTCATCCTTGTCCATTATGTACTGTATAATTAAATGAAATTTTTACTTTTTGTTAAAAAACGATCGTGCATTCAAATGATCTGAAAAAAAGGGACGACTAAAATGCAAGGCCACTGATTTATCCTTAAAAATAGACGTAATTAGTTAGGATTGAAGACAAACAATGAAATGTTGGATTTGAATTCGGCGAAGGGGAATATCCATCAGTGAAATAGATATTTTGTTAATAGTTCCTCCATCCCATGAACTTCAAAAATAATATTTTATTTATACTGATCTACCCGACATTATGATGAAAACATTTATTCAGTGAATTGTGCAAGAGAAAAACAAAACAATCTTTTCGATAATTCCATTTCGTGACAATAATATTGAAGTTACTTTTTTCAAAGTTGCTTTCGATTATTTTTTACTTATATCTCCTTCCAATGTATAATAATATTTATTTTAATTAAAATTAAAAATAACATTTTATTGCAATCACTTAACCAGGTTATGCAAATGAAACTTCGCGGCAGAATTTAATAAGATAAAAAGTCGCCAACAGAATCATTCAATTTGCGCGCTTCAAAGCTAAGAATTTGTATTCTTTGTATTGTGTATTAATATTGTGTATTCCTGTTTTTCAATTTGGTTTACTGTTAATTTGTTATTATTGTATAACCTAATTAATCGCGATTACTAGTGTAGAGTCTAAATAACATAATAATGAATGGCATAAAAACAACTTTAGCTTTGAGTACAGTGTGTCTCACGAATATAATTAATATTATCGTTTATGTAACTTGCACATACGTTACGAGTAATTTGCGTGCGGTAGCCGTGTCCAATGGCACTTGCAGTAAAATAATTTGACACCGCGGGAAATGCAATGATACAATGAATATTCATGACCGAATATTTCATGTCTGATAATCGTTACCATATAGTAACCCAAATTCTACAGAGCTTGTCCAGTGTACATAAAGATGAAATGATTGATAATTACAATTTGGTAGTAATTTAAATAATTTAATAATAAGAACCAATAAACTCAAGTGTCTTTTATGAAAAAACGCGTTGAAAAAAAATGCCTGTTATTAGTTTTTTAGTTTTAAAAATATTTCTTTTTTCCTTACAATTTTTATAATAATTTTTCTTTAAATGTGGAAACTAATAATTCTCGTATTGAATCTGTCTGATTTGGATAGAATGCTTTTTAAATTTAAAGGAATTTTAGAAGTAAAATACATAAAATATGTTATTAGAAAATTATTTTTGACAAACTTTTGATTTTAAAATATAGGTAATGAAAGTAAATTTTGTATCGTATCTAAATATTTTTAGAGTGTATTATTTTGCATATTAGAGTTATGATGCATTAAGATTATAAGCTTTTACAGTAAATGGTTCCCGAGAAAATTTTTATGTATATTTCTAGGAAAACCTAATATAAAGTTCTAAAATAAAGAGTTGTGTAATCTTTATGAATGTCTCTTTTAATTAATATTCCACACGATAGATCGAATAAGCGATCTATTTCTAGTACTTTATCTGTAGTTTCTGAAATTCCCATACGAGTATTTTTAATTGTCACTCGAAATAGGTGTTGGTTAGCATGCTTTATCATCATGCCAAATTTTGACTTTCTCACATAAACGATTTCGGAGAAAAAACGACCGTTGCAGTCTTAAAGAGAAAGAGACACGTGTTTGACTTTATAACGGTTCCATTTTTTTCCTTTTGAGGTTTTGTTACGCGTCACTTGCAAGAAATGTTTTAAAAAATGTTTGTCAAACGAATAATTAATTTAAATTAAGAAAACTGTATGAGTGCAAATATTTCTAAGAAACTGTTAACTTTCAATTGAAATATAATACGCCTCGAGCTCGGAGCTGACAAAGTACTAAAAAGCTCGGAGCTGACAAAAGCATTCGGGATGCTTCTAATGTTTTAATAATATTAAATGAGAATGATGTCTAAATAAACATTAATGATATTAAGTAATATCAGGTTCTCTGTATAATCTGCTTATAAGGCTGTTAGCTACTTAGATATGGCAAGAAACGATAATGGAAGTACAAAGTCTACCTACTTGATTTATCAAATTTAACTTGCTCATCGTTATGTTCAGTCATATTATTATGTTTTTATCTTTTTAAATTGCCGTCTTCTAGACATTCCTATAATTTATCCATCTACGCTTTTCTTTGTATTACACGTCTTTACTTCCCACTCATTTCTTTTATATATTTATATCTTTTTGGTAACTCTTCGCTGATTCATATATTCAACATAGTTATAACATGTCACCGTTATTCTTTTGTGTCTTCATATATTTGCATTTCTGTTTAAGCCTTATTATATTTTTACACAAATTTTTAATTTACGTAATTATTAAACTTTACTAAAACTTAGATTATTATACCTATGTTGACTGTGGTTGACTGTAGACCAATCTCTTACAGTCAACCACAAAGTAACAAATTAGAAATATTAGTGGGAGACTGTAAGATTAGACATGTTTCAGTGGAAAGAATACCACATAAAATAAAACATAACGAGACAAATTATATGTTAATGGCGGGAAAGTGACAAAGAAGTAATGTGTGATGAGTTTTAAAGAGTATTTTTACCCATAGATTATAGATTGAGATAAATATTGTAATTACTGAGGATTTTGTAGTTATTATATTTAATTTATTCTAAAATTTTGTGGCATATCCGTTAAATTATACTCAATAGAATGTAGTTCTATGCTGAGAGATTAGAAAGGTCGACTTATGTTTAAAACATTATTCAAAGTTGTGAGAAGACATATAAAAAATCAAATAAAAACATTCTTAAGAAGGTTAAATATTACAGAAAAAAAAAATATATTTAGTCAGTCAGGAATCTTCGACTATTTCAAATTAGTAACATTTTAGACAACTAAACTCAGGTCACACAACGCTTGTATCGTCATTGTATTTTCACTTAACGTTGCAATTGGATTCCGAGCGACTTGTTGCACCAGACGTTGCAACCGTTTATCTGCGATATTCGATGCACATGACATGGGTTGTTGGATTAAGTTTATAGATAGTTCCGATGCATGCGAAGTGATACTTTCCAAAAATGGTTGCCGCTATAGCAGAAACTGTTCATCGCAGGCAATTGGCAATTTGATATAATTGGAGAAGTCAAGACGACAAAAGTGTCGTCAAAAATTCAAATCTAGATTGTGGAATGCTTTGCGACTCCTTCAACTTAACCGTCAAAAGGAACACAAAGTATAAGTCAGAAAAGAAATATAGGTATTGTAGGTAATATAAATAATAAATATGTTATTCGAAGAACTCCCATGTGTAATCTCAATTCTGAGATATATCTACTCCGAGAAAAGTTTTCACTAACAACTGTTATCAAGACTTTTGTAAGCAAATCAGTTTTGTGGTTATACATATTACAAGTTTTTAGTCGTTTTAAGATTAAAAGAAAATTGCAATATAATTTTTTTTAAATTTCTTTACGAATTCACTCTTTGTTTTAAAGCAATAAATAATTTTTAAAAATTTCCATTTTTGTTGGAATATGACAGCCATCTTTAATCTGTCATCTATCTGCAGTTACAGTAACAGATGATAAATTGCAATTTTTCAGTACTGAATCAAGTATTATGTGATTTAATCTGTTTTTACGTTGTAAAAAAAATCGACAATTTTTATAATACATATTGGTCATTTGTTCCAATTCAAAATGTTGGCAATTCAAATTAAAATTTCAAATTGCACCAATTGCAAAATGTTGTGCAACACATGAAGATGAGTTTCAAAATGAGAAAAAATTCGTTCATGAATTTTTATTATTTTATGTTATGGTTTCCACTAACTACAATAGTTCGACTTCAATTGGCATGTGATGAAGTTCTGTCCTTCGCTACTATTAACAACTGGTTCAATAAGTTCAAGCGCGATAGTATTAGTCTCAGCCTGTATGAAGGACATTCATTTACAGCTACCTCTGATATAACACCAGTTCTATGTAGCTCAAAATAAAGACGGACAATTGAGTAGCCTATCACTAGATTCGGGCCAAGTTTAGGCATTGGTATGAGTTAAGTGCAGTTCCCCATGAAAACTTAAATGTCAGGAAGCTTTGTGCTGGGAGGATTTATTGAAGCCTAAAATTCCTCGTCACTGGTGACAAGAGGAAGATGTACTGTTAAGAACCCACCAGGAGAAGAAAAGATGAATTGCTAAAAAAAACAGTCGCCTCGTTTTTTGCAAAGCGCAAACTAGTATAACAGCATTTGTTTGCTTGATGTTTCGGAAAAACTCTGAGAGTAACACCTTCGCTGCAGAATCCTTCTTCTTCACGACGACATCTCTTTATCTATCTATCTGACACCTCAGCCAGACAAACGATCGAATATTTGACTATATCGGGTGTAGAATTTTACAAATAGCCCAACCACTGTGCGATTTCTATTCATTCGCAAGATATTAGATTTCTATTCCTTCACTTTTTGTGTTCCAGAAACTTTCAGTACCATCCATCTACCACATTATTTTATAAGAATATCATTAATTCCGCTGGCAATAATTTATTCTGTTATTCTTTTTGGTAGGTTTCCTTCTGCATTGGTTCCATTAAAACTTTATTAATTACATCAAACCGTACAACCTCTTCAATTCACATCTTGTAGTGTAATGTAGTTTAGCTAACTTCATTGAAAATATTAATTTGTTTTACGTTTTATTTTACCCCCTTTTAATAATATTTCTCTTTTTTTGTTTTTTTATCAAAACATTCCTTTTTTTCAACAGCAGACAAACTTATGCATTTTTCAATACGAAAACCTTAAATAATTTTTAATATAATGAGTAAAGTTCTGAAAATATATGTATTGCAATAAAACTACACTCAAGTTATAGCAATCAACGAATCTCCGTTATGACCCGTCGGGGCGTGTGTATGATCCATCGAGACGTGACGACGGGATGTGCGATGTCAATATAGAAAAGGGAAAACACTTTCGTGGAGAGCTCTGGGATCGATCAACGATTAGTTTAATAAAGGGTCGAAAACGGAGTAAGAGGGTGAAACCAAATGGGAATTGCAGTTCGATCAAAACACAAAGTATATCCGGAATTTACAAAACAATTTCCGTGTTCGCTGCGATAATTTATTTTTCAAACGAAACTCGAGAAAAACAATTTTAGTGAAAGTATAACAATAAATAATACTATCTTGTGTTACAATGCTGTATTGTAGAATTCTTATTTTTTTTTTGTATGGTAACATTCCATTAAATATGAAGAGTTAATTCCAAATTGAGTTAACTAAAGTGGTAAGCGTATTAGAATTACTGACGCAACGTACATTAATACTGAACAACCACAATCTGGCGAGAACTGCACTACACGTACTAAGTACAAACATAATTAATAATTACATGTATTAAAACACAATTCTAAATTGACGATTAATTGTTATCGACCAGTCTAAATATGTGTGAACTTTGCTATCACGTTAAAAAAGTAATTTCTAGAAATAAATAATTTTATGAAACTTTCAAAAAGTTAAAAATATAAAGTTGTAAAATATATTTATACTTTAAAAAAATGTAAATAAAAAAAAATTAAAGTAACGGGTTAACAACCGAATTAAATTAAAACACCAGCCAAAACACACACTTCTAAGTAGTTATTCCAGAATCAAATCAAAATGCACATTTCTACTTTCATTTTCACAAAGCATAAGGGCAAATATTGTCTACAGAAAAATCACTAAATACGTATGATATAAATTTTAATAAGGATTAATAAATCGACCTAGATTTCATGTTAATTCTTTTTCATTTTAAAGGTCGATCTGATTATTATTAAACTGCAGTGGTTTATCTTTAAAACGTTGACATATATTGTACCAGATTTTTCTTTGGACTTTTTAAGAACTAAAATTCCTTCACGCGCAGTGTTTGTTTATCTGTAAGGGTTTCGCCAACGTTTGTTACCAAATCACCCAGGCTAGTTACTTCTATTTCATATACATATTCCAGGGCATTTTGAAAATTATAAGCTATCATATTGCGAAAGTTTTATATCAATCGTAGTTTTTACGTGAATTTTTAAAAAATTAACGAAACGTTCCTCTTCATAATAACAATGGGTTTAACCCTTAACTTAATAGTTAACAAAAAAATTATTTTACGGAAATTTTACAGGTATAACATTAAGCAATGAATATTTTTTTACCAGAGGAACGGCTGTGGCAGAAGGATAGATCGACGGGCACGGGAATAACTTTGGTCTTTTAAAGGTTATGCAGCTTCTATGCAATGCTATCACGTATTGATATTTATTATTTCATTAAAATTTATAAGTTCCAACAAATATTATGACTTTTGAATATAATAACCGTTAGGGTTGAACTTTAAATCTGAATCTATCACTACTTAGCCTACCATAATCCAATGGAAAATGAGGCTGTGACATATTTAAAGTACATTTTTAACCATAAAATTGCAATATATAAACCTATTCGGAATATTTTATGTCAAAAAACACGACAAATTTGATCCATGGCATATTTTGCTTTAGAAAAATAATCTTTATACGGTCGCATAAATCGATGCTAATTGCGGTAGAACTTTTAATATTGCAAAAAGTATAAAGATACGATAAATCATTCACGTTTGATTTTATGTTATCAATTGGCAATCCAAACTATAAAGAATCAACGCGATTTACTGAGAATATTTTCTAAACCCGATTGTTATGTCGCTTTAATAAATTAATTTTAATTATTGATTTTAGCACAAATTATAAATTACTTAGTTTCAATTTTGTTACAGTTTTCTTTGCAATATCCGCAGAATCATTATAATGATATCTCAGTCTACACATGGGTAAATATAAGTGCATGCATATGGCTAGTCCCTTTTTATGTTGCTTAACTCCGGTAACTATAAAAAACAATCTAAACAAATATCGTTCAAATAGCAAATTGTTTGTTAAGCACGTATCATCGCCGTAGTGTGATAAAAAAAACATGTAATATGAATCCACCAGACTGACATTAGGAAGTGTTTATGTGGTTTTCGTTAAATAGCATAGATGGCGTTACATGCGCCAGGATTGAATGAAACGAAGATATGCTTTGCTAGGTTTTCTTTCAAAAATCAAACTACATAAAATGGTGAAAACGCATACTCGAGGTTTTGATTCTACAAGGAAGATATTCTTTTTTATATGGTATTATTCTTGAATAACCAATTAAAAATGATTTTTTCCAAGAATAAGCTGATTACCATCGAATTTCCTTCTGTAAAATACATGCGAATGTTAACAAAACTTAAAAGCTACGACTGAACCTATATTGAAAATACGTGTTTCTTTATATAAACAAAATTATTTAACATATTTAGAAAGTGACGAATTCGTAATCGACATTTTAGTAACTAAGTGGAAGCATATTATCAAGGTGCAGAACTTAATAGTGCAGGGTAATAAATAGAAGAAAGCAAGAAATACTATTTAAGACAATCGACGAAATTGATAAAATACAAAAGAAGAAGTAGAAAGCTACTAAAAATTGGTGTCTTTATCGATAAACAATTTGACGAAATCAGGCGACCGAAAGTAACTTTTCCTTCGCCTCAAATAATTTTAACAACGCCGAGTATTTCTGCGAAAGCACGATATAAAGGAAGGTAATAAGTTGATTGTATTGAGTAGATAAGGTGGAACGATGGCTTTTTTTCCTTCATTGAATTTTTCATTACGTATTTCAATTTGACCAATAAATTTAATGAACTTTAAACGGGAATACGAAAATTTCACGTCTTGGAAAAATACACCAAGTGTTATAATAGAGAAAAACCAAAAGAGAAGCCGAAAATAAATTCTAGTATAATGTGATTCAAGAAGTTGATAATAATGATGATGTCAGAAAGATGAATTTTTAGTCTTCGATTACTCGTATTATTTGCATTTTTAATTAAAATATAACAATGGGAAAACAATCTATGAGAAACAAATGCAATAAGAAGTATATTTAAAGGTTAACAAAATTGCTTTTGAATTGGCACTTTAAAAATAACTTATTTGTTTGTGATAAGAGAGATATTAACCCATTTAATTTCTCATAGAAATATAATTATTTTTTTAGTTGAAAACTGATTTTATTACGTAAATAACACACTTCAATATTTTAGTATTAGGCTCGTATAATAATTCTTGGTTGGTGACTAATTTAATTTATTTTTTGTATTTAGGTATCTAGTTAACAGAACATGAGAAAAAATGATTTGTTTATTTCACTAACAAGCAAGATTTTGATTAAAGGATGCTCTGAAATACAAAATCAAACAAACTTACCATTTCTCATAGAAACATATTGATAGTGTAAGGCGGTTTTTTCCTCATATTTGATGAAAAAAAATTATGTGAGAGTTGTGATATTTCAAAACCTCTTTTCAAATATGTAATATTTCAATAATTTTGTATGAAATAAATTTTAACCAATTTCTTTACATTTTTGAACCGCTTTAATATTACTGGACTAATTTTGTCTATCTACGTAATTATCCTTGGTTTTGAACTAGCTATTTTTATTTTTGTACCAAATTTTATCCTGATGAAATAAAAAATGTGTCCCTAATAAAATATATAAAATTTCATTGTATCTCATGTATAATCTTTTAAAACAACATGAATTTAGCGTTTAGGGCCAATAATTGAACATATTGAGTATTACGTAATAATCACCACTAATAAATAATAACTGGATTAATAAATACCCAATCACAACTAACATGACATTTTTACATCTTAATTATTCATCTAATTTTGAACGAAATAATTTGCACCTTTGCTTTAAATGCGCCAACATATAGATATTTCAAAACAAATGTATTATTTCCGGAATAGTCTCGCATTTAAGATAACGGTCCTAATTAAAATGTATAGCGATTTTCTAAGCAAAAATCAATCTAATTACAAATAAAGTATGAAAGATGAAAATATGAAAGATGTGTGAATTACGTAAGGTATAACTTTTAAAAGAGACTTTTGAACGCGCGTATTTTCGGAACGCATTTCATATCAGATTTCAGTATATTCTTAATTTAGCACCGTAAAATATAAATAAATATCCAAAGAAAGCATTATTTTGAACAAATTTTAGAAAGTCTTTTTAACGTGATGAAAAAATGACAGATTATTAGGGAATTGAGCCTTTATTTTTGAATTTAAGAGATTGTACTTTGATCTTACGATTGAATTTTGATCTTATGATATTTATACTCACGTGCGAAATAATTCAAGTGATTTTGTTGCAACATTCCCTATTCTTTGTCCTTACACTTTGTACATAACGCTATTCTTTGCCCTTTAGTGAGTAAAAGGACATGGGATAGCGTTTTCAAAGAAGTCTTATACAAAGCCCATTTTACATTTCGTATTAATCATCTTAAGTCACTTAGGTACTAACCATTTTTCAGCCGTCATCATTAATAATACACGTGTCCCATCTTAACTTAAAGCTATTCTTATTTGTACTGGATTTACCCGTATAAGGGTCAAACAAATTATGTGACCCAATTATTAGACAGATAAGTATGTGTTCATAGTACTGTTCAGGTCACCTCGATATTTTACAATAGGGCGTATAGTATTTGTACCCTGCTACTAGGAGGTATGTGTAAATGTTATTATTATATCCATCTTTTCTCAAGTATCCTAAATAATGTCATAAATGTGAAAGCTAATTCTTTTTTTCCTTTTTTTATTTTACTTTCATGACTTTACAATTGAATCGATTTTCATAAAGTTTGGCATACATTAACGATATTTTATATCGTTAATTCAGATTGTTAAGTTAAAAAAATTATATTCAACTATAGATTAATTGAACTTTCACGATTTTTAATTAAAACAGAAATAGCCATAAAAATCCAATGAAGTTCCATCACACGAAAAATATTGATTATTTTTTGAATGATTTAATTATAAGATTGAGTCATGAGAGTATTAATAATATAACAGATGCACGTTTTTGAAAATTTGTTTTCAATAGTCAAAACGCATGTTCGTTTTTAAATTCTTAAAAATATCAGCTTCTTTTGTATTATTTTATAATTCTATAAACCCTGGCCATTTTTGCTGGTCTTATTTTCAAAAATCGTTATTGCTTTAAATTTAGGCTGTGTGAGGCAACAATGTAGTCCCGCCAAAAGCCACCACCCCACCAGTTTCTTTGCTCCAGCAATATTTCTTATGTCGTTAAATATTCCTTCGCTACTGCTATTGACGTGCGCGACCGCACACACATTATTCCGCTAGGGCAAAATATGTAGCCCGTGGGTACGAGTATAATTCACGGTATGCCTCGTAGACAACATAATTTATAAGTTGAATAGACCTGACAAATACAGCCTCACCCCTTTCAAGTCAAGTAGTAGTAGTTATGTGGGCCACGTTGTATTATTATTTTTACCTACATTTTGTTTTTCAGAGAAATTAGTTTTTACAAAATATAGAGCTTCACACAGAAGTTTGCCAGGTATTGTATTTTACAAGTAGGTAACATAGTACAATGATTGGTTTAATTTGAAATTTTCTCCTTATTTATTGTAAAATGAATGCTATAATTCTGTAAGCATTTTAGGTATAAAATATTATCGAATTATTAATATATTCATAAGTCGCATTTATATTTTTAGTTTACTTTTTTATCCAAATAAAGTGACAAATATTTGTATGTCATTAACCTCTTTGTAAATACACGTGGAATAATTTTTTACCGTAGAAATAAAATTATTAATTTTAAACTTTCAGTTGTCAATTGACACGATGCAAAGAAACTCGGTCTTTAGTTTTGTTTAAATAAAATTTATACAAGTCGGAAAAGAATTTTTAAAAATAAATTAGTATTTGTTGGCAGTAGTTTTGTGAACAATATATTATTCTCAGATATTATTCTTATTTATTTGTAAATTTCATAAAAATCTTACTATAAGAGCACTATGGTAATTTCTTTTAAATTTCCGTTTGTTTAATAACGACGAATTGAGGTACAGATAATATTCTGTTGCATCTTCCACCAGATATAACATACTAATCTGCGAAACTCACAGGCCTGACAAAAATCACGTAAAACTCAAGAATAGCGAAAAAGTACAAATTTGGTGTTTATAAGTGTTATTGACAAATTACTTGAAACGTTTAAGTCTAATAATGAAGAACGAAGATAAATTAACGAACAAATTTTGCACATTTTAAAAGGTAATAATGGATTGTATTCAAAAAGTCTTTAAAAAAATAGTCCGCCAAAGAGTTGAGCTTTAAATTTTCCTTTTAGCTTTTAAATTTACCATAATAATTGATAATAAATAATTTTTTATGTTACACTTTCATTGATTGACAAGATGAATATGATTCTTTTTTTTGCTTTAAATAGTTGATGTGAAGCTTTAATTCGTTGTGACAAACAAAATGAAACGCTATCATAGCACTTTGCGTTAAATCGGGTTCGAATAAAAATATTTTCCCAACAAGGATGATAATCGACGCTCTATCAAAAAAATTTCTCTGAATTATTTATTGCGGCCAGAATCACGGAACTTGACAATAATTCAGTATTTCATCCTTGCAAATATCTAATGTCTCATTATCAGGTAAATCATTTCTGTTTTAAGTCTGCTTTCAAGTTTCCTTTCATGATATCTAATTTCCAGTACTTATGACGGTAGACTCATTCAGCTAAGCAAATCCTATAAATCTATCCATACTAGATGAAAGAATATACGGAAGCATTTTTTTTTGTTAAACGCTTATTTTCTCAATGAATCGATTATGATCTATTGTTTATTTATAGATTTCCGAAGAATGAAAATTTTATATATAATCAGTTCAAACAAATGAACTTAAAAATTGAAAACCAAAGAAGCATAGCCTATTGTGTTCAAATATTTTAATGAAAGTAACATTGGATTAAAGTAATAACTAACATTTATAATATTTCATGATGATACAAACTTTAAATGTTTAAGGAATAAAAACTGAAGACGGCAATAATACAGACCATATTAATTTCAATTGAAATCTATTGACATTCGGATATACTAAAACGAATATACGAGTATTAACGATTGTATGTCCTAAAATCTTATGCTGAAACTTTCAATGATTCCACATTGTTTGTGTATCCCTTAGTTTAGATCCTAGAAATTTCTAAAGGAATTTTAGAATTTGCAGGTAAAAATAAAGAAAGATCCTTTCAGTGTAACTCGCATATCTAACGAGCTCTCTTTACAGCAAATATTTTTTTTTATTACTAAGAAATCTACACGTATACTGAAAATATGATAGATATTTTGTTGATTTTTTAGTTGATTTGGTGTTTACACATCTTCTGAGCAGCCAATTTAGAGGCAACTTATTGTTTATTTATGCCGAAGTGATACTTAGAGAACAACAGATTCAAATACTTGGAGGAAAGCCGAATGATGAAACATGAAATCCACTGAAAGACTTCTTATTAAAAAGTAATTCTTTTGTTTTGTCTTGAATAGGCCTGATACACGCGCTCTGAAGTGTCACTATATATATATATATATATATATATATATATATATATATATATATATATATATGTATATATGTATATATATATATATATATATATATGTATATATATATATATATATACATATATACAGAGTCCACTGATTCCTTATTACAATTGATCAAATTATTTATATTTATGGGAAGCACAGAATTACATCATTTTATACTGGGATTTATCATAAATCATTTGTAAATCATACTACAAGGTTTAAGCGTCTATTTTGTTTTAGTTATCAAATATGGTAAGAAAATTTTGAACCAATTGTAAATAAATATAAATTAATAGAGATAAAAGGTCGTTAGTTACACATGTAAATGAAATTGTAGTTTATGTCAATGTGAAAATATTTATGCGTTAATATTTACTGACATACGAGTTGCCACTGCATTAAGATAAGCCCTAAATATATTTAGGGTTATATCCTAATAGATTCCGCCTCTTGGTGATCGTTTTAATGTAATTATGTGTCAATACTGATAGCAATTTTCCAATCTGTGGATTTACTAAACACGGTATGTTTGAAAGGTAGTTAGCGACAGTTAGGACAACTAAAAAAGTCTGTTTGGAACAATTACTGAATGAAAAGTTCAGAATTTTTCATCCATCATAACGTGCACCTCTTTTATATAGAATTACTCTATTAATTATCATGATTTCTATAAAATTTTGAAAATGAACCAGTAACTCTTATTTCGTTTTTATCAATTCTACAACACCGTTTGGGTAATAGTTTTTCTACCAGTAACCCTATCGGTAGTGACGTCGACTATACCACCCCATTTTCTCGTTAGCTATGCCGTGAGGGATTTAACCTGAACGAGCGATTTATATGGATCCAAAAATTATTTATTTTAGAATTTTAAATAAAATATATTTTGAGATGACATTCAAAATATCCACAAAGCTATGCTATTGTTTTCAAAAGTGCTAAGTTGTGTTCTCCGAATTTAAATTGTGCCGTTATATTAATGATCTAAAATATTCCCAAATTGTGGTCCAATATAAAATATTTTTTTAAACATGACATATTAATAATTTTGTTTAATAGAAATTATCAAGATTTTGGGCATCTTTACACTTTTTATTAAATATCTCTTAAACCTTTTTCGCCGACTAATATAAATCAGCTCTTAACATTACAATCATCTTAAAACGGACTATTTCCAAATAAAGCACAAATCATTCTTACGGCAGAAGAAAAACTGTCATTATCATTAATCGATGTTTGTCTATATTTGGATGGACATGAAATCGTTACCCACCATGATCTTAATAGGGGTAAAAGAAGATCTTTCACTAATATTCATAATATGACAAATATATAAAATGATGGCTGTGATTGGTTTGCTTACATAAATTCTTGGTGAATTCAGAGATTTCTGTCCATTATTTTTCGTGCTTAAATGAACGAAGTTGGTGAGGTTTACATTTGAACACATACGTAAGCACTCTTAATGCGCAAATTTTAATTCTTTTCTCTTTACAGAAGTTGTCAGTGGATGGCAAACTACCGAAGAGCAAGTAAATGTAACTCAGTGCCGTCGGATTTCTTGTTTCTGACAAAACAAGAGAAAAACTAGCATGTCGCTTTTGTATTAAGCATGACGATTCACAAACTGAAAGATCTACATAATTCAACAGGCATTTGATGACCATCATGATTAAATAGGCGATCAATGATGATCATGATTCGGCTTTCCTGTATTTTTGGGTCCTTGTTTGGCCAACGACAAACTCATTTCTAGACATTAAGAACCTACAAGAACGTGTTTTACTCTGCGTTGATGTGGCGTCGTTTGTTAAGCAATTTTAACCTAGGACAAATACCCGGTGATTATATTATCATATTATTATTATTAGGTAAATTTTTAAATTAATTCTGTAATGTCGGGGATAATAGAACGATGGTTACATATTCTTGATAGGAATTTGGCGTTCTGAATATGGAAGACAGACAAAATAACGGTGAAAAGTAAAACTATCGCGTTTGGGCTCCTTTCACTTGCCCTGGTATTTTTTTCGTAAGTGTTAATCAGGTACAGATGATCATATCAGGATTTGCTTATGGAGATGAAAGGTGGACAAAGATCTTTTTACGGTAAACAGCAAAATTACTGAGTTTAATCTCGTTTCACTTCTTTTGTCAAATTCTTCGTTTATGAGGACTGATCAGGTACTGATGATAAAATTAGAATCTGATGATGAAGATCACTTTGTCAGATTGTGATGATGAAGATGGAAGATGGTGGTTCTGATGATAGATCAGGGTCTGACCATGTAAATGGAATATAGGTAAATATCCACTCAACGGTGAATAGGTTCATGCGTTCTTTACTTTTATTTGTCATAAGTTTTTTTAATTTTATAATGGTCTCAGCATAACTAAATAAATTTGTACCAAGTATTAAAAATACGAACCCGACATCAATATTATAAAACATATGCTCAATACTTCTCATTAAATTATTATTAACAAATATGTTTAATTAAGGGTATTAAATAAATCCATGCCAAAATATGTTTAAGAGACCTGTATTAATATTATCTTAACCAATATCCTAAATGTAAAATATAAAGTTGCGCTTGAGGTTAAGAAATGTTCTTAATATTATGTTTATATCAATAAAATACCTAGATGAAACTCAAGCGTCAAATATAGTCGTGTAATAAAAGGCAAGGAAAATATAGCAAGTGACTATAAATATACTTATAGCGAATGCTACAACGTTATCTTTATTCCTCGTCCATGCCTGTTTGTGAAATTATGTCCGGAGGGATGATAATGTATCCCCGTCTAATTTATTATCACTCGGCTATCGATACAGTACGGCTTTCGATAGTATAAGATTAATAGGGTCTTTGGTTTTCAAATAATGTTTAGGAAAAAGAAGGTAAAAATATATTATTAGGGAGTGTAATTACTTATATAAGAGAATTTACATAATATATCTAAATATTATTTACTAATTTTCCAATGTTTTTTTGGGTAGAATTAAACATTCGAATTGAATTTTTGGGCTCGTCCGGGACGTCTCATAACCGCGAGAATCATACCCCTAGACCAACGATTGAAATCTTGATATGGACAGATAAACTTATTTTTATTATGATTAAAACACAAAGTAAAAATGCCAAAAAATGTTTAAATCTTTATTTCAAATTTTAGGAAATTATTAACTAATTGATTGATCAAAACAGCTCTGCAATTTATTGAAATATACTAAACATTTCGATAGATGGCGCTATACTGGTTGCGTGATTCAAATAACATATCTTTGTTATTACATTTATTCTTGTGTTTTATTACTAATTTTTTTGTTCTTATTGCTTTTTTTATTTTTTTGCTATGTTTTTAATAGTATAATTTTTGCTTATTTATTTTGTATTGATACTTACAACAGTGAAAATGTCCAATAAAAATCACCTTGCAATGAGATTTGTTTCTCATATGGAACACAGATCATATTGATGTCAAATGTCAATGTATATTTTTTTCTACTGAATTTTTAGAATAATTAAATTTAATGTTTTGTCATTTGACTGTTTTAAAATTTATTTATTAAATCAAACGTATTTAAAGTTAATTTTAAGTTTAAATTTAATCATTTCGATAAATAAAAATTTGATGTTAGTTATTCTAATTGTGCGAGTGATTTTTGCGTTTTCAAGTTCTAAAAGGTTCTATGTTTCCCTATTGCTTAGACTAATAAAGTTGTAGCGAGTGCTCATTGCTGAGCACTTGCTGCAACTTCACTAGCTTATTCTTGACAGATGTACTTTTCTTATATATTAGGTTATAAAATACATACAATTCAAACAACAATTTTGAAATTAAAGGACTTCATTATTTTTTCGTATCTTACGAATAACAATGTTTTATTACTATATATAACGAATTATATAACGAAAGGAACTTTGTTCTAACCGGGTGTCCCACGACACCTGTCGTTAATTTTTAATTATCATAATGTTGTATACTATCACTTTAAAATATGATAGAAATAACTAACCGTAACTAAACACGTATATGAGAATGTAAATTTTGGATTAATAAAATTATCTTCAAACAATAAAACTGTGCTTTTATTTATGTGAATAAGTAAATACTTGAATACTGAAGTTCCGCTTCTAACGTGTGTGAATTGCACACACACACAATTTTTTTAATAATTAAATCGACGCGTTCACATTTTATACATGTTAGCTAAATACTAAGCAGAATTTTATAGTAACTTTTCAATTTAGTTTGATAATTTGTTCTTAGGAGCACAATTGATCGTTTTAGAGTTGAAAATTATGAGTACAAGCTACTTCTATTTAATCAAAATTATAGAATATTTCCGCAGGTGCTTCTTTACTTTTTTATGGGAATAAATCATTGAAGTAAGTTACGAGACGCGAAGTGTAAACAAATATATTGACTTTGAGTCAAGCCAAGAAGTTGGAAACTATCACCTGAAACTTATTGAAATAAACTCAATCTTCATTGAAATAATAACAATGCCATAATACATTTTATATTATATAGGGTTCCCTTTTCTTGTTTTCTTTTTGCCCCGAATTAAATGACCTAATCCTGCTTTTATTGTTTTTTCTATCAACTTTCCCTCAAATATTATGAAAAATGTTGCGATCTTGTACAACACCATCAATTCAATAATGAAACTATAAAGAAAATAGTTGTGCAAAAATAATATAGTAATATATCGATACACTCTCCGCTCTTTAATATAAAGATTGCATTTTTATAAACTGCCCACCTGAAGATGTTGTTATGCAATGAAAGCTAGGTGGTTGTAAAGAATTTAAATACAGCAGAAATAATACTACATCACGTAGTTTTATTTAGTTGAGAAAAATTTAACTAAAATGAAGTTCTACAAAATTAATGCCAAATAAATTAAATATTAAACAGTTTAAAAATTTAAAGGCAACGTATGCAACGTGTAATAACACAATTTTTAATTTACTGCTAAACATGTTAACTTCATAAATTTAAATAATTTCCTTTTCTTTTTTGATTTTAAGAGGAATTTTATTAAGTAATTTACCAGTTTCCTCAATTCTTTTCCCGCTTATTATAAGACGTTTCCTTGTCAATTTTATTAAATTTTCTAAAAAAGGAAATTTTCATTGGGTGAGGTATTTTACGTTTACCTCTTTTTGTGTGAAACGTTTGACAACATAATATGTACTCTATTTATATTTAATTTCACAAACACAAATAATTTATTTACTTCTTTATTAATTTTAGTTGTTACTTGACCTAATTAGATAATTTATTTTACTACAAATATATTTCCAAATGATTTATTAACTTTCCTTCAATTTAAAACCATATTAGAAATTATTAGCTCTGATAAGTACTGGCTAACCTACAATCAAATAATGAAGATTGATATTCAAAATAAAATGTAGCAATCTTCCTTATCCAACAGCAGTGAAACAAGAAAAATCTGACTTTATTCACACCTGCGTCATATTAATGATGCTGATCTTAAGGGAATTAATTCACAAACGCATTTTATTAAATAACCACGCTTGAATTAAACCACTGTTGAAGCATATTGATAATAGTTTGGGTCACTTACTGTGATGACGTAATATAAAGGACTGACTTGGACAGACAAAAACAAAGATAAAAACAAGGAACAGCAAGTATTTTAATGGAGAATGTAACAAAATCGTTTCATACAACTCATTAGAGGTCGCAATATAATCACGTTTAGATCAGGTTACATAATAATACTATTGGATAAGAGTGACAATACAGTCACGAACCAAAAATGGAACTACAGTGTTGGTTATGCATGCGCAAATGCACATCGGCGACAGACCTATCAATACATTTATACGTAGAACGGACAGTACTTACAACCGCTAGATAGTTATATTTCATTTGCCAACAAGCAAAGGATCAATGAGGTTTTATAGTTTTTCTCAGATTAACTAACCGATAGTTGCAATTATTAACAGTTGTTCGATGAAATATGATTCAACATGTGGAAATAGATAATTGTAAATATGAATATTTATTGGTCGCATGGGTTTGAGTTTGGTAAAAAAAGTATCAGAAATCAAAGCGCTTTATTGTTAGATATCACACGTCATTACGTCATTATGACGTTATTATTACATTAACTGGCCGATAGTAAATAACTGTTCAAGTGTAATTTATAACAGCTGTTCGATGCAATACGATACAATACATGCAATTCCACTATTGTAAATATCGATATTTATTGGTTGATAAGTTATTACGTTATTAGGACAAAGCAGTTGAAGCGCTTACATCGTAAATTCCATATTTATATTTATGATAGTACATTTGGACATTTTGTACCGTACAGTGACCAATATCAATAGATTGATAAGTCATTACGTTATTAGGACGTTTTTATTACATTAACTGTCCGATAATAAATAACTGTTCAAGTGTAATTTATAACAGCTGTTTGATGCAATACGATACATGCAATTACACTATTGTAAATATCGATATTTATTGGTTGATAAGTTATTTCGTTATTAGGACAAAGCAGTTGAAGCGCTTATATCGTAAATTCCATATTTATATTTATATTAGTACAATTGGACGTTTTGTACCGTACAGTGACCAATATCAATAGATTGATAAGTTATTACGTTATTAGGACGTTTTGCGTCTGGTTAACTTTTCGATAGTCGTGATTAATAACTGTTATTTGATGAAGTATCATCATGCGTAACTTCACTAGCGTGGATATAATTTTTTTGCTGGCTGTATAATTTGCAAACTCGAAGCAAATGAAGTGTATAACGCGCTATGTAGATGCACCGGCATTCGTAATAGAGCCCAACTAAAATTTTAATAGCTTACTTGCACTGAACATTGATATGTTATATGTACGGAATATAGAAAAATAAATTATTCGGCTTTGTGCGGATTCTAAAATGCATTTGGGTGTTATATTTTTTATTTAAAAAAAATAACGTTAATTGTAAACTAAATATTTTGAAGTTAATAGTGATGAACTTATTTTTTCTAGCTTTTCTAATCTGAATGAATATGACAGAAGAAGTCAAGGGGATATGCCTTCATTTATACTTCATAAAGAAAATGTTTTTGTTTAAAAATATAATGAGGAAATTGAAATAGGAAGTCGATAAATTGCACAAAAAATAGTGTAAAATTAAAAATAATCTTTTTTTATCACGTTTAAAAAAATTATTTTTATGTTTAAATTTTTATTCGACTACACAGAAACTGACTATAATTTTCCTTACCGAATGTTAATGTGCAGGTGGTAGCCATAGTTACAATATGAATATTTTTAAGGTACGAAAATTATGGAAACATAAAATGAAGAACCTGATGGAGGTGGAGTAAATAAGATCCCACCAGGTCAGGCAAACAAACAAAGAAAATTAAGGGCGCACATATAAAAATGTTTTAAAAAATATTTTTCTTCACTAACAGTAACAAATATATTTTTCCTCACCGCATTGTCAACAATCTAGCAGTTTCTAATGACAATGTAATAAAAAAATACGAATAGAGCTTTAGACGTAGTTATGTAAACGAATTTGAAAATCGATTCTTTGCACTTTGCACCAAGAAAGGAAAAAAATCAGTTTCTGAATTGGACCAATATGCTTTCTATTCCAATATGCATATATAGAAGAAAAAAAAATTATATATAATATATATATATATATATATACATATATATACGTGTGTATATATATATATATATACTTATATAGATATATATGTGTGTGTATATATATATATATATATATATATATATATATATACATATATATATATATCTTTCTAGTATAACCCTATAAAACAAGTAGCAAGTAAATTAGTTCCCGGTTTTCAAATTTCAAAGCCTTCGCATATATGTACTTTTTTTTAATTTTCTTGTTTTATATATACGTAAAACTACCGATATTCTAAGCTTCAAAACCTCATAAAACAATAAGTTTAATGTTTTATGGGGTTTTGAAGCTTAGAATATCGGTATTGTTTCGTATATAAAAAATAGGAAAATTTAAAAAAATATATACATGCAAAGGCTTGACGGAATATTTGAAAATCGGAAACTAAGTTACTTATTTCATTCAGAAAGGGTTAGAGAATTTGTAAACGAAATGGTTTCTACGGCCATATTTTGTCATGTTGTAGATACCAGACTATTTATTAAAAAAACTGCAACAATGTGAACAATAAAGACTCTAAAGAAACTTTAATGCATTTCTAAGGAACTAGTGGAAATATTGCGAAAACAATCTTCAAATAATTTAATCAAAGAAAGTTATTTCAAATTTACAACTTTGCAAAGTTCATTTCCCGTATAGAACAAGCAATTAACAATTGTATAAGAAGGAAGTAGAACTTATCTATATTAAGATTTAGGTTTAAACTCGTCTGGTTTTAAACTTAGCAGATATTTCAAAATTGAAGGTTTCCAAAAATAACTTTGCACCTCAATTAAATATTTAGTAAGTTTCCACCACAAATAAATTTTTTCTAAATCATGAGGAATATATTGAAAACCTTATACTATTGCTGTACTTTTCCTATTGCTGTACTTTTCCAAGAATTTTAAGTTGGTTTCTGATAAAACTGTTTTTTTATTACAGTTCATTCAAAAAAATTTGGGGAGACAGAGAGAGAGAGAGAGAGGTGGCAAACATACACATAGATATTTTGAATCTTTAGAATTATATTACGTAAATTTCTCAAAAAATAATTCTAGAATATTTATAATCGAATAGAAATTTCCCTCTACAAACGGTCTAATCAATTTATTTTGTATTAAATTTAAACCAAATGTTTTAAAAATTTCAGATTTTTTTTTACATTTTCACTGTATTAAATATAAAGTTTAATAAACTTTATTATTATGTTATATTTTACTTTTCTCTGTCAATTGATTTCTGAAAAAATACGACTCTAAAAGATGAAAAGACAGAAACGTGAGTGATTCTACAAAGGTTATTGTCATAGGGATTCAAGTTTATTAAGAGATATTGTGAAAAATATGAAAAAAAATGTGTGTGTAGTTGTGTAAGTCCGTCAGAAGTTATACTTGTTTTGCATAATACAAGAATAGCTTTATTACAAATAATTAATGAAAATAACATAATAATGTAACTGGTGTGTGAATATAAATACGGACCGTATTTATAAATAAGGTTGGAAAAATCTGAATTCAATGAAATGATAAAGTTTTAAAAATAAAATTTAACACTACACACAACTACTTAACATATGACAGACGAGTGATCCACCATTTTATTTTTCTGCTGGCTTTCAACTGTAAGCCAATAACCTGCTGGACCGTTTCCAAATTATCGCGCTTCAAGTTTATTATTTTCTCACACAGCATAATGAAACTTTGACAGTTCGATCTTTTTATCTGATATAATATTATCATTATTAATAATAATATTAACGGTAAAAATATTAACATTGATTATTAATATTTACTAAATTAAAAAGATCAAATTTCATACAATTATAAAATTTAATTTAAATATTTCAAAACTTAAATGAATACTCAGCATTAAATTTAATGTAAACATGTGAATATAAAAATGGTCTGGCAGATGATTGGTATTGAATGGAAAAATTAAAAATAATTTTAGGAACCTACGTGAACGTTGTTAAGAAATTGTAGCAATGATTATTGTTGTCATAATTTTTCAAATATGAGAATTAATGTTACGCCTGTGAAAGAAAATGGGCAATATATTCAGGCTGTGAAAAATTAATATTTATAAATAGTTTTATACAAATACTATATATTCTTGAACATAATAAGATCCTAGAAATATATGGACCCAGTTCCAGAAAGATCCAGAAATATATGGACCCAATCCAGAAATCTCCAGATCCAGAAACTCCAGATCCAGAAATATATGGACCCAAGACAGAGGCCTAGAAATATATGGACCCATCGTAGTGAAAATTATATTCATACTTGATGGGTTATTTCTCTTGGTTCACGGAGATAAAATAAACGTGTCGAAAAGGTACATTTAATACTACATTATTCTCACTGAAAACAAATTTCGCGAAAATAATATATTGACAAAGGAAAATATTTCGTTTTACTTTTATGACTTCGGATAGTTCGTTTCTCTGACATGGCTAAAGATCCAAGAAAATTCCGTTTTAATTTTAGAGAAATGCTTAAAACAAAAATTTAATGAACTGATTATAATTCGGTTTGATGAAAATAGAATATTCTATAAAATTTATTTTTAGGTTAAAAACAACATCATATTTCCAGAATAATGGTTATTATGCTCCTACATTTAGCTACATAATATGCAACTTTTATTCCAAGGAGAAAAAAGATGTATACAAGTATTATAAAAGACCATTAAGACATTTCAATTGATATGATCTTCATTTAGTTCTCGCCAAGCAAAACTTTCAATATAACCAAGGCTATATTACCTGTAAGAATAATAATCTCAGATTCTGCAAAATATTCCAACGAAACTTCGTATATGAATTCAGGTCATTTCCCATGTCAAATAAAATCAAGGCCGCGCCAGTCCCGAAGCTTTCAATAAACCAACTAATCTCATTAGAGCAACACGATTTCCGCGACAATCTACTGTAATTCTGAAAAAAAACCGAAGGTTCTGATGTCTGCAGGTATCGGAAAATCACTTATTTTTTTAATGAAACTTAATTAGTGTGTCGGTAAAGTCTAAATAGGGTTTTCTAAAAACTGTCGCTTTATTTGCGTGTCAATAAGCTGAGTGTTTGGCGGGCCGGAATGTCGTTACAGACGCCGTATGGTGGGTTTTTTGTCGCTTTTATTTTCAGGAGAATTTTAAAACCTCGTATGTTAACTATATTTTTTTAGCTAACTGAACGGAATGGCTGTTTGAGTTTAGAGTTTTAGAAATTTATTGAGAATATATTACGCTTGTTCTATCTACAGTACAAAGTGATGCGGAACAAATTCCATTGTTATTTATCAGTGTATTAAAAATGAAGATACCATTTAACGTTTCTTTTATATTTTAAACGGTACGTCAATTTTAATTTAGTATTTTTTAATCGATAGAACAATATCTAACTTCAAAACAGTGGATCATTCCATAGTGCCAAAAGATGATATTCATCGAATATAAAAGACACACAAAAATATTTTTACTATTTTTCATTCTTAATAATTGTTTAATAATAACTCCTTCTGAAATATCTAAGCCATTTTGTCATGTTACAATTTCGTAACGCTCGAGAATACAAATACCGAACTTGTCTGATCATTGATAGAACCGGAGAAAGACTTTCTAAAATCCAAAACGCTAGGCAAAATCAATCGTCCTTGTAATGCAATGAGCCAAAATTGTCGAAATATTTGGTCACATATGCATATAATATCAAAATGTTGATCACAGTTTGCGGCGTGGTGTGATATTTTTTAAAAGAATGAAACATCACCATCATATAAAATATAAGTAATTCTATCTATTAAACAAAACTAACATTAATGTATAAAGAAGTGACTAACTGAACGTAATTTTACGAAACTATCGCTAGTAATGTTATTTCAATTTCCAGTAAAAGAAAAATTTTTTTTTTCAAGGAATGGTATATTTTTGCAGACCTATCTGCAGCACTAGATCAAAATTTATTATTTAAAATTGTGCTATATGCACTTTTGAAAAATTTCTGACTCATTCTTTATTTTACATATTCAGGTTTCTAAGTCATCTAAAAGTACACAGTGATTTTCATGAAGAGTTAGTCAATGAGCGCAACAATATAATATTTTTGTTGCTCTATATTTTAGGAATAGCAAAAACTTTAATAATCAGAGTTTTGGCACGGTTCATCAAATAGATATTGAGTTACACAGTGCTTCAAAAAGTATTGTATAATAATAACTCGACGCGCCTGTAGAGCTACTGAGAACTTACCTATGCTACCGTGCGCTTAAATAATTTTTAAAAAAATTATGTAGCTCAGCATGATAGACTGAGCACTTACCTCAGTTCATTTCGAAAGCTATTCTAAAAATAGCTTTTATTACATTACAAATACGTCTCATGAGAAGATAATACATGTAGTTCTCAGACCTTAACTTTGAACCGTCCTCAGGATAAATGACTCTGAATATTAAGCCATTTTTAAACCAGTTGTACGCACAAACTCTGTAAAATATATACGGACTTAAATACATTTTCTGAAATGAAATACTACAAGAAATTCTATATATTTAATTAGTGACTTTATTTACGAAATAATTGATAATATATAAATTAGCAAATTCTTGCATTCGTTCACATTTTAAACATAGTTCCCTTAAAGACACAACACCAAAAAACACATAACATTGTTATTAATGACAAAAAACTTAACAAAAATTTATGTAATACTTAAGAAAAAAAAACAAAAATTATAGCACATATCATTAGCACCGAAACCAGAAGCCCCATCACAGTACTTGTCCGTTACAGCGTGGTAAATATTTTGCTCATTCGTGAGATAACAAAACTTCAGCAAGTTTCTGAAAATGTCAAAAGTTTATGATGTTCAAATTGTACGTTATATAATGTTATATAATACCCAAAGACATAGGATATTTGGAAAAAAAAACGAAACGGAAAAATATATATAGTCTACGTTCGCTACTGTAATACGACATTTCTGATTGCATTTAATTCATGATGTATTCAAGGTCAATATTTTCAATTAATGATCACCGGTTTGGAATATAATAATAATTTTTCAATCAATATTATAACCCAAACAGGTGATCATTTCAGTAAACTGTTTTAACAGTTAATTATATTGACGAGAAATTACATAATTTCGCCAAAGTATTGGAGTGAGAAAGCATCATTTTAATTTATACCAGAAAAGAATAATACTTCCTACAGTTAATTTTATCTTGTTGGCAACATCGAATTTCGACCACAATTAAAGTTTGTTAATAGTTCAGGACCCCTAATATAAATAGTTTATGAGAAAAATTAGTCTGAAAAATGCCAATGTATCGTACTTTTTTTAATTATTTAAAAAAACGGTTCATGATCTAAGTCTTCTTATAATACACATTATAAGCACAAAAAATAATTTAAAAATTGTTCTAGGAGACCATTTCACTATGCTTTAGCAATTGTGGAATGCATTACACAAAAAAGATTTCGTTCTAAAACTATTAAAAAATAAATGTTTTGTAAAAAAATGCCTGCTACCAATAAATTGTTTTACCTAGTATTTAACATAGTCCATTTTAAAAAGTTACAATAATGAAAAATTCGTTGTTCTTACTAATTATTTTACCACAATAGTACATAAAATAGATTTGAAAAGTTACATAAAATAGATTTGAAAAATATTTGCAAAAAAAGTATTTTTAAAAACGATTGAAAAAAGAGGTTTTCATGGTCCTATTTTGTTCGGGTATAGCCGGACGGACAGCTAATAAGGAATACACGTGGCAATAAAAACCAAACGGATTACGTAATAACTCTTTATTATATTATCTATAATTGATGTCTATTAACGTATTAATTGCTTTTTAAGTGCATTTCTGTCATTAAAACTAAATAAAAAAATTAAAATCTGATAATGACATTTACACCATGTTTTACGCATGTGAATAAGCACACGGCTATCTTCAAGGTCCCATTTTGATCATACCATATTGTTTGCAAATAGGGAAGAATCTCATTTCTAATACACAAAGCTTTTTCAGGTTTTCATGTTATTATTAAAAGGTGGTTTTTCACAAAAATACAAGATATCCCATTTTCCCTTTGCTGATTCAAATAAGAGGTTATTATTATGCTGGTTAGAGGTTATTATGCTTCTGTACCTCAAAATTAAATAAAAGAACCCTGACAAGACGACTCAGGGATTCATCCGTTGATTCACCTGTCACAGCTGTTTTCCTCGTTGACGTGGAAATTTGATATTATAATAGAGCACGTAGACACGCATATCATACTAATATTTTAAACACGAAAGGAATTGCTTGTTTGTTTATTTGTTTTGTTGTCACGCCTCAACTACCCAACTAATTTTCACGATTTTGCTTATATGATGACGAATATAGCATATTTCATGATACAAGAATTTATTTTGGATTTATACCAAAATAAAATAGATTTCTTTTCTGCATACTACAGTTTCCTCCTTTTCACAATATTTCTTTGAAGTTGTACATTTCCAACTAGTTAGTCATTTTCAGTAATAAGATTCAGATTTCTCGTAGAGGATGTTTTCCAATTTCACCAAGATTTATTCCCTTCTAATCTTCCGAGTAAAATTGCCAAAATAAATAACTAATGGAATCACTTCGGTGTCCATCCGTCTATCACAGGAAATTTACTCGGAAATAATTGACGTAAATATTTTAAATTTAATACAAAGGTAGAGTATGATGGTACAATTATAAACGTGGAGTATACAGTGTCAAATGGAAAGGTATTTAAGCATGATTTCAACCACATACTTTTCATGTTTTTTTAATTTTTTTTCAGGAAAACCCTTTTTGTTTCTACCTTTCTTATAAAAAGAAAGATCTCTCAGAAAATTTTCGAAAAATTCGTGAACATTGGAAATTAGATATGGATTTAAGAAATTTCACCCGCGTTGAATAAGTTAAATGCAATTCATTTTTATTCAAATTGCAATTGTTTATCCCCTTATAACTTCTAATCAGTTATTTTAATAACAAATTTAATTCCATCTTAAAATTAAGAAAAAACCCTATATTAAGTTTTAAGTTTTGTCATAAATGATGGAGATTAAAATAAGGATCTAAAATAATTGAGTGTTTTAAGCTGTAAATACAGGATAGCGCGAATATAATTTTTTCTGTTATCTCGCTTATATAATTCCAATTTTTGATATATATTGACTTCCTTTTCTTGATTTTATTTTTTATAGGACCATGAAAATTTTTCGAAAGAAAACTTCTTCGGGTTTACTAGGTTTATAAGTATAATGAACGCGGCTAATTGTTTCAGTTTTAAAAGCTCCTTATCCAGCAAGGGCGCATGCGAATTGAGTGTAATAAAATTATATTCAATCAGCTAGTACCATTTGAAAATTGCACTGCGCTTAACTAAAATTAAGTATTTCCCTTTCTATAGTATTTTATTACGCCACTTCCATAAATGCATGGGAAATAGTGGAATAAATGAAATAAACCAGTTTTAAGTTACGGGTAATAGATTAATTGGTTAATAGATTTTTTTTTCAGCAATATTTTGACATATTTATCATTATTTCTATATATTATTTTTCAAGTGTTTTTTGTCGGTACACCACATCTCTCTTAATACTTCATCAAAACCAATGATTGAGTTGTCATTTTGAAGAATGATGAAAAATAAAGAAATAATTCAAAATTAATTTTACAGATTTTGAATTCACCATATGTTTTCCAAAAGATATTTGTATGTAAACAGCGCCATCTATCGTATGACAGTCGTTCAAAGAATAATTATTTAATACCGCTCCATCTATTGACGATCTGTTTAAATAACATGCACGACAGTCATTCAAACAGTAAGACGGTAAAACATTTATTTATTTTCATATCATGTTACCATTCGGCGATTTGGAAATTATTCGCACGTGTCAGCTAGTTTCAGAAATTTTTCTAAGTTCACTTCAGCATTTTAGTAAAAAGTCGTCACCATAGAGCCAAAATCGTAATTTATGTGATTTTTAGAGGTTCGTCAAAGACAAACCCTTATAATTTCCATCTTGCCCTTCCATCTATCATATCCTCAAAGCTCCTACATTTTTAGATCTATGTTTATATTTTTGCACGTATATGCTTCAAGTAAAGGGTAAAGATACATATAAAATGTAAATATTTGTTAAACATATACATTAAGAAAAAAGTCTATTTCAACTAAATCAATAATAGCGGAAGTATATATCTTAAATAAGTAATAGCAAAATTGCCTATTTTAAAGCATTAAGAGCAAAATGTAATAAATACGAATAAAAAATGTACTTCATCGAAATTCATAACAGCGAAATGATCTATCTTAAATAAATAACAGCAAAATTGCCTATTTTAAAGCATTAAGAGCAAAATGTAATAAATACTAATAAAAAATGTACTTCATCGAAATTCATAACAGCGAAGTGATCTATCTGAAATAAATAACAGCAAAATTGTCTACCTTAAATCATTCACAGCAAAATGAAACAGATATCAGTAAGAACTTTACTTTACCTAAATCATTAGATAAATATTATAAAGAAATAACAGCGAAAAGATAAAGACTCTCTTAAAGAAAGATAAAGACATTTTTTAATTGATACAGGTAATTTGTACTGCACTATAATAAATCACATTTAATAATGATTTCTGTCCTGATTTGAAGAATTAACGATAATGAGTAACAAGTAACGATAATGAGTACTTTGTAAAAAATGTTATATTGCTAGGGGTTTAAGACACTTTGATTATTTTGTGTTGCGCCTGATGAAATATTCCTTATTAACACTTTCCTTATCTACATATTTATACTAACATGACTATAAATAGAAGTTAGTTTAGTGGTATAATTTAGTCAAAGATTCGACAATTTGTTAATTTGCCCGTTAAAAGTATAAATATAGAGCTAGAAGTGTAAGAAAAATAACTTTAGGGTGTAAATACCAATTTCTATTTATCATATATTATTATATATTATTATATATTATTTTTATTATATATTATATTATTCGTAAAATTTAATTTTACTCAATTCATGTAATTTTGCCACCCTAATAACTAACGTAATATAGCGATATTAGATAAGAAGAGATGTATTATTTCATGTAAGCCTGTGTATATTAGGGCTGACTGTTGATGTAAAAAGGATGGAATTATATGTGAGTAAATAATCGTTAAATATTTTACAATCAACTAAGTCTAATAGCTTTCTGTATTACTTGAATCAATTACGTGCGTAACATTTGAAGTTAGAAAGTAAATTATAAAAAATACTTTATTTCTTTTGCACTGTAGTGGTGTTAAATAGGTACACTACGGGGTCAAGCGGAAAAAAGTAAGAAGACTTATAAATAGCAAAAAATGCGATGTTGTGATAGTACACATTATAGAGATAGCAGACAGAAGCATATCGCGAGAAACTAAAGCGGAGCTAATAAACACCTTAGTCTTACCAATTTTCAATTATATATCTCAAGCGAGGGCCTTGAAGGAGGTTGAAAACTACTATATCATTAGCTTCGAGATGTGGTGCTGTAGGAAAATGTTACACATTCCCTGTACTACCTTATGCACCAATGAATACTTTCTGCATTAAATTAATATGAATACTAGATTATCCACAATCTGTCTCTGCAAAATACAGAAATTATTTAATCACTTAACTCAATACCAAATTTCCCGTTTTATTTCACGATGCCAAAGAGAGCCTCTCTACAGTGCCAAGAATTCTTAGAGAGATTTTTCATCGTAATTACTTAACAAAATATTTACATTCTTCTCTTTTCTGACTGATATTGCAATATCACAATGAATTTAAATAAGACCAAGTAATGCGTTTCTTTTAAAATTAATATTATTTCTTGTATAAACTTTACACTACAAATACAATTAAGTAACGAGTAACCTAAAAACTGTTACTTTGATTTATGCTTTAACGAGTAATTTGGTAATTAATGAATAATTTCCCATATAATAAAGAAAATAGGTGAACTACCTAGTTCGTATTTACTGCGACTTTTATTAAATTCATATGCTGTCGTCACATAAGCCAAACACATAATGTGTGGATTAGGAAACACAATATGTTAATTAAAATTCACAAGTATTCATGAGAGTCCATCCATCTTCCTCCGCCAGCCGCAATTTACGAATTTTATAAAAAGTTCTAAAAAACTTCCATGAAATATCCATTTGATATCACGGTAAGTATGCCGGCATCATAATTAAGTACTGAGATATGAAAGTTTTTTGGACAACATTTTCGACGAAACTTTGAGCTGAAGACAAAAATATGAATGAAAAATTGTGAAGAAAATTCAATTTAAAATTTCAATCAATACAACTTTCAGTTATAACTTATCTTATGAATAATGGAGAAGGACGTTAAGGCGTGACGCCCGTGAGACTTTAAATTTCATTTCGTAAATATTATATTCTTTTATTGAGATTTTTTCCTTCTCCCAGTTTCTCTGACTCTCTTTTTCTTTTAGTTTATATAAATTCTATTTTACTTCATTTATACAATTATTTGAATTAGTATGATTTAAAGATAGTACCCTTTCACATATCGTGGAGTGGAATTCTGTATGTAGATATCAGTGGTTGACTGGGCGTTGCAGTGGTATGAAAATTCAATTTGTTATTGAATCAGGTTAATGAATGAATATGTATTATATATATAAACCATTTGCGAAAGTAAATATTTGCTTTTCTTTTATATTTCTATAACAATAAATGCCTTCACGAATAGGTTACTATAAAAATCGAGTAATTGTTACGACGGTTAGTCCTTTTAAATGTAAAACGATACTGAATTTTAAGCTAATCGGTTGTAAAACTATAACATATTATAGAAATAATATACCACTTTCAGTACGAATAAGTTAAAAACAGGAAATTAATAATTGACATACGTATTAGAAGTATATATGCCTCAAAACTTCTATCATTAGAGTTCAAAATTAGGCTTTAAAACTGATGATAAGATTGCCAGAATTACAAATGTTCTGAAATTTTGGATGTAAAATTTCTTACATCGTTTATAAACTGTTGAAAAATTTTAAGTTAGTCATTTTAAGTAATAGCAAAATTCAAAATTTAGAAATAATATTATCAGATCCGAGCCTTATATTAATTTTGAAATTTTAATTATTTATTTTTGAAACTTTGCGTTGAAATAATCTTTGAATTAAATATTATTATCAAAACTGAATCTTTTTAAATTTAATATTTACAATTAAATGAAACTACGTGATGTAGTATTATTTCTACTTTCTTTAATTTCTTTACCACGACCTAGGTTTCGTTGTATTACAACATCTTCAGGTGGGATATTAGCAAAGATTCCCTTTGCTAAAGATTATCTTTGCTAATATCCCACCTAAATATGTTGTAATACAACGAAACCTAGTATTACATTCAGTACAATTTTAAGCGTCCAAGAGTAGCAATTAAGCCACCCACCCTTTGGGTGTCTTTATGGCAATACGTTTTGTAGAAACAGGCATAAATTAAACAAAAAATAGACTTTCATTTACTGCACTTAAAGGGAGCAAAGTTGTGCATTTCAATATGGATACCTAATCAAATCCATTGCTTTGAAGATGCCTTCGCTTTAGTTATCAAGTATTAAACTAGATTAGGTAACTTAACCGCGAGCGATCGTCAACACGTTTCAAAATTGACTTATGAAATGTGTCATTAAAATATTTTTAAGTAAAGTTTCCAGCTGGAAAAATGATGTTGTGATGCTTAAAACCCTTAAATCGTATTTACAAGTTAACGGGGTGGCCAAACTTAAGATGTGATGATCATAAAAATTAAGTATTCTCCATCGTATTAAAATTAGGTGTTATCCTCCATTATTTACATAGAAGGTTTTAACTCAGTAGAGTGTAATTGTATAGTGAATAATATTTCACATGGTTTGATGATGTCTTCGCTTTCTATTCAAACTTTGACGGGAAGATTTATCCGACATATGTTAAAATGGGATGATGTCGAAAATACATTATGTCCACGATAAAATTTATATTCGGGCAAATTTATGTTCTGTAGTTATTATCCACGGACTATTTAAAAATGTTTATTCCGAACATAAATAATTGTCTTCATTAAATGCAAAATATAGTTAGCCACAAAGTAGGGGTTAAAATATTTGTATTGTTAAGGGTAGATAGGCTATTAATTAATATCTTACAATCAGACCTGGTAAGACTTTGACTAAAGTTAATATATTTATTATACAGTTGCGTTTTAAAGTATCGATTCATATATCACCTTCAACAGGACTGTTGTAATCAATTAATTTTCACCATATCGAATCCAGTTCGTTAATATGGTACTATCTCTGATGTGAAATTTTCTGTTTCTCCACGAAAGTGATAAAAATTAATAAGACAATTAATAAATTGAAGGGGAAATTAAAAAAAACGGTGAATTTATATATTTCATTAAGTTTATTTATATTACTTTTCGATGCAGGTTTATATTTTATGTGATTTGTAATGAAAAATTAATCTATTAATTTATTCAAGTATTAACTATACTCCAAAGATCTTATAAAAGAAATTATCAATTCTTAAATTAGCACTACATCTCTTCCAATGAAGTAATGAATCACATTTGGAAAAAAATATCACATAATAGAAATTTATCAACATTTTAGAAAAAAAAAAGATAAAGAAAATGTAAATATAAAAAAAAATTACACGAATATCCAAATACAACATGCAAACACTCATAGAAAATCATACATATTATCCGACCCCTGCTTTATTGGGGTAGTCGTTAGGCTGGTAAATATTACATAATTCGAATAAAATAAAATTGTAACCGTAAGGAAAAAAATGTTATTACATTCTAGAAATTCGCTCAACGACTACGCCAATGTTCGTCGTAAATAAAGATTATCTCAATAAAAAATATGATGTTTACTAACATCTTTGCATGTCGCCCGCTCTCGAGGCTTGACTATGAAATAAAAGCTGTATCGTTTTGTAACATAATATTTTGTTTCAGCTGAATTTCTGATAATGGATTTGATATATTTTTTGCTTTCTTTTTAATTTCTAATGAACATTTTTACAGTGGCTTCTAATACCAGTATGTTTAAAAATGTGTAAAATCACATCATTATTATTTTAAAAACGATAGTGGGATTAACAGACATAATATAATCAAAAATATTAATTTAATTTATTTACCTAAAAGAAAATATGACATATTTAAAGTCAGAATCCTTTATGTATGTATTACTGATATTTAATATTTAAGGCTGGTTTAATAATTATTTTGGAATATGTCAATGTCGATAAATTATGGCTTAAGTTTTGATTCCAGCGAAATAAATATTTTCTGCTTTAAGGTCCAACGTTTTAAATGCTTGTGAAGCTCATTATAATAATACTGTATTATATAATAATAGTGTATTATATAATAATAGTGTATTATATAATAATACTGTATTATATAATAATAGTGTATTCACGATTAATTTTGAAGCTTTCTCTCTCCATTCTTTCCGAACATTTAATAATACATTTTATCAGTACGCTAAACAATGTCCGCCTTTAAGCTTTGCTATTAATTAATAACAGGTAATTAAGTGGGATAATAAATGATGGGCTTCAGAAACATCAGTAATTTAAATGTTTGACCGCGGAAAAAAGAAATATTTTAAGAATTATTTGCTAACCAGAACACTTTTAATAACCAGATTCAATGACTCTTCTATCTGATTTTGTCATCCACTTAACGATGCACTTTTTCAGCATTTTACACTTTCACTAGAAAATTTTTAGCTGGATGAGTTACTATTATTAATTTATAACTGGTAATTCATTCGAATATTAAAAACTATAGCTAATTATTGGGATGTTTCCCTAATAACGAAAAGAAAATGTTTAATCCTTTAATTTTTCTACTCAATGTGTAATTAAACATAATTTGCTACTTATTATAATATGTTTGATGTGAATATTAAATTTTATTCTATTTGCAAAGTATGTCTTACAATGTATTATTATTAAATTACTATTATTTTAAAACAATCACGAAGAATCTCCTATTGTCAAAAAAAGACTGCCAGTTTTTCCTTTTAATCCAACAGAGAAATTATTTTATTTTTAAATTTAAAACGTCATGAATGTCCTTTTGATGAAACTTCGGTTCAGTTTATTTTTTAATTAAAATTGAAATTGTATCGGGTTTTTATGTAGTGGGTGTAAATAGAAGGTAAGTTATAAGATGTATAATTAGTATTATCGTTGAAGTCACCTAACATATTATCTGATAATGGAAAAAGAATACATCAAGACATCAATAAAAAGATTGGTCATACCACGTAAATCTATTACTGTATAACTCACAAATATAAACTGCCCCCTACGGCCACAGAAATTTAATCAAATTGCGAGAACTGCCTTCTCACACAAATCATTCTATTTGGTTTATTTACTATATATCACAATTAATTTTAATTTATTCATATAAATCATACTCGTAAAGTAAAGATGCACTAGAGCTGCGCGACACTGCGCGAAGCGATGCGGTCGGTCGAAATGGCGTATACTTTTTTTCAAATTTTATTTCCAATTACGTTGATCAATATATTATAGTTGTTTAAACAAAAATTATTAAGTGGCCTAACCTTTGTTGCCCCTATTAATAAATTAGACAATTATGATTATTAATTGGGGTTTATCTATTATTAGTATTAAGTTACTTCAACATTTTTTAATAACAGTTCATTGTTTTACTATTAATTACTCTTATCACTCAGATATTAATATTAAAGTAATAAAAACAATTAATGAAAAAATTGTATTTTTAGATAATTATATAATAATAAATCAAGTATGATTAGTAAAAATAAGTTCACCATATATTAGAAAGTGATTTTTATGAAGTCACTATTGTTATTCACATAAAAGTTATAAGGATAATTAAAGTTTCAGAAACTTCATTTTTAAATAAATATTTATTTACATTGTACTCCCCTTATTCAAACTTAGTTCAGTTTTAAAAATACCAAGGAATTCGGTAATATTTTTACCTTAATAAAAAGTAATAAATATTTTTTAAAGTCATAGATTTTTTGGATTTATGAATTCATATAGCGGTCAAAGCGGCGGGCGGAGAAGCGAGTGGCTCGAGTCAATTAGTGGAGAACCACAAGCATTAGCACAGTATTTATAAAGCCGTAGAGTGGGATCTGTTAACTCGTATACTATTTTGAGTTTTCGTATTTCATTCCACTCCAAAAAAATTCATAAAATATCCTTGTAATTTAGCGAAGTATGTCACTTAACAATTTTCATTTAGGTAATTATTATATATGGATACGTAGCGCCATATAGTGAATTGGCGCGTAGCAGAGGTACGTTTCGACCTTCACTCGAAAACACGTATATTGTATACTTTAATTGTCTGTAAATAGACTGGACCAGAAAAATAAATGTCAAATTAAAATTTGTAATACTTTACTTCGAAAATCTTTGCTCAATCATCACCTCACATCTAGCGTCCCTTGTACTTGACTTTCACCCAGTCAACTGTTACGCTGTGATCTGATAAGAATTAAAAGAATTGGCGTGTTTTAATTCCTTAAATTAATAAATATATGTTGCGGTCAGTAGTATAAAGGCGACGAAAATATAGCTTTGACTCTCTTTAGTTACCCAGGTTGAAATTATTAGATTGGCTATAGTATGTAAATGTATTTATCGATTAGTTTTTTATTTGATTTTATCGTGTCAAAGGGGCAATCTTCAAATGTTGTGACCTGAAATGTCTCGAGGATAAGTGATAGATCTATGAGACCATTTCAGAGATAGGTTTTTATTCAGTGCTCGATTAAAAAAATATTGCAACATTTATTATTAATATTAAATATTTTAAAACTTTCGCAACATTTATTTAAGTAAATAACCGAATGAATTTAAAATAAAATTAGGAAAGTACTCTAGCTGTTAAAATAGAGAAAAATTAGCAGACTGCGTTAACTAATTTCCAAGGATTTACGTGGACTATCCGTAAAACAATATTTTTTGCATGACACCTGCATAAAATATGGTTTTACGGATAGTTCACATAAATCCTTAATAATAATATCGTATTACATTGTACTTTGAAAATATCATAAAAGAAGACATTTACATAGAGGTTCATTACGTCAAGTGAATACATATATTGAAAGTTGAAGTTTCATGACGACATATGTATTATGAAAAAAAATATCACCACGTTATGAAATGTATAAACAGTACTATTGATATTTCCGGAATTATAATATATTATCCCGTGTGAGCTAAGAAATGGAATCAGTTAAATGCTGGTCTCTTTGTTCGCGTTCGCTCTTAGGTCAGTCAAGTTAATTATCAAAATTTGTAAAATTATTGAAAAATCATGGAGTAAAAAAGATTATTCGATAATAAGAGTAAATATTAATTAAGATGAATGGTGAAAAGATTAAGCATTAATTCTTTCGACGTATTTAGCCTTGGCATATACGTGTAACGAATTTAGATATTTTTTTAAAATTAATCAATTTAATTTAGGTCTGTTCAAGTAATCACATGTAAATAAAAATTTTGTTGGAACGAAGTTCGTTATGACACGTCACACGCCTAGCAAATGAGGGCTAGCCCGAAAAAAGTGTAAAATTTCGAAAGCCTCGTTTGCTACAGTATAAAACGAGACTTGCTACATTATAAGCACAAGCGTATATTAATGTTTTTTTTTCAGTTGGCGTTCTTTTGTAAACCAATTATCTTCCAGACCGTTTCCAATTCGGTATGTATTTATTTGCATTATACATTATAAATTATTACTTTATCATTTATAACATATTTAAAATTATTAAATTAAAATAAAATTTTTGCTTATTAATTTATATTCATAATTAATTTAATTACCTTATTAAAAATTAAAATAATTGTAAATTAATTTTTAAAATGATTATTAAAAATAGCCTAATTTAATTACTTTTAAACATAACCTAAATAATTTATTAAGAAAAATTAAAATACAAACAAATAAATTTGAAATTATAATTAATTTTAAATTTAATTTCATTGATTTAGTAAAAAAATAAAATATTATTATAAAAATAAAATATAATAAATAATATATTTTAAAATTTAGTCATTTTAAATTTATTTTAATTTTAGATAAAAAAATCTAATTTTTTGATGCTCTGTATGGGAAAATAAGGAAATTGAAATGCGATAATATGGAAACTGTCTGGCAAATGGTTGGCTTACAATGAAAAGCTAGCAGAAAAATTTTGAACTTATCGTCTGTCAAGTAAATTTTAAATTTAAATTTTTAATGATTTTAAAAAATTTTATTCTATTGAAATTTTTTTTTATTTAATGTATAATGCATAATGAAAGAAATTTCGTTCCAACCGAGAATCCCACGACAACTCTCGTCATTTGTTTATATTATACAGAAATCATAAGTTAAGATAATTTGTCTTCAATATGACTTTCTCTTTAATATACACTTGGAACCATATCACATTACAATGACAGTTAAATGATTGTAAAAACTGATTGATAGGCTGATTTCACAATATACTGACAAATGATTGTAATTTCATTAATATAACCATATGAAGTCAAACCTAAATATAAATGTTTTTATATGGGCTAACTCAGATGCAATTCAAGGTTCGTGACAAGTGGGTAGTCACATAAAGCCGTAACGTGTCTATCTGTTCATGATAAGTGGACAGAAGCGTATACCAATTTAAGTACACTAAATACCTACTCCATCTTTCTGTATTAATATATTTTTCTCATAATCACATACCTTGGAAAATAAACTGGAATATTTGTTTATTTTCATACATAAAATCACGAAAATGGCAACAATTAAAAGGCAAAATGTATATGTTGTACCCATTTGATACACAGGAAATTAATATATTTCACGGAAATATGTAAAACATGTTAACAAAAAATTGATGGTTTCTCTACGTATATAAGACATTTTATATTAAAATAATTAATAAAAATAATTTTTCACATTTCTTGTAAAAAAATAAAAGTAAAATTTTCACTCACTTAATTTCATTTAAATTACAACAATAGTTTCAGCAAAGAGAACATTTCTGAAATTTAAAAATTATTTTTTGAATCGGATTATATTTTTAAATTTGCTGAGCATTCATAAACTCTATTTATCAAATCTATGTAAAGTCTGACTCCGTGTCTTGACCTAGTTACAGGTTTTACGCTTTGAATAATTTTAAACTTATAGATCAACCAGTTGGCGTAAAACTGTTCATTAAATTAAATTTGTCCGGATATCGCTTTAATTTCTAACATAATTCTAGGCCAAATTGTGAACAGAAAGACGGCTAAACTATGTAAAATTTGATTTAATTTAAAAGTTCAGTCGTTTATTGAACTAACCTTCTTTTGCGAATAATGGAGGACAACATTTAGGATTAAATACGAGTAAGAGTTCCGAGTATTAGGGTAAAGGTGGGATAAATGTATTAAATTTAATGTAAATAGTGTATTCACTCAGTGATAATATTTATATATTCCTATGAAATATTTTCTTATCGTGGGAGATGAACTTGGAATTTTCCTTTCTTGAAGATAATTTTTTTTAAAGTTTTCTGTATTCCGTGTTTAATATTATTATATCTAGTTTTTATTGCCCGATGATCATTTGCTCTGAAATTAATTGCGTACTGAAAGTGAATAGAATATGGATGGATGACAAATGCCTCTATGTGGCCTTCTATTTTTTGTTACAATTTTTTAATTTTATATTCTTTCTGTAAATCTAAGATAAATCAAAATGAAAAATTTATTTCAATTGACGTACCACAGATATAATTTTCAATGCATTTTTCATCTCAATTTCATTTCTTAGTTGGAAACTTGTTTTAATGCCAGATACTCATTTACCCGTATTGCTTAGTGATCAAGTGTAAGCTTTTAAATATATCCAGCGCCAAAAATTAAAATAAAAGAATTCCGATCTTAATGAAAAACTCTTTTCAATTGAAGTTCCGAATAATTTTCCCTTCATTTTTTACCTTAGATTCATTTATTTATTAGAAACTTTTTTAATGCTAGATACTCATTATTGACTCTTATTGACTAACCTTAAGCTATTTTAAATATACCTCGTGCCGAAAAATTAAATGAAAAAAATTAAATCTTAATGAAAAACCCCATTTATAGTATCATGTAGGTACCAAATACTTTTCACTTAATTTTTTTACCTTAGTTTCATTTCTTCATTAGAAACTTTTTTAATGCCAAATATTCGTTTGTTGTTATCACCAACCATGGCACACCTGTGTCATCTGCTATATTATAGTGATTATTATTTTAGTATTTAACCTTTTAATATGGAACAAGAATTTACAAAATAAACTTCAACATAAACGAAAGTAATAATTAGTGTTGAAAAATATCGAATTATGATTTTTTTATACAACCGAGTCTTGGCCCCTTTTGGGGATCACGAATATTTAATAAATTGTAGTCTAAAATATATGTCATAAATATATTTTGATATGCCCATAAGAATCGTTTCAGAGACAATGCCGCAATGGTAGATATAGAACTACGCGTGGCAAAGGGGTCAATAGAACATAATATATAAAAGTTTTGAGTTCTTTTGAATTTTAAAATTTTGGATAATTTCCAAAAATCAAACCGATGTGCATAATGTAGCTATTAAAAAGCTATGGTATCGTAATCATAATTATTATTACATGCAATAAGAGTACTAAGAAAAAGAGGGCTTTCAATTGCATTTTTTTAAGGTGTTTTCTTTAATTTTGAAATATTTTCTTTGTTGCGTGTTTTCTTCTTCTTATATAATTGGACAATTTTTATATTACTACCGATTTAATATAAATACAAGACACGTATTTATTAACAATAAAGACGTGAAGACAAATAAAACTTATATGAATTGTATGTTTCACAATGTTGCATACATTGTATACTTAATACCCAAAATTTTTATACTGAAAATTTCATTAATATATCAAGTAAGAATACATGAATTAATTTCTACTATTTGGACGCTTTATATCTGCAAAACTGTTCCTCTGTTAATTTTTGATACTTTTTTTAACTAACGTCTCATCACAAGTTTTCGTTTACATTAAAAATATTCGATACCCTGAACGGACCAAGGAATAACCAAGTAAAACATATTAAGGTCAACTCTTAGCTCTATAGCAAATCATGAAATATTTTAATTTGCAATTCTCTTGAAAATTATATACGTTATTAAACTTGACATTAAAAATATAAAATCAAATCTGGGCATTGTTAAAATTCGGGTCATGTATATTTAAACGAAGATGAAATGTGATTTATATCAGTCACAAATTCATGTTTCATGAAAACTTTAGGAATAACACAAAAATTACAATAAAATTTAACAAAAGTATTTTGAACAATTTGCATAATTGACGATTTACAATTTCCTACTTTAATTTGGATGCCGACGAGGAAGGTGTCAACGCGTGCGGGTTATTTATGTTGAACAGCACCTCCAACCATGGGTTCACATGGTTGGAGGTGGAGGTCCACCATATAACCAAAACAATTAATGAACATAAATTTATTTTAAAATTTATCGCTTATTTTTAAGGCAGTTCTCATTAGCAATTTTATGTTTAATTAAATTTTGGATCCCAAACATGTATATATATATATATATATATATATATATATATATATATATATATATATACATACATATATATATATATATTTGTATATACATATATATAGACACACATATATATATATATATATATATATATAGCCAAATTGCAAGTTTACCTGTAAGCTAAAATCATTTGTAAAAATGTTTCTGTCAACAACATTCAGTGTGACAACTCCAATAAATATAATGTTACTTAAATTTCTTTAACTCATTTAATCACAAATCGGTGTGACTCGTTAATTTAAGTCGTCAGCAGTATTTAAATCTAACAATAACTATATTTTTAGATCCTACCTATACGTAAAAAAAGACATTACTTGAAATTTAAAAATGTAGTGATACAAATTAACGATGTTATGAATACTATCTAAATATCCAATAAAAATACGTTTCCGCAACATACGAACGGCCATATAGCGAGTCAAATATAATTATTGAGATAAGTTGAGTAAATAATATCCCACTTGTGGTTGGCTAAAAAGTTTTGTTTGAATGTAGAATATAATGCACATCAAGCTGCTCCAAAAGTGCATAGTTTATTGAAAATACTTTGATACAGAGGCTATATTCATGGATGTCAGTAACTGCACTCAGTGTTATCTGGAAAAAAATTTCTCCTCACGTAATAATTCAGTATTCAGTCTTATAAAACATGCTGATATTAATACAATTACTATGATAATGGACATATATCATTCAAATGACAATATTTACATTTTTTTTAAAAATGTTTACTTTTCTGCATTGTTTAACTTACTTATGTTTTTAACTTTTGTTATTTCAGCAAAACGTCCTTAATAAAAATTAAGGTATTGTTAATTAATATTCAGTAGCATATTCTGCTTCGAGTTAATATTTTTAATATCTTTAACCTCACACCAACATATATATAACCGCATAATTGCCAGATTGACTTCAGAATATGACAGTTTGCATTACTGCGCTAATTATGATTTATAAGAGAACTTGTCACAACATTTTTAATTAAATCTGCGTGAAATGAATGTAATTAGCATCGAACAAACGATGCTAGTAACATTATTCGCGGTTTGTCGCGCAAAGCCGTACTGAAGGTAAAACACAATTCAAACCTTTGGATATGACGTACATCACGTAATAACTACTCCTGTAAATATAATTAGGTTATGATGGTTCCTGCAATAGAATTAAGTTACGATGGTGGAAATTAGTCAAAAAAAATTATGAATAATTTATAAACACGACGAATCCTGCCCAATCATTCTTAACGATTTCCTGGGGAAAAAATACTTCAAGTGGATAATTAATCGAAACAAAATTCTATTTACCAGCCATTTCACAGTCACACGACTTGTAACTAAGTTATAATAGTCGCTTAATAGATTTTTATTGTAGGTTCAAGCCAAATTTATATCAAAAAACCACACTAAAACATTCAGGATATCTCGTTTTGTTACATTGCCTACTATCCTTCATAGGTGTAAAACCAAACTAAATAAACATAATTATACTTTCACATAGAACTAGAAACCATTGATTTTTGATCGACTTTCAATATTGTAGGTTGACCTGAGGTAACCTCTAGGTTTTGAAGATAAGGGAATAAGAATATTGTTTGCATAAAAAATACGCTTTAAAGGGTCATGCCTTTTTGTTGCGTGAATCATAAACCTTGAATTTTTTTGCAGAAATGTAAAGCTGTAGGCATCGGTATACGATATTACTTAATAGTTCGTATCTCAAAGTGTTAAAAACTGTAAGACATAGGTAACCACATTCTACCATTGAAACATACAATATGAATAAAATATATCCATTTTTCACCGTGATAGCCAAAAATGGATTTATGTGTTCAAATTCTATCTCATTTTAATAATTTTCTATGTCTTCCTGTTCATATTCGCTTTTGCGATATAGGAATGTTTACGTCTAAAAAATATACTTAAGTAGAAATTAAGGAAAGCTAGTATTACACATATTAGTGAATATTATAGAATAATGATGCATTGATGCTTGTTACAAAAAATATTCATATAAACAAGTAATGAAAGGACTTGAAAATTTTATAATTTTGTCAAAATTTTAAAAATCATAAGTACCGAAAACTTTTATTTCGAATAATCTATTAAGTTATCAAGTCGCAATGCTGGAGATATGAAATTAAATTGTATATTTCTATTTGATATTGAATATATTTGGCGTTAATTTTGTAGAAATACATTATTCACAATTAAATGGAACTACGTGATGTAATATTGTTTATACTTTCTTTAAGTTCTTTACCACGACCTAGGTTTCGTTGTATTACAACATCTTCAGGTGGGCTATTAGCAAAGATATCTTTGCTAATAGCCCACCTGAATATGTCACACAACGAAACCTAGGTCGTGGTAAAGAACTTAAAGAAAGTAGAAATAATACTACATCACGTAGTTTCATTTAATTTTGTATCTTTCTATTATTGTAATTCTATTATGTTTTATATGAAGTTGGTATCATATTAAAATTTAACAAAACCGTTACATACGGTTTACTATCACCTACTTTCATTTTGATACCGACCAAGGAGGCATTAACACTTGCCGCTAATTAATGTTAAAGTGTGTGTTGTGCCCTTTTAGTACAAAATTAAAACGATTAATTAATGGTGTGAAACTTTCATCCTCAAATCAAACTGATTAATGTTCTGAAACTTAATTTAAATATAGCTTGTGAATTTCACTTTCATTGTTTATTATTTTTAAGTTAGGTTTTGCTTAAGAGCTTGATTCATTACAAATCTGAATGCAAAAGGTACTTACACGAGGAGACTTATGTTACAGTTACCCGAGCTGTTGATTAGAATATATAGAATTGTATAAAACAGCAATCGGTTTTGTAACAAAATTAATATACTCAAGATAAATAAAATCAGCTATATACGTAGTACATATACATGTATATAATTATGTGCATAAAAACACGCGCCTTTAATGAATCTTTAATAAACTAGCTTGTCCCTAAGCCTAAAATAATTCCTAAATTTTACCAAAAAGAATAGATAAAAGACCGATAACACCCTCTAATTATTGAAGGCCGATCTTTTGAAAAATGTTACATTTGAAAAATGTTACAAAACTTGTTTTGAAAAGTTATGTTTTTGAAGTTGTTATTAGTTTGGATAAAAATCTTTAATTACATAAATATTAAAGTTTTAACAACTTTTTACAGCCATATGACCTGCTTTAAAATATATTAAGCAAATATTTAATAAGTTTGCATTAAAACTACTTAAAGCGCAGCGTACGTAATTAAGTGAAAGAAGAAATAAAATATTACCTCATTTTATTAACATTCAACGAAATTCGTAACAGAACTTGATAATGAAATATTAACTTTTTAAGTCGATCGCTGTTACATGAAAATCAAAAATATAAAAGTTTTAATGAAAAGTCCGTATATTTTTTCTTAAATTTATACTTAAGACTTTACCCATAACTTTAATACGTAATGATTTCAATTAACGATTACGTGAACACTATCTAAATATTAAATAACAAAGGTCACTGCGGACATGTGAATGAACTTGACACTGAGTTAGTATATTTAAGGTGTAAAAAAGTTAAGTTACAGTTTAAACTCTTCCATTTGCGTACAGTATTCTTTGAGTATCATCAAAAAGTACCTTAGAAAATGAAATGAATATCAGCGGCTTCCAGAAGCGGCTGTCATTGTGTGCGGACGGTCGCAACTATACTCCGGGGACGGAGTACCTCTCATAAGAGCAGCTACGCCCCGTGTCAGTATATGAGCAGCTACGCTCCGTATCTGCAGGTACAACAGAAGAAAAAGTTTTTACATTTGATTATATTTTAATTACATATCATATCAAAATTGTGAAAATAAAAAATACGCTACTTTATTTTATGTTGTCACAATATTTGTTTTAGTAAAATTTCCGTAACAATTGCGTATAAAATTTAATTGTGCACGAAAATCATTAGATTGAAAGTATTAAAAACTATTTTACCTGAATAAAACCGTGACATAATGGTCTCATATTACATTTTTTTTTTCATAATGTAAGTTTAGACAAAATAACTGCGACTATTTCCTGAAATAAAGTCAGTAGTATTGAATATATTTGGCGTTAATTTTGTAGAAATTCATTATTCACAACTAAATGAAACTACGTGATGTAGTATTATTTCTACTATCTTTAATTTCTTTACCACGACCTAGGTTTCGTTGTATTACAACATCTTCAGGTGGGATATTAGCAAAGATTGATATCTTGCTAATATCCCACCTGAAGATGTTGTAATTGAATCTTTGCTAATATCCCACCTGAAGATGTTGTAATACAACGAAACCTAGGTCGTGGTAAAGAAATTAAAGATAGTAGAAATAATACTACATCACGTAGTTTCATTTAATTGTATATATATATATATATATATATATATATATATATATATATATATGTAGTGTAGAATATACTTTTATTGCAGTTTACTCTCAGTGATATATCGAAAAACAAAAACAAAATATGTTCCCCTTTATTTTGAAACTACTGAATCTAAAATTATTGAAAAAAAGAAAGAATATAGAGACCTACGCAAAGGTTGCAGGAAAACTGTAACGATGATCCTATATATCATATCTCTTGAGGTGTTTCCTGTTATGTATATGTCTATTTAATTATATTAAGTATTACTAAATATTTATGGCATTAAACAATCTATAGTTATGATGATGAACAAAATGATATACGGAACTCTCAAGCCAGACTCGCGCTTGGCCGTTTTTTTTTATTTCTTTCCATTACAGGATGTAAATAAAATAATTTTATTGCAATCATGCAATTACTATTATTTTTAAGCGGTCCTTTTGCTCGTATTACTTTTTTTTTATTGATATTTCATTATATGCTTTTATTCAAACCATGGTGAAAATTCTAAATTTCCGATCCTGCAAATGGGTCATTTTTACGCTCAGATTTATAAGTGATGAAACATCATAATTTGCAACTCAAAGAAAAGAAATAACAAACGTTATTAGACTTGGTACTAAAAATTTGAATGTTCAGTTTCCTGTCATGCATATTGGAAAGAAGGTTAAATATGATTTGCAAATAACCAATTGAAAAGTATGTTAAATACAATTCGCAATTAACCAATAATTAATTAATATTTGATAAGTCCTTTATCCATTGCTCAAAAAGGGTAATCAAAAATTTTGTCACGTTTCATATGAAATTCCGCCCTAAAATCAAATCGATTCATGGACTTAAACTTATTTTAAATGTAGCTCGTGCATTTGATATTAATTTGTTGTTATTCTTATGTTAGCATCTGTTTAGAACTTTCTTTAATTACAAACTCTAATTCACAAAGTATACAAAGATATATTATGGCTTCAATAACTTATATTACACTTACTCAGACCATTGATTAAAATACTTAGAATAGTGGCAAATTTTAGTCGATTATATGACTAAAGAAATATGTTAGACATAATTGAAATCAGTCACATATGTAGTACATACACGTGTAAATAATCATGTGAAATACACACATTTATTGTATCTTTAACGAAATATCTTTTTCCTAAATCTTAAATTAGTACTAAATTTTACTAAAAAGGAATCAAGAAACAGATTTTTTCCTGCCTTCCACTGATACCTTCTACTAATTAAAGACCTATAATACTTAAAACCAGGTTTAACTGATCGTCATCTAATTATATTACAAAAAAAGTTACAAAGCTGTCTATTACAAGTTATGAGTTTGAAACTGTTATTCGTTTGGATAAAAAGTTTTAACGAAATAAAAGAATCAAAATAACCTTTTACACCAACATAAAACCTGCAAAAAAGTATATTATGTAAATATTTGATTATTTCCATTAAGCAAAGCACAGCGTATCTAATTAACGAAATAAGAAATGCAATATTAAGTGACGTTAATGAGGCTTAGCAAAATATTAAAACACAACTGAGGTTGTTAATAAAATATTACCTTTTTAAGATGAGCGTTTCTTAATGAAATTCAAAGATTTTTTAAAAATCCATATTTGTTTTCAGTTCATACTTAGATAATATATAAAGTTGTTATTAGCCATAACTTTGGTACGGAATGATAAAAATTAACGATTATGTTAATTCTGTTTAAATATTAAGCTAAAAACTTCACCATGAATATGAGGACGCGCTCGACGGCAAGTCTAAATGTAATTATGGCAGAAACGAGCTAAATTACGTTTTGTACATTTCCGTTCCCTTTGCGTTTGTATGTCAAATTGTGTTTGTATCATCAAAAACTACCTCAGAGAATGTTATGGATATCAGTGATTCCAAAAGTGTATAGCTGGTCCTAATACTTTGTCCGATTCAGAACTTGGTTAGGTTTTCATTGTTTGCGCACACCAGTAACCATTCTCCGAGGTATGTAAATAAACACGCCCCGTGTATGTGAGTACAGCAGGCGAAAAATTAATAATACTTTTATGTATTGCGTTTATAAATCATATCAAAATTCTGAAAATCAAAAATATACTACGTTATTTTATGCAGCCATAATATTAGATTTAAGAAAATTTACGTAACAATTTTGGATAACATTTATTTGTGTAAAAACTCATTAAAACAAATTAAAAATCATTTGAATGAAAATATTAAAAACTATTTCAACTGAATAAGAACATAAAATAATGGTCTCATATTACCTCTTTTTAGCTTGAAATAAATTAGACTGCGTGTGTGAATAAAGGAGACTCTTTTACTAGAACAATATAAGTAGATGTTAAGTGAATACTTGTGAGTAAAAAATAAATGTTGGTGAAAACTATATGTGAATATGTACAAAACAAAAATAAAATCCAGTAGTTGGAAAAAAATAACAAAGAAGTAAGCAGTAAAAATCTGAACACATGTCAATTATTTCTCTTCGCAAAATGATTTAGTGTTCAGTCTTGTAAAATATACTGATAATTATAAAATTATTATGTTGATACACATATACCCTTCGAATAATTATTTACACTTCAAAAAAGTTTTCTTTTTGTTTTAATTAACTCCGCCAAAGTGGTCGAAACACACTTATACTGCTTACTGTACTGCCTACACCTAAATAACAAGTCTCATGTTATTACCTATTAACACACAGTAACTGTTTTTAGAATTTGCAGGTCAAAGACTACTTGAATTAACTAATTTTTGGCTCTGTTATCGTCATTTTCACAAAAGTATTAGCAACGACAGTCTTTTAAATTAAAAATTTTAATTCTTTGAACGACAAAAATAATCAGCATTCATTTGAAGTGCTCGTTCAGTGGACAGTTAAAAGTCTTTGCAATCTTTTTATGAAGGCAAATACGTTGAGTAGGCATAGGGTTTTATATCTTCTATAGCATCACGAAAATCACCACCTAAAACAATGGAAATTACCTGGACCTAAAATTATGAAAAAATAAGAGGTAAGCCTATGCAAAGATTGCAGGAAAGCATATTATATGTTTCCCTTAATTATGTTAGGTGTTAAATATGTAATGCGCCAGGAGGTCAATATTACTGATGACTTATGATAAAGTAATCTCACTTCGAACGAGATCAGACTAACACTTGGCCGGATTTTATTATTTCTTTCTATCACGAGATCTAAACAAAATTATTTTATTTATGCCGGAGATAAATATTCTCATTCGTATCTGTTAGTTATTGTTTCAAATTTCATTACAAACATTTTCAGGTGGTGCCAGCTAAGACATGTCAAACGTACAAGCAAAAAAAAATTTCAAACGTAGATATAAAAAACAAAAAACTTTTCTTGGCTAGCACCAGCCTCACAAAAAATTGTTAACAAAACCACTTAGGTTAGTATCTATTTTTGATTTGTAATTTGGATTTATTATATGCAAATTAAAATACTTATTATTTCTTCGTTTTAAGTTAATCGTATTTTTATTACTTTATTGTTTTAAGGCGGTTTACTATTTTTTAAATTAGTTTTTATTCAAAGTATTAGTTTTTATGACCAAATAATTTTATCAATTATAAAATATCGTAAGCAAAAGAGAGAGCAATTGTCTATAAGAGTAAAATAAAATAAAACCATAGCGAGGTTATATAGCCATAGAAATACTTAGTGTTTCACCAACCTTTGCAATTTTCACAAATTTTATCATCTGAATTGTCTTTTCCTAAAAAAATTAAAATATAACAACCTGTTGAATAAGAGTAGAATCAAAACAACGAGGGTTAGCACGGTCATGCACACTTACACATGTATGAATATTTGAAGGTGTACAGTGTCTCCATTCAAATATTCACAAATATGAATAGTGTATTTAATAATGTCTATATTGTCTAGCATATCATTCATAGGCGTAAAAATATCGTGAATATCTTAATTTCTTTGAGACTCAGAATTATTGCTATATAATTTCCGTGCACTCCCTATGTCAGCCATTCACTTACACACGCATTCGATATTATAATAGTGATGTTTTACTCTGAAATCTTATTGATTTTATTAATATTTTAAATTTAAATTTTAAGAACCCAAATTTTTAACAGGTTTAATGGTTATATTTACGTAATATCTATATGGAAATTAATACGTTATGCTTTTCTTCATGTACTAAAATATAAATTACTACCTATCTTGTATTGATAAATACGCAAACTCGGTCCATCTCTTTAAAGATTCAAAACTTATATGCAAAGAGTTCTTGAATTGTGTTTATCGATTGACTAAATATGACTTAAACATAACATTAGCTTTATCTGGAATTATAATGCCGATTACAATGTAACCTATGCATATAATAAAATTGTTGCAGAATGAATTCTGTACACAGAAAATATTTTTAAACGAGTGTTTGATTTAGCGTTCAGAATGACAACAGAAGTCGGAAAATTTTTTAATAGAATTTTGTCTGCCTGTCTGTATGTTATATTTGTGCGTCAATCATAAAAAATCTACTGGAAAGTTTTTGGTAAAAATGAGTATGGTAATTGGTTATAATAAACAGCAACATTTGAGAAAAAAAGTTATTATTCTGAATTTCACCGGTGTGAACCCGTGGAGCATAGTTAGTATTAAATAAGGGGCATGAAATACAAAACAAACGTGCGATAATGATCGATTGGTACATTTCGGACAATCGACTATTCGTTTTGCTCAATACTGCTTCACCACACCCCCTCCCTTCGCAAGAGCATACGACGATATACGCTGCATAGATCTGTGTAAGGAACGAGGCTGCTGTTTACACGTATCGCAGGTGACCAAATTTTTTTATAGTATTAATCGACGGCTAACAACTACCGACTTTTGTAGTGAAAGACCAGTGACCGACTTTTCGTCGACTCATCACCGTATGTTAAGAAGCGCGCGTCGTCGACTGAATGTTTTTCGTACCCGTCAACGCGTGTATATTCATATTATGTCCCTTTCACCGCAAGTACATTTTCATTCGTAACGTTCGGATCGGAGATAGTGGCTAGAGTCGCTCTGATTTTTTTGTAGGACTGACTATTGTAAGAGATTTGCGTTGAAATATAAAATATAATATGTTCTACTTCTTCAGTACTCTTTATTGTCGGACCGATTATTGTGGCTCGTCTGCGTTGCACTTCAGTAATAACTTCATTTGTAAGGAAACAAGAAAGGCAATTTGAGGATTCGCGCCTCGTAATCGACGCCATAAATTGTGGCGAACATAATAAAATTCAAATCGAGCATCTTCATAACCGCACAGTTGTAGGATCGGCGTTGCCATATGATTGTCAATATTAAATCCCAAAGTTTACGTATTTACGATGCCTCGCCTTCCAACTTTTTTAATTAAGCCCATTCAAGAGTGTGTCCGCCGCTCGAAGCGGATGCAATTAGCGCCGCGCGCGTGATCAGCTCGCGGCTCCAGCGGTGTTGATCGCAGTCGTTACCAATTAATGTCGACAGCATTTTTGCGGTCGCAACAGGGCATACTTCCATGTAATTATGCTCTCTACTAAATTTTAAATTCATTTATTTATATATATATATATATATATATATATATATATATATATATATAACTCTAAATTCATTTATTTATTCGCCCTAATATCTGGAACGACACGCCGAATTACAAAAATACTTTTTGTGTTTGGAAACCCTTACCAGGTTATAAATCAATATTATAGGTTATAAATCATCATCTTACGATTCGTAAGGAGTAGAGCAGTGATAAAATATAACATAAGTCGGTGAACAATGTTTAAACGATGCGAGGTTGATAGAGACCAGTACTTTTATTGCCTGATGATTTCGAATATTACCGTCGATATAAACCCGATCCCAACGATTGACGTCGTTGGGCAACATAACTGAAGGCGTCTAGTACCCTTTAGATGAAGAATCAAAAGCTAGTCTTATATTAACTGATATATAAGAAGAACCTTTGTTTGATACCTAGAATGTTTGAATCACTCCATTGCCCTTGCATTGATTCGAGTGAAATTTAATGCATTGGTAATTTATACTCCGCAATAATATAAGATGAACAAATATAAGATGTGAGCAAATCATTTTCATTTTTTATTCCTTTTTTATTTTTTTTCATCCAAAATTTTGTTACCTTTCCCTAAAACTAGCTTTTGGCCGTGATTTCACTAACGTGGGTATACAATTAACGTGGCAGGTAGACATAATGTAATATAAATGTTGCGTTTTTTATTGACATGTAATAATAATAATTTTTATTTATATAAATTTAAAGCAGCGAGTTTCATCCCGCAGGCATTGTGCTGTGTCTCTATTTAAAATATCATTTAAAATCGTGAATACCTGTCCAACCCGTTTAGATGTTATTCGATAACAAACATTAAAAAAATAACACCGCATGGCATAATTTTCCCATGCAAATTACCAGACATCGCTGATAATTTTTAATATTAACTAGAATTAAACGCGAGCAAAGAAAGCCAACATCCCTAAAAACTGGTCCAATAAGAAAAGTCTTATACGTTATATAAGTAAGTAATGCAGAGTTTTAGCTAGTTAAATAGAATACAGTTGACGAATGGTCTGTATAATTTGGTTAAGGATGTTAAAACTTGTGATTCTTACAAAATTTTAAATTTTTTTCTCAGCATCATATTAGCGACCAATACATAAAGATTTATATTATTTGTATATGCATATATATATATTGGGTTTTTAAAATATTAGGCAAAAGTTGCAGAAAAACCTTAACAACGATTCTAAATGTCATAAATTAATACTTACGATAATACATGTCCGTCTATGTAATCACATTAGATTTTATTAAATATTTATTGCACTAAAAATTAAATGTTAGAGATGACTCGTGATAAAGTAATTTTCTTTCAAGCGAGGTACAGAAACCACGATGCCGGACACAGATCCTGATTTGACTGATTTTTTTTGTTTCTACCATATTTAGTGTAATATTTTGTATGTGAGATTATTATAATCTCTTTTTCGCTATGTTCATTATTTATCAAGTTATTACAAAATTAACTTAAGACGATTAATATGAACATAGTAAACTCGAACACGCATGACATGTGACTGTTATTAACTCCACGTATGTTTCGATGTCTATACGTGTCTACACAATGTAACGATAATGGGACAGCTTCGATTAATTATTGTCTGATTGTGACGATTTTTTAATTATTTTCTCATTCTGCGAGTCCGGTTGTACGTACAGATTTTTCTTCTTAGCTCTTATACTATTGGGAGAGTGGTCATCATCATAGTGTCAAGTGTCTTGCAGGTAAGTAATAAACCACAGGATATGTCGTCATTCGTCTCTACCACCTGTTTTTTTTTGTATTCTTGTAGGGGAATGTCCATGGCTGCCTTGATACATCTGATCGGTGTTCTGCCACGTGGTGTGTTACTTTTCACTTTAACCTGCACCGCCAGGCGTTCAGATAGCTTCACGAAAATACGCTTGTCAATACAAGGCAATTTAAAGCAAGCTTTTAGTGATATTTATGATATTTATATATATATATATATATATATATATATACATATATATATATATATATATATATATACATACATACATATATATATATATATATATATATATATACACATATATATATATATATATATATATATATATATATATATATATATATATATATATATAGCGCTAGTACGCACGTTCAGCTTACGCAGACGTTATTACGCCCAGCCGTGTAAACTGCATCATCTAGATGACACAGTTTACCTGAAATTTTTACAATTGTTTTGATGTCAAAGTGGACGAGTTATCTGATTTCAAATTCTTGTTACTTTTCGGGAAAGTCTTTATTCGATATATCACTCACCATTCGTCACATTCAAGATATAATTTCTAAAGTATATATGCAATAAAGCTCATTTTCTATTATCCTACTACTCGATTTAATTTTCTTTCACTTTCTTTATTAGATGACGCAATCAACAAGTGTTTTATTTTTAATTTTTCTTAAAAATATAACATGAAAATAATTTTTCATTTGGGTTTTATAACCAAGAAATAATTTATTTCCTAAAATAATATTCACTTATTTCACCGTTTTCTCAACCACAAAGTCCTTTAAACGTATCGTTATCATAAACAGAAACTAGTTTTACCAGCTAATTAATATTACTGAGAAATAATTTCAGAATCGCTCACAATTCATAGCCCTTAATGTATTCGCCGCTCGCTTTGACAATGCTGCGCGACACTTACTTAGCACGCGTGCGCAACAACAGAGCTATATCTAGATAGGAAAATAATATACAAGATCACTACAGCGAATGACAAGATAAGTACGCGAGGGATTTAAATTTTTTTTGTTAATAATAAATGTAGTGCAGTTAAAAATATTCTGTTCGCTCCTTTAATATTCATCCTAATATCTTCAAATTATGAATCCTTTTCCTATAATGCAATTTTCATGTGCTAGAGAAACCTGTACTCACTAGACTTTGCTAACCGACTTTCATTCTTTTTTAATTCGCACAATATTTTAAAAACAAAAAAGTTAATTTCCAAGTGGCCGTTGAAATTTTCTCCAAAGAATTCATCAAACTCGATTTAATCGCCGTTTCCAGGAATAACACCAATTGATTGTAATTAAAATGAAAAACTTCAACAATAAACAATATACAATTGATCTATTAGGGTAACACTGAATTACCTCTTATCCTATGCGGAGGTAAAGTTGATTTTGATATTACGGAGTTCAGTATTAGTATACTAAAGTGTGTTAAATTAAATGTTCATTCATATAACATAAGCTCTTTGTCAGTTCGTACATACTCAATCCAAGTCAAAGGTGAACTACCTTTGACCTATTTATCCATCCCGCAAGAGTGTTGGCATATTTGTTTACATTCCTTAGAAATACCAAATGATATTCTCATGCTTATTCACATCGAGACTTTAAATAACCGGTTAAGTGGATGTCAAATTATTCATATCAAAAGAATTAACTAGCCATTAAGTCTAGAAACTAGCCACTTCACAAGAATTCAAACTATGCATATTCATATACGTATATGAATATGCATAGTTGTATGTCATATACGTATTCATTATTTTACAATAATTTTGTATAAATCAATTTTATCGTAAAAACGTAACAGTTGTAACGAATTCAAGAATTATTTAAACCGTTATTCGCGTTAGGAATATGCATATCATACTATACTGCTAAAATACCTACAAAACCTTTAACGTGTACAAGAGATGTCTGATTTGAAATAAAAATGTATAAATTCTTGAAATAATTTGATGTTAAACCAAATATATTACGTAAACTGTAGTTTACAGACAAACCAGTACAATAAGGGTTGATAACGTTTAATACATATGAAATATTAAATATAATTCTATAGTGGTATACATATACTGGGGTATAATGCTATCCTTAATTCTTCAATCGGCTAATCTATAAACGCAGCCAATCTATATACACAATGATTTTTCAACCTTATTGTACATAACAATATTTGGATATTATCCTTTTGCGTGCAGTAATTTTGACTAACGACGATTATTTATCACATTTATTTAAATATAATGTAGAAATAAATATTTATATTAATAAATATTTTTGTGTTTTTTTGTATGTCCTTCGTAAAATTAAAAAAAAAACGAAACGAGGCTGTGTGTGTATTTTAAAAATGAAGCGGGGACGTGACTGCTAATTTAAAAACGTAGAAAACGTCAGTTTAGCCACATGGCGAGGGAAAATTGTATCGGACACTTGCTCACAATGGCGGCGTGACGCTTCTATTTTGAGGCGCTTCCACGCTCAGCATCAAAAGTATTTTTGAATTCTCTATCTCTCGACCTTTCTTTCAACTAAAGTTTTCAATATTTTTTCTACTGTGAATTAACGTATTTTGGATATTTACGATTTCTTTTTCAGTTAGTAGAATGACATGTAAGTATGCATTAAATACTGATGTTTTATTTAAACATCGTGGTCGCACAACGAAAGCTGAAGTTAGACTAAATCAATTTGCGTCGCTACGCATATTTTCATTCCTCGGATTTGCGTTACGATTGCATTAGCTAATGACTTCAGAGCATAGTCGCTAAACATCTAAGATATCATTTGTTTAATAATTTATCGAATGCAGTATCTGTTACGTATCTATCGTCAATAGCTTCCAAATTATTAAAAAAAACGGTGCGTGTACTTATGTATACGCGTGAGAAGTTATACTTCTTTGGCATCATTAAATAATACATACGGATAGATAACCTCAATTATATTGGAGCACTTGAAAAAGTCTATAAACACATTTTTTTCACTAATATTTACGAAAAGTAAATATATTAATCAAAATATTGAATTAAAATCACTACTGAATATAATTTATCAGCACATATATAAATCGCACTTATATAAAACTAAAACACGTGTGTGAATGTAGACACTAGAAACATGTGGATAAATACTATGAATATGAAAACAGTGAACAGAGGCGACGATGGTGCCAATAGATTTTGTTTCGAGACTCCAACCACTGCAACTTCATACTGTAACTTTTGTGTGACGAATCTTAAAATTTCAATCTCATAATTTTTTCGTAACGCGCCTAAAGAAGTATAACTCCAAAAATGTTGATCAACAATGTTTGTGACCCTCACGTATTAAGCCGTCATCTCGATTTAAAAACGTAAAAGGTATCTATCTATGTAAAATATTTCTGAGACCCTTCTGATTATTCTTTTCAAAAGATAAATAACATGATTTATTAAAAAGTTATTCCGTATTTCTTTTGGATTTATTTAAAAAAAATATTCCACTAAAAAAATCGAGCACGTGATTTTTCTCATCAATATAAATGTAAATATAACTGAGTATTGATTATTAAGTTATTCATAACGTAAGTTAAAATATTTTGTCAGTATTTCAAATGTCGAATTGCTACTTCAAACAGTTTCTGAGAAAAATGAATATAACAATATATGTGATGAACACGCATGTGGAAATGTAAGATTTCTGATTTTTCTTTAAGATGCAGCATCACTTAATTTTTATTCACAACTAAATGAAACTATGTGATGTAGTATTATTTTCACTTTATTTAAATTTTTAACCATGGCCTAGATTTCGTTCATTTTCAGGTGGGCAATTTGTAAAGATTGTTATCATTTGAAGGTGGAAATTTAAAGATTTTCAAATTGCCCACCTGAAGATTTGTTATATAACGAGAGTTGAATTTAAATAAAGTATAAAAAATATTACATCATTTATTTTCATTTTATTGTGAATAAAAATTAAGTGACAATAATTTTTTACAAAATTTATTCCAAATATATTCAATAGATGCACAATCCTTAATATATATATATATATATATATATATATATATATATATATATATATATATATATATATATATATATATATATAAATACTGGACAAACTTAACTGTTACTTCATCACTTGAAAATTATTTGATTCAAAGAGAACAGAATAAAACAACTTAAAAAAACCTTCAAATAATGTGAAGTTGCAAATATTTCAACTAACAAAAGACGTACTGGATATACAAAAAGTGCGTGAAAAATTAAAATTGAAATGGAAACGGGCTAAGTGATACTTGAGAAATCCGCTCCATTTGTTTGTGGTTATTAAATTTTATTTGAGTCTCTTTTGAGCGTATCTTGTTGTTTAGAGGTCTAAGTGTACTATAAATAATAGAATCACTGGTGTCAATAATAGAATCAACTGGTATTTTCTGTACGAAAAGTAAACTATGCTGTAAAACTTTATTTAACAGGTCTGTGAAACTGTATTGTCTTTATTGTACAGGTTTGTAAAAAATCGTTCAGTTACTGGAACAGAATTTTCGTTTAATATTTAACCACAATGGCATTACAACGAGTCAATTAAACTATTTGGAAGTGAAACTTGTTATGGTACGTTTTAGTACGACAAAAGTATATGGGAATATATTGGCGATATCAAAATAGACAAGTGTCCCGACATATCGTCTATGGTCGGGTACCTCTGTGTGTCTTTGGTCATTTTCGCCCGTTATGCGACAGAGCTGAAAATGTCTATGCATTATTTATTTGATGAAGTGTATCGAAATGCGGTCATAATAACTTCATAACAGTGCTGAGTAGATTGTGGATGACTTCACACGAGGTTCATGGTCTTAGAATGGCGTCACAATGTGATAATGGAAATTTCGTAAGGCGAGTAGCAAAACCATCAGATTTGGGCACATTTAATTCATTTTGGCAATATTTTTAGTTTCCCATGACAACTACGGTATACCGATGGTTCCGAAAGATAGTCGCAATAACTTCATAAGGGCAAGGTGCAAATCCAAACATCATGGTGTTTGGGTATGATTAATTATTCTTGACGAGCCATTTTTCTTGACGAGAAAAAAAAATTCACACTTATGTGGTTCATTTCCTCTTTCGACACGACTGATTAATTTTCGTACCTAATATTGTGCTGCGTAGAAATAATGAAAATTCATTCTTGTTTTTATTAAATTTATCTCGTTTTATTATAATCTTCTAAATTGTTTTAATTATATTCAAATATGCATTAAATTTTGCCACGCATCATTAAAATACAACAAATGTCATTGTGAGTCTATCTAATACATTAAACCAAGCTGCCAATTACTATAAAAAAATTGTGGATTTTGGAACTCCCTTTTTGGCAGGTACCATTGAGTATGACTACACAATTTTTCCCTTTATAAAATAAATCTCAAAATAATCTGATTTTCCCCAAATGACTTATTTATCACACAATTTATTTTATAAAATATATTATAACATACATTATATAAATTTATTATACAGTTAATTTGGAAACTGTAATACAAAAATTTAAAAATCAAATATTGTGTTGTAATCTGAAGTTAAAACAAGTACTTGAACAATAATGAAGTAGTTATTATCAGTTTCAAAATCCCTAGTTGGATTTGAAATTAAAGCAATAAAATTATATTATAAACAAACAAATAAAATGTGTAAATTAATTGCTTAGCTGATGCTTTGAAAATATTGTTATGGGCATGTCACTATCAGTAGCATAGACGGCGAATAGAAGTAAATTACGGAGAATTTATTATCCGTTAAGAATTATATTTCAAGAAAAACCTGCGAACCTTAATTCGAGCAATCGAATTACATGATAGGCAAATAAATAAAATGTGAAAGTTAATTTCCTTGCTGGTACTTTGCAAGACCAGATGGTGCGCGCCAGTGTCAATAGCATAAAACCACGAACAGAGATAAATATTAGACTATTATCAGTTTCGAGATTCGTCGCTGAATAGTGCCCAGAAAAACCTGCGAGCTATAATTCAAATTATCAAGTTTTATAAAGAAATAAATAAAATGTAAAAATTATTTTCCGAGCTGATACTTTTCCAGAATAACAAGGCGCACGTCAATGTCAAAAGCGCAAGACCTCGAATAGAGATAAATTACGGACGAGCTGCTCGGAGCGCGGACGCCCTTCGCAAGCTCTTTAAATAAATACGCGGTTCGAAAATATTCAAGGTAGCTGAAAACTACAACTTACTTAACCTAATATAATTAGGTACTAATCTAACTGGATGTTTATGACAGTACACGGTTTTATTAAATGTTTAAATAAATTTAAATTAAAGTTTTGAAATGTAAATTTACAACGAAAGTCAATCTGCATTATTACACTACTGTAGTATCACCAGTATTATCTACTTCGTTATAGATATTTTCTTTATCATTTAAAATATAAGCAAAACTCAACATTGCATGTTACATAAAGTACCTAAAAAACTAAATTTCAGTAAAACTGACCCATGCGTGAGAATAATTTTTACACACATCGTAGTAGTATTAAACTAACATAAATGAGAAAGTCAGTATAGGCAAATAATTACTTTAAATGTTCTTATGTAATATCAGGAAATAAATATTTATTGCCAGAAAATATAATCAAAATAATAAGGAAATTAAAATAACGGTATATAAAATTATTTACACCAAGGATATGAGGAACACTTTTGATTCTCTGTATGCTAACAATGTCGATAAGATTAATATAGATTTCTCATATATCATGAAAAATAATTTCATTCGGAATAATCATTCCATGTGTTGACAATTTTAAAGTCGTTGTGATTCCAAGGAGAATAATTAAAACGGGCACTTATTTGTTTTCTTCAATTGTCCTCTATTACCAATGGAGATTTTAATATTAGTAGGTAAATGAACAATTGATATAATTTATATGAAAAAAAACTGATTAAACACTAATAATCTAGTTTTGAGGCCGCGGCTATTTTTTATTTATTTATTATATTTCATTATTATTTCCTCTTTTAAGTTGGCATTTAATTTTCAATTATTTTTATTTTGCTTTACGTTGGCCTAATTTTATTTATTTTTTTCCAACTGATATTTTGGTAACGTAATTTTACAAGTAACTCTCCGTAAAGAGTCACAAATAATTTCATTCGCGTATTTAACCATCTAAAAATAATATATATGTATATATATATATATTTATATATATATATACATATATATATATATATATATATATATACAGGATGTCCAGTGGCAGATTTCAAAGTTTGAACAAACATAATTTCTGAACGCAATACATAAGAGGGGTGCGGGGGGCATCGTTAGAAGCGCAAGCGGTGCGTATGTTTTAGTAGCCATGGAACAGTGGAGTGGAGAGCACCGCGCTTTTGCGGTCGAGGCGTACATTTCGAGTGGATTTTCGCTGTCTGTAGAACGCCGTCGATTTAATAATCGTTACAGTATTCGTCGATTACTTGATGGACCATCGATCAACCTCATTCAGTCATGGGTAGCAAGGTTCAGAGCTACAGGATCAACATTAAATAGGCCCAGGCCAGGACCTACACCACTGGTAGCCACGGATGAAAATGTCGAGCGTGTTATGGTTTCTGTCGCTGAAAATCCCCGTTTAAGCTCAAGTTCCATCCATATAAAATTCAAATTGTTCAAGATTTACACGATTTAGACTTTGAATTAAGAAAAACTTACGCGTAGGTGATGTTGTTGAGATTTCGTACTGCTACCCGAATGGGCAACATATTCTTTAGTGATGAAGTTCACTTTCACATTGGAGGATATGTGAATAAGCAGAACTTTCGTTACTGGGATGTCCACGATCCAAGACAAATGCATTAAGAGCTTTTACATAAGCCTAAAGTAACAGTCTTGTGTGCCATGTCTGGTGTGCACAGTCTTGTGTGCCATCTGCAATAAGGCCCTATGGCCTTATTTCTTTGAAAATCAACGTGGCCAAACTGTAACTGTGAATTCGGAGAGATATGCCCAGATGTTAAATGACTTTTTCTGAGTAGAACTACAGAATAGTCCATCCTTCAACCAAAACACATGGTTCCAGCAGGACGTGGCCACAGCTCACACTGCTAATGTGTCCATGAATGCAGTTATTTCCAGAAAAAAACATATCCCGAAACGATACCGTGCCGTCGCCACCTAGATCACCCGATTTAAGCCCATGTGACTTTTTCTTATGGGGATACTTAAAATCCGTTATTTACAAAACAAATCCGAGCACTGTGACACAACTTAAAGAAAATATTGGAGCCGAAGTCAGTAGGCTGCCCCAGTCGCTCTGCAAACGCGTTTTTGAAAACATGCGTGATAGACTCGAAGAGTGTGTCAGACTCGATGGCTGCCATTTGGAAAACGTGGTTTATAAAAAATGAAATCCGCATTTGTTGTTATAAAGTTACAATAAACCTACTTTGTATTAGAGGTGTAGTTTTTTTTTACAATTTTTCAAACATTGAAATCTGCCACTGGACACACTGTGTATATATATATATATATATATATATATATATATATAAATATATATATATATATATATATACATATATATATACATATATATATATATATATATATGTACATATATATATATATATATATATATGCAGTATAGATATTTTTAAAATGATATTTTGATAAGCTAATCTTTTTACTGATATTTAATTTGAAAAAGAGTTTTCTTATAGTTTTTTAAGAAAAATTTCAATATTTATGGAAGTTGTAGGATTTGATGTAGTAAATATCCAAATTTTTTTTTTTTATTTTCACGTATGGACTTATCGATACAAATGCATCAAGACCCAATTCAATTATTTTAAAACTTTTATATTTACATTTCAATTAGTGTTCTTACTGGAAATAATAAAAACGTTCACCTCGACAACTAAATCAAAATTTATATCTTAAAATAAAATCGAAATGAACAGTGTATCTACCGAAAATAGCACATAAGGAAATATTATTAAAACATTAATACAATGGATTAATACATCATCCATAAATGAATGTTAATTTGTTACAATAAAGCTAGTTTAATTAATTTTTCAAAATATTTTCTAATCTCGAACTAAAATAAGTGATTTCAAGAAAAATTCCCCTTACAACGACTGCACCATTAAACTTGGCTAAACAATTTGACGTCCACAGTATGTTAAACACATTGAGGCTAATTATCGAACTTTGTAAAATTTTAAATTATACTGGAGAAATAAAATTAAGTCTCGTTACATTTTTCTAAATTATTTGTCCGGCGATTACAATTAAAGTAAAAGTTACATAAAGTAACCAACACGACTACAATCATTTTAAACACCTTTTTTAAATCTGATATCAAAATAATAATTTATGTAAACTAAATATTTTATGAAATAACAGAATGTTTGTGTGTATTGGCGCACGCAATGATAGTTTTCATAGTTAATTTCAACAACGAAAATTATGCAAGATATCCGAACTTGTTTCAAATCAGGTTCATTTGATTGACCTCTTTTAAAATTTATTTTACAAAATTCCATATATTGGTTAAACAATTTTGGGTAGGAAGAATTAAATATCACAAATTACTTTGAATCAGCATTTTATACAAATTTGACTACGAAATATAAAATGACCTCATGAACAATAATTTCATTTCGGTCATTGGATTAATATCAAAAGAAGATGAAACTACGTGATGTAGTATTATTTCTACTTTCTTTAATTTCTTTACTATGACCTAAGTTTCGTTGTATTACACCATCTTCAGGTGGGATATTAGCAAAGATCTTCGCTAATATCCCACCTGAAGATGTAATACAACGAAATCTAGGTAGTGGTAAAGAAATTAAAGAAAGTAGAAATAATACTACATCACGTAGTTTCATTTAATTGTGAATAATGAATTTCTACAAAATTAACGCCAAATGTATTCAATATCAAAAGAAGAATTGGAGGAAATATGGAAAAATATCCTCATCTCCCAACAATAATGAAGCACATTTAAAACATCAGAATTGTATTACGCATACATGCAATTGTATAAACAAATAGGTTTAGAGTTGTATAAATTGTGGTATTGTGATTAACGGACGTCTAAAATAAAATTAAACGATTGGGTAGTTTAACTGCGAACTCCTGAAAACAAATGTTATGTATTTTCACATTTACGAATAAGTTTTAAACCTATAATAGGTTATTCACCCGTACAATTTCTCTACCAAAGAAAATATGCGGTCGTGTAAGAAAATACTTTCATATGAGACTCTGCACACGCCTTAACTCCTATTTTGCTTATTACTTTATAACATAACCTAACCTAACCTAACTCCTATTTTTCCTTTTTCTTTTTAACCGACGATTAACGAGGGACAAAGATGTTTTGTAGTCCTCTAAACAGCATTGTCGCGCGATGACGACGCAGTACTGCTGTTATCTGAGAGTAGATTTTCCAGTTTTAAAGGATTCATTTAAGGGCATTGTAAATTGATGGTCGGAGCTCGCTCTAGGGTTTAGAGCACCTATTCGGCCATTAAATGTCGGGAGCTATTATGTTTGTTTTTTTAGTGCGTTTCGTGGTGTTGTGTTCTTCTTTTCTAATTTATCCTGTGAAAGTGGCAATTATCATTAGGATTTAAAAATATAAAAAATACTTTTCTAAAGAAATATATTCCAAATGAGGAAAGTAAATATTATCGATTTAATATTACGCCAAAATAACATGTTAAAAATAATACACTTACACTGAATTTTAAATTTATTTTTATCTATATGCAGCTTCGATAGAATCAAAAATAAATTTGAAATATGGAATTGAAATATATGAAATATAATTGAAAAATGTATAGATTTTTTAATATCCATGCATATAAATAAAATTACATTCATTTTAATGAAATAAAGAAAATACCTGATATGGTTAGGCGCAAGATAATATTGGATAAAAAGTTGTGCACGGTCACATTGCCAAATTATTTAAAAACAACTTTGAAATGCAGTCCAAGGCGATAAAATCTGTTCAAGAATATTTCTGGATAGAACATTAATTACGGTTCACGGGTTTCGCATTGTAGAATGTTTCTCGGCGTTCTACTTTCCAATGAATTTAAAAGATATTCCATCGATTCCGAGGATAAGCCCCACCGACAGGCGCCCCTACGTAACGCTATCAACTAACTTATAAAAACATAATCTACCACTACATATACATATACAAACACATACACGCAAATGCACCTACATATAAGAATAAATTTATACTCATATACGTATCCTCACACACATGTACGTGCACATCTGCGTATTAGCATGCATAAATACAAATTTGAAATACACACCAGATTGCCTGTTCCATTTCGCTTGTATTTACTGCTGTCTAAGATACCTTAGTCGGATCTCTCATGACAGAACCAGTCCGATACTGGACTTACCATTGGGCTACCTTTAGGAACTAGCCAGCGTTAAGTGTTACGCTTATAACGGCTAAGGCCAAAAGGTTCATTGTATATTTTTCATATTATTACAGTAAATTTTCATTCTTTTGCATTTGAATATGAATGTTTTTCATAATAATTTTGATTGTTTAGGTATATCTGAATTCGGGTAACTCCAAGAATAAATTTCTAATGCAAATCCACATTTCCTAAAGAAAGCGATTAAATATTTCCACTACTTTTGGCTAACTAAATTACCGGCGAGATTCAAATTATACATATATCTGATCGAAACTTGTTTACCAGCTTCTGCAGGCTTTCTTACTTTTCTCCTCCTTTTTCCCGCTCTATCTTTTTTACTTCTTGCACTACATTAGCTAGGGAGGCAATTTTTTTTATCGTTTCAATTTCGGGAAGTTTTCCATTGACTTATCTGATCAAACCCAAAGTTACACATTTTAAAGGTACGCATTTAAATATGAAGTATATTCTTGCAGAAATTAAAATGTTAGAAGGAAATCCACCTGCATACTTATTATTTGCTCTAGCTACGTGCAAATATTATTGTATTTGGCATTTTTAGTATAGAAATGACAATGAGTATTTAGTTTTTATAATAATCATTACTGTTGAACGAACTTAATGTTTTTAGTTAAATGGTGCGATAGATGACATTTTACTTTTTATCTGAGAATTTGTGCAAATTGTTTTGGAGATTTTTTTGTATATATTACATTTATTCATATCTTGGGGTAATTCCTCTAAGAGATGCCATTTAAACCTGATGAAATGTTACAAGAAACAGGTCAACTTCGTGATTATTAAATTAAAAATTGCACGCACTACAATTAATTGCACAAGACTGATTCGTACTACTTACCATTTACGAGCTATCTAGATTATTTAAAAAAAATTATCTATCTATTTAAAAAAAATTATTTTCTTCAAATATCTTTAAATTTTTAAATTATTTTTATTATTTTCTTAAATATTAAGGTTACACTAAATAAGTCACCTTTGCGATTTTTAAGTAAACAATTGTATGAACTACCATTTCCCATACAAGATTAGTTTCCTGTCTACAATTTAAGAACCCTTTAGGCATTAAAGTTTTCAAAAATTTTCTTTTTTTTTTAATTGTTTCGCAAACATTAAAATCTGAACGTATAATAAAATTATAACCAAGTGAATTTTGTACATTGAAAATATTTAAAAAAAGGGATTTGTTTAGATATAGGATGACAATAGAAGCCAGAAATTTTTTTTTACAATTTTTGTCTGTATATATGTTAATTTGAGCGGATATCACGCAAAATATACTGGATAAATTTTGATGAAATTTAGTACGGTGATAGTATATATACCCAGGAGTAAGATATAAAAGAAAAAGTTATTTCCTTAATTACATGCGAACGAAGTCGTATGTTCCTTAATCTTTCATTAGTCTAACAAAGTATCGTAGAAATAAATTTTTGGAAACACTTACTAGGTAAATATATTACGTTCGTCAGACTTTCAGAATTTAAGATTTCGATCAAACTATGTTTTAAAATTACTATATTTTATTTCTGTATAAATATAGAATAAGTAAGTACAGAACCAAACATTTTTAAACAACTTAAAATTTAAATAATGACTCCTAATTGTAAGTGTTATACCTCTGTCCGTGTCTTCCTGCATATCACAGGCTTTTTTCTAAGAAGATATTTACTCAGAAATTTAGTACAATTTCCGGAAGTGGTAGCCCATTTCAACACGTTGTGTACTAAAAGTTACATTTTGATTTTAGGTAAAAGTTTTGGGGATGGCAGAGGAGGTGAACCTTTATTATCAAATCATCGTAATTTGTTTCAAATTAAAGTTTACTAGAAGGCAAATAATCTAAAACCAACCAAGGCAACTGATAACAAAAACATAACAAACCTTAAAACTTCCCCAGGCCGACTGGTCATCGTGGGGAAAAGAGACCACAACCTTCCTACAAAAGAAGAAGACAAAGATAAACTGTACCTCAATCATAAGCACAAAGAATCAAAAATTTACGTCGCAGCTTTAAATATCCGTAACTTAAGAGAAGAAGAGGATATAACAGAACTAATGTGTGCGCTAGAACAAATCAAATGGGATATTTTAGGACTCAGCGAAGTCAGGCGAATGGGGGAAAATATATTAATACATCCAGATTATTTACTTTTTTACATAGGGGAGACCCCAGACCCAATACGGGGCAGGATTTACTATCAAAAAACAAATAGCAGAGTATGTAGAAGGATTTGTCGGAGTCTCGGAACGCATTGCAATAATAAATCTAAAACTACCAGGATACAAAACTCCCCGGTCTATTGTGCAAATATATTCACCTACAGAACAAGCCAAAGAGGAAACTATAAACAAATTTTACCAAGATCTGAATAAAGCAATCATAGAGCAATGCCACAAAATGTAATAGTACTGGGAGATTTTAACGGTCAAATTGGTGAAAGATACCTCGGAGAAGAGAGTGTACAAGAAAAATAAAAAGAACATGTGGACATGGATATCGCCGGATGGGAAGATTAAAAATGAAATGGATTTCATAATGACCAACAAAACCAGATATTTCACAAACTGTGACGTAATCAAGTATCTAAATTTCAACACTGATCATAAATTAATAAGAACAGAATTAACGGCAAAACAACCAAATACCAGACCTAGACAATATACAGAATATGGAAATCCTAAAAACCTCAATATAGAACAAATTACAACTGCTTTACAAGAGACATATACAAATTTCGAGAATTTAACAAAAAAACTAAGAACTCAAGAAAAATATAACTGGATTGAGGACACTATACAATCGCAAACTAAGTTAGCTAGGAACACGAATAATGAATCAAAGAAATACTTAACATCCAATACTGTTAATCTACTGGAAGAAAGAAACCGTATGATTAATACAAGAGATACTTCAGGTAGAAGAAAACAGTTAACAAAAAATAGCAAAGAAATAAAGTATAGCATATGAAAGGACCGGAAACAACACAGAATGAAAACTATTGAAAAGTGTATTGAGAAAACAGGAGGAATTAAAAAAGCGTATAGAGAATTACGGAACAAAGATTGGATAGTAAAATTAAAAAACGATAAAGAGGAATGGAATCATCGATACTCTGCATAGCAACAACGTACTATACGAAACTGAATGCAAGCAACATCATAAACGAGATAGTTGATCTAGAAGAAATCTCCGACGTCCCTAGAATTATCACACCAGAAGTAAAAAAGCTATTGAAACCCAGAACGTAGACAAAACACCAGGACCCGACGGAATTAGTAACGAAATCTTAAAGCAAGGTAAAGAGGTGTGCATACCTATCCTTACAGATATATTTAACGATATCATTAACACAGAAATCATTCCACACCAGTGGTTAGAATCTAACATCATTCTATTATACAAAAAAGGTGATAAATACGATATTGGGAACTATCGCCCTATAAGTCTTATGTCAAACTTGTGTAGGATATTTCCTAAAATAATATTGAAACGGATAGAAGGTACACTAGAGGAACACCAACCTATAGAGCAAGCAGGATTTCGTAAAGGCTACTCAGTTATCGACCACATTCACGTAGTACGCCAAACTCTAGAGAAGTGTAACGAATATAACCTAATATACTATATCGCGTTTATCCACTATAGTAAAGCGTTTGATTCCTTAATTCATGCAAATATATGGGAGGCATTAAAAGAACAAGGAATTGAGTAAAAATATATAAGATTAATAAGAAACGTCTATAGTCATAGCACAGCAAAGATACAGTTGAAGAAGAAAAGCTCATCATTTACAGGGGTACTGGAACAAATTTACAGGAAATTTAATTGGAAACAGTTTGGTATTAATATTAACGGGACAGTGCTGACGCACTTGAGATTTGCAGATGACATTGTGCTATTTGCCAAAACCTCAGATGATATAAGTAGAATGATAAGGGAACTTGCGACGGAAAGGGATAAGGTAGGTTTAAAACTGAATCCAGAAAAAACAAGAATAATGACAAACGGAATTAAAAGTACAATACAACTAGAACATAAGGAAATACACTACACAGACGAATATATATATTTGGGGCAGCTCATAACTCAACAAGAGCCTATGCAAAAATAAGTTACGAGATGAATTAATAATGGCTGGAAGAGGTACTGGGGGCTAAAAGAAGCTATGAAAGACAAAAAACTATACATAAATATGAAAAGCAAATTATTGAATACATGTATATTACCCGTTCTCATATACGGCTGCCAATCGTGGACTCTAACTCGGGACTTGACAAGCAAGTTGGCAACCTGCCAGTACTCAATGTAAAGAAGTATGCTCAACGTGAAGAAATCTGATAGATTAGAAAATAAAGTGATCATAAACAAGACAAATGCCGTTGATATTACTGGAAAAATTAAAAGTCTTAAATGGAGATCGGCAGGGCACATGATGAGAGGTCAAGACAAATGGAGCAAAAGAGTGACTGTGTGATACCCTAGAGAGGGCAAGCGATCGAGAGGCAGACCTCAGAAAAGATGGTATGACAACATCAGACAAGTGGCAGGAATGACGTGGAATAGAATAGCTCATGATCGAACAGAATGGAAAAGGTTGGAAGAGACCTTTGCCGACTGGCAAACGAATTCACAGAAAATAAAGAAACAGGAAATATTAAATTAATAAGATAGGATTATTTTATGTTATACTTTCTTTAATTTTAAGTTTTGTTATATAAAATTGTATAATAGATCCGAATAAAAGGGCTATATTATTATTATTAGAAGGCAAATTCAAAAACATTTAATTTATAGTTTAAAGTAATTCTTTTTTAATAAAATTTCCAACGATCTCTTCCTTCAAAACTCATAGGTCAAAAAATTACCCGAAACTCATCTTGTACCCAAATTTATAGCAATCAATAGACTGTATATTTAATGTCAGTTTTCCTAGATTAACGAAAGGATAAACCGGGAATATTTTTAAGATACTTATAACTAACCCTTTCAAACGATACACCGCAATATGGAACTTGCCAATATAAATTAACTTACCTATTGTTAACTATTATTGAGACGACACAAAAAAATTGAGACAAGTGAAATATAGATACAACTTTGGAATAAAATTTGGCGAACTTTTCTAGTGGTTCTACATTATGCGGTTAAATTTCAAAGTAACTCCCCGCACTGTGTTTGGAATGAAATGTCAAGCATTAGTAGAATTCGCACTACGTTGTTTCTGTATATATTTATGCAAATGTAAAAGTTAAAAGTAGATAGTGCTTCTATTAAACTATGCCTGATATATTTTCCACAAGCATTAAGTCGCGCATACCATTTTATTTTTCTTGAAAAATTTAGTTTTTCTTTACAAGAAAGTTCTTTTTATAATAATGATGGAAGTGTTGGAAGTTGAAAATATTGGAACTTAAATACTGGAAATACACCGCTAAAAATAATATATTTACATTTATGAACACATGCAAATGATTATTCGTCTATTCGTCTGGAATTAAAAAAAGACCTTTTTTTAATAAATCCAAAAGTAAGTGGTTCACTATTTGTACATTTGGTATAGGGACATCTTCTATTATCAGTAGAATGTCATTAATTTTCCGAATGCCATTATTCACGCAAACTGCATCTAATGAACGCAAAAACATGGGCCACATCTGGTCCAAGCTCAATTGCAATCAAAGCGAATAAAATGCAAGCGGGCGCGCTAACGCTGAAAACATGATGGGACATGAAACGCAATCGCTAATATGCAATCCAATTCGCACAGCTTCCGCTGGAAACCACTATGCGACCGCAGCGCAACCTAAAGGCAAACAAAAGCCTGTTGTAAGTTGTAAAGCATTATCGAATTTGTTTCCCGCAGTGAACGAAAAATAAAAAGAATCATTTAAATTAAATGTTGTGCTGATAAAGTTTTGTTATTGCAAAAATAATGCGGTCCTTGGGTCGTCAGCCGCAAATAAACTTTTAACTTTTAATAATAAATGTTATTATAATTTAAAACTTGTAATAAGCTTTAGATAAATTCACTTTCTAAATGTTTAATCAATATTCATAATACATTTGATCGACGACTCGTTCCATTGTGTTAATTCTCTTAACTCTACTTACAAATTCAACGAGCGTAATAGAAATCAATAAAGGCTACCTTTAAAGGTAATTTTTTTACTAAATATAAAGAGAGATAACTTTAGAAACAAACATCTTCTTAAATAGAACTTTCTGCTTGTTAGAGAATATGACGTTATGAAATTTAACCCGAGTTCATCCTGATGTTTATTAGCTGACAGTAAACGTAACGGAAGACAAATATATACTAACTTTTATTTACGACTTCGCTCGCATCCCATTACATAATTTATTGAAATGGTTATATAACTTATATTATTTAGAAGAAAACAATATTGGCGATATTTAGCAATATCCAAATATGTAAACTAAAACATAAATATATGGAATGTAAATTATCACGCGTTTCATTGGAAACCTTTAAGAATGTCGTCCAGAGGCTATGTAAGTTGAACTTTATTGTTTCTAAAGATTCATTGCTTAATTGAATGATAAATGTAAATAGAACTAATGCAGAACCCGATGAAATGAAAATTTTATATGTTATTTACGTTTATTGTTAGGTTATTAATAAGGTGGGTTTCATAAAATTTCTTTTTGTAATTGAGACGAGATGAAGTAACAAACAAAAGCCATGAGCTAAGTAAAGAAAATGACCCTGTGATTGGACTTTATAAATAAACTGAGGCTATAAGCCTGTAGATATCAGAAAAGAAATAAAGAAAGTAGTTGTTAGCATTTTTCACCAGAGGAAAACTTAATTAATTTTCATTGTAATTCTGCAAATTAACGTAACACCTCGCAAAACATGACACAAAGAATTTCATTCAAATATGCCGAATTAATCCTGAATAGTAAATGTACGTATATAACATATACGTTTAATTGAAAACAAAGTCCTTTTTAAAGTTGATTAAACTATGTTCAGTGTACTTGTATTTATGTTAAATTCACAGAATAACGTAACATTACACGCGTAAAAAAATAGGGAATGGGAAGCCAGGCGTCATGTGTCAACCGGAAGTTGTACCGGCGGGATCGGTATGCGATGTCCCCAAATACGCTTAGAATTCAATAGTGAGCGAAAGCGGAAGGAATTTTAATCAGCGGTATCCACGAGACCTGGGCCGTAATTAGTTTTGTATCGACTGTCCTCTAACTCACTTTATCACATCACTCTACCCATCGTTATTGGGTGCATTTACGTTGTTACTTCATGACGGTGTGTTATTTTATATTTAAAGCCCATATTCACCGATATAGAAAGGAGAAAAGTGAACTTTGGATTTCTGAACACTAAGCGTATGCATTCGAATATCAACGCAATAACAGCGGACTAATTAGGTGAATTTTATTGATGATGGTTAAAACAACTTCTTACGTACGTGCTACTGAAGGGAGACAGGCTATACCTGGCGTTAATGATAATTAATTAATCTATATTTTAATTGTAACATCGCCAACTAAGGACGATGTACATAAATACTTTAAAAATATTAACACAGACAAATAAATAGATTTCCTTTATGTGCTGATGTGTAGTTATGTCAGATTGACAAGTAATAAGCTAGCCACTTTATCCAGCTATTTCTGCAATCTCATGGAAATGTCTCGAACATCTCTAGTAGATTATATAAAGAGCGTGGCCTTTGATATCCTGCTCACTTAGAAACTCATTTTCAGCGAATAAAGAAGAACTAGAAATGACTATTTCATTAAGAGGGGTTAGTGCGATTTTACTTCACGTATTCCGTTTAGGTTGAAAAGCAAAACTCACTAATATAGGTGAAGGTATAAGCTTCTATGATCCAGCCAAACATTGGTTTCAAAGATGTAAAAAAGGAAATTTTAACCCTGTTTCATAGCGTTTTTTATAATAAATATATAAAAATTAAAAAGTTTTACTGAAACAAAATTTAGGTTAATTTACACGACCTCTTAGAACTACTCTTATACTACAATAAACAAAAATTTACTGCTGAATTTAAAATTGAGAAATAATTGGAAGTATTTTATTTGGATATTACATTAAATACCTTTTCCACTTCAAAGGAGGGCCGATTTGTATAGAAACACTGAGTATCCATAGTATTAATTATTGGTCTTCACCAGTTATTGATCTTATTAAAGGAGTACCTTATTCTCCACCATATTTTCCAGACATCCTGTCCCCCAACTATCACATGTTTTGCTCGCTGTCTACTTATTTAAGGAATAAGGAGGTTAGAGATTTCCGTTTACACTTATATGCGTATAGATATTTGAAGGTATGTAGTGTCTAGATTAAAATGTTTTAAAATAGTGATAGTGTTTTTATAATGTATAATATAGCCTGTTAAATTATTCATGGACGTAAAAACATAGTGAATATTTTAGTCTATGAGATATAGAATCATTGCTATAGTTTTCCACAAACTTGATACAGCAGAAACACTGACATATTTTAATTAATTCTCTCCCTACGTCAGTCATTTACTTACTCATACATTCGATGTTATAATAATGATATTTTATTATGAAATTTCATCGATTGTGATAGTGTATTAAATTTACATTATAAGGTCCTGCTTTCACAAATAATACCTTTCTGCTCAAAGTCCATGCATTTTGAACAGTTTTAAAAGTTATGATTACGTAATATCCATATCATAATTAATTATATTATCCGTTATGCTCTTCTTTACGTATTAAAGCGTAAATTCCTATATTATTATAATGAACACGCAAACTTGATTTATCTCATAAATAATTCAAAACTTAAACGCAAAGAATACTTGGGTTGTATTTATTGATTGACTAAATGCTGATGTAAAAACTAACATTAGCTTTATCTAATATTATAAAACTGATTGCAATGCAATATTAAATAACAGTCAATAAATACAATAAAAACTTGTCATAATGTTCGATTAACATATTTCGGACAATCAACTAATCGAATCAGTTGATTGTCCGAAATATGTTCAGTACTGCTTCAATCACACGCTATCCCTTCGCAACAACGTGCATTAATATACACTACACGAGGCTGCTATTTACGCGCACCGCAGGCGACCGACTTTTTATATGATTAATCGACGACAGGCCACTGCCGACTTTTGTGGTAGAAAGTCGGTGGCCGTCTTTCCATTATCTCTACGCCGTACGTTTAGAGTCCCACGCCGCCAACTGAACGTTTTTCGTAACCGTCAACCCTTTAATATTTGTATGTTTTATCTCTTTTCCGCTAGCGCATTTCCACTCGTAATGTTCGGATCGGTGAGAGTAGGCTAAAATATCTCCGATCTTTTGTAGGACCGATTTTGGTAGGGGGTTTGCATTAAAGTATTAAATTATATATATCCTACTTTTTCCGTACATTTTATTCGTCTTCACTGCACGTCCTTAATAACATTATAATTAATGAAACAAGAAAGGCAATTCGAAGATTCTTGCATCGTAATTGACGCTATAAATTGTGGCGAACATAACTAAATTTAATTCGAGCATCTTTGAAACCGCAGAATGGTACGATCGGCGGCGGAATGTGATTGTCAATATTAATTCCTGGGATACGCGTATTTACGATGCCTCGCCTTCCAACTTTTTTAATTAAGCCCGTTCGACAGCGCGCGCTACTCGGAGCGGATGCAATCAGCGCCGCGCGTGCGATCAGCTCACGGTGCCGGTGGCGTCGATCGCGGCCGTTTACCAATTAACATCAACCGCGTCTGTTGCGGTCGCAGTACGACATATTTGCACGTGCTTAAAAATTATACTCTCTACTGATAAACAAAGCGGAAAATTTCCTTTGTTTATTTGTCTGCTCATACTAATCTTTGGAACAGCCCGTCCAATTTAAAAAAATGTATTTAGGATGCCTATACTTTACGCAATATTGTAGTTATATCATTGTGCTGCAATTAATACGTAGCAGATCAGAGATAAATTGAGATTGATTAAATCAGATATAACCGTCGATATCCGACGATAGACCCCACAATCAATGTCGTTAGGCAAAATGAGCTAAGGCCTTTAGTGACGACTGGGTAGAGATCGCGGAAAACAGCCAGTCCGTAAATACGAAAGTCTGAATATTTCTTCATTTCCTATAATATTTATCATTGACTTTTATATATTACACAAAATTCAATAATAAACAGTGAAGGAAACAAACAAATATTAAGAATTATGTATTAGAATATTATTTAAAACCATTGCGGTTGAATTATTTCGAGTGAAATTTATTTTCTGATTTCAAAGTATAAATTATTACTTTGAAAGCAGCAATATAATGCAAAACATTGTCTTTTTAAAGCGTAAATTCCTATATTATAATAATGAATACGCAAACTTGATTGAGTATTATAATACTTAAATTTTTTAATTTAAATTTAGAACACTGAGTTTTATCCTGCAGGCTCTATGCTGTCTATCATTTGAAATGTAACCTATATATCAATTAGAATCATAAGTTATGTAAGTAAGTATCTCAGTTTGAAATGTAACCTATATATCAATTAGAATCATAAATCCCTGCCCATCCGTTTAGGATTTATACAATAACAAACATCAAAATACGCACATCATAATATTACTCTCCCATGAAAAATTACCAGAAATCGCTGGTATTTTTTTTCATCAAATAAAATAAACACAAAAAGAAAAAGCCAACGTCGGTAAAAAGTGACCTAAGAAAAATCTCATAAGTTTTTAATCACACGGTATTTCTTTCATATAAGTAGAACACAAATATGTTATGATCTATTAATTAAAGTGTTCAAAAATTGGTACTTTTATAACATGGTGAAGTTATTTTCATAGCTTTTTGTGAACGATGAATACCACTGCAAATAAATTAAAAAAAATTAAAATATACATATATATATATATATATATATAAATATATATATATATATATACATATATATATATACATATATATACATATATATATATATATATATATATATATATATATATATATATATATATATATATTACATGTTTAAAAGACCGACCAATTGCAAATCGGGTTTACTTTGGGTCTTTGAATATAAATTCTTCACACTTTGGTAGAAAGATCACCATCAGCCAGAAGATGTCCATTGCTGAACATAGACCTCCCCCATAGATTGTACTAAGGCCGATCCTGCGTCGCTTGCGTGTAACGGATTCCAACTATCTTTTCAAGGTCATGTCTCCATCTACCTATTAGAGCCATCCCATTCTCCATCATTTAAAAATACTTCTTCTCCAACGCTTGGTCGACATCGCACCATATGGTCAGCCCATCGTTACTTCAGCCTGCCAATCCTACGAGCTACTCGTATGTCGATAATCATTGTTCTCCCACGAATTTCTTCTACGGGTCATATTTCGTAGAGAAATACCGAGCGTAGGCCCTTTCCGTAGCTCGCTCAGTGACTTGGAGTCTTTTTACGAGGCCAATAGTAAAGATCGCGTGTCACTAATGTATGTCACCGCTGGTAACATATACTAGTTAAAGTCTTTGGGTTTCAGATACTGCGCAATTTCAGGCGAGAAGGTACTATGGATAGATATATTTTTATTTTAAAGAGTATTGTATATTAAATCAAAACTAAAAGGATAATTGAAAAATAAGTCAAAAGTATTCAATTGCAATAATTTTTTCGTTGAATATTTTTAAAAATCCACTCGTAATCTACTCAACGAGCGCTCTAATTACACACCACATACTAAAGTGAAAAAGTGAAAAAAAAAAATTTCTGTAAACTTTTAACAACTACCTTTATATACATATAATACTATCGAAAAAATGTATAATTTGACAGCTTTGCTAAATTTTGCATTTACTTTATACGAGTCTGTCATTTCTTAAAATATATTTATTCGATCCATTATTCTGGATAATAAAAGGAAATGGATAAATATTAATAATTTTTTAAAATAAGTAAACTTTCTTAGTTTGTTATATTTATTACAATGAGATGAATAATTAGAATTATGAAAAAAATATCAACCACTTCGCGGATCGTCATCTGGTCTTTTTAGAGATATTTAATTTCAAAAAGGGTTTTTGGTAGTTTCTGAAAATTTATTTTTATGAAAGTAGTAATATTTAATTTGGTAAAGGTGTTAAAATCGTTTCATTTCGTTCATTCACATTTACTAAAAAGGTTTTACGTCCAGAGTTAGGAGTAGAAACATATGGTAAGGAATAAATCCAGTGAAAACATCTGGTGAGGAAAACTGCAGAGTTCGTAGTTTTTTTATAAATTATGAGAAATAAATGTGGTCAATAAAATAATTTTATAACCGAAATTCAAATATGTGATCGACTTAAACTCACTAAATTCTGACAAAGCAATCAAAAACACAAATAAAACACTAAAAACGAAATCGACTTAATTTCATCGCCATTGACATTTTCGATACATTTTCATATGAGGATAACAAAAGTTCATTAGAAATGAAATTATAAAAACATATTCTATGAAATAAATGATTAAAGGTATAACAAACTTCTCTAAAATAACGTTTTAAATAGTTTTAATGAAAAAATAAGCCCAAAAGTTGAATTAAAACATAACTCGGTAATTGGGAAATAGTCCATTATTTATGATATTATACTTTTATTACTGGCAATTAACTCACTAATCCGATGAAAAGTTTATATTAGGAGAATGGCACTGAAAGTATCTAGAACCGACCATTAGTAATAATGGCAACAAAAAAATTAATTAAAATTTTTAAAATCAAAGCCTTTATTAGTACTAAAATGGGGTATTTTGCTTTAATTTTTGTGTTAAATTCGAGGCAATTTTTAAAATATGTGGGCAGTATAAATTTAACACCAGAGAATTTTCGTTGGAAGATTTTTTTTATGAATTTCGTTATGGTTTCAATCAATAACAAATTTAAGATTGACTTCGTTTGGCATTTTATGATAAAAACGCGCTATTTTCCACAATGGTTATAACTAATTCCAGAATGGTTGCACCAATCTCAGTGGTGATCTGCGTGGAGGATATTTCTTAACAGCGACACCTGAGGATAATTTCAAAAGGACGACGTACTGGAAAAGGTCGTTTTAGGGACGTATATAGAAGAGTAGGCTGACTGTTTCTCTCGGGAGTCCCAGCGAATGTTAAAACACATAAAGGGACAAACAGATTTACAACTTTTTGATTATTTTCAGTGATAATTCTTATTATAAGTTTTTAAAATATCCCTACAGAAATAAAAAATATAAATACTAGTAAAAGAAAGTCTGTCATGGCGCAAATTGCAGTAAATTTAGAGTGCGATTGTACGCATAGAATATTCTGTGAATAATACAAATTGAAAACTTGATTAATTTTATTGACTTTGTAGTTTTTCCTAGTCCGTGTTTTAATATAATTTCCTCGGCACAACCGACATTTTCTTCAATAATAGCTTCCAGCAACATATTTAAAGAGAACGTTTCATTTAACATCTTTAGAATTAAGTTACTTTCTTAGTAGATTCCAAATTTGCCTAACTAGGTCTAGATACTAATTAAAATATAGACTGTCCGTTAATAGCTTTTAGGTCTCAATCGATTTTTGGGATTTCCTTTGTTTAGTCAAGAGTTTAATAACTTTCTGATGCCATAGTTTCTTCATTATCCTAATATATCATTATTATACCCAGCAAAACTTATCATTCTATAATTACGAACCTTGGTATTTAAAATGATATTGAGTATACTTATCGGAATTAATAACGAAGTTCCCTTTAATAGCTATTAACAATACCAATTCCTTCAATGGATCTTTGCATGAATATTAATAATAATTTCATTGGATCAGCTATATGTTCTTAACACACATAGCTGATCCAATGAAATGATTATTGCAAAGATCGTAAAAGAACCGAATTAAATTATGTCACGTAAAATAAAATTAAAATAAATAATATTTCACATGATAATAGAACATACGGAAGTCAATATAATTAAATTGGATTAAAGTATCATTAAAAGACAAATAATGGAATCGAATTACTTTTAAAAGGGTAATGTGCTTAAAACCAAGAAACTAGAAGTGAAAATGATGTTGTGCACATTAAATTAATCAAATTTTGTACACTGCAACACAAAATAATACCATAATAAGTATGATATATTAGTAGACATAAAAACATTCAGCTGATTTATACAATTGAAAAAATAAACAATGTAATAAATAAATATATTTTTCTTAATAAAAAATAGTCTTCATCAAAAACATGGAATTTAAATACTGGGTTTACCCCGAGCGCGGGAGAGATGGAGCATGTAATATATTTAGATGTGTATATCTCATTCACTCGACTAATCTCTCGTATGGCTATACTCGGCTTATTCGCAGCTTTTATCCGACCGCAGACAATACTATAGTCACTCTCTTGAAGTTACTCTCATTCGGCCGTACTGGATTTACCGCTGAGTATATCCAAAGCCAGACTTGTGAAGTAACGCAAACTTGCAATTTTTTTTCGATGAGAAATTATATTAGGTGAGCTCAAAGAAGTTTTCATTTCAAGAATGTTGAATAACTTTACAATCTTGCACTTGCACTGAAATTACTTATAAATTATAAGTCTTTTTTAAAGTTTCATAATGCCACTTGGCCAAATAATTTGACATCAAAAGTATTTTTAAATCACTGAACATAATTAGTTAATTTATTAATTTTAAAAACTGTCCTTTTTTAAATATTTTTTTGTTTAATCCGGAGTTTGTATTTGAATAATAGTTTATACAATAACGTTTTATATAATCACAAAGTGTTTATACGGGTAAAATTTAGTACGACACAAATAAGAGTAGTTTTCCATAATTACTTAATGAAACTAACTTGCGAAAGATATCGACATTAATTTCAAATGAACATATTTACAAAGACTTGTTTCATATTTATTTCACAATATTCTACAGAGATTTAAAATTGTGGGAGTTACAAGTTACAAATTAGGTTAAAAACGTTTTTTTGCAAAGGATATTTTCAAATGTAACATTACCTGAAGGATGTTAATGTGATTTCAATTATTGGATAAGTATTCAATGAAGCTTTACGGGAGGAGTTGCATAAAAAAATCATATTCATTTTACAAATAAAATTAATATGATTTTAAAATCGTCTCGATTTTAAAATTTTAAATCCTAGTAAATTTACAAACATATATTATTATTTTGTCTGTATCTACGTGCAATTTTAAGTGGATTAGTTTACAAATGTATAATTTTTCAAACTTTTGTGAAATGACGAAAAAAAGAGAATGAAATGAGTTCGTACTTTGACTGCGAATGGCTAAGAACCAACATTGTATGTTATTATGCCCATATATACATACTAATCCTACTATATATACCTATATAAATATCTAAGCGGCTGTTTTCCTGTCTTTCTCTACCAAACAAAATATGCGACCGTGTAAGAAAACATTTTCACAAAGGACTCTGCGCAAGCCCTAACTCCAATTTTTACCATCAGCTCAATCGGTCGGTTTTGCTTCCTTCGTTTTAAGCGAAGATTAAAAAGTGACAGGAAGTTTTTGTAGTCGTCTAAAAGCATTGTCATGCGATGACGTCGCGGTGCTGCAGCTATCTGAGGGAGAGATTGCGGTTTGAAATGGTTCGTTTAAGGGCGTCGTAAATTGACGGCCACAGCTTGCGGTTGGGTTTAGAGCGCTTATCCCACCATACAATTATGGTCGTTGTTATGTTTGTTCTTTAGTGCGCTTTGTGGTGTTGTGCCTTTGTTTTATAATTTATCCTATGAGAATTGTAAGAAAAGTTCTTGTCGTTTTTTATCATTACGATTTAAATATCGTTTCAGAAACATATTTCCAAGGAACCATATTCAAAATTCAGAAGTTTAAACTAATGTACTTCTGTTTCATTTTTAATTTAACTTTGTTATATGGCAGCTGCGCCAGCAATATTAAACTTTAGCACCATAATTAATTCTTCGAGCACCAAAATTAATTAACTGGAAAATTTTGATGGAATATATGAAATATAATTTAAGTATACAGGCTTTGCATTATTCACGCCTATAAATATCATCACAAATATTTGAATTTCTTTTTAATAAAGTAACACAAACATTTGGCCATATAATGTAGCTACGCAAATATGAATACGATTTGTAAATGGCATAGACGTTTCTTAGATAATATGAAAATATAGGGAAAAATGCTGAGACGTTAAGTTTCACATTGCGTTACATAATTACATTGCAAATACTGAAAGATTACATACAAATGCAGAGGAAGGTTTTATGAAAGAATACCTGTTGACAGATAAATAATTTAATTTCATACATATAAATGTGTGTACATGTTTGTGTATGTATATGTGTAGACGGACAAATCCGTATTGATAAAGGTATTCTCACACACATATACGTACATACCTTTGAGGAAGTACAAATATACATATACATATATATATATATATATATATATATATATATATATATATATATATATATATATATATATATAACAAATACATACAACTGTATATAATATATATATATATATATATATATACAACTGGCCTGTTTCATTCATTCCTGGTTCCATTTTGTTCATAGTTAAATATTTTTCAATAACTTGTCGTTAAGATACCTTACTAGGATATGACATGATTGAATCAGTTCCACAATAATGACTCACTATTTGGCTACCTTCAGCCGAAGTTAATTTTGTCGTTTATAGCGATTATGTCTTTAGACCTAAAAGTATACTACGCACTGAGCGTTGTATTCTTTTCATATCAATTTAAACAACAATTTCAGTTTTTAGGCCTATATAAACTCATAGATCTACATAAATAAATCGCTAACACGTAACAGGTACCATGTAGCAATAAAATATTAAGCTAAATACGATATATTTGCGATTAATATATTAAAAATAATATACAATACAATTTTCTGTACAGAGCTATTCTGTGCAACCTATCATTTACAAGTTTTATGGCAATATGTTGATCATATATCGACATTAATAATATATTCAAAAATTAAATTAAGTTAACTGAGCATTAAAAACTTATATTTTTGGATAAATTTGTTCGCTATAGATTGTACGTTCGTTAGAAATAAAAAGATACTTGTCAAGCTACATTTTAATTTGGTGTAATTAAATATAGAATAGAATATATAATAATATTACTTGTACACTTGAAGTTGATTGAAATTGACTTGATTTTGAAAGAAAATTTTAGCCATGGGTGATGAGGTGCATGTTTCCTTTTCATAATTATGAATTTGGTTTGGACTCTAAAATTTATTAGAAAATTAAAACAAGAATACTCAATTTATTTTTCTCCTAGCAGAGTCTTAAAAAATCTTTATCATCAAAAATCATTAGTCAAAATAAATTGAAAATATTATAATCCAAAATAGTTCCTTTTTATGTAAACAATTTATTTATTTACTCAAATATGACCAACAATATTGATTACGATACGATAAGACGACAAAAACTTATTTGCATAACTGCAAGTAAATTTTTATCGTCATATCGCATATATTTTCATAACTAAAATTTTACCGCAAAGAAATATAATACATCCAAAAATCTAAATTAGACACGTTACCTTCCTAATACCGAATTTTATCCACGTTACCTACGTAATAACGCAAATTCTGTCACGTTATTGACCTAAAAGCTTAAACTCTGTTCATGTCATATAATTGGTAATAAATTTTAGTCGCGTTGCCCCCCTAATAACGTAAATTTTGTTCCGTTGTCTATCTAATAGCTAAAACTCTATTCACATTATTTATTTACTAACAAATTTTAGTCGCATTATCTCCATGATACCGTAAATATTGGTTATGTTGTCTGCATAATAAAACAAACTTTTTAAAAGCCGTTAAGTTTACGTATTATTTTTTAATCAACTTATAATTTATGAAATCACTTTAAGTTTGAAAGCTCGAGGAAGCAAAGTAAAAAATACATGGCAAAAAAAGTGCGAACTCCGTAATATCTTTCAACCGAATCGAATTTAGTAGTTTATTTTTGCAGATAATTGTTTGCAATAAAATAAAACGTAAGTAAAATAAATCGTCAATATCATGAATGTGGAACTGTCAATTTTTTAAAATTAAAATAAGAAAAAAAAACAACAAAGTAGAAGTCAAGCCCGCGCATCGAAATCCATACCTTATTTGAAATGAAATTATATATGACTCTCTATAACATAGACTCTCTATGTAGTAAAACCTAATATATATAAGTGGGAGTATATACTCATTTCATCGTGAATATCTAAAAAACTGTGATATTTAAATTAATTTTTATAGTATTTCTACCTCATTTGTGCTGTCTTTTTCATTATTTTATGTTTAGCAATTCTGGAAAAAATGATGGGATAAGAAATATATTTTGAATATTTTTCAGTTACCTCTGAAAATATGTCACATAAAATTTTGCAATATTTTTGAGGCCCCCATAACTAGCTTTTTCAAATAATACTGCGCAGTATAAACGGATTTTAAATGAATTTTTCGAACATTTAATACAAACGTATTCAGCCTTAAACGGTGAGCAACATGACTATTATTTGAAAAATAGAAAAGTCGATTGCACTGGTTTCACTTTTCCGACTTTTCCAAGTTTGTTTTCATATTGAAGTACCATTTACAAAAACAAATCGTATGTTGAAAATGTTGAAAACAAAAAAAAAGTAATGAAAATGAATTTCTTCACCATTAAATGCTTTAAATTATTGGGCTCGGAAAAACTTATTATACTAATTCGACAACAGTCAAAGATGTGCCTTGAATATAACAATGTTATTTAATTAAGAAGATAAAGAATAAAAAATTACATGTCAATACGTACAAATTATTATTTTCTGATAAGCTTGCAAAATCCCAATGACCAATATAAAAAGATATTTTTTCATAAGATTCAAAAGATGGTGGAAAAAAATTTGTGTATTTTGATTAGAGTCATTAACGTTAGATCAGTCCATACCGAATGAATAAATTCTCAAAAAAAATTCATATTTTGCTTTCGACAATACAATTATTCACATAAAACGTGTTAAATATACGGATATGCAAACTTGTGCGCCACCTGTCGTCTAGACGCAGTTGCAGCCAAAGTCAATGAAGTGCGGTCGCGCGACGCATGCTAACATTGAAAAATTGTCCGTTCCTGAAACGCAACCGCTAATATCTACCCCAAATTCAGCGCACAGCCTCTGTCGAAAACCACAGTTCGACCACAGCGCGACCTAAAGCGTGCTAAATAAACAAATAAACAAAGGCCAGTTATAAGTTGCAAAGCTTTATCGAACTTGTTTCCCCTAAAGAATATAAAAAAAAAATAATGTTGAAATTAAATTTGATTCACGTAAACTTTTGTTATTAAAAATTTAATTTTGGCTTTTCATTTACTAATTCAAACTAGTAATGAGCGTTATATAAATTCACTTTGCCAACACGCACTAGCTTTTGTTCACGACTGCACTAGCATTCGATTCCAAAATTGTTTGAAAGGAATGTTGCTGTTTAAAAAATAACCTTTTTAAAATTTAATAATGTCGTAAACCAGAACATTACTCTCACGCGTTTTATTGGAAAAAACGATATATTTCTACTAAAATATTAGACTATAGGAATTAAAGTTTATACAGAAATTTATATAGATTCTCTGCATAAGTGAAAAATAAATTTAAATATGATTACATAAAATCCCTCAAGGAGTACATAATTGAAAAGTAATGAAAAATTTATGTGTTACTATTTATAGATTACTGTCAGGAATATTTACAAAAAAAATCTTCGTGTAATTGAGATGCGACAGAGTAACAAATGAAAACTTTGAACTGGAAAATGAAGCAAAAAATATGACGTTGTTATCAGACTTTACAAAAAATAGAAAGCAAGACCTCTTAACGTAAATAAACATTTGTATATTTTAATTCTTACAATCACATAACAATTTGTTTGGTAATAAAATCTTTTAAATACAAAACAGGTTTAATGAAATAATCATATTTATCATCAAGAATAATAATCTAATATCTAGTAATTAACCACATTTCTTATAATCACAGATTAATTTGTTATATATTAAAAGACTATAATTATAAAAGGGACTTAGTAATAATTCAAATTACAAATACTCATCACCGTCCAAAAATATATTTTTGTTACTTTTCACCAGCAAAATTAATTTGAATGACAATATCTGAAGTCAAAACTAAATTAATTCCCATCAAAATTCTGCAAACGACTGTTTCACCTTCCAAAAATATGCAAAGAAATTAATTCAAATTTGCGGAACTAATCATAAAGAGTAAATGTGCGGACATAATAAAAACATTGAATTATCTTTTTCAAATTCGATTAAATTACGTTTTGTGCACGTGTACCTACGTTGCATCCATGGAGTAATGTGACATCAAACACGTAAAACAGTGTAGGCGCAAGTAGGCATCACGTGTCAACCCACTTACGATCCATGTCACTGGAATTGGGACCGGCGAGAACCATTTCCGATGTCGTCAAATATGCTTAGAATTCAATAAGGACCGGAACGCGGGAGGAATTTTAACCGGCGGCAGTATCCGGGATACCTGGGCTGTAATTAGTTTTTTATCGACGTATCCTATCGCGTAACTCACTTTATCACATAACAGTGCCCTTCGTCATCAGATCTTTTTCATTGTTATTTCATGAGCGTGTATTATTTTTATGTTTAACACCTATATTAACTATTACAGAAAGAAGAAAAACAAAACTTCAGATGCCAAGTGTACGGCATCTGAATATCGCCACAATAACCACGGACTAGTTAGGTGAGTTTTACTGATAATGGTTAAAACAACTTTCTGCGTATGTACTATTAAAATACTAGAGGAACATGTGAGATTCTAATGGTGTTAACACAATTACTGAGTCTTCATCCCTGGTGATAATATCTCCGCCTAATAGTTATACGTTTATATATTTTGAAATTAATTTAGTACAGAGAAATACATTGATTTTCACTATGCGCTTGTACATTATGAAACTAATAAACCCATAATGTTTTTCCAACCATTTCGGAATATTGTAGAAACGTCTCCAATATCTCTGCTAGGGCATACAAAGAGCGCTGCGTTCGTCCTTCTGTTTAGTCAGAAACTGAGTTTCGGAGAGTTGAGACGACGAGAAGAAGTTTTTTAAATTTCACTAATAGAACGAGTTGTCAAATCAATCATAGCTAAAACCAATCGTCATCAAACTTTGGTTCACAATTAATCTGTTGATTACTTCTAAATAGTAATTTCGAATACGGCATGTGCGGGACGTTTTTGACTGTTTTTCGTTCATTAAATTTTTCTATGTCGTATGTATTCTTTATAGCTTATTGAGTTTCCTTCTTGTGTTAAATCTTAATCTGTTCTAAATATTCGTAATTTAAATATTTTGATAGGTTTAGTTGGTTTGTATAAACTTGATCGTTAGTTATTTTTTTTTATTTATATTATTTTTAATCAAACGATTATGAAAATAAAAAGATTCACCACTAAATGAGACTACGTAATGTAATATTATTTCTACTTTATTTATATTCTTTTCCAAGACCTAGGTTCCGTTGTATGACACCATCTTCAGATGGGCAATTTGTAAAAAATTGCCCACCTGATGATGTTGTCAAACAACGAAACCTACTACGATAAAGAATTTAAATAAAATAGAAATAATTCTACATTACGTAGTCTCCTTTAGTTATTATTATTTTAAAAAAATTGTTTCAGTTTGCAAATTTCTGCCAATATTTCAACGGGTTATGGGTTTTTATCTATAATATAAACGTCAGGAAAGTGATTTCACTGGAATATTAAGTTCGCTGATAGTTGATAGTTAATAACTACTATTTAATAGCACTTTAAATATTATTATTCAATAGCATGTTGTTGATTACTGTACGATAACAAGTACGGGAGGAGTATGAAATAGTTTTTAATATGTCTTCACTTATTTAATTTTTTATTTCGTTTGTGTTTAGGTTACTCATATATGTCTTTTCTCAAAATTCCATAAAAATTGGTCTTAAATGTATAGAATTATGTCACGGTGACATACAAAGAAAAAGTAAATTAATGAGATTAAATAGTAAGCCAAGCAAATTTAAAATTACCATAAAATGGGCATAATTCATTTAAATTTAATATGAGTATTCAGAAATGTTGCAGTGTACCAGTCTAGTTCGTGCTGCCAGCAAAAGAACAATGGCAATAGCTAATCGTGTGTATATTTATAAGGAATATTTCGTACTACTTTTGACCCAGTATAACTGAAACTCTACTAGATCTGAAGACTTGTAATTCTGTTTTCTATTAAATAAATTATACATCGTCACAATAGCGTTGACGAGAGCGACCACGGAGGCGAGTTGTTCTAGAATTTTGAGTGTAGCTTTATTTATTTCCGACTTTTGTCTTCTCTTTCCCAAGTTGTGTTTTTCAGTTCTTATTCGATAAGAGCTAAGTTTTGTTTTTTGATATTCTCTTTTTATTTTCATTTTGATTTTCTTGTAAAAGTAGGCCAATTTTATTTTTGGTTTCATTTTGCCGGCCTCTATAGTGCTCTTTCTTCGACAAGGGTTGCAATATCTAATGTAACATTTAATATTTGTTTTTGTGTAATAAATTTTCTTGGTAGAGATGCAGATTCTTCCCTTATAATTTTAATTATAATCGAATACATTACTTATACTTGTTCTGTTTTACTTAAGGACAGAGTTGCTTTGAAAAATTATTTTTTCAATCATTCTATTTCTTGTGTTAAGAAACTAAGCTTTTATTTTTAAAGGTTTTCTGGGTTTATTTGGTTTATTAGGGATTTTTTATTAGGGAACTTCAGCGCTTGAATGAGTTTATTACATCTCATATTCTGTGCTCTAATTTGTTTTTTGTTAGAAAGTTATTTATTTCGTTATAAATCTTATGATCTGACGAGTACAAAATCTATTTTTGATTTTGGTGTCTTTTGAAGTATAAGTTCATCAAGTAAAATCTGTTTTCCGAGAATAATTTTGTAAGTAGTAGTGTAAGAGTGATATTCCCAGGAGGACTCATATTTCTATCTTCAGGAGCAGAATTTCCAACGTTGACACTGACTTCTCTCAAAATAAAAAAAATTGCTTAAATTGATCTTTAATTTGCCAAGTTTCTACACACGTATCATTTATTTATAATAGAAAATATTAAAACTTGCAAATTTAAAGATTAGTCAAGTGCAATTTTTTATCTTTAAACTATAATATTTTTTGCTAGTTTTAAGAAACTGAAATTCACCCCGGCATCCATTCAAACCACAATTCTTTTATCGACGAACGTAACAAAATCTTGTAACCGAACTTGGCCCCTTTTTTCACATTTCTTTTTGTGGTAGGATTTTTGTTGCTGAAGATTGCATATAAAATTATTTCATTTCGAATTATGTGCTAAGTAAAATGTACTTTTTAGTAATATTTTTGCTGTTGATAACAAGCTTTTAGTCTAGAATTTTGTCGATATTTCTCTTCTGTAAAATAGGCGTAAAATCCTAAGAAATACTAATTTATACTACGCCAAAGACATATTAGCCACTCGAATGGAATAGAGAAGTATAGTCGTGTTTATTGTGTATCATGTAACATCTACTTATAGTTTAAATTTTTTGGGACACTGTCCTCAGTAATAGCTTTTCACTTCGGAATGAATTATTTACTTAATTAATTTTTATTTTTAAATTAAATTGTAATAATATTTAGTTATTCTTAACGATTATTTACAGGTTAATAATTTCAGCTGATAGATGCAATAAAACAAAAAAAACAATTTGGTTATTAATGGTATGAGCAAGTACAAATATTTATAAAAAGGGGCAAACAAAATATAACTTTCACGCGTTCTAATATCTCAGAACCGATTAGTATAAATTTTGAAATATGATTTTCACAAAGTTATTGGCAATTCTGGCTAATTTCGATTGACTTATTTACTAGTTTTGTGTTGGAATAAAAAAGATAATCGAAATAAATAGCTACTAGCTGACCCGTGCAAAGTCTTCGCACTATATCGCCATCTAGCGTGTTCCAAGTATACAATTTGGCTAAGATATTTGATGTGTCGCCCACAGATGGCGCTCATGCCAATTGTTATAAAAATTAATTTTTTTATTGACAAAAAGATTTTTTTCGAATTTTTTTATATTTTTCGCCCAAAGTAGAAAACATAAGCTTTAAGTGGGTATTTTTTTTATTTTTTTTTGTGCAGTAGTTAAAGAGATCGAGCCGCTCGACCAAAAAACACCTTTTAGAAATAATATATTTAGATAGATAGAAAGATATTTATAATATCCAATGGAGTTAATATTTTACATCATTTGCCATCTAAAAGTGGTTTCCAAAAAATAGGTTAACTTATCTTAAATGTCGTCATTGGCATAAATTGTGACTTACAATGTGTTGTTTTCATTGCTTTATTCCAAAAAATTCTACAAATTAACAATACATTTTTACTTTACTACAAAATATTTTAGTCGCACAGCTACCGCCAGAAAATGTTCGGGAATAGCATGACATTTCTAAGTACATGTAAATCATAGTTAATTTAATATTTTTCAATATTAATTTTTAATATATTTTGCTTAGAAGGCAAGAGCTAAATTAAAGTAGTGAGCTATCAATGTTCATCTGTTTTTGTTACACTTGTTCTGTATTAGTAATGATATCCCGCTCACACCTATTTCGTATTCGCTCGCCTCCTAATTATTCTATCTCTCTGTTATATGTGCTTTTTTTAACTCGACGTCTTATTCTTATCACTCAATATTTCAATGTGTTTGTAAAATTGTATTGTATTAATGCACTTGATCGCTTTTTTAATAGTAAAACAAAGTTTATTTAATACAATGGCACTGCTCGTATTTCGTAAATAATAAATATTAAGAAAGGGAATTTTTATTTCAATTTCAAAAGTTCCACGTATTTTGTGACAGTCGGTTCAACAAATATTCTTGTATTAGTTATTTCAATTGCGTTCAAAAAATTAACATATGACTGTGGGTTTTCCATTTGAGGCCTTGTTACATAAATCAATGTTTATGGAATATCAAAAATTTTCCTTGGTCTACAATTGTGTTATACGAATTAATTGCGAACAAACGAAAGGCTCACTATGCTATATATATATATATATATATATATATATATATATATATATATATATATATATATATATATATATATATATATATACATATATATATATACATATTATTATTACTTTTCTGTTTATGAACGTTTTCTATTTATTTGCTTTTCCTTAAAAATAAGTCAGAGCACGAAAAATTATTAGGCTGCTACCATTCAATAATTGGCCTGGCCTACTGCACTACATCACGACAAATATTAAATCAGATTTGACAAATTATTTTTAATTTAATACTTACCTAAAAAGCCTGATAAAACCTATACCTATCCCTTTGAAAAAGAAAGTTTTTTATATTTTCCTAACACCACGCGAGTGAAGCCGTTAGCCCACGTTCTTACACCATATAATTTATAACAGAATCATAAGCAGTTTCAAATTTTCATTTTCTCTTCAATTGAACATATTTAACTCACACGCACCATAGGTATATGCAGTATTATCGTAAAGTCGTAGCCAGTATTTTTGTGATAAATGTCATATGAAATAAAAAGCAAAGTCCTAAATGAAAGAGTTCAAAGGTGATTACGCTCGAAATTTCAATCATTATTTCCGTAGGTTTATTATTTCGTTCATGAATAATGGAGAAGAATATAAGAACAAAGCCTCGGTGGCAGGTCGGTCCAAAACTTTATGTAAATTTCGTTTTATTAATATAACTCAATGTACTACAAACGTTTGCACAGTTATTAAACTGACAGTCGCGTATATTCAGCCGAATAAAATTTTGTGTTATTCTTTCTGTTTTTCTTCTGCTCGTCATTTTTTTCATTCATTCTAGCCTAATGACAGCGTCAGATAGTAATGCTCTTCAGTTTACTAAATAGATGATAAACGATAAAGTTGAAAATATATTTTTACCCGTTAAAACGATGTGTTTTATTGAATATATTTTAATTTCTTGTTCAATCCACTTTACATCATCCTACATTTTAATCGGGGTCCGCTAACTAAACTAAGAGATTTAGATGGACTACTAAGTTTTATGCAAAAGGTCTGCCGTCTGAAATTAACCCACAGAGGAAACTATACTTTTTTGTATTAGATTTCTTATAACAAGTTTTGTCTATCTCAATAACTGAAACCAACGACTAAACATGCTTTCCACAATATGGAGAAGCGCATAAGTAGGTATTAAAATGTATGATGAATGATCTACAGTCCAATCACCAAACGGTGCGTGCGTTGTACAATCACATTGATAAAGTGAATCAACGATTCCAAGTCTTATTAAATATTGTTTAATATTAAATATATTTTAATTCTATCAAATAAATAAGTTGTGAACGTATCAAACCTTCTCGACAATGATTGATATTTGTGAAATATATCTTTAAACATTCGAGCAAAATATTCGTCAGTTCTAAGTATCGTGTAAAACCAAAACTATTTTCCAAAGTAAAAAATTAATACAATACTAGCGTGACCCGTGCGAAGTCTTCGCATTATTTATTCCATTATGAAGCTCAGATGACAGATCAAACAAATATTTTACTAAAATTGACATATAGCGGCGCAAGTATCAAAAGCATTGAGCTAAAGCGCCACTTTATTTATACGTTAGTGGATTTGAAATTAAACAAAAATTTTACCCACCGTCAATCATATTGACGTTGGGCCGTTAGATGGCAGCATTGCTGTTTTGTGTATATAATTTTAATAATTAATTAATTTGCAAAAACAATAGCAATAATAAATTTTTTAGTTGTGGATGCCGGTAGAACAAGCAATTATCTATAAAATGGTATATAATTTATGTGGATTAGTTGTGAGGTTTTTTCTAAAAAGGGAGTGTAACATCTTAACCTTAGCGTATTGATATATATGATGATGATGATGATGATGATAAATTGTATTAATTTTAAATTTTGCGTTACTCGGTATGTTAGGAATTAAAACCTACTATATTTAATCAATTCTTTACAAATATTTTTCCACAGCATTTATTTCTATTAATTTAGAAAATTGTAACTATTATTATACTCCGATTCGTCATAACTTTTCTAAATATAATTAAGAAAATAGGTCTTGGGTCTAGCATTTTGAAACTGAAATAAAGTTTGTTCATCCCTTTGCAATTTCTTTAGTTGCATTTTGATCTGTAATTAATCAAAATATTAACAAAGTAACCGAGACATTCCATATCTATCTAAAGTATTATTAACTTATTTTATTTAGGTAGAAAAAATAAATAGGACGAACCAGAATAAGAAAAAGGAAAATGAAAGAAATAACTCTTAAAAATATAGTTTTAATTATTTAAAAGGTATTTACATTATATAAAAGGTGTTATAAATATAGTTGGAGGAAATATTTATTAAATCGAAATCCTGACTGTCCATTTGGTAATAGTGAGTGTATTTTATAAAACAATGTCTTCATCTTACCTTACTTGATTTTAACGCTGTTTCATATGAAAATATGAAAAATGAGCTAAGTACGAGTTGAACTCGCATCACAACTATTCCATATGCACTCAGACAACTTTAAATGTAAAATTAATTAAAATTATTATTAAACTACTAGCGTGACCCTTGCGAAGTCTTCGCATTATTATTTATTCCATTATGAAGCTCAGATTACAGATCAAACAAATATTTTACTAAAATTGACATATAGAGGCGCAAGTATCAAAAGCATTGAGCTAAAGCGCCACTTTATTTATACGTGAGTGGATTTGAAATTAAACAAAAATTTTACCGACCGTCAATCATATTGACGTTGAGCCGTTATATGGCAGCATTGCTGTTTTGTGTATATAATTTTAATAATTAATTAATTTGCAAAAACAATAGCAATAATCAATTTTTTAGTTGTGGATGCCGGTAGAACAAGCAATTATCTATAAAATGATATATAATTTATGTGGATTAGTTGTGAGGTTTTTTCTAAAAAGGGAGTGTAACATCTTAACCTTAGCGTATTAATATATATGATGATGATGATAATGATTTACAAATATTTTCTTCCAAATAAAATATTGGGTTGGCTAATAATTTTTAACTCAGGGAGTTGCTGTCAACATTTTTTATTAAAAAAAATATATTACACTAAATTGAATTTAAGTATGCACTATTATTATCTACCACTTCTTCCCATCTGGTTGGCACTGACAATATGCCTTTCTTTTACAATTCTATGGTGACTTTGATTCAAAAAACTATACGAGGTCGATTTGGAGATCTTATTTAACGTCGCATTATTGTCACCTAAATCGTTACTTGGAACCCTGAATAAATGGTAATCAGAGGGCGCAATGTAACGCGAATATAGCGGAGGAGTAAATAGAACCCAGTCAAGCTCGTCTAATTTATTACGAGTACGTTTTGCATCATGTGGTCTAGCATTAGCATGTATAAAATATACTCGATCTCGTTGAATACTCGATTTGTTAGTTAATTGGTCCAATGGTTCACAGTAAATATCTGCATTATTGTAGATCCCTCAAGGAGCAACTCTCAATGAATGATGTTCTTGACGTTCCACCAGCAGCGAGCATCACCTTTTTGGCACTTTTTCCAGGTTTGGATACTGAAACTCATGTTTTTCCGATACCCAGCCATTGATAAATATAAACGTAAAATGATAAAATACGTATTTGATATCGACTTAAATCAATTATCTTTTATGCAATTCACTTAAAGCTTCGACGCTGACTGTTGTCAACTGACTGCACTTTGACCTATTTATACCCTACAATAAAACTTTCTAGAAGTTTTGAGAATCTTTCTAAAACTCTCGAAGTTGTGACTAAGGACTTACTAGCCAACCTGATATAAAAAAATTTCAAAAATTAAGAAATCTAGAATCATTGCTATAATTTCACAGTTTAATGTAAATTTTTAGTAACACATTTTTTTCATTACTTTGTCTATACAAATGGGAAGAGTAGACAAGGTTTTGTGGATATTTTCAGCGATTAGTTCTAAAGAAAATAATAATTTTTGAAACCTTACAACCCGCTCCACCCGGCACGTAAAATTCTAAAAACGCACATTACTTCATTCACTTTCTCTAAAATTTTCATGTAAATATTTCCTAGGGTTAACTATCGAGACATTTGCAATGTGATAATATTATCACTTTATTAAATTTCAACTTTCTACGCCTAACATGGCTGTGAGTTTACAGGGAATCCATTTTGTGAGACATGAATTCTCAAAAATATTATTTGTATGTTTTAAGAATTTACTAACTATAATAATGGTAACAAAATCGAAATAAGTGGTTAAAATAACACTTTTAATTAACATTTACTATATTCAATCTCGCATCTCTCCCTACGGTCACAATATGTTTGCTTGCTTGTTTTAAACATTAGGTAATACACAAATATCTTACAGAAACAACATTTTTAGTGACGATATAAAAAAATAAAGAACAATCCAGTTTACTCGTACAATTTGCCAAATATAAGTATACATAAGCAAATAACCTTAATAAGGAAATTTGAAGAGATCACACCCGAACAAAATAACAGTTAATTTGCCAGCTCATATCTTTATATGTGCAAATAATACTAATGATAAGAGATCCTGCGACGACATGCAAAATAGAGGACAATTCACTTTGATGGTTCAATTTACCATTCATATATATACGTCGGCAAATCATCTTTATAAGGGAATTTCTGGAGACCACATACAAAAAAAATTTGCATGCAACTCAGTATACGTGACAGAAGTGAAACTTCTTTGGCAATCCAAACCTCGATTTGTAAATATATTATAAATAGACAGCAGAGAAAGGAAGAGAAAAATTAATGTTAATAACTACAAATATTATTCAGTGTTGAAATATATACAGCACATGCTCGTCCGCATTCAAAGTTGCAAACCTTCTTAAGCGCAGGGTAAATATATTGAAGTAAATATTAAAGAATAAACTAAGTCACAGTCCATAGATTGTACTACACTCTATTCGATTTTAAGATAGAATCTTTGTAAACAAATGAATTTGATAGTTCAAGTATCATAAACCTTTTTCTTATATTCACGTTTGTAAATTAACATGGATATATTTTGTATTTATGATTAAAACATATATTTTTTTATAAGTGTGCACTTACACCATGTATATACATATAACTTAAATAATATAAGTTATATGTTATATTTAAGAGAAATTCAGATAAGTAAGGTAATGTGTTCCGAACAATTTATGAGCATTACGGTTAAATAAAAAAACAAATAAAAAATAACACCAAAATTTTCGATGAAAATATTAATTTAATTAAATGTTAGCTGTACAGAAAATTAAATTATTACAAAGTAATCCAAAATAGCAAGTTGAGTAATATTTAAAATATTTTTTTAAAAAACGAACTAATGTGTAAAAATACACGAAATACAATAATATTTCAATGAGAAAACACACATACATATGAACCTGCAAGAAAAACCCATACCGGTGTTAAGGCGTAGGTTCATTATACACATTACAAATGAACCTACGCCTCGACACCAATCTCCAAAGATGTTGGAATGTTAGCGTCAGCGACAGCGTGGGCTAACGCTCGCATTTCAACTAACACCTTTGCCGATATCGCACTATTTCACTGAGAAATACTATTTCAGAACTTATTATATCTATTACAGAACATATTGATCATAAATCTGTTACATCGTATATTAACATTAATAATGTCCCTTTAGCCTTACCTCGGGGCTTGTTAAATGATATTGCTTCATACAGAAGACGTTTGACAACCTTTAATTTAAAAGTGGTGTTTTCTTTCGTCACTTATCATTTCTTTTGTACCCAGATCATTTTTATTGTAATTATTTTACAGTGATATGACGACTATCTTAGTAAATGTTTTCTCGAACAGCTGTATACTGTGGGTAGATCAGCAATCGCCATTTTAATTACACTCAAAAATGATACAGATTTAACGTAACGAACGTAACATCGTGAAACACATAATAATATAATAAACTTAATTTAATACAAAATAATGTTATGAAACGCGAAAAAATTAGAGAGCAATGTTGAAAAGTAATGAAAGTCAGAAAAATGATAAAATTATTTAGTATTTCAATACATTGAGAGATCGGTGCGCCTTGTGGTCTAACCGCAATTACGTTGGTAAGTGTGTCAAGCAATTGTTGTGTATACGTGGTATGTGTTAAGTTGGCATACATGGGAATAAAGTTAACAACAAAATATAATTGATCTCCTGAATTTATATGCTTTTGGACAAGTAAATAATTTGACCCTTGTGAACATATGAATAATGAAAGTCGTAAATAATCATACTAGCTGTGCGCACGGATTAATTCAGATTGATTAGTCCCATGTGCCTTTATATATGGCCATTTCAATACAATTGTTAAGTTCCGTGTTTGTGAAGCAGACAGACAGATAATCATGCATTGTTTGCCCTCAAAACAAAAACTAATAATTTAGTTTTACTAAACATACATATCCGAGTGGAAAATAAAAGTTTGTTGTCCCGTAAAATTCATTAGCACGAATCGGCATCTTTATCTGATAAACTGATGATTTTATGGAAGTAGGACGAAAATACGGTATAAAACAATATTCTTAACCAAGTCTCAAGGTATATTGACCATAAAAATAGGAATCGCATTTTTTTTCTTTCTAATATCTGTTTAAATGTTTTTCAGATATTTAAGTAGTACAAAAATTAATATAGGTATGTCAATTTTAATTAAATATTTAAGCATTTATTGTAGATTTTGAGATAAGTTAAACATTACATTTTCCGCAGCCATTGAAATACACATATTACCTTTTAAACTATTCGTACGAAATTACAAACGTAGATATGTGTTTTTCTTTGTTTTCTTTATTTTAAATTGTCGAGATGCGGCCCCCGGTCACATCGCGGTATCCAGGGTAATTAGCAGACATAATTCCTCCTATTTGCATTTTCTGAGATTAAATTTTTATACCTCTCGGCCAAACTCAATGAATAATAAATAATTCACAGATAAATAATTTATGAATTGAAACACCCGGCCGGGAATGAACAACGAGAATGAGCGCTATAAACAAAGAAAAACACATATATAGGTCATTATATACTATGCGAAGCGCGTATAAATAATTTGGATATTAACATGAAAGCTTTTTCTAATAATTTCAAAATAAACATGTCTAATATTAAGAATAATCATCGAAAATATACATCGAAATAACAGTAAAAGCTTAGTTAAAATAAAAAACATTATCCTAAACTACGTATACAGTATGTAGGCTGTACCAGAAAATATTGTAGTACCAACACTTATTTGAAAAGTAAATAACATATCTCAATGTTTGTTTCATTATCTATATGTCAAATATAACATAAGTATATTAATATATAATGCAATCAAATCTGGAATATGACAGAATAAGCTGACATAATATAGCTATCTCACTCTAACCCCTTATGAAATTAATAAATAGCATATATGCTGTAGGATTTTTCGGCGTTGAAATTCTTTCAGCCCGAATAACCACTACTAATTTTGCAATGAAAATGGAAGATCGTTCATTTTCACTATGGAAATTTGACAATTCGTATCAGGGAAATAATGGTGTAATACTTACATTTATAACATATTTAAGGTGAAACTTTCTGAAGTTAATGTTTTGATTACGTATATATTTTAATGATACTGTGAGTACAATACAATGAGTTTTATAAATAGTCGTCAGCTGATCGAATATATATTCGTGTTAACCATATTTTAACTGTCTAATTGTTTTTTTTTTACAAAGATCCTCTCTTGAAATTGAATAGAAAATAAAATTATATAAGAAGATTTTAATACTATTAATTTAGAAAAAATTATCAAATGTTATAACAAATAGATGTAAACTAATAAAATCTTCATACAAAATTATTAAGACAATTGTCGATTAAAAAGAACAGCTGCGATGCCAGTACCAAATTAAGGCTAAATGCGGTTGAAGGAAATCGGTATGCAGTACTCCTGTTGGTAGGTTGTAATTGCGGATTTATAAATAAATGAAGTTAATTGTTAGTATTGTAATGAATAAAGTTTATAAAAAATTGGCAGTAAATTAATCGTAATAAAATGGACAAAGGTTTGACAGTTATACAGCTAATAAACAAAGCAGCTAATGGTGATAGTGAGAGATATTTTTGTTTGTTTTCGCACGTCTGTAAACTTCTTGCCTTATTCTATCGTATTCTCTCTGTCTTTCTCTCTTTCTCGGTTATTAGCTATGTATTTAGTTTCCGTCCTTCTTAGGATAGATTTGTTTCATTTAGATGTTACAACTAAATGTAGTAAAACGTTCCTGCAGAACTTTGCGACCGTCGCATTTTACTATGATCGTGACCAAAGAAGTTTCACTTAATAAAATAGCAGTTCAATTCGCCAGTCACACCTTTACGTTGTCAATTATTCTAAATGAACAGACTTCCAGCAAAGATTATCAAAATAGAAGGCAGTTAGCTTTGCCGGTTCAGTCTGTCAGTCACAAGTATTTTTCAGCAAATAAGCTTAATGAGGAAATTTCAGGAGATCATTTAATAAAAAGAAGGGTATCGAATGTTATGTTATTGATTTTACTATATTCAGTCTCACACTACTCTTTTCGGCGTCATTATTTTTGCTTGCTTATTTTGAACACTATATAATAAATAAGTATCCAGTAGAACTAACATCTATTTACATATTCGTTTACCGGATAGCCTAATGTACGTGATATTCTAATATAACAATAATGTTTATTTATTCAACTAAACATCATTGATGTAAAAAGTAATCGTAGATTGATATTTCAATTTATTTTATCACTTTCAATATACCAATGTTTGGAAATCAAAATTCTTCGATATACATGTTCTAACTAAAATCGGCATGAGTCTGACTCGGGCATCGGGATTTTCGTACCTCGTCTGAAGTAATATTGTATTATATTTCATAATTCATTTTCCATACAAACCTCCAGGCCCAATAAATTTTATTAACAAAATTAAGTTGAAGGGACATAATTATTTCATCATGAGCTTCTCCAATATTCTGACATCTAGAACCATAATTATAGCTTTCCTAAAACATATGCATAGTTTCCTGTAAAGCCGGATATTTCATAATTTTTCATTCGGTAGTTTTGGGAATATAATGTGTTTCTACATAAAAATATCTCTGCACAGATTTGCTATTAAAACAATATTAAAATTGCCTAGTATACAAATTTGAGATTTTATTAAATATTTACGAACACCAGAAATGTTAGCGAAAATACAATATTTACAGAAAATATTCACGGAAAAAATTATTCAAAAATTTTTTCATTTAATTACGAAAATATAGGAAATAATTACCGGAAATGTTATTGAAAATATAATATTTACAGGAAATATTCACGGAAAAATTATTCAAATATTTTTTCATTGAAGTACGAAAATATAGGAAATAATTACATCTTTGAAACCAATGTTAAGCGACAATTAAACGTTACTTTTCCTTTAACAAACTCACTCAGTTTACTAGCTTGTTAAATATCGGATATTTTTTGCAATTTTTGGTAAATTTTTGAAAGGTTATATCTCTAAAACCAGAAAATCGTTTTTGATTTAAACTTCTCTTTACATTTTTAATTACTCCCAAACTAGAATTCATAAATATTGTTCTTACAAAATTTGTATTGAAAATTAGAGAAAAGTATTATGACGGGGTACTTTACTATTTCAATAAAAACTGCTTTCTTGCGGTAAACGTATCCAGCTATGATTTATGTGTTTTATTATGTGCTAAAATATTTTCACAAGGGAGTTTGGGAAATTCGGAATTTACAAGTGTTGAAAGCATTTTTCAACAACTTGTGTCTATGACTCCACAAAATTTTATTTTGTATCGCACCTGACTAGGAAATTCTAATACAACAAAAAGTTTTAATTAAAACAAGATAGTTGGAAAATAGATATTAAATTTCAAAATTTCACATAATATGATCTAGACTCGAGTTTTACATCTTAATCATATTTTTCATTAATATTCATGACTTCTGATTCCAAGTTAAAGTATATTTTTCTCGTCCGAATTTTTCATGTCATACCGTAAATATTTAAAATGATAAATCAAAAACCAAAAATATATTTAATATGCACTACTTTTCACAGAGACGCAAACAAGCGTTTTAAATTCGATTTGAGTTTAAAGTAATTAGATTAAAATACAACTTCTGTCAATAGTCGCTTACTTTAAAGTAATCATAAAAATTGGCCAGTTAAGTTAGTAAAAGAAACAATTTGCGACCCAAAATTGTAAAAGATGAAATAATTAAAAAAAAAACCTTTTTTCTAACAAGAGATGCTCGAATATGCGTACGAAGGTATTGAATATAGAAATATAGGTACCACTTTGAATATCTTTCTTGGTCTGAATAAATATATGAGGGATTCCCAAATTGTTCACCCTACCTTCGTCCTGAACCCATCTACATCAAGGCATTTTATTGCGCTATTGCACGGATCTCATGCATTGTCTTCTCGTGAATATACCTGAATGTAAAGTAGGTACTTGCAGTGAATGAGAATACATTAAGCTCTTTTTACACAAAACCTTTATTATTCCGTTAGATTTTTTTTTCGTATTTAAATGTTGTTTTTTCCTTGTCGTTACGAATATATGGGGAAGTGTAATGTATCGATAAATGTACAGTATACAATTAAATAAATTATGTATTATTAATATCATAATCAATTTTATTAGAATAACTAACGATCAATTGTAATAATAAGGGCAATAAATGCTCATAATCATCAAAAAAATTATTTAAACATGAGAGGGTAGAGTTTGAGAAAACACCATTATGTGATGATCATCAGGTTAGCAACTTTCTTTGATTATTTTTAATGGCTTCGGTTTACAGGGTTAAGTTTTTTGCAGAGGTGCATAGCATATACAGTAAAGGGGCATTTATAGAAAATGGTATCCTCATATATCTAGGAATAAGAAAATAAACTTCCACAACTGAATGTGAATGGAAAAAATTAAACAATATTTGATTATCCGTATTTTCCATCATTCAGACAGCAAGTGTGTGTATTAAATTAATAGCCCATGAAAGGTCCATATATTCCTCACAGAAAGTATAAAATAGATAAAAGAAAAGAATCTGGAGGAGAAAAGTTAAGAAAAATTAAAATTTTCCTATTTAAATGGTCGATTACAACTTCTGCATTTAAAGTTCAAATAAAAAAAAACATTGGTTAAAACAATTTGCAACCAAAATATAAAGAAATTTTATAATAACATTTTGCCTATATTCAATTTTAGTTTGAAATTCATTTAGGATTCGGAAATAAAATTCTCATTAAGGTAAAATAACATTAAATATTCAATATAAATACTAGCACCGAAGATATCTGGCCCGCTTTGTGTCATGTTGTATTTTGTTTTTTTAGTATTTTGTTAGATGTTATTTACTTTATTTCACCTTTCTAATCTGTATTTATATTTCGGCTTTATTTTTAAAAAAAAATTGTTTTACATACTTTAGTGTGTAATGACATAATTAATTATAAATATATTTTACCTATCAAACAGCATCTTCACCGCACATAATTTTTGCATACAGTAAATCAAATTTTAATTTGTACTTTATATTTGGTATTTTCATTTACATATGAACTAGTATAATTATTTATGAATCAGTTTAATAAATTGTATCTGACTTACAACAACATCCTAAGTTTCTTAAACTATTTCAAACTTGACAGTTATTCCTCTAAGAATAGTTGCAGAATTGGTAAACTTGGATAATATATGGGAAGAAATTCCAGGCAGCTGAAAGTTTACCTTTAAGAGCTGTATATACAATAGTAGTAAATAATCAAGAGAAGATTCGCTATGATATAAATATGCTGATATCAATTACAATCATCAGTAATAAATTGGCAAGTGGCGTAAACTAGATAGTGATAATTAGCTTACAACTTGTCTCTTCGACCGTCGGTCCTCGTAATAAATTGGAATGGACGACGACGAACACATTAAGAAAAAAAGAAGTTAAAATATGCTTGTTTATGTAGAGTAAACTTAAAGTATAATCCACAATTAAGTGAAACTACGTGATGTAGTATTATTTCTACTTTTTAAAATTTCTTTACCACGACCTAGGTTTCGTTGTATTACAACATCTTCAGGTGGGATATAGGAAAGATCTTTTTTATGTTGTAATAGAACGAAACCTAGGTCGTGGTAAAAAAATTTTAAAAAAAAGTAGAAATAATGCTACATCACGTAGTTTCATTTAATTGTGAATAATGAATTTTACAAAATTAACGCCAAATATATTCAATATTAAAATATAATGAAAATAATCCCAATTCGTACAAACTAATATTAATTCTTCCATCATTCAATAATAATTAAACACCAAACAAAATTTGAAATTGTGGTATAGAAAAATTACCTGTTGTAAAATTTCTTACGGTTAAACTCATAATAAAAATTAAAGAAATCGGGCAATTATAATTAACTTGCGCTTCGAAGTTCTGTACCTCGCACGAAGTGAAATTACTTCATTATAAGTTACAGTTACCATGATGTTTAAATCGCAATAAATAGTTATTAGTACCTAATAAAATTAGATAACTGAGATATAGACGATAATGTATACGTCCCCATATTTATTATCGTGAATATTTCAAAAACTATAACATCTGGAATCATAGTTCATAATTTCAAGTTTAATAGTTTCAGGGGCTGGGTGTATTTTGTTGCATATTTTTCAGTACAATTCTGGAGATTTTGAAAAAAATATTTTGAGACTTTTATATTAACCTTAAGACTAATCCTTTCAAACTACATTCCACACTATATATGGAATTTTGAAATTAGCAGTACTTAATATGGAGGGGACATCCTTAAATTTCCCTATAAGTATTTTTGCGGTTTATTTAATGAGGTATGTGCAAGTTAATATACTCTATTACATTGCAAAATTTAAAGTTAATACTTTAAGTGATTTATAAATGCCGGATTAGTGTTTCAAGGTTGCTTCTTTTGAACAAAGGAACCCAAAAAAGAATTTGAGTGATAAATTTACTTTTGACACCATATTTGCATTAAACTAGCTGCATTTATTTCATCTACCAGACGGCGACGGCTATATATCGTTAAAGCACAGAACTATCTCGACGAAGACAATTTCAAGTAATGAAACATAAGACAACTAAATAGCGGAAATCGAGGATGAGGTGGGCGCGCGGTGGACATTGGCTCCCTCTCGCGGTTCACAACACGTCATAGTATGCGAGCAGTGGATGTGTGGCATGCCACCATATAGTGCGGCGTGCGCGAAGCTTTTCATCCTTCAATAGTCGGCACGGTAAGGAACGATCGCACTCGATTCAAGCCATGTTTACAGATTTGCGGCGCAGTGAGCACGAGGTTCTGGACGTGTTCCGTCTCGCTTATCAATTATCCGTTCCTGCCGCGGTGCTCTGTCTCAGTTTTTGTGTATTGCCGTCTCTAGTTTTTGCCATACTTTTTGTGTATAAAAGGGCGTGTCACAGCCTAACAACTTTTTATTCATTATTCGCTATTTGGACTTCCATCATCTTAAAACATATTCTTAACTTAACTTCAAGGCAAATATGCCTTAGTACTAGTTTCAGTTTCATAATTATGTGAAATATGAAGTATCCGCCCATCATATTTTGAACAATTTATTTATTTGAAATTATATGAGGAGGTACAGGATAGACTTGGGCGACACGAGTATTTCGAGATACTAATTATCACGGGGATGTGTATTATAAAACCTGGTGACCGATATCAATGGCTAAATACACAACGAGTAAGGGCAGTGTAATTTCATTGTGAAGGACTATATTACAAATCGATATAGACTTACGATCCCAGAAGACGTGCAACAAATCTTAATTGCTACTTATTATGAGGAGTTTTATGCCCATGTACTTTATTTTTTATAACTAAAATTGACAGAAGTTCCAAAAGAGACATTTTTATTCAAATTCAATTTTTTATTTTGATTTCGTATTAAAATAAATATATTTGATTTCCACCTAAACTGAATTTTGCATATAAGGGTAGTCAATATTATTACCTGATTGTGGGTATGTCTACCCACAGTCATGTAGTAATATTTAATACCTACATCAAGGTGTCAATGTTTAAACTTTTACTAAGTGTTTTTTAGTCGAATGACTCAACTTATCAGAAATACTTTTCATTCGCAACGTTTTTATTTCGTCTAGAAAGTCTATTAAACTTAAAATAAATGGATTACGCTGTTAATAATTTTTAAAATTTGTTTGTTATTTTAGTTCAATTATTTTGCAAATCACTTCATATATTTACTTTTTGTTTGTTTATTTTAAGCTTTACTTCATAATTTTCATATTTCATAACACTTTCTATATTAAGAATATTTATTATTTGTATTTTTGCTTGAATTACAACTTAGAGTTTAAAATCACAGTCAGTTATGGCAATAGAAAAACCAACAGTTATTATATGAAAAAGCACCATACTTAAAATACTTATTGTATGATACTCGTACTCTTCGTGTTCAGTAAATACTTATCCACGAACCAGAAGTATGAAACAAAACTTAACGTAATGAATACATGATAGACAAAAGTATTGCGACTTATGAGTATTCAGATATTCGGTACGTTCGTTGTTTCATATTTGTTTTAAATACGAAGGAGCAATAGAGACTATACAAAATATGCGTGAGTGAAATAGCTAGCTAGCTAGGTTTTGTGGTCGGGTTACGATATAACCGCACCCTTCTAGCTAGGCAAAGAAGGGTGCGGTTATATCGTAACCCGACCACAAAATAACATTTTCCGAACGTTCGTTCGGCCATGACATAAAAGTACGTAAGTACGCATTTTAACCTGAAATATAATTTTCGATTTGTTTTGGGGTCACATCACGCCATATTTTGGTTTACAACACAGTCCGTACTTATTAATTCGGAAACGATTGGTCACTAATTCCTGACTTACAAGATAAAATACAAATTTTGCTTGTATGATAGTAAGTATTTATTTAATTCATACATATTATCGGTCATACTTCTATTGATTTCAGCTGACAGAAATTATTTGTTTCTAGGTCACTGTAAAGATAATATAAATTAAAATTTTGTGCCAATCGTATTTCCTCCAAACCAAAAAAAAAAACTCCAAAATTATTATTATCATATATATGAAAATATATTTTAAACACATAGCGCAAGTACAATGAGGTGCATGAAATCGAATATTTTTACCACTGAGAAATCTTAAATATTAATTAATGTTGCATGTATACAATTATGACCCCCCTTCATAAATAGTAAACAAAAACAATATTGCTACTAATCCCAGCTACAAGCTCTTTCTGAATATTTTATCATGTTATTGAAAATCTTGATTAACGAAAAACATCTACACAACGACTAAGCGAGCACTACACATATTTGCTGCGGTATTGATCAAATGCTCCTTTAATATTTATTTTCTCTGCCGGCTTAACGGTGAAAATCTTGATTAACGAAAAATATCTACACAACGACTAAGCGAGCACTACACATATTTGCTGTGGTATTGATCAAATGCTCCTTTAATATATATTTTCTCTGCCGGCTTAACGGTGACCTTAAATGGTGCCATAGTTTGTTTTATAGAGAAACTGATTCAAAATGTCTGTCCACACTCTGTTGTCATATTTAATACCTCCAAAATTATATTACCAAAGGCATTATTTCGTCTTCATTATTAGATACTTCCTCATGCCAAAATCAGGTTTAATTTTACTCTTACGTTAATGTTGCTTTGTGTACGTTCACCAAGTGGCTCATATGTCTGGTGGTTTGGAATGACTCTAACAGAAATATTTTTCATTCATAACGTTTTTCTTTGTAACTTGTATATTTTCATGAGTTTATTATTTATAGATTATATCAAAGCACCACAGACAATGAATATCTTTTTCAGTCCATGTGAAATAAGTATTTTCCTGATTATTATTTCGAACTGACGTCTTTTTTGAGTCTAATGATAATGAAACAAAATTAATATAATATTAAACGACATTAATTAACAACGGAATGGGGTATTTTAACTTTTTAATTCGATTTATATTTTATCCGCTTAAAGCTAAATATCATTTAAAAAATTAACTCTATATTGATATTATGTGATACCATTCTGCAAATTAATATCTTGGGTAAGAGACCAAAATTTTTCATAGATATAATATATACACATGCATGTCTAAATATCACTTGGGTCACTTGTGTCATCAATTGAATTTCTTTCCCTACCTAGACTGGGTAGAAAAGAAGGTTCTCGTCTTTTTCCTTCGTGTTCAACCTTTTATTCCTCTCATCGTCCATCTTTCCGATACACTTCCTGAGCGTTGATTTGCTTTTCATTTAATTAACATCATACATAATAATTTAAATAAGAAAAGTTTTATGATAATATGTAGTATGTGCATACATTTAAAATTAACGTAGTTATAAAGAATTCAAGAGAAACCATTTTTAGGGCAAAACTTGTTTTTTGTAAATTATTTAATTACAACTAATTTAATTAGATACATATTTGTTATAAAGTCTTATACAACCATCTTCATTGAAGGGCAAACATGGAATAATAAGTCCGAAATATTATTTTGTATGATAATATTCGTTTTTCGAAAATATGTTTATACCGATGAAAGGCTATGGAATTGTTTATCAATACAAAATATGTTTTCAACGTCCTTCCTATGCGCCTAATTAATTGATTGATATGAATTTATGGAATAATATTGGTATTATATATTAATGGGTTTCTCGTTGATTCTAATGAAATCAACGAGAAGTTAGTAATTTCGAGAATTTTACTTATTCAATATTCTTCCTACGCGCTTCAATTATTGAATAAATATGAATTTATGAACTATTTTAGAATGTATGTTAATTGGTATTCTAATTATATCTGTGAAAATTGCGTCATTTTAATAACTATACTTAACTAGCTGATGAAAAATGTATATTTCATAACATTTTGAACATTTCGAATATAATTTTCACGATTCCTAATACTTTGATTAAAAAAATCAATAAGAAATAAAGTAAGCACGAACCAGATGCTAAAAATGATGCAGAAATTATTAATACAAGGAAATCTGTCTTTAGCGCTTGAAGCATATTGAAGTTATTCTGTAAAAGCATAAGGCGTTTCTTCAAAAATATATTTTTTTTATATTTAAACTGCTTTCTAATATACAAAAGTCAATCGATTATTGTAATTCTTCTTTGGGTCATGAAAATATTAATAACTAATTAAAAGATTTTTTTATCTAAATCGGATAATTATTTATTGTGGTACAGGGTGGAATGTGTGAAAATTTATTTTCTAGAAATGCATTAAAAGTTTCAAGTAAAATTCTTCTTTTATGTAAAAATCTTATATTTATAGTAAATCAACCATTTTTGCACAATGTAATAAACTTTCCTTCTACTAGAAATAAATTGCTGGACTACATTATGTTTGGAAGATTTTGACTCTTTTACCTCAATCCTGTACACTATGAAATCAACAATCTGTAAAAAAAACGTAAACATGTAAAAAAATGTAAACATCTAAAAACAGATATGAACATCAAAAAAACAAATGCAAACGTATTAGTGACAGTATACAAAATAAATATAAACATAAAAAATTTATGAAATTTTGCTTAATGTATATTTATTCCTAAACTAAACTGTAAGCATAATAGAGTCAATTTACCTTTTGGCCATCTTGTTTCAAACGATGTTACGAGAGTAATGACTCCGCAAATATAAACGTAAAATTTATGAAATTTTGCTTAATTTATATTTATTTCTAAACTAAACTGTAAGCATAATGGAGTCAATTTACCTTTTGGCCATCTTGTTTCAAACGATGTTACGAGAGTAATGACTCCGCAATGCTATGTCATTTGTCAGTTTACATATATTTCCATAATTTCTAAAGTTTTTAAAATATCTATAAATTTTTTCTGAAATCTTATTTAAGTTCAATCACAAAAAAACCTATTTCTTTTTATTTCGTTCATGAAAATACCACTTAATCATTGATTCCTTATATTTCTGTATTTCAATAATAATTTCATATTGAAGGTTATAAATTTTAATTTAGAATTAATTTTAAGCTTGTAATAATGTTTCCGTTCAGTCCATTATATTTAACTACATTTTATTCATGAATATACTAAAATCAAAAAAAGCATTTATATCTTGAAAAATACTCGCATTTCAAATAAAAAGAATAATAGCATGCGACTATACAATGACATGTCAAAGTGCTGTTGAGTTAATTTAAAAAAAGCTGAACAAATTACAGCAGAAAAAAAATATTGTAGGATATACTATCCACGCCGTATATAACGACTGATCTAGTATTAGTCGTAAATAAAAAATAGATTCTTCCATAACATTTTTGTGTACAATTTTATAGCGAATATCCGTCAAAATTTATTTAAAATGTATTCTCTCGCATTTTTCAAAAACACAGTCAACAAAATTTGCGATATAGTCATGCTTGAATTTTTTTATTTTTTCTCTCGCTTACTATGTTAATTTTTACAAAAAGTTTAATCGAAACTCTTTATATTCATTAATTAAAACAGAATGAAATCGTGCTAAAATTAAAGATATTTTCGGAAGAAACAATAGTTTACCATCTCCTTAGTTACTCCTAGTTTACCACGACCTAGGTTTCGTTGTATTACAAAATCTTCAGGTGGGATATTAGCAAAGATTTAATCTATCTTTGAAATTGATCTATCTTTGAATCTTTGCTAATATCCCACCTGAAAATGTTGTAATACAACGAAACCTAGGTCGTGGTAAAGAAATTAAAGAAAGTAGAAATAATACTACATCACGTAATTTCATTTAATTATGAATAATGAATTTCTACAAAATTAACGCCAAATATATTCAACAATGAGTGTACATTATTAATTTAAGTATTACATTTCCGTAATTGTTATTATGCTTTAGGCAAGTACAACAAGCTCGTCTAAGAAGTTATGTGTCTAATGACAGATGACAAATTGCTATTATATGATCGCAAAGAAATACGTAGGTACTTGTATTATTTTGTTAACACACAATGCACCAATGAATAAATTCATCAGTAAAAATGTAAAACAATAAAAAATGTAAAACGATAAAAATGTAAAACAAATTCACAAAGAAAAAAACGCCTTTGTAGTAATAGAAGAATTTTCGTTTTCATTTTGAAACTATTAATATTTAATTACATTTTACTTGTTTAAAACTGTGTCCGGGGGGGGGTGGAGGGGACGAACCTACGATATGTTATCATACAAAATTATTTTAGTTATAGTACATATTATTTTATGTTATAATACAAAAGTATACGTTTATTTATAAATAGGAGTTTGAAGCTACTCTATCGAAAAGAGTGGAAAGTTGTGAAGTAAAATTTAAAATTTCCCATATTTTCTAACTTCACACATTGAAATCAGTATTCAGTTCTTTCTAAAAGAAAAACAATTTCGAAATTAATTCTTATATTATTAATAGCCAAGCAAAAAAATATTCATATGCAATGTAAATATTTTAGTTCATCAATAGCTTTGTCTAAGAAATGCTCAAATTTTGAAGACAATAGATTTACTTGTAATACATAAAAACCCAAGTTAAACTAATAAATACCTAAAGTAAAGTCGTTTTGTACTAATTTTTAGAAACTGAAGTCAATTTTCGGCTATGTTAAAAAGCCTCAAATTAAGAAAATTTCATTAATAAAATGTTATTTTGTAACAAACGGACCACCCGCCCTACTTCGAGCTACGTTCACCTTATTATTATGGAGATCAGGACAAAAGTTAAAGAAAAATCTCCTTACACATTGTTGACGCAGTAATTGAGTTTACTCTAAAGCCCAAACAATTTTCGCTCCGGATTCTCCTCTAATATCTGAAATCGCTTGGCGCGAAGATTTACTTTCTCTTTAAAGTCTCCCGATTATCGTAGCAAATAGAATTACTGAAATCTGGTTTGTTCCATCTAATGAATGTAACCAAAATTGGAAAATTTATTACTTTCGTTGAAAATTCGTGTTAGTCGGTATAATGTTTTAAGAGGCTCCGCAAATATATTTAAGAAATTGTCGCGTAAAAATTAATGATTTTGAAATAAAAGGTTCTTTAAATATCACCATTACCACGAATATTACGAATATCTCATCGTCGTCAATTTATTGTTTATTTCAAGACTTAGATTTAAATGTAAAATACGGCTATAGAGAATCGCTACGATGTTTTTTGTCTACGTTTACATATATGCATATAAGTTAATTTCACTGGTAACAGCTAAACGACTGAGTCGAATTTTATAATTTCAAGTTATTAATTAACTAATCAGAATATTGTAAGTTGAAAATTTAAATAAAAATCAATATAGCGCCCGTGAGACACAATTTGGTTTAAACTATAATAAATTGTTTTAATACACTTTATGCTCAATATCAAATTTAAGGTTTATAAAAGAAAATTCCTAAATTATTTAAACCTATACAGGAAATAAAATATGTACTTGGAAATATGGGCCAGGGAAAATTTAAAGAGAAATTCATACTACTATTATTTAATGCTCTTAAAATGTTTTTGTAGGAGCAATAAATAACCCAAGGCTTGATTTAAGTGCACTGTAATATTTGGATTTTGCATTGTGGGGTTATTCTCAAATTGTTTTCGCTGTCAAAGTGACGCTAAAAGTTTTTCACTTTATTTAAATTTGAAAACAAATTCACATAAAATACTCTGCAAATATTAATAAAAATATTATGTAGTTAAAACCGTCAATATTTCATTTTAATAAATGCAATTATATAAGTGAAAAGGCAAACTTACAAAAAGGGCAATATTGTTAAATTATTGTTTTGTGTGGAAATTTATAATTTTTAGTTATTTATTTTCAGTTTAATAAAAATTGTATTATATATTAAATACGCAGTGGTGCGATCAAAGGATCTAACCAAATGGATGATTAAAACGCATGACCAGTATTTTATTAAATTGTAATTAACAGGAAGACGATAATTCGGATTGAAAATAAACATCGAACTGAGTGTAATTGAATTAGAAAAAGGAGAATGACCATCAGTGCTAATAGTTTGTCCATCATAAAAGTGTCAGAAATATTGTTTTTGTATTACACTATATCCCGCAGTATGAAGGAAACACTTTTCGCTGAATTTAAAGAAATTCAGTATTATATACAATTTCCTATATCCAAACATTCCATTTCATAACAATAAGGTCGGTATTACTTTTTTCGAAGTTATATGATAGGTAACACAGGAAGATTTTAGTGAATAAAAATTAAACTATACGATTAAGTGTTATATCTACTTTATTTAAATTAATAATAACGACCTAAGTTTCGTTGTGTGACAATATTTTCAGGTGGGCAATTTGAAAAGATTTTCTAGTACTTAATGTAGCTCTAATAATAGGATTTACTTAGCATTATAACTAACGTAACCATTAACTAATTTGATATTTTCGATAACTGCCGAAACATTTTAGACACGGCGGTTATATATTTTGAGACAATTTATAATACAAAAAAATTAAAAGTATATGAGAAAATATTACAACTCTAACTTCTTACGGCTTGATATAGGAGGTGGTCAAATCAAAACCTAAAGACAACTGCTCAGAAGCGGCAACCACTGCGTTGACTACAACTAAGAGGCCGAATTACGAAAATTGAAAATCTCAAATTGAAAATACTGACAGTGATAGGCGACAAGGGATCGAGAAGGTTCAGACTGCTCATGGATTGTAACACCGGATAATTATTTAGTACATAAGTATCACATACTGAGAAATGATAAAATTCATATTGTCCGTCTATGACATCAATTAATGAAGGAATACGGAAATACCCCACTAGCCTGCGTCATCTTGTTATCAATCAATTGAATTTAGATGCCCACTTAGCCGTGTTTATCCTCCCTAATCTCTATATCTTGAACGTTAATTTTCTCTGCATAACATCTTGTTCTAACGTTAATATAATGATATTAACATCGTGTATAAAAATTTCAATAAAATAATTTTACGAAAATATGTAGTTCATGCAGAATATTAAGTTTAATTTAAAAATTGCTTAATTAAACACGCCGTACTTAATCACTGTTGTTATATTTGCCACAAATAATTTTGATTCAAGAAATATTTGCATATAATGAAACTTCAGCAAAAATTGCTGAATTTTAGTCAGGTAAAAGTATCCTTATATTATTCAAAAGTAAAAAAGTAATTCAACAAAATATTAATTGAAATCTCGTACATAATCGTCTTCACAATCCTTATTTGTATACCTTGCATTTTACGCAAATTTTCATGGGAGATATAATCAAGATTTTTATATTTATAAATTCGAATAGGAATAAAATAAAATTAAGCGAAAATCATTGGCATTTTCGAAGAAAATGTGGGTTGGCAGTTAGTTGACAAATAATTAAATGTTTGATTTAACCCTTAACTGGTATCGTGGGGGCTGCGCGGTCCCCACGCATAACATTTTCTATATTTCCTAACAAGCTAAACATCGTGGGCAGCCGCCATTTTAAGTATTCTCATTACGTCGCTATTCGCGGCGGATGCCGGACGTTGGGCGCTGCATCTCTTACCAGCACACAGGTATGCACGTGTTGGGATCGGCGCGGCCCCCACGATACCAGTTACGTTAGTTTTTTGACATTATAATTTTTATTTATTATAGTTTCTTCTTTTTTACAGTTATTTAATCAAGATGTCCTTTAAGTGATAAAACAATAGGAGAGATCGTAAACGAAGTTTCTGTTTCCGAATCAGTGATTAGAGCCAGACCAGAAGACGAATGTAGTGACAGTGAAATTTTAAATTATTGTGAAAATCCAATAACCCTTGATTCTTACGATGATGGCGACCTGGATTCTGATACTCAAGCGTCTTCCTCAGAGAGTGAAGATGAAAATGTTGGAGTACCTAGTTAGTCCAGCTACTACGAAAAAAATAATTACAAGTGGTCTAAATATCCACCAGCACCTTCACGTACTCGTCCACATAATATAATAAGGCAAAGACCTGGTTTGATTGGTCCCGCTGCATCTAAAAGTAATATTACTTCCAAGGAATCGTTTGAATTGCTAGTTGATAATAACATTATACAAATTATAACCAACTACATCAACGAGAAGATTACCGAGAAATCGGAAAAGACTATTGCGGTTGCATATTGGACGAACCACGTATTTGTTACAGAGATGAAAGTTTTTATAGGTATTTTGCTGTTGACAGGAGTGTTCAAATCAGGACATGAAGACGTAGACTCTTTGTAGGCTACAGACGGAACAGGTCGTGATATATTTAGAGCTACCATGTCTTTCAAAAGATTTTTGTTTATTTTGTCAAATCTTCGGTTTAAAAAAAAAATAAACGTATAAGAGGGCAACCATCTATTCCTACACAATCCGTACTACAGTTGGCTTCCCCGATTTTTCGATTAAAAACAGGAACATAACAGCAGATAACTAGTTTTCTTCAGTGGAGTTGGTTGATGCATTACTCGAAAAAAATTTGACGTACTTTGGGACTTTACAAAAAAACATACGTGAAATCCCCACTGCGTTCAAACCACATAAGCATAGAGAACCGGGATCTAGTGTTATTAGATTTACAGCTAAAATAACACCATCTTCTTTTGTGCCAAAAAAAAATCAAAGCGTTGTAATGATTTCTTCAATGCATCATGACAAAAGTATTATTAAACGTACAAAGAAACCGGAGATTATTGAGTTTTACAACTCCACAAAAGGTGGAGTGGATGCCTTAGATAAAAAATGCGCCAATCACTCAGTAGCTCGCAGAACACGACGTTGGCCAAGTGTAGTATATGCTGGTATTCTAAATATTGCTTGCGTGAACGACTATGTCTTGTGGAAAGGTTCAAACACTGAGAAAAGAATGAAGCGAAAGAACTACATAAAATCTGTTGGTGTAGAACTCATCAAAGAACACATCACAAACAGAAAAGCTGAGTATTTGAAGTACCCCAGAAATTTGCGCGATATAATTGATAATTTCTTAGCAGCTACCGTGGCGTCATTACCCTCGACGTCTAATGTTGTTACTTCAAGCCAAAACGTCTTGAAAAGAGGACGCTGTCATTTATGTGACAAAAAAGATGGAAAATTTGCTACAAAGTGCAATAATTGTTCAAAATTCATTTGCAAAGTACATAGTAGCACAAAAACACTATGTGATAATTGTCAAGACTGAACAAAGTTTTGTTATTGTATTGCTAAGTCTTAAGTGAAGATTCAAGTATATTTTTGTGAAATGTTAATAAGAGACTATAAATCGTTATTTTTTATTTAAGTTTACATATTCTAGATTAAGTAAAATAATATTATTTTTGGTTATAACTTTCCAAACAATAAGTTTCATCTATATTATTAACGTAAAAAAAAATATTATCAAAAAGTTTTTACTATTTTGTGATCTCTTGTAATAATTAAGTAAGAAGATTTATAAAAATAAAAAGTAATTGATTTTATAAATCGAGCCTATTACTTGCCATTTATGAGCATTTAATCAAGTACATAGTTAAAATTTGTTTGCTAGAAGCGGACAAACACTAATCTAAAACTTACACAGTAAATAAAATTACTCAATAGTAAGTAAAATTAAAAAAATATTGGAATTTATGGATATATAATGGAAAAGTTATGAGTATAATAAAGGCAGACCAACGCTAACCTAAAACTTACACAGTAAATAAAATTATTCAATAGTAAGAAAATTATAAAAATATTTGAATTTATGGATATATAACGGAAAAGTTATGAGTAAAATAAAGGCGGACCAACGCTAACCTAAAACTTACATAGTAAGTAAAATTAAAAAAATATTTGAATTTATTTATTACCAATAATACTCAACTGTTGTTATATATATTTTATATAACAACAGTTTATTATTATTGGTCTTTCACTGGGTGCCAGTAAATAACTTCATTATCTAAAAGTTACGAAGATAGGAATGCCCATTGATGTCCAAGGGTTCATAAAGAAATGACGCTGTTATAAGAATAGAAAAATATCTTTAAAGAAATTTGAATTGTTAAATGGTCAGTTTTTAACTTCTTGTCCCTATTACGAAAATTCCCTTTACGAAGAACCATATAGGGTATATTTAATTTAATACGAAGCAAAATCGAATCGATATAACCAACCTTTTCATTTACCGAATTTTCATTAGATATTTTTATTTATGCATGATGTTGTACTGCCTTGACTTGTTCAAATACTGTTCGACCCTTTCAAATATTTATTCGGCCCTTTTCTAATCGTTGATAAAGCTTTGTAATAAATTTCTCAGTCTGGAAAGAAATTACGGTCAGTCAAAGTTGAATTTTTTGATTTTTATATTTTAACATATGATTAATTGTTACAATTACTTAGATGTATTAAAAAGGTTACAACAAAAATGAATATTGCAAAGCAGCAAAGAATATTGAAAAAAAAGTATAGTAAAGTACGATTTATTACAAGTAACACCGACTGTTTCATTAGATGGACTTCATTTTTATTTTTTCCCATACTTATGACATAAAATAACTCCCTCGACTATGTGGTGTTATGTATAGAGCCAATAATTCTTTTCTTAATTTAGCAACAAACCTACAAGATTGGCAGTTTAAAAAATGACAAGAATTATTCTTCCTCTGTTCTTCATACTCCATATGTCCTTTATGTGGAAAAAGACATCAATGGTATTTCGTCACGCTGATCAAACCACAAATACATTATGCTACAAATAAAATGAAACACAATGAACGTACGTAAATAGTTTATCTGGTATGGCTTAGCTTAAAAAGTTTATATTATTTTGATGCTGAATTGTGTTACTCTGATGAATGGTAAAAATAAATTATTTTAGTTTTTTAATATAACGGAAAGTGTTGTAAAGTCTGACAATTCTGATGATATATTGTCGTGAATTCGATATATTTGGGTATACAAATATTTGAGTACCTATACATAAACTTACATATACCTGAAATAAAGTGATTTCCTATTAACTTTTATAAAAAGAACTTAGCTAATTTCTAACCATGTTAAAAAACCTGAAACCAAGAAAATCTTACGAAAAAAATTATTATATTTGATTTCATAAAAATTTCATATTTTTGTAATAAACGGACTGCCTAACTCACACCGCATTATGTTCATCTTTTTCATTTTATTTTCACCGAGATGAGAATGAAGATTAAAGAAAAATCTCTTCACAATTTGCTAACACACTAATTAGGTTTACTCTAAATTTCCGTAATTTTCGTGTCGAGTTTCTTTTTTATGTTTCAGAAGTCTTCGACAACAAGAGCAGCTTGGTTCAGAGGTTTATTTTCTCACAAAAGTGTTCTGATTATAGTAAATTAATTTACACAAATCTGATTTGTTCAGTCTAATGAATGTGCTCAATATTAGAAATGTCATTAGTCTCGTTGAAAGTTTGTGGTAGTCGGTAAAATGTCGCGAGGGGCTCTTTATGGAATAATTTAAATATGCAAAATATCGTGAGCTGAAAATGAAAAAAACTTTAAAAAATGCTTACGAGACAAGATTTTCTTTAAGGTAAAAAAAAATTCTTCAAAACCTATTATGAGGATTATTAAGTTAAAGATTTATGAAAGAGATTTAAAATGTGTTAAAACATATGTAGAAAATATTATAAAATATGCACGTGGGAAAATACATGACGAAAAATTCAGACAGGAAAATAAATTTATAAATATAAGTCATTATCAAACTACGGACAGCTTTTTGATTTTTCTTTAATTTCAATGATATAATTTTGTTTTCTTTGCCATTTCATTCTTTTCTTCTTTCATTGTGAACAGTAGTGAGATATGAAGCTTTATATCTCACTACTGTTCACAATAGGTTTATTGAGTTCAATCATGGTCGTTCCAATTTTAATGATAATCTGGGCGAGGGATATTTCTCGACAGCAGCAAATAAAGATGACACTAAGGCTGTGCAACTGGTGAACAAAGCTCGAAAGAGAGTAACTTATTACTAGATTTGAGCAAGTTTAAGTATCGGTATGAATGAAATACAAAAGAACCTTCCCCAACCTTCAGACATAAGGAAATTGTGTGGTAGATGAATACCGGTGGATGATTTGATTGAAGTTCAAAAAGATCGTTGCATTGATTGCAGTCATGAAATAGAAAAATTTAACGGAGGTCACTCAAATGCTTAGGGTGATGAAAGTTTGCCTACTGCAGTCTGCGCTATGTAACGTATGGTATTAATAAAATTTTACGTGATTTGACTTGTTGAGTTTTTCGTGTGAACAAGGGGTTCGAACTGAAATAGATTAAAAACTTATCAGCGTTACCTTAGGGATTAACATAAAATTATAGTTCACGTGAATTTTAATCAAGCCTTGTTGAATGAGAAATGAAGAATATTCCAAGAGCAGAAATGGCAAAGAAAACAAAATTATATCATTGAAATTAAAGAAAAATCAAAAAGCTGTCCGTAGTTTGATAATGACTTATATTTATATATATATATATTAATTTTTCCTCATGTATTTTCCCACGTGCATATTTTATAATATTTTCTACATATGTTTTAACACTTTTTAAATCTCTTTCATATATCCTTAACTTAATAAACCTCATAATAGATTTTGAAGAATTTTTTTTACCTTAAAGAAAATCTTGTCTCGTAAGTATTTTTTAATTTTGTTTCATTTTCAGCTCACGATATTCTGCATATTTAAATTATTCCATAAAGAGCCTCTCGCAATATTTTACCGACTACCACAAACTTTCAACGAGACTAATGACATTTCTAATATTGAGCACATTCATTAGACTGAACAAATCAGATTTGTGTAAATTAATTTACTATAATCAGAACACTTTTGTGAGAAAATAAACCTCTGAACCAAGCTGCTCTTGTTGTCGAAGACTTCTGAAACATAAAAAAGAAACCCGACACGAAAATTACGAAACTTTAGAGTAAACCTAATTAGTGTGTCAGCAAATTGTAAAGAGATTTTTCTTTAACGTTCATTCTCATCTCCGTGAAAATAAAATGAATAAGATGAACATAATGCACTGTGAGTTAGGCAGTCCGTTTATTACGAGAATATGAAATTTTTATGAAATAAAATATAATAATTTTTTTCGTAACATTTTCTTGGTTTCAGGTTTTTTAACATGGTTAGAAATTAACTAAGTTCTGGAGCAGGCATTGTCTATAACTCTGAGGCTGACTTAATAAAATTGAAAATCTTAAATTGGAAAAGACTGACAGCGGTAATGGACGACTGGCGAAAGGTCATCGGCAAGACTCAGACTGTTCATGGATTGTATCGCCGGATAAGTATTGAGTACATAAGTGTAACGTGAAAATAGGCGATACTGAAAAATTATAAAATAAGTATTATCCTTCTATAACATACATTATTCGAGGCTTACGGAAAACCCCTACTAGCCTTCTCACCTTGTTATCAAACAATTGAATATCAAAACCCACCCAGTTCGTATTTGTTCTTCGCGCTCAACCTCTACATCTTATGCATTGATTTTCTATACATTATATTAACATTGTATATACTAATTTCCATAAAATAAATAGGAAATCAATTACGTCCCACGCCGTAATAAATGACCGTTATAATATTTGCTATAAATATTACCTCAATAAAGTTTTTGTATAAAATTTTATACTGAAATTCCGTCAGTGCACAATGGAAATGTTGACTCACATTAATGAAAAATAAAGCCGTAACTCAACAATATATTCATCAAGTTTCGAACGTAATTGTCTTTAAAATCCTTTATTTGTAAGCTCGCATTTTATACACACTTTTATAAGAGATTTAATCAATGACTTTTATATTTATAAATTCGAATGGAAATATAATAAAATCTTGGAAAATTAATAATAGTTTCGAAGAAAATTTTGGTTAGAAGTCATTTGGCCGATAAGTGAGTAAATAATTAGAACCGTATTTACATTTAGGCTCATATTACGAATTTAACTGTAACATTTCCACGATTGTAATCGAGCTTTAGGCGAGCTCAACAAACTCGTCTGAGTAGTTATGTGCATGATAAAAGTGGACAAACACTAATCTCAAATTTTTATTTTATGATAGCAATTAAAATGTAAAAAATACATAGATACATGAATGTAATATAATAGTTTATTATCTTTGTTCTGTCACAGGACACCAGATTCGTTGGCGTAAAAGTCACAAAGATAGGAATGTCAGGATAGGTTTTGTGATGAAAAGAAAGCTGGTGTAGGAATTGAAAAATATTTTAATTAAAGTTTAATTTTAAAATTATTAGTTTTTCTTTAATTTGTTTAGCTTTTACGAAAATTTATTTCAAAAAGAATTGTACGTAAAATATGGGGTAGAGGTAATTTAAAATTAAACATCACTGTATTGATATAATTAGTTTTTTGTTAGACATTTTACCTGTATATAATATTGAATCTAAGACTCTGTTAGTACTTAGACTGCTCTCTTCTAATCGTTGATAATGGTTTTGTAATCAATTTTACATTGAAGCCTGGATAGATAATAAAGTCAGTCACGCACAAAAATTTTATCACTTTTTTAATTTATACAATTATTATATTTTAATATATGATAACTTATTTCTATTACTTAGATATATCGAAAAGGTTTATATTTTATAAAAACTCATATTTAAAATCACGAAATATTTTAAAAAGAGCGACTTGTTATAAATATCGTTTTATTAAATGAACTTGTTTTTATTTTTCTAACACATATTTTTTCTGAATTTAACATCAAACCTACAATCGTGGTATTTTAAAAAATAATGCTGATCGTAAAACTAATAAAATACGTCACAAATCAAATCAAATACGATGAATATACGTTAAAAACTTGGCTAGTATTGCTTAGCTTAAAAAGTTCCAAACTAGTTGTGTATTACTCTTGTATATTAACGGGTAAAACCAGCAAATTATTTTAAGTTTCTATTATAATCGAAAATATTGTAAAGTCTGAAAATTTTCAGAATGGAGTGGCGTGAATTTTAGATATATGACCAATCACACTGACAACACCCTTCAATTCCTTTAGACAGAAAATGCCTTTAGAAATTTGGTTTTTACTTTGTAAAGAGTCAAGCACCCAAATTGCTTACAGATGAATTTGAAATTTTAATTTGTCAATAGCATTTTTAATAGAATGCACGAATTTTGAGAAAAATATAAAATTTTTCAAAACCGTAGACTCATTTACAACACAAAAAAAATCCAAGTTAAACTGATAAATATCTAATGTAAAATGATTTTACTAGCTTTTAGAATGAGGATCAGTTAATTGGCAAAGAAACTGAAACCAAGAAAATTAAACGAAAAAATTCATATGTCGTAGTAAACGAACCGCCCGCCCTACGTAGCGTTATGTTTGTCTTATTATTATGGAGATCAGGGCGAAAATTGAGAAAAAATCTCTTTACACATTGCTAACACGCTAATTGAGTTTACTCTAAAGCCCAAGCAATTTTCATGTCGGGTTCTCTTTTAATACCTTAGTTACTTCCTCATAAAAGACTCCTCCTTATCACAGCAAATGACTTTACTGAAATCTGATTTGTTCCTTTAATAAAATTGTAGTCTTAATTAATAATGTTAAAAATTCGTGTTAGTCGGTAATATGTTTCAAGGACTCCGCAATTCCATTTCGAAGACGGTTGTGTGAAAATGGTTGCTTTTTATGTAATAAATGTCTTATACCTCAAGTAATAGTACGTACTTCTCATACTTGTTAGTTACTTTCTAATTTTATAACTTAGATTAGATTAGAGTGTTATGGTTTTTTAGTTCATGTGTTGATGTCTGCAAGTAAGCCAATTGGCTTGGTAACAGCGAAGCGGCCGAGTTGAATTTAATAAGTGCATTAATCAGTGGATTGATCAACGGGATTCATATACTTAAACAGAATATCGAATATCGAAAAGAATCGACATTGTTCCCCTGATACGCAATATGGTTTAAGACAAGATAAAATTTGTGAAAGTGAATATGAAATTTAAGATTTATAAAAGATAATTAAAAAATTATGTAAAGAAATAAAATAAATATTTAGGAAAATATATCAGGGAAAATTTAGACGAGTATATGCCTATACACTTCCACACCTCTTCTATATCGGTAAAAGATATAGTTCTTCACATAATTCTTTGTTTCTAAATTTTAAAATTCATATACACTGTAATAATTTGATTTTGCATTGTTAGGTTAAACATAATTTTTCAATATTTTCTTGGTGTGGGCCTAATAAGTTTTTATTGTAATTCGAAAGGAATGACTTTCGAAACTTAAAATATATTATTGTTTTATAAAAAATTAAGAATCTAAGTGTCTTATTTTCTTATTTGTCGCAACGACTTTTTTTTATTTTAAATGGAAAAACACTGTTAAAATAAATAAACCAAAAATCTTTGCAAAATCTTTGCAATAAAGACAAGCATAATCATAATCTTTTTGTGAAAAATTCGTTATTTTTCGTTACTTAATTAAATTTTTATTTTTTATTACAAATTACGATCATGCTTTCAAGTTATTTAACAAAATGTGTGACTAAAAGCCAAGATCACGGATTTATTCCAATGAATAGAAATATGATTAATTCGGTTTTAAAATAAATAATTAAATGAATGTATTTGAATTCGAGAAATGGGAATGCCCATCGATGGTATCGTTTGTTTCAATAGTTTCTCAATTTCATAATTCACCGCATATTGGGAGAGAAAATGTACAATTTCATGTTTCGGAAAATCACATTTTCCTGTTTCGGGAAATTAATGTTACTTTTTCGAAGTTGCAATGGGTTATTTATTATTTATATCGCCTTGTAATAAAAATAAAAAATATGTTTCTTCATGTCAATAAAAAAAATACCCTTTTTGTGGGTACGTTATATATACACGGGTAATGTAGGTTATATAGATAAAACTTTGCGGCAAAGTACAACAGCACAAAACACCCACTGGATAAATAAAATGGCATGTTCAGCGCTAAATAGTCATATTTTGTGTTCCTGCGTTCTTATATTTTTTCCTTTATTGTCGTTATTGTATAAGCTGATGCGTCATGATTAATAGTATAGGGTCTAAAAACATAATAGTGATTACAATAAAAACAACTTTTAGTGTTTAGTATAGTGTGTCTAACGAATATAACTAGAATTATTGTTTACGTAATTTGCAAATGTGATACGAGTATGGTTCATAACTTGTTTGTTTTCATTCCTTATATTGTTATTCCTCACATCAGCCACGTAACCTTTTGAGAAAGTCTTACTACAAATTTAGTAAACAGATGAGAGTCCTATTCGATATTTAATGATGCTTATCAGGCAGCATAGATGTCGTGCTCATTTATGTCACTAAGGTTTACCAGTACAGAGGTTTACATCACGCATGTATATCAAACAGTATTAAAAAAAAAGTATGGCGTCAATAACATTGCTGGACTTCAGCCATCTATATTTAGTTACCTCGAAAAAGTTTGCTGGTAATATTTATTGAAGTGAAACTTCTTTAATGACGTCTGAGTAATTCTGGCAAGTTAAAATTGTGTAACGCTTGAGAAAACAAAGAACGAAAGCATTAGACTCCCCTAAATACATTTTACAGATATTTTGAAATAAAATGCATTTTCGCGAATCTTACTATTGAAATTAATATTAAAATTGGAGGGAGATTTCTCATAGCATTTCTTCTAATCAAAATTGTTTGCCAATTTTAATTAGCTTTAGAGGGCTTAATGTCTCTTTATGTGATTAAATACGTTTCTATCGGAAATAATTTACTGCATGCAACACCACTACACTATTTTTACGAAACACGTGCACTCTCTAATGTATTACTTTAAATCTTGTAATAGCAAAAAAACGGTCAAGTGTGTATCGGGCTACGCATAACCTCGAGTCGAGAGAAAGAGAGAAACATCGAGTTATGCATAGATAGGTATGTTATAAATTCATATGTTGTACTCCTAGATGCCTATATGGGATGTGGGGGGGTAGCCAAATAAGGATACTGATACCCTGACAGTCGGACCTGCTATTGCGATTCGTCTTTCGGATTTTTCGTAAATAAATTATTACGAATCATATTTTGCTGATTTATATTAATTTCTCTTCACGCACTAGTTAGGCAGATTGGACGACTGAACGTCCATTCTGCCTAAGTTATTTCCGTATATTTAAGAGTGTTTTTGATACTTCCAAAGTTATCTAAATCGCTCTAAGTCTTATCTCATTAAAACCTAATTTTAAGATATCTTCGGATTTTAGGCAGTATCCATTGGAAATGGTAAGGAGAGGGGACACATTGAAACACATCTTAAGCTTAATATTGTGTAAACCGAACTAAAAAATTAAACGCGGTAAACATAACCTAAACTTCATTTTTAAAAATTCTACGATACCTTCCTTACGGGTCACTTCAAAAATTTATTTTCATCCCCACTTCTAAATGGACACTGTCTTTACTGCACTTTCAGTAATAGAAAAAGAATTGTCAGATATTAATTAAGATCTTTACAGAATCTAAAACATATACTTGAAACATTTCATGCGAGTAGGTCTAAAACCACGAAGCTGCAGCAAGCGGACAGACAAATACTAGGATATAATGAAATTTTAAAGATTGCGTGTTTGACTATAAGGTTCTTATCTAAAATAGTCGTAAAACGCTAAAATAGTCGTAAAATTTTGCTTCCTGCATTGTACATTACCAAAAACAAAACCTGCTAAGGAATTAATATCCTCAAAAAAAAATATGATAAACTAGATGGTGTGAATAATTCGCAAATCACCGAATATTAGTTAAAAAGATTGTCAATAGATATCGCTGTAGGAAGTAATGTCAAGCACATTAGTTAAAGAGATTGTCAATAGAAAGCGCAGTTTCAAATAATTACTATCATGCATGTTAGTTAAACAGATTGCCACTAGATGGCGCTTTAACACTTTTGAAGAATAATATACAGGAATTAAAAAATATAATAAAAAATTAATTTTGAATTATTTTTCATCCATCGCGGGAAACATAAAGTTTAAAATGATGTCGGACCGAATAATTTTGATGAAATGTAACGATACAATGAATAATCCGCATCCTATATTGTGTTCTTTATCGTAACGTCCCACAAATTATACAAAGCCGCTCTAGTGCATAGAAGGGTGAAAATATAATGGATTCCACTTATCAATTTAGTAATGATTTGAATAAACGATTTAGTAACACAACCATTTTTGTTGTGATACAAGATCGGAAAAACTACATCTTATTATTTCTGAGTATTTATAAATGTTTCAACTTTCATTAAAAATTTCAGAATATTTCTTCGACAACCTTTACCTTGAAACATATAGCGATTGAAAGAAAATCAATATTTATAAATATTTTTGAGTATTGACTACTGACGTGTATTCGAGCTACAATATTATAAAATTATATAAAATTTTAAGTCTCTACGTCAAAAGTTTTATGATAAAACTTGTGTCAATATTTTTAGCTATATATCTAGATTAATCTTATTTAAAATATATAGTTTTGGAACCGTTATAATCTCTCTTCGAATTAGTACCTCGCATGATCTAATCTATTTGAAAACTTTCTTTGATCTAATCTATTTGAATCTATTTTGAATACTTTATTTGTTCACTTCAATATTTCCACATGAGTATTATTAAATGTTCACTACGCAAAATTTCAAGTTTTTGCATTAAACAAAATTAGGTTTTAAGAGTAGTTAAACAAGAGAAAAAACTTGAACCAAGATTATTATATTCCTGTACACGGGACACCATCACAAATTCCGGGACAATCCCGGAAGTCTTGAATACCTGACAATCCTCTTTATGAGAATTGTACCAAAAAAGCTTCCTTAATTTTGACGCATCAGTTATATAACTTAAGACAACTTTACGAACGCCATTATTTCCTGGAATTATTAGAGGAAATATAACACTTGTAGAGCTTGAAATTGACACACCGCTACATCGGGCGCTTCTTCGTATTTATCTTAAGATATGACAGTACGATTTTTAAAATGGACAAATATCCATAAAAGGATATTAGATAATTTTACTCACTCTGAAATATTAGGTAATTTTACTCTATCTGAAAGGCTGTGTTCCATTAAAATATGGCAAGAAAAGATAATGAAAGTACATAGAATACCAACCTTATGTGTCTCATTTTGCTTGTTCATTATAATTAACCCTTTCGTGCACGCTCTCATATTTTTTTCTTCTTAAATTCCCCGTTTTCTTCTTTTCCTTTCATTTATCCACGTACATTTTTCTTAGCGTCAGGCATTTTTTTTATTTTCCACTCATTTATTTCACATGCTTTTTGGTACCTCTTCCTTTATTCATATGTGCCAAGTAGCTAAACTCTGTCAATATTATTCTTTTACTTCTTCACATATTTCCATTTCTGATTAAATCTCATCATTTATTTACATAGTCATTTAGCAAGTGGATATAAAGTAATGTGTATAGTAGGTTAAATATTTATATAAATTTATTGATATAGAGATTAGTAACTTTTGCTACAGGAATAGTCTCTTAGGTACAACCTCAGTGTGACAAATTTATTGGTGGCAGAATGTAATCATTCGAGGTATGCTGTAATAGTACAAGCAATTAATGACAAGTAAGAAAAAAAATTATATATAGACCTATATTATAAGAAATAATATAATATAAATTAAAACAAAATAAATCAAGCGACCCTCAAAGATGGGGAAGCGACAAGAAGATAATATGTGATGAGCCTTAAAAAGAATTCTGACTCATTGATTATAGATTGAGATATATAACGAGATTTCTAATGATTCTGTACATCTATATATTCATATTTACTTTATTCCAAAATTCAGTAACATATCTGTTAAATTATGCTTCATAGGATATAATTCACTACTGAGGGATTAGGAAGGTTTTTTAAAAAATATAATGGTCGTGAGTTGATATGATTTGAAAAAAACCTAAGTAATTTCGAATGTTATATTAAACAGGTAAAATATCTATTCTATTTAAGAATAATATTTTTTTACAACTACAACCCTAGTAATACCACACTTGTATTATCACTGAATTGTAGCTTAACGTTACTGTTCCTAGCAAGCTTTTGCAATAGACGTTGCAACCGTTTTTCCGCGACATAAGGTACATACGATGTGAGTTGTTGAGTTGTGTCCGTAGATGGTTCCGGTGAATGGGAAGTGATACTTCAAAAAACAGATACAGTTGCAGCAAAATTTACTCATTGTAGGCGACTAGCAATTAGCTTTTTTATAAACTGAAGAAATTCAGTGATAAACGAATCTTCAGAAAAAAGAACTAAATTGTGAATTTCTTTATATGTATTATGACGTAACAATCGGCAGAAAAATAAAAATATTTTAAAATGAATGGCAATAATGTGAAAATAGTATTTGAACTATTTTCATTTGAAGAACTTGCGTACGGACCTAATTTCTAAAATATATCTATTAAAATTAAATATTTAATTAAAAATTGTTAAGAGTTTTATAAGCAAATAATTTTTTTTTGGTTATATAAATCAATTGCGTATATCACATAGTCTATATAAATCAATTGAGTATATCACATAGTCTTTCAAAACTATTAATAATTAAAAAACATGCATCATGCTTTGTTGGAATATAAGAACAATCTCTGATAAGTCCAGCATCTATAGTCGTACTAAACATATGCCCGCGTGACAAATTGCGACTTTTTCTTTAGTTAACGGTCTAATATATCTAGTAGAGAAAGAAACTCGAAAACGAATTTATCATAGGACTTCAGAGCTCGTCCACGTAATTGGAATTGCCGTAATGTCATTTCCACAACGGAAGCCAGAAGGGCTGCTATCACTGGTAATTCAGCAGTAAAACGATTGTCGCGTGAGCCCGGCTTAAATGCATTTAATCTACTTTCAGCTTTGTTTGGCGTTATAAAAAAATCAACGATTTCTTTAATTCACTTTTATTAAACACGCGTTATATCGAAAGTTTTTAGACATGGCCATTTCTAATAATGTTAATAAAATGTAAATTAAAATTTTTAAAAATTAATTATTTAGTAATGAAATTAGGTACTTTGCTTGAATTTATCATTCAATATCACAAATTATCATTCGTAAATATGTTTCACGTCAAAATGAATTTAAAATAAGAAAGTTTTCTTTTGATAATTTTTTAAGACGGTCATTGTAGTCCTAATGAAAAACAAAGTTGCGATCTATCCTAATTGATATCTTGTGATGAAAACCCACCCTTCTTCCATATTTATGGCCGCAGGATTTTATCTATGAGGAACATTCCTTAACAGTTACTGCTGATTAATATAAAGGCTATACGTACCAGTAGATTCATACAAACTTGGGCATTGATACTAGTCAAGTAAAATTCCCACGGATATTTAGACTTCAAGAAGGTTTGCACTAGATAGAAACCCCAAGAATTGTTCAAAGCTTCAAAAGCGTCGCGGTAATTGGTATTATGAAATGTTAGGAAAATTCTACGAAGGGCATTTAAATACTGTCTTCGACTATCCGAAACAATGAGACATTTTGTGGCCTTTTATTCTAAAGAGTTGCCTAGAGGGGTAAAGAGAGAATGAAATGTAGAGAAAAAGTGTATTTAGACAGCGGTTTAGTACGCAAGAATCGCACTAGTTAATAAAATAATAGTTACCATAGACTGGTATGCCGCCAATTGCTTGCCTGTTGTTTTGAAAAGAGTTGAAAGCGACGCAGTAGAATCCTTTTTTACTACAAAAATACTTCCCCATATTAAATTTTTTTTCTTAAGAAGAAAAGATAAATTGCAAGGAATACGATTTCCAGACGCCGAAAAAGCGGTGACTGGGACAATTGTTTCTCTTAATAGTTCCATTGAGCGAGACGATGCATATAATGCTATGGAAAAAATTTTAAAAAACAACAAATAAATTATAAATTTCCTGATGTTTTAAAGACTTTCAGTGTTACCTGCCGCACAAATCATTTCATACCAATATCACTAACGCCATCTGCAATAGTTTATTCTGTTATTATTCTTTGATAGGTTTGATTTTTTAATGGTTTCAAAAGAAAAAAACTTTATTTATAATTAAATGAAACTACGTGATATATTATTATTTTTACATTCTTAAAATACAATATAATACTACATCACGTAGTTTCGTTCAATTGTGAATAATGAGTTTCTACAAAATTAACGCCAAATATATTCAAAACTATTTATTATATCAGCCTATTCTATTTGACTCATGTTTTATAGTGTGTTTCTTTTATTATAATATCACATTACTTATCAAATGATATTCTACATTTTTTGTTTTTTTTTTCGTATGTTACACGAATTGCCAAACACTTTTTTTTCAACCGAAGGCATAATTTACACATATTTCTATGTAAGAACCTTAAGTCACTTCCAATGCATTAATGAAAATATATATTAAAAAAGGTAATGTGTGTAGGTTGCGAAAAATATTATTAATCTTTGTAAAGAGCTTAACAGAAATACTGTGCAAGGTGCACAATATTTTTATTAAACTGTTGAAATAAAATTTATTTGCGCCTAAAATATATGCGTAGCTATCCCACTCCTTGCTCTACGCGTAAGTAACAAGTGTAGTTTTCATAATTTTGATTTTATCATTATCGGAGGTGGGGCCAAAAATGTGTATTCTTGTTGATGTTTTCAATAATGAGGGTGTCCAGTGGAAGATTTCAATGTTTGAAAAATTGTAAAAAAAACTACACTTCTAATACAAAGTAGGTTTATTTTACCTTTATAACAACAAATGCGGATTTCATTTTTTAAAAACCACGTTTTCCGAATGGCGGCCATCGAGTCTGACACACTCTTCGAGTCTAGCACGCATGTTTTTAAAAACGCGTTTGCAGAGCGACTGGGGTATCCTATTGACTTCGGCTCGAATATTTTCTTTAAGTTGTGTCACAGTGTTCGGATTTGTTTTGTAAACAACGGATTTTAAGTATCTCTAGTTCTACTCTGAAAAAGTCATTTAACATCTGGGATCATTTAACTCTCCGAATTCACAGTTACAGTTTAGCCTCGTTGATTTTGAAAGAAATAAGGCCCTATGATTGCAGATGCAGACATGGCACACCAGACTGTTACCTTAGGCTTATGTAAAGGCTCTTGATGCATTTGTCTTGGGTTGTGAACATTCCAGTAACGGAAGTTATGCTTATTCACATATCCTCCAATGTGAAAGTGAGCTTCGTCACTAAAGAATATGTTGCCCATCCGGGTAGCAGTACGAAATCTCAACAACATCACCTCCGCGTAAGTTTTTCTTAATTCAAAGTCAGAATCGTGTAAATCTTGAACAATTTGAATTTTATGTGGATGGAACTTGAGCTTTTTTTGCATTATTACCTGTAAAGTTGATTTCGGAATTCCCAATATCGATGAACGTGTATGCAGTGAAAAACGAGGATTTTCAACGACAGAAACGATAACACGCTCGACATTTTCATCCATGGCTACCAATGGTGTAGGTCCTGGCCTGGGCCTATTTGATCCTGTAGCTCTGAACCTTGCTACCCATGACTGAATGAGGTTGATCGATGGTCCATCACGTAATCGACGAATACTGTAACGATCATTAAATCAACGGCGTGCTACAGACAGCGAAAATCCACTCGAAATGTACGCCTCGACGGCAAAAGCGCGGTGCTCTCCACTCCACTGTTCCATGACTACTAAAACATCCGCACCGCTTGCGCTTCTAACGACGACCCCCCGCGCCCCTCTTGTGTGTTGCGTTCAGAAACTATGTTCAAATTTTGAAATTTGCCACTGGACATCCTGTATATTTAAAATTATTTTACGTAAAATTCTAAACACAACGTTTTGAAATGTTTATGCTTACCCTTTCAAAGATTTCCCAGCCACGAAATTTAAGAAAACTGTCTTGAAAGCTTAATTTTATCGATATAATATTACAATTGACTATTTAACTGTTCAACTATTGAGTTAACTATTTAGATACATGTGTGTGTGCATTTGTATACATGTGTATATGTATACATAAATATGAATATATATATATATATATATATATATATATATATATATATATATATATCTATATATATATATATATATATATATATATATATATATGTACATATATATATATATATATATATATATATATATATATATATATATATTTATATATATATATATATTTATATATATATGTATATATATATATATATATATACATATATATATATATATATATATATATATATATATATATGTATGTATATAATGTGATTATAAGCGAAGAAGTCGCTGGTCCGGGCGATTTTATGATAAAGTGGCAAAACAATTACAGATATACTAGCATACATATAGCTGTGTATGTTATAATAAGTTTTCCTTCAAAAATTTAAAACAAATTAATATGAAATTTAGGTTGATTTATTAATCGTTATCAAAATATATAAAATTTTCTCCATAAATCTTATAATTTAATTATAAATATCAAATTAATTTCTTTATTCAATTGAATAGTATTATGCGACAAAAAAATTAAAATTGTGCAATACAGCATTGAGTATAACGTTGTCCCTCAGTTTTTATCTTACTTTCGTTATAAGTCTGTTTATCGAGTTTCGTTAGAAAAATATATTCTTTTCAGTGAACACGGAAATTGTTTGGCAATCTCCCGTGGCCCTACTTTGTCTTATTTCGATCGAACTGCATTTCCCACTTGGTTTCTCCTTCATCCTCTTTTTTCAACCTTCTATTAAACTTATCACCGATCGATCCCAGCGCTCTCCTCGAGCGGTGGTTTTCGCTCATCTTTATTAACGTCGCAAGTCACGACGGATCATACCGGGAATTTGTTGATTGCTATAACTTTAGCATTATTTTACTATTTTTATTTTATTGTACATATTTTGAAAGTTTTATTCATTACATAGGAAGTGATTTAATGGTCTTGTAAACAAAAATGTGTCAGTTATGCCTTTGGTTGAAAAAAAGGGTCAATACCAGAAAAAGATTTAGAAAAAAAAAGAAATATTAAAATAATTTTAAATAAACTTTGCGAGAATAGTGAAAGTAAAACAGTTAACAGTAAACATATATAATAAATATAGGTAATGTAAAAATGTAAAAAAATACAATACAAAATATGAGTCGAAAAACATGTATGGCTGATTTAATAAAAACAATTTTAATTAAACCATTGAGAATGAAAACCCATCTAAGAAAAAAACCGAATCAATTATTGTGGACGAAGTTAATTATGTTCTTGCGAAATAGAGGACAGGTAATAGGTTACATTGAAAGTTTCTTTCACAGTCATAAAATATTTTAAATTTGTGAAATATATTTGATTTCGAATCATTGCTGTAGATTTCCAGTAAACTCTAGGTAAACTTCTAGTGCCGCCGTTTCTTTTTAATTTTGACTGTGGAAATTTCGGATATTGAGGATATCTCTTCTCAGAGTTTTTGATAGTTTCATAAAATTAATGAAATATTAATGTTGTATTTTTATAGCTAACTCTGTCTTTCAATTCACTCTATACTATGTATGAAATTAAAAAAAAATATTATTTATCCCCACTAAAATATTTACAAAAAATATTTTTTTGTCTGTTAACTTACATATATGCAAATTATTATACTTTGTTAAATTTCAGGTTTCTATTTCAAAGATTTTTTAAGAAATACGTCCATGACAGAATGTCGGATGAATAAGTACGTGAGTGAAATTGATATAGTTTATTATTTTCTTACAGAGCCTAAAAATAAATTCTTTACTTATATATCATCATCAAACTAAATTGTCGATAAGACGTAAACTGGGTTGGTTTATATAATACGTATCTATAAAACTGTCACGATGTTTATACGATATAATGACCACATCTCTCCTTGTTCCTGTGAACATATGTCCCAAACCAAAAGGTTTTACCCATAATTGACGCGTATCAATATTAATGAAAAGGCAGGTTGGGTGCCTCGATGGCACACTTTCGAGGAGCAGATATATTCGAAACGCATTGCCGTTAACAGCGGTCATGAATAAATAGGAGTTACGTGGGTTGAGATCCCGTGAGGAGATGTCTGTTGATACGTTCAATTCAGAGACTAAATAATGCAGTGTCTGGCAGAACTAAAGTTGAAGAAAGGAAAAGAAGTCATCTCAACTACTGAACTCTTATTTTTAGACTTTCGTTTTTCAATAAATAGGACTGGCACTTTTATAAGATCATTTATGTTCCCGTCCTTTTATCAGATTATCACAGGTGTTTTGCCAGAAACCATTTTCACATTAAAAATAAAAATTTGGTACATCAATATATAAATCATACGTTTTATTAATTTACTAACCTTCAGAAATATTAATGCAAAACAAAACTTTTTTTTTATTTTATGGCTCTATAAAGCACACATCTCAATTGTGTAAGTAGTTAAAAATCATAAATAGTTAATTAATAATTTTTAAGAGAATAAAAAATTATTTGAGATTCTTTTCAATTTAATTTTGTCATATGGAACATCGTTTGAGAGTAAGTTATTAGAATTTCAAAAAAATTATTGAGACTATATATAAAGCTGTTTTAGGATGTGTATCAATATTGCTTTATAGAGCAAGTGCTTTATGGAGATTAAGCTATAAATTTATATGAAAAATATGTACAATATCCCTCTTTACTTCTGATATCCCTTTCTGTCCCAAAACTTTTAAAGTGAAAATCATGCGATAAACAACGCTATTAGAAGATTATCTAAATAGCCTGGATGTGTATCAATATTGCTTTATAGAGCAAGTGCTTTATGGAGATAAAGCTATAAATTTATATGAAAAATATGTACAATATCCCTCCTTACTTCTGATATCCCTTTCTGTCCCAAAACTGTTAAAGTGATAATCATGCGATAAACGACGCTATTAGAAGATTATCTAAATACCCTGTTTTTAAGATATTATTAATATGTTTACGTCTTTGGAAGAAACACCAGAGCTATGTTTATACAGTAAAAAATAATATTAAATATTTATTGATGACGACCTGTGTGCAGAAACTTTGTAGTACACGTTCCCTTCGTATTTAATCGATTTTTAATCATTATATGGTCATATTAAATATTATTATGATTTTTAATAATTATATGGTCATATTAAACGTTATTATGCTTATTGTTGTTTAAATTTGGATCTCTGTAAATTTTTGTATAAAATTTATAGGTACCGTTTGACATATCTTATGCAAGTATACAAGGCTTGAATTTGGAAATTGTTGTATAATTAATTAGTTATTAAGCAACGCGGTTTTCTGTTAGATTTTTTTTGGATAATTTTTATTAAATCATTGTTATTTTAAGCAGATCTTTGAGGTATAAATATGGAATAAGTTTGACTATTCCGATTAGATCCGATCTATATTTTGTTAATGTAATTAAGTTTCACTCATTTTTAGGGACATTTCTAAAGTCTAATACCCACATTTGTTCTCCCTCCCAAATTCCAAAACTACTATTTCTGAAATTTACCAAAATTTAGCTGAAATTTATGGCAAAGTTCTAAATCAATATATAAACTTATAGAAGATATACTACGAACCTGTGAAAGATGTAAATAATCGTAGAAGATATACTACTAACCGGCGTAAGATATAACGTTACACACATAACTTTGCAATGTATATTTATATATATATAAATTATATATGCAAAGCTATATATGGAACTTTACAGACAGAAAATTCGTACATAACAAGTTTATTTTTCAAATTTATAATTTCGTCAGTTCAGGAGATATCTGTCTGTCAAGGTCTGCTGGATTCAATTTGGAAAAACTGTTTCTCTCGTTTTTCAAATTTTCTTATTCGGAAGCGAAATCTGGTCGGCATTAAATCTGCATTAAATGTGGTGCTTGAAAGCGAAACAGTTGAGAATCAAAGAAAAATGTTCGTTAACTGTACAATTGTGAATTTTTGAATTCTTCGGATATGGCTCTAAAAAACAATTTTCGATGGAGCGTCAAGTGGTGCAGGGGCAGGGTGAAGACAAAAATCCCGAGCAACAGAGACCAGCATTACAGAATTTTCTAGAAAAGCTACCAGTCAATATGTAAATACCGATACACCGTTCTTGCTTGACACTCCTATGTCGATTCGTATTGCCTACTTACGCTTTATTCAATACGCAAAACAGCTATTTTTAAACAAGATTTAACTAGTACGTCATAATCATAATTGCTTTTCTCTCTTAGAGATTACTGAATAACTATCGATGAAACATCTCCGTTCTTGACTAAAAACCCCATTTCAAAGTAATATTTTCACTGCCAAGACCATAGGGAACGTACTTGTTTGTCACTGAACCAGTCAGACTTAGTGAAAAGTTTTTATCGTCTAAATAATTATCTAATACTTTCAGACCAAAACAAACAAGGAGATAACCCGAAGACATACACATATTACATTGCAGCAAGTTAACGTTAAGTAAATACATGGATACTATTTACATTTCTTTTATTACTAATATAAATATAAATGTATATTTTTTTAATAAATAATAGAAGAATAAAACGCAAAAAATAATTTTCCATCGCCACTAGAATTATGTCTTATATTTATATCATTGAATTATGTCTTATATTTATGTCTTGATTGATAAAAATTTCCACAGCTTCAGCTCACTTCCCGCTTTTCTCGTCAAAAGGATAAAAAATAATGGCATTTTAAGTAAATTTCCATTTTTCCCGAAGCAGTCTAAAATGTTAATGAGGAAGATAACATAGTTTTCGAAACGTTATAAAACTATATAGAAACATTTTTGTATTAGACGAACATAAATAACGTCCTGTGGCGCCCTCGCACTCAGCATCCGGCCATTAGATGTTGGTACTGTCATCGCCCATGATTATTTTAAAAATGTTCTATGAACATGGCACGCCTGAATACGACCGCATGACGTAGTTAGCTGATCTAAGCATCTTTGGTATAAAGAGCAACGCCCACTTTCCATGCAATGCTGGATCAAAACGCGGTTTTTAGATAATTACATTAAATAAAGTGGAATTATAATAAAAGTAATTTAAAAAATCATTCATTACAATAATATTTTTATACGCTTGAGTTTGCAAGTTCGTATTATAAACTTTTTATATAATTTTAGTGACAGAGTTTTAATACGTTTTAGTTTAAACTAGTTGTGTCTAGGAATTCATTCGCGTGAATTGTTAGAAAAATTATTAAGTAAACTGTAAAATTAATACGTGTAATTCTGCACTTGAACTTTTGCAAGTATGTGTCCTTTATGTTAATCGCAATTCGTTTATTGCAATGAAACATAACCTATATGTTACGCAAAACACAACAAAATCAACCAGTGAACATTTTTTGGAAATTCCTTCAACTGTTCTTGCGTAATACGCAAAAAAACACAGTTTCACAAACAGACATGCAGATAAAAAATCGAAAACAATATTTTACTACTTTTTCTGTCAATAATTTATGCCCATAAATACTTTTAGTATGCGTAAATATTAATAACAGCATAAAATTTTAAAGAAATTGAGGAAACAAAGTAATTTTATATCGAAACATTGAACAATTTAATATTTGCAGGACGACCGACAACGATATCTAAACGTCCGGATGGAAAATTTCATTGTAAGATTTAAACTACACTTAGTTCTATCTATTAATATACATAGACAAATTGTGCATTTGCGTAATTACTAGGCGTCAAATAGCTGGAAACCTCTTTGTTCTTGTTTAACTGATTCAACAGAAATATACTTTCGAAAAGATTTGAATATAATCTAAAAGTCAGCCCTCAGAGTCAACCGTTTGCGATGATATAAAAATTAATGTTACTTCAAGCCAACCCAAATTTTGGGAAAATTCCATCTGTATAGAGTCAATGGTTTTTAGGTGATTAGGTTCAAACAAGCAAGTAAACAGGTAATTAGATGAAGACAATAATTTTAGGTTTTATTAGTTTCATATATGTGAACGTAAATAATTTTTTCATAAATATTTATAATGCATTGACTGGCCAATTCTTCATTTTTATACATACAGATAAGATAGATGTCATAAAAATTTTAAAAATAATGTTAAAATACCAGTAGATAAAAATATATTAAACTATGTTGGTAAAAGCGGAGTAAACATTTCGTATAAGAATACCTAAACGCAAAATAAATAACTGAAAAATATTACAGGGTAAAATGAAATAAGGTCAAAAATTAAGATAATAAGAAAAATATATAGAATAAGAAGAAGCATAATTAGAACCACCGGTGGGAAATTATTTTTTTAAATTACTTTACTAAATTTGACCATAATCGTAAATCTTTTTCGTTGTGCAAGTATTTTCCACACGACGTACAATTAAACTAGAAGACTTTAAACATGTTTGTTTAAAACCTCAAAAAATGTAACCACATTTGTAATTATTGATCATTGTTCAACTAAGTGATGATTCGTGATCGACACTATCTTCATATCATTTCGTTACTTTTACCTCCTTGCAGATTCAGGTTTCACTTGCGGGTTTACGTTTAAAAAACCGATACATGCATTTTTAGACCTTATATTAATATTTCTCCACTGTCTATGCCGCCAAATATGGAATTCAATCATCTTTACATTTTTCCGCATGACATGCCAATTTTTCCTTTTTTTTTAATAATTATTGTTACTGAAGTGTTTTTTCTTACTTTTTTAGCTATTTAAAAAAAATTAAACTACAAAAAAAATTACATTTGCAGGCTATCTCGGAACAAATTAGTTGCATTTCTTAATCGTTGTTTCCTGGAAAGGATCGTACTCATAAAAATAGGTCCACCGCATGCTTTAATTCTATATTGAAAATGAAAGAAATATGCCATTAGTTCCGTAACAAAACAAAGTGAACAAAGTTTTCAGTTGGGTTTCCAACAGAAATGTTGTTGGAAATTTCTAAGTCAATCTTTTGAAGGTGTAGTTATACAACGAAGCCTAGGTCGTGGTTAAAAATTTAAATAAAATAGAAATAATACTACATCAGTTGTTTCATTTAATTTTGAATAAGAATTACGTTTCCTTTTGACTTCAAACTGAATAAAGAAATAAACAATAAATCACTTGCTTATTTCATTTATGTTGGGATTATTATTGCAACTAGTGATTAAAGTCAAAAATATAACGTTACCAGAATATTGCTATATATAAAAGAATACTTGGGTGACTGATTTACATAATAAATTACCAACGTACTGGGACTAGAATTTCACAATTTTCCACGAAGTTTCTTCAAATGACGTTCGAATAAGCAGTGATTTTTTTAAATTCGACGCAAAAAGCGGTAAAATGGGGTTTCAAATTTGTATGGAAAATTAATAATTGATTTCAGGGAAATATTATTTAATCAGATAAAAACTAAGTAGGGGTTTTTTGAAATTTGACATCTGAAGGGGTGAAATTTGGGTTTAAAAGTTGAATGGAAAAAAATTAATGATAATATAAAATAAAAAATCTTTTGAAGTGCAATAAATAATACAACCATGTTACATCAAAATCACATAATGCACGATTTACGTTAGTTAATTACATAGGAATAGAATAGAAATAAAATACTATATCCTTTGTGAGAACACTGCTACGAGTGAATATAACATAAATAACAAATGAAAGATGAAGTAAAAGCCATATATTATTGCTCTCAATATGGAAATTTTCCCGAATCTTAAGTGCAAAATTGTGTATATATACGTTAATTCATTTTCCGATTAATCTGTTGATTCATTTTCAGATGAATGATGATTTCATGATGATATGAGTAGTACCAAATTAACAACTTTGACACTTACTTTTAAATATCTCTATTCATTTCAATACAGTATCAAAACGGGTTACAGTATATGAACAAAATTAAAGAAAATCACAGATTATATACATTTAGCCATAAATAACATAAATCATTTTACTTGAACTTCTTCATATACGGTTCATATGAAACATGAGTCAGTTCCTTATAAAATCCAAATTTAGTTAAATGCACTTCAGTTTTCTTTTGAAGTAAAACAGTGGTGGCATATCCTTTTTTATTTTGGACAGCACCAACAAAAGTTAGTTTACGTTACAAGTGTTTTGCCAGAAAATACTAGTGTAGTTATTGAGTATGATACGACGACCCATACTACGATGCTGACTGTGTCATTTGGTTTCTTGTATGGACTCGCTGTAATCATAACACGGTGTTTTATTCGTATTTATTTTGTTTACTTGGCATGTAGATTAAAACCGAGGATCTGCATCTAAATTTTGATAACTTTTTATTTATTTTCATATACTTCTAAACCGTAGTATTTTTTTAAGTTATTACTAATTAGTTCAAAAAATTCTCTGGTTGGTGCAAATTTATCAAGCTGTAATCTGCATTCTCTGGACAAGGAAGTATGAATGAATCAGAAAAAATCTATTCTAGATTCTTTATTTGACAAAAAATCAAGAAAATTCAAGTGTGAAGATCTGAAAACACCAGACATCATCAACAAACCAAAAAATGCTTGCAACTCTTCACCAGTTACATCTTTTGCCTCTTTGAAAACTGACACGTATTTTCTTAATATATTCATTTGCATATTATAGAATTAAATATGCAATATTCTTACCAAAAAATTATAGTTCAAAACAACCAGTATTACTCTCAGCATTTTTAGCTTCTTCTTTTTGTGCAGGTAAAGACAAAATGCTGTTGTGCGCTATTTGTCTTATTTTAGCTAAAAAAATGTTTGAACCTTTTGGTTAGCTTGTACTTGTCTAAATAATACCTGCATGAAAATGAACCTGCTTCATCTTATGATTCATTGTCAGTCTGCTCAGAGTCGAAATCACGATTTCGTTATTCAAGAGAGTATCCTTCAATGCCCAACTCGTCGTCACTTTCATCAAAAGTCCCATCTTCCTCTTCATTTATCATAGCTGATGTTTCTTCTATATTCAAGCGGCGCCTTTTTGTCGTACTGTTTTACCTATAAAGTAATGTGATTTACCTATAAGAAGCTATTAGAATGGATAATAGAGTAATATGCGCTGAAATTTGATAATAAATATATATAATTCGATATATCTTAGAAGCAGATTCAATTGATATATTGGTATATTCAGTTGCTTAGAAGTAGCTGCAGTGGTCTAACGATGAGCCCTGAAAATTTATTTCCTTTTTCCAAACTAGATTTTACAAAAAGATCTTCTCGGTCCAAGCTGCAAAACTTTAGAATAACTGGGGTCTGATACAGGGAACTAGCTTTATATTATATTTTAATGGATGCCTGAAAAAATCCTTTCTCTCCTAATCCTTCTTTCCTGTATTATCTTAATTCAATTTAGTTCCCATTTCTTCAACCATACCAGGTTTTAACCATGCCATGTTTTGTTATTTAAATTTACCCTAAATATATTTTTTATTTGAAATATTAAATATTAAATTCAAAAATAAGATAGATTCATATACATGTATTACAGTCGGACACATTACCAAAATATTCAAATGTAACCATTATGTTGAACAGAAGAGTATGTTCTTATGTAGCTATGAGCCCGCCAAATGCATATTTGTATGTGTATTATAGTTTTAAATAAGAAAATAATTAGAAAAACACCATTTTTAAACTTTCCAACAAACATTATTATTCCGAATATTTGCTTGGTCTAAGCTATGATAAAAGAAAATTATTATTCGCATCGAAAAACTACAATATTTATTCGATCCTCCGTCTGCCATCTCACTACCACCCCACCATTTTTTTTGCTCGAAGATAGCGAATATATTATCGAACATGAATTATTCATTGTCCCGCAATATTTCTTATGCCGTTAAATATTCATCCCCAATTGGTATTGACGTGTGCGACCGCGCACACATTATACTGTTAGAGCAAAATATATAGACCGTGAGTATGGGTACACTTTACGGTATGCCTCGTAGACAATATAATTTACAACGTGAATAGACCTGACAGACACAGCCTCACCCCTTTCATCCAAGTAGTCGTCTATGCGGGTCGTTTGGTATTAATTATTTTTTGTGCGTTACGTTTAAAGAAATTCACTTTTATTTCTTTATTTTATTTATTTATAAAACTTTATTGAAAACTTACAAAACGAAATATATAGTGGTGGTCTTATTAATACGAGTATAATCTTTTACATAATGAATCAAATGAGAAAAACAATATTGTAGGAGACGGTAAGTGATTGGTAAAAGTGGAAAAAGAATGTAACTTGAAGGCGCCAGCAATGAGACTAGTTCACTTTAAACAATTTTATAAATAATGATTACCTGATCACGAACAAGACGATAAGAGTTGAATCAATTGATGCGCCGTTGTGTTATATTTAATGAATTAAATAGTAACAAAATGTTAAGTTTCACAGAGTTCAAAGCATCACTCAAATCTAGTAACGTCAGAAGAAATATTTTGGTACTGTTCTTGTCAAGGCGCACATTGCCACTAACTTTTAGTAGTGCATTCGAAATATAAGCTCTACTTAACGCCAGATTTTTAAAAAATTAAAATTTATCAGAAATGTTGATAAACTTTTTTTAAAACTAATAAGCATAAAATATAGGTAGATATAGGTAAAAAAATGGGGCTGATTGAGAAGATGTTTTTGATAAAGGTGTAATCTTCCTTAAACCTTCTTCCACATATAATAGAACGTAGAGGTTAGTTTAGAAATATAGTGGTGGTTAGTGCTACAATTTAATTATTGGGAACAAGAGTCTTAATGAACGGACCATGGCTGGTGAAGGAATGGGATTATTTTTCGAGAAGAAATTTTAGTGATTCATCAAAATATAAAGTTAAAAGATGCTTTGATATCTCACCATGTCTAGAGTCACGTATCTAAAAGGAAAATAAATAGATAAATTCTAAGATCACTGAGTTATTCGTCGGTTCGTCGGCCATAGCCATTTTTCTAAGAAAGAAACGCTCTGACGTAGAAAGTTGAGTTTAAATGAAAGCATAGTAATATGTATTAACAATGTTCAAAGATATGTATAAGCAAAATTTTTAGTGGAAAAGAAAAAGCGACTTATTCGGTTACCAAATAATTTAATTTTTTTAAAAATTTTATTTAAGAATGTTTTGAAAATAGTATTGGAAATGTTTCACAAAACATATTTCCATCCATCGTCTCTAAAAGTGGTATCAATTACGAAAGTGGTCACAATTATGATAAAAAACATTGTTATTGGAAGTTTATTCAAAGTTTACCGGAAAACTACGGCAGTGGTTCTTTATGTATTTTATTTTAAATATTCACAATATTTTAACAGAGCTTATCATTCATAGGACAAGCTCAAAAATATGTTAATATGATGAAAATTAATAATAACAATATTAATAAAAAGTTCAATGGATGTACTAAATACATGCCTTTAAATATTTCCATATACTTAAGTATATACGAAATACTCGCTGTGCAAGCACTAGTCGTATCCAACTGGCTAATTTTGGAATTAAATATCTTTCACATAATAGTAGATACTTCAGATATTTGCTACAAATGTTTCCTTTTTAAATCTTACAAAAATTTATTTGTTTGTGAATTTTCTTATTAAGGCATAAATTTGAGTCAAGAGATAAATGGTCGGACATTAGAAATCAACAACGCTATTGCATATTGGTTCTTCTCGTTTTTATTGGACCGTCATCGTAAATTTTCCACAAAGTTCATATTATCCCATTAACAAATTCAGTGATTATTCTTCTCATGGCCTTGACCTGTTAAAACTTTAAAATCAACTGGAACTAATATCTTCTATAAATATTTTCGAAGAAAAATCGTTTCTTTTCATTAAGCCCTCTTGTTTAGTATTTCTTGTTCCAAATCCCGTGTCATGGTCGAAATTTTATATTTTTTTCGAACTGTCAACACAGCTGCTTGTAAATATAAATTGTTTGTCTTATTTTGTAACTAATTACTAAATTGTATCCAACCATTTGCAGTATTTTAAAAACCAATATTATATAATATTCTCTACCAATTTATAAAGATTATCTCACGGCAGAGTTAGGATTATAAAATTAAATATTTCAAAAAAGCATTTGAATTGAGCGCAGGGTGAGGGGCGCAGTAGATTCATCTATCGTGCGGATTTGTTAGTCACTATTTCGCAGTGGTTGGGCGCGCATCGTGCGTACGCTATCGAAACATTTCTCACGGGCGAAGAATCGTAAGTGATAAACGAAATTTTGATTAGTAAATGGGTAGAAAAGTTTCGAGCTACAGGCTCCGCTATAAATCAATCACGACCGGGTCCGAGTGTTCGTCAGAATTCTCGCTTATCAATACGCAAAGGAGCTAATTTAAAGCACGATCTGAATTTATAGCATAACCTGAAATTCCATCCCCATTAAATCCAGATTGTGCAAGTGTTTACAGAAATTATTCACAAATTTTTATTTTGCCCGATAGCCATTCAGATATTACATGCCTTGAATAATGTGTTTTGGAAGGATGAAGCACATTCCCAATTGGATAGATATGTGAATAAACAGAATTGTTACTTCTGGTTAACTGACAATTCCAAAAAAAAATCAAATACTACACAATACTGTCAGGGAATGGAATAATAGGACCGTATTTTTTGAAAATGCCATAGGTCAAACACTAAGGAGTTACTGGTGTTACGTATCGCCCTTTGATATCCAGTTATTTTATACCTTGGTTTTGAGAATATCCTGCGTATAATTCAAAAACATAGTTTCAGCAGGATATAGCCACTTTCCACACTCCAGGAGCCACTATGAACCAACTTCGTGAGCTGTTTCCCTAAAAGGCTGATATACCACTTTAATGATATCGCATAGCCACCGTGATCACCGAATATGATTCTTATGAGCCTTTTCCCGTGAAAATATCTTAAGAGCAACGCTTACATGAAAACTCAGAAGGAAATGTATACGTTTGGATATGTTATAATCAATTTGGAAATTCTAATTATGCCGTATGTAACACGTTTTGAATATATAAAAGTTAAAAAAAATTCGCTTCTTAAAAATTACTTTCGAAGATAATAAAAATGAATTATGTATAAACACATAAAAAAAAGTATATATTTTAAAAATAAATATAAATATACATATATGTATATATATATATATATATATATATATATATATATATATATATATATATATGTATGTATATATATATGTATATATATATATATATATATATATATATATAAATATATATATATATATGGATACGCCAACTAATGTAGGATTAGCTTCAAATTAAATGTTAGTAGAAAAAATTGTTTCACTTTAATCTAATGAATTTCAATAATTGAAACGTTAGAAATAACGTCGTTACGTTGAAACAAAAACTTTCGTTAATTTCTTAGGTCGTACATATTATTATTTTCTTAAATGAAATGTTTGTTAAATCGTATTCAGTCTAATGTAAACCACCTCTTAACATACTCATTCATCTGAAAAAGGAATTTGTGCAAACAAATTATGGATTATCTTTTAAAGCGAAAGTTGTACTACCCATAATTATCACTAATCGACGATCATGATATATAACTCAGATATCAAATCGTTACCTACCACTATCATAATAGGAATAGAAACTAATAGATGGCATATTGGAACAATATCTAATGTCTAATTATTATATATAAAATGGTGGCTGTGAATGTTTTGCTTAAGTTAATATTTGGTGTGATGAGAAATTAAGCGAGTTTAAATTTTCCTAATTAAACCAATGAAACTAGAGAAGCGTGGATCGATTCTTGTACGTAAGCAATTCTAATGCCCGTGCTTAATTGATGCATGCAGAAGTTAACAGTCGCTAACAGGCGACCTCATTGGTGAAAAAATGTAAGTGAGTGCTGTCGGATTTTTGTTTTTGATAAAGTAAAAAAACTTGAACAAAGCTACTGCAGTAAATTTTGTGTAAAGCTTGGTAATTGCCAAGTGAAAACGATCTACTGATCCGAAAAATTCGACAGGCCTTTAGTCGAAGGTTAGGCTTTTTAGACGAAGCTATTGCTTCTGATCGAAGCTTTGACATCACCGTTTTCTTTACTTGGTCAATGATGATCGTAATTCCACGTACTGCATCACCAAAGCCTTCATTTGTTCAATAACGATATAATTTCTGAAGGTTGAGAGCCTCCCAGAACTTATTTCATTCTCCACTAGTGTACGACCTCTTTGAAGCGATTGAACTGCTTTGTCATCTGTGAGATGATTGATATTATAAGATATCTATGGGTTGATAAAGCTATAAAAAACCCCAAAAGGACACTATATTTCAAAATGTATTTAATGTGAAGTGTCATTCCTTAGGAAATGCCACTAATTTAAGAGAATTTAAGAATGGAAACGGGTATGATTTTAAATAATTAAGTCATTTTAAGACAATATTGTTTATTCAGATGGTACGAAAAATTTAAAGGATCAAAATAATACGTATAGATTAAAGGAATTAAAAAAATTAGAGAAATCCAAGCAGCCGTAAGGCAGAAAAACGACGAGAAGGCTAGTAAGTCTGTAAATAAAGTTTGAGGAGACAGAGCGATAATCCCGATCTTGATAGACGATGAAATATAGATAGATAAAATATGAAATATAGGTAGACAAAATATTTCATAAAAATATAAGTTTTATTTCTTCAGAAATATCATTTACGCACCCTATCAAAATGGATATATTTTATCGAGCTGTACATGATTTTCGAAGGAAAAATAGAAAAAAAACTGCTTATTAATAGTAATAATCTTTTTGTAACGAACATTATTAATATTAACACTTTAATTTATCTTCTTTCGCAGTATGTCTGCCTGCTATAAATTTTGAAATCAATATTTCACCTACTTATTGATGGGCTACTGACTTAAAATTTGGCATATGTGATTCTTTCTAATAACAAAATACGATGATGATTTGAAATTAGTAGCTAGGAGTTAATAATGGAGTGGAAGGTGCCACCGATGGAACCACCGAGTTTGAACTCTTCATATGCATTTCATATTTTTTTATTTGTGAGAGCTGATCAGGTACTGATGACGATATCAGGATCCTATGATGCAGACGAAGGTCATCCTAATAGTGAATAATAAAATAACTGAATTTTTAGTCGTTTCACTTGTCTTGATAAGTTTGCTGAGGATTAATTAGGTATTGATGGTGATATCATGATTTCACTTCTCTTGATGAGTTTTCTATTTGTGAGGGCCGATCAGATACTGAACTCAGGATTCGATGATGGATATAGAAAGTGGGCACAGATCATTTTAAGGGGGAATTAATTATTCAATTCCTGGCTCCTAGGCTGGCCTGCTAGTTGTCTGTAAGAGATTGCTTTCATAAAAATAAATTATCCATATGTATTAGCTGTCTATATTAAAATATATAAATAAAACAAACAAGTTGTTCAGTTATTATAGTTTGAAATCGTTTCACTTCTCTTGATAATTCCTAAACCTGATATCAAGATTACAAAATGAAATAGCAAAATGACTACATCAAGAGTTTTTACTTGTAATTATTAAATACTTTTTATTAAATTACAATCACCAAATATATAACAATTAAGAGCTTCACATAACACTACATCAAGATATGAGTAGTTGACCCATTTTAATATTCCCTAATTTGACTTCCTAAAAGTAAAAAGATTAGTTCTTAATGTCGTAAAGATTAGTTCTTAATATCATAAATACACCAATAAAGCATCTAAATAAAACGCGTCAGAAAATGTAACAAGTGATACTAAATACACTTATAGCGCCGACCACAACGTTATCTTTATTCCTTAACCATGCCGTTTGGAGAGATTATATATCCGGTGGGACGATATTGTGTCCACGTCTAATTTATTATCACTCGTATGGCTATCGATAGTATAAGATTAATAGGGTCCTTCGTTTTCAAATAATGTTTGAGAAAGAGAAGGTAAAGTTATGTTATTAGAAGGGTTACCTTCTTATAAGAGAGTAATATTTACTTATTTATATCAAGAAGGTTTTATGAATTGAGAACGTAATATAATTTATAAAGTAACATTTACTAAGTATCCAAATTATTACTACTCTATTTATTTTTAGAATATATTTTGTTGGTACACTTGTAGTAAAAATATAAATATTTGTTTTAAGTTTTGAATTAAACATTAATATTTACGGACGTGGAATTACCGTACATTTGGTGCTATACAGAGGTTGTTCATTTTAAATTATACAAACAAGAAGGAACATGATCCGTTTAAGAATGTATATCTAATAATATACTTATTTGGGAAAAGATTTATTATATACCCGTCAAGTGTATTTATTATTATCGACCAATGCGCCAACCTCTAAATTCGACAACGAAAGTAATTATAATTTGGGTAATTACACAAGCAATCAACTTTTGAATCAGCTTTTTTTAAAGAGGAATTTCTCCACGAAATTACACCATTTTTAAGTATTTTTAAATATTTATTGTCATTTAAATTTGCGGTTATAATTCTTGACCAGTTTTAAATGATTATTTTTTTGTAAATTGGTTAAGTATAAATATTTAAAAAAAAATTAATTTCTTTAAATCTGTAAATAAGTTTTCTCAAAACTCTCTTTTTTGTAATGTTTAGACTGTTCACGGCGTTGGGCCCATTTAGGCGGAACTCCTTGCTTTTTTAAAATTTGGTTTATTTTGAACTTCTTCTTACAATTATTTCCTTTAGAAGCAATGAAAACGCGGTGTATCCACTTTTATTTTAGTAAACGATTGCCATGTTTGTGTAATAAGCCGGGAATAAAGAAAACCACCAGAAATTCATTTTTCATTATAACTTTTCATTGAAAAAACTGGAATTTAAATTATGCCTTTTGTATTACATCTTTACATTAATTCATTAATTCAAATATATATCATAATAAGATATATTACCAAAATCAAGTTTAAAAATTGGAACCAAAAAACAACACTGAAAACTGCACTGAATGAAAATGTAATCTCGAGATTGGCAATAAAAGAAATTTGTTCTCGACATACACTTAAGACAAAAACTCCACCGAAACTACAAAAAATAAAAAGTGAGCATATTCAACATATTTCATAAAATAAACGTAGGTTCTTTCCAGAAGTAATAACAGATAAAAAACATAAATAAAAGAAAACTTGATTAAGTCTACCAAAAATTAATTTAAACACCGTGCAAATGTTCCCATAAACCGAAATTATCTGGAAAAGGAAAAAGTTCATCTATGAGTTTGTAAACGCCAATTGCCCATTTTCTATCTGAAATCTCAGTCAGAAACTGGGTGATGTAGTATTATTTCTACTTTAGTTAAATCTTTATCTTTACCTAGGTTTCATTGTATGACAACATCTTCAGGTGAGCAATTTGCATAGATTGGTGTTAGAAATATGGCGTAAGTTTTTGCTGAAATATATTATTTTCAAATTATTGCCAACTCTTACTACAGAATGTAGGTTTCAGGTTAATATAAAACAAATTCATCCGAGCGTGCACGTGCTTGTGTCTGTATGCGTGTGTGTGTGGGCGTATTCACCTAATATTCCTCATTTAGATACGATTTTTCGTATTCTGGATACTTATAAACACTAGGTTTTTAACCACGGTACTAATTATAAATAATGTGTTTTTCAATACACCATTTTATTTTGAAACCATGCCCATATCAAGTTAATCTTTCAATGTCTGAAGTTGTCAGTAAAATTAAAATCAAACAGTAGCATGAATATCCAGCGCATCTCAAATTTCAATGCTAATTATCAATTTTTATGTGAATGTTGGCTTCTGAGGCTATGAATTACAACAAATAAAAACTACGAGATACAACAAATAAAAACTGAGGAATTTCGAGTTTTTGATAAAGATTTGTGCACTGAACAAGACGATAGGACAGCTGAGGTGCAAATTAAGAAAACTGTAAAGACTTAAGCAGTATGGTAAATTGAAAACTACACTTTTTTGGAGCTTGAGAAAATTGATAGTACAAAATATATGTTGAAATTAATTTATCAAATGATTCCTAAACTTTATTTGAAATACTAAAGTTTTGAAGTTATAATTTATAAATATATATTAAGGTAAAACATTCCGAACTTGTTTATCTATATAAATTACATAATATTCCTTGATGTTAAGATAGAGCCAAACATTTTGAACATGTTAAAAGAATGACACGTTTCCTTGAAAATGTTCTTACATAATATTTGGGAATTTGTAGAAAATATTCTAACTAATAATTTAAATATTGTAACGATGAGCCGGAAGTTTTAATAAAATGTGAAATAAAATTTCTTGACACAGACTTCAAATTACTCAATGCTACCAGTTTCCAGGTAATGATCCAATTGAACAACGTTAAGTCAGAAATTCTACCCACTGGATTATGTGTAAAGTTAGTATATTATAGAAAACCATAACGTTAAAATCTCAGATGTATTAATGTTGAGCAAAATGTTAGTACTACTAACTTTAAAAAAACTGCTAATATTTTTTTAGTAAACTTTTAATTTTTTTTTAAATTGTTTAATAAATATGAGTTACGTTATAATGTTATCTATGTATGATAATGTGCCCCAAACAGCGCCATCTACAGGCCGTTTACCTAAGAGCTGGTAATTCTACGTGGACTCCGTACAAAATTACAACCAATTTTTTGTATGGGATGTATGAAATGTATGCCCTCTATTCTACACTGACCTATGACGCACACCACAGTTTTATGACGACATCTCAAAGCAAAGGTTTTAATTTACTGTGAAGAAGTTATGTTATTTTACTGCAACTATTTTCGCATATTTAATATTGCAGATATCGTGTTGCTTTCAGTCGTTGTATCGTTATATATCTTTGTTTTTTGTTTTTAATTTCAAAATGTACATATTTGTAATTCTATTAAGAGAAAAACATCTGAATTATCGTTTTTCTCGTTACCTCGAACAAAAATTGGCAAGTGTTACTTGTAATAATAATCGGTCCTGCATCGAAACTACGCAATGAATAACCATAAGATTTGTAAAAACATAGCTCATAAGTGTAACCGTAAAATAACCTCTTATTTTATAACTAAAAGTTTAATATTTTTTAAAGAATTTGAAATTATAAAAAAACTTTCAAAGACCCACTGTAAAAGAATGTAATAAAAATTATAAGTAATTTATCTTAAAAAACCATTATTGAAAACAGTTTACAAACTAGGAAAACAAAAAAATATTCATGGAAACATTTTTAAAAATTTACATTCTTTGCAAGATCATCAGAAATTAAGGTTCTTTATTATTATTTTTGTTTGGTCATTTATAGTGTTACCAGTGAAACAAAACTTTATGTCAATAAATTGTTAATTAAAAGTTTGTATTTCGCAAAATATAATAATTTATTTACGTTAATGTTCAAAATGAAGGCCATATTATATTATTCCTCAGAAAATTGCGAGGCAAATAAATAAGAGTTTACTGATTTTACCTGATATACTCAACTGTAGTTTGGTTTTTCATTCGTAAGTCACATACATCCAAACGTAGTCTTTCTAGCTTGGATTATATATTTAAAAGAGCTCAAAAAGGAAAAAATATTAAATCGGATTTAAATACAACGAGTGCGCTCTTGAATTATTGTGACCAATTCCGTCCATCCATACAAAAATGTGGAGAAAAATTGCTTAAATGTTTTCGTAAGTTCGATGGGTAGCAAAATAATGCGCCATCTTGCTCGTTCTGGCAGTCTGTAATTCGTTTCCCAGAAAGCGCAAATGTCTTATTCCGTTTGAATTTGAGGACAGTTCGACAGGACCAACAAATTTTCTACCAAATTCCATTCTAAAAATTTACTCAAAACTGATTTTGGACACTGGAATCTTGCCGACTGAAACCCCACTATAGGGTTTTACGATGCACCAATAATGTGAAATAATCAGTCATGCTTAATGCACCAATAATATTATTCACCACACTACATTTTGTTGTCAAAAAGGTTCGGATCTTCCATATCTCCCCTGAATACGTCTTGAAAAAATAGCACCCTATTTAGGACATTTTGATATTATCTCTCTCTGCCCCAATTAAACATTATATATATGCATATCTTCCCTTTATAATACATGATGAACAACAGAATGTGGTATGCAAATATGTCTTTAAATTTTATGCACAGTTAATTTTTGAACATTTTCAATATTAGTCAGAATGTTTTCCTCTATTTCACCAATATGGTAACGATTAGTTTTTGGAAGTGTTCTCTAGTAATACACTTCCAAACACTAGTAACTTCTCTAGTAACTACTAGAGAAGTCTTTCAAAAACTAATCGTTATCATTCAACCTTTAAATACGATAAGCATAGCCCGATTTCTTGACAGTTTTATCTTTTATATATTTTATATTAGAGTCTTTCTCTACTTCAAAGAATCGGTTCGTAATTTTAGTGAGTTTTTAAAAGACGTTGTCCTTGTGTTAATTAACTCAATTAACGGTAAAATAAAATATTTCACGTATTCATTATGCTTGAAACTAACGAATGATCAAATAAGATAATTACGAATTTAGATCTAGTGTTTTTGTATAATATGCATGGATGTAGCCAGGGCTGGGTAATATCAAACACGGCTTCCATATAAACAATTCTATAAAATAATTGAAGCAAATTATTAAATATTAATATTTATGTGACCCCATGATTGAAGTAAATATTTTATGGGACACATAATTCTTTAATATGATTGTGAATAAAATCATTTTCATATTTCCGTACCTGGAAAGGGGGAATGGAATCCTCGTAACATCACTCTGTGTGATCACTCTGTGTGACTGTGTGATCTTATGAGGATTCCGTTTCCATTTGTCAGTCTCAGTCGTTTTTCTTAGAAATTCCTTGACGTATAAACTTGAAACCTGACATATAATAAAACTTGTTAACTCCTATACATATCAATCGATAAAATTCAACAATATTTTTTGTGTATTTTGGACCCTAATTACCCTCCCAAACAATATTCCATACCATATATGAAAATAAAAAAATTAATTGAGTGCTATATTAATATGCAACCTGTATTAATATAGCACTCAATTTCTTTTTTATTTCCATATATGGTATGGGATATTGTTTGGAAGGGTTATAAGGGTTTAAAAAACATTTATTTTATAATTTTTTTAATATATCTGTAGAGATATATTTAAAATACATGCAAAATATAAATATGGTCCACCCCTTTATTTACGAATCTACACATTTTGCACTAGCTAAATTTTTAAACACATTTATGTATGAATTAAAGAAGGATTATATAAATTAATAAATTTGATATTGTGTATTGTGGTTATAGTTCTAACTTAATAAGTAATATATATACCTCTGTGTAGTCGTGAGTGACTGGCTGTGATCACTCTATAAATGTTAGCTTATCAGTAAAGATGAAGTTGAAATTAAACGTACTAAGTAGCAGCAGAAATCGCACTATAATAGTTCCGTATACATTTCGGCTTACATCAAAATTTTAATATTTATATAAGTATAATATTTCTGTTAAACTATTCACGGATGTTATTATTTTTAACCATATAAATTTGTTGCTTATTGTGTATTTAAGAGGCGTACTAAGTTATCGCATACTTAAACAGGAGAAACGGAACCTTTACAAGTTCACTCACGTGTTTGTATGTCATAGCTACTTCCCCCAGAAAGCGCTCGACACAGAAATTTGGCACAGTTATAAAACATATTAAACCGCATATATCTAGATACTGCAAGCTATTCGTATAAAAATGTTGAGCGAATTATGTAATCGAAAGAGAAATTGAAATCGGTTAAATTGTGCGGTCTCCTTTTTAAAGGACTCGACAATATTTTTTTCATCATTTTAGACAATAAACCTTTAGAGAAGTATCAAAAAATTTCCAAAAAAAATTTGCACTACTAAAGCTAAATTTATGAAGAACATAATTTTTAAAAAACTACGCAAATTTTGAGGGAAAATAATAACGATGATTCTATATGTCATAGTTTTTAAGATTTTCAGGATAATGAATATATTGAGATATAGTAACCTATTGAAAAAAATAACAAAGATATAGTAACTTATTAAATATTTATTGCACCAAGAAGTTCATACATGTGATGATATACGATACATCATCATCATCATCATCATCATCATATATATATTAATACGCTAAGGTTAAGATGTTACTCTCCCATTTTAGAAAAAAACCTCACAACTAATCCACATAAATTATATATCATTTTATAGATAATTGCTTGCTCTACCGGCATCCACAACTAAAAAATTTATTATTGCTATTGTTTTTGCAAATTAATTAATTATTAAAATTATATACACAAAACAGCAATGCTGCCATCTAACGGCTCAACGTCAATATGATTGACGGTCGGTAAAATGTTTAACTTCAAATCCACTCACGTATAAATAAAGTGGCGCTTTAGCTCAATGCTTTTGATACTTGCGCCTCTATATGTCAATTTTAGTAAAATATTTGTTTGATCTGTCATCTGAGCTTCATAACGGAATAAATAATGCGAAGACTTCGCACGGGTCACGCTAGTAAAGTAATATTGCTTCAAACGGAATACGGAAACCTCGTTGCAGGAACCAGATTCGTATTTAATTTTTGTTTCTAATATAACTTGACCGATATAACTTTATATTCAAGTACTTACTAAACGCCGTTATACTGATCTTTTTTTAATTTCTTGCCGCACATGTTTAAAAAGTTATAGGGTTGTGAGGCACACTGCAAGCATTTGCTTTGGGCGCTCATATCTCGCGAACGAGATTTTAGATAAATTATATTCCTGGAGGATATTTTTGTTTTTATTTTGGAAAATCTCGTTAGCGAAAATTTGCTTATTAAAAACGCCTTTTCATTATTCTAGAATTCAAACCAAATTTAAAAAGAAACGGTCAAGTATAAACAGGATTCGTTTCATTAAAGTTCCTTATCGTTATATAAGAGTATCGTAAATTAAATAAACAGGTATTTCAGAAATATGCCAAAAATCCGGAAAATCTGCAAACCAAAAAATATAGTTTAGCATTCAATATTTACACATAGATTTACAAATCATGGATTTTCGTTTTTTTTAATTTCTTCTTTCATAAGTATTTTCTTTGTACGAAATTTTAAGATTCTAAGTTTGACAAAAAGTACCTTTAGTAATTTTGATGAGTGAGTCGTTACCAAAGTACGTGACATTTAAGATCGCATTATTTATCGCATTGAGCTGGAAGTGTTTTTAAAGAACTACAGAGTTATAGACCTTCGTATTTAATATTAATTTTAACTTGTTACGCTATTTTTTTCAGAAGTTTATGTAAGATAAACTCTAAGACTGGTAGTGTAAAAATTAAGAAAAAAAAATCCTACTAGATAGAAATATATCTAAGGTTTACCGGGAAATATTAACCATGTTTTAAAATTTCGTAGTTTTGAAAATATATGTGATATTTTTATGCTTTTGATATATATACTAAGTAATTATATGTCTGTCCCATAATGTACCGTATATCCTTTGATGCCCCAAATAAATACAGGAAGTTCATGAGTACAAATTTTTTGATGTACCTCCGGCCTGGACCTATTTATATTGTGGGACTACACCTTGCCTGGACCTAGTAAATTCTTTATTCGTGAACATATCTGAATGTGCGCATGATGCATAATATATTTGTAGTAAATAAGAATCTGTTTAGATTTCATTTTACTAATACGGGGTCATTTACAAATCGCAAACGAATTTAGACGTCTATGTCTAAAGAATGATGCTAGTAAATGAATATGTGCCGTACCACAGTTATTGCATTTTTGAATATCTCTCTATCAGCATCCCAATATATTGAGGGCATTAAGCTAATTTGTATTCCAGTTTTTTATTCTTTATTTCTTTAGTTTAAGGTCTTTTTTTTTTATTACGATAAATTATTCGCCCCCGGTTGTCAGCATTGCTTGTTACCTTATGTTTTCCTAGGATTTAAAACTCTTCTTAGTAGTCAATAGCCAATCTGATTATAAACTATTAATTCATATACCAATTGTATAATATAAACTCAGTGTTCCAATGGAGTTTGAGCAGCCAGCTATGTTTTATTTTAAGCAAATGTGTAATTATAACTTACTCAAGCTGACATATTCGTTTAGAGCACTTTTATGATCTACGTGGATCTATTATACTTGATACGGATTCATCAGCGCTGTATCTTGGTGTAATTAAAGATAAACAACTCGTATTTCACAGTTGTATTACTAAAACCTCTGCCAAAACCTACAAACTACTGGAGTTTGTCATATTCAATCTCTTATTTTGTGACATCAAATATGTCTTTATTTTATTCATCTCTTTAATTCGTAACATTTACATGCAACATGCTGTTTCTATGTAAAGTTGCTTATAACCCTAATGCCTTAAAAAAATTCAATAGTTTTTGTATTACAAAATATGTCGATAATATCCTCATTTGTTCCCTTCAGATTTTATAGTAGATATGGTTAAATATGTTTGATTATGGAATTTTGTAATTATTAAATAATTTCGTTTATAACCAATCGGTCTTAAGTTCAGTAGTACTTATGCTCCTAGCTACTATATGAGAGGATACTGTCACAGTTTATTTTATCTACCTATCGTTTGTACGAATATCCTGCAGAGTTCACCTGCCTTGTGCACTCATATTGTTTAACACTATATTACAAAATGCACCTGATGAACCTATGAACCTAAATACTTAATTAATTTTTTTACTACTTAAGGAATATGATTATGGATTTGCTAGATAGTTCACAATTTATTACTATGTAGAATGATGTTAATTGAAATTCCAATGTTTTTTTATTTATTATTTGCGCATTTTTGAATCATATGTTCTTATTTTTTTAACATGTCCAACGCTTTGCATACACCTCTGGCCTGGACGTGGAGTTTTAAGGAATATACGAATAAATAAATACAATAAAATTTGTTCTTGATAATTAAATGAAAGGAAAGCAAAAGGAAAGGAAAAAAAATTGATTTTTGTCTAAAAGGAAATAGTCACATAATTTTTAAACTCATTTACAAATATTGATTTGTTGAAGGCTGTAGAAGGCTAAATAATCTATTAATATTTACATATGATTTGTGCAAAATTAAACTTCATCATGTAATAGGTATTTGTTAACTTTCTGCGTATTCGTAGATGCATAATTCAATAAACTAGAAAGATAAAGTCCTCATGAGCTTTTTCACTTTCCTTATCTAATTTTATACTTTCAATGCTAAACCGGTGCTTACTTTGTTTTTTTAGGAAATTTTTGTCCAGAGTATATATGAAAACCGCTGAATATTTATGAGAAAATGTTAAATATTTCCATTATGCTTGATACTTTCGGGCGCTTACAAAAAAATTTCACGTGCATTTCTGAATTTTCATCACGACCTGAATGTTATTAGTTCGATATTGGATGGGAGATAAAATACTGTTTAATAGCTTTTTTAAAACGTATACTTAGTAACATGAACTTTAAACTAAGATTTACGAGAAAGTTTTATTCTGATCTGATTTTAGAGCTCTGAATATAAATTATTTACAAATTGGAGGAATATTTCATTGTAGAATATACAAATTACAACTGAATGTAACTCAACTAAATGTAAATTGCAACTAAATATAATCTCATTGTCATATCAGTGACACTGGTTAACTTCAATTCCGTGCATAAAAACCGTACAAAAATAGTTATCTTCTTGAGACTATTAAGATTTTGGATGATTTAATTTTGTCTATTTTCGATATTTTCCTAATATAATTACTTCCTATTTCTAAACTTACAACAAAAAGGAAAGATTCCTGATACCTTTCTTCTATTTTATACTTTATTAATGTTTTCCTATATAAAATTAATTTATCTATGTAGAATTAACCTAGGTAAGAACGATAGAGCTTTGTACCCAATTTACAGCTGAATGCATTATGCAGAGTAATTGTAAATTAACAGCATTATGAATAAACAAAATTGTATGCAATTATCTCCATTGCTCTCATTGTCACTAAGACAAGTGCCTCAGTAATGGGATGATCTAGAAAGGCACTTTAAGTATTAAATATTCATCTAGCAGATAAATATTCATAAAGCTGAATAAAGTGAGCACAGTTACGGTATCATTTAGTACATAATTGTTATTATCATAACATAAAAACAATTTCAGGGTTTATCAATTTAGATAAGAATAAGTTCCCATTGTCAATTGTTTCTTATCATAGACTTCCTGGAGAATACAAATTAAATGATTTCATTGGAGAATGTTTGTAAAGAAAATGTTTCATCTTTTTACATCACTAAAACGAGTTCTTTCAATGATACCAAATAATTTCCCTGGATCGTTTATTAAATCAGTTACTGATGGCGAGCAAGTTTTATGTGCACATGGTTGTATAAGACACACGATATATGCGTCTGTGATATCGATGTTGCTTTGTAGTGCATTTCTAGGTTTTGTTTGTTAATTATAATATAAGTAGGTTTTTTTACACGAAGCGTTGTACAAAATTAAAAAAAATGTTTGGAAAGTGAAAATATTTTCCCATCGCATAACTTTTCCGTAACATAGTTAATAAGCCCCTGAAGTTAGCAATAATTGTGTTTAGTCGGCTTTTATTCTGAGCAATATCAAATCCTTGATATAGTTACGAAGGTATATTGTTTATTAAGCGACTTTTAAAGTTATACGGTACTAGTTTCATGTCATTATGCACCGTTGGAATATTGAATAGCTGATATTAAATTAGACTTAAACACATTACAGTGAATGTAACAATACCATAGAGTATCTCTCAAGTCCAATAAGACTAAGAACTACCAGTCACCTCCTGGTATGTGCATTTTGCGTCCGGTAAATGAAGGCTTCTTTACGTTATTCATCGCAATAGGAGTGTTTTGTACTTAGATTATTAGAGAAAAAATATAAAAAAATAAAGTAATAAAATAAATAAAGCTTTTGAATATCTTTTAATGGTTTTAAAGAAAATTATATATTGTAATACTAAATTTTACCTTAAAAAAAGAATTTTTTAAATCGGAAAAGAATTTTTAAATTGCCGGGAGAAAAACTTGCCAAGTATAATTTTAAAATTGATGTTATTTACTGTTATTATAATTTCATACACAGAAATTACTTTGAAATTTATGGTTATCTTATTTTAAATTTTTTAGTTCACAAGATGCAAAAAAAACTTACCCATTTTTTAACAATTATGTTTTTGATCGAATTTCACGACTATTTCCTGTAAATTTATAAATCGGAAAATTTATCTTAATTAATACCACATATTTTCAAATAATCAAACCCAATATAATTGATAAATTTACATTTTTTTCGTTCACATGACAGAATGGTGTTGGAAAATATTGAACTTGCTGACTAAGCTAAATAATTTCCTTAGGAAAATTTTTTGACCAGCCATACTAATTCCCCGATCTAACGAGCACTTTTGAAATGTGTTTTGTAATTTTTGTTTTTTGACAAAAGTTGTTCAGTGTGTCACCACATTAATGTCTAGAGTTATTATAGCATTTTATTAACTTTATAAGTAAGATTATGAGTAACGTGATCCCTTTTAATTCCTATCCACTACGAGAAAGGTATGCTTTTATTAGAATTAAGACGTACAATCCATGCAGAAACAGCTGAATGAATTATTAAGTACTACAGATTTTTCCTTGGCAATAAACGGGGATTGGTCTCTAATGAGGTAAAAATCTCAGAAGTTATCCTAACCCCCATAATTCCCATGGAAATTTAGTGTATTGATCAGCTTGGCTGTAGGACGGTAGAACCCAGAGTCTAACTCACCGAAGAACGACAGCTAAGGTATGACTGTGTACCTCTATGAGTTCGTTGATGGCCCTTCCGCCTTCCTTAACGGTAGCCCGTCATCAGCCGTTTAGTTCTAATAAGTATACCTTCAAAGTTCTACATCGATCGTTACGTCTTGATAGTTTAGAAACACTTTATGGCATGTTTTTTAGTCTATCTACTTAAGGCGTGGCTTCAATATTCGGTTTGAACTCGCTCAGTACGTCTATCTGGTAGAGAAGTAGGTCTCGATAGTTAGTATGGAAGCGTTTTCACAATCGTGATCAAGAGATATCAGTTGCTTTCTTGAGCAGTTGCTCGAGAAAGAAACTTTTAAATAATTGCTTCTTTCTCCAAGAGGACATTGGTAGATCTGCTCATATTGATGCTGATGAAGATAGTTTTCAACTATCTGATTCAATGGGAAAAAAACATTAGATGAAATGTAAAGGTAAGTTTGAATACTTGGGAGAAATTATAAATAAACAAGAAGAAACAGAGTAGAGTATAGTCCACTGAAGCCAAATGATTAGAGTATAATCCACTGAAGTTCTCCTTGATTATACTTCTTGACAGAAGACCAAAGTAATCGCTAATGAACCAAATGATAGTTGGTTTCGCAGATTCTAGAAAGCTTTTAAATTTGAAATGAATACATGTTATTAAATATATTAAAAGAGTGTCTCAGTTGGGCGATGCATTGAGTATTTTTAGCATTGACAAGTTGTCGATCAAATAAAAGTCTAATATTTAACAAAAAAAGCTCAAAATAGAAAAACGGTAGGGTTTACATTAAAATTTCATGCATATATGTTAAAAATTGTTAAGCGTAATAGTAAGCTTAGTAAATAAATTGGTAAGCGTAATTGTTAAGCGTAATAATGGACAAGCAAATTAAGGTTACGCATGACGAAGTTATAATAGTTTCTTATTTCACTACGGTGCTATAAAAATATTATGCCTGAAAACGTTAGAGAAAATTCTACACACAACGGAATTTAATGTTCCACATTCAAAATACGAACATGTTGACTACGATCTAAAAGCTTTTATGAGCTTTTAATGTATCACGTGGACATTATGCATATAACTAACTCTTTGAGGTTATATTAAATATAGGTTTTTGGAAAATTAGTTTATTTATAGATAGCAAGAAGAGTTTCAATATAAAATTTAAAGTGAAAAAATAAAGAAAAAAGAATCTTTAATAAATGGTACTAATAATTAAAAAGGCAGAAAGAAGTAGGTTATATATAAAGGAACAAAATAATATGAAAAACGATATTGAGATCAGTTCGTATGGAAGAAAAAAGCTAAGAGCAAAGTAGGACTAGGGTTTGAGAAAGGAAGGAATTTGTAACCGACCTTTGAAGACATTTATTGAGGATATCTTGCTGCTGTTAGGATTCAGTTGATTCCAAAGTTTTGCTCCTAGGACAGTTAATGGTTTTATGTGAAAAGTGGATGAATAAATAGGAATAAGCAGGGTAAATAAGCTTTCAGAGCGCAACTTAAGGCAGTGACTAAGTGACACTTTAAATATGAAAATTAGACAATTGAGATTCGGAGGATTTTTTTAATATATTACAGAAAGCTATTAATGAAATAGAAGTTTAGTATAATCCTAAAAATAGTAATGGTTTAAAAATAAATGAATATTAAACAGGGAATAACATTTTAGAAAAGTGGCAGTAATGGAAACACTTTTAAACAATTTGGTATATTTTTAAGTTTCATTGCCATATTCATTTCAGGCCGAAATTGATCCAGGAGGGGAAAAGGTTTTTGTAATTTTGTTAAATATTTGTAAGTTAAAGTTGGTTAAACATAGTTTGTTGCTACAAATATTGATATTTCTCACAGTCCATAACCAATGTTATAAAATAAAAGGTTTTTAATCCTTTACATGTATATTAAATACGATTATATCGTGCGTTACAAAGATTCCTTACACGCTTGGCTTCCTGTAAAGTTTTAAGGGTAAATAATACGTTTAATAAACTATTTACAAATATTATATTTCATAAATACATTGTCGGTTATAAATTTCCCAGGTATATAAACACACACACACATATATATATATATATATATATATATATATATATATATATATATAACACAAAAAATGCATAAAAACTTTAAATTGTCTTCAATGCGAACGAAGTGGCATTGACAGAGTTAGTATATACTCTATGTTAATTACTAAAGTACCTAATTCATATATAGTTATGAATATATTATCTAATTCTTATCAAGGTTAGTTGTATATATTTTAGTGCTAATTAGAAATGTTGACCGCATCTAATGTTATTTCGTTACATTCAATGTAAATTATAAAATTGATAATTCATGTAAATTATACGTATATAAATTCTTCGTGAAACAGATTTTATTGAGATCATAGGTAATGTATGTTATGTCCCAGATTAAAATATAGGCTATCCATAATTACGATTTAATTTACAGAAACTGAACATTTAACATTTATTCTGATAATAAACAACGCCCGTCCACGAAACACTGATGCACTGCTTATACTTTATATTTTAAAAGCAATAAAAAATATTTAGCTTAACATGCAAAATTTATGGATTAATTGTCTCATAGTATTTTAGTTCAGACTACCATCGTATAACTCGCGAGAAGCGCTACACCGCACGAAAACAAACGTTATAAGTCAACTCTAACGAATTATGTACAAAATAATATTTACTTTGTAACTACTCACATAACTGGCCTGATTGAAATCTATAACTAATTCTTTGGAAAAAAATTTGCATATATTTACCTAACGCCAAACCGCGGGCAAAGGGTAGAAAAAAATTTCATGTTATAGAAACTCAACTTTCATTAAAAAAGTACAAAGTTCGCAATAGAAAATGAAGGGTGATAACGCCCTAGCGTGAATCGTAATAATTTAGATACTTAGTAGAACTAAAATATTTTTTTAGTTTATTGATAATAAGCACCTTTAAAACTAGTTCAACTATTTTAAACAGGTGCTTATAAAGTTTTTAGTATAAAGTAATGTACACAACACAAAATAGTATAAATTATATAACTATTGTAAATTTTTTAAATAAAATATTTTTTGATATAAAGCAATATCAAACATGTGAAAAATTAAAAGATTTATGAATAATGAAAAAGTCGACCGAGTGCGCGTCTCGTTTATGCATCGCAGATTACGTAACTCGTTTGATATGAAATTTTTTTAATTATTTTAAATCACCAATAATATGGATTTCCTAGCGCAATAAATATATAATAATACCAGTATAGTGTAGTAGCGGAAAAAACAAATTGCCGATAAAATCACAACAATCTGGACCTTCTATAAGTCTATTCACGTTTTAGACTTTCCACAAATTTAACGTCAGTGGACCCTGTTTTTCTTCTATAGACCCTATTTTTCATAGCTTTAAGTTTAAATGTTTTTTTCTATATTTTTCAGTATAACCCTAAATGAAGAAATAGGTTCTTTTAGGTGCTTTAATTGCCCTCCATCCCCCAAAATGTGTAAATAAGTATTTTTTAACGACGGCTATTCAGATATATGTGGGGGTTAATAAATTTATTACCCTGCCAAATCTCAAGTTTCCACATTAGGTGGTTTCTGAAAAAATAGATGACAAATAGAAGTGAAAGTGATCATACAAGAGTTCTAGTCTTCCTGTTGAGGTAGAAACATTAAACAAACTCTCATATTCTTAATGATGTACCGATGTATTTTAAAAAGGTAGTAAGCCATGTAATATCCAATTTTTAAGTTTGGAGTACCTATTTTGAATATCCCTTCTATGTTTCAGAATAAACTTGAAGATTATAAAATCAATGTAGTTATACTGAGTGAGGTAGTTTAAAAAAAATTATGCTTTTTTATTTCTCAGCCTGTATTTTCAAATGCATCCATAAATCAGATACCGGTACAATTTTTATTTACTTTATTGAAATTAGTTCTGTGGTTGTGTATTGTTTTTTTTTTAGTTCTTCTTATGAATTTTTTATTGTAACACTCTAAGGTAATGAAAACTAGTTTTATATAATAATAATAGCAAAATTACTTTTGTTGCAGTCCCAGTTGAAGTGCTGAAAAAAAAAACATTCTGTGCCGAGGTGAGTATCAATCCAATAGAACTCTGGCTATTTTGTTGTCTGCTGAAAATTGTTTCTCCATTATTTTAATTGCACGATTCTTTAAATTGAGAAGTACGCCAGAGAGGCATTATATGATACTTCTGTTGTGGAACGTATCTTTTTACATGAGAGGATTGGGATGTGGCTTTTTCTTAAATATTTTCTATCCATTAAATTTTTATTTTTTTAATTCTCAAAAACCCATAAAAACTGATAGATTTGAAGCATCGTAGTGAAGAAATTAAAGAAATAGATTAATAATTTAGAAATATGAAATAAACGATAACAAACATGCAAGCAATCACATAGTATTTCCAATTAAAATAACCTTATCTTATGATCGATTATGAGCTCGATATACAACTCTATAATTGTGCGTAATGGAGCAGAAAAAAATGCAAAAACTGTCATGTCGTAACATCCCATTAGTTGTAACAAGCATCCGTAAAATATTTAACCATTGGGGGAAGTTCATGTGTTATTAACAAGGAGATAAAATAACGATTTCCGTCTCCCATGTAACAGTTAAAAATGACAACTAACAAAGGATCACTGATACACGCACATTTTCTAACGCGAGATAGAAAAAAAAATTGTGTTGTAATTTAAAAAAATGTTCGCTTGTTAGAGAAATTATTGAGCCACAGAAAGCGTTAGATTGCGATACACAGAATCGAAAAAAAATCAGGTCGTAAGAAATAAGCTTGCACCTTGCTTTAGTTAGCTGTATATAATGTTATAGTTAAGTATTATGAAATTAATTTCATGATTATTTACGAGATTTAGACGATATTATTGACTTATTGTACAAACATACTTGCATATTTTTGTTCATTTTCTTCTTTCCAATTGGGTGAACTTTTAATTACCATAAGCTATTTTTACTTAGATTCGCCTTCATAATATAAACTTCATGTATGCAAAGTTTCGTTTACATAGGTTGAGAAGTAACTATTCAAAAGTGAGACAGAAAATAGAACACTATAATACAAATATTCATTAGAATTTGAAAAGAATATTCACACCAGAATGAGCACATTCAGTACTTCATACGAAGATATAACCATTACAGACTAAAGGGTTAAAGAAAGTTTTTTACATCGATGATATCATGATTGCGAAAACCTTTTAGGCCTCCTAATAGGGTTTAGTGAAACCAATATGAAATGTGAACCGGTTACCCATAAAAACACTATGATCATGCACCACATAGCCTTATAACTATGAAAACGTTGAACCTATAAATCCCATTACGCTTAGACTTTCTGACAAGTTTCAATGATATTAATATGAAATATGAACCGGGTACCGGAAATATGGACCTGGCACATATGCGGGAGTTAGAATTATTACACATTGGCTCGTTTTAAGACACAGCCATTTATACAGATTCTGTTTAAATGCGGAACCAAGCTGAAAAAGCTCATTGCTAAACTGATTTTCTACCCACTCTTAAATCGTTGACCAACGGAAGGTAATGCGTAGAGCTGGAGACAAAACGTCAGTTATTTATAATCTTCATCACGTAAGTTGGTCATCTGTAACTACATCAAGGCTATGTAGGGTTGCTTAACGAGAGTTTTGATTCCACATAACATGTTGGTAATGAAGAAATCGTAAAAAAGTAAAAAAACTCTCCTTTAAAAAATTTCAACTAACGTCCACATAGTTTAAAATCTATGCACATATCCATAGAATATAATTTCAGCTGAGAAATATTTGTAGCGATACCTGTACATATTTTGGATATTTTGAATATTTTAACATATTCACTTTCAGTGACTTTCAAGGGAAAAAAATGAAATAAATTCTTTAATGTTTTATGACTTCTTGCAATATATCCTGGTGCGAAGTAAGTTTTGTACTAAATAATCAAATAACATATTCAATGTTCCCACATAAAGTGACGTTTATGGAAAAGCCAGTTTAGTTATTAACATATTTGGATTAAATAATTTTTTTTTTGATATTATTAGGCACCTGTATAGTTTTTCCTAGCACTCGTTTCTCGAGTGCGGAAAACTTATGCTCGTAAAAAATAAAAATTTTACAATCAATTATGCCAAATAATATTTTTAATTAACGTTATTTAAAATCATATAAACTATGTTTTAACAAATTAAGTTTTATATTAATAGTGATGACACGGATTTATTCGAGATCGGTCAATTTTAACGACCATTTCCCGTATACTCAAAATATCATCTGCTTGAGGTCATATATTAACTGGTCCTTTGATCTGCTACGGACATATATTATACACTTCAAATCAGATAATTCAATAATAATACAATCCAATGTCAGTAACATGCCGTTGTATCATAACATTTATTCTGATAATTTTTGTTGCCTCACTCATTACCAAAATACGTATGTTTTATTCAGAGTGAATTTACACTAAATGATGTATATGAAAATATATTTATGTATATGCAAAGTTTACGAAATTAAAGTTTAGCTTGTCCAATATTGCAATTTAAATTATCAGATAATGGATACAACGCAAAAATATGTAAAGAAACTATATTTATTTAGTTGATATAGCGCTCTTCTGTCGGCAAACAGTGACCATGTACTTATGTACCCCATAGATGGCGGTGTGAGTATTGGTGGCTAACTCTGTCAGCAAAGTAGATAGTAATTTTGGTTGACAGAACTCACATTGTTATTCAGATGGTTTGGTTATATTAAATGAATTGGATGAAAAGGAATCAACAATTTAAATAATAAACTTTAAATGTCGTTTCTTTGTTTTCGGTAGTATAGTACTACCGAAAACTTAAGTTAAACTGTGTAATTATTCTTATGTGTACTACTAGTACTAAAATGAACAAACTTTGTTTTCAGAGCAACGTAACTGTTTAATTGAATTTTGCAATTCCTAATAAGTTCGAAGAAGTTGTCTTCGAAAACGACATTTCTAGTTAAAATCAAGAAAAATGGAAAGACTATGCTTTAAATTTGTAGTACTGGGATCAACTGACGGAAACACAAATGTGATTTGCATAACCTCTATTGAAACACCCGATGGACGTGTTTTTGATATCCCAGATGATCTAAAGCTGGCAAGTAAGCACACTGCCATATGTTCAATAAATTTTAATGAACAGGTGAAGGAAGAGGATTTCAAAACAAATATGAGTAATTTAAATACTCAACAAAAGTCAGAAATATATAAACTAATTGACATTTACAAATCTATCTTTGCAAAAGACGAATATTACATTGGCACGGTCAAAGAATATGAAGCACGTATTGATCTACTCATGGACAAATATTGTAGTAAAGGGCCTTACAGATGTTCGTTTGAAGACAGAAAAGATACATAAGACCAAATAGCAAAGTTAATTGACAAAAATCTTACAGAGCAATCTTATGGTCCATTTGCGGTGCCGGTAACTTTGGCTTTCAAGAAAGAAGAGAGCAAACGGTCAAAATTATGTGTAGATTTCAGAGATTTAAATAAAATAGTGGTACCTCAAGCTCAAGCATTCCCATTGATCACTAGTCGAGACAAGAAACTCAGTATATTTTACAACACTGAATATCAATTCAGCATTCTGGTCAATTCCACTACGAATTAAAGATAGGAAAAAAACTGCTTTTGTAACACAGGAAGGACATTATCAATGGACTTGTTTACCTTTTGATTTGAAGACATCACCAGCTATTTTTCAAAGGATACTACACAGGAATAATTACACAGTACGGTATGACCATTGACCAGTTAATATAGGTAACATTTTAAAAAGAGTTTTAGAATCTATAAAAAGGGAGGGTTTTACGCTAAAGTTTACAAAATGTACATCTGCTTCAGATTCAGTTAAATATCTCGGTCATATAATATTATATAGATTTTCCAATACCAAAAATTCAGAAAAATATAAGACAATTTTTGAGGAAAATTAACTTCTATCATCAGTATACACCAAGAAGCGCAAAAATTTTAGAACCTCTTTATAATTTACTTAGAAAAAAAACAAAATTTATTTGACCTGCAGATTGTCAAAAATCTTACAACCAATATTTGAAATATTTGATCAGAATTTGCCAATAAATATCCATACAATTGCATCTTTGGAAGGCTTTGGGGCAGAATTAAGGCAAATATAGCCAAATGAAAAAGAAAAACCAGTGGCATACGTTTAAAAAATATTAGATCAAATCTAAAAGACAAAAAAAGCCAATTTATATAGAATGTTTATCTATTAAAGAAGCAATAAGGTACTGGCTAATAGGTAAATCGTTTTCAGTATATTCAGATCATAAACTATTAGAAAATTTAAATATTAAGTCTATGATAAGTGATGAGTTAGGAAATATAGAGGTAGATTGTTTAACTAGGAACTCAATATTGGAAGCAGATGAGGACGCAGATGAGCAATTAAAAATTGTTAACATGATAAGATTGGACGACATTATTATAGATCAAGAAAACAATGCAGAAGTACAAAATAATAAATAAAAATTAATCTCGACACAATTTTTAGTATAAAAAGGTGAAATTTGTGAAACAATTATTTTATCGGAAGACTTCAGTAAGAAACTTATTAGAGATATACATGAAAATATTTGTCATATAGGTGTAAAACAAATGCAATACAAAATTAGTCCATTAAATACGGCAAGAAATTTAACAATAAATATTAAGAGACATTGTAAAAGTTGTGAGATATGTATAAAAAATACAACGAGTGGACAAGATAAGTATGGTGTAATGTTACATTTAGGTCCTGCCACAATATTTTTTGAAATAGTCTCAATAGACACAACTGAAGGTTTTGGAGGCTCACGATCAACAAAGAGATATTTACATATTTTTGTAGACCACTTTACGCGATATGCTTACATTCTTACCTCGAAAACACAAAGGGCTAATGATTTTGTTAAACTAATCAATAACGTAACAGATTCTGATACAATTGGAATGCTTCTCACTGATCCATACCCGGGAATTAACTCATAAGAATTCCAAACATTTTTGTATAAAAAATCAATACCAATTTTTATATAAAATAATACTTCAGTAAATGCCCCGTTTTCTAACGGCTTAAATGAAAGACTGAATCAAAAGCTTGTAAACAAAATTAGATGTAAAATAAACGAAAAAAGTAATAAAATGGCATGGACGACAATTGCTAATAACTGCGTAGATAAATATAATAATACAGAACACACAGTTACTGGCTTTGTGTACCAAAATACCTGTTAGATGGTACAGATGTTTCTTTTTTGCCAAATGAACTAAAAAAAGATAAATCAGAAATTGAATGAATCAGAGATAGGAAAATAGCATTTGAAAATTCAATAAAATCACATAACTAAAATAAACAAATATTTGATAAAAATAGGACTTAATTAAATTTAAATACCGGGAATATAGTATATGTAGAGAATGAGAACAAAGTAAACAGAAATAAATTAGATGAGCTGAAGATTGGTCCATTTAAAAATATCAAATTCAATTTATTGAATCACACTTTTACAGGTCATAAGAACTAAGAGTCCAATCTCTTTCACATCTCGAAACTCATACCAATATCTACATAAAAAAGGCATAGGAAAACTTGACACAAAAATTTGTAAATGTCATTAGGAAAAAATTACATGAAATCTTCTGGTTGGATATCAGCCTTATCTAGGCTAGACGTATTAATTGTAGGTCGTAATGATATGATGTTATACTTTTCACGGATCGAATAGTAAATTAAAACTCATTGTGAAAAGAAAATTATATTAAAAGTAATTACAAAAAAAAATGTTCAGTGAAAGTACCTAGTAGATATAAAGAACGTGGGAAAAATTATCTTCAGTAGAATCACTAATATAAAATTGACATATTAGGGTAGGCTCAGTCAGTAGTCCAGCGCTAACTTTAATTATCATTTTAATTTACCCATTTACTGATCTGGTTTACCACAGAACCAAGAAAACAAGCTGTCTGTATGGGACTGGGCTGATCAATGACCTAATTCACCCCAACGGGTAAATAAATATATTTGTTGTGTCACCTTATAGTGTAACATCATAAACGTCTAGTCATATCCTTCCAATAAAATACTTATTAAATCATTTTATCATTGTATACAAAAAGACTGTAATTAATATTCTGAAAGAGATTGTAAGCAATAATTATTTATAGTTTTTGTTTTCGTACAATATTACGTACTTGTTATTTCACAGTATTGTATTTATGATTTGATATAAAAAAAACTATTATAATAGAAAAAAAGACAGAAAAAAAACCTAAATAAACTTATCGAAAATTTAGTTTAGTTTAATTATATTTTAAAATTTAGGTATAATTTTAATTACTTTAGTGTAAAAGTGCAAAATTTCGGTTAAAGTTTTCTCCCCTGGGGAGGGAGATGTAAAGAAACTATATTTTTTTAATTGGTACAACGCTCTTCTGTCGGTAAACAGTGACCATGTACTTATGTACCCCATAGATGACGCTGTGAGTATTGGCGGCCAAATTTGTGAGCAAAGTAGATTAATTTTGGTTGACAGAACTCACATTGTTATTCAGATTGTTGGTTATATTAAAATAATTGTATAAAAAAGAATTGACAATTTAAATAATAAACTTTAAATGTCCTTTCCTTGTTTTCAGGTAGTAATAATAATAAGTAATAATACTATTTAATTTAAACTATGTAATTATTCCTATGAGTATTCCTAAATGTGTAAACAAACTTTGTTTTCAGAGCAACGCAACTGTTTAATTGAATTTTGCAATTCCTAATAAGTTCGAAGATATTTTGTTATATATATATATATATATATATATATATATATATATATATATATATATTAAAGAACAGTATTTCATGAAAAAGACTTGGTACAATATTAACAGACTTGTTTTGTTCCAATTTATTAAAAACGAACCAAGACATGTGTAAAACAAAAATATATTTGTGCAAGAAGCGCTAAAAAGTTCAAAGTGACATTTTATTTTAATCCATCGTAAATGTATAAATAAACTTGTGTTAATTCTCTATCTAAATGGTTTTTTGTGTACGTATGCCTATTGTGTATAAAATTATAAATAATGCACGTAATTTAAGTTACTATTATATATTTCTTAATTCAATATAGTCTTTTAACGTCTTAGTTATAAATATTATGAATAATTATTATTTAATATAATATAATATTAAAATATTATGAAGAATTAGATTACTATCCAGAAATTTACTATCCAGAAAAAAGTTTATGAGGCGTAAAAAATATAGCTTTAATTCCTAGCATCGTCAATAATTTTGAAAACTCCTAAATAAGGCTGATTGTGGGCCTAGCCTACATATGAAGGTCTTGAACCAAGTTTGTAGTGAAATGTCTTTATTTAGCATAAGTCATTAAAAAAATGGATTTGCTAATGCAATAAATATGTCATAATATTTATAAAAATTAAGTAGGGTTGCATAGATATTATCGTGAATATCTCAAAAATGATGATATCTAATGACGTAATATGTAGTTCTTTTTCAAACTTTGTGTAGATTTATTAAAGCGTTCAGTTTTTAGGGTGTGGACATTTATTTAACTTATTTTAGAGCGTATCTCTGAAGATATCTGAAATGTGGAAAAAAAATTAAAACCTTATAACTGATCTTCTAAAATATTACTGGGCATGGAATTTGAATTTTTTTTCTCCTACCCTCTCAAATTCTTATCTAAATATTTTTGAGTGTTAACTACGGAGACACGTGCAAATAAATCTGGTTTGTTACTATGAGAAATTTAAAGATCTAGTTCTGAAAAATAAATCTACGATAAATCTACACGTGAGTTATTTAATAAAGCTTTCGTTGTACCTTTTGATGTAAAATATTTATGTTAAATAATTTTATACAAAAATGTTTATATCATTTTTCATGATTAATTTTCCTTCGGCACTGATATAATATTAACGAGTATTTATTGGCTTATCACTTAAAACTCGGAAATTCGACATTTATTTTTCGAAGCGTATTTGCTTGTAATAGTAATGAAACATTTGTCAGAAAATATTGCTTTTTATCTAAAAATATCGCGTGTTATAACTGAAACAAGGAGATACATCATACTATCGCACCTGAGAGTCCGGCCTAGTTGAGTTGAGTCCCCTTTCTTTATTTTAAAGAATATTTAAGATACATTTTTAGAATTATGGATAATATGGGATTATTTAACAATTATCCTCAACTGAAATGTACTTCGATTTATTATTCATTGACTGTACCAATATATTGCATGAACTATTTATTAATCATGTTTCAGTTTCGATGATCAATTGTCTTATTTTATTTCTATGGAAAAACTATTTTACGCTTACGAATAATAAATTACAACCACACACAAACACAATATATATATATATATATATATATATATATATGTGTGTGTGTGTGTGTATGTATATATATGTGTATATATATATATATATATATATATATATATATATATATACATTTAAGCAAAAAATTTTACGACGTACCGCATTATATTTATTTACTTTCAAAGTAATATGTAATAATTATGACGCTCTATTTATGTATTTAAATACAAATGTCTCCATTAAAAACAAATAGATACCATTCGCCATTATCTGCACTCATTTTCCCATTCTTCTTGATTTTATACTTTTGAACCTGACGATATATTATCCTTATTCAGTGAATTTCCGCCATATAAGTTACTCGCACTGAAAACGTCTGTGGATAAATGAGTACACACGGGTAATGAATATTTAATACATGAATTATAATTACAAAGCCCATCCGGAATCAAATAAGAAAATTCTTTACATTATTTTATGTAGATTTGCGAATTTTCTTTCATACTAGATCGATACTCGCAAACTAATTTGCTTAATATCTCACAGAATGGAAAATTTGGTTGAATGAAAAAACTCTTGGATGTTATAATTACATAATGTAACTTTTAGTTGTTCACATTGTGGAAAGAACTTAATAAAAATAAGTGCATTGTATTGTCAAAACATAAAATTGAAGGTTACATTTCCATTGTCAAAAATTTTAGTGGCAAATTTTTATAGCGGTATTCTATGTTTATCACTAAGGTTATCATTACTTTTGCAGATAATAAAAATATTCCAAATTTTAAGTATATATTACATACTATACTAAAACATGTCCCTAATTTACGAAGGGATAGATTGCCGTATCGCCAAGAAAGTATACTATTTTGTTACCTTTGGCGAAAAGTACAAATTTCAATTTTTTCAACGTTCAAAAGTCTGTTGATTTATAACGCATAATTTTATGTATTTCTGTTCAAATTTGTGTAATAGAAATATGAAGTGAAACAAAACAAAAGCAGTAAGGGATATGAAGTGTATTTACGTAAATAATTTACAATGAAACTGCTGAAATTAATTTGTTGGTTATAAATAAAAGCTAACGTGAACGCGTATCCAACAAAAAGCTTTCTAAAAAAACCCTAGTATGTGATCGGTGAAATAAGTGAGAATTTGTCCGGTCGTATCAAGTATAGGTTTAACAATGGAATGGTGATCCGAACGGTATCGAGTGGCAATAATTAAATTAAATTTTTATCTAATGATTCAATTGTCACTTCAAGTTTTAGTTATAATGAAGGGTAATTTGAAAAGCACAATATTCTTGTAAACATTTGTTGAGGCGTATTGATATATGTCTTTGTGATATTTCATGTGACATTTATTTTTACGCATCATATATACGTTTACTTTTGTGTAGGCGAGTTTATACCTGCGTGTGTTAACTAGAATGAAACTGAAGGTGATCAAAATGTCGGGAAACATTTCATGTGACATTTGTTTTTATGCATCATATTTACGTTTACTTTTGTGGAAACCCCACGAAACAAAACGGAAGAATTTTTCGTAAAATAAAGATATCAGATATTTACGGGATGAGAACGTAATAAGCTTAATGAAGGAAATGGAGAAGTATTGTCGAAGTAAGCAGTTTCTTATAGTATCAGCATGAAAAATGAAGTGAACATATAACGTCAGGAAATAAGTTAAGAAAAAAGTAAAAAAGGGAAGAACAAAAGTTTTCCATTTTTGAAGAATTTTTAATATAATATGAAAATATTCTTCAACCACTTTACATAATATCTCGGGGTTTTCGTACGTTGCCTTAATACGAATGAAAAATGTCTGATAAGAAAGAACAGATGTAAGTAAATGCAGAATGTGTAAATAAGAAATTACACAAATAAGAAGAAAATATTATAAATAGTGAAATTAAAATACATTCAAAAATGCGATATCGATATACACACATATCGGGGTCTGTAGTACACTTGATGAAATACGTAAACATGGCACATTTGCTACAACCCATATAATAACTTGCTTAGGTTATGAGTCCTGCTACACGCCACTTTTTAACCCGAGAAATAGCATATAATTAGGAATATTACTCATTATTAAAGTGAAATGTATTGCTTACCCCACTAATATTACAAATACAAAAGTTTGGATGTTAATTATGCAATCACATATAAACATTTCAATCGATTATGATGAAATCTAGTAAAACCTTAGTACATGATTTGAATTATTATATAGGTTACTTTTCATAGGTGAAAGGGCATAATTTCTACAGGTAAATTTAGAAAAAAAAACAGTAGTGTTACAACATGTCAGTATATGTTACCATGCGTATAATAAATTTACCGAATATGTCTTTTGAGATAATACTTCACTAATATTATAAATATGTGCAGAAAAGACTGCACAGATTCTTATAAAACTTTATAAACGCTTAGTTCATGTTCGAAATTTACTTGCTAATTAATTCTTATCGAGAAAATAGCACAATTCTAGTAGAATATTTCATTGACCCATGAATTTAAAGTATGAACCTCTTGCATCCTAAGTGAAAATCATTATCTTAGATTGACGAGTTAGTTTTTCAATTAAACATAACAAAGCCCCGAATGGAAAATCAATATAAGTTTTGTTTTCAAATCGAAATTAGGTTTTGTACGTATCAAAAATCTATTAATTCATCTTACAAAAATATTTGAAAATCATACGGTACTGAAAAAATTATCCGTTATTAACGCTACTTACCAGTATGTGCATCTGGTGCAAACATTAAGGAAAAAAGCCGAGAAAGAAAGATCAGCGTACTTCAAGTGTGGCGTGGCATGGAATGCTACGGACACCTCGGACTATAAAGCGAACTAATTTAATCATATTTCAGAATCTGAAAATAAAAACAAATATGTTCACCATCCGCCTCAGTTCGTAAGTTTTAGTCACATAGCTCAGACGCAGACAGTTTATATAAATTATTCACATTGGGAAAAAATAGCGGTAAATAGATCAAGAGGTTGTTTTCTGGCAAGGTGGTCAGAGCACATACGAAAGCTATCCGGTCTGCCTTTCGACTAAAGTCGATACTCCAGACTAGTGGAAAGAAATAATAAAACCCTGCGAGTCGATAACTCCAAATGTTATTTTTAATGATTCCATATGATTACTTATAAATATCTATTTTGCTCTGAACTTTTAGTAACTGCAAATATTCAGTCTTCGTCTTATTTTTCAATCAAAAAAAGGTTGATTACAAAACTGTATGCCATTATATTGTCGGGATTTGCTACTTTGAAAATGACGGTTATGAAAATATACCCCTAAGAAGTTGTTCACAAAAGTTAATCTGATAAAACATGAGAATAGTAAGTAGTTAAAATTGAAATGCTACATCGACATTTTCTATGTCGTTCATTAAAGTTCGTCATTTATTTTTAAAGTTCTCGTAGTTCTTATTTTGCCGTGTTTGCACTTCTTAACTTCAAGCGTGCATACCTGATTGTAGAGATTTTGCAAATGCATTTATGTGTGTCCGCAAAGTTTTGCTTATCACAGCCCATTAATTAGTTGGTAACTGAAGAAGCGTAAAAGCGATGCCATTTCGAACAATCCTAATCTGTCCCATTAACAGAAGTTTCTGAGTGCAAATTCAACCATAAATTTCAGTAGATGCAGTAGGTACGGCTCTGAGTATTAAATGGATAGTCTGATTATTAAAGAGGTATTTAAAATATATAATTTGGAATCAGAATTGTTTACATTTTTGTATTGTTTTCTTTATACTCTCTGCTCATAATTAATTATAATAATATTATAATATTATTGGATGTTTTCCTTTTTAGGTAAAGTTCATAAATGATTTTGTGATAATGCTCTTTGGCATAACATTAATAAATTATCTCTCCTGTTTTATTTTTTTTTCTCTCCTGTTTTATCTCCATCTTTAAGATAACTCGCTGCTATAAATGTGAAAGTTATGAATATATTCAGTTAATAATTGGAATAAATATCTTCGTTAGATGATGAGAAAGTATGTGTGTGTGGAGTGTAAAAATAAATTTTCTTTTATCAAAAATACTATAGCGCTCATATCGGCAGCCGGCTGAATAAATTGTGTGAGGCTTTTGATGTGAATTAAGGAACTCGATTCGAGCTTTTTACGCAAATAATAAATATATTTTTCCGGAGGAATATGTGTTTCTATTTATTTCTTTATCTATCTCTTTATTTATATGTTAGGATCCAATTTAGTTTAAATTACCTTTTCGAAAAAAAAACTGAAATTTGTACTATCGTTGGATTACACCGATCCAAATAATAAATAGTTAAAATTTTTATTTGTCAGAGTTGGGCACTGTTTTTCCATTCCACTTATTTTATTTATATTAACGAGTACAAAATAATTGTAAAGGAGAAAGGAAATTTTCATATTCCCAGAAAGAAAAATTAAACGTCATCTGACTACCCACATGTTGTATTAAATTGGATAATTTCTAAATGTATAAAAACCCGAAAATTAGTCCATCTCTACATCATATATCTAGTTAAATCATAACTTAAAAAGATAAAATAATCCTTCCAAATAAAAAATAATTCAGTCAAGAATACGTTAAAGTACTTTTAAAATGTCATCATTTAATTTAAATTGCAAAACGATAACCCATTAAAATGATTAATCGTGATATCTAATTAGAAAGTGGCATGTACTGAAGGTGGCTTATTAAAAGTTTATTCGGGATCGCAAGTAACAATATTTTTTGAAGTACAACTTTTAATTGAAAAAAATCACAAGTAGGGTACGTTAACTTTTCCAGGTCTATTTTCTGTGAATTTTCCGAGACATTAGCATCAAAATCAGTTCCATTAAGCACTACTTTCGTGACCACTTGAAACGGCTTCTCCATTTTGTCTGTAGACGGTTGAGTTACGTCCGCGATAACAAACGTTTTGCATTCGGCGTAATTAAATTAGTCATAATTACTTTTAAATTTAAATAAATATATGTAAGCGAGAATATAATTTATACTGAAAACGACTTTAATTTAGTGAGCGAACTAAAACTGACGATTACTAGGTAACAAACAAATGTTGGTTATCTAGTAATCGTCAGCTTTCTTCCACTCATTAATTATTTCATAATCCTTCGATATCTTTTAATTGTTGATTACTGCGAGATCCTTGTTTATCCCGTAATCGTTTTTATCTTGTATTAAGTGTAATTGAAATTCAATTCATGACATTTATGAGATAGTCAACATTTCTTGGCAATCCGTAAAATTATGTTACTCTTAGATAAAAAGTAATTAGTTTTCTCAGAAAACCGTTTTATTTGAAATGAATTCAGAGACTTTTAATATTACTCGGAACAATCTGTTATCAAAACTGTCTGTGTAATTTATTGTAACAATAATTGGGATTAATTTGACATATGTATTTAAGAAAATTTAAGGTAATGTGGACACCATTATATATCTTTTTGGTTTGTAGGATTTCGTGTTATAAAAAAAAAACGGAAACTTCAAAAGATTACTCACGTGTAAGTAACTTTTCTCATAACCCGGTATAGGTAGAAATTGAAATTGGCTATTTAAACTTAGAAATTTAAATCGCCCACGTTCAAAAATATTTACGCTACGTTTTAAAATGTATATAAGATTTAGAGTAACAATTAGAAAGAAAATTATATGAATTACCAAATAAAATTTTTTTAAATTTTTAAAAAGAATACCTGAGTCGAAAAATATTGTAAAGGGGTCCACACCGTTTTTCGCAGAAACCTTTATATGAGGATATCTGGTACAGTGAAAAACCTATTATTCCTGACGTAATACTAAAAAAAACTTATGTAAAAATCTTAAAGGTCAATTGAATAAAAATTCAAATGCCGTGTAAAAGATTATACATCGTGTAAGTTATTAGTTGAAAGAGAAATAAGAATCCCAGAACTATTTTCTCAAATTTTTACGGAAGATAATTTTGAAGATATTACTGAAAGGCAAAATTGCAATCGGAAATTGAGAAGATAAACGTTTCTCCCGCATTTCACGGAACTGCTACATTATAAATTATCAAAACAGCGTTAAAAAAATATATCCAAATATTTATATATTGAGAAATTCCCTATTCAAGAAAAATAGAGAAATTTGTGGTATTTTAAAAGATATATACACCCATTTAATTTATTTTTCTTTAATACAACTTTTGCACTTACGATGGACTCATTACTACAAGAGCAAAGATTATGTTATTTGAAGTTTTTAAAGTATATTTTAATAAACATAAAAAATAACATTAAAACCAGCAATAACAATACCTAATAAAACAAGGATTGAACTTGCATACTAGGAGAAAAAAACATTAAGGAAAACACTATGTAAACATGTTTCGTACCAGCCAATATATTTACGCGGTGAATAATATAATATAATGAAAATACTTTTATGATAATAATGAAAATACTTTAATAAAAACGGTACTTATATACGCATAAGTTTGTGCAGCATCCTCTTAAACTGACTCCCACTCGTATGAAAGAATTGTTCAATTTTTTTTTGTTATTGCTTTAAGACGAAAGAGATGTTGCGAATGGAATGCTAATGTTGGAACAACACTGAAAGGTAGGGCAAAGTTTTTTCTACTTAGCGCATAGGATACGATTGAAAAAACTTCCCCTAGTTTCCATTTCCAAATACAATATAACGATTTAGGAGGGAATTAAAGTTATTTTTACAAGTTTTTACTAATTCTCTGATATAAATGATAATACCTAAGAAGCTGTAATGAATATCTTACAAAATAAATACTGTTTACATAAATATCAAGTATTAAGACATGCTGTATATAAAATAATTTATAAGAACGGGGGAGAAAATATTCAATTTACACCTGTGGAAGCTTCATCAGACAATGTGCACAAATATAAAAAAATATTAATATTATTTACATATAATAGAATGAGAAACATTAGAGCATATAGCAATATGCTTAATTTTTTATATATACAGAATTTTATATGGAACGTCTTTGTGCGAGCTTTACTTGTAGTTAAAAAGTTTCAATTGGGTTTTTTATTCCCAAAAAATTTTTGAGATTTTTCATTTTTACAGTTTTTTTTTTACTTTATTTGATAGCATTGAAAAGAAAAGGAAATTGTCGCTTCATTTGATCTTTTTAAATATCCTTCAACTTTTAAAGTACACAAAGTGTGGTATACAAAATACTCTAGAGGATATTTGGCATTGCACACGTCATTTTAAAGCTTCATATTCCATGAACAGCGAATTAGTGAAAAACTTTCTCCTACTTCTTAGAGCAATTTTCGCAATTTTTGTAAATAGATAAAATAATTTAATTCTGATGTTATATTAAAAGACTTGTCACTCCACGGAGTATATGAAAAAAAAGATTTCTTTATACCTTCCATAAACAAGGATAGTCACAGATATAAAAAACTATTATGCTATGCTAGATATCAATTCAAAATATCTTCTTCTAAAATTACATTCCAGTTTGGAACTCTACAAACTGTGATGTAGTGGCGGGTGCCTGTAATTCTGTGGAGCCGGAATTTACGTCAAAGTAATTTCCGAGACTTTCATAAATAAATATACAAAGAGTTATGGGGAATATTTTAATGTAAAAGTATTGTGTATTGCGTGCATATTTTTATATTAAACTAATATTTCATATTTGTTATTTTTTTTTAATTACTAGGATGTGGACCCCAACGACAATATATGACATTCCGTTCTCGACTCGGCCCTAAGAAACTTATGAAAGGATTTTTTATTTTTGGTTTGCGAGAAAATTTGTTATGTATGGAAGAAAATTGAAACTCACTAAATAATAAAAGCGTAAATCCATTTTTTATACAGTTAGTTGGTTGGTTAGTTGGTTTCATATTCATTCTGAAATCTAATCGAATTGTTGTGCCTTCAGCATTAACAATGCTACAAACAATGCAACTGAATGGGAACTTGTAATTCATGAAATCACCTATATAGCTATGGCATCGAAGATACCGGAGAGATTTTCTTTTATGGGCAAATTGACCAAGTCGACATACTTTAGTGCTTATAATATTATTATAAGTTATGAGGCAATGCTAATTTTTAATGTGATAACGTCTCACACCGCAAATTAGACTACCAAGTTGAAAAGTGAGCGATACAAAAATTGTTGTCTATAATTAATTTTTTCTCGAAACTATAAGTGATTCATGCAGTATCTTTATATAATTATGTTGTAATATCTGAGCAAATTATTTCAACTATAAAAGCAATACCCAAGGACAGTATAAAAAATTGTATTGTGCCAAAACCAAAGCGAAATCCAATGTATTTCTGTATATGAAAATAATGAAACTGTAGAATTTGCGAGTTTATACCATAAAATTATTTACGAAATAGTGATTTAGCAAAAGCAACAGAATACAAAATATTTTGATTTTAACCTGTTTGTCTATTTTTTTAAAAAGGGGTATATAAAACTTCTGATTTAATCCCAGCCCAGTACAACTCGATCCAACCCAAAATCCAACTCGATCTATCGCATTTTTGTAACCATTTGAAAGCTTACCGTAATAATGAGCAGGTTTAAATGAATATTTCACCTCTCTTCGAACTCGACGGACTCAACGTGATTGCATTAAACTTATGAATATAATGGCGTAATTCGTGATAGCCAGGCCTAAAAAGAACTATGTAGATGCAATACCAATGTATTTTACAGTCGAGCGGTTCGACCCGGATAATATTGAATTCCATATGTTAAGTTAATATCTTCATTAATCCCGAAATACTATTATTAATAGTATTTTAAAATTAGAGTAATTTGATTTGTTTGATGGATCCACATACGTATGCGTACAAAATTCGAATTATAATGGTGTAACGAGTGTTTTCATATTTTCATACGTACAAAATTCAAGCATAATATTTATTGAGTACATGTGAAGAGATAGAAACGAAAAAAACACAATTGAAAAACTTGTTTAATTTGCACGGTTATTTTTTCATGCATACTTTATTTTTACAATATTGAAATATTAACTATATCCACAATTTTGTTCGCCTATCCTTTTGGATTTATTAAGACAGATTAGTAAGAAATAACTCGAAATAAGTTATGAACATGTATAAATAATAAAGGATTTTCCTATTGCACCGTAGATTACGCTCCATAGAATTTTACGGGAACAGCTTTTTATAATCATATGATTTGCTACTGCGCCATAGATGGCGCCCCATGGAAATTAATCGTAAATATGAATGTCAAACAAATAATATGTCAGGTACTTGTATTTTGTATTTAACCTCTATTAGCATACCTATTTGATACCTAACTAGATCACATGGGTGCCACAGCCTCAAAAAGCACGGGTATTTAGAAATGCTTCACGAAATCCAATACCGATAGCATTATGGTCTCAATGTTACTATATACAAACTGCTAATTTCATATCGATTGCCTTAGTAGTGTTCGATATAAATTCGTTCGTAGAGATATACCAAAAATATTTTTAACTTTAATTCATTTTAGTAATCTAATATGCAAAAAGAATAAATTGTATAAAAAAACTGACAATTTAAAAATCACAAATTAATTCACCTGTATCTGGCATTAAGCTACGCTAACGATTTTTTTCTTTAAATCTCGCTTTATTATTTATATATATATATATATATATATATATATAGATCTATATATATATATATATATATATATATATACACACAAATATATAGTAAAAAACTGTATCCTTAAGCAAAATTTTGAATCTTGCCTTCCAATCTAATCGATTGGTTTTTATGAGTTTGAGTTTTGTAAGCATTCATATCAGAATGCACGGATATGCAATAGATATCAATTGAATTAAGAATGAATTAAACACCGCCACTGCGTCTAACTGTAACTATTTTGTTTCGCTTTTCATTAATTGATAGATTAGTTTACGAGATAAGTTTAGATATACAAATTGTCAATATTTTATAACAAATACCCGACCTTTACGGTGAAGTCCCAAAAAAAGAGGTGTCTGAGAGGTATCTTGGTGTGCAGTGCTTAAAATTAGATGCACGCAAACAATATACAACATTATATTTCTTCTTAAAAAGTTCTAGAATAAAGTTCACAACCATATATACACATATATCATACAAAAACCATTACAAAGTTTACACCGTTTAAAAAAACTTGTCAAGCATGAGTGGAACCCCACTAAAAGTATTCTGTACAAATTTGAGCTTTCATAAACATTTGATGATCCGTAATATTCCTATTAAATTATTTACAAAATTTTAATTTTTTGAACAAAAATATATTGCCTAGTATGTCTATCACAGGCGCATCTTTAACAATTTGTTTATTGATATAACAACGAATAAACGATTTTTTTATTATTTCATTTGCTTGTATTTTGGGACCTTAATTCTTCCCAAATTTCATTATGCTAGATTTACGGAAAGTACCCAATGGGTTTTGATTTATTCGTGCTAAAAAACATAGCACAAATGGCCGTATTTTCAGGGTTTTTTTTATTGCGTTGACTTGGAAGCTTGATTTTTTTACAGCTCCAAGGACCGTAAAGCTAAGTATTTGATATAAATTTCTACTTTACTCCTCCACGCTTTCCTGAATAAAAGGGTCTTGACCGAGAAACAGGCAGACAGAGGACATGATTCTGTAGAGTTCCTTTCACCTTTTCTGGTGCATAACCTCAAAAACAATTTTTCAACCTCCTAGATCGTATTGTGTGAAATTGTATTAATACCTATAAAATTAAAATTTCACGTCGATATTTCGCACATAAATACAATTTTCCTTTTATACCGCAATTTTCCAAGGAATAGTTTTGATTGCGTTTTTAAGTACACGCATTTACGCATTGATATAAATGTTTGCCTACTCGTATGAATTCAAGGTGCGTCGCTATACTGATTTTCGACCTATATTGTTTAAATATAATATATAATGTAAATATATGGTATAGTGAAATTAATTTAATTAAAATAAAATCTGAAAATTCGTAAATTTTCTCTTACACAATTTTTTGGAACAGAAAATAATGGACCCTTAATTAGTTGTAAATAATTCGTACATTATATTGTGCCAACTGAACCTAAAGTAGTAAATTTATTTTACTATTTTTTAAATTTCGTAGTAAAATTATGAAGAAAATCATTGCTTAAATTCCTGCTGTGTTTTGGCTTAATTGGCTTAATTTTAAATATTATGAATGAAGGTTCGTATCTACAAATTAAATTATATAAGTTACAATAGATTATAGTTAAGATTCACAGTATTGTCAATGACTTCGACAATTATTTTATAAGGCCAATTATTGTGTCTAACTTGAGGGTTCCGTACCAAGTGTGAAGTGAAATTATTTTATTTATCGTAAGTCATCAGTAAATTGATTTGGTAGTACTATAAATGTTTCATAATAATCATTATAATTAAGTATATATAAATTATCTTGAATATGTCAAAATAATGACCCAAAGCTTTGTCTTTGTTATTACGTGGACGTTTGGTTGATCTATTTTAGTATATCTCTGAAAATATCTAAAATTGAAAATAATGTTTTTGAAACCCTTGTAGTTGACCTTATATTATTAACCTTTTATTAGTTTAACATTATATTATTGTTTGTTTTAAAACGTTACCTCTTTGAATTTAACACTTTCAATACATTTATGAGACACTTCCGAGACTCCACAAATTTTTCGTTTTTCTATTTTACTATTTTTTTTTTTCACTTTCAAAATAACATGCAAAAATTATTGACTCTATATATACATATTTACAGATATGAATTTTCATTAAAAACAAAAGGATAATATATGTCATCATCGGCACTCCGCTACTGTCCTCGACGTTTTTTGTTCTATTGATTCTGACGGTGTGTTGGCTCTATCAATTAAATTTTCTTCCCTGAACACTCGAACTGAAAATATTTGTAGATAAATGTGTTAATACGAACATTAAATATTAAATGTTTGAATTAAAATTACGCGACCCATCCGGAAGCAGAAAAGAAAATCCTGTACGTAATTTCGCGCATGACTGCAAGTCCTCACTTATACTTGATCGATACTTGCAAGCTAATATTCTTTATATTTAATAGAAAAGAAAAACGTTTCAATTGAAAAAGTAATCCAGTGATGTAGTAATTAAATTATACAATATTTAATTTGCAACAGTGTGGAGAAAAGTAAGTCAACAAAGGCTCCTGTTGTTACTTTTATGAATGTGAAATTGAAAGTATTATTTTAATATTCCCAGATTTTAGAATGGATAATCAATGTATATCAATAAGATTACTTTTACTGTCGCAAACAATAAAAATATTCCGTGTTTGAAGTTAATATTACAAATAATTGAAGTTAATGTGCTCCAAATTTAGGAGAGGATAGGATGCCATATCGTCCAGTAAATGTTTTTTTACAAGCAGCAAAGACTTTTATTGTATTTTTTCCCAATTTAGAAAATTCTAATATTTTTATAAAATTATTGTTACGTAATTATTTATCGAAATAAAATAATAGTAGTAACGCGCATTAAGGCATATTTACCTAATCAATTTACATTGAAAAATTTTTAAATGAATTTTTCGATTCAAACCAATAGCTAACACGAACTCTTATCAAGCGAAAAGTATTATGAAAAAAAATTTAGTACGTGACAAGCGAAATAGGCAAGAATCCGTTTCGTCCCTTTATGTGCAGGTTTGGCGATAGAATGGCGATCCGAACGGTATTGAGCGCCATTTATTAGTTTAATATCCTCATAAATCTAGCGACTCAAGTATCGCCGCGCACTCGTGTCATAATGAAGGGCAATTTCTAACGTGCGATATTCTTGTAAACCTACATTGGAACGTATTAATAAATGTTCATGTGTGAAGGATTTTTTTGTAAGCGTCATGTAGGGACAATGCTATATACGCATATACGTATGTACATAGGTAAACTTATACCTGCGTGCATGAGATAGAATGAATTTAAAGAAGATTAAAAAGAAAGTTGTCAATAAAAGAAAGATGAGAGGATATGTTTGCTGAATGAGGACGTCATGAGTCTAATGAAAAAAGAATAAAAAAAAAAAAAAATATCGTCAAAGTGATAATTTATTTAAAAACATTTTTCTGGAAAAGTCATTAGAAAGTATAAGGTAAGGAAATAGATTAAAAAAAATGAAGACAAGAGAGGAATGAATTTTTTTAAATATCTGAGAATTTTCTAGATATTATAAAGGACAACGTTTGAGATTTTATGCAAATATTTTGCATAAAATTTAATTTGTTTATGGAGACATAGACGTGAAAGAAATATCTTATAAGAAAGGATAGATATCAGTAAATTCAGAAGGTACAAATAAGATATGGGGTAAGTAAGAAATGGGTTCAACGCGCTATATCGAAAAACATAAAGATGAAAAATTTAAGAAGTAAAAATTTCGAAAGAATTATAAAAATTGACAAGAAATAAGGTGATTCGATGATATACTGAATGGAATGTCGAAACATGGCAGATCTACGATAGCGTAGGTATTAACTCGCTGAGCTAGTGAGTGATGGTAAATGGAAAACATATGCCAGCACTTGTTATGATTCATATTAATGTATTGGGCTACTTAATAACTCGTGAAATATTGTAATAATCGGAATTTTACTATCTATTAATATTTATTACAATATGTTGCTTTAACACATTGGCTATCTGCTGGATAAATTGCGTCAAGTTTGTGATAAATTAAGAAATTTCACTCAAGTTTATTTGTACTGAAGGATATGTAAACACTGTTTTAAATGTTTTTATTTATGTGTTTATATATTAGATTCCAGTTTCTTCCAAGTTGTTTATTGATAAATCCTGAAATTTGAACAAAATTTTTGAAATGTTTACATCACACTGATCAAGAGACAGCTTGTATAAAATTTGTAAATAAATAAATAAAAACTCACTATTCCGATTCATATAGTGTTTTAAACATATGTATATACATATATATATATATATATATATATATATATATATATATGTATATATATATATATTTAATACAAAATAAAGACATTTAAAAAAATATACCATGTTTTTTCGTAATCGCAAAATGTTTTTGGTCTTCAAATAAGAATTGCCACAATTAGACTGTATTCATATGATTATGGTCTGATAAGAACAAGGTGTGTATTTACAATTTCGACATAAATAATACTATAACATAATTAGATTTTCTTAATGATTTAGTTTCTAATGGCATAGTAACCAGATGTCAACCGATAATCCGCACTGAAGCTAGCGTCTACTTATTTGAGAATTATTATATTGGATATATCATTGACTTTAGATTATAAAGACATATATTTTGCTTTCTGAAAGTGGTATTCGAAGGTTGAAGTAATTTATTACAATTTTAGTCAGCTCTCATTAGTATTAATTGTGACTATAAGGGTATATGAATAGTAATAAATATAAAAATATATTTCCGCTTTATTATGGCGGCTGGCAGTATGGAATGAAGTATGGAATAAAATACGACGTATAGTTGTTTTGTATTTGGCCATTTATTTATGCGGTGATAAATACTAATATTTTAAATACTCTAACAGAAATAGGACGTAACATTTCTAAACAATTATATACACCCAAAATTGGTACGGACCTCTCGCAAATCAAATATTCATACTTATGCAGTTGTGTTACAGAGTTTTCTTGTACTTTATGACTTGAAATAAGAGATTTTTAATTGTAACATTAAATTATAAATTTTTGAATAGAGTTTTATTGTTGAAATAATATTGAATATATTTGGCGTTAATTTTGTAGAAATTCATTATTCACAATTAAATGAAACTACGTGATGTAGTATTATTTCTACTTTCTTTAATTTCTTTACCACGACCTAGGTTTCGTTGTATTACAACATCTTCAGGTGGGATATTAGCAAAGATTCTAAGCACTAGCAATCTACTATGGCACTAGCGATCTTTGCTAATATCCCACCTGAAGATGTTGTAACACAACGAAACCTAGGTCGTGTTAAAGAAATTAAAGAAAGTAGAAATAATACTACATCACGTAGTTTCATTTAATTGTTGAAATAACAGTGAAAAATATTGGCTAATTGTTTATTGGCCTTAAAATATGAAATACGATTAAAACGAACTCGTCTATTTTTTTATTACAAAAAAAGCCATAATGGTCTCCCATTTTATTACTTTTTTACCTTCAAAAATATTGATTTCAGAACTTTACAAGTTCTGTCATAAAACCATTAACACCTACGATGCTGTAATTTATTTTCAATTTTACACGTATTCTTTACATGAATTACAACCATTAGGAATTATCGAGTTTAAAATAGTTCACAAGTAATGAATAGTGGAACAATAACATTTTTACCAGTAAACGATAGATAAGGATATATTCTTGCTTAGAAAAACTATTATGAGTATTTACAAATAATATAAAAGAAAAACTAGGGCACTAGCATTATGTTTAAATAGTCATACACATATACATAAATATATACGGAACACCTCTGTGCGGCCTTTAAACCTACTTAAAGGATTTTAATTTTTTTTAACTTTGTTTAACAAAACTTTTCAAATTATGGAACTTCATCTAGTCAAATTTATATGTTACCCTGAAAGATGGAATTGAAAGTAAATTGGCGACTCCTTTAACGTCTTTAAAATAATCCCTCAAATAGAAAATTACGATATGTAAAATACCTTATTTCTGGTATTTCGTTACTTTAGCATTTACATTTTGATACCAATTTGTTAAAACTATATTACAATTAATCCATTGACGTCCCATGTCTCATAATATGGACGGTGATAGATGATCAAACTCAGAGTTGTTAGCGTAATGTTTAGTTTTTTTACTATTGCTTCGGTACACTTGGAATGGATAGATTTTTACATTTGAAATTGGTTTTGCATTAACCTATTTTCAACTTATTGTGGTATAATTTCTGAATCGAAATTCTATTTTCCATTTTTTAATAAATTGTTAAGGTATTGTGACCCGTCGTTTTAGTTCCCTAACTTTAAAACACAATTACTTTCCATTAACATTACATAATTAATTCTTCAAATTTTTAATTACCAAAACCTTACAAAATGGCAGGAAGCATATGTTTCTGCATCAACATGTAAAACAAGCTAAATACATTCTGAAATACAGAAAAAGTAGGCTTAATGAAACGAAATTAAAGTAAGTATATTTCAAATTGTCTTTCTTTTTCAGAAGATTTAAAAACAACGGTTCAAAAATGAAAGGAATTGAGAGCTTTATACATCATTTTATAGTTTAATATTCTGTAACCACTATTTAAAAATAATTAATAAGTCTTAATTTTATCTTAGAATAGTTTCCTGTTCCACTATAGAACTTAAAACTTTTAATTTTAAAATAAAAGTGCGCAAAATGCGCCTAAAAGGTAGTTCACTTGATATTTAAAAAAACTGCGCTTGATGCGTTTAAAACAGTTGTTAATGATTAAAAAAATGCACACTTTGCAACTAAAAAGTAGGTCACTTGGTCGAAGCCGAAGGGAGCCGAATTTATCCAATTCAGCATCATCGACCAAGCGTGATGGCTATTCAGCCTCACCGACCCGAGCGCGACGGTTCAGTTTTGTTCATTGTTCAAAAAAATGCGCATGACGCGCCTAAAGAAATTTGTACTTCAAAAATCTATCACTCTATAAACTGGACTAAAAATAATACACGTTACAAAAATGCTGTTTGAAACATATGTTTTCAAAATATAATTCCGATGTAGAATTCTATACTCTCTGAGAGATTGACGGATTTCTGTAATTTTGTGGAGCCCGAATTTACGTCAAATAGATTTTCTAAACTTTTCTAAATTAATGTACAGTTTGTTATGTGGAAAATTTCAATCTTAAATTGTGGCTTATTCTGTACATGTAATTTATTTTGAACCGGTATTTTCTCACTTTGTTTTTCATAACGACTTACCAGCACATGGAGTCTAATAACAAGATAGGATATTCTGTTCCCGATTCTACTGAAAGAAAGTTTGAATGAGATAATTATGCATAAAAATTAAACATGATGTTGAAAAATAAGTTTACATTATTTTTCTAACAGTTTCTAGTAGTAATAGGGACAGTTTGTTGATTCGCGCCATGTTCATTCCAAAATCAGATCGAATCCTATATAGTGAACAATGATTCCATTTTATTGCATGATTACAAATGAATGGGAATTATTTAATCTACGCAGTCATAAATATAATTGGATATTTGAAGAGTGAGAGAGAAAGAAGAAGACTGAGTGAGAGGCTGGTGAGATTTCCTTTTAGGAATAATTTTGGTCTAATCGATATATGTAGTTCATTTCTTATTATACATTATTTCATAAAGTTTTGAGGTAGTGTAAACCTTTTTTATTTATATTTTCTGTTTAACTTCGTTTTAAATTTATTTGCTTAGTTATACAATTTTTTGCACATTTTTTTTTCAATTGTAGATATTAATTAGTCTAAAATGGATAATTGGTGGTCATAAAATAATTTTATTTCGAACAAAATTATTTCCAAATACTAGTTAACAATCATTATTTTAAACAGTTTTTTAAAATTTAATTTATTTTCTAATTTTTAATGGTTTGTTAGATAACTATTACCAATCATTCCTGTTATTCTAATGACCTTTATTACAGCGAAAAGAAAACGAAACGATAAAAGAAGTTCGTTTAAAAAAGGCATAGAAAGACATTTAGGAAATATTCTAAAACAGAATTCTTAGCAACATAAATACAGGTTTTCACAAATAAGAGCTTATACGAACAGGATTCACCACGGTTTGCACCATCTCAACTCTACGAATGAATGATCGTCTAGGTTTTAAAAAAACAAGTTAACCAAGAGTGACTTCTTGTCACCGTTGGACAGTTTTATTGACATCAGGAAACTCTTATGTCATCATCATGCATGGCCCAGCTCGTGCCGTTATTACTTTGTCAGCAAAGACATGCATAATAAAGTAAACGTTTGCAGCCACTGATCCGTTGAAGATTTCTTTTCTCCATTTCCAGGGTGTATCATAAAATGTTGACGGAATTTATATGCAACGGCCCTCAAGTTATAAATGCTGGAGACATGCAGTCAATAGATACTGGAGACATGCGTTAAAATACATAAAAATACTAAAGAGAATATACTTTATCCACATTAAAATACTTGTAAACCCTTTAGGAACCTTGTCGTTGTTTAACCAGTAACGAGCCGTAGTCTTTTAGAAACTTTTTAGAATTCAACTGATAAATAAACTTATATTTGGAGTATATTCATGTTGTTATTTTTTTAAATTTCGTTGCAAGACATATAGCTCTTATTCCAATATTATTATCAGTATACCAAAACTACAGATTTTTCTATATTGATACAATATTATTATAATTGAAGTTTACTTTATGTACAAATATTAAGTCTCGGAATTTAAGCATGCAGTTTTAATTGGAATATGACAGATTTAATTTTTGTTCAGAAATGCATTTTAAAAAGTTGTAATTTTTTATTGCTTTAACAACAAAAAACTACGTTTGGGGAGTTAATTCTGTAAGTAAAAACATGCAAAAAATATTACACGAAAAGGTCAAAATTCATTTTTAAGTTTTGTAAAGTTATATTATTAATGCTCTTTTCCTTACTGGTACTATTTTCCATAGAAGTTAGACTGTTTCAATAAATATTCAAAATACTTATTTAAAATCCCACAAAAAATTAACAATATGTTATCCTATTGTAAAATGTTAACTTCTAAAAATCAACTGCTGACAATAGTTCTTTTTTAGTACTTTTATGGGGAAACCTATTTAAGGATACTCTCCATTCAAACTTCAAAAAATTTTTTACAAGGAGAGATCAATGAGTCGGAAATTAACACTATATATATAAAATAAAATAAGTATTTGTGATAATGATGATTACATCATGAAGATGCACTTATTAAAATTTAACTTAAATATTCCACTAGTTTTAAAAGTACATATAGTTATGTGTTAATGATTTATGTTTTCAATCACACATACGAATAATTAACCGAGTGTAATCAGTTTTGATAATTTACTTAGAGAGGGTGCAAAAAGCTCTTTGGATAGACGGACGAGAACAGAAAACCACGCGACGAGAAGGCGAATTTTGAACCACACTTTTTCACCAAACCACTAGCAAAAAGCTTGTTAAGGTAGCTTTCGTGTAATGCCGTCCAAATACGAGCAAGTTAATGGTCGTCTCACGGTTGTAATTTACATTGGTATGGAAATGTGTACGCCGAATATTTGCTTGGCCTCGTCTGGGTAAATGCTGTATAAATTTAGTATTTTATGTCCGTTTCTACTTGTATTCCGTAGGGCGTACTTTGCTGTAACTACGGAGGTACATTGTTTTCTTCAGGTGAAGGTAATAAGATCACGATATAATGGTCTAGCTCATAAATTAGTATGTCGTGGAACATAGGGCGAAATTAAGTATGGCGAAATGAAATATTATATATATATTATATTATATAAAAACAGAATCTTTTGTCACATATTTGTTTTCTTCCTTACGTTTCTTTCTTACTATGAGCTTAAAATATGAAAAGTTATGTAAGCAAGTTAAGTACAAGTCGTGCGATGTCAGTAATTTTTTCATACTACGAGTAGAACGAGGAGAGTTATCAGTATGTATGAAACAATAAGTACATTTGGTTGTTGTAAATACTAAGCTATACGTAGCAGACATATTTGCTTGTCGGATATTCTGTTGGGAGTACGCAACCTAATGCTTAGGTATTCAATATTTTTATTTGTTATATACCGGAATTTTCTGCAGTGTCTGTCTATGCAAAACAATACCGTATAAGATATTGAAAATTTTTTTGTACTTTTTCCGAAGTTAGGACTGTTTGTTGTATAAAATATGCTATTTATTAAAAACGGACATGAAAACACAGGTAATTTATATACTGATGGCGTATAAGACGATTATGTAGTTATGGCTGGTGCATTTTTATAAACAAGATACATATGGATTAATTAATATATACAGTTTTTCTTAAAAGTTATTGCCACTACACATATAAATACATATATTTTGATCTGAACATATTTGAATTAGATTTGTTTTACCAATATACAGTAACCTTTTGCACTGAACTTTGAATATTAAGAATTTGTCATGGAAAACAAAATCTGTATTAACTTTTTAAGTATACTTAATATTTCTATTCCTATAAAATGTTTTTTCACGTGCCTTCAGAAACTAAATATCGATACGCAATGGTATTTACACAATAGATTTATTATGATATAAAGGCGTATAAAGTTGAGAAAGATTGGAATGATTTATAACAGAAAAGTTATTTCTTAAAAAGAGATAACGAAATTGAAACCGTGAGAATCGTTTTTTCAACGCAGCAGGCACGTGAAGTCGCACACAAAATTTTGTGTTCTTCGTTTTTTTGGCGATTGTGAATTTACCCGTTATTATATTGTCAAGAAAGTGTGTTCTGAACAATTTTATCATGTTTTATTATTAATTATAAAACTACATATCGAAATAATAAACATAAATTTACATTTCTCAGGTAATTTGTAAAGAATTGACACCGAATATTTTGTAATTAATTTATAAAATCTGCATAGAAATCTTTATTGAATATTAAAATATTATGATTTCGTGTAAAAATATTAATTTGATTTAATTATAAAAGTTAGCTGATAAATAACCTATAATTTATTTTGAGTTGTAAAATAATTTATAATACGATTAGTAGTCATAAAAATTTAATCTATTTTTTAAAAACTCAATATTTTGAAGAACGATTCAAATATAATTTATAATTACTTGTATTTTATATTTATGCAATACTGACTAATTAACTAATCCCATTTCACAATATTTATTTCTTAAGCTCTGATATACAAGATAACATAAATTAAATTCGCTTTAAATAAAAAAACCTTTTGAACCATTTAAAATTTCTCGTGCAATGCTTTGACTGAAATTGTGCGATTGAAATTTAATTTTTTTTAAACATTAAAACTTGAATTGAAAATTATTATCATAACAAAATAAATGATATTTTATCAAATTAACCGATTTAATAAACTTTTCTGAGTTTAAATGAATTAATCATTGAAAGTTTTTAGTTGGCTTCGATGTGATTTCATTTTTAATTATTTTTTACAACGATCAAAAATTGTTTTGGTTTAGTTCTATTGACAAAGTAAAAGTTTTAAAAACAGAATCTTTTTAAACTATATAAAAATATCGACATCCATGTCGACATTATTAAACAACACTAAACTTATACTATCGTACGTTTACGTATACACGAATAATTCGGTTTCCTCGATATTAATTCGTTCTAACTATAAATAAAAAATATAAAATTTTAACAATAATTTAAAAATTTTTTAAATTTTATTAGAAAATAATTAAAAATAAAACTATTATTTATTACCATTAAATCATACTCAAAAAAGTGAAAAATGCCACATTTAATATCAAAATTATTCTAAACCTGAGTAAGCTAATTGAAAGGGGTGTTTTTAATAGTACCCCAATGCAGATAAGGTGATTTATAAGCTTTTCTTCTTTTCTTCATTAAATTTTTTTTTCGGAAATAAAAGTTAATAACCTAGAATTTTTATTAAACTACGTTAATAAAAAAATTGCTGTTAGTATTAATAGTTTAACTACAATAGTTTTTGAGGAAGGAGATGCTCATCCAAACGGGATTTTTACCAAAAATACACTAAAATATGAATAATTTCGTCTAACACATATGCACGTAGCGAAAATTATATTGTAAATAAATATAAGCAGTTGAAACGGATTCATAGTGATAGTATTTAGTTTTAATAAATTATACGGGCTGAATAGGTTTATATTTTTCAGATTCCTCTTTTAAAATTCCCTTTTTTAAATAGACTTAATTTTCAAAACTTTTGATACCATTATGATAGTAAATTAATTGTGAATCCTTTGCGTGTTCGATAAAATAATCCAACAACCGCCCGATATTTTCCTCTTTGGTCTTTTGAGACATTTTGGCACCACATTAAATTAACCGTAGATATATATTAACATAAAGTATGATAGTTGATATTTTGATTATTAATTTGTAAATATACCATGTATATTATTCAAATATTCTTAATTAAGGTTTCGAGAAAATGACAAAAAATTAAAACGAATTTAACTTGCGTCTTAATAGATAATATTTCTTTAACTCAGACTTCGTTAATGGTATTACTACTTGCTTCAAAAATAAAATTTTTAAAATTGTTGTTTTTTTAAATTCTTTGCAAGTTTCAATTTAAAAATAGGTCTAGTGTATATTTAGACTCATTAATGGTAAAATATGTTATCGTCTACTATACGAAAACCGTAACTGTTTAACAAGTTACAACAAAATCATTTCAACAAAGTCACTTTAGGTGACTATTAAAACCTAAGCGGAGCGTGCAGCATCTGCTGCAGAAGTTTGTTACAACTTTCTGTTAAACCTCATTCACTAACTTCTAACAGTTTCGTGAAACTAATTTTTAGTTAGGAATACTCCCTTGCAGTTTATTTAATCTAAAGTTTAGATTATATCTACTTATAAGTAGTGAGTCGATATAAATTTGAAGTAAAATGAATACTTTACGATAGTTTTATTTTGGAATAGGCAATATTGGACAAGATTGAGAAGTATAAATTCAATACATTTTTTAAAAAGAAAGTTAAAAAAATATCAAAAATATAAATTGCATTTTTTTTTGAAAGCATTCATCCAACACACTGATAATTGTGTAAATTTTTCCACGGTAGTTTAAGTAAGGGAACATTGGGACGTTGAAAAATTATACCGTAACTAAAATATATGTACATCGGCAGGGTTCGTATCGATGTCACAGAATATGACTACAACTCTTCACAGACTTGGCAATAAGATGACTAATTTGACTGAAAAATAAAATGGTAATTTATCAACAAAAACCAAATTTAGATCAAAATTGCTGATCCAATGTGGCCGATAATACACGTATCTAGTATATATTATACATAATTTAAAATCTAAAGATATTTAATTGGTATTTAAAGTAAAAACATCAAAATTTGCTAACGTGTTCGATTTGAAGAGATTAAAAAAAACAAATAAATAAAAAAGGTGCTTAGATCACGTAAAATTTACTGTCATATGACGTATTAAAAATATAACGTTGAAAATATACTGAAAACATAATTGAGAACACAATTTTCTTATTTTTTCTATTACTTTTCATTACTCGGATCCCGGGTTTATAAAATTAATTTTTTTTATTATTTTTGTTTTAATGTAGCAGCGTTTTTTAATATTCCACAAAATGTAGCAAATATGCAATTCCTTTCATAGATTTTATTTTCTAAATTATAGCTTACACTTGAGGCTTCATTCACTTGGATATAGTTACAAATTTTTGGAGGAAATTAAAATATGTAGCGATGCCTAGAATTAAGAGAAATTAAATATTTATTTGCGTGACTTTAAAATAAAAGTGGATGAAATATTAAAAATTCGGTTGCTCCTTTATATTGCTTATAAATAGCGTTTAAAAAAATAACGCCTATTCGTTGTTCCGTTGTAACTTTATTTTGATATTATGTTTGTATACTTCTTTGCTTTAAACCATAAATTTCCAAAGGAAAAATGTGATTTATCGAGATGAAAGATTTTATTATCCCAGCCTGCCAATTACCTCGACGTAAAAAATCACGTGGATCCATTGCTCTATTTTGACTCAAAGGAAGAAAAAATAAAATGGATTTTGCATTTATAATTTTAGCTACGATGAATCTTCCTGAGATAAAAGGCGGCATATAATATTTCCCATCCTGCTTATTAACTATCTCTTTTCAAAAAATCACGTCGATGGGTTACTTCGATGAGACATTAAAGAATGACAAACAAACACACTTTTACATTTGTAATATTAACAGTATTTGTAAATAAAATTTCAGTTAATTAAAAATATAAAACTCTTTTTTTCCATATCCACGTTTAATCCTTCAATATGAGAATATTAATTTCACGAATATTACAACAAAAGTAATGACTGGGAAAATAAAAATTACACTTACTTCCGTAGTAATCAATCTGATGTATATATGTTATGTTAATCTTTATACTGAAGTAGTTTAAAATAAAAAGTCAAATATATTTAATTAAACCAAAAAAAATTTGTGACGACTACGAAATCATGATTATTCAATGTTAACACGGATTGTGGAAGACAAAATATCTATGCGACAAAAATCATGAAAAATATTATGAAGTACATTCAGACAATGTGGTCCGTCGTAGTTGTGCCATTGGACAAAATATAAAAAGACAATTTTCAATTTTTACGATGAAACAATACCAAGATAAATTATGAGACGATTATTGGCGTTGTAATTAATTTAAACACACAAAGAGACTTTATTTACAATTTTAATTTAAGTTAAAATATATTATTAATTTTCACCAAAAAAAGCCATTTTTATTGATATTGAGCTTATTCACAAAATCTAAGCAAAATTATTTTGCACTTTAAAATTTGATTTTTCTATGGTAAATGAGACTAAGTCTGAACTGTTTTTTGCACTGACTAATTTTTTATAAAAATATTTAGATCTGAGTTGCATAGATACATAATAAGATGAAAATAAACGTACATCAGTTTTGTCATACCTTTACTATAAACTCAATCTGAAGTAATTTACAGTACGTCTAATTTTTTTGGACGTTGATGAAGAATGACACAATTTTGATAAATCTTAAATTTTCTTAATTTGGTTTTATGTTAGTTAATCCGGAGTTTGTAAACAAAAACAACGATACTGATTTAGGACGTAATTTTTAGTAATGCTCATTTTATTGTATGAGAACGAAATGGGCAAGAAGATACTCCTACTCTCTCTTTCTCTCTGCCGTTAAATTCAGAAGCTCGTAACTGATTTTTTTTTAATAAATTTGAATCTGTATTGTTATGATATTTAACTAAATAGAGTAAATTGGGTGATTAACTAAATTATTATATAATCATCATCGTTACTTGTCACTTGTCATCAGCGTATATTCCGACAAAAATTTATTCCTTGTAAAATTCTCTAAGTTTTTGACCAAAAAGTATAATGATGCAAATCGTCTTAAGATCAACCTTAAGGCGATCTGCGTCATTATATATTTTATAGGAAACAATAGTTGGAGAGAGAGATATCATGGATGAGGAAGCACTGTCCATGTAAGTAAAAATATTTTTTTAATCTTACTATTTGCGACCTCCTTCTGAAGTTGAAAAGATATTATCTAATGCAGTCGCCAAACGAAATATTCTAATTTCATCTCGCTAAGGACAATACAAACTATTGTCGATAAGCAATATTAACCTGAGATCTGTTCCAATGACTTAATTTTTCTAAATTGGAAGCGAGAGGTCGCTCTATATTATATTTTTGAAATATAAATACCGTATTTTTAATCTTAGAATCGAATTTCCTAAGATAAGTTCCTAAGATAAGTTCTGTATGTGACTATTCTATAATTTGTTTTTTTATTTTCTCTTGAAACTCGGTTTCTCACTGAAAAGAGGATTGAACACCTCGCCCTTTATATATCGTACTAGTAATTTTTGAGAAACTTCTATAATATACTAGAAGTCACTGGAAAACATTACGGTTTACTAATTGTCAGAAGTAATCACATAGAAAATTTGTCTTCACTCTAGAAGGAATAGAACATTGTACCATTGAGTAAGGGCATAGGCATGATTAATTTTGTTATATATGTTCAATATACAGGACGTTGGAATTAGTCCATATAAATTTGAATGTCATACGTACAAACATCTAGCTAGAAAGCCAGGATAAATATTCTCCTGCACGATTTAACAAATAGTAACAATTATAGTCCATAAGTCAGGGAACAGAACATATGTAGGTGTCCAGAATGCAATGTATTCCGAAAAAATGATTGAATTGGGAATATTTTATGGATCTCCGTGAATATAAATCTAATCTGGTATATCAATAGGGCTATGTTTCAGCCGTTATTTTGGTTTGTATTAAATATCTCGGAAATAACGCCCGAAAGCGTAGTTTACCTATTACTATATGCTTGCCTGTGCCTAAAAGAATCAAGAACCGTAATTTCAAAAATACTAATTTTGGTGAAAATCGTCCCATATAAAACTTTTAAAGATTTTTTCCTACTTTGATCGTAAGCCCAGCCGTTTCCGAGGCATTTAACAAAAATAATTTACCAAAATGACAACTGCTACATAGAAGCCGTATGAACTTAAATACACATTCAAAGAGACTCATAACATATTTTAAATCTGGATTGAAAGCATATTAAAAAATATATACAAAGTATGAACATCATATTATAAATACGTGCAAATACAGTACTTTTCAGTGATTTCCTTCCTTTATGCTCTCTCTCATCTACGCGACCAGAATCCCGCATCCTGTACCGCCAGAGACACTCCCCACCCCGTAGACTCATTTCAACAAACAGCTTCCCCGAATAAATTTCCGAATAGTGACACTATAAGGATGAATAATTAAAATAACCGTATTCACCACACGTTAATACCATTAATTAAGAGCTCCCCACGCGGCGGGGGTGTATAAAAGGGTGTCTCCTGAGACTATCTGCGTCGTACGTTGGCATTTTATCAAAATTTAAATCCGCGAAAACTTTGCGACAAATTGCGCGTGCGGTTTCGCCGCCAAATGTGAATATAATTACACTCCTTAACCCTTGGCGCTTGTCAACCAACTCGACTCAGTTATTTGTTACTTACGTGTCCTAGAAACCCGAAACAAATGTTATTTTAAATTAGTGGAACTGGAGATACACTGCTTTAATATGACTCAACTTGTAATGAATCAAATTAAATAATAACCTAAATTAATGAAAAATGTATTGAAAATATTGAATATAAAAAGCAGGTAATTAAAATAGGAATAATATAAGCTCGTGTTGATATATTTCTAATGACATTTTCATGCATTATATTTTATTACCTTATTTTTTTAGAAACATAGTAAATTAGAAACGAAAAAAAAAACAATAAAATTAATAATAAAATATGAAACGCAATGTCAGTTTCGTAATTGCAAAAATAAACCTGCCAAGTGCGAGTTAAACTCACGCATTGGAGGTTCCATAACTTGGATATTGAGAACAAGACATGACATCGACAGGTTTTTTTCATAATTGTCAGAGTATTTTTAGTCTATTGTACCCCCTTCAGAAATCACAGAATATATTTGTGAAGCTTTCACTAACATCGGTAATAAGCTTTCATTTTTAAAACCTAGTTATAGATAATTTTTAATATTTAAGTATGACTAAATAATTATTTGTAATACACACATCACTCAAACATCGATAAATGCTTATTTAAAAATAATGTATGCTATGTAGAAGAAACAATTTTGGAATTATACATTTATTTTTCTGTCTTTTTGTATACAAGCGAGTAGTTAAGTTATGAAGATATATGTTAAGATATAAGAAAGCATATGACGTCTGAAAATTTTCAAAGTTGTATTACAATGATATATACAAAGTTGTCAGATAACATAAACTTTAGCACACTTAATTAAAACCTTATCATAGTTTTTTAAAACCAAGCAGATTAAATACTTCTTCCTTTTAAGTTTCATCTTTAAAAATAATTATTAATTTGTTAATATGTCATTAGATATTTTACAATTAAAAGAATTGTTAAACTACATGTGATATATGATGTATATTTATTACTTGTTTGATTGCATAATCTCGATGGGAAGGTTACTCTCATTTCATTTGTCAAATTTGGGTCCACTCTTTTTAATGAAAAAAATAGTTGAGTTCACCAAGTATCAAAAATCTCAAGTGAAAGAAAGTTTTTTTTATTCATGAAATATTCTTGAAGTTTAACTATTATATAATTGGTGATATATTTTTATCTTCTTTACACCATTTTGGATTAACGCACCTTATGACTCATCACATTATTTTGATTTGTCTTTGTCTCTCAATAATTTTATCAAATGAACTTTTGCATCATTCTAGTGCACTATAAACAGCGTTACTTTTAATTTTATATCTTCCGCTTTTTATATCCTTTCGTTAAATTTGAGACTTTCGGCACTGTTCGTTTTACTATCGGGCTCTTTTGAAAACTTGTTTATCAGAAAGCAGTTATTTTATTTTAAAATTAGCTCCTGAAAAACTCTAACGATGTTATATATGAAATTGTCTAGACATATACGTAGACGTACAAGTGGTCTACTTAATAAGGATTTTTGATCTACTTAAGTAATAAAAGTGATACTAGAGTTAAAGTAAGATCATTTTTTATTTTAATACATACAAACGAAAATAAATACGTTGACATAAGAATAATTTATGGAATGTGTGATGAAAATGGGGAAGAATATTTAGAGAATACAGATAATAATAATCGTTGCGCTTAAATGCAGATTTTAGATCGCTTCCTAATCCTCATGGAAATTTATCCTTCAGATTTTGTTTATATCGTGAACAAAAAGTTCAGAGTGTAATAACGAGATGTTTGGTTGAGAATAGATTTGAAAACAAAATCCACCAATAACACACACATACACTCACACACACACACACACACACACACACACACACACACACACAAACACACACACACACACACACACACACACATATATATACATACATAATGTGTGTGAAACAGGACAGCCGTGAAAACATTTGAAAATCTTAATTTCCACACATGAAGAAATAATAAAAGTTTAAAAATTAATTAAATTTATTTGGATATATTATATAAAGCGTACACTCAAAATTAAATGTGGTATACGTTTTTTGCAAATATGAAATTTTATAGTATTTATGTAAATATAATTGAAATATTCCTTTTAATTAAATATATAATTTACCCTAAATTAAATACCAATAACAGCAATAACATTAAACTCCGATATTCAATTTTCAGACCTTCTCCAAAACAGGTTCATCGATTATTCGCCGACAATAAATCAGATTCAGTCAAACTAATTGAAATAAATAATTATTCAAAGTTCTTGCCAAAGATTTACTTCATTTGACCAACTTCACACTTCCATCCGCCCTAATTTATAGCTTTCCTCGGAAGATATACGGTGGGGATAATTTATTACGGCTGAGCATGAAACCGTCATCTCGTACCCACCTGGACGTCTGTCTACGCTTAATTATTTCATCACATCATCTATAACTGCTGTCTTAGAAATATGTATGAATATAAATTTTTATATAAGTCGGGAAATTGCTGTTAACTTATTATTTTTTTTGAATTGAAGCTAACTTATTATTAATATTCTGTTACAATTTAAAATTCTCAGAAAGGAAATTAATTCAGCTTTAGTTATGAGCTTGATTTGTTGAAATGTAGAGTTTACGTAAGACTTTAGAGCCCAGGAACTAATGAATCCGAAATCAGCCAAAACAAGATTGTTATGCACTTTGTTATACCTAAATAATAATAAAAATTTAATCAAACAGTTATTCTTTTATTTTGCAATCAAACAATAAATTTCTGTCGAATCATTCATGAAATGTTACAACTTATTGCTACAGGTTTTTTGGTCGCGATATTACTCGTTAACCGGATGAATACTTGATCTTAGGATGGAGTTTCACCATATTATGACAATTCAATGTGGAAGTGACTGAACAGAAATTTTCTTAATGAATTGTTTTCTGATAATATTTTCTCTTAGCGACAATGTGATTTCTTGCTATAGTATATATTATATATTGCACTAAATGTATTTTAGGAGTTACATCGCTTTCTATACATATTTAATACATCAATTTAATTAAAACAATTTGAAATATTAATCTTTCTCGATTATTTGAACTGGAAAACCCATGAACTTACTCTCATGAACCACTCCCATTCTTACGTATGCTATAAAGCAACAGTTATAAGCGATATAGACAGATCTTTTGAGTAATTAACGTAATAACAAAACTTCTGTTCGCAGGTGAATCAGCTGCATCATTAATCAGAACGATGCAGGACTCTACGCGTCACCGCCGTCGGTAATTATTATCGTCGACTAATGTAGTCATAATGATGAAGGGAGGGAAATTAATGAGCTTTACCGCTCCGCAAATTTTACGCCTCGGCGGAGACTCGTTTCCTTACTCGCGTGTGCCGCGTATCATTAGATTATTTTATACCACTTGTATAAAATAATCTAACGTATTTATAACGTATTTATCTAATTTGGAACTTAGCAATGCAAAGCAACATTAATGTGTCGGCATATTCTTCCATGGTTATGTCAATTTATTTCTTACTTTACGTATTTCTGAAATGCTATTAAATGGGTCAAGCAACCCTGATTTATGTCTCAGCTTGCTTGTGTTTTTGTATACTCTGAGTTACGCGTAGCCCTTTTCCGCATTGATATATTCAATCAAAAGACATTATCATAAAATTATCAAGATCCCTTATAAATATTTTACATAAAAAGTAATGGGATAATAAAAGCAACCAAATAAAGTTTAGCTAGAAAAGTGTGGATAAGTGAGTTAGAGCTTTTTTATTTTTGTTTATTGAATATTAGATCTGAGTAATACCGTAATAAATTATTATATCTCAATCACTTTATAACATAACACTCTACAAAATTATTAAAATTTTCTCATTGCATCTCTTCTTTTTAGTCATAAATATTTGAACATTTTTATGAATTGCACAAATGTGATTTTCGCCATATTTTGCCATTTTTCTTTCATTTTTGTCTGATTCTTAAATTATAATGTTTTGCATTTTGACCGTAATTGACAGCGTTATCTATTTAGACCATTAACTTTAAAGGATTTCGGCCTAGTTTCTCACAATTGTATACCTGAAGCTCTTTCCAAAGATCTGTTACATGCTATATAAGTTCGATCTAAAGTGTACTCAATACTTTCTTACACATAATAAGAAGCAGCATGCATGACCGCTACCAATTAACCACTTACCAGTTAAGCATGACCGCTGTCCTGTTTAGGAATTATCCTATATGTGTACGTACAACTGACTATCATTAAAGACCAAAAACTTGGATTTATTCTCGATAAAATTCTATGAATTGGTATTTTTTCATCATATATGTGATGCACCACTCTTCAAAGAAATTGTGCTAAATAAAACCAAATCAGTTTTGAAATATTAGAAATTGAATTAAAGAAAATTTATTTTCCTCGATAAAAGAAAATCGATTTTGTAAGTAAAAGGTTATTATTTGATATCAGAACATTATCATAATTTAAAATAATCACAGAGAACAGGAAAACGGAGTCAAAAAAAGAAATATTCTATACGTAGTAAAAGACAACTATAGTAAATTTGGATAATAGTTAGCACCATCCATGTCTAATGGGAGTATTAAATGAATTCCTCATCTTACATAGACAAATATTATTTATTTACCGTTGTAAAATAATATTTTACAAATATTATTTTATAACCGTAAAAATCAAACAATTTTAAATTTGAGATTAGAGAAATTTATACGTTTGTATGAAATTAAAAACTAAGTTAACACAAATCGCTTTTATTTCTAACTTTACTTTATTGGTATTTTAAACAATAAACTTGCACTAAATTTCAAGACTATAACATCTAGAAATTACCTATGGGTTTTGATGACTTGTCAGTGAGTAAATTTTTGAATAAGTGTTACGAAGTTGATGAATTTGTTGTCAAATATCTCGAAAATTACTACAGGCGTATACTTAAATTATATTTAAATAATAATTTCCCATATGTTACAAATTATCTTCTAGCATTGGCTGGAGCTGACATACAGAGCTGTCAAACTAGTTGACAAGCGGTTTCGGTAAAGGATGCAGCGTCCGTTAGTGCGACTTTGAACCTTATATACCCATTTAGAAATATACATACCTGTAAATATGCACACAAATGATCTATACATGGATACATACATATACATGCATAGTTTCCTACTTTGTATTAATTTATCTGACCTGTGGATACAATAATGAAAATGCGATAAAAAAAGTGATGTGAAAATATGGGATACAATAATCAAAATGTAATAAAAATGTTATAAAAAATATGGGATGCAGTAATGAAAATACAATAAAAATGTGATATTAAAAATATGGAAGGCAATAATGAAAATGGAACAAAAAAGTGAAATAAAAAAATGACTAAATAAAAGTCACAGAATAATTGAGAAAACTAATTGCTCAAGTGAGCAATTAGTGGCCTGTACGATTAATTGTTTTGGAATACAAACTTGATAGTCGTTTATAAAAAATGTATCTTTTAGTCCAAAATACTGTTTTTAGAAAACCAAAAATTATATCTTGGTTTCAATACTGTAATATCTTCATCTTCGCTAACTACGGGTTTCAGAAAGAGACATAGAGAGTAACGTTTTTCTAGCATTACTTTTTCTATCTATTTTTGATAATATATATGTGTATATATATATATATATATATATATATATATATATATATATATATATATATATATATATGTTCATTCGAATAATGTATCAATGTTCATTAGTTCAGATATAAATGTTCATTTTGTAACTTTTGTTCTATGGCATTTCTGATGTTAACTGTTTGATCCAGAGAGTTAAATTTATTTAATGTTCTACATGCAATTGATTATTTCTACTTTAATAGAAATGACTCCTCTTACTTACGAAAAAAAGAAAACTTTCAGAATTGGAACAAATCGTTTCTTTTGATAATAATTTGATAACCTCAATTTTATTCTACAGTTTCATGTCGTTTGTATGAAAATATATCATGAAGCAAGAAAATGTTTGTCACCAAACTTCTCTCTGACGTTAAAAAAAATGTTAGAATTAATGTGAACCTCCTAATTGTCGTTCAAACTATGCTTTTTTCCAATGTTTGTAAATTATTTTAAATTTTGTTGAATATGGTTTTAAAAAAAGTATCGCTTAACAATATCTTTTCATTTTTCTTAAATAAGGCTTTCTATGGTGGTTTAAAAAATACAGAAAAAAAACTAATTCTATCTTTCTCGAATCTGCACTTTAACGAACTTTAATTTCGTATCCCATACGACGGTCCTGAATGTTTTTAAATTACCGATTTTACCCAACTTATTTAAACTCCAATACCAAAATTTGAATTTTTTTACTTCTTATCTTTAAATGCCACTTCATATAGCTATGCCAAATGTCAATGTTTTATGTTAGAAACATTTCAAAAAATAATCTTAGGACAGCCGGACGTAGCACCGACAGACGAATGTAAGTGTGATTCCATACACATTCCGTTATGCTAATTTTGACAGGTAACACTAAAGAGACATAGGTCTTCCAAAATAAATATTACAGAAATTTCAAACCTTTTCTTATTTTTTCAAAACGCACTTTTAAGAAGCTTTGATTTCAATGCGTATTGAAAAACGAAAATATATGAAAATTAAAAAAAAAATAAGTGGAAGATTTTTTTGTTTTATTATTTCTTTTTATTATCACAGTAATAAACCATTATACTATCTCGATTATTACACTATAACATCTTCAAAACAATAGCTCTCGCCTATAATTCCGCATCGCAACCATTAAATATATAAATAGCTAATCCAAATTAGCAATGAATATGTATAGGCACACTCAGAGTCCGTTCAATGTGTTAAAATGTTAATTATATTGTGTTTAAAATAGGCTTATATTACACCCGAGACACTGAGCTCGTCCACTTGGAAGGTGTATGAATGTACGGCAAAATTGCCCAAACTTAATTATAAATAAACATAAAGACTGAGACGGAGTAAATGAGGGCCTTAATTAGGTCCCAGGTGCCCATCGTTTATTAACGGTTCACCCGAAATTATAATATCGTTCTATTAATTTTGTTAACACGAAATCGTATAATTGACTTTATTAGGGCAATGTAGACATGTGTGTACTACAATGTCTATCTGCCGTAACGGGGATGTACGGGTCGCAGACATGCATGCCGTAGTCGCTTGTAGCATTGGGCCACGAGTGTGCTTGTGTGCGAGTGTGCGCATCTATCTATATGTAGATGAGGCATCGTTGTATTTCCCAAAGATTTAGGGTTTGCACCCTAAGTTTGGATGGATTAATAATGGTGCATTTTATGTAGATTATTTATGTTTATAAGTTGGCAGGATTGTTAAATTTCATCAGGTAATCTTAAATACAACGTAAATTTATATTTTTTATTGTAATTTGTGTAGAAGTGTAATGAATTGCATAAAATTTAGAGACTTTCTTGTTCCTATTTTTATTTTCTGCTTGATTTTGGTTTTGTTTCAATTGAAAATTTGTGTTGAAAAATGGTTGATTAAAAATTTGTTGAGCACGAATAGAATTCGTACTACGAGATTTCCGTGGATATTTAAACAATATATCAAATCCATTCTTTATTTATTTTTGACTTAGTAATTGCGGAAATAAAGGAACAATGTTTTTTTTGCATATTTTCTGGGATATATGTTACCTTTTTAAAAAAGAAATTTAAAGTAAAAAAAATATGTTTAGTGGTCTCTTAACAAGCCTTTTCAAATAATATATTCAATGATATATATAATTGAAAATATATTTATCTTTTTATTTTTTTTCTCCTCTCTTATTTTTTCACATGAATGTTATTAAGAAATATTCCTAAGCCAAATTTGAAGTTTTGAGTCACATAATTTCCGAGAAAATGCCCTGTGAATGAAGAAGAACATAAATATTTTGGACAGAAAATATTTGATAAGAGAGACAACATGGTGTTTATTTAAAAATTGTGATAGCTAGAATTCTGCTATAGTTTTCCGGCAACCTTTACGTGGGTTTCTAAAAATACATACATTTTTCGTAATCGTAATTTTAGTATTTTCGGAAATAAGGAGCGAATATATTTTTTGCTTATTTTTCAATGCATATCTGAAGATATAAAACCAAAAATTATGTAAAAAAATATTGTGAAGGCCATTATAACTACGAGTTCGATATCCCACAATATATATGGATTTTAAAAAAATTATTGAACTACCGGCCCCAAAATTTGCAAATTAATATTATTGACTGTTAGTTATTGAGATATGTGCGGGTTAATTCGTTTCGTTACCATAACTAGACCTTTCAACCGATATCCCACATTGTTTATGAAATTTAAACAAATCTATTAAATTACCTATCCTAAAATTTACAAATGTATATTTTTAAGTGTTAACTATCAAGATATGTACGGTTTAATAAGTTTCATTACTATGCCGAATTAATGCGCCAAGCAGTTTTGAGAAGAAATCCGTCAAGGACGAACGGATTGGTACTTGTGTGACCTCACGAGGTTTTTGTTTTTCCTTTCGAGCATTGACAATGCCATATTTTATATGTAGGACTTCGTAAAAAATCGTATGTTATAATAATCATTTAAATTAAAGTCTACACGGCATAATTTAACTAACAACAATATGGTTACGATTATTATTTTATAATCGACTCTCAGTGATATAAAAAATTTTGATTATTTAAATAAATTTATGCAGTAGCGGTGAATTATCAAAGAGGTTGTTTAAAATTGTTCATTAAAATTACAGACTCTGTTTAATGCCATTTTCAGTATTATATTTTAATACACCTTACGTTAAAAAAGCATCAGATGTTCAATTATAACTAAAGGCTTTGAATTAATATTGGGGTCCACAGCAAAAAACGACCAAGTGTGAATTAGAACACATATAAAATTATACCTATTGGTGTTAAATGACTTTTGAAATTTTTGTTGCAAGTAATTTGAATGGAAAGTTCTGATCATTTTATGAGAACTTCCCATCAAAGTTGCAATGGAGAGCATAGAAATTTATATTTCACTTTATTTTGAAAACGAGGTTTAATACAAATTACAAATGGAATCTAAATTTCGTTTTAAACACATATTCAATGACACTATTTGATGATGTTCAGGATGCGTTAAAAAGCGTACTTGCAATTTGTTAATATGGAGAGTTACATTAATAATATTTCTAGTTTTTAAAATTTTACATTTGTAAATGAACCGACAAAAACAGTGAGACTGTGACAGATGGATTGTTTTAAAAGAATGATATGAGCATTTTTCACTTTTTTACTTATATACTTATTTGACATAGAACTAAACTATATATTAGAAATAGTAATAGAAAATATTTTTATTGTATAGGTAACGGTAGAAATCAAACCTATCCCTCTCCACTATAAACATTTCGACACAATTCTCGATTTTTTAAAATTATTATAAAATATGGTTATGAACATTTACACAAGAAAGGAAATGAAAATAATTATGTAATAATTGTTAAAACACAAGTAGTGCATATTTTCTACTTTTATAGATAGTCAGCTCAGGCTGGCAATGCATACATTTGTCGGAAAACGTCGGCTTCCTGTTTGCATGTCAGGCTGGCAATTACATACTTTTGTCGGAAAACGTCGGCTTCCATCGATCGAAGTGGTGTATACCGCTGGTGTCCTCCGTATGTCCTATCCTTTTCTCCGTTAGAACGTTTTACTTCTAGCGTTTGAAACGGTAAAATTCGGTCAGAGTGATGTCGATTTTTCTATAAAACTGACTGTTGTAGAACGCTATATATTAAATATCACATATTGTATTTTTTGGACTAATGTCAGTAGTTGATATTCCGTACTAAAATCTCGTGTCTGTACTCGATGTTGCGCATAAAATTTTGCGTCGAAAATGGATAATATTCATTTATTGTTATTTGTTTTTATTTACAGTATAAGTTGAGTTTAACGTTGTAGTTCACGCTGTTGTGAAGAACAGGAACACGGGGCAAGCGCAAACGAGATGAAACAGACCATCACAGTGCAACCGCGAACGAGATGACAGCGTGACGGGCGCACAGCGTGACGACTCAACATTGAAATAATCCTAACTTAACTTTATAACTTGAACTCTAACGAGGAACTGCATTCCATGCGACCATTTATAACCTTTGTAACCTTTGTTTACGTTATACAAGATCTACCATTTATAACCTTTGTTTACGTTATACAAGATCTTTCTAATCTTCAAACTTTAAATATATCTTTAGATACTAATACTTAAACTTATCGTATGACTTCAACCTTAACGGCATAATCAACATAATCTTGAATTGACGTGAGTATACAGTAGCAGCCGTGACAGAACTTGCAGTTTCAATTTGGAGAAGCTGATTAAACGGATCACATTAACTGAACAGAGTGTTAAGAATGGTCATGCCTTAATTTTTTCCGTCATTGTTCCACTTTATGTTAAGTCTTATCTAATTTATACACTATATAGTTAACAAGAAATTATAATTATACACGTTTCTACCGTAAGGCTACTTAATATATCGTTGTACCTACTTTTAATTAAGTTTCATTCAATTTCGTTAATTTAATGTGCATTAAAATAATTATTTCATGGCCTATGTGGTACATCGATTAGTTTAGTAAATAATCGCCATAATCATAGTCGTAAATATAAATTCAAACTAATGTTTGATTACTAGTATTCTAAACAATTGTTGGGCGTCGTTCTATTTACGGGCGTTCAAATTGAAACAAATTTGCGATTTTTTATTAATTGCACAACGAATATTTGGTTCCATTTTATGTTTAGTATTTTTATCTAATTAAATTTTTAATTCGAATTAACAATTATTAAAGTATTTAATTGCAAAACGCAATATTATAAACACGCTAATTAAAAAAATTAATTAAAAAAAAATTTCTACTATAAAGCGTAAATCACCTGAAAATCTCGCAAATTTACAATATGATAAACTTTCGGAAAAAAATATTATAAAAACCGTATCAAGAATAATATAATAAGGTTCAATCTCAAATTGACATCTTGGATTGCGATACCGACGAATATATTTCACAAAAAGATTCTATTGAAACGTCAATGTAACACGGTAATGTAATTTACGTTAATGTAATATTCACCCAAAATTTTATAAAACCTCTCTGTACGTGACCCTAAAAATAATAATTTTTTGAAAATTAATGTTTAAATTTATGGAAACCAGCAACAACATTCGTTTACCTGAAATTAAATTACCTGAACTTGGTGGCAATTATCCTACGTGGCTGGAGTTCAGAAATGCATCCGATTCATTGATAAACTAAAATAGATCTATGGCAAGAATAAACAAACATCATTATTTAAAATCATGGTTAGAGTGTGGATTAAAAGAAATAATTTAATCAATTAAATTCAAAACAAGAAATTACAAATTTGCTTTGGATCTCCTTCACGAATGATACAATAATATTAACCTTCCCCTGAATCTCGTAAAAGCCTTATTTTCATTGCAGATTGTTTTACAAAAAATTAGAATTCTTAAATTCATTAGGATAAACTACCCACAAGTGTAATGCGTTAATATTATATATGGTTTCGACTAAATAAATTATTCTAAATCTTTTTTAGTGGGAAGAACTTAAATAAAATATGAAGGAATATCCCTTTTTGAACAATTTTACAACGCTCTTAGGTAATTGCGCAGGCATGCTTGGAACGTTATACGTCTGTAAAATTAATAACGCAAGCAGCTCGCGGCGGGATCATTTAAACAATATGAAGATAATGTTTAAGCTAAATAATCATGGAAAATTTTGCATCATTAAGTGAAAATAAATTTCCATGCAACAAACCTGCTTGCCCATTCTGTAAAGAAGGACATAGAACAGTCAGGTGTTTTAAATTTAAATCTTTAAGTCTTGAAAAAGAAGTGGTAAAACTGCCAAATTAATTTTATGCTTGAATTGTCTCAGAAGGCACTTTAAAATCCATGCAGTGTAAAATCCTTAGCTCTTGTGAGAACTGTAAACATAGACATAACAAGTTATTATACCTGAACAATACTATACATAATCTGTCGGACGACACTCTTAAATTACCTGTAAAGTGTTTATCTGCTCTAACTTTGATTGGTAAATATTCTTAATGCTCTATTAGTTAAAACTAATGATAAATTAAATAATAAAACTTACTATAGTTGTGCTTTACTCCAATCAGATAGTTAATCAATCTTTGTAACTAAAAATTTTAAAAAAATTGAGCATTATTAATCTTCACACGGGACTCATTTGTGTTTTAGGCACTAACAACTGAAAACTTTCTATTTCCATAAATGCTGATATTGATGTTTGTTCTTTCATTCATATATGCTACTTTAAAATAAAATACTTGGTGGTACCTAAAATTACAAGTTACTTGCCAAGGTCTTAATTCACTTTTTATAATTGCCACTACTAAATTCGATCCAACCTGTAGATCCTAAATTTCATAAGCTGTCTAATATTAAAATTCTAGTAGGAGCGAATATATATCATGAAATTTTAGCCTCTGAACAGAAACCATTAGGTTAGAATTTAAGCATTTCTCAGAACTTAAAACTTGGTTGGTTGGTATTTGAACCGAAAGGTAGCAGCGGTCTAACTTTAAACAATGTTCAAAGTAATTTTATTAATTATATTAATTATGCAACTCAAGATTTTATGCTTCTGTATAATAATGAGCATGGGATATGATAAAAACGATTCATTAATTGTAATACGAAACACTTGAATGTTGTTAGATTTTCAGTTCGTATGCCGTTATGTGAATCATGAAAATTTAGGTGATTGACATTTTAAGGCTATTTTACTAAACTAGATTTCTCAATTTAAAGACAAAATTGAGTAAAAATGTAAACATGAAACACCAAAATGGACAATAAGCAAGGGGTCTTCAATAAGGTATGTCTCCTCCCGATTGCGCTGCTGACGGTAAAATGTCGCGCTGCTGTGATTGAGGGAATCGAAGCGCAAGTGCATACAAGATGAACTAACCAATCACGTCGCCAACTCAGAAATACAACTACCTTCACCTTTAACTTTTTATATTTGGACCCCTAGCTAGAAACCATGTTTCTTGCTATGCTCCTTGTGAGTATACGAAATCGTTATAACCCTAAGATACACTCAACCCTTAAACTCGTTTTATGTGTACTTCAACCTTGACTACAAACCTGAAATCGGCGATGTACGTTTTCTTTCGATATAATGATAAAGTATTACCAGGAGTGAGGCAGAATTAAAAAGAAAACTAGTGTGTTCCGTTAAAACACATTGGTTTTACGCTCAAGTAATAGATTTAATTGCGTCATATATTGACGTATAACAGCACTAAATGTTTATTACCGTGTGAAAACACCAAATTTCATGTTACAGAAGTTATGGCTATTGCACGAGTTAAGAAGTTGTCTACTTGTTAGTTGGAATCTAAATATATCAGTAGAAATTTTTTACTATATTTATTCAGCAATTTATGGGTGATTGAGTTATAAATATTTAAACCTTTGCATTTTTTTTCGTATTTTCTATTTTACCGAGAATGTTCATATTTTACATATTTTTTTGTAAACCTGCATAGCAATCAAGTTTTATCTGCAGAATATTTTTTAGTACTATAAAAATGAATGTGATGGTTTATTTCAAACGTGAATATTTTCAAATAAAGTTTTAAAATGAAATTGGAAAACTATTAAACATAAAAGTTAGTTTTGCTGCTTCTGCGTATTATTATAATTACCCCAAGCATCCGACATGTTTCAGTGAACTATATCTATTAAACTAAATAATGAAATCTATTTAGTATTCAAATTAACCTTTTAATTGAATTTTATTTCTACAATATGCAATGGAAATTTATGATACCATATGTATATGGTTGTTCGGATTAAGAGAGCTTATAACGTTTATATTTATACCGCATTAGGATTATAATTTTTTCATAACTATAAACGGATAAAATATTGTGAGTACGGTACATTAATGCCTGCAGATATTGAAGTATGTGTCACTTGAAAATTAGAATATGTTTGCTAATATACACATGTAAGATAATTTAATTAATAAACTGAATCTATTCGACGTTTCAATTATTTTAAAATAAAACAAACATAAAATTTAGTGTACATAGTTAATAATAAAAATTGCGGATGAGTTTTAAATAATCAGTTCGGACAAAAAATGTCTTGAATTAATAAATAAAAAAATATTAAATTGAGTCGTGGAACACGTTTAAATTAATTAGTGTTTCATAATCATTTGACAAACACTTAAATTATACATATTATACACATTAAGTCGTGCTCGTAAGTGCCCATGTACCGGAAAAGATTCTGATGCTGTATTTTTATAATTAAATATTGCAAAATATATTTTAGTAATTGATATTGAATCTATCCTAAATATATGAGTAAACTCAGTCATCTAGTAATTTCCATCTGAATTATTTTCCGTAGATGAGAATATTTTTGATGGTTCTGAAAATAATGAAGTTAGTGTATTATCTTCAAATTGCCAATTCATTAACATTTTAAAATAAAAGCTTATTAAAGAAATGTAAAACTTGGTAAAGCTTGTTAATTTATAAAAACCGGTATGTTTGAAAATTACATAAAGTGGTAGCAGCGGTCTAACTTTAAACAATGTTTAAAGGACACGGTAAACGGAAGTGTGTCACCATACTATGATACATTGAAGGACTTGACACATTGCTGACATATCGGTATTTGCATAGTGATCGATACGTATTATTGAGAATTTATTTCTGATTTATGCGGTGCAAAAATTTCATTCGAAAATTAAAGTGCCTTTTTCGTTTCAGAAACATTTAAATGAATAATATAAACATTCGTATTTTTTGTAGTTTATTATTGTTTAAATTAATTATTGCTTGTATAAAATTTATTATATTATACAAACGACAGTGTCTGGTGTTCAACATTTTCATAATAAACTTATAACAATGAATGAACCTTTCTAAAGTTCTTAACAACTCTTCCAATAAAAGACCAAATGACCTAATTTCATAAAAGCAACCTTTATTACCTCGTAACAGGCGATTGCCAGAAAAAGGTATATCGCGGTATTTCCTCCGAAATGCACGCAGCACCTTATCTATCACGGTTAGGGGACCATTTACTTATTTATGTCACAGAAAATAAAACTGGATGGCACAAAGTTAGCGACAGTGACTATGTAGGACAATTGGGTGCACTTTATATATAAAGTGTTGCGAAAATTTTCTACGATTCTGTTTGTAGTTAATAACACTCAAGCAATTTCTACAGTGCATTTTATTATGTTAGTTGCATTTTTTATTATACTATTTATAATTTTTTTTAAACATCCCAACATTCTTTGGACGTATTCATTTCGAATATAATATCAGTGTTAGCTGGTAATCAAATAAATTTCCAGGTTTGCAGCCAAATCACAACTGGTATGTGTTGTCAAAGAATAATTCTACCTTTTCTCTTTCTCAATGACCTCATCGAGAATAATCGTAGTAAATATCACCTTTATTCTGATCTGTAGACTTATGCTCATTCTGACCTTTATACTATTTTAACCACCATCAATGTGTAAAACATTTAGTTAAAACCAATTTTTCAAACATGGTCAGTAATCAGATATCTTTTTTAAGACAATCATCTGCATTAGCTGGGACTAAATGGAATAAAAATATATAATACGTTAATTTTTAAGAACGATTTAGCAAAATCAAATAAACTTACGCATCATATTATCAGCAAACTGTATTCGCTCAGGTATTCACAATTTTGTTTTATTAAAAAAATGTCATTATTTCCAACAATTTCTTTTAGTTCTTATTGACAACGAAGTTGCACATTTCCCTAATCTCAGTGAAGGATATGTACATAAGTTAAGTTTTTATACATGGGTTAAGTTTGCGCAGAAACCACGTCTTCAATTTTAAGAAATATGATCATATTTATAAGTACAAGGTGCATCTCAAATGGTTCAAGATTTATGATCTCATATTTTACATAATTCATAGATAATTAGGAATTTGTCATTAAATTTACAACAGTAGACTCAAAAGTTTCTCTTCATTATAATTCAAAATGTCATTCACTGCTATTTTCAAACATATCCAATACTTTCTTTGAAAAGTTGTTAGCTTTCAACCTGCAAAATTTTCAAATCATCTAAACGCTATGATTGGAAGCTTAGTCTATAAATGTCCAAAAACTTTTAAGAAGGAGTTAAGGGAGTGACTTTTCTTGTCTTGATTCTTCTTTGTCCCGTTTCATATCAATGTTACTATTTTGGAAGCCCTATGGAGACGTTAAGGGGGTGTCTCTTTCCGGTCTTAATTTTTCCCATTTCATATCAATGTCCTTATTTTAAATTCGGTATCTAAGTAAATCATTTCTGCTTTAACTTTTTTGCAAATAAAATTGTGCCCAAAAACGGAAATAAAATACGTACATACCAACTATTTAATACAATTTGACAACTTATTGCATTTGATTTCGTATGAATCTAAATTACTAAATAAATAGACGTGTGATTTGTTAAGACTGTAATTTAACTAACATAAAACCAATCTCTATAAAAATGGTATTCATTTAATTTTTTTTTTGTAAAGGTCGTGTACTGATGAATACGGTAAAAACACTTTTTAAAGGATAATAGTGAAGTAAGTGTTTAAAGGTTTTCCGCCAAAGTTACATAAAATACCCAAGAGAATTTTTTTTTGAATACGGTGGATTGAACATTACATCAGCGCAATTCTAAAGTTCCTCCTCTAGCTATGAAAGACAACACTATTTTTTTTGGTAATTTAATGATGAACATGATATTTTCAGCATGTACATAAGTAAATGTTGTCCAGAAATATGTGTAGTCGGAAGAAATAATAAAAGGGTATAATTTGAATTCACTGCAGAAATTGATTAAGTGGATTGAACCTAATACTTGATCGCTATAGTGGCTCATATTAAATAAAACTTACAAAACATCAGTTATAGTATTTTTAATCATAGAGTAAGACCACTTCCACACGAGATGTCTTCTCTCCGTCTTGCACACTATACTTTATTTCATTTTCCTGCAACATGAGGAGGTTTTATATTGAACTAATTGGACATCGGTTTCGAATTGATAATTATGGCAGCTTTTTTCAATGTTAATATGAACATTTTGTTTTAGTAAATATTATCGGACGAACGATAGAGTTTAATTTAAGTCAACTGATGTGCATCATGTAGAATGGAACGAGATAACTCCTTTTAAGCAACTTCAAACAAGAGGAAGTTCCTAATTGGACGCATATATATATTCTTGATGTCGTGGACTGTTTATCAGACATAGCACGGAGACGCGTTGACTAAATTTCATTATTTTTTTGTTTAAAAGTAATTGATTCATATAGGTATCATGTAAATATCGGGACTCAATAATGGATAGCGGAGATATCCTATGAAATTCCTCAATGGATCATAATACATGGCCTCTTTAAGAAAATTTATATCGAGTTTTAAATCACATGGCTTAGCTTGGAATGTTGAGCCAAAGACAAAGATATACGCGATTACCTCAAAAAAAGATGGAGGCATTCCACTATCCAGGTAAAATGGTCATAGTAATTCATTTTACTCAGATTCAGTTATCCATAAGTTTCCACCGTCAGATAAAATTTAAAAGGGGCACTCTTTGTGTCAATTTTAAATACTACACTGATATTTCAAAATTAATGTGTCGCCGCACTAAGAATTGTAAATATATGTTAGTTTAAATTTATTGTGAAGAAGGAGTTGGCCGTTTTTAATTTATTATTTTACAGCCTATTTGTTAATAAGTGTATAAAACACATGGCTTTAAAACTACTGGATGGAAATTTAAAGTGTTTGAAGCCCAGAAGTTGTTAAATACAAATCATGTGAAGAAGTTACGAAATTATGTGGAATTTTCTGCTTGATTTTACGTGTTACGTCAAACGTTTCGAAGCTTTTGGGTCGTTTTATATACGTGTACTACTTTTTGTGCTGCAGAACTTATTTTTTCCGTAAGTTAACAAGAGAGTAAAATTACGAAATATGAAATGGCGTCTGTGATTATTATCAAAGCTATTTGTTAAGGTATAACCAAAATTTAAATTTAAAAATTTTATATTTATTAGGATTGGTGAAATTAAGTGTATCTCTCAATGTTTTATAATATTATAAATTTTGCTCGTTTTCAGTTGATAAAAAGTTGTGATACCGTACATTTCTCAATCTTTAAAGTTTCTCCGTGTGAATTGCATCAAAGAGGATGCCCTAAAATTTCATAAAGAGTTATAGTACTTTATTTACTGATATATATATATATATATATATATATATATATATATATATATATATATATATATATATATAATATATATATCTCATTCAATTATATTTTTGAAAAGTAAAATGTATTGTGCTATCTGGTGGAAAATTATTAAATTCCAGGAAGAAAAAAATTTATCCAAATTGTTATACAGTAAGTTCACGATTAAAAATAACATATTTAGAAAAGACGTCGTAGAAATTAAAGCCCCGTTAAAAAGTTTTTTCTTCAGCACATAGTAGAGCAAATGAAATATTTTATAAGACGCCCTATAGCCGATAATATTTACTCGTAATTGCCAGATTCATCTGCAACCTGGAAAATTAATACCATTATTCATAAAATCTTAAGTATAAAATGTCCTTTGTAACGTAAGTATAAACCAAAATCTGTTTATCGAGAAAGGCACTATGCACATACAACAATTGATAGTCAAAGCTTCTATACTAATACAAGTATGTGATGTGAGTAAATCTATCATATTTGCTACAATAAATGTAAGTCACTCAGCAGTCTTACGGTGGTCCAAAAAAGAAAGGAGGTAGTTCAAAAAGAGCTGAAACTGCCTAAGCACAGACTCATTTGCGACATTCCTATCAGATGAAATGCCATATTTCACATATGTGAAAAAAATTTTGGAGCAACAAAGAGAAATGTCTCTTTATATGTCATATAATTGGAGCAGAGTAGTTCATCAACAACTAACGGAAAGTTATCAATAAATTACCACAGTTTGTGTAATTTAAATACTTGAAAGCATTTACCAAAATCACTAGCAATTTCCGAAGTATTTAGAGGTACGAAGATGACAATTTCTATGAAAAGAAATGATATATCTGTTTTTCGATCAGGTAATTCTTTACTTCAATCTAAATAGAAAATGTAAAGGAACAATATAAAAATTCCCAACTACCTCTTAATTCTCAGATCTTCAGCATTTAACGGGACGCCAATGGCACAACCAGAGATAGATTGCGTAACGTTACTTAAACACTTAGTATAATTTTCCCAAGTTATCAGCATTGACTGGAATATTTAACAAAAGTTTTTACATGCGTCTTCAGGTACTGTATACAATGAGAAATTGTTTTCGAAAATGGTAATATCTATAAAGAAAAGAGGAAGGAACTGATATCAGAATGTGCACAGAAATAAGTATTCCTGCATCTTCACTTCACTGTCTTAAATTTTAAATATCAATAGGTTACTTTTCAGGTAACCTATTGATATTTAAAATTTAAGACAGGGAAGTGAAGGTGAAGTTAAAATTAACATATCCTCCACACCACAATTTTTTTAGTTCTCTGTGTATCTCATGTATATATATATATATATATACATGAGATACACAGATATTATATATATATATATATATATATATATATATATATATATATATATATATATATATATATATATACATACATACGCGTGTGTGTGTGTGGGGGTTTGTGTACATGTCTGTATATGTACCTATTGTAATATTTATAAAATAAATGTAAATGCTCCCAAGAAAATAGATTCAGTTTAGGACTTTTTCTAGGTAGTCGTCATTTAAGCAACACAATATAGTATTTAAAACCTGCAATTGATACTAACGACTAGACCCAGAATATTTTTAGAAGTTACCGCAATTCGAAACTGGCTAATATACAGTTATGCCCCATTTATATTCGTGAAACTCCTCATCATTATTTGTGGTATAGACAAGATTGTCATTTATCCTGCTTACAATGATGCGCTTTCTCCTTCAACTTAACTATTCAAAATGAGACACTATCAAAGATATTTTAAGATCACAAGAGTTTAAGTTTTTTACATAATGAGTTGTAAAGCGAAATATATGGAAATAGAAATTTTATATAAAGTGGAAAGAAATCCTTAGTTAAAAATATGTATACGTTTTGACATAATTTTATGACGTATATCAAAACACATGTTACATAATTAAGTAAAGCTTACCTTCAGGAGCACTCCTATTACCATTGAAGATTGACTATATTTAAAGATTAAATATGTTTATTCTTTGTATATTCTCCTCTAATAATAATGAACGAATATGTGGTACTAGCAGTCTTACATTCTCATTCATTATTATTATTGGTTACTGGACTGCCCTACGGGAAAAACTTATTTCCGCCTCGCATACCGCATTCCACATACATCGTATATCGACAAATTGGTGGCAGTTTATCGTGGACTGATTGAACATTTCGTGAAATATTGGCCCCGAATCGATAATTATGGCGACCGTTTGTCAGTTTATGTGCTCCATTCCGTTGCGATAAATAAAATTGGATGGCACAAAGCAGGCGGTCAGACCAATGCGACACAGTCGCGGTGTCTTAAACGGCTTTTTGTATAAGTTAATGACGTCCTTGAAGCGCATTACATTTATCATATCACTTGGTAACTATCATTAAGGTTAACCATTAGAGTGAAACGAAAAAAGTGTTAGAAGGAATTTAATAGTTTCCGACGAATTAACTCTATTATGCAATAGGCTTCTCAAAATTGTAACACGAAATACATGTATTGTATGTAATAATTATATGGATTAATGTGTACCAATATAGCTGATAAATTTAATATATTTTCTTACATAGACAAGCGTTACATAATATAAACAGTGTTACTAAGATATTAAACAATTTCTTATTCGATTAACCTACGAATGTTAACATATGAGAGAATCACATAAATCTTTTATCAAAATCGATCTATATTTCGTATGGTATGGAATACGGTTTTAAGTGAACGTTTCTCAATAATAGCTGTAGTGGCAACGGCGACTGTTTATATATTCAATTAGGGACTTAAACATGAAACTTGTCTTCGACGCCAAACGTAATGTGACCAGTTCCAAAAAATTTTAATGAAGGACATATTTTCTATAATACCAAAGTTTATAAAAAATAATATTTATTAAAAGTTATTACATGTAGCGATGTGTAAGGATAGAATTATATTGGCATCCAATTATCATTATTATTTCCTAACACTCATTAAAACGTTAATTATTATTAATTTTATTCTATTTAGGTATTAGGTATTAATTATCAATAACAACTGTAGGCATTCTTACAAACTTCAATAACTTTTATTTCGATTCCGTTTCAACGAGCTTACCATCCATTCTGCAAAATCAATACACTTGTTTGTATACTGAATTATTCAGAACGGGACTTTGATATTTCAAGATCTTAATATTTTGGTGTATTGAATTGGTTGAGGCCCAATGTATCTTACAAGTTTGCGGGCCGGTATTCACTTTTTTCGAAATATGCAGATAAACAATGATTTTAAAACATTGCGTATTTAGATAAACATTACAAACTAGTGAATTAAATAACATCATTAGATAGACAGCAAATACATTCACGTTTTCATGAACTTTTATATTGTTAAGTAGCTCTTTTCAATTAGCATTATACTTAAATATATCTTTAATAAAAGTTCCGCTTTTTTTTAAATACACGGAGTTTTTAAGGACTCGTAATACAAGAGAAATTATTAGAAAATCATGTTATATTCCTGATTTAGTTGTGGAACTATTATCCCTTTAATACCCAACTTATATTTTAAAACCCAAATATACTAGCAATACCGTTTTCTAAAATGCTACATCACTCTACATGCTGGGAAACCCCCGAATATTTTTAATTATGTATTATCTATAATTCATATGTAATTATCTATTTCCTTTCGTATTCTCTCTTGTCCCATCTTATCCCTTTTTCGTATTTGTGGTTTTAATGTTCTATTATTTTGTTATAAATTATGATATGTTTTTATTATTAGTATTATTATGATTGCTATTGTATTACATGTACATGTTATCTATTTCATTTGTTTACTATACGTTTATAGACACATTAGAGTTTCCTAAGTCATAAGAATAAAACAAAAAAACGATGAAATATAAAAAAAATTAACGGAATAACGAGATTTTGGCACATAAGGCTGGAACAGATTCTCATTTACCACCTACAAATACATAATATTCAGGTATGTTGCCGAGGAGAGAATTTATAAGATTCATCGGGATGGAGGTAAGGCGAACTATTTGGTCTCGCAAACTCTCATTTGAATAGTTTGGGCAAAAAGGAATGTTTAATATAAATACAAGGGGTAGGAAATTTTCCCCAACAGGATATAAAAAAACGAATATAGTTCTTTAATAGTATGAAAGTAATAGCTTTTAACTAATAAGTTCATCTAAGATACAAATAAATAAAATTAGTGTGTAATTGGATTATATTTTGTACTTTCCTTCAGTAAACGATTATTGCATTAAAACTAAATTAAATTAAAACTTTGCAGGTAAAACTAATTAGGAAAAAAGGTAAGACGATTAACTTATTTCTATATCGTCACTTGATGCAAATTTAATTATTAATAAATTGACATTCCTTATCTATATTTATCACAATGTAGGTATGTGATAGGTATAAAAAACATCTCTTGACAATATGTTCTTTTAAAACTAACTATAATTTTCCACAACTTTCTTTAAAATAATTTTCTATAATCTCCTTTCAAACTAACGTCTATATCATTTGTAAAGTCAAAATACAAGCCGAATTGTATAATGTGAGGAATATTTCTAGAAAAAAAGGATTTCTTTTTAATGTGTTTTTTCATTCAAAAGACTTTCATATCAACCGTTTTGGGATTAGAATACTGGAAGTAACCTGAACACAAGAGTATCTTAAAAAAAAACACACCAGAATATTAAAGTTTGTTAATATATTTCACTATTACCTTTTACGGATAGATACTCATAGAAGCGCTCATCAGCATAAATTACATCCATACACCCTGCGTCATTCACCCTGCCTTCAGCGACGTGCTCCCCCTATCTACGAAATTATTCAAACTGCGACGTTAGCAGTGACATTTCAAGATCATGATGTCACACAGACAGTTTAACGTTCTTTACATAATGCATATCGTATCAAAGATTCGAAAATCAGACTGTCACAGAAAGTAAGTCGTAATGTACATATATTGCAATTATACACACACACGTAAGTTTTGATGTAATTTTAAGCACAACTTTTGATATAATTTTTGTTGCATATTACGTACAGGCGCCTATTAACGTCAATTTTACTCGTCTCACATACTTTACCTTAAATATAGAGAAAATTATTTGTAGGCCCGCAAAGATTAGTTAAAGAATGTGGCAGTATTTAATAAATAAATATACTTCAACAGTGATTTATTGAATATAAACTGTTATTCCAATTAAACAATATTTTCAAGCCTAAAATTATTTAAACTATGAACTATTTCGTTTAAGATATTCCGTTTATAATTTTATTTATCCAATTAATTAAATTATATAATATTGAATATATTTGGCGTTAATTTTGTAGAAATTCATTATTCACAATTAAATGAAACTACGTTATGTAGTATCATTTCTACTTTCTTAAAATCATTACCATGTAGGTCATATGACTTAAACTCCCTAGATATAGATAAGATTTTAAGGTAGGTTAATTTACGATAAGTGATTAACGCATATTTTATTACACAAAAAAGAACCCAAGTAAAATGTAACCACTTGAATACAGTAAAAGTACCTTTCATTAATGGTAACTTGCCTATTATCAAACATTGCTTCGAAGAAATCTTAATTTCACTCCACGTAACATATACTACCTATTACTTACACTGGCAATGTTATGGCATTTTATCATAGACCTGATTGGGTATTGTATAAATCATTGGCCCGGATCGATAATTATGGAGGTTATTTGTCAATTCGTGGTCAACATTTTGTTGCAGCAAATAAAAATGTACTTTGGATTTACATATTTTACTTTTAATTAGAGAATGTATAAATTATTAATGGTCTACACTCAGATTAATAATAAATTTTTGTACACCAAAACGGCAGAAAAAAACTAATTATATTGGTTAAGAAGCTGTCACAAAAATAAAATTTAACAAACAAAATTCTATAGTAGCACCTTGGATACCACACAAGTTACTTATTACACACAAAATGGTTTCTTTTTCAAGTACCGTTTCTCTGATATGATTTTTTAATGCATTGTTATGATTTTTATTGTGAAATAATTTAATTGAAATAAAATATAATTCCTAAGAATAAAAATAAATAATTATTTTTAAAAATAATGAATAATTGTACACTTTTTAATAATTTTTGAGCCACATTTATACGAAAAATCGAATTATCACTCATGAATCGAACAACAAGATAAATGGCAGATGTAGAGTTTTCTGGAGAAGACAGATATTAAAATTTACATTAATTTGCATAATATCTATGACTGAAGCACGATAACAAGCTTGCAAATATGGAGTAAACCAATTTTTTCATGCCGTTCAGCTCCAACGATTGAAATTTTTTATAGTATAAAATGGCATAAAGTTAACAAAAAACACATTAAGTGAATTTAGCAAGGTTTACTTCAAGAGAAATAATAAGCATACAATTTGAGTATGGAAATAAACTTACTACTTACAAAATAAATTTGTTCCATGAAAACGTATCAAAGAAAATAAGTATTTGTAAATATAAAATATTTTTGCAATGATTTAAGCCAAAAATAATTTTAACATTTTAATAAAACTCACAATCTTCAGCTCAACTCACAATTTTTAATAAATGTGAGTTTTTAATTTTGCTTTAATCGAGTTATTACATGAGCAATGAAATGTTTTAAATTTTATCGGAAAATAAATTTATTTCATTGTATAATAGAATATAAATACATATGTATGTATGTATATATATATATACATATATATATATATATATATATATATGTATATATATATATATATATATATATATATATATATACATATATATTGGCAGATTTCAATGTTTCAAAAATTGTTAAAAAAAACTACACCTCTAATACAAAGTAGGTTTATTTTAACTTTATAACAACAAATGCGGATTTAATTTTTTAAAAACCACGTTTTCCAAATGGCGGCCATCGAGTCCAACACACTCTTCGAGTCTAGCACGCATGTTTTAAAAAACGCGTTTGCAGAGCGACTGGGGTATCCTACTGACTTCGGCTCAAATATTTTCTTTAAGTTGTGTCACAGTGCTCGGATTTGTTTTGTAAACAACGGATTTTAACTATCCCCATAAGAAAAAGTCACATGGGCTTAAACTGAGTGACCTAAGTGGCCACGGTACGGTACCGTGTCGGGATATGTTTTTTTCTGGAAATAACTGCCGCACTGCATTCATGGACACATTAGCAGTGTGAGCTGTGGCCCCGTCCTGTTGAAACCATGTTTTGGTTGCAGGATGGACTATTCTGTAGTTCTACTCTGAAAAAGTCATTTAACATCTGGGCATATCTCTCCGAATTCACAGTTACTGTTTGGCCACGTTGATTTTCAAAGAAATAAGGCCCTATGATTGCAGATGCAGACTGTTACTTTAGGCTTATGTAAAGGTTCTTGATGCATTTGTCTTGGGTTGTGGACATCCCAGTAACGAAAGTTATACTTATTCACATATCTTCCAATGTGAAAGTGAGCTTCGTCACTAAAGAATATGTTGCCCATCCGGGTAGCAGTACGAAATCTTAACAACATCACCTCCGGGTAAGTTTTTCTTAATTCAAAGTCAGAATCGTGTAAATCTTAAACAATTTAAATTTTATATGGATGGAACTTGAGTTTTTTTTGCATTATTACCTGTAAAGTTGATTTCGGAATTCCCAATATCGATGAACGTGTACGCAGTGATAAACGGGGATTTTCAACGACAGAAACCATAACACGCTCGACATTTTTATCCGTGGCTACCAATGGTGTAGGTCCTGGCCTGGGCCTATTTAATGTTGATCCTGTAGCTCTGAACCTTGCTACCCATGACTGAATGAGGTTGATCGATTGTCCATTACGTAATCGACGAATACTCTAACGATTATTAAATCGACGGCGTGCCACAGACAGCGAAAATCCACTCGAAATGTACGCCTCGACGGCAAAAGTGCGGTGCTCTCCACTCTACTGTTCCATGGCTACTAAAACATCCGCACCGCTTGCGCTTCTAACGACGCCCCCCGCGCCCCTCTTATATGTTGCGTTCAGAAACTATGTTTGTTCAAACTTTGAAATCTGTCACTGGACAACCTGTATATTATATATAAATAAATATATATATATATATATATATATATATATATATATATATATATATATATATAAATACATATATATAGGCCAATAAGTAATGAAGGTATAGCTTCAGTTCTTAATTGTTTCGCAATTATTAGTACTACTACAATTTCCGAAAACTTCGTTATGTACTTTACGTAAGATGTTGTTCTTACGTAAAGTACATTAAATTTCGTCTCTGTGACATCACGACCTAAAAATGTTTCAAATTATTTAGCCAGAATAGCAAGTGACCCGTTCATAGTAAATTATTATGTGTAGATTCGAGTCGACGGCGGAGTTTGGATATAATAATTTAAATAGATATAGAGATAATAACAGATATAATTTTTATAGATATAGAGTTTGGATATGGTAATTACGAGTGATATGAATATGATTTTTATATAATAGAACGATAGTTACTTGCTGCATTCTGGTATGCTTTTTATGGTACCGTACCTCAGCTTAATTGGAGAAGTCGAATAGAATCGGTAACAGAATCCTTATAAGTTCATTAACGTGTCCTTGTAGAGTCTGTCCCGGCCGTTTGTCTAAGAAATCGTTTGACGTAGAAACTTTAAATATGGCACAATAATATAGCATGTGAACATATATATTTCATTGGCTTACACTCAAAAATATTAATTGGAATTGCTCATTTTATTTCCGAAAGTACTTAAATTAAGAAAAAAAAGGAAAGTTTACGCAAAAGTTATTTTAAAACCAAAACTTGTATTCTAAAAGCCATAGTTTTTGAAATAATTATTATGGTATATATGTCACCCCTACTCAATTATATATATATATATATATATATATATATATATATGTATATATATATATACATATTATATATATATATATATATATATATATATATATATATATATATATATAAATATATATATATATGTGTGTCTCCATTTTTGCATCTACTTCTTTCTAAATGACACATTTTGGAAAGAAATTTATCATTTAAATTAAATATTTACGTTGGCTTATTCTAATTTACTTTCCAAGGTTCCTTTGGGAGTAAAGGGCATACAGGATCACCCCCCCTATTTTTGACTATGTTATTAGGGCATCTATTCTAGCCATTCAAATGATAGAGTGTAAACTACTGCCTCGTTGGAGATAGATCTCGTTTCTCCGAGTCTACCTCGATTCAGTCCATCCTGAGATTTCTTCCCTAGTGCACTTTTCTCAATATTTATCTATATTATTAAACAAAATTCAGATAATATATACTGATAATGCAGAAAGGTAAATATTTAAAAGTTGTTTTATTACATCTATTTCTTAAATTTATTGCAGATTTTACTAAAAATAATTTTTTTTTAGGTTTTAGAGTTTTGAATTGTTACATTTTATGAAAATGATGGATAGGCTTAAAACTAATGGCATCGCTTGATCTTTATTTCATTCTTTTTACTCATTGAAATTGTATTAGAACTAGCCTCATTCTAAGAAAATTACAATTCGAACTAACTTATACTTCGAGCAACAGTGAACCGGGACGTGCTGAAAAATATGCTTCGTACCATTTCCTCCTCCGTATTGTACGTAATAGTACGTAGTGCAATTAAATTACGTAACGCAATGGTGTTACAATGATCATAAATAACGTACAATGATTGCAATACGTAGTGTATTTGTAGTGCCATTGTCATTAATAATGTATAAGATCTGAAATCAGTGTACTGAATGCTATTACAAAGGATTGGTCTGTTCTCGCTATGTAGATTTTACAGTTTGTAACACCTACGTCAGTTTTCGTATTCGCACATGACTGGTTTATGAGACGTTGTCATGTCAATACATAAGTACTAATAATTTTAAAATAATATTGATAATTTACGTCAATATTTATATATAACGATTTTAATAACATTCATTGAAAAATGAACACGATTCGAATCGGATGGATTTATTAATTTCAAATATCATAATCCTACTAAGGGTGAGTAATGTTTTCAAAATATCTAAAAAAAAACCCTACTGATAAAAATACCGTACAGCCTTCTTGATTTCATAAGTGATCAAAAAATATAATAAAATTGCTTATTAATACTTCAAGCAAATTTTGTACTACACGTATAATCTATGTTGAACAAAATACAGTATACTATCATGTAATGCATCTTTGTTCAAGTGGACTACAGTAACGCAGTCAATGTATCAATCATGTAGGCTATGATTCATCTTTTTTTAATTTTTATCAAAACGTTTTCGCTATTATATAAAATTTAGTATCCTATTTCACCATGTTTGGGTTCGGAAATTCGAACACAGCATAACTCTAATTAGTTCAAAATACTTATTGCAAGCTTTTTTAGTAAAATCTAAGACTTATGTTAACATTGACAAAGTTTACCCTTAAGCTAATTCTGAAATCGATATATACGTACAAGATCATTTGAAAAAAAATAGACATCTCATATTTCGTACAAGTCTCACTGTCTCTGATTAATGTTCATTGAAATGGCCATAATCATTAATATCAATTTTTACTAACAAATGTATGTTTCAATCGTCCTACAACTTGTAGATGGTGCCCACTTTTAGTCGACTGAATTATTTTAAACGCGGCACTACGACTGACATATCAATATCGTTAAATCTCAGGATTAGGAATTGGTAATTTAATTGCAAAAAGAAGCGATAGCCGAGCATAGGAAGAACTCTAGAAAAATACTAAAAATGAGGCTATGGAAACTGTTTCTTCCTAAAGCAGACATAGGACATAAAATTTTATGGCATTTGGAGATTAGATGAAGTGTAATAAACGTCTTCAAGAAATATTGCAACAACGCTGATTTGTCTGTTTTTTTCTTTTTTCATTTTTATCACATAAAACGTATTGTATCATTTGTAAAATTTACTCTCGAAAAATACTAAAAATGAGGCTATGGAAACTCTTTCCTCCTAAAGCCGACATAGGACATAGAATTTTATGGCATTTGGAGATTGAATGAAGTGTAATAAACGGCTTCAAGAAATATTGCAACAACGCCGATTTGTCTGTTTTTTTCTTTTTTCATTTTTGTCATATAAAACGTATTGTATCATTTGTAAAATTTTTGTGAGGTTTTGCTTATGTATATTAACTTTGAATTATATTATTAGTTTTTCAGTACGTAAAAAATGTTAACAAAAAAGGGCATCTATGATAAATATGAAGGCTATTTATTAACTTATAGCTGTATATCAAAACTAAAATGTTTACTCCTGTTTAAAATGACGGCTTAAAGTTTTTCCTGTTTAAAATGACGGATTAAACCTTTACTATTTTATTATAATAGTAATTTTTCCCTCTGGTGGCAGAAATATTGGGTTATATTATACGAATTCTAAATGTTACACTCCATCCATTGGAATTTCACACACGAGAGAGTTTAGAATTTCATAGATAGTCGTTATCATTTCTATGAATTTGCAACCACAAATATGTAAATATGAAACCATAAACAATATTTATTAAAAATAAGATACATAGGGCTATACACTGTGGTAATATTAAACAACGTTTTAATATATTTGAACCCGAAGTAGTTAATAACTGATTAACTGACTTCCATAGGAAGGAGTTCCATGGAATTTGAACCATACCTTTAATAGATTGGCGGGTCATAATATACGGGGAGACGAGTCACATTGCACAGCAATTTGAAGTTTAAGGGCGTGTTTACATTTTTCGAAAAACGTTCATTTTTGCTAAGTTTGCTTTTAAACTCTGGGAATATATAATACATTAATTTATGATAATGAATGCAAAAACACAGACCAAACTTTCGTCCATAATTCTAACAGGCCACTGTTTAATCCTTGCATGTATTTATTTCACTAAAAATGGGTTTTTGCAACTCGGTCATCGCCAAAATTGCTAAAAAGGTACAAGATTAAAGGATTCATTATAAACGATTACTATTTAATTACAAAACAAACAGTGAAATGTTAATTTCCTCTTCTTTCATTTTTTTAAATTTCTAATAAAATAATTTTAATTGACGCAATATCAAAAGAGAACAAGAAAAGTCAGTCGTGTCTGTTATTTTAAGCTTTACATTTAACACACACACACACATATATATATATATATATATATATATATATATATATATATATATATATATATATATATATGTATATATATATATATATATATATATATATATATGTAATTAAATTATCAAACATAGTTAACAATACTGAGAAAGTGAAAACAGAAACTTCAAATGATCGTCCACTTGTATGTCGGTGTGTTGGTTACAGCCGTTTTTTTCTCAGAAACCGCTTGATATAATAAATTGAAATGTGGCATTATAGTAAAACATATTGACCCGCACATACTTCAATACCATGCACTCCATATTTATATTAAAATTTCACTTGAAATTTTCCGAGGGCGGGGGATAAGGACTTGTAATATTTTTAAATTCCGTATATAATGTGGAATATCGTTTGAAAGAACTGGGTATAATGGTAAAGATAAGACTCAGTATAAGGCTAGGTATGAGTTATATTTTTAGATATATTCCGTGACTATTGAATGCAAAATTACGATAAATAGAAATTTTTACACCTAGTTTTACATTGATGAACCTATGTATATCATTATTTATCATATAATTTTTGCTATTTTTGAAAATATTTAAATGTTGAATTTAAAAACGGGGTTTACCCCCGAAAGGGTTAAAGGTTTAAATTTGTTAATGCTCCTTTGTGCATCATTTGTTTATGAAGCAAACGCAAATATTTTAAATTGTATTTTGAATAAGATATTCCAAAAATATAAATTTTGCATATTACCGAAATTTACCCTTATTACCGAAACTACTGAAATATATTTACATTATGAAAAATTAATATTTTTATTTGTAAAATAAATAGTTTTATCTAAATATTATGTACCTTTAACTGTTTGCAACTGCTTGAATATTTGTAAACTCTTTTAGCGCCGGTTCTGCTCGTGTTCGACAGATTTTTATGTATTTTGCGCAGATAATCTCACAGCTTTATTATTATTGGTTACGATTTCAATCCATTTATTTGATTTATTTCGACCATTTGCTCATTAGTTTTGATTTGATTTGAAACGAATCAACGCCGCGATTCCCTTTTTTAAAAAAATTCAAACTAAAATTTTGGAATAACACTGATTTTTTCAAAGTTTGTATATAAAACGTTAGAAACAAGAGCCCGTTTTATCTATAATAATACCGTTAACCGCAACTTCACTAAAGTAGTCGTATTATTTCGTGACTTTGTGATACGAATGACAATTAAAATAAAAACAAAATATTTCCCTACAAATTAGTGATTTTAAGGAGTGATTCTCTTTCTACCTTATACTGTATATGTAGCGTTCCCAATTCATGTTTATGTGTAATATGACGTTGCACAGTTTTCTCCATTGTGCACATTTTTTTTTAAATAAGGATGCGATTTCCCGAAATAAAAAGTAGCCTATATTATATTCAGATTCGCCAGGTTCACCAAAAATCATGTTGGTCTGCTGCTTTGTTACCACGTGAAAAAAAAAGAAAACATTTTTGCATTTAAAATATTAATTAAATTTATAATATTAGGACATAATTTCTCAGAATGAAAGTATTTATGTTAATGAAAGTTTTATTTCTACCTATTATCTCCGGGCAAGAAATCACTTCGATTTGTTCTATTGCGACGTAAAAGAAAAATACAATAAAACATTTTTTTGTATTTAAAACATTAGGATAATAGCAACAACGTTTTACGGAATAAAAATTAGTTTATATCATTTTCTGGTCTATAAGATATCTCTGTGCCAAAAGTCACGTTGATCTGTAGCTTCATTGCGATATGAAAGAACAACAAACAAACGCACTCTTGCATTCGCATCATTAATTAGAATCATAATATTACTAAGGATTAGATTCATCGGGTTAAAAGTAGCCTATGTCATTCCCCGTCAACTTTGTTGGTAAAAAAAATCAAGTCAATCCGTAGCTTCAACGCGATTTGAAAAAAGGATAGTTAAACGCTGTATTGAATTCACAGTAATATTAAGAATTTTAGTGTTAATTTGGATATAATTTTCTGTATTGAAAAGCAATCTATATAATTTCCCAGTCCTCCAACCATTTCTGTAAAAAAGTCATGTTACTCCATAGTTCTGTTGCGACAAACAAACGCACTTTCCGACTTATCATTTTAATCAAGATTTTAACGTTAGTAAGGATGAAATTTCACGAGTTGAAAGTAGCGTTGCTATGTGAAAGAAAACAAATAACACACATTTTCGCATTCACAACGTAAGTTAGGATTATACTATCAGTTGGAATAGTTTCCTGACACAAAAAGTGGCCTACATTATTTTCCGATAATCCAATTACCTCAGGGCAAAAAATAACGTCGATACGTTGTTCAGCTTTGATGAGAAAAAATACAAAGACATTTTTGCATTTGTAATATTATAGGTAGGACTTTAAGTCGAAGATTAAACCGAGTGATCCTGCTGCTCATATGTAAATCGATTCAAAAATTCATGTAGACTCGTTGCTGCGTTGCAACGCTGCTTCTTTATAAACTTTATTTAATTTTTAAGTTTCGAATGAATATTTTGTCGTATGAGTTATTGAATTAATTCAAATTTAAGTTCCAGATCACTCTTGGGTTCATGAAATTTTGATTTGTTTACAATTCAAAAATAATCATTCATTTTGACACACACTGTGTGTGTGTGCGTTTAGCAGTGTGTCACACTCGTAGTGTCTGCAGTTATAGACCTATGTGAAAAAATGTTTAAGTTAGTTTATTACTTTGTTAAAATTAACTACTTTTATACAAATGAGAAAGAAAATGTTAAATTTGGGAACTCGTTTCACGTTTTTTGAGATTTCGTTACTGTAATTTACTCGACAGAAAGCTGTAGATAACTTAAGTAGATTAAATTATTCAAAACGCGACCTCAACACTGACATTTCAAGATCATAATGTTTTGACATCATCGAGTTGAGATTTAATATAAAATATGCTACGAATTACGACACGCAATAATTGGAATTTAAAATATTTTTGATTAATTATTGATTTTGATAAATTAATTGTAAGCTGTAAGCGGATTTCCTTCGTTTTTCTGAAATATATGGTATATACATTGTGCAAGACAATAAATATCAAGTGTTCATCCCCATCAATATGTTTACATCCCCACGGATTCCAGAAATCCAATGTTTTTCATGTTACGATAATTGACGTTATTTTATAATTAATTTATATTTATGTTGGTAAATAGAGGCATTAAACGCACTTTGGTAAATAAATGCATTATGCTTACTTATTAGTATAAATGTCATTTGCCACCGCGATACGCAACTCAGTGCATGCTCATTAGCGAGTTAGACCAAACGCTGAAAGGTTGGGTCAATTCGATGTCTTTCTCGTTCATTATATTATATTTCATTAATAATTTATCGTCATATTCGTACGGTGCGTATTGCGAGTGAAACATTCTTTGATTATTGTGATTATTAAATGTACATAAATGCTTTTAGATAACTAATGGGTATAATATTTATTAGTTCAGTTATCAATTTACCTTGTATCATTTCTATCGAAACCATGTCGTTGACCAAAATTGTTACACGTTCCTTCTATGACCCAGGTTCAAACTTGCTTTTGCCAATTCAAACGTTGTAATGTATCTTATATCGAAATATGTTATACTATGATGATGGCGACATTTTGCTAGAATCAAAATCCATCTGAGATGAAAAAAATCATTTATATCATATCAATTATTTTTTTCTTACCCTGTACGAATAACATACGTTCTTTTTAGAGTTCTATCTCTCCCCGTCCACCAAAATAAACAAAAAAACCGTTACAGGATTAATTTGTTTTCTGTTGTCTATTCGTCGTCCAACACGCCTGTAATATAAACACTAATGAAAGTATTAGTACTATTAAGGCCAGTCGTCTCTATGAGCATGATATTATTTGGAATTTTTAATGGAGAAAAGGCGAATGTCTTCATTTTTTATAATTACTATCGTAATTGTTTTAGTAATAAGATGGTTATGATAGGGGAATCGATCACATATAGGTATTTAGTTTTATAAAGGCTTATGAACCACATTGAATATAGCGTATTATGCTCGTACTCAAACTGAAACATAATGTCGGTAATTACAATTTCAAGTTTTGTTCTAACGCGTTGCTTTTTTGATAAGGAAATATACAAAATTTCATTTAATGTACATTATTGAAGCTTTTTTTTGGCGGGCTGTATATGAAAGTAATTTTTAAAATACAGAAGTAATGCAGATGGCCCGACTCTAGTTCAGCTCATGGCACGTTTACAAATCTTGCTCTATGTTGAAGTAAGATATGTAATGACGATTTTTATTATTTTGAGCACTTCTTTCTCTTCAGACGTAAGTATCAAGTATTAAAACAATATTTGATCCACTGGACACTCAAACGATGTTCAGCGATATAGTGTATTAAACTAATTAGTTATATGGGTTTATGTAAAGCTAGACTAGATATATATATATATATATATATATATATATATATATATATATATATATATATATATAAATATATATATATATATATATATATATATATATATATATATATATATATATAGTACCTCGTCAATGGTCATGGACTTGAAATAAAAATAATTATTTTGTCAATTATTTGTAAGTGAATCAAAAATATTTCATGTCAGTTACAGAGTTTCATCAAGTATGTATTATTCATTTGTGGTCAAGTCATCATTTTTATCTTATAAAATATTTAAAATGAAATACCTAAAACTGGCACTAACTAAACTAACTAAAACACGAGAAATAGTAAAAATAAAAAAAAACTATCATAATATTGAAGCTTCTCTTTAACACACACACACACACACAAACAAAGGGGCGCGCGCGCACGCACGCACGCTAGCAACAAAATCAAAGTGGGAAGCCTAAAAGTGACAGAAAAAACATCTATTTATTATTAATTTAATAAATTAGATACAAACAAATTATTACTACGTCATTTCCGAGAAAAAAATTGCTAGCAAAATTGGAAATGTGGAAGAGAATATTCAACCATCGGATGGTAATAGCGATAATAATGATGAAAAACATAATGACACTGAATGTCGTTCAACTTCCACGATTAATAAAAATGTGCAAGGTGAAAACTGCGGTTAAAAACGTTGATGGCATAAAAGTTAAAATAAAATAAAATAAATTTTAGCCAAAATAATGAGTCAAACACAAATCAATTAATTATTTGAACAATAATTAAAATAAGTTAAATTATTGAGTAAGGATAAACTCATAACAAAGTCCATTAAATAATCCAATATTATGAATTAATTAACTAGTAGCATTCCAATAAAGTAAATTAAAAAGTTCATATTTTAATTTTATACATTTTGGGTTAAAAATATAATGGATTGCTTTAAATATTTTATACAAATCACTTTTAAAGGGGTTTATTTATTAAAATCTTCATCTCTCTCGTAAAGTTATATTTATTAAATAATACTAATTTGGAGTTTTATTGTTATTTAATAATTTATATGTATAGTTTGTAAATAAGCAACGCCATAGAATGACATCAAAACGCATGCACATCTATTGCATATTTCGTGTAAATGTCATTCACATATATATAAAAAATTTAAACCTTTTTCTGTAATATTTGTATTTCTAAAAGCTTCGGTTAACAGGTCATTATATACAAACATTAAATATAATCTCTGTGATATTACGGTATTCAAATGTCACTGCTGGTGTCGCATTCTGAATAATTCAGTCGACGGAGAGAGCGCGTCGCTCAAAGCAGTATGAATGAAGGTAAGCTAAATAACGCCTGAATCTGGTTATAATTGATGATGAAGAGCGCTGGCTCGAGTGTGAGTAAAATACATCAGTGAGTTTTTCGATTTTAGTATTTTTTTTCAACATCCTCTTTTTCTCGCTGTTTTTTAAATACCAAAATTATATACATGTGTGATATGTCGTAAAGTTTAAAAACGTTCCAAGCAAATTCATTTTCTTTTATATACATCCTTTTCTTTTATATGATGCAGTTGTCACTCTTGACTGCAATTCGCGATATATTTTCCATGCAAATTTTTGGTACGTTTATATCGCATACTAGTGTCAAATGTGGATAAAGAACTTCTGTATATTAATAATTTGAAACAAGTAATGATATCAATACATATTTATATATATATATATATATATATATATATATATATATTTAAAAATTTAGCATACCCTTCAGTCCAAGATTTCATTTAAGTATTAAATATTGCTACATATATTGAATTAACATGATAATACATTTAAACTACCATCAAACCATAATTTCTACCGCAAAATAATTATTTATTGAAGGGGAAAATTCAGAATATGACATTTTAAGTATAGTATTTATTAACTTACGAACGACTTCAACTTATATGGAATAATCGATTCAATCAAATAAAATGCTATATTCTGTTTGGAAAAAATTTCTCTCCCACATTTGAAAATCAGACATTTTTTGGTAGGAATAAATATATGAGAGTTTACAAATTATTGGCTCCACTTCCTTATTGTTGCGGTACGTATCTCGTACATTATCTCCTATCAAATATAACTGAATGTGATACTTTTGTAGTGAATAATGATCCGTTCAATTATTTTGCATCAAACTCTGATTACTCCGTTAGATTTCTTATTCGTTAGTTGTTGATTTTTCTTTACCGTTACGGATATATGGTGTAGTGTAATGATCGTTAAATGTATAGAAGACAACTAAAATTAATATTATCTTTAGATATTGATGTTATTACACTAATAAATTATTGAACATAACAATAAAAATAAATTATCAATATAATTAGGAAAACAAATTATTTTTTAAAATCATAAATATAGAAGACGGATACAATAAGACAGAGTATAATTTGAGAAGAAAAAATAATGTATTAATAATCCGGTTACGAACTTCCTCACACGATTTTTTAAGACTTTGGTTGATGGTGCATTTCGGATTGCAGAATTAAGATTGTTCCAGAGTTTCACAACATACACAGTAAAAGGGTATACATAAAAATATACGTGTATACATTCGTACATTTAAGAACAAAAAAATAAACTTCCACAACTGAACGACGAATGGAATAAGTTAAAAAATATTTTATTACCCGCATTTATAATTATTCAAACAGCAAATATATGAACTGAAATAATATTCCATAAAAACTCCTGTATTTCTCATAGAAAATATAGATAAAAGAAAAAAGATATGTAAAATATAAAAGCACACACAACATAAACGTGTCCTCTAACTTTAGCTAATAATGTTTCAACTAATATTTAACTTTCTCACTTCAAAAGCGAAGTGCTCAGCATTCATCATGTTTTATAGTACACTTATAAAAAATTAATGGGCAAATTAATTTTTTTATTCTTACGTAATTTATCTAATGTATATTTTGAAAATTTTGCATTTTTCTTGGAACATATATTTTGGGATATTTTTTGACACATTTCAACCTTTCAAATGCTGTACCACATAACTCATGAGAAAACATATCTCAACCTGATGATGTAAAAATATAAGTATCTTGAATTGTCAGTGTCAAAGTCGCATTTTTAATATTTCAGGATATGGAGGGAATCTATACTTTTTAGGGAATGAGTGATGTAGCCTCGTTCTGACAAAATTTGATTGATCACTCAAAACTTGAAAAAATAATTTATAGTCTATTTATTTTTATCTCACTTATCAATAAGTATTTCATTTTAGGAAAGTAATAGGTTATACATATAAAAATATGCCCACAGTTATTATCTAAAATTAATTCCTTAAATCGGAATAAAATTAGTAATGATGACCATTTTATTTAGCTTTTCTACAACACAATTGAATTTAAGAGAATTGTAGGATACCAATATAATTTATAATTGTAGAATTCAAATTTTCCCAAATATGTTTCATATATCTTTTTACGTCAATCGAATCTGAAACGATTTAGTATTTTTATAATACCGTTGTAAGTGACGCTTGTCTATATAAGAAAACAAAGCTAAAAGAATATTAGTTTTATCCATACACATTAATCCGTATAATAATTGCATTAATTACATATATATATATATATATATATATATATATATATATATATACATATATACATACATATATACATATATATATATATATATATATATATATATATATATATATATATATATATATAGTTTGAAATCTTTGGGAAACTTGTGGGGTAAAAAAGTTAATTTATTCCAAATTATTAAGTTACTTTCAACGTTTCCACCGTTAGACTCAAATAATTAATGTAAATCAAGTTGAAAAATTATCAGAAAAATATTAGCTATTTCAAGGATCTCATTAATGCATATTGAAAGAAAATTAAGACCTTCTCATAGTGGCCTTACTCCATCACAACCGCAACATTTTCTGTAATTGGTATGAAAAATAATGTACTTATATTTTTGTGACAACTTTTTCAACCTTACAGCAGTTCATAAAAATTGAATGTGAAACGAAGAGAGTAATAGAAAATTGAATATTTTAACAGAGAGTAATAGAATATTGGCTAGAGTGCTTCAGAGTAAATCTTTATATTATTAGTAAATACTGTGATTTCACAATGAAAGAATTAAGCTTATTACATTCCTTAAAAAACTTTCCCACTAAGATAGAACTTAATAAATAAAATTCGATAATAACACTTCCTTTACCATACAATTTACTTAACATCAAGTAAAACCACATATTTTTCTCGTATCTTGTTTGAGCTATAGCTTCTTCAAGCACTGTTATGATATTTAATATCGAAGAAATTTAATTTGATGTGAAATATTAGTCTTGATTAGTGATTAGGAAGGTATTTGTAGTTAACAATATTTTTACGATAAATAAAGTTGTACACCACAACCAAGCCCTGATTTGTATGCAATAGTGACGCTGTTGTAAAGTTTTTCGGAGTATGTGGTATCATTATTGAATTGAGCATTATTTTGTGTAAAATCTATCAAAACTAAAGGCAGATGCTGAACTTACCAATCTCAGCAATTTAATTAAAAAAAGAGACTGGCTTATAAAGAATAATTTTCTTTTCTCACAGTTTTTTTCGAATGGTATGCATTAGTATTTATTGGTCTAGAGCTGGTGAATCCGGAAGTCGCGGAGTGTATATATATATATATATATATATATGTAAACTACAATTCCTGTGTAGTTTGACAGGAATGGTCAAATATGAACTTCATTGAAAATCTCATTCAAAATCTACTTAGTGAATGGAATTTATCACGTCGATGTTTTAAATAGTGGTTGCTAATGGCTTCAAGCTTTTTCAAAATAAATTTATATTAAAAATAGCTTGTACTCACTCTGGTCATTATATTACCCTCGACGAAATATATGTGTCTGATTCTGCAAATTTCGTACAAGTTATATAGATTTCAGCGATAATAATATGCTGTTAAATTATAAATAAATACTGTTTTTGAATGTAGAATGAATTTTGAACTCTGAGAACCCAAATGAATTTGCTATTTAAAAAAAATATTTTCATTTTAGCGTGTTAACGAGAGTTTGTAAAAAACAGTATTTTAGTAACACATTTTACAAAATATTAAAACAAATTTAGAAACTGAAATCTACAAAACTGTGGGAGGAAACTACAATATATTCCGCATTTTTAAACTGCCATGTTATCAATTTAATACACAGTAAAATTTTCAAAAAATAAATATATCCTCTTCATTCTTTCCATATTATTATTAACAGCTTGTTTTGTAACTTCATTATTAGGATGTGTGAAATAAAAAAAAAGGACACCAAAATATGTTCATAATACTATATCTGTTAATAATATCAGGACATTTTCATGAACTACACATACCTTTACCATGTGTCATGTACATTTTTCATTTTCTACAAAACTTTAATCCGTTCTTTCATGTGTTTGTTTACTCTATTCTTCTTGCGTTACTTCGGTAGAAATACAAATGAATGCTTGTCGATATAACCACAATTACATTCTCAATATCAGTATTATTTCAAAATCAATAAAAACGACGGCCATAGTGGTCGTCGTTTATCGGTCCGGCCGCCCTCGGCTTTACACCTTCCAATTTTATCTATCGTAACAAAATGTTGACCATGATTTGGCAGATTGTCTCTCTAATTATCTACCCGAAATCGATATTTTACGCAATGCGCAATCGGATACATGATAAAATATCATAATACCTCTAGCGTAATAGGTGGTATTGCGTAAAGTGAAATTTAAGCTCCTCCGAGAAGGTGGTAAGTTGGTTGTAGCGAAGAGTGGTTTTATTAAATTTTGATTATTATGTTTAATTTTATTTGCATCATTGTGCAATATGATGTACGCTAACCTCTTCCTGCAAGTTAACCTTCTTAGATTTTAGGAATCTTATTTATATTAAGAGTGTTTATATCATTTTAACTCAGTGTATCTTCTTACGCTCCACCAATCGGATTGTCCACGACTCAAAACAGTACAGGAAAATCAAGATGACTAAAGTTCTTACTATTCTCATCTTGATATTATTAGATATCTTTGTATTTTGTTATAATCGCGTTAGTTTGCTCACAGCAAATTTAGCCATTTGCTTTCTTATTCAAAATTCTCTATCGCTTACTCTCTATTCAGTGAATGACGATTGCAGATATATAAATTTGCTGAAAAACTGAAGGTCAGAGAGCTCTCCTGTCCATGAAACTTGGCCACCCTTATCTATATTCCAATGATAATTCACGAAATATAATAAACGAACGAGAAACATTCTAGCAGGATATACAAATTTTGTTATGAAAAATAACCAGCAGTTTTCTTTTGGTCATTCTTGGACAACTACGAAAATTTGTTCTTTACTTGAATGTTAACCAAAACGCAAACAAAGCATATTTTTGAAGATCTTAAGGACACTATTGCGCGAAATGTTGATTACCCCAAAAAGTCAGACCATAAACTCTTTAAAGATTCATTACTCAATTTGAGTACGTCGACAAAAATAAAGAAACCTAAAGATGACTTTAGTTTTTTTCATCTAAGGCAACCTATTCTTTTCCATACAGCATAGCAACTCCCATATTTGTGTTTTTTTCAAATATGGGAGTTGCTATGCTGTATGGAAATCCCAAATGAAAAAGGAATGATGTTTTGTTATTTCTATCGGATTTCTCGACCACAGAAATTTTATAAACGCATTTTATGTTCCATTATGGTCATTATCTTCCATTTCATTATTTGCTATGATTTAATTATTTGTTGAACTTCAGTGTACTGTGCCCTTCATCACTACTTTCGCTACTGCTATCTTCTCTTTGAACATTTTCTTTCTCGTCTTCAAATTCCATAACATTCTGGTCCTTGGAATTTACGTCGTCGTCACGTCGTGATAATTTATTTGGATACGTTCATTAAATGAAAATGTAAACAAATATTAGGCTGGAAAATTTAGGCTAAAAATATTATTTAATTCGTGGCATAATTTATTTAAAACATTCAGTTTTAAAGAGGATAATCTGTTAATAACTTTATATCTCTCAGCCTAAAAATAATTATCCCATCATTAAATTACATTTTTATTGAGACCAATAAAATTAATTTCAAATATTATTTTCATTTGATGATGTATACGTATAATTTGTAAGTAACTAACACCTACGCATATCTGCATAATTCCTGCATACATCTTTCAAATTTATATACATATATATATATATATATATATATATATATATATATATATATATATGAATATATTTATATATATCGGTTTTTGAAAGCTTCGTTACACAACTCATTATGTTCTAAAATGTTACGGCTGGTGTTGCATTCTGAATAATTCAGTGGACGGAGGGAGCGCGTCGCTGAAAGCAGCGTAAATGACGGTAAGCTAAATAATGCCTGAATCTGGATATAATTGGTGATGAAGGGCGCTGGCATCAGTTTGTGTAAAATACTTTAGCGAGTGTTCTGATTCTAGTGTTTCTTTTGTAAGATCCTCTTATGCCTAGGTTACTGTCAGTGTTAAAATACCAAAATTATGTATATATAATATGGTGTAAAGTAAAAAAACGTTTAAAGCACAATGTTTTTTTAGACATATTTACAGAAGTGTAATACGATGTAAATGTTACCCTTGCATGAAATTAGAAATAAATTTTCAATGTCAATTTTTGGTACATATAACACACTGATTTAAAATATGGATAAAGAATTACAATTGATTAATAAGTAAAATTGCAACAGTAGTAATAAATTATCGACTATAATGATAAAAGTAATTAATCTTTCTTGTTAGAGAAATAAATTATTTTTTAAAATCCTAAATAGGGAAGACGGATACTACGAAGAAAAGTAGAATCTGAGAAGAAATAATAATGTGGTAGTAATCGGGTTAGGAATTTGACAATTCGTTTCGGATTGCAGAATTGTGTTTCAGAATTTTACAGTAAGGAGCATTGAGAGAAAATGGTATAATGGTATATTCAGGAAAAATGGTATATATTTAACAATATTTTATTACCCGTATTGTTAATAATTATTGAAACATCAATTGTATGTACTAAATTATTAGCCCATAAAAGCTCCGTGTATTCCTCAGACAAAATATAAAATAGACAAATTAAAACAATCTCAATGAAAAAAGCTACCTGAAAATATAAAAGATTACAATACAATCGAACGTATGCAATAATTGTATACAAAAATCATTGAACTAATATTTAACTGTAGGCTTGAATTTGCAACTTAATATTAATTTTCTTACATAACTTTTGTAACACGTAGTTTACAAATTTTGCATGTTTCATGGAACCTATATTTTTGGATATTTTTTTGACATATTTCAACTCTCAAATACTGCATAACGTAACTCTTGAGAAATCATATCTCAACCAAATGTTATCAAAATATTAATATCTTGAAATGTTAGTATCAAATACCAATTTTGAAAACTTAGGTTAAGGAAGAAGTCAGCCTTTTTTGCAGGGTGAGTTAGGGTGGCATTAATGCGACGAAATTTGAATAAAAGGTAATAAAATTGGTTTGACAAATCCAGTAATTTTTATCTCGTTTATAAAAACTTATTTAATCTTGTGGAAGTAATGGGCGACAAATGCCTATTATTTTTATTTAAAATTAATTACATAAACTTGACCAAAAAGGGTTATTATCAACATTTTAACAAGAGTTTATGATAAATAATTATACTCAAGCGAATTGTGGATACCAATATATAGTTTTGAATGATAATCTTAAGCTTATAAGTCGATGGAGTAATAACATTTTATTAATGTTAGCATTGGAAAGTTTGGAAGTACAAGAACCAATATTGGACACAATTTTCTTCGGAATGATTCGCTATCATCTTAGGTTTCCATCGTATACGAGTGTTGTATTTTAGTTTGTAATTAAATATTTTTATAGCCACTCTAGTTACTGCAGACAGCGTTATTATGGTATGTTTATAGGTTCGCTTAAAACCGTCACCGACATTGAATAAACTACACATCGATTTTGATAACACAATTTATAACTTACGATTGTCTTTGTAAAAAAATAAATTATTGAATTTTCAAATGTAAATGCATTTGATAATTCAATAATTTAACAACACCGTTAATCAGGATAATCATTACAGGAAATACATATAGTTGGTACGATAGGTTTAAGAAGCTTGATGAGTAAACAAGTTACATCATTCCACACTATTAAGGTACTTGCGTCGCTTCTATCATTAGACTCAAATTATTAATCGAATTTATAGTTGCCAAATTATCAAAAATTATATAAAATTATTATGAGCTACTTCAACGACGTCATTAATGTATACTAAAGACAATGAAGACCGTCTCGTATTGAACTGACCGCCTGCTTTGTAGCGTTCAATTTTATTTACCGCAACGAAGGTAGCTCATAAATAGGTAAACGGTGGAAATAATTATCGATGCGGGTCCAATATTTCACACAATGCTCGATCGGGCCACGATAAAATGCCATCATGTTGCCGACATACGTGGTGGGCGGAGCGCGGTACGCGAGGCGGAAAAAGGTTTCCCCTATAGGGCTGTCCATTTACTGGCATGTTACACGGTACTTAGAGATGTTGTAATTGAAATTAGGCTGTAAGTTTTATTTTATCAGAGTTGTTGTTATTAGCAGTGAAATAAGAGTTGTTATTAATTGTTAGCTCAATTTGTTTGTTGTTTTTTGTTTATTTTCGATAATCTCTGAATAATGCAAGTTTTAGATTCAATGTGAATTTTGTCTAGAACACGTAAATTTGTACTATATTTATTCCTAAACAGTTTCATTTGTTACGTATCAGCTGTACATGTTACATAAGGATGTCGAATCATACATTTTTAGTAAATTCCCATGCATTTTGTTTAAATTAACATGAATTGGATAAAAATATTTCGGTTGTAAGCAGATTGTACAGTTTATGATCATATCAATGACCAGAACCTATGTTTTGTTTAATAAAGTAACGTAATAAATTTACGACGAACATAAATTTCTATGATTTCTGCTGTACCAAATTTCTCTACGCTACGTAGTTACGTAAAATATAGAATAAAAGAAGGCGGGTCACAAAGAAGAGAATTATATTTCTTACAATCTTCACTTCGGCATTATAACAGTTTATTAGAAAATTTCTATTGATATTAACGAGTGGGACTCGCGCGTCGAAAGATATATATATATATATATATATATATATATATATATATGTATATATATATATATATATATATATACATATATATAAATATATATATATGTGTGTATATATATATATATATATATGAACTACGACATTTAGAATTTCGACGGTCATCGTCATATTTTTCCTTAAAACTTTCTCTTAGATTCCTAATATTCGCAAATTAGAAGAAGGTTTTTTTTACTCTTTTCAGTATATCCCTGAAGTGTGAAGAACAATAAAACTTAAAATTGGGATTCAATTATTTTGGGATCGATTATAACATTCCACACACCACATGCAAAAGTTGAAAGTATCTTTTCTGGGTATTAAATTTGCCTTCCTGAAATTTCCTGAATTTATATTACATTGTTAGTTATTGAGATATATCCGAATAAATATGCTTTATAATTACAACTAATTTCAAGTTTTTACGCGAACCTATTTCTGAGTGAAACGACTATGATAAACTGACAGTTTAAGTCAACATTCAAATTTAAGTCAACATTCAAAATAAATCAATTATATTCAAACTCATCCCTTCGTGAACCGAATTATTCTAAATATTGTTCAATGATTAAATATATTTCAACATCGTGAAATCAAACCGGCAAAACTTAATGTGTATATAAATAATGAGCTGCATAATAACATTTTAATAAATCGAAATATCAAAGAAAGTCTGTTGAAATTGAATATTCATTCAATGGATTATATGAAAAAAGGCGCATGATTTGGGGTAATTGTATGTTAGTATATATATATATTTATATATATGTATTTATATATATATAATTGTATAATTATATGTATTAACAATTTTTTAAATTAAATGAAACTTATATTTTAGAACGCCTTGTAATTACGTAGCGGAACAGATACGGCGAGAAAACCTTTAGGAATGAAATAACGGTGTTTTGTAAAAGCCTTAATTGGGAAGATTATATCTGTTCCTATTTCATTATGGAAACTATGAATAACACCAAAACAAGTAGTCATCACTAATAAGTGGCTTTATAAAATAAATGGATTTACATTATTTATGTTCTAGAATTATAATTGATAGCTATGAATTTTATGTCAAAGTAAGTTTATATACTAGTAGCAACATCTATAGACAACTAGTTTAATTGTGTACTCTATGTCTATTATGTTTATATTAGCTGTGGTTTAATAAATATCATTCCCTTGAGAAAACAATAAGTATGCGTTTCAATTAATTCTATCAATAGTTTATGGAACCCAGTACCCAGTAAAGCCAGTGAGACTTTGAAAAGTGATTAAGTGAAGTTAATAATTACAGTTTGATATATCGTCGATATTTTTCAAGAACTTTCCGCATACTGAATTGTTAAGTATTGTACACGGCGACCTTTGTGCACTAATGGAAGAGACATCACTGGGAGGATGGTACCTCTTTTTCTTTTTTGTTGACGACTTCAGTCAAACCAAACTGACAGAAAAGTGAAAGTGCTTAGGAGTTTTGACGAGAAGGAATTTTGTAATTCAGTTATTGATGAATACTTAAACAATATATGGGGTTAAATAGTGTATGGGGGTTGTTTTTTGATGAATTGTAGGAAAATACAAAAAAAAACCAATCCCCATACACTTCAATAAAATGGAATATGTGAGAAGGTGAATAGGACCATTATAGAGAAGGCAAATATATATTGTATGATGCCGAGCTAAGCAAAAAAATTTGGTCGGAGTCTTGTAATATTGCTGTGTATTTATATAATCATTTTATATTACCGGTTCTAAATTGTATAACACGATATGAGGTGTGGCACCTGTCCATAAGCTAGATCTAAGCAATTTGAGAATATTCGGATCTCCTGTTATGGTTCACGTTAATAAAGAAAAAAGGTCAAAATTGGACAAGAAGTCTACTGAATGTATACTACTTGAATTTCCCGATAATATTAAAGAATACAGATTATATGATCCAGTTAGAAAGAAAACATTCAAAGTAGAGATGTGATTATTACGGAAAAGTGGTCAACCATGATAGAAGTTGCTTAAAAAGCACTTGAAGAGTCTGGCAATGAATGTGTGGCTGAAGAAATACCTGATGTAAACGAGACTCAACAGGATTCAATAGGGGGTCATCATAGATTCAATATTGATGCAAGAGTCAATGAATGATAATTTTTCAAATTATGTACAAAGTAACTATGAGGATTATTTGGAAGGTCAAGATAATGTAAACAAGATAGTTAGAACTATCAAAGAACATCGTCTACCAAACAGATATCTTTCTGGAGGGGTCTGTTACTCACATAATAATGTAGATACAGGTACTGAGCAAGCTTTAGAAGGGCCTGAGAAAAATCAATGGTTACAGGCAGTGCAAGAAGAGTTGAGGATAATAGTGCTTGGAAAGTAGTCAACGTTCCTAAAGATTCTACTATTGTGCAGTATAATTGGGTGCTTACAAAAAGTTAGAATCTAACAATAAAATGCGTATTCGGACAAGATTAGTGGCGAAAGGCTTTACCCAATAATCTGGGGTGAACTTTGAAGAAACTTTTTCACCAGTAGTTAGACATGGTACTTTAAGATAATTGTTTTTTTTTGCCAGTAAAATTTGGACTTGATATTACATACTTGGATATGATAACAGCATTTATGAATGGGGATTTTAATGAAATAATATAAATGCAAATGGCAAAAGAATTTAATTGTTCAGATATATAATAAAATTCTAATATTAAAAAAGGCTATATTTATGGGTTAAAACAGGCGTCAAGAATGTGATACAATAAAGAAGATATTTTTTAAAATAAGAATGGATATTCCAAATCCAAATATGAACCTTGTTTATATGTAAAGAATGAGGGTAAAAGTAAGACTATGATTGCATTATATGTCGACAATTTTCTTGTTTTCTCGAATAATAATAAAGAAAGTATCTATATTGATCAGTTGTTTTTGAAATTTAATTTATTAAATTGTAAGACCATAGAAAAACATATGGAGAGTGGATTAAGATTACCCAAAGATAAGAGTGGTTATAAACATTTACCTTACCTGCAATTAATTGGTAGTAGAGCAGCCCTGAGGTAGTTTTTTCAGTAAGCTACTTAAGCCAATTTAATATTTTATAACAAGGATCATTAGGCTCCTGTTAAACGCATCTTAAGAAATCTAAAGCGAACCAAAGTTTATTGTATTAAATTTTGTAAGTCAGGGAATAAAGCGATAGTGTCTATGTAGATGAGATTTGGGCAGTGATACCTTTGATAGGAAATCTAACACAGGATTTTTCGTTAATGTCTCAGATGAAATGACACAAGTCATTTAATGGGGTAATAAAAAGTAAAAGAATGTTGCATTATCTAGCACAGAGGCCGAATATAGAGGAATTTAAGAATGTGACAATGAAGCCGTTTATCTTAAAAAAATACAGAATAAAATTATTAGTGATTCACATTGTATTATAATTTTTAACGATAATCAAAGTGCATAGAATTGATTGCATAACGCTGTATTTCATAATAGGTTCAAATATGTTGACATCCGATATCTCGGTAGAGAATGTAATAATAATAAAATTCTTAAAGTTGAATATCTGCAAACATCTGATATGACTGCAGACATACTTACAAAGTCTTTAACCTGTGTAAAGCGTTATAGATTTTTGAAGTTAATGGGTGTGCAACAAAAATAATATGGTTCGATTTATTTTGATATAGTGGAGGTAGTTTGAATCGAAATAAGTTAATATAACAGTAGCAACATCTATAGTCAACTAATTTAACAGTGTACTCTATGTCTATGACGTTTATATTACCTATGGTTTAATAAATGTCAGTCTGTTGAGAAAATTATAAGTGTGCATTTCAATTAATTCTATCAATAATAACAAATATATATATATATGTATATATATATATATATATATATATATATATATATATATATATATATGGCATGAAGTAATATTGAATAGCATCGAATCATTTTATTCCTTCGTCAATTAACGTTGTTTGTGCTTAGGAAATATAGTTATATTTTTAACGGGTTCTAGACCTTTCCTTCATACCTTTCAAATACTTTACTATTTTTGGTCTAAATTTCAATATTTCACACAATTTGTACACAAAAGGTATTTTTCATTTATTTATGCGATTTTTTTTATTTATACAATCCGAATTCGTTTGCTCTATATATTTCAGTTCCTTCATCCTGCTACAGTGACCATACGAGTTATACATATTAATGTGAGTCGATATTATTACATAAACATTGTCGACATCAATGATCCATACGGCCGTTTAATGTTTATCAAGCTACCGGTTTTATGCCGTCCAACTTCACAAGAAATTAGCAAACCATTACATAATATTATCAAATCAGGAGCAATAGTCCAATCAATGCACAATTTATCCTAGATAAAATGCCATAATAGTGCCAGCGTACGTGCTCCTTCACGTAAAATACTTAGATTGGAAGAAAGACATCTCTTAAGCGCCGTTTGATAAGGCCCGTTTCCGAAATGTTATTGAATGTCGATTATTGGTTTGTTTTAAGGATTTTATATGAGCACTGAAATGTGTTTTATTTTCTTTTTACAAATTAAATTCACCGTGGTGTGTTGGATTGATCACAATGCAAATGATCTTTGACGGCGGGACGCACTACGGGGATCCGGGTTCGATTCTTGGCCGTTCGTCGAGCGGGTCTGAACTAGTGTTATGGTTGGCTCTAAGAGATTGTTATCATAACAATAAGTCGAGCATATGTATGAAATAATCATATTAAAATATAAAAATAAATAAACAAATGAATTTATTTAATTTTTTAAATGGTTGTATAATTGAGAATTCACACATTAAATGTGTGATTCAAATACTCGACACCTATGTCAAATTATTTTCTTGTTTAATTTCTAACTTTTGAGCTTGTTCATATCCTATTTTGGTTTTATTTTAACTAGTTATCAATTAATTTACAACTGAAATTTTAAATAATTGCGTGACTTATACGTATTAAAATCATAATATTAAATCAAACCGCAGGCGCATTTTTCCAATAATTCATTAAAATCATATCACGCCTTTGACATATTTCTTTTGACATTTCAATTTCTGAAAACTTTGCTATGCAATTTATTGTTTAGAATACATTCATTTCGTCTCTGTGATATCATATCTCATTTCAGTATGATAGACGATAGCTTATTGATGACTGTTTCATCTGTATGTGAGTGCGATGTATTATCCTCTTACAGATATTTTCAAGCGCTGATTCCTCTTGTCGTCTTAACCTAAAATATTGTTAAATGTGAAAAAAATCAACTGTTCTGAATAAAAAAAATCAACTCTCTAATTATTGAAACTAAATGAAAAAAAATGCAATCCCAAATCATAAAAAATCTTTTTGATAGATTTAATACATATAATTTTTAGTAATAAAATTGACGACGATTTCTCGATCCTCCTATTTTTCATTTCGTATAAGGTTCTCCCGATTCCAATTTCATTATTAAAAATGCCACTCTAAAGGTCAAAACGCAATGGAGTTGTGCGACACTGTACGAAGCGACGCGTCCACCATATATAATTTGTACTTTCTGACGCAAAACGCACTAGAACGCCGCGGAGCAGCATGACCTGTAGTGCGCAACGTCGGGGAGCTGTAGTGCGTTTTGACCTAAACACTGACATTTCAAGTTCGCCTTCTCACCGCGTTGAGATGTTACAATGTTTTTTTCACGAATAAAGCTGCGAAGCAATAGGTAAGCAAAATTTTCAAAATTATAGGAAGAGAAAAGTTTAAAGAAATTTGAGAATTTTTTTCAATATAATTTTCCTAAAATATAAATTACTAATATTACCTAATTAAGCAAATAATAAAGTGGCAGTAAATTTTTTGTAAATGCATTATAAAACAATAAGAATATTGAGAATAGACGCCAATGAAGTAAAGGGCAACCAGATTTATTTTCTTTTACCTGTTTGTGATACATTCAGCTTGTAGGGACTATTGATATGATATATATATATATAATATATATATATATATATATATATATATATATATCCTTAGATAAAAAATATTAAATAATCGAGAATTACGAGGCGTGTGAAGAGGAACGCTCAATACAAAATTTTATTAAACTCTATCATTTAGAGTTCATCTATAATGAAATTTCTCACGTTCAAACAAACTTTTCGTTCCATGTATAGTTTTTTACCATATGTGCCTCCAAATTCGGAAACAAATTTGGTACGTGTCATCAATTTACGGTTCTAAAAGTGGTTTAAAACTATTTCTACCATGTTTATAAATTTTCCTCTCTCCTTTTCTATTCTATTCTATTCCATCCCATGCTACTTCTTTTCAGGTTAAATTTTAAGGGTTTAAATCTTTAAGCAATCCTTTAATAGCGGATTTCGATTAAAAATTTTCAAGCGTATGTATGCCACATTTTATTTGAGATTGTTTTATATATTTCTTCAATCAATATGTATGATAATACGATACTCGTAATGTATTTTTTTATTTGTTTATGTCAATAACGATTAGTGTGCAAATTTTCCAGAAAAACTATACGTATATGTTGCCAGGTGTTATAATCTGTTATCATTTTACGAAATGTTATCAATATTTTTGGAGGCGATGTGAGAAAATATTTATCAGAAAAAACAATTATTATAAGAGCAGACAATAAACATCCGTATGTAAACGAAAGAAAAAATTGAGGGGGAGGGGGCGGGGAAGGGGGAGGGTGAGGGTGAGGGGGAGGGGGCGGGGAGGGGGAGGGGGAGGGGAAGGGGAAGGTGACGGTGAAGGGGAAGGGGAAGGGGAAGGGGAAGGGGAAGGGGAAGGAGAAGGGGAAGGAGAAGGGGAAGGGGAAGGGGAAGGGGAAGGGGAAGGGGAAGGGGAAGGGGAAGGGGAAGGGGAAGGGGAAGGGGAAGGGGAAGGGGAAGGGGAAGGGGAAGGGGAAGGGGAAGGGGAAGGGGAAGGGGAAGGGGAAGGGGAAGGGGAAGGGGAAGGGGAAGGGGAAGGGGAAGGGGAAGGGGAAGGGGAAGGGGAAGGGGAAGGGGAAGGGGAAGGGGAAGGGGAAGGGGAAGGGGAAGGGGAAGGGGAAGGGGAAGGGGAAGGGGAAGGGGAAGGGGAAGGGGAAGGGGAAGGGGAAGGGGAAGGGGAAGGGGAAGGGGAAGGGGAAGGGGAAGGGGAAGGGGAAGGGGAAGGGGAAGGGGAAGGGGAAGGGGAAGGGGAAGGGGAAGGGGAAGGGGAAGGGGAAGGGGAAGGGGAAGGGGAAGGGGAAGGGGAAGACCTGTGATTAATATAATTAGAAGTTTAATCAAAAACAATGTTGGCTTGATTTCATTTGAACGATGTACAGTGATGAAGAATCGCCATTTACAAAATTAGAACAAAATCTAGATGCATGCAGTTATTATTTAAAGTTCTCGTCCCATGATAGTTCTGATTTTATATAATTTTCAAACCTTTAGCGATTTGTCCAAAATTGCATCTGTCCATTATGTAGTTATAAGCTGGTTCTGTACTGCGATTAATTAATGCTTAGGCATTGTCAGGTAAATTTCATTGCATTTTATGTTTCATTAATGTTTACACAAAGAAGTATAAATCTAATATTCTGTTATTGTCGCTATTTTTGTATTTTAACTGTTATGAATTACATCAAAGTAGCATCTTGTGGTATATTTGTAACTATAATAAATGATATCGGAATATGTTGGGTGCTATTCTTACGTTGTTTCTGAACTGGAATATAATATACATAGACATTCTTGAAATGACAATACGATTCTGGATAGAAAGCTCCCGAAATAACAAAGTGTAGTTTTCATAAATGTCGACAAACAGTCGATAGTGGTATTTTGTGCACAAGTACTTTCCGTGAAAGATAAGAAAAACATGTGGAAATTGGATAAACAAACAATTTAGGAAGACCGGTACATTTCATCTTGTGATATTGCTGCTAAACTCGAAAAAAGACAGTATTAATTAATTTGCATAGGGCTGAATATAATAAGAGCACGATATTTGGAAACCGCGCGAATTAACAATGAAAATTTTAATGGAGCCAATTTCCATCCGGGAATGGTTACTAAAACAAAACGAATTCAAGCTTATGAAGAGATTAATAACGGGCAATGAAAAGTGATCCACTTTTCATTGCGCGACACAACAACATATTACAATAATGTGTGAAAGAAATCGTGTTCCAAGGTAGTTCATTTAAAAGGCGTTTTGATATTTGTTCTTGAGTTTCAATTATTTCTTTGATCTTTTCCTGGTTTTCTTCCCAAGCTCTAAGTTTTTTATTTAATGTTTATATTTTCTTTCTTTACTTTCTCAGCTACATTTTTGGCTCTCTTGGCTATAACCGTCTTTTTTATCTAAGTCCTTTTGAATCTTGTGAAGTGCAGCCATAATCTTCTCCGTATTTAAGAAAAGAAAAGTTACTTTGTAATTTTCTGATCGTCTAGGCCGTCTCTCGATGCCAGATTACGTTAATGTGTAGTTATGGTAATATCTAACGTAAATAATGATTCGTTTAGCTTTCTAGTGTTGAGAAGCGGAACTACCTACTACATACATGTCTACTACAATCTTCGTTAGATGACGGTTGCGATAGTATTTTTACCACGATGTAGTTTTTGACTGATATATATATATATATATATATATATATATATATATATATATATATATATATATCGACTGCTTTTAAACTAGTAACTTTTAGACACATCTATTATTTATATTTTAATATATAAATTTACATAGACAACGATACTAATAGCGGCTCAGAAGCGCCCCTATCTCTCAGTGGCCTCTCTCTTTCTCTCAGTGAGTATAGATACCACCACAAAATAGAGAAAAATGGAGAAAAGGAAATATTATTAGTTTGACTGGGCTTTAAGGTCACTCAAAATTTCACAAGACTAACCAAAAATAAAAATGCAAGAGTTAGGAGGAACGGATGTTTGTTGTTCTATGTCTCCGTAATATTTGAAGGGATCTATGCAAAATTTTGCTTTTTATCAAAAACCTGAATTAGTTCCTAACATTCAGCTTTTTTGGTATTCATAAGATTCCTACTTGATTTCGTAGTATTGTGTGTAATAAATAAATAAATAGAACATTAGATGGATAGTCGTTAATATTAGATGGATAGTCGTTAGCATGCACTAAACCATTAATTTTTTTTAAAGCAGTGCAGTGGTTTACTCAAACATAATTTAATTTTCCTAAAAAATTCTAATGTGATGAATACCCCCTTCTTAATTCTATTGTGATATAATTATCTTAACAAAAAAATATTTTTGTACATAACCAATTTTTTTATAATTTCAATAAAGTAAAAAAAACTAATTTCTATAAAGTATTTTCAATTAAATGTATAAATGCCATCAAAATATTACTGAATAAATTAATATGTTAAGCATTCAGATAAAGTATGCAGTTTTCAATCCACTCTTATGTTGTTATGACTAAAAATGTAAAACAATTTTTACCGTTCACCAAGTTCCATTTGAAGTTGACATGTTTTATAAGATTGTAAATGAATACCGGAGAAAAACAAAAAAAAGTAAAAAACTGAAATTTTGATTGAAAGGTTTGCAAAAGTAACCAAGAGCTCAAGTTTAAAAAGTAACTCAATTCTTTAAAATTAATTTAAAATATAAATTTTAACATTTACAATAATGCACGAACCGGAACGATACTCAAACGCGGATATTAAACTTACGCTGTTTACTCTCTCTTAAGACACTTCAGTCGAAGTCACAAAATATACTACCCACATATCATACTTAATGGAAATATACACATACATACTTTATCTACTTCACTAGGTAAACGTAATATACTAGCATATAGCAAACAACACAAGACCCTACAGTTTAGAGCATTTTAAATGATATCCTGTCTTACCGCACACCGTTAAAATTATGAGAATTTCTCTTGCTTGTCTGACGAGCACTCGTGGTTGAAGAACGTAACCCGCGCTCTCTGCATTCACCTGTGACGAGGTACTTCCGGTCTCACTAACGACTTCCATTGTTATAATTATATGCAAGGTTTTCTTTTCTGGAATGTTGTTTATTTGATAATTTGGGGATATTTCACATTAGTTTTTGATTTTAGAAGGACTAAAATATTTCTGTAAATTAAATATTTACAGTTGACAACGAAAACGAAAGTCATAAATCAAATTAAATCTAATATGCAACAAAATGTTAAAGAGAAAATAACTTAAGAGAGCCTTCCATTTTGTAATAAAGGATAACATCGAAGACCGCTTCCCAGGAACTAGTAGAAATCCTTCGGCGACAAACACTTCATTTATGTTTTTAAAAATTCAGGAATTTAATTTAACCAAAAGTTTTAAAAAGTTATATTTTACTTTAGCATATATAAAAATTAAATTGCAATTTATCTATATATTTTTACAAATTTCATCTAAACGTAAAGAAAACTTGTAGAGTTTTACATCAAAAACTATATTTAATTTTCTTTAAATTTAGATTCCCTTAAAACTAGATATGTAACTTGGCATCTAACAGTGTCGTTAATAGTTAGTTTCTATTGTCACCAACTTGCGAGAAACGTTGCTTTAACCCTTATTGCATGGTGAGTATCGTAAACTTTAATTGAGGCGCAAGATTAGAGGATACGGCTTCATCGCAGTAGCAGTTGAGAGCAATAACATGGAGAATGATTTCAGATATGCACGAGTAGTTAGAGGTAGTAATTTTTCCACGTTCTGAAAAGGAAAACCTTAATAACTTCGACACTTGGTTCACAAGATCCCATGGTGCTGCAGTTAGATTGGATGTGTTTACTGTATCTGTAAGATACAGAGAAATACTCGTCTTAGTTCCACAAAACAGCACATAAAAGGTTAAATTCTACTTTAGTATTTTATCTTATACCATTTTATCACACAATCAAACCAGTATCCAGTAAAACTTAGGAAACTAACGTAGTTTTGCAAACACGTCCACATGTCGGTAGTCAATGGTATAGAATCTGAAGCAGAATAGATCCTGAAGCAGTTTCTTATTCTTGGTTATCACTGTCTCATATAATTGTTGAATTATTTACCTAAAAAGTACGAATTACTCGGTATATCATTCTCCTTTAACATTCTTCGGAAATCAGACTTTTCAATTAATATTAATAGGTGCATTGTCAATCGCGATCATCTAGACAATTAAATGATGCTATTTCTTAGTTTTAGAATCGTATTTGTTCCATTTTTTATGCGTTCCTTTGCAGTAATATAGCTTTATCTGCTTTGTGGACTTACTTGTGCTAAAAAGACTTGATTGGCTGTATTTTTTTCTGTTCCAATCATTTGCTGCATCTTCTGATACTCCTCATTGTGCTTGTTCGTTAAATGATTCAATAATGTTTTTTTTTCAGTTCCCAAAAAATTCTAATGTGATGAATTCTCCCTTCTTAATTCTATTATGATATAATTATCCTAACCAACAAAAATGTTTTTGTAGATAACCAAATTTTTGATAATTTCAATAAAGTAAAGAAAAGTAATTTTTATAAAGTATTTTCAACTAAATGAATAAAAGCCATCAAAATATGACATTTCATTAGTTTATTTACACAACGTTTAGGTCAATTATACAATTTTTATTTTTTTGTGTAAGCAATTTCTTTTCGTCTGCTGTTTGGATGATTGAATAAATTAATATGTTAAGCATTTATATAAAGTATGCAGTTTTCAATCCACTCAAATGTTGTTATGACTAAAAATATAAAACAATTTTTATCTTTCACCAAGTCCTATGTAAAGTTGACATAGTTTTCTAACGTTGTAAATTAATACCGGACTTAAACAAAAAAAAAGTAAAAAACTGAAATTTTGTATGAAAAGTTTGCTCGACATAATTGGATACATTTCTTAAATTGCTGATTCCTTCAAGGTAAATTCACATAGAAGGCTTCTTTTTACCTGGCATATACTTTTTAACTCAAAATCTCTTTATTTAATAAGCTAAATAGTAACCAATAATATAAGTGTTCATTTAGATCTTGTAAATAAAAAGAAAACGAAAACAAATTGTTTAGTGCGTAATTGCGTATTAATGTGCATAGAACAAAGAGCCGTCGTGACATCGCGTTTGCGGCGGCGGCATTGGTGGAGGGCGGAGAGGGTGTTGATAATGAGAGGACAGGGTTTAAACGACAGTAATAATGAAAGTACTACTTTGTCTATAGTTCGGTTATGGCCTGTTTTAATTCATATGAAATCATGCTTCTATGCTGTGACTGTATATTCGGCTATTCGATTAATCACAGGCCGAGTATTTGGTATTCAGCCTAAGGCTGAATACATTATTCGTTACAATATTATTTTTAAGTATTTAAGAATCGTATTGTGAATCGTATTTTTACTGCTGCATCTGTGTTGTGTGCGATTAATCAGTAGTGCATAGATGTAGTGCATATATATAAATCAGTATTACTTTTTAGACGTGCACCTATGTAACGTGATATATTATTTATTGTTGGAATCTTCTTATTGTTGGAACCTTAAATCTTCTCCAATATTTGCAAAATTATCTGAATATTTCGCTACAAATAGGATACACAAAAGTACCGTCTTTTTAATGCTCTAAATTCATAATTCAAAAAGTCTAAAACATATTGATGAGTCGCGTGTCTTATAAGAAAGAATTAACAATTTTTGCTAACTGCCGTCTTGAAAGTAGATTCAATCAAATTTATTGTAAGAAGAATTGTCACACATGTGATAAAATATGTAGAGAGTGTTAACATATAGCTATTGTTTTAGCCGAGCAGGCCCATCAAACTTCAAATTCAAGCAATACGTGCCACCCATTACAAAGAAGAAACAATGTCATCTGTGTAGTATACAAAATTAGAACACTATACCCATAAATTGATTTCAAATATCACACCGTGTTTTTTAGAAGATGGCATAATTTTCATCGTTTTGGCCAATATCGTCACTAGTGATATAATATTTAAGCTAAAACTTTATATAAAAACTGAATATAAACATTAGAATAGAGCTACTGAACTAATAAATTCAAAACTACAGGTATTCGTTCACAAATATAGTAAGTAAAAAGGCGAATGGTGAGCAATGGATTTTCAGAAAAATAAATATATTTTAAATAAATGAAAATTCCGAAATATTTTCGACATTATAACCAACTATCCGAATGTTTCAACAATGACGAAATATTCCAAAAATTGTTTGAAGTTATTGAGTGCTTATAAATAAGACTTTGAATCTAAATAAGTGATGTACTATGACATAGGTAACTAGTGAAATTGACGAGCAACCGTATTTGATAAATATTTTTTTTATTAAGGGCTTAAAAAGTAATAATTTCTTTGTCTAATCTACACATGCTTTCTAGTACATTAGTATCAAGTTAATAATAATATCGTAATATTAATATTAATAATAATATAGTAGTGTAACACACTAACATATTATAAACAACCCGTTGCTAATTATGACGAATTACTTCGAAATCTAGAAGTATTAAGGTTCTATGCTTTGCATAGATTTCATGGACAATTCCCTTGTTAAACATTATAATTGTTATTGTGCATAAATGATTATTTATGATGCATCCGTATGAAGAGAAAATAAAAATGAAATATTTGTTTAATAAACCATGTAGCAATGTCATAATATAAATAGAAACTTACTAAAGTTTAAGTAAAGATTTTCACTTGTGTTCGCTTATGTTAAAGATGGAAACAAATTTGACTGTACTATGATTACCCGATTTGATCAAATGGTGATAATTAGAATGATTTTGAATATTGAATATATTTGGCGTTGATTTTGTAGAAATTCATTATTCACAATTAAATGAAACTACGTGATGTAGTATTATTTCTACTTTCTTTAATTTGTTTACCACGACCTAGGTTTCGTTGTATTACAATATCTTCAGGTGGGCTATGAGAAAAGAATCTTTGCTAATAGCCCGCTTGAAGGTGTTGTAATACAACGAAACCTAGGTCGTGGTAAAGAAATTAAAGAAAGTAGAAATAATACTACATCACGTAGTTTCATTTAATTGTGTATTTGTAATTGTGTGTCATGGTCGAAAATGTCCTATCCTCAGTTTATATTTCTGAATGATTTTTTTGCATATTTATGATTATCTTAATTATTAAATCATAACATATAATAAATATTAATAATAATCTTAATTGAACGTCATCATTAATTCCATTATACTTTTTATTGAAAAACCTCATAAATGTCATTTAATATAGAGAAAGTTTTCATTTTATGGATGTTTACGAAAATTTCACAGGTATATTTATGGAGGTTCCGTTTTTTTAAGAAAGCTGTTTTAATAATAATATTATGAAATAATGTTTTCTGTCATTAATGTTATGGAATTTGAATTCCAATTAGTCGAAATATTCTTTTCATGAATCATCTCGGTTTTTGAAAATAATCGCTAGCTTTTGCATATATTATATATACTTATTAAATATATTGCACGTTTACATCTAATGTTTTTCCTTCTTGCTTATGTTAATAAAATCAAAAGAGTTACTACTTCCTACATGAGTTTACTTTGGAGAGTTCCTATCACCATCTTTTAGCTCTATCATCATATCCTGGTCACCATTAGCAATACATCCTTTGAAGTTTTCCTTAGGACATCTCCGGGTTCTGTTACCGGATCTTGCCTTATTTGCATTGGATTTCTCTAAAAAAATCTCTTTTAAACAAAAATAATAATAATAATAATGAAATTTCATCAACACGTTTCCGAATTATAGCTGCACATACATGAAAAGTGTAAATACGTATCCACTTCAGAAAATCGTCTTTCTTGAAGATGGTTAAAGATAAACGGTGTACGTATTTCTGTAAGAAAAAAAGGGTTCAAAATATAAACCAACTGGTTTATGTTGCATAAATATTTCGTTAATTTTTAATCTATATTATTATATTACAAATTTGTGTTCCGAAACAAATAAAATCCAGGATGTTGAAAAAATGTGTCGTCTGTTTCTTGCACGGCCCGAGAATCGATAGTGACGTTTTAGCTGAATTTTCTTATCAATATAAAATAAACTATCCTTATTTGACAATCGACTCATAACATAATTAGTTCATCTGAATTATTAAAGATAAAACCTCATTATATTAACGGGAAAAGCAATTAAGGGGGTAAAGCCTATTAATCATAAAATTTTAAAAAGATCTCGTAGAAATATCGTTTTCACTCAATCACTTTACTGTACATAACTTTGCGAAAATATGAACATCATATTGTAAACAACTTTAAAATATATTTTATAAAAACACACTTATAACCGCGTAGTCGTGTATGAACACAAAACAAAGAAGAACTCAGGGATTCTATTTTGAAATTGTCTATAAGATCGAAAGCTTTCGTGTAGTCGAAGTACATAACAACATCATGTTCACGACAAATTCCGTACGAAATGTAGTCAAGAAAACAGGCAAATTTACTTTCTTTTCTGTTCTTTCGATACGTTAACCTTTGTTTAATACCTGGACGAAGATTGATTTATACATAATCTCCTAACACAAGGTAATCCCTATAACTGAATGACCAGAATACCGAAAAGTGACTAAAAGGACGCATCTCACAATCATTGCTATCAACAAAAAGGTGACTTACGATAACTTGTAATTTCCATATTGCATTCCGGTTGAAAACTTAAATCAACTTTTCATTAAACTGCAAGCCTTACGTCCATTTAAAGTGACAGTGAAACTTGGATTACTTAAAATGGAATAGGAATTTTCTAAGATTATTATCGATACTGAAAGCTTTATTGGTGAAATAGTGTTTACACACAATTTGGTAATTATCTTATGATAAGAGAATCAGTGTAAAATGAATAACTCAAAAAAATGTAATGTGGCAAAGAACAGTGACACGGTTCATATTAAAATTTAAACGATTAGCCAATAAAAGAAAGGAAACAATGAAAAAAGAAATAGTTGAAGTGCTTTAAACCAGTGTCAAGGATCGAAATGGAAATGGGCTGGATACGTGGCAAGGATGAGCAATAAGAAACAGAGGTGGACAGATGAAATTATAAAAATGGTTAGATGTACACGACTTAATGGAGAAAGCTGAAGATTTTCATTCGCAGAGAGGTCCTTAGTAGTTGAGAAAATCGTAAATCGAATTTTCTTTAATATTATTTTCAAATAATATTAGTATAAGAAGAAAAGTATTTATGAAAAATTATAATTTTTTAATATAATGTTATTTCAAATAATAATATGTTGTTCGAAATATATATAAACCTAAATATAATTTAATTTTTATTTCATTATTATCATTTTATGTTTATATTGACGAATTATCAGCATAATATTATTGAAAATTAAGGTTTTAATATTAAAAGGTACATTTTTGTGGTCGATTGGAAGATACTTTTCTTGTAACAAAAAGTTCTCTTTGGGTTTATTATAATATATGTATTAAAGCTAATAAATAAAAACTGAATAAATGATTTTGTCTCAACTACAAACATCGAACGGATTTAATAAGATGTCATAATTTTGATTAGAACAATATACATACCATCGTGATAGTGTATTAATCATAATGATATATACAGTACATATGTCCAAAACTAAGATAATAAATTGGTATAAACTTCATGATGTGATAGACTCAATTTATACAAGTGAAAGGTTATGTATTATGGAAATATTTTATTACAGACTTATATGAAATGTATTTACTGCCGTTGCGCAATATTTAATATTCTTAGAGAGAAACACATATTTAATACTTCTGGAACAACGTACGAGAATATCTAATTTGAAATACATTTATACACGCGTTCCTCAATGCAATGTACACGTATGGAATTACATTTCCCTATTCGAGTAGAAGTTACACGCGCTGCAATGAAACCGTTCTTCCCTACTCGCAGGTAAAATTTATAACTTATTTATCCTGGAAGTAACTTTGTAAAGTATAGTAACAACATATAATAGAATTTGGCGTAACATAATAAAAGTTTATGAAACCTAGACACGTACAATGCAGATAAAATATTTTCTCGTTAAAATCAGACCTAGTGGGAAAAGAATTACAATATTTTGAATTTCGCGCAGTGGAATCGCATATTGTCATCTTCCTAAGCCTAATATTCCGTTAGTTCAATTAGTAATCAGTCGGGAACTACTTTTATCAGGAAAAGTCTGGAATTATTTTAGCAGTATGGTACGTTAATCTGCCTATTGTAAGTGACAGTTAAGTATATTTTTGAGTCCCACCCGGAGCAGAAATTTGTTCAGTGCATTGAAAGTCTCATTTCTGATTTAGAGCAACTATTTTACAGAAATTTATAATATTGTTGACGCATATTATGTGCTTTATTCGTAAAGCATACAATATGCGTCAGAAATATTATAAACATTATTTGAACCCGTTCAAAGTTACTTTATATTATATTAGCGTCTTAGACCAAAATATGGTTCAATTGTTTTTTACTACCCAATCTTGGGCGGATATAAACAAATATTAAAATTGAGGAAGTTTATTTGTTTCTAATATATAAACAGTTTATTGTTATGATCTAAAATTGGATGTATTAAATATATATTATTTAATACTGGTTAAAAAACTAAGGCAGTGTTAACTTTTCAATTGTCAATGAGAAAACAAACATTTATAAAAATTTTCAATTTTGCGAATTTGTATCAATAATCCGTGTCTTGTTCAAAAATGAAATTTACCTTACCACATAAATATTTGTCTTCTACCTTATTTAGAAAATATGTATAAAGTTGACAAATCTATAATATTTCATACTCAATTTAATAAATATTGTATTACAGTACCTTATTGCGTATAATTCTACATAATGAGTGTATACTGTAAAAATATTTTTGTTTATATTTCCTTAATATAATACGACCTCGGGAATAACCTTTCCGTATTCGAGTCGGAGATATTCCTCTTCGGTACTTGCAAGTTGTAGGTAAACTTAATTATGTTAGACTCGTAACAAAAGAAAATGTGCTATCTTTCGTGGTTTGTTTTTGTCGTTTATCCTATAAATAATTTATTTACTTAAAAATACTTAAATGTACTTTAACGACGTAAAGATGGAAATATCTTAATTATTAGATGAATAAATTATATTAATAAATAGAGGAGGAAAAAAGAATAAAGAAGAGGAATAAAAATTATTGATGTAAGCTAAATGTTATATTAAGAAGATTTGTCTTACCATATTTATATTACGAAAGTTTTATTTAATCAAACTAAGTTTATATATATATTTGTGTATATATATATATATATATATATATATATATATATATATATTAAGGCCGAAAAAAATAAAAAATAATATCGATATATAAAACAAATAATACGTAAATATTTCAAATGTACTTAGATAGCCAATATTAATATATATTCAGGTTACCCCTTCATCGTACGAAACAAAACAAGATCTCCACATACCTTTATTAAGTAAACGCGATATCTCTCGATACCCTTCATTCTTTCAAAAGCTCTAGGAATATCATTCTTGACACATTCATTTGTGTTAATCTGTTAGAGCGTGCACCATTAAAATTGCCGGCAATCCCATGTACGTTCATCACCACTATAATTTCGAGCAATCTCATTCATATGCGAAAATTCTCCCTCCTGTAAATAACATAGAATGTCATTAACGGCTAGTGTCCTCGAATTAATCTGAAACAATGAGAATACTGACAGGACTTCGCGAATGTTTAAAGTCAAACTAAATTCAAGAATAACATGCTAATGAAAGCAAAAACGATCCACATGATTAATATATAGCATAACGTTGTGCATTTATATAGTGTAAGGAAAAAATCATAGGAAGTAAATTATACTAAATTTAATGTTTATTGAAGAATCATAAATTTCAAGCAAAAACAAGTAATTTTTTAAGGCAAAATAAAAATTCACTTTTGATTGAGAACCTCAAAAATATCTAATGTCACCAAATGGCTACAATGGCGTATTACCATTTAATTAATAAAACAAGAGTAAAAATATTATGAAACAAGAAAAGGATAATTACCATAAAATATTCTACTCTAATCTTGAAGCTTTGTTACGCAAAATTTATGAGACCACTCTGCGCAATTATATTAGGTGCCAGTTAAATGTAATAAATATTAAACAAGGGGAAATTCTATTTAATTCGAGAGACGGTAGCATTTTCTGACCTCGAACTTAATGAGTTTAAACTTAAAATTAATTCAATCTAATGTAAAATAAAGGGAATCATAAAGCAGCAACTTTTGAACTAGTTGCCGTCTCAAGTTTAACAATTCTGTCTCAATCTCTAAACAAAACTTAGTACGTAATATAGAGATGAGGAGATTAATCGTTAGTTAGGATATTTACAGTCGAGTTACACATAAGTACTTTGTACTTTTCAACAGCGTATTTCTGTTTAACTTATTATTAAAACAGAAATTTTTTTTCATCGACACGTAATGCAATTTAGAAAAAGTATAGATTGATGGAATAACCAAATCATTATAAATATTCATATTATGAGGATTCCTTTTAAAATTTTTGAGATTATAAAGGATGCCTTTTTATATATTCATAAATCCACTGTTTTCTTTAGAATGAAGATTAAACATTTTATTAGGTGTGATATTCGCAAAAGAGAAAAAATAATATTTAGTAATGTGTTTAAAAATATATTTATTTAAAGGGATTAACTTGGGTAGTGAAAATTAGTATTCATAAAAGAACATAATTTTCAACAATACTAAATATGAAAAAATCAATTTTATCTTCATTCACATCTACGACACATGTAAGTAATTTACACGAAATACGGTTTTCATAAGTGACTTCTTTAAAACTCTGACAAAATAATTACAACCAGGAAGCCCTAAATGCGGGAAACCTTACAGTAAACTGGGTCTAAGCTCTATCACTTTGAATAACCCAACTAAACCCGCTGTGGTGGGTCGCTTGGGGGGAACTATTCAATTTTTCCACCACTTCCATTTAACTGTCGTTTCTATAGTTTACTAGTCCTTAGTTCCACAATTTAAGTGCTAGGTGTAGTTAACTTACAGATATCCTCGGAAGAAGAAGAGTGGAAATTTATCTATTTATGCTGTACTTATTCTATGAAATAAGTCACTACCAAAATTCTCGCAATCCTTTTGATATAAGCATCCTCGACTTGTTAATAAGGAATTTGTTTATTTGCGTCATAAAGCCATGTTGCCATTTTTTTAATGTTATATATGTCAACGTGTTTACAAGGGTATTCAAAATTAGCTTGTCAATTGGACCTCAAAATCTCAATAACATACAATTTAACCTTGAAATTAACATTTTTCGAACCACCGTGATTCGAAAGTGATTCTAAATTCTAAAAAGTTGTGGTTGGTTTAATGGCAGATATTAACTGAAGTTATGAAAAAGAAAAAAAAACACTCTATATTACAACATAAGCTACAAATATACACTAATTCAATGTAGTTTTCGTCTAAAGAATTGTCTTTCTCGATTATATGGGTTATTATAATATGGTTTGTTATTTGTCACTTAATGTTTATTCACAACTAACTGAAATTACGTTATAAAGAATTATTTTTTCTTTATTTAAATTCAAAACCACGACCTAGATTTCTTTGTATGACAACATTTTCAGGTCGGCAATTCGTAAAGATCCTTAAAATTCTTTGTAAAGAATCTTTACCAATTGCCCATCTGAAAATGTTGTCAAAAAACGAAACCTAGATTGTAGTTAACAATTTAAATAAAGTATAAATAATACAATATCATGAAGTTTCATTCAATTGTGAATAACAATTAAGTGATAATGAATTTCTACAAAATCAACTCTACGTATGTCCAATGTCTGTTATTTGGTTTATAACAAGAATATATAGTGTCCATCTATATGAAATTATTCAAAATGTTATGTCTTCGAATTTTAATAAATAAATATTAAATTATATATTGTATTTCATATAGAATTTTTGTACAGATCCAAGAATATATAAAGTACAAAATAAAAGAATATATAAAATTTGAACGCTCTTATTCGATCTTTTATATATATATATATATATATATATATATATATATATATATATATATTATCTGTACGCTAATATTTTACTTAGTTTTATACACGGTATGTTAAAAACTATCATAATGTATATTTCCACATACTCAAAAAATAATTTGAAATTGCTTCACAACCTCTCTAACGAAAAGTAAAATAATCTGTCACATCTGTCGAATAATGTGACTAAAAGCGGAAGTTCTTTTGAACAGTAATTTTTATTACGATAACTTTATATTAATTGTCATTTCTACGCTTAAAATGCTAATTACGATATTATCTTTGTACACTTATCACAAGCAAAGTGCAAAAAAAACTGCGAACGGATTTGCTTGTAACATTTTAATTTTACAAAAAACAAATCCATTTTTAGTAGATAAATTTAAAAGATTTAATCTCGAGTTTGATCAGATAAGCTCGTGGAAAACTTCCCGGAATTGAAACAATAAAAAAGTTGCCTTACTGCCTAATGTAGTGTAAGAGATGTAAAAGATAGGGCGGAAAAATGGAGGAGAAAAGTCACAAAACTAGTAGATTATGGTAGCTGTGGAAGCTGATAAATAACTTTCCATGAAGATAAATGTATAATTTGAATCTTGCCAACGATTTAGTTAGCCAAAACTGGTTGGAACTTTTATTTGATTTTTTGAGAAAATGTGGATGTTGGTTAGCAATTTATTATCGGGATTGTTTGAGCTTAAATAGACTTAAAATACAAACCACTCTTTGTCCAATATATGTTGGTATGAATGGCGATGAAAAATGACTCATGAAATGAAAAACAAACATTAGTTTGTTTCAAATAATGTCAGCTGATTTTGATCGATGTTGATTAAATATCACTTAGTATTTATTAATGGTAATTATCTAATTGGTATTCTGTTGAATTTGTCTCACGCTTCATAACAAAGGACATTAATAACAAATACGTAAAGAACGAGTGAAACTCGCACTACGAGGGTACGGTAAATATTTAGGTATTTATAAATATTTAATTGTACATAATATTCCCATTAAACTATTTACAAAATTTTAATCATTGACTATATTTGGCCTTAATTTTGTAGAAATGTTTGTCACTTAACTTGAAATTTTAATCGCTTAACTAGACCAGTTTAACAATCTGATCTTACGTTTTATTTCATATTCGGCCAATATAAAAGTGCAAACATTTAAGTTTCGGTAATAAGGATAACTTAAAAAAGGCAAATAATCTGTTAATTAATATTACATTATACGTGATTTTAGAAAAGAAAATTGATGTGACGTCGGTAGTTTGAAAATAGTTATTATTTTTTTGGTGCCTTATTATTAATTTGTACTTTCCTCTCTTATTTTATCTTTCTCATGCTATCCTTCATTCTTAAACATTTTAATACAAAAATTATATAATTGTAATAATTTGTCACTTTTTGAATTCCGCAGCTCAAAAGACAAGGGAACACTTACTTGATCGCTTACACGTCCATCTGTTTGTCCGCCTAGAACAGTGACATTCTTGAAAAAGAGTTTGCTCAAGAAACTTTTATTTTGATGTAAGGACATTGTATTTATCTGCTTTTATTTCAAACGTTAATACTCAAATATTATATTGAAATAACAATTTTAAACGAAACATATATGCATTGATATTTTTTTATTTTCTACCTGCGTAATAATAACGTATCTATTATTCATACACGTGACTGTAAATGATGTGACATTGAAAAGAGCAAAAAATTTCAAGAAGCTATATGAACCTTTTCAAGAATTGTTATAATAAAAACTAATGAAAAAAAAAATTAAACCGACTCCAATATATCGATAGGTGCCTAAAGTACTTAAAATAACGAAATAAATAATAAGTCGCCGTGGTGTGTCGGGTTGATCACAAGGCAAACGACCTTGACGACCTTGTCAACAAACATACATACATACATATACATACACACGTACACATGCATATATATATATATATATATATATATATATATATATATATATATATACACATTTGTTAAGAAGGCCTAGTAGAATAACATATATCAATATTTTATTGTACGTCCTTCCTTTTTAAGCCGGTTACAAATCATCCAAGTGAATCAACAAAAAAATGTTGACATTTTATTACAAAAACGTGCCACCAATATATTCAGTTCGCTGTACAGACTCAACTGTATAAAGAGTATATATATATACTTTATTTTATTATCGTGTAGAGTGCCAATGGAAAGAAGAAGTTAAAAGGATTTCAAAGTTGTTTTTTCTTAACACACTTTTATCAGGTCGACTTGTATGTAACTACTATGCTGTGGAACCTATGAAACTAAATTTCATGTAATTTTAATTATTTTATCAATATGAAACTTGGAAATCAAATGAATTTCTGATGACTATATAATAATTTCATAAAGAAAAAAAAGTATTTCACAAAATAAGTTATCGGTATGTAGTTTTTTTTAATTGGTAGACATTACTCGTGTGAGTTTATCTAATAAGTGTAATGTATAAGTTAATTTCTACAATCTCATTATAATTGGTTAATGGGCATTAGAGATGGGTTTTACATTGAAAAACTGAAGAAAATTTCGTAAAGATTTTACATTAGATTATGTAAAATAGTAAGATGGCTATTACTTATCTTTAGATAAGTAATCGCCGACTCCGTCCAGGACGAACGTCTAAAAATGCTTATAAAAAAGGTTTCATATATCAACGTAATGTACGCCCTTAAACGTGCTTAAAAATAATTTCTGTAATTCACATTTGTTGCTTTGAATTATTGCAATTCCTCTTATATTCACCTTATCTAATTTCATGTAACTTTTTTCCCTATCAAAAAAAAATTGTTGGATTACTGACAGGAAAAATGTAAAAAATTAGAAGAAACCTTTTTTTAAATTCATGATCAGACCGCGAACTTTTCTATCCAATTTCAATGACAGAAGCTTTGTAATTTGCTTATGGTTTTAAATTTATGAAATTCAACTGTAATAATATCAGAATAATCACATTCGTGAAATATATTTAATAAATACCTAATGACATGCTGTTTTAAACAAATCATAATTTCTGGTTTTTTATCTTCAGTATGGGTTTTTTTAATTGCTTGACATTAGAGAATACATCTAATTCAATATTTTAATTCGAAATTTACCTAATCTCTACATTCCTAAACTTTGGACATCCTTTAATCTTATTAGAAATGTTTCAAATATTACCTTCGGTATATTAATTAACCAAATTTCCTCAGCACAAGTTGTTTATAATTTTTTATATTTTATAGAATTGTAAATACATTTACTACTAATCATACTTTATACTGTAAATTAGGGTGGACGTAAAAATTTCGGCCCATAAGTGTTAACTTTAGCATCGATGATAAGTTAAACAATATATTGTAATTTAGTTTAAATAATATATTTCATCGTCGCGGTCTGTCGATAGTTAGATACTTGTGTTAAAAATATAATGAAATATTCCTAAAATATAATGAAATAATTGGTAAATACTAAGTTTGCGTTTCAAAATTCCGCATCTAAAAAATAAAAACAAAACTCTTCGAGCGTCATTTAGGTACATTTTATGTTCCTGCTGTTTTTTTTTAGCAATTACAATTGCTATCGACTTTAAAGCCAAAATTGTATAATTAGCTTGTTTTTGTTTGTTGCGAGGTAATTATGGAAATATTTTTATTTTTGCTCATAACGGGTTTCAAAATTACGGTTTTATTTAGACAATTCAAAACTATTTGTCTTTTAATATTAAACTTTATAGTTTTTTACTTATGACCAAACACATACGAATAAAACCATTCTTCTTTCCCCTCATCCCTCCCTTAGTTACAAAATTTGCAAGCTGAAAATCTGAAATAATTTCGACTAATAGAAAATTTTATATTATAACAAGAAAAGTAAAACGTAATATCAAATATTTATAGCTCATATAATTTTTCACTATTAATAATTATTTTCCCTATTCACTCTGTCAATTCCAATTATTAAAAAAAATCATAATCATGTAGATATCTATATATCACTAGAGTAAGTATTGTGGACAGAATTATTAGATTTATGCAATACTTACTACACCGGACTGAGTATTTTAACCACTGCACTATTCAAGGTGCTGTACTTCAATTCTTCTTGAATTGGTATAGCTCGGTTATGGGATCGTCCTCCAGGTACTAAAATGGGTAGGTAGCTGAAGAGCTCCAGAAGCTGACAGTATGGGACTGAATTGTTCTCAATGTTCGGCTGTCAGCTTTTTTAGGGGATCTTATAAAGATAATCCAAGGGAGTTTTCGATTAGGAAATGATTCGTGTTATTGCTTCTTGATCACTTAGATCAACAAAAACTAAGTTGCCAGTCTCAGTGAGAAATATTTAATATTTCAGCGCCTTATGGTTTAAAGTAGGACCGAGTCCTGTCTTCACTGATTATAACAAAAGCTTCCAGACTTCCTCCATATGCAATGCTCCGGGTGAGATAAAGCATCAGGTCACGCAGATAAGGAGTCAAGTTAGTCAGCTTCCCCGCTTCTATTTCTGGATTCAATTTGCTGCATCCTATCTATCGGATATTAGCCTTTCCGCCCTCAAACTAATCACGTCCTTATTGAAACATTCCTCCAACATTCCGGCTAGCCACAGATGTTCATTTGTCTTCAAGCCGGAACTTGAAGCTCTACCGTCGTTTACTCTTTCAGAACTTTTCTCGAAATAGGAGCAAATCCGTCATTCTTATGAATCAGTTATACGAAGATAATTTATTTATATCCGGTATACTTGTCTCACTCACAGTCACGTCGCTAACGTAATTTACGACATCTGCGTTCTTTTTGTCCTTTCTGTTCCTTGTCCAGGCAAAGATTTCACTTGTCCTCCAGTCTGGACTTCTTGGACAGTGATACTCGGTGGACGTCAATCCCTTTCTATGTGAACACAAGATTCACTCGTTTGCCATGTTACATGAACGTGAAACGTGACATTATCCTATGTATAACACAGAGGAAATGCATATCAGAGGCGATGGTTTCATGTTGCTTCCCCATTCGCAATTAACCCGACACAACCAGATGCATCTAGGAGGAAGAGTGGTGTCACATTCTTGTAGAAGATGTTGCGCCACATTAAGTTCATGTATTTTACGATGTTTCCCAGAAGTGTTTGTAATAGAAACGTCGAATTCTTGACGGTCCGCAATTTTGCGTTAACCTCATCGGCGTTCTGTCCTCATACTTCTAACTGGATGCGTCTACAGGTTCTCTCACTTTGGGTGGTATTAACTCCATGCAAGTATAACCAGTTTATGTGCCCATGGAGGTAGATATAACTTGCCAGTTCTTTGTCCATGATAGATATCATCTACCTCTCTGCAAGGAGAGATTATGTTGATGCCTCCACACGGGATCTAATGACGATTACTAGGCACATTTTCATTAATAAGATGCATTGCTCATTCTACTGACAGAACAGAGACCGCTAGGGATGATGGAGGCACTTGTCTTTTTGATCTCTGTCCTAGCGGTAACTCCCGATGGAACATTTATAATTAACGATGGCCTCGGTTGTTCGTCAAATACTCGCGGAGACATTTCACGACTTCCGTATTCAGAATCAGACTGTTGCTCGGTAGCCAAACCTTTAGCCAGCATTTTTAGTAGTCGGTAATTCGGTGGCTTAACTACCATTGGATCCTGTTTGAGCACAAATCGAGTTGTGTGCCATAATATTTGATACACACAGGATAAACAACACCGGACTGGGTATCTTGGCTTAGCGGCTGCCCGATTATCGCATTTGTTATGGCAGTCTTCGGCGTCGGCCGCCCATTCGTTTCCAATAGTAAGGATAAAATAATAACTTACTAACCCACATAGGCTCTAAATGAAATTATTATTCTAAAAATATTTATAAATTTGCCGAACTATTTTTGCTATCATTTGTTAAAATATTTTACGTCCAAATTCTGAGTGAAAATGAAATTTATTAGTGAAGAGATATCCCACTGAAACTATAATTTATATATATATATATATATATATATATATATATATGTATATATATAAATATATATATATATATATATATATATATATACAAATCAACGAATTGTAATATATATAATAATATTTTGATATTTTCCTTAATTGTAATAATAATTTGTTTTTAATTAAAATATAATAACATTTCACAATAACCTCAATCTCCATGAATTTTATTTTCTAGTGCTATATTTATTATTAAACAAGTGAGGAAACATTCAAATAAATTTTCTAGGAATTGGGAATATTTCTATTTTTATAAAGTTTGGAGGTTTGAATTTCTACTTCAATTACGTATATTATTCTTTTTATTTTGATATTTATAATTAACTGATAAGTATTCACAAAAGTTTTATATAAATGAAATTAAAAGGAAAATTATTACAGCTAAATAGTTTCTACTAATTTATTAGTAACAGCCGACCAACTCATGACATATCGCAGACTCGGTAAAAAGTTCATAGGCATTACATATAAATGCCAAATCAACTTTGCTCGTTTGATTTTTTTTATTACTTGCATTGAATTAAGCAGGGAGGCAACTTTTTTATTGTCTTATTTTGCGAAAGGTTTTTTAATGGTTTATTTGAAAGAACTTTAGAAAAAATCCTAAAAGTTAGCCAATTTAAATATGATCCATTTTTTCATTGTAAAGGTATCAATTCATGTATATAAATATGACCGTGGCTATTATATATAAAATTAAAAAATACAAATTTGAAATTTTAGACATAGCATTACTAAATATTTTTTAAGGATATTACTTATATTTTGTGTTCACGAGTATGTACTATTTGTCCATTTACGTTGGTACATATATTACATATATGTACTATACGTTGGTATATATTGTTATGTATCTATTAGCGAAAACTTTTTTTCGTGTAAAATTAATAATTTTTGATGCAGAAAACTCAATGGTTTTATAATTAGGAGAACAAAATTTTTTTAAAAAAATTATTTTATTTTTCAATTTACATACAATTGTTACAGTTTTTGTAAGTATGGGCTCCAGTTGTAAACAAGAAACAAATTAAATTAAATGAAATGAAAATAATGAATATTTAAATTAAATTCTATTTAAATATAAAACTAAGGGTTTGCTACCCTCTTATAATATTACCAATAATATTTCGAGGAAGTTGCAAATGAAATAAACACACATGCGAGGATGCTAATGCGATGCGTCCGCACGTTGGTCTGTTTTCGCGACGCACAAAGGAATGTACACACGCTATGCGCACACCTTTACGCTTACGCAACCTACGCGCAACCAAAACAAGCCTTGCGCCCAAATGCCTACTCTATATTCCGTTCTTCTTTTTTTTTTATACTCCGTTCTTCTTGACTTTCGACACTGATTTTCAACTGTTTCTTAATTCCTTACTATTACCCTTAATATTTTTATAAATATAAATTTTAGTATTAAATATACCCGGGTTGATATATTTTATCATTGTGTTAAATTTCAAATTTCTTTGTTAAACCAGAGAAAATCTTATGTGAGAAAATTTTCTGGCATAAATATCAAGAGAGTGAATACGTAACAGCTCATTTTTTTCTCTGGAAATAAACTAGTCTTTAAGCGAAAAACACGTTTTTTCATGTGCATGAATTTAATCCTTGCAAAGGACAAAAATGCTACACATTTTTTTTTCAATGCATGCTAAGCTTAGAGGTAATGCTGAGTTTCCCAAACAGCCACAGAATTATGGAAAAAAACTTCCAGAATATATTTAGAGATATACTATCAGAATATATTAAAATTTCGAGACTATATTTCCATTATAGAACAAATATCTATTTAATTGTTTATTTTAATGGTAATTTAGGCATGCGTCTTTTTTTAAACTTTGAACATAAGTGCGAAAAGTTAAGAAGAACGGAATATAAAAAAAGAAGGCATTTGCACCTAAAGCTTGTGTTGGTAAAGCGCGTAGGTTGCGTGAGCATAAAGTTGTGAGCATAGCGTATGTACATGCCTTTGTGCGTACATGTGTCGCGAACGAACGTGCGGACGCCTTTATGAATTAGAATGGTCGCGTATGTAATTATTTCAATCGTAACTTCCTCGAAATATTATTGGTTATGTTATAAGGGGACCGCAAACGACAGCGATTTTTTTTATACCGTTTTGTCCAAATGAACTATCGATTGGGAGAGCAAGTTATAAGGATTTAAAACTATTTTTTGAAAATGTTATGCTAGAAATGTTGTTGTAAATACAACATTTATAGACAACATTTCATAACAGAAATATGTTGCGATTCCCTTTTTATCTGCAAAACTGCTCAATAAAAAATAATCAAAGAACAGAGTTACTTAAAATTGAAATTTTTGAGAATTCAAAATATTCAACATATTTTCAGATTGAAGAAAAATGTGCTATGTAATGTATGTGTATATAGATAAATATGTATATATATATATATTTATATATATATATATACATACATATATATATATATATACATATACATATATATATATATATATATATATATATATATATATATATATATATAATATATAGGTTTAGCCTAGGCAATTTAAGTTTCTTCTGAAAATAAAATTCACATTTAAGGCTAATACAGTATCAGTTAGGGAAAAGTAAACGTGCCGTTATAAAACCTAACCTAACCTAACCTTAACTGACAAACTAACTGACATAACCTAAGGTTAATTAACCTAACCTCACGTAACAAATACTAGCTTAGCCTAGTTTGGTCTAGCTTACCCTAACTTCGGCTATTTTAGCTTAAGATAATCTAGCATAACTTGATCTGAACCGATCTAATCTTACCTGACCTTACTTAACCTGGTTAGGTTAGGTTTTATTAACAATTTAAATTAACAATTTAATTAGTATTGCCTCGATAAACTGGTATGGCGCCTAGACTAAACTAGTTTTATATACTTTATACTTTTATATATACTTACATATACATATACTTTTTATTTTACATGTTTAAATGTATATATATATATATATATATATATATATATATATATATATAAATATATATATATATATATATATACAAATCAACGAATTGTATATAATATTTTGATTTTTTTTAAATAAAATATAATGACATTTACCAATAACCTCAATTTCCACGAATATTATTTTTTTCGTGCTATATTTATTATTAAACAAGTGAGTAAACATTCAAATAAATTTTCTAGGAATTGGGAATATTTCTATTTTTATTATAAAGTTTGGAGATTTGGATTTCAACTTCAATTTCGTGTATTATTATTTTTTCAAGTAATTTCCAGATACAGTTCGATAACACAATATTGAAGTCGTTTATAAGCACAGTTGCACTTTCAATTTTAATATATATATTTTTATACATGCATGTATGTATGCACTTACAAGAAGTTGTAAACTTGCAAAATATTTGATTTTACGTGCTACTTAATATTTATTGTAGAGTGACTTTAATAATTAATTACTTGTTCTTTTGAATTCTGATAATCTTCATTAATTGTATTTCATTTATAATAAAAACTGCGAGGCAATATGGGTAAGTTAAAAACTATTAATAGCTACGAAATAGTTAAAAGTGTAAAGAATCGAATTTTGTACGTCTGTCTTCATTCTTAAGAGTTAACTTTTAAAAATACACAATATTAATAAAATATTTGAGTTTAGTCGGTACAAAATATTAAGCAACAGCTTACAGAAAAATAATTAAGAAGTAAATTAGATGAGAGCTTTTCTTGAATTTTCTAATGTAAGTAAAATATTTTAATACTGAAAAAACTAAACTTATGTTTATGTATCGATGGTTTACCAGGGAACGAGTTTGCGCCAACATTCTATCAAATCTTTAATTTTCTAAGTCGAGTTACTTTTTTTTCAATACCTTTAATAAAACTGTAGTAAGAATTACCTGTGTTTTTTTATATAACCACGCTTAAATGTTTAGCTCCAAGTCTTGTACAGGCTAGGCTGTAGAAACAGAATTATCTTATTTGTGTTAAAAATATCTGACACAAATCCTTGTTTTTTTCATTAATTTTAACATTTGGTGAAAATATAAAAAACTTTAGAAAAATGCACGAATTTCGTGTAAAAAAACAAACCAAATTTTAAAAAAATTCTTAAAATATTCTTCAAATTTGTATGAAATATCATATATGGTATACAAAAAATTAATTATAATTATGGAAGAGAAATGTAGTGATACTTTGATTATATATATATATATATATATATATATATATATATATATACATACATATATATATATATGTATATATGTATATATATATATATATATATATATATATATATATATATATATATCCTTTCCGGTAGAATTAGTTTTGCCTAGGGCAAAATAGTTTACAAAATGTATGTTAGGTAAAACTAGTTTAGTCTAGGCGCTATGCCAGTTTTTCAATGTAATTCAATGCACCCATCAGATTGATTTAGTTTTGTCTGTTAATTAAAATCATGTCGTTAGGTTAAGTTAAGTCATATAAGATTAGATTGGTTTAGATCAAGTTATGCTAGATTGTATTAAGCTAGACTAATTGAAGTAGGCTAAGCTAGGCTAGTATATGTTCTATGAGGTTAGGTTAATTCACCTTAGGTTATGTTAGTTAGTTGGTTAGTTAAGGTTAGGTTAGATTAGGTTTTACAACGGCCCGTTTACTTTTTCTTAAGAAATTTAACTCTTGAAAATGTTTCGCCTTCATTGATCATAAAAGTGGTGTGTTTACTATGCGCATTTGTGACATTTTTTTGTAATAGTATGTTTAATTTTTAGGTTTAATACCAATTGGTTCCAACGTACCAGTAGAATATAGTTTACTGTCTTCATATTTTATATACGAAACGGGAAGACTGTAGTGATATAAACGTTTACTCTTTCTATCTCGAGAGCTTAACAATAACGAGGAAGCGAATCTGAACTTACAGACATTTATGAAGTTTGAACTTTTTGTTTAATATGTTGCAGAAACCAAAGTTTTAACACATGTGACCAAGATTTATTCATCCGCGAGAACACAGGGCTTAATGTCCGTATTTTTCCAGAAATATTGAAAATATGAAAATTTTAATAGTTTTTAATTCTTTAAATTAAATTACACACTTATTAGCAAAATGAAAAAAAAAAGTTTAAAAAATGCAGTTTTGTTAAAAGCACACCCTAAGACACTACACAATCAATTCCGTAAATGCCTCTATTTAAGGCAATAAAACAAATTTAAAATCAAGTTGCCTATGTTTCAGTATCTTAATCATCCTTTATGTTTGGTAATTATTACATAAATCATTTATCAGTCATCCTTGATATATATATTTATTTTACTATATTCAGCCTCTTAAAAAGCATGTAATATATTTAAATGTATGCTTTTAGTTTTAAAGTTATAGTAAGGAGTAAATACAAAATTCGACTTGATTTACCTAAACTAATACAATATACCCGGACTCCTTTTTATCCATTCTTGTCGGACATACACGAGTTACAATCAATTGAATTATTTTAATTTATAGGCAATTATAATTAATTTTTTCACATGGAAGTTAAACGAAACTTTTTTAGTGGTAAAATAACATACAACAAAAGCTTTAATTAAAAAAAGAATTATTTTCAGTAGAGGTACCGATTTTATTCTTGAAGTGTCTTATTTAGACATTTTTCTCTATTTAGTACTAGTGATATTTGCTCGTCAGTATATATTGAAAATAAAAATATAAAAAAATATATCATCCAATATTTTTTACTAGTTTTGAAGTTATTTAATCAGTTTTGCTTAATTAATTAACGGTGAAATATGTTCGACAAAAATATTTTTGTGAAGTTGGTCAAATATAACGCACTCTTCCAGCACGCGGCTAACTATGAAAACATTACAGAAAAGAACACGTGTTACACAGACCAAGTGTTTGAAATAAACATTCTTTCGCGCATTATCATGCGAGTCATTTTCGTCTCATATCTATCTATTGTCATTAATCTTTTAGCCCTCATTTTTACAAAATGGGACAATTTAAACAAACATTAAAGGTCAAAATAATATTTATCAATTTACCTATCAAATACGAGATGATGTATGATGGGACAAAAAAAATCTTTTGCAATGAAAACGTTCCAGTTAATCATCTTTAACTCTCACGCGTTTTGAGCGTTTTGCACACCATCTATCTTGTACGACCGGCAGAGAGACAACGCTATATAAGAACAGAAGGTAGATGTGCCGATTTTATAAGATATATTGTATATAAAGCGGTTTAGTCCATACATGTTTAAAGCTTGTGAGTCGGTATGATGATTTCTTTTTTCTCGGAAATTAGTGGGGAGTGTTAATCCTCGATAAATTCTTTATTATGATGTGGCATATACACACGAAACCTAAAAGTACTCAATGCTGCTGTGAAGATCTCATTGCTGCTGTTAGTACCAGGGCCGAGTTTCTTGATTTTGAGACATTTGTGTGTGTGCACGCGCTTGGGTTTGTACATCCTGTGTAGATACGTGCGTGCGTGGAAAATATATAATTTGTCGTATGTATGCTATTTTTAAAATGTATGTATATATATAAATATATATATATATATATATATATATATATATATGTTTGTATGTAAATGTTTCTGAAAATAATTTTTTTTGTATTATATATTCATGTCATTAAAAGAAAAACAATTTTATAATTGCATAGGGTGCGGAACCTGATGTGACACACCCAAAAACACGTCTAAGTTGCGTGGATGTATTTTGAGAGCTTAGGCAATTACTATTCGAATGTAATACGATATATTTCTTTTGGTCGTAATTTGTATTATAAAATAAAACAAATTTATAAAGAAAAGTGAGGAAAAGATTTAAGATGAAAAAGAGCTTTATACTGGATTAGAAATGATTCTGAAACTATATTTAGAGAATTCTTTCAACTAGATCTTCTGCTAAATATAATCACGATCTATTACCAGAAAACTGACCAACTATTTAAAGTGATAGTTAAATTAAGATACTAGATTTTATTGTAATACTGACTGATTTTGATCAACAATATTTAGATACATATAATTGTATGTCAATAAAAAGGCCATATACAAATTCTTTGCCCGATATCTTTAAACAAAAACTTTACACTGTTTTTGTTTGTAAACGGAAAATTCTTAAAATTTATATTAAATTCGAAATTTTGCTCGGAGCTACTAATTCAACAAATTCTATTAATTATCTATACATAAATTAAAAGTTTTAACCAAATTTTCCTCCAAGTGTAATATAGCAAGAAATTAAAAACCCGGTAAAGGCTTTGATGAGTAAGTTGAGATTAGTGTGATAAAATAAAGAAATCGTTTTAATGAAACCCAATTGTTGTTTGATATTTACCTTGGTTTCCTCTCTTTTTTATTTACTACCGATTTTCTCTGAGGCACGCTGGGTTATCTTAAGTTACAGAAGAGAAAAAACGCTCGAAATAGGTAACAATTTCCTCACTCGTCTTACTTGATAACTATATGCCCTGGCGTAGCTATAATGTTTTTGCTACACCGACATCTAGAACCAAGTTACATCAAAATTCTTCAATTTTCCACGGTATACCGTTGCTCATACCTCCTGATCTTGGTTCCACGATAGTGTGACGTGTTTGTGACAATGAACTTTTCTAAATGGGTCATTGTTATATGTTGTGACTGAATTTAATTAATTGTCCTTTTGTCGTTATTAAAACGGAAAGGTGTTACAACTGTAATGTTTCCATAATTGTATGTAAACATATGTAAATAAATAAAATAAATATATTTGTTATGTCAACTTTATAATATTACCGGTACTTGTATTCGTTTACACGTTTCGCAACATTGATATTTATTTATTTAGCAACTTTTGTGCATAGTACATATGGCGAACTTATTGCTAAATAAACAATCTCCTCCACTCAATCATAAAATTTGGTATTAAAATTTAGTTGGTAGACTGTAAGAAACTTTACAATGAAAATTATATTTGATACATTAGACAAAAAAATTACAAAATTATAAGTAATTATATCAAAGAAATACAAAAGTATAAGAAATAATTCGTTACTTCTAAATTGATGCAGAAAAAATAGAACTTATTTCATAATATGTTGTAACAATGCTACGTATTTTAGGAAAATACAGATATGGTCATTTTTAAAATCTTTCAAATAAGCGCTTGGTACTTAAGAAGACAACAAAATGTTTTTCATCTCCTTTAATACCTCAATACCTTGTTACAAGTGGAAACTATTTTATTAAACGCTTTTGTTATTTTCATATGTATTTTTTTCTTATAATTCTACATTTCACCATTATTTGTAAATCATTTTTCCGAAAATTTATTGTTATTTGAGTTATAATTTTTTTTTCTACATAAATATTAAATAACCATACCTATTATTTATCCAATTTATTTATTGATATCTGTAATCAAAATGTTTTAACACTATTATATTCTCACCTGTGACCAAAAAACATTCATCGGGGGATCGATGCATGTTAATGCGACGCTTTTCAAGACATTTGAAAACCTCCTAAAATATGGAAATCTTAACTGTTTTTAATTGTTTTACCCTTTTTTTTTAAGGTTCTGAGCGTTTATTTTATACGAATTATTTTGATTGTATATCACGTACAAAAATTGTATCAAACTAATTTTTTAATTGTCTCCGGTTAATGAGGTAATAAAAGAAATTTTTTAAACGCTCATCTTTTTCCCAAAATTTAACAATTTTAGTGAATATTTAAAGTCAAAATGGTAATTATAGCTTTACCTAAGATAAATCAGACGATGCATTACATGACAAAAATACATATTTTTGGAAAAAAAAGGTTTTTATTGATCATCTTCACCTTTTACCCGCTTAAAGCGCTTTATAAATAATTCAACTTACTTAACCAGCAGAGCGAGACGCTGCAAAACACACATGCCGCTTAGTCTGATCTTATCGTTTTTTAATTTTGTTATAGAGATTCTCTCATTGATGGTCGTGTAAGACGGATGGAATATATAGCGGCTTAATCTTTTAATACAATAAATAATAATCATTATTAAATAATTAATAATAATCATTGAGATTTGCAAATCGAAAAGATTTTATTATAACTAAGAGATGATTGGAAACTGAAAATCCTACTTCAAATCTTTATTACATTAATTAATAGATAAATGTGATACGCAGACTAAATGAAAAAGCACTAGGGGAATGTTGATTTAAATAAGCTTAAATATAATCTCTACATTCCAGAAAGTAAAACATTCGATTGTGATTTTAACGTCGTCTGCTCTGGAATATTTTGAACATATTTAGTATTGTGCTTTATTAAATATACGTAATACACTCATTGTACGTCATTTAAATAAATTCACTATGCACTAGGGTATAAAACAACAACTAAAGATAAGTAGCTTGAGCTCTAGTGAAAAAATATGGAAGGTAACCTTTAGTAATCACACAAAGAGTACTGCAACGAGTGATTGTGAATAGCCCAAGAATATATTCGACACACTTATTTTTTGCAGAATTCATAGTTCTTGACTTTTGACAATCGTATTAATATCGGTAATTGGTCTCTCTCAATGCACGTATTATTGAATATAATCGCCTTGCTGGTCAAGTGGCTTAGCGATCGCAGTAAGTAGTTAGCAGCGCCACTTCGACGGTTAGCAGCGCCACTTCTAGCCATCACTGCTCTGTAGCATTTGTAGCTACACTGATTCAAGTATCTCTTGAGCCACGCTAGACGAGCGGCCAGAAATCTAACTCGTGACGGAATGAACTAGAACACGTTGGGTGTAAATGATACAAAGGTAATGGAGCAGGTTTGCGTGCTTGTTTTGTGAATGTTCTGTTAGTAGAACAAAAATTAATATTAATGAACGTTTATGTAACATAAGAGACTGAAAGAGATATTTATAAACCTAGTTCATTACAAAATTTACAAATTAGAATTTACAAGAAATGTAAAAAGAATTCTGTACAGAATAAAGCATAAATAACTAAGTAAAAACCAAGACAGCAAACTAAAAAAAATATCCATTATAAATCTTGACCTAGCAAGATAAATTTAAGGAAGGGTAAGAACAAGAAATTATGAGAGCAAGGACACTTTCAGACGGTCTTTGAAAACACTTATATATGGTAGGTTTCTGGATCCAGTTTATCCAACAGTTTTGTAGCTTGGATTTAGAATGACTTTCCATAAAAAGTGGATATACGTTTGGGACAAAGGAGACTAGGCTGATTTTAAGACTGCTAGACCGAGAGCAGACCAGTAAAATCTGGGTAGTATGTGACAAGAAATAAAATAAACTGAAATAAACTAATAAAATGACTTTTTTTTCTACAAGTTTAGTGCTAATTTTCCTTGAATATGTAGAAGTAATTTAAAAAAAAATTAATATCTAAATATACCTTTATTCAATCTATATAAGAACGAACACCCCAAAGATTTTTATAAGCTAGGATATTTTTACATAATGAGCAAATTGTCTACAGTGTTTAACAAATTTTACATCCTTTTGAGAATAAAATAGATTTTTGTATTATTATTGACTTTTCCTTATTAGAAATTTTTATATTTTCGAAAAAAATTACTAAACGGCGGCTGTTTATGTATCCCAGTGTTAAAAATTAAGTTGATTCTGCGCCCAGATACTGTGATGTAAAGAGACAATGACCTTAATTACAATATTTAAATTTCCTCGAGAGCAGAATACATATTCAGATTAGACGTTTAATCTTGGAGCAGACAGATAAGGGAGCGAAAAGCTTTCGGGAAATAAAAAAAATCTTTTACTGCATAATACAGTGTCTGAAAGGAAAAAGTTTCGGCCGAGACAAGGAGAGAAGGAGAGAAAAGATATGCCGAGGGTTGATTGGTAAACAAGTTTCAATCAGATAAATAATTTGAATCTCGTCGGCGAGCAAGATTAATTGACGAGAAATTGTACTGAAGAAGTTTATTTCAACTAATAATATTTATTTCAACTTTCGAGCCAACTTGGATATATCTTTGTAATTTATCATCAATGTTTATTAATCTAGCGTTTCGGATAAACGCCACAATTAGGATGTGAGTGAAAAATAACTGCATTTAATCGTAAGCTGAAATATTTGTTTTGTTTTTACAAATTATCAAATTGAATTAGTAAACACATGAACTAAAATATCAAAATGTTATACAATTGCAATATAATTTTTTGTTTAAAAAAAAATTAAATTATAAATTACTTTATTGTATTAATTATCGTTTCCTTTTTAAAGTGCAATCCTTTTAAATTTCAAAACTAAACGCATACTGCACATTAAATCGGTTTGATCTAGATTATCGGTAGTTAGATAGTACAATACTCGTTCCTATTTATAATGTATAACATAATTTTTCAATTAAAAAAAAACGATCATGTGTGTTGCATTATGCATAATTTAGCGTTCCAAATCATTTCATAAAATATCAAACTATGTAATATATTTTGTGAAGTCTTATGTAGTGCTCGCACGTGCCTATAAAAATCTACAGTAGATAAATAAAGATCATGCACACCTACATTCTCACAGAGAAATCCTATTTTATATGAAATGATGGCTAGCAGCCGTTACATATATTTTCTTGTTACATGATATATCCAACGTCATTCATAAGAACAACTGTGTCCTTTTTGAGGTTTATGTGTTTCAGTTACTTTTCCCGCTTTTGTTAAAATTTATGTGGTTCATAATGTAATCATTTCTGCAGAAGAAAAAACTTTTCAACGGGTTCAGTCTTTGAATAAAATTTTAACCTCACTTAAACTACAATATAATTTAATTTACATTCTTGTTCAAACCCATATTGATTGGTTAGGTATGGTTTACCATAATTAAGATTTCAATTGACTATGCGTCAAAAATCGATTGAATATAGCTTCGTTACCACCATATTTTTAATCCGGAAATTCCCACGGGCAAAGAAGTAAAAAAAAAGTTTTTTCTATATTTTATGTTCACAGGACCATTTTTAATATATAGGAATAGTTCAAAATAGAAAAAAATTGCGATATAATCTGCGGGTGATAGATAAGTATATATAAAAGGAAACATCTCGTAATCAGTAAATTGTATTGGTATAAGAGACCTTTGTCATAAAATAGTGTTCGGTATAGGCAATAGTGATTACTATTTCCTAATATATTTAATTTTCAATTTCATTCCAAGAAGCTATAATGAAATAAAATTTATTTCAAATAATAAATATAATAATAAAAATAGCCATAATAAATGAAAAAAAAACAGTTTGCAATAATATTAAATACAATACGTAGGATCAAGTATTTTTTCCAACATAAAATCAAATAGAAACAAATAGAAACAAATACAAAAAATTAAGATTGTCGTGATTTATGAATATTTTAATTTTTATTATGGTTACCGATCCTCCCGTTATTTCGAAATATATTCACGTGTCCTCTTCCTCATTAAGGCAATAGGCATTTTGTCCAGATTTTTGACCTTAAATTATTTTTAAGATTATGGTAAAATACATTATTTACTAAAACGAATCTTGGAGTTTTTTTAAAAAGGTTGTATATGTCACAAGTTACCTTTACACAAACAAGCACAGATTTCTATAATATCTTAATAAAATAATATGAAACTTCTAAATCTTAAGAAAAAAAATAGTAAACGTGTCATTATAACAATATCACAAATGCCAAAAAAAGCTTGTTTGTCTCCTTTTACACCCCAATTACGTAATGTATTTCTATGAAGTTTTCTAAACATCTAGCTTGTATGATAAAGTTAATCTTTAGCTTATTTCAACCTTTTATCCTTAAAGGCAATATTTTGATTTGAAAACCCCTTCAAAGTCGATTCTACAGTATGGGAAGAAAATTGCGCCCGGTGGACCACAGTTTTTGTTGAAGTAACACAAAACTCTAATAATTGTTATAAAAATAGCCTCGGTATCATTTTAAAGAAAAAAGATGAAACCAAGTGTACTCTAATAAATCTCTAATAAATTTGATAAAAAGATATTTCTAATGTCAATGCACCAAACACAATACATATAAACACAATACATATATATATATATATATATATATACACTCATTTATGTGTATATATATACATGTATAAGTACATATACTCATAAATATATATTTGTATTTACTTATTATATATTAATGTATATTTATGTTCGAGCTCTTGTTCCTACCACGTTATTTTTTAATTGCCAAAGGATTATGATAACACAATAGTTCAAATATATTCGTGTTAGGGAAGGACATAAATACTGAATTGTGACGTCGTTTTTAGTAATGTTTATCTTATTTTATGAATGAGAATGAGACACACACATCTCTCCATTCTCCATTGCTTTCATTAAATTTCAAACCTCCTGATTTACACATTATTTAACCAATTTTTCTTAATTATTTTACCACTGGTTAAGGACCTATAGTTTTGTGACCTTAAAAAGTAAAGGAACACTTGTCTCTTTTTAATACGTAACAATTTCCATCACATATGCACTTGAAATATTTGAATTAAATTTGATTTACCTGCCATCTAACCGCAGCGACGGTGGGTATAAATTTTTACTTGGAAAGGTAAGCGATTATACGGCTTCTTACCATACGGTAGTGGATTGGTTTAGGCTTTGGTCTAAGGAAAAGTATGACCTTGAAGATAAACATAACGAAGGACGGCCGGTAAAGTGAGACGTCGAATGCCTAATACAACTCTTAGACGAAGATCTGAGGACAACCACACCGCAGCTTGGAGAAGAGCTTGGGTGCTCTCATATTACGATTAATCGATACCTAAAACTGTTAGATAAAATGTACATGCACAATCAATGGATACCTGATAAATGAAATGAAAACCAGCTTATGGTCTAAGTCCAGCCTCCAGTCAGCTGCTAACATCCTATCGCACTTTTACCTGGCTTCGCGATTTGGTCACTGGGGATGAGAAACGGATTCTCAATATTAAAAACAACCATAAACAATAATGGCTGAGTAGCGGTCAGACAGGAATACCGGTAGTGAAGAGCACAACTACAAAAAAGGCGATATTGAGCATTAAGTGGAATATGAAGGAACTTATCTATTGGAATTTGTTACCACCTGGTACGTATGCTATTCTTTCGATGGAACCCTCGAAAGTTTCACAAATGAGATTCGTCAAGGAAAACCTGAGAAGATGTTCTCAGGAGGAAATAAGTTTTGGATCTGACATGAAAAAGTTGGGAAAAGTGACCAAAAACTGAGCTCGTATGGGAATGATCATAAAGTTCTTTGTGATATAGTACATTGCCAAAATTAAGTCATAATTATTTCGATCTAAAGTTATAGAAAATAACATAAAACATTCTAAAATGAAATCCAGAACCTACAATCAAATTTACAATAAATTTATACAATGAATCTGCTTTTAAAAGACTTGAATCTAATGTCGAATACTCACGCAAATGTTATTAGTTAGAACAATTTAAGTTAAATAGCATGTTTTGTAGCATATTTTAAAAAGGTACTTCAGAAGTACTACAAAACTATATATTTTGCAAATAAACACGCAGATTTACATCTTTTCAAATAATTTCCTAGCAATAATGGATGTCCAATCTTAATTGGGAACGACATTCAAATCACGTAATCGTTTTTTTTCCATTATTTTGTGAAAATACTAAAAATATAAGTTCAATAAAACCGTTGTAACATATCCTATTAAATTTGTGTCAAGAACATAAAAAAATACGCTGCTTGATTACTCGCTTTTATTTCAAAACGTCAGCGCGTTTGTCATTACTTGTACTTAGTTGCAAAATAGTTTTATATTTGTTTTAGTAAGACAGACATTAAGTATGTGACGTACAAATTAGAAACTAAATAACCGCAATGCTGTCAACTGTTATCTTGTCTTTTATGCTACAGTAACTTTGACTTTTAGCATTCCCCACCTCCCTCTATCCTGGGCAGTAGACGGCAAGGTCGTAGCCTCTAAACGACCTCATCTTAAGTGGCGCACAGAACTTAAAGGATTAAAAGGGATTATTAGCATAGGTATAAATGGGACCTAACGTCACTTGCTATAGTAATTTATTTATTTTAGAGCTCACATCTGTGAAAATTTTACGGTCATCCAGAACTTGTGTCGTAATCCTAAAGTGTATTTAGGTATGAAAAGTTTGAAAGTGTTTTGGGTTTGTATGATAATTTCTGATAATTTATCTTTTGTATTTCTTGTTGAAGAAGCTAAGGCGAGTTGAATTTATTTTTCTCGCTTCATTATCATTTTTAGAAGAATTATGCAATTTAACAATCTGGCTCTTTGAAGCACATAATAATGTCGAAATACTTTTAATAGATAAACCAATTCACTTTTTAAAATAGGAAGCACTTTTTAAATAAATGAGTTAAACTGATGACAATATTTATCAATGGGCTTTTGTTACTTTAGTTTTAAAGTGACTGCTGGAGTTATACAAATTATGATAACACGGGTACGGTACTGAAATCATTTTTAGTCGCTATGTTCAAAAGTCTTATGAAAATGAATCTAAGATGATGATGTATTTAACCTGAATTTGTGTATTTATAATCACATGCTATTTAAATGAGATTGACAAAATTACATGCACGTAAATGAATATATGAAAATTTTATCTCCAAGGATTTGGATTATTTTTAGTGTTCCGTGGCAAAATTGCCAAAACGAAGCATTAATATAATCACTACGGTATTCGTCCGTTTGTTTCTGTTCGTCCATTCTACTGATGATTTTCCCGGAACCTATTCGACGTAACAAATCTGAATTTAGCCCAGAAGATATACTATGGTGGCCCCATTATAGAGGTGAAGTACAAATAGCTGAATTTTGATTCTGAGGATTAAATTCAGGAAGTAGATTGGGAAGTAAAAAGAAAGTCTTTCAAGATTACCATGTAGAGTGTCAAATGACAACTTATTAAAACAGGAATATAACACTGTATAGAGGTATTTTTATGTATTTTATGAACCTCACCTTTAATACCTCTCCCAGCCTCACCATCAAAATCAGCGCTCGGAGTAAACTGAAAAAGATGAATATTGGAAATTACGTATGCATTGAGAAAAGATAATGACAATTCAAAAATTCCAGCTAAAATGATTTTCATTAACGATTTTATTGTTTATTTCGTTATAGCTGCTGAAACTTTTGTTTCAGAGAAAATGTTACTCAAAAACTTTGCTCACAAGAAAAACATTTTGTCTACAAGTTTTTTGAAATGTTTAATTTGTTTCAGCCACAACACTTCCTACTCAGCTCCGTGGATATACAGGTGGCAGGTGAGCTGTTTTTCAGTACAAGGTTGGATTGCATTAATATTAATGTAAAAGTGGGAGGCTGATGACCCGGATTACTAATTGCACATTATACATACTAATTCTGCACTTGATCGAAATTTTATTAAACTTAGTTATAAAATTTTATTAATACTATGTTTATCTAGAACTTAAAATATAATTTTTTTTCATTATGGGATGTAGGGCCACCATTAATTTTAATGAAAATGGATATACATTATGCTTCGAATATTACAATATAATTTAAATTTTTTATTTACCTAACCGATATGTTGAGAAATCTGGCATCGAAAAGCAAATTACAGTCCCTTGTTTTATCAATACAAAAATCTATTAATATTGCAATTAATTCGCCGTTACTATTTTAAAAATTAATTCTTAAAAAAGGACAATTACTATTATGTAAATACTTTGTGTGATTCGGTGTAATACAAAAACGGAAAAAATTATTTTGTGCTAAAGGTGTAGTATTCGAGTCATTAGAAACAAGTATCAAACAATAAACTCTCACTATATATCCGGTTTACAATCATACGTGTGTGAGAAAGCACGAATGTATTGTTCACTCTTTGAGCTCGTTCATAGAAAATATGTTTTACTTACTTAAAAGTGACTACGAAAGCGGAGCAATTTAACAAGTTGTAATTTTTACCAATTTAGGTTATGAAACCTTTATAAATGAAAGAACAATTTTGAATTTGAAGTACTTTATTATAAAAAAACCTAAGTATTTATTACAAAAATATACCAATAATATTTACATATTGACATTCAGACAATAAAAAAGTGTTAATTAAATTTGATGCAATAATTATGTCGAGGACAACTGTGAGTGCGCATGAACATCTGGTGGTGATAAGAGCAAAAAAATTATTTCGTGGAATACGTGCAAGGAATTTGCATTTTGGTCGGATAGTTTGATATTACGGTATCATCGGATAGCAGACTTATTCAATTTAAAGATCTATTCAAATTTTTAGTCCGGATGGAATCTGTACAAAAAAACAATTAGATAATAAGTTAAATTTTGATAGCCTTTGAAAACTCACAAGGAGTACATACACATATAAACACAGACATACATACATGCGTACATATATACATACCCATAATCTTTGATATGATTTATGCATATCCTTTCCTATTTTGCCCAAAAAAAGTTTTCTCTGATTTTATAAACTCCTGCTCGAAGCTAAGCTTTTTTTCTTTCTAATAAATAAAATTGGGAGAAAAGTTTTTGCAAGACTTTGAAAAGTCGGGCGATTCATCATAAGTAATATACAAAGCGTTGGGTCCTTCCTAAAATGTATGATTGATTAACTAATCATATTAATAGAAAAAAAATGACGTTGTCAGTATACTGACAGGTTGAACAGATAGAAATATTTAAATTATGTGCTTCGTGATCCTTCATTTTTCATTTTGTTCAACTAAAGAAAAATTACTTACATTAGCCTTTAAAAAAAAGTGCCATATTTTCTGAAGTAATCAACGAGACTCTCCTCATTTTGGAGATGCACTTTGACATATGAAACAGATTGGTTAACGTCTTCTTTCCAGTACCACGATGGTAAAACATGCAAATTTTTTACTTATATCGAGTTATTTACATTATACGAAACATATCTAGAAATATTTAAAATATAATTATTTCTTAATTTCAAATTAAGTGTTAATAATAATTAGGACCTATTTTACAATAAAAATCTTAAAATTTATGACATCTAGAGTCATCGTGATAGTTTTTCCGCAACCTCTGCCTAAGTTTTTTTTCATAATTTTAAATTCTGTGATTTTGTAAATAAGGAGGAAGAGATATATTTTTGCATACTTATCAAAATGACTCAGAAGATGTACCTAAGATTACTGCTTTTGAGATTCAAAATGAGGGACTATTTTTGTAATTCTTATGACTGACCCATTCAAACCGTACCCGTACCCTATATAAGGAATTTTTAAAAAAGTTTCGAATCAATTGTTGTAGAATATTTTTGTATGGGACGTCAGATAGGAATGTGTTAATATATATTATTACCATTTAAAATTTTGAGTTTTTACGTCAAATGGTTTTTAATAAAACCATTATGACTGACGGACAGAAGAATATTTGAATTATCTTATAACGGTTCCTGGTTTCTTATAAGGTACAGAATCCCGAACCCTTAAACTTAATACGTTGACGTGAATCGATAATTTTTTATAAAGAAATATATAAATTAAATAGACATAATTGTGTAAAAAATAAAAGAATGTCAGTTATAATATTTTTTCTCAATGTAAATTTTCTCATTTTACACTGTTTTTCAAACTATAAAAATTGTTAATAAAATGAAATTAAAATTCTTACTATTTCGTAGTTGTTCAAATGCTACAAGCTTTAGACTTTTTTCAATGGATTTATATTTTTATAATATCGAGAGAAGTTTGTAACATTTCAAAAACATTTATCGACTTAGAGAGATTAAGTGGTAGATAAATATATATTGTATCTATGAGTTGTTATTATGGTATATGAAGTATATATGAGTAATAAAATAAATATATTTAGGATAATTTATATATAGAAATAAATGTCGTAAATGTGTTAGTTTATTATTGTCTTGGGGTTATTATGTTATTATTGTCTGGGTGAGGGGCGGGAGGGGGTAGTTTGAGTGGAAAACAAAAAAGATCTTATTGAGCAACATCTTATTAAGTCTTCTTTAATAGCTATATGTAGCCTGGTAAATAAAGGTGAGAAAGATTCGCAGCGAGACTGTTATCTAGAATCACTTTCCCAAATTCTTCAATTTGTATTATTATATTATGTATCCAAATTCTAGTTTGTCGTAAAAATTTTAATGGATATATAATATAATCGAATTCTTTGTGTCTTTTTACAACCTAAAATATATTCTAAGCTTTTCTTTTCCCTCTCCTCGACGAACTAGACGAAGGCTATGTTTAAAAAAAAAGGAGACTAAGGCAAAAACGAATTATGAAACATTTTTTTTCCTTCATTAGAACATCTTTGATATTGCACACTCACAAATGTAACTATGAATGTAAATAATTAATATTAATTCTTTGAACCATTATTACAAAATTAATTATAATTGGCTCACGACTTGTATCTGGACTACGACTGACAAGGGCTGCGAACTAAATTGAAATATGTCGATCTCCACATTTTGTGGCTTTTCTTTAGGGTTTATAAGGAGTATAAAATACTGAAGCATCTGGTAGCAGAGCGAAGTTTGCTGGGAGTCGAGCTCCGTCATAGGAAAATGACATTCTGAGAGCCGGACAGCCCATGTTAACATGAGAACCTTGAGTAGTACGATATAATAGAATGACGTAATAGATGCACCGCTTTAAATAAACATATTAATGTGCCACACTAAAATAAGGAAATTAATCTCCTAAAAGTGAAGTGAATGAAATATTTTATTACCCATGTTTTTATTATAAATTTCCTGTACTTTCTCTGAAGATTTCATATTTTAAAATGAAAAATAATTTTATGTTCTTGGTATCTCTAATATGCAATGAAGTTTTTTACTGAAATTTTATTTAGTTCTATATATAAAAAAGTATGAGTTTATAAACATTTTAAATGCAAAAATTATGAACAAATGTTAAAAAATTTGGCGCATAATACATATTATTTAATTAAAATTACTTCAAAAATTATATTTCATATATTTTTGACATTAAAAAATATGGTCATAAAACTGAACATCGTCACACAGTAAGAAATTCGTGACCGTTGGAACAATCATCTTCCATGTTTTATATAATATTTTTTATAATACCGCGACACATTTGTACCTCCGATATAGATTCCAATACTGATCATTCCAATATCTTATAGTAAAATATCTGGCAATATGTTCATAGATTTCTAAGCTTGCAGTAAACTTTTATAAATAAAATTATTGCATAGGTTCATGCATTTTTTCTTTTTTTTTTTGAAACAATTCCTCTTTTCCGTGATTAGTGTTATCGTTTATTGTTGGGTCGGTAAATATATAATAGAAATTTCATGCCAGTTATTAAAACCAATTACAAAAAATTACTTCGTATTTTAAAATGTATATCAATTATGTCTGCGAAGAGTAAAGCAGCTAATAAATTTATATATTTATATTGTGAGAAATTACATTATTTAAACCAAAAGCAAAGGAGAAAGAGACAACCAAAAGCAAAGGAGACAACTAAAAGCAAAAGAGTGCATTGATCGTACAGTTTGGTCATGCAGCGAACCTGAACAACTGTACGTTTAAAGTTTAAAATATGTTATTATTATACTTCTGTTATTATTATATTCTGAACAACTGTACATTTAAAGTTTATAATATGTTATGATTATACTTTTGTGTAAAGTTGCTTTATCTTTACACCGAAAAGAGAGATAACTAAATCCAAAAAATAGAATTGATCGTATAGTAACAATAATAAAAAAAGAGACTGGTCATACAGTGAACCTGAACAAATATACATTTAAGTTGTAAACAATATTTAATAAGTACACTTTTATATGAAGTTGCTTTTTCTTTTCACTGAAAAAAGAGATAGCCAAATGCAAGAGTGTATTGAGCGTATAGTTTGATCATACAATGAACATAAACAAATATATATTTGAGTTGTGAATAATATTTAATTAATACGTAATAATTGATCGTATAGTATATTAATAAAAAAGAGATTGGTCATACAGTGAACCTGAACAAATATACATTTAAGTTGTAAACAATATTTAATAAGTACACTTTTATATGAAGTTGCTTTTTCTTTTCACTGAAAAAAGAGATGGTCAAATGCAAGAGTGTATTGAGCGTACAGTTTGATCATACAATGAACTTAAACAAATATATATTTGAGTTGTGAATAATACTTAATTAATACACTTTTATATTGTGTTGCTGTTTCTTTGCATTAAAAAGAGAGATTATCCAATTAAAAAGAGTGCATTCGTTGATTGCATAGTTGGGCCATGCAGTGACTCTGTGCACACATACAATTAAGTTGTGAATAATATTTAATTATAATACTTATATTAAGTGTTTTTTCTTTGCATTGAAATGAGAGATAACTAAATGTAAAACATTGTATTGACTGTACAGTTTGGTCGTGCAGTGAACCTGAGCAGACATCATTTAAATTACAGATAATATTTGATTAGTCTACTTTTATGTGAATTTTCTTTCTCTTTGCATCGAAGAGAGAGGTAATCAAGTGCAAAGAAGTGCATCGATCGTGTAGTTTGTTCACAGTTTAGTTCATTGGACTTTATTTGCATAAAAAATAGTAATTTTCAATTTCTATGATTGTGCTGGGACCTGTGATCGATATTTCAATACAATGATTACTTGTTTTTGTTCATACCCAGATTATTTTAAAGACGACATAGTGCAGATCTCTTTCATTAAACGCTACGAACCCATTATTTTCCGACTATAGTACCATTTTTTAAAAAGAGTACCATGTTGAGAACGCATATGATGTATTCCGACTTTCTATTCGAATCTTGAAATCATGTCGATTATTCTTTAACCGTAGTGTTCCAGTAAGTATTCACCTCTACCTAAAACACTTATTCATTTGGTAATGTCTCAACAATATTTCATCAACTCTGATAAACATACGCAACAGTCTCTCTGTATGATCCTTGATCCTCCTTAGTTGTTAATCCACTTCGAAAAACGAAATCTATAGGTTCTACCGAAATATATTTCAGGAAAAGTGAATAAAAGGAATGATTTCCGTCATTATTTGATATTTTTGAGAAAAAGCAAGAAATAAACTAAGATTAAATTATATTATTTTATTGTAACACCATTTAATATTTTTCCGGAAATTGTAATTTAGAGCGCGATGTCAAGTGACTAAATGTCTCTTATCCGATTAAGATTTGGGCGCTCAAACTCCTATTACGTCATTAGTTACGGATTGCTTAACTTCTTTCTCTCTCTTTCTCTCTTTCTCACACACACATATATACTTATCAGGGTGAATGGTAGTGCACCGCCAAGTTCTAGCCCATCTTATTGGACTCTTAAACTAATTGCTTCACAACTATTGTAACACCCCGAATCTCAGCTTCAGCAAATACTCAAAGTTTAATTTACGAGAAGAGAAATACATGATATGTTGTGTTTCAAATCTTAAATTATTTCAAATTTAAACTACAAGTATATTTTTTGTGTTATCTTAAAAAAATTAAAAGATAACAACGTAAAGAGACAAGAAAAAAAACGATAAACTGTTTTGGGAAAATGAGGTATGCTTGGAATGTTTTAATCATCCGAGTATTTATAGATACAATCAGGCATTATGATTTATGAAATCTCTTCGTCATTTTATTAAATGTAAAAAAATAAAAATTGGGAAAAGGCATAAAGATGGACGTTAAATTTAAGAACTCGATAAGCAGATTCCAGAAACAGTGTGTTGTATAGATATATATACTATATCCATTTTTAAAAGCTTAAAACACCCTAAGTAACATTGTATAGAATTTAGCTTTGGACTATTCGGTAATGTTAAACACAAAAATCTGAATTTTCCCCTTGAATTGTTTGTAGCGTTCTGTAATAAATACCGAGAAAAACAAATATTAACTCCATAAATATACGAATGAACGAATTTAGAAACATAACTTCTTATTAAAATATATATTTTAACAACCAAAAATTAAAACGAAGTTAAAAAACAAATCCAAAAATACCTTTATAAAACGTGCAATAAACATATTATAGAATTATTATAGGTGACAAAATTAACTTTTACAATTCGGGAGCATTACTTTTTTTTTACATAAGTTCCATTAGAGTGGGTGCAGTTGTAGTAAAAAGGTACACCTTCTGTAAAACACAAACTTATCCATAAAAATTTAATGCACTAGTAAAAATGTGATTTGGAATATTTGTATTAAATAAAGGACCTAATTTTACGTTTTCGCAGTTAAGAAATTATTATAATTTCGTCATTTTCATGGTTTCCTTCTCTAAGGTGATAACGCTTTTCTTTTATAAGCTCTGTTTCTTTTTCAATGTAAATACATATAACACGTATTTACAGTTTAGTATGGGAACCATTTTTCTCCAACTTGTAGAACATTTCTTAAACTATATTGAAACGAATTTTTTTGGTAAATATTTCTTTTAGAAATACTTCTTTGATTTTACATTTTTATACATTCATTACCAATAATTTCGGTAATTAATTAATAAATTATTGTTTTATTCTCGTATGGCATATGCCCACTAAAATAAATGCATAGAAGCTATGCATATTAAATTCAGGTCATGTCGTACAAAAAAAATAAAGTCTTATCAAGTTTCTATTAGAAGTTAACCAGATATCGTTCTATTTTCTCGCAAAATCCTTAATTTTCTTTTACGAATTTTCAAGTATTAAGTTTTAAGATAAATTAAGTATCACACATTTTTTCTTATTTTACTAGTTTGCACTTTTTTTCGAAATGTTAACAATATAGGACACGAAATATAAAATACGACATTTAAGTTTCTGACTGACTATTTCCCTTTGGCTTTTCTATGTTCCCCATAAGCCTAAAAAGAGTTGACAAGAACTCAATATGTTAAAACAACAAAGCATAAGTTGTATAGTAGAGAAAACCTTTTTCATTAATAAATTATTTATAACAGGGGCACTGTAACTTTTAACGGCAATTAAAATATATTCATGATTTTTAATTCCGAGATTGTCACCATTTAGTTAATTCTTTTTATAATTATCAGCCAGTTGAACGTTCAAAATTATATCGAAAGCATTTTTTAAACCTTTCGAATAAAGTGAATAATTTGTCAAAAATTCAAGTATTCTTAATACCTGAATTTTTGACAAAATATTTAGTTTATTCAAAAGGTTTAAAAATTGATTGATATTTTGTTTGTATAATAACAGTGTCTAATTTGCACAGTAATTACAAAAATGCATAGTGCCCTTATGTTTCTCAATAGATTGCATCACGTGTATATTAAGTCGCGCTATAGTTTTTTAAGCGAATGTGGAGTACTTATTTATTGTCTTTTTACTGATTTGAACGTGGTTTGAAGCTAGGGATGTACTTATACAAACTGCATACATAAGTTTTTCAGTGGTCTGCGCGTACGAATTTGTACGCGCAGGAAGTTTTTCAATATCGGGATAAAAATAATTAGTCACAAACTCACTGTAATATCTGATCATACATTACGAAATCTAGTAACATTATATTTTCCGTACTATCTGCAGATTAAAATGAAGAAGCTGAATAATAAGAAAATAGTATTTCTTGATATTTTTTTCCCAATCCTTAGCCAAACGAATTATATTCAAGTACCTTTGCACTTCTCAACTCATAGATATATATGATCTTATTCAAAGTACAATCGTTACGCGAGTCTAACATTATCAGCAACGTCGTCAGTGTATCGCGTAATAACAATGTGAACTCTCTAGTAACCAACGAGTGGCTGAAATAATGGGAATGAAAAATAATTGATATCTCAAATTACACGCAAAATAGGGCGTTATATTTATATATTTTGAAATTAATTATAATTTTATAAATTTACTTAAATCATTAAAAATGTACAACTTATATTTTTGCACTTTGTTAACATTTTCGAATTAAATGCGTAGGCAACAACGTCGTAATTTATTTATAAATGATGTTAAGAAATTTTCCACGGATTAAAACATAAAAGCTGATTTCAAATAAACGTATGAAATATTAATTAGTTTACACTGTAATTAATAAAATTTTTGCAGTTTTATGAGACTGAAAATTTTCCTTAATCATCGAAATAAATTTTCTGGTATTTTCTTAATTTTCTTGTAAAATTAATAATGTCCTTCTATTTTGAATTGATTTTCGTTTCCATGCCTTAATAGAGAGTATATCTTTTGCTTTAATATGCCATTCGACAAAGGCCTCAAGCCTTGCTACTTCCGTTCAGTTCTATCGCGAGCTATTCCCCTCCAGCTAAGTTCCCTTGTGAGTTTTAACTCGTTCTCATCTCCTTTATTGCTTTCCCCTGCTGTTTCTAAGATACCAGTCAGTCAATATTTTACTCCATTTTTCCCAGCTTACTCTCATCCTATGTATTCTCCACCTCCATTTTGGTTCGTTGATTTTGATCAGGATATCCTTCACTTTGTTTTCGCTCTTAGTTAATCATTTTTTATTTACTCTACTTTAGAGGTTCTTATCTTGCATTATGTTATGCGTCTCCGATAGTACTTCAGTTGATTATTCAGTCTTTTCATGAGCACCCATATTTTGCATTCGTATAAGATATAAGGTGGTTTATAGGCGTTGAAGACTTATTATTTTTATAACAATGTCTAAATCTCCAGATTTTGTTATTTTTTTATTGACTATTTTTTTACTGGCTGTTGTTTTGATTATTTTTTGTTTTTTTTTTATTATTTTGAAGAAAAGAATTACCCATTAGTTATTTTTTTATTGTTAGTTAATTTCTTCACTTATGCTTCAAAAAAATTAATATTTTCGACACCATTATAATTAAAATTCCAGTATTTTCAATTTCACTATGGTAGTATTTTCTTATATTAATTTTTTACTACGATATTTTACGTATCTGACATAAAAAATACTTAAATCTTTGTTAATAAAATTCAGAAACAAAATATTTCTATCACTTTTAATAGCATTATGGTGCCTAAGGTGCACTTGACCATAAACGTTTCAGGCCATCCACTACCTTTATCACTTTTTTTTTAAATAATCTTCCATGACTTGTGGTTCATTCAATTCACGCCTGCACTTAAAGTATTATTACGTTTAATTTCGAAGGCACCAATCCACTTGGTCTCAGACAAACTATTTTCTACCACATACATTTCTCATTGCTTAAATATCCTATTGCTCAAGACCTTTTATCAAAGTTTTGGGTTGTCTTCTGTATTAAATTAGAACTCGGAGCTCTTTATACGTTATTGGAAGCTGCAGAGACACTCAATAAATATTGCACATTCAATGAACCAATTATTTTAGTCTTTGTGCTGCAAGAAAATAAAATTGAAATTTTTGAATTCTGGGTAAGCAATTAATATTGATGAAATTGTTAGAATTACATGTTTGTATTTAGTAATTCTTTTCGATTTGCCTTATATACTCTTGTGGTCAGCATAATATATAGTACGATATAATTTTTTAAATACATTTATTCCTATGATAATAATTCGTCTCAATTCGACTTAGGAAACACTTCATCGTATAATAAAACAATTTATATCAAACGGCAACAAGTACCTTCATGTGGTTTCATTGTTAGTGGACCTCAGGTAAATAGATTATTTTGTGCAGAAACGACTAATTTATCAAAAAAAGTGCGGTTTATATAATTTAATTTGGATAAATGAGCTACTAAACTTATGGAGTGTTCCTCATAATCGTAATATATCAAATCATAAAATAATTTTCACCCAGTCGAAAAACTACATATAATGAATTTCATATTTAATTGCTTGAATATTTTCAGTTTTAACTAAATATATTTAAAAATAGTTATAAACTAATATGTTTATTCTGAAATATTTTTAACAATTTAACATTATTATTCATGTGCACGTATTAACAATCGACATAAAAAGTAACGTGAAAAAAATCATCACTATCTAAAAATATAATAATTTGATAAATAAGAAGAATTGAAGATAATTTTACATAGCTGTAATTTTTAAAAGAAGCCAGAAATAACTTCACATTATTACAATGGAAGATTTGAAAGTAAAGATTAATTATAAAGTGAAATTCGAATTGTTCCATGAGGGAATTTGCACATGTTTGCTCTGTTTCATTCATTAAATAAACTAATCCATTTCTTAATGTTTATATATATAAAAAGTCTACCTAATTACGCATGAAATGGCTGAGCATCCCCAGAGACCCGTAGCGAGGGACATTTACGGAATTGACCTCAAATAATCTATGAGCCGTAACAGGCGGGCGTAATCTACGTAGTAACCTTGAGCTTTGAGAAAGTTTCTAAACAAGTAAGTTGTGTGAGTCGGAATGTTGATACATATCACATACTTTGCTTAGATATTACAAAACCTTAAGGGATTAAATAATGGGACTTAAATGAGGAAAACAATTAAATTTCAGGAATGTTTGAGGTAGTTCGTACACTTTACTTGTTTAAATTATTCTCTTAATGCGTATTTCAAAATGGAAAGTGTTTTAAAAATAAAAAGAATGTGATCCCCAGAGCCTGCTGATGACTATAGATGATAATCGATATTTCAATTTTTTTGGGAAAGCCGGTCGGACGAATTCAAAGATGGAGAAAAAAAATTATACAAAAAGGAGACTGATTTTGGTACCCTAATCAATGACTTTTCCTAAAAATAACGAATAACTGATGGTTAAGCTGAAATATAGAAATAAATATGAATGCTACTGATGTCTAAAACAATTTTAAATTTTGAATTTCAAGTTTATCGTGAGAAGTTATAACTTAATACCTTGGTTTTTAGTGAAAAGATTCTCTTTATATAATAAGGATCGAAATTCAACGTACATTCTCGAGAGATCCCTCATAGGTTTTGGATCTTGCAATACTCCCAGAAGGATTATCTGCCCCTCGCTTTTTATATTATTGTTCAAATAATATATATTCTGAAATCGAAAATTGTAAGTTAGCTGTTCAAATTATTATGATAATATATATAATATACAGAATTTGTATTTACCTGCATTATCGACATTTCATAAACAACTTACAAATCTTAAAATTTGTAAGGGACTTGTACGTACAAGTTAAAATATTATTATGGTTACACTAATTGTAATAACCGAAAATTAATTGAACATATGCTATGGTCCATTGTCTGATATTCCATTACAAATAAAATATCTATTAAAAAGAGACGTGCCTATATTGAATAAATACATTATTAATGGCACAAAAATTTAATTTCTTTCTTACAATTTTTGTAATATTAGAAATGTGAAATATTTATAGATGTATATGTGTGTATATGTTTGTATTTATATATATATATATATATATATATATACATATATATATATATATATATATATATATATATATATATACATATAAATTTATATTTATACACACACATACACGTGCATGTGTGCGCGTGTGTATTTTACATTTCGAATTATACGACTTACTTGTTTCGAAACTTTCTCAAAGCTCAAGGTCACTACACATATTACGCTCACCCATTACGGCCCATAGACCATTTGAGGTCAGTTCTGAAAATGTCCCTTTTAATGGGCCTCTGGCGACGCTCTGCCATTTCGTGCATAATAAGGTTTTCTTTAAAATGTAATAACCATTAACTAATGGTTTAGCTTATTTAATGAATGAAACAGAAAGCAAAATGTTTTTACTTGAAAGGTGTAAAGTCCTACAAGAAGTAACGCAAATTACACTTTGTAATTACTTTCAAAACTTCCATTGTAATAATTTAAAGTTCATTATAATTTATTTTAACTATTATCATTGCATAAATTTTCTTTCATTATATTTCCAGGCAAAAGCGTTTTCTTTCGAGACTTTTTATTTTGATCGTTTGTATACGTGTACAAATCTATAAAAATCTGATTTTTCTTAAAAGGAATCTTAGGATTTACTTACTTTTTCTTTTCATTTGTAATTAGTTTTCAAAAAATATTTCCTCTCTTCACTTTACCTCACATTATTATGAACGTGCGCATTTAGTCCGAAAATGCCAACAAATTGCGAAGATGTAGGTTATACGTAATTTTGAATTATTTAAGAAAGTTTGCATTGTGTTTCACTGTTACTTGCCATTTTGCGTGTAATTTATTATGTATAATAATTTCTTTCATAAATATTCTGCCTACCTTTTCGTTACGCGAGAGTCGATGTTGCGGTTACATGACGGAGTGTTGACGCACCCGATAATGTTAGATTCGCGTGATTAAAACACGTTAACTGAGATCATATCTATCTCTGAGTGGAGAAGTGCAAAGGTCATTGAATGTACTTCTTGTGGTTTAGTTTTGGGGGAATAAGAGCAAAACTTATTATTTGGTAATCATCTTGTATTTTTCTTTTCTGTTTGTAGACATCATGTGAGAATGTTTTTATTAGATTTTGTGTTATACGATCAATTGATTACGGTCAATTTCTGGACAGGTATTTTCATTCTGATTATGGAGAAATATCATTGTTCATCATTTCGTACGCATTGACCAAAGAAAAATATATCGATGCCGTTTACAATTCTATTCTTCGTCTCGGACCACGCATATTATACACATAATTTTTAATAAATTATTGAATTTGTTCGAAAAGTTTTAAGAAATGCTTCCGATGTTACGCGAACATTCAACAATATTTTACAGTATAATACAATGACAATTGAAAAATATGACAACATTTTTAATGGGATTTAACGTCCATTAAAATTACAGTGCCAAGGTAATCAAATTATAATTAAATTTCTTAATAAAAAAATTTAAATTGTTGACAAGATCTTAAAATATCACAATTAAAAATATGCATGTTGTAATTCCTCTGATATAAATTTGCGTTTTCTTTTTATTGTAATGTTTTAATTTCTTGTCTACTATTCTTAGCATGCTTCATTCCGTTACACTCATATATACATGCATGCATACAAGATGCAAATAAGTATATACGAACTTAACGGAAATTTTCTATTAAATTTTCACTTATTTTCAAACGTCCGAATTATATAAAATTTTAAGCAAGTATCGATAAATAAAGACAATGTAATAATTTTACAATTTCAATTTGATATTCTTGCTAAGAACGACTAATAAAAAATTTTTAAAAATGCCTAAATGCTTATTACCTTTTATATACACTAGATGGAAAATACCTAATATTTTTCTCCGTCATAAAATATTAGTCACGGGATGGTCTATAAAAAGAAGAACTTAATTGTTTAAAATAACAGGGAGTATTCCATTTGTTGTGATGATATTATGAAATAGCTAATTTACGCAAACATGAATAAATTCATTTAAATTTCATTGACACACAGAAAATATTAAGACTTGTGTGTCCCCATTATATATAACTTCGATATTGTCTGGAAAACAAAAAAAAATTTTGTTTAAAAAACTAAAAAAACACGCTTCTCTTGTAAGATAAAAAAAATATCTTTCAATATAAAATTTAGTTCAATAGCAAAAGGATGTCGCTGATGACAAAAAAAAAACCTTATGGCTCTGTCTCTACAAATATTTAGCGATAAAAAAATTACGATACCTGATATCAAGCATCCCATGTTTTTTTTACATTAAAGTTAATTTTTTTGTCTTTCCAGACATATTTTCGCTCTTGACCAAAATCCTTAAACTTAAAAATTGTTTTTAATTTTATAGTTCATATGGCAATAAAAGCTCGTTCCTTTAATTTATTTTTACCTAAATTTATGCTTCTGGATAAAAAACCCAATGGCAATGGTCAGTTCAAAACGTCAATCGCATTTATGGTAACCACTTTTACCATTATTGCTGAAAATAAAATTCATGCGAACCAGCGTACGACGAAAAAATATTCTGGACTTAAGTTATACATAAATATATTTTTTTAAATTTCATGGAAGGAAATTAAGTATTTCTGCAAAATAACAGAGTACCGTCTAGTTAACTCTTTCGAGAAACGCTGGTTAGTGTAAATTCTTTTATACGTCCCTCTCTACGTTATTTTTCATGACATCTACCTGTTTATTTTAGTGGACCTACGAAAATAATCGTTAAATAATTGAATACCGTGATTTTTGTTAATGAATGCATAAAAATATAATATCGATAGGTTCGTATTACAAAGAAATATTTACCAAAATAAAATAATGTTTTAAAGCGATATTTTTTCAAGATTTAATTAATAAAAAATAATGGCTAATTTAAGTAAATTGCATTCCTAGGTTGAATCAATTTAAATTATTTTCTACAAGTTATGGTAAAATGTTTTCTAGACCTAAGTTTTAGTTCCGTGTATAATTTTATCCGTTTATGTTAGTATCAATTTTTCGACTATTTATATTGAACTGGGAATCGTCACCATATTTTAACAAAATAGTCAATTTAATCCGTTTATGAAAGCCCACATTAAAGTCTAAGTTTCTAATAGGATAACCGAAAAAAAGTGGCCTTCAGAGCATATAAAATGAAAAGGGTAACAGAATGGTACTCCTGATGTGACGATTTAGTTTAAAAATATTTATTACAAGTTCTTTCTTAAGATCATAGAATTTGTCTCCAGCCCGGCGACACTACGAAACACGTATCTATAAACAAATAAAGTTAATTCTTGACATATGTTGCGCTATCGATTTATCCTCTTGCAGTACTAAAATTTCATTAATGAACAAAAATATTGAATTTCATACTACGGACATTATGTCATATCCCAAATTTCAAATCGATTGAAATTTTACTTTGAATCATAAAGGAGTCTTTTTAAGCTGTCATACTATTCAGCGTTATTGGGTAAGAAACATCCAAATATACTTGTAATCGTATTAATATTTTACGTGGGTGAAGTCGGGAATTCATAGCATATATTTTACTCAGCTACTGGAAATATACGCATGATAAAGTTCGTAGTGATTTGTTGCTTGGTTGCAGATTTATCGGGTTATAAAAATCCAAACTTTCACATTTACAATATTAGCGATATGCAATACTAGGGCTACTAAATCACACCTATAAATACCAAGTTAGACCAAAAATATTTTCTCGGTGAAAAAATTAGTCCAAAAAACTAGGTTTTATAAGTATTACAATATGAAAAACACATATTTTTCATTGTACTCCAGTGTACATATCGAATATGGATTATTTTATAGTGTGCAGGAAAAATATTTTTATAATACTTAACAATATTTTGTTGTATTAATAATTATTTAAAAACATTGGCGTTTAAAAAAAACTACATTTTCTACTATATTTGGATTCTCGTACTCAAAGTTTGCATTTAGGAAAATGTTTCGAAAGCCAGGCAAAAAGTTTGAAACCAACGAACAAATAATATGTAAAGTTTCTTAGCAAACAAATCCCATAATAAAAGTATAATAAAATTTCAAACGAGAACATGAAATTATCTTTGTGTAAAAAGGTGTTATTAAATTAATCTGATATGTGAATTCTCCAGTACGATGTCCAAAGACAGCATTTAATTAGCCTCAAAAAAACCAACCAAATATATATTGGAATATGCACAAAGTAAACTTCATAGCTACAGCTTTATGCAAATAAATTGAAATAAGTTTATTAAAAAGTCTAAACTAAATACTATCTAGGATATGGTCAGATATTTCGCTCACGTGGTTGAATAATTAGGAAGATGGTGGCGGCATATAACGGATCTATATCTTACGAAATAGCGTTGAAAAAGTTCATGAATATTCTACGTCATACAAGAAGATAAAAGGGCTGAAAGTGACATGTAAATATTTTAGCCTCACGTCGGTTTTGTAAATTTTACCGGACGAATTACCTGTGGACAGAAACTAATTTGAAAGCTTCACATCGAGTATTTCTAAACACACCCAAATTCTGGATACGAATGATGTCGTTAAATCAAATATCCTTTTGAATGTTGAGAGCGATATTAATTCTAAATGAAATTTGTTTTCACACTGTAATTGGATTTTGACCGTGTGTCGGAACCAAGCTTTGTTATATATATATGCTATGTAGTAGAAATGTGGTTATTCAGTAGTTATATATTACCATATAATTTAAAATAAGCTAGAAGACAATAAACAATCAAAATGTTACCTATAAAATAATTATATTTTCGTTTTAGTATTTTTTTTTGTTGAATTAAAAAATTGAAAACATCTTCCATATTATAAATTTCCCTGATATTACGGTATAGTTAAATTTAAGGAAGGTATAAAATCTCTTTCAAGCAACTTCGGTGATAAAATCTTAATAGTAATTTTAATAGCAGGTATCTAGGTTGTTAAAGAAATTTTATCAAAATCACAATTGGGAAATAGGCCAAGATTTTTTTTGTAGAAAAATAAATATAGCCATTGTTTGTAGAGCTTTGCTAGATAAAGGTAGGATGTTAAGTTAAAACTTTACATCCAGGTTTATTAAATATTAAACCGTCACCAACTTGATCACAGTGGACAGTTTCTATATGTTATCGCTTTAAAAATCAGAGCTACGCAAAGAAACAAATATTGATCCAATCTTTCATCTAATCAAAAATGTGGAGGTAACGATTTATCGCCATGAAGTTCAATATTGTGGTGGACATAATACTTAATAAATGACTTTATTTCAGTAATCTAAACTTTCCTAGCATAGTCAATTAAAACATGGTTGCTTTTATCTCACGAATTTTACAACTGGCTCATTGGAAGTATTGAATTTATTTAGAGTAATATTTTTTAACAGATTTCACTTCGTTTTGTCGAATTTCTTTGAAATCTTCTGACTGACATTGTATATAGATCTTTTTTGTGTATCTTTTCCTTTTCTTTAGTCAGTTTCTTTAGCGTACTAAATTTTAATAATAATTGGTTTCATAACCCAGTGGCGATGTTAGTTTCATAAGATAATTTTGACTGTGTTCATCACAATTATAAATCAGAAGCTCTTCCAAATGACCTGCTTAATGATGCACAAATGTCATAATACTCACAATTATATATATATATATATATATATATATATATATATATGTGTGTGTGTGTGAGTGTGTGTAGAAAAGTTTTAAGCACGTATAAAACTGAAAAGATGCGGTAAAATTCATTGGTGTTTTTCATATCACCAAATATCACGTTTATTACTGTACTCGATGTGACCTACAGGTTTTAAAAATCTGTCAGTAAGAAAGTGACCTAAGAAATTTAAGATTTTCGATACCAAGTATGAAGAGTATCAATAATCGTTACCCAGATAAATCAATTGTGTATGTCTGTCAGAGTTGAAGATATATTGATAAGATATTCCCGGCTAAATAAAGGTTTCAGGTAGAGGTAAATTCTTGTTGGAACCCTCAGGGACCAATGATAGCCAATAAAATTATAAAAACCAATTAGGCCATCAAAATACGTTACATGCGTACTCGGTTTGGTAAATTATTTCGTTTCATATTTGATATGTGTAGAAAATTAAAAATTTGTAGCGTTTCATATTATAAATCTGAACTATCTCATTACTAAAAAAAAGTCGGTATGAAAACAAATTAAGTAGTTATTTATGAAATATTGATCATTATTAAGGGCATAAACATAATATCGAGCAGCGAAAACTACCATATTCATTCCAATTACTTTAATGAACAAAACTATCATATTTTCGGTACGATCATACAAATTTTACTCAGTTATTTTCATCGTCAAAAAAATCTTCCACTCAAGATGGGCTGCGACGAGGCCTTAGCTTATGTAGGCGAGGCCTTAGCTTAGCTTTGTAGATGAGCAATTTTCAGAGGACCGACATATATTAATGCGCCAGATGCGTAAAGAACAAAATGCCGATATTTTTACAAATTATCGTGTGCTCTTGACAACAACAAAACAGTGTTATCCACACAAATTAAACTGCTGTCATTAGTCGAACACACAATCAAATGACTGATTGTTGTATAGTACGAATTATTGAAAGAAGAAAATATATATGTGAACACACTTCCAACTCTTCATTTAATTTTCAAATGGGGTTGTGATGGAGCATCGTGTCAGCGTCAGTAAAAGCTGCGTTTCTCGTCTGCGGTATAAGATCAATGTGATACGTTTTCGTAGTTTTGCTAGTACCACTGTAAGTGACAAATATTTCTATAGTTGGTACTAGTAAAAATCAACAGAAGAAATCATTTTATGACATAATCCTAGGCCTTCATCGATGAAAATATTGCCGGCTAACAAAAGTACTTTTGAAGAGATAGACACAAGGATTGATCAGAATATATATATATATATATATATATATATATATATATATATATATATATATATATGTATATATATATATATACATATATATATATATATATATACTTCGCGGGCATTGCATTGTTTTGCATTTGGTTATCTCTATTTTCGATGTAAAAAAAACAACTTCACAATTTGAAAGTGATCCTGAATATTATCTTTTATTACAAAAATAGTTTGAAAAACCGATTAGACTGTGTCATCTAGATGGCCAGACTATTTTGAGCGTGACGATACAACATACGATGCAGAAGTTGATAGTTACTATTTTAAATATATTTACCCCAAAAATTATTCAATCATAATACATGTAATTTTGTTAAATGCATGTTAGTTAATTGAATTGAAGAGCCACTAGAGACTTGAAAAGAATACTTTCACCTATATATAAAGACAAATTTAATAAAGCGGTTTGTGTATGACAGGTGAATAATTTGAAAGATTTGACATTCGTCCCTCGAATATAATTGAAGCTCATTATGGATAACGTTCTTAATAGAATACTTTGGTGGATAAGGATGTTAATTTTAAATGAACTTTAAAAGAAATAATTGTATCTTACCTTGCGTCTAATTTCATTGCCATTTTTATTCTGCAAGAAATAAATACACAAATAATGTCTTATAGCTTCTTATGTAATAACTATACAAAAAATGCGTGCATTTATCAAATTAATTATTTTCAATTATTTTTAACGCATACCCCTTAATTTATTCATGAAAGCTAATTAAAATTTCAGTAAAACTGGAGACGATTTTTTTTTTTGTCTGAACAAGATTAAAGTTTTTACTTTTCACTAATGTATAATATTACCACTAATGGTAGTTTGCGTTTTATTATAAGCTCAATGCAGGACAAAAACTTTCACTACAAAAATCGAAATTGAGTATAAGAAAAACAGTGCTGAATTGCTGATATAATATTAAAGACTTTATTTAATTAATAAAGATACTTTCAGAGGAATCTATGATGAATGCCGGAATTTTATTGCATACAATTACACCAGTTATATAAAATTAATTAAACCATTTCATTAAGAAATACTACGTTATTCAATGACGAAAAAAATTATTTCACTTGGAAATTTTTTTAAATTATTGTTTCACAACATTTAGAAAATACTCAATTTCATTCAGAAAAATATCTCGTACATATTATTGTATTTACTTTACAAGTTATTACGATATATTTTGTAAAGAAATATTGGATTACAGGGCGTCAATAGCTTATATATATTGAAAGATTTTAATAGTTTAAAATAATCTAACATTTTAATTGTTTTATTAATTATCTATTTAATTATTAGCTATGAAGTTTAGAAATGATTTATAATGAAACCTCATCTATCGTGCAGTTTGGGAAAGTTAAATTTATATTTTCTACTTTTAGTTTAAATATCGTAAATTTATTATTTTACGCTATACACGATATCAAAACTTTTTTGAGTTTAAAATGAAATTAAAAGAGTAAAATACATAATTTAAAAGAGTGTATATAGAGGAAAAAGGATATATTGCTTCAAAATGCTAAGAAGTTTACAACGTAAAGCTTTAATTAATTCAATTCGTTATCTAGTTTTTATCACTTGTCTATGTCTATATCGCCGCGAAATATCTAGTAAACCATACAAGTTTTGAATCTGAACAACGACACATATTGAGTAATAAAATTAAAAAAATTACTTAAAGAGTACAGTTGTTGAATTTCAAAATTTATCAATTATATTTTATTGGATTGGCTGATATGATTTTTACCACGAGCTGGAGACGTCCGAAAAAAATCCAAAATAATATATTTTGAGGTATAGATGGGTCAGAACAAGCTTGGTAAATGATAACTAGTATCGAGCCTGGAAGTACCTTATAACAAAGGAAATATATTTAAAACGATCAAGTGGGGAATTTTCTAAATACACACAAACGTTAATGGTTCAGTGTAAGACAAACAAATATTCATTACTCAAACCTGAACTGAGTACCAAAAATCTAGTATTTGGAACATTGAGGATGTTATTCACTAGCAGTGGCTTTGACATGATTCCGAGATGAATATTGAGATTTACTGTCAGAAACTGGATCGATTAGTTAAATACCTTAAAAATATACAGAACCGTATATCCGTGGTAACTCTAAACTCTAGACAATACATCGCAAAACATACTTGTAAAAAGTTGCGGGAGTTGAACTGATTTCTACTAATACATGCAAATTATTCAGCCCACATTGCGCCATTATATTCTTACTTACTCATAGTTTTAAGCAATCGTTTGAAAAACAATTGGCTGTGTAGAAAATATTTCTCACTTTTCTTAAACTAAATCATCAGGTTTTTTGATGAAGATTTATTATAATTGTCTTCCAGGTAGCACGAATTATAGATAAAATCATGCATTTACGGAATATTATATGTAAAATCGGTGTAGCAAGACGGTTTTTGACGAGACGGTTTTGTACAAAAAGAGATGGACACAATAATAATATATAATTCTCTTTCCTATTTTACCTCGCTCTCGAAGAACATAACTTTAGTATTATCACAAGGGTTAAGGATTGTACAGTATAAGCACACTGAGCGCCACGCGGCTACAGTATTGCGATGTACGACGCGATAAATTTAACACTGTATTTGGCTTGAAAAATGATCTCTGCAAATAATTTTAATGCAAATAATTTTACAGGGAAGGAAATTTGATTGTACGTATAATTCGGTGTTATTTTTAATTTTAGTTGTCCGTTCCGTTTATGATAATGAAACATTTCAATATCGTTATTATTGAGAAAATGTTGAAAATAAAAAAATAATTTATTTTTAAAAAATTATTCCTTCTCCGTAACGAGAGCAAAAAATATTAAGATTATTTTCATCTTATATTTTTAAAAGCATCAGAAAAATATTCTTGCTACTTCATTTAACTCACAATTTGTTTTGATGTGATATCTGATTTTTTTATTGATGAAATTTTACTGCAAGCTTAGAAAACTATGAATACAGTGCGAATTTATTGCTTACATATAGCCTTAATGAGTTAAATAAGAAATACAAATGCTATGGTAAAATGATAATGAGTGGTAAACGTTGATTAGGGATGTTTACATGAATAAAATATGAAATATGTTCCATAGGATGCAGTTCCATGTTAGGCTGAAAGATATTATAGATTGGAGGTATAAATGTGTAACGGAGTTATTAAGAGTACTGGATAAAAACATATAAGAAAGTTGGGATCACCACATAGACATAGATCTTTGCTAATATCCCACCTGAAGATGTAATACAACGAAACTTAGGTCGTGGTAAAGAAATTAAAGATAGTAGAAATAATACTACATCACATAGTTTCATTTAATTGTGGATTATTAACCAAGCTATGTACTACCATTGGCGAAGTCTCGAAAAGACATCAAATATTTATTTTATTTTCAGTCCACACAATAAGTCACGGTTTACAGCTGGGTCATTATTTAAGACGTACCCCAATACAATAACAAGCTTACGGCCTTGTCGGCTCGCGTGTTAGACCCTCGTTCAAGGGTGCTTCCTTAGACACACGTCAATAAAGTAATAAAATTCCAAATCTGGCAATTTCTTTGAACTTTCCTTGTCCTTAAGTCTATCTTGTCCAAATTTTGTTTTATTTTATGATATTACTTAAATGAAAATTCATTTAAAAAATCTAATTTACAAATATTTTTTTCTCTTCAAATTACTATTTGATTTGTTTCTTGCACTATATTTATAAAAGGAAAAAGGGGTTAAAAAATATTCTGATATTCTTTTATCAATACATAATTATATCCATTTAATTTACATATTTATTTACTAAAATATAGTCGTTTGAATTCAAGCTACTTAGGATAAAAATCCCGTAGTTTTTAGGATTCTGTACCTTAAACGGGACAGAATCCTAAAAATGATACTAATGCATGTATTTATGGTTTTTTAGCGTAATATTTTCTATATTTTAATGGACTGAAGAACACATGTGACAATTCACCTGGTCTTAATAATAACACTGTATCGTCATCGCGTGTTAAATTACAAGTTTCCACCCTAAAAAGTTATGGTAATTACACCGATAGGGTAAAAAGGCAGATAAAATCAGTATTATAATTTTATGGAGCCCCATTGACCGTTAATAATATTTGCGCTCTCATCTGAGTAGGATTTTACGGTAATAGGTTAATGAAACTAAAATCTCGGGTAATTCGAGGTTGTTAGAAATACATTAGTATTAAAAAACGTTTTGAAAATATATAAAAACGTAACATACATTGCCAATCGTAATATTTGCTGGGTCTTAATTTTATCACATATTTGTTGTAATTCATTTATGTAAATAAATAATAAGTATTCGTTAATATCAACCTCAATAGAGTAACCTTCACAATGTTACTCAAATTTCCCTTCGTCCGTCAGTCACATGCTTATTTCTTAAAAAGTAATTTGATATAAAAACTGAAAATTCGGCACAGTAATTAATAATATTAACCCGCATAAGTCTCAACTAAGTGTCAACAATATTTAAATAGTAATTTAGCGGCAAATTAAATATTCAGCATTTTTTCTATGTTCTCTATGTAAAGTGGGCATCTGTTTGAATTGGCTAATTCCAATGGTGTCAAATTATTTTCCATAATGTTGGGTGAGATATTTTCAAATATATGTTGAATAATATGTAAAAATCTATCCCTCTACTTATTTCCCGACCTACATAATCTATAATTGTGAAAAAGATGGTTTTTGAAGCCTATGCAAAGGTTGCAGAAGAACTATAACGATAACTTAGGAAGTCATAATTTTTGAGACATTCCCTATAAAAGTATGTTCGCACTACTTATTCACAATAGTTATTTTTAATTTTTTATTCCACTGGGAAATCCATATTATGACAAACATAATAATTTCAAGCAGTTATATACCGAATAAGTTATAGTTAAATGTTAGTTTTGATGCAAAATCAACTAACCATGTTTGTGACATAATATTATGTTGGTTGATTTATTATTATAACTATAACTAAGTTCTCTAATTCTGTAATGATTCACCAATAACTCATTGTCTAATTTTTATGCATGTTTTGTTTCATGAAATTTTCGTCTCACCATTGGTTTCGCTTTTCTCATTTCGGGTTATTTTTCTTTAATATGCACCAAAATTACTTTTCAATTTTTTTATATAGTTTTAAAATTAATTTTTCTTACTTTCTAATTTTTTTTCCAAGTATTTTGATTAGAAAGAATTAGTAGTGAAACAATCAGGTCACCAAAATTACATCTATATACGCATAAAACCATGATATATAGTTAAAAATATATATGGACTATCCTTTTGCAGTTACTTAGAGGACCAATCCGAAGGCAGTAGAAGACCAAAAAGATCGAGACTACGATGGTGGAACGACGTTACACACGACTTGAGGCTTCTGGGAGTGCGAGATCCGTGTGGTTTGGCGTGATATGGTGACGGGTGCCTAAGTCCTCCATGGACTTTAGTGCCCACGAAAAATTTTGTTTTGTAATTAAGTAAACACAGTAAGATGGTCGTTTTATGCATTTAAGGACGTTACACACGACTTGAGGCTACTATAAAATTTAAGTCAATAGATATTGTTTCTTTTACGTTGCATAAATAAGAAGGAGTAGCATAAAACATTAAATTAATTAATTAATAACACTCTTATTTCACAGTCGTTGACGAATAAATTCATATTAAGAATCTCATTAGGAAAATTCCAGGATTAATCCATATTACAAAGAAAGATACTAAAATTTAAAATTTTATCAAAATATACTAATTTCTCTTCCGTGGTATTTTCGGATCAAGAACGAAAATTAGAACGATTAAGTCGAATGAGCCTGCGATCCGATCCGCAATTTAAAACTCTCCAACCAAAATGCAAATATGTGGACGTTAGGTAGATATATTCATTTTATATATTGAGGGAAATATGAAAATGTTATTTAGATAAGTAAAATCTAACACGAGACCCAAACTAATAGAATAGAACCACGGCCGCGTGTATTACATACAGGTCACTAGACATCAAGCCACACGCCGTACACACCCGGGCGAGCACATGGACATGTGAGACGTAGCGCGAAAAAAGGTGCACACGTCCATAACACAGGGGTGACATTTAAATTAAATGTCATTACTATCTTATATGTTAAAAAATAGATAGGAATGTGAGTTCAAAACGCTGAATGAAGTGAATGAACGTGGAAATTTTAAAGTGTTATAGTAAAATCTTATATTTGGACTTTTGAATTTGAAATTATCAAATATAAAAGAAACAAGTGGTTCATGTATGAAAAGAAAAAAAATTTTGTGGCCTTTTAAATCCAAATATTTACAAAATTTATTTTAAAAACAACTCCGGCTGTTCGAAGTAAATGAAAATAATTTGGTTTTTCTCTAGACTGTGCTGCAAAAGTGATTCAGTGATGACTATAAAGAAAAATCAGGGACCAGCAGGTAAATACATTATTGTAAAAGAAAACATTATCGTCTAAAAAGTTAACCGTAAAAAGTAATTAGAGCTTTGCAAGATGAGTGTATACCCGTCACAATATTAAACTTGGCCGCTGTAAATTCTTATTGGTCTATTGATTTACCGTATGAAAACATATATAAACTCGTTATGAAAAAACAAGTTACAATAACGTTATCATTTAGTTTCGATTTTAACTTTTCTTTTCGTTCATGGCTTTTTGTTTATGGTGTTGTTCGGCATAGCGAATCTTAACTATATGGTTGGGTTACTCGTTCAAGATCTTTAACCTTTTTTATATCTCAATTTTTAAAATCTATGGACGGAAAATCCAGTCTGTAGATACTTCTTGACCTGTTGTACATAGCAGTATGCTATTTTTGCGCCTTAACTCTGTAGGGAGATTTATTAATTAAATGAGCACCTTCATATTAGATAATGGGACACACGCTTAGTCACGCCAGAAAAGTACAAACCCGATTATAATCGGATCATTGTTGAAACTAAGTCCCTGGGTCTTATATATGGTTATGGCCGACGATACACACAGGTAAGTTGTTTTATCTAATGGATAAATAGATATATTTATTAATCGAATAAGTCATACTTGTGGTATAACGTCATGAATTTTAAACTACAATCGTCCATGACTTTTATAAAACTTAAAAGAGGAAAAGACTCTTTAGAGCACAATGTACTGTGCTTGAGATTTTGGACCAAACTGCTACCATAAGATTCTACACTGCGATGTAAATTTTAATTACAGAAAATAAATTTCGCTGTGATGATTACTATACATTATAGTATTATATACATCTACTGTAACTTCGTTTTTCTTAATTTTCATGTCAATATTTCATACATTTTTTTTAATGATTCAATTATTTTTTTTTACCTAAATCCTTTGGGAACGATTCATAAGATTTTGTTAGGGTTTATGAAGCTTGCATGGCGTCGTGGAACTGAAAATAAAAGTGTTTTTCCTAAATCGAGGCGATAAACTGCTTGACAAAATAATTAATACCTTAAGTTGTTCATCCTCTTAACCGTGTTTTTTGTCGCTCGGGTTCGTATTTGCTTTTCTTTGGGAGCACCATATATCTTAACAGCTTCATAATCAACTATTTAAAATAGAAAAGAGTCAAATAAATTTATCCAATCGTAAATGCACAGTTAATATATCATTTTGGCAGTAAAAATTACTATTTCTTACGATCAGCAAACAACAAAACAATTCCAAAACAACAAAAGAACAACGAGAATCCTGTTAATGTAGAGCCAAAGTCATTACAATTTTTCCTAGAAATAAAATTTGCATCTACACTTTTGATATCAAAAGGGCGTTAGGAAATGTCCACTCGTAATTATACGAGTATCACGCGTTAGGTATCGCTATCGTTGCCCACAGTCCTGTGAATTTGTGCGCGACTGAACTTGACTGGAGAAATTTACTATTTACTATTATTATTACAAAAACTTTCGAAACCTAATTTTTTTTACTATGTTACTAGGAATAATATACATATTTTTATGGTATTTTATTTATTAAATTCGTTTGAGCCGTTTCCACACCAGTACTGAATGATAAATTTTACATGGTAATATGCATGAATTCTGAATGTATAATACTCTTGTTTTTTGTGGTCGTGTAAAATAGGTGGAAAACAAATCTGTTTTAATATTAATAAAAAAATTAACACATAATATAATTTAAAAAAAAAAATATATATATATATATTTATATATATATATATATATATATATATATATATATATATATATATATATATATATATATATATATATATATAATACTTATAAAAGTATCAAAATTCTGGTGTTACATTTTTCATCTATTAATTTATATAAGTATCTTCTTTCCAAACTTATCTTAATGACATACACAAAAAACACCTAAATCCGGAATAAATTATCAATAATCACAGATTTCCTTCCATCGTAGTTATGAAATGGTGACAAAAATATGATTTAATATATTACCATTTTGATTATCTTTAGCTAACTTATTCAAAAGGGTTTTATTCTTTAAAACACAAAATCGTCAATGTAATAAAAGTATTTCGACAAGAGTAACAGATTCGACTTAGCTTTTTCGACATACATATATCAAAATGTAATATTCAAAAGTCTGTGGAATTTTCCAAAGGACTATGGAATTTTCAAAATTGTCCAAAGGACTATGGAATGTTATATACGTAGACAATTAATACACCGTTTATGGTTACTACTCAGGTTTAGGATGGCCGTAAAATTTTCATAGTTTTAGGTTTTAAGGCAGGTAAAGACCACTGCAGGTGAGGCTGGCAAAATGCAAATAGCTCCTAAACTTTTAAGTACCATACGGTGCTTACGGTGAGGTCAGATGGAGGATACAACCTTGCCGTGTACTGCCTAGGACAGAGTGAAGTTAGGACGGCTAAGAGTCAAAGTAACCGTAAGGTTAAGGACAAGATAATACTTGATAGTATTACGCTCACTTTAATTTATAATTTATATGTTGCGTAAAATATTATAATAATATAAAAATAAAACTATATTATATTTGCAGCATGAATATTTGAATATTATTGCTAAATTAATATAACTACACTTTACCTCTTCGGCTAAATAATGCTAGAATATATAACCTATTTTTCCTCTACTGGTCCTTAATAATATTAACAAGATATAATGACCAACAATTCTCGATATATTTTTTTTACATTTAGGATTTGATTTCAGACTATTTTTTATTCTCATACACAAGTTTAAGACAAAATACATTGACTTATTTTTGACTGGTATCCTTTGTAGCAAAGACCTGTAGCATAATCTATTGATAAACGAACTCAGTTTTTGGTCATTCCCTAAAATATTTTTCACATCAAACTCAGTAGCAACAAATCTCCACCAGATTTTTTGATGACAGCGTTGATTCAGTGACCCTAAATGGCTCTACTGAAAAGTAAAAGACTATTTGTCACATTTAACTAAAACAACCGTAATTTGTCTTCCTGACGTTACTTGACCCAAATTAGACCCTAGGGTCTAATATGCAATCAATCATTTTATTTCAATCGTGCATTTTATTTCAATTTCATGCAATCATTTTATTTCAAGATGTAATTTACAATTCAATATTTGAACTAACTATGAATGCGTACTTAACTCTGCACGAAATGACTTTTACATCATCCTGCACGCCGTCCACAAACGCAGCCTCTTCTGAAAACCGATTAGATTTTCTACTCAGATCGCTTAAATCAGAATTCTTACTCATGCGAGGGTCAGCTATCAGAAAAATTGAATTTATTTCAAATATGTTAAGCGACCGCGTGATGAGATCGTTAGGGCATAAAAATAACATTTCCGTGTAACACTTGCCGTGTTCAATAAATTTAGTCACTAATTTGAAACATTTGTGGTAAAAGTAAGTTAAGTAAGGTTAATTTAGTTACTTAATTTTTTTTAAATACATCATAAAGAATAACTCAGGGAGAAGGAGGTAATAACTACCGAAATTAAGGTAATAACATTAAAAATGTAATTGACCACTTCTGTAAGGATTTTAATTTATAGCAAAATATCATAAAATATAGATTAATTAAAAACTATTAGAGAAAAAAATATATAATATTATTAAAAGATATGCGAGTTATGAACTGTTAAATTTAATGGAAGGCAAAGAGTGGGGAAATCCGCCTGTTCCCTTTACATTCTTAGACACGTTTAGCATTACTGAAAATAACGTTATAAAAGTCCTATTAGGATTGTCAATGAAAATGTTGTTATGAAAGTCGGTAATTAAAAGCTTTTTTGGGGATTTAATTGAAAAATTCCGATATTAGAAATAAAGTCCGGATGTTTTTAAAATTATATTTAATCAATATGTTCCTTAACAAAACAGATAACCTGACACGTTGTTCCTGACAAACAATTTATTAGTATTGCTTAATGCGTACAAACAAGTAAAGGAAAAACTACACATATAAACTTTAAAGAAAAAGAAGTTTACCATTTTAAAATACCAACAGACGTCTGATACTTTCAAATATTAAGTATGGATCAAAGGTGATATCTGAAATCAGTTTCTTAACCAGTAAACGTTATTGAAAAAGAAAAGTATTATTTTGTCAGTGATTCAATTTAAAGAAAACTACCAATAATTACGCTTAATGTTTTAAAAGTGAATCATATTTGCAACTTTTGTTATAATAATTAATTAGTTTTGAAGCTGACAATGTCAAATGATGCTTACACATGAGCTCAATGTTCATCAATGGTGGTTTTCAGTAGACCATGTCGAAGTATTTATAATTACTCAGGCGTTTAGAAATTATTAAGAGGTATTGAAAACAGATAATTTGTTTTTGCATTTCTATTTAATACTAGAACAATGACAGTAAGGAATAGATCTGCCATATTATTACTATTATTATTAAAGTATTTTGCCAATTTATATATGAGGTCATATATTGTCTTATTGGCCAGATTTGAATTCACAATATCGCATGATTCGAAAAGAGAGAAATGGTATTTTAACTCTAGAAAAACATTTTTAATAATAAAACAATTATATATATATATATATATATTTATATATATATATATATATATACATATATATATATATATATATATATATTTATATATATATATATATATATATATATATATTATTATAACGTAAATAGTTATTATTTAAACATGCATGTATAATTAAATTAATTTAAAAATCATTATATAAGAGAGTAAATCCTAATAAGAAGATTATTAATTGCCAAAAAATTTGATTGCAACATCAGACATTGTCCTAATTATTTTCATGAAAACCATATGGTTAGACCATACATATTGTAGTAATTACTGTCAAAATGGTTAGACCATACATATTGTATTAATTACTTTTGCGTTGTTTTATTAAATTACAACTTTTGGAATAAAATTGCAAATTAAAAATAAAATATCAAGGAACACGAGCCCGATGTTCCCTGACATTTCATTTTATAATGCAGTCATTTTTTACGAATAAAATTTACTAATCATAAAATGTCATCTTTTATCTATCGGCCATAGACCACATCTATATATAAAATAAAGAGTTTTATATTATTTCGATTTAGTACTTTTCTTTAAAAATATTCAAATATTGTAAAAAAAAACGATTTTTTTTCACAATTTACACACAGAATTTCTAAGTTAAAAAGCATGCTCAGTAAATGGTCCATAATCAAGCTATGGAAAGAAAACCGCCTGTTTCTAAAATTTGTATCTATCCGTCTGATTTATGAGGCTGGGTGGACATTTATGGATTTATTAAAGCGGCCGTTGTAGAACGCGGCGCTCTTCCCGAGAATTTATTCAATCCATCGCCACTTTGTCCACCTGACCTGGATGGCTCATCTCATTTTAAAGCTTTTTGTTTAATCATCTGTGCCTAGAAAGTGCAAAGAACTTCTCTCGAATACCGGTCGATGAAGACTTTTGCTGATCCACAAATAAAAATATATTTGAACTAAAAGAAAATTAATGCGTATTAAAATAAAGTGAAAAATTTATTTAAATAGAGTTTTGTTTATCTGTAATATGGCTTTATAGTATTTATTATAAATATCCATAAGATTTTTTTCTTGGAATATCTATCATTATTACATTTAGGTTATTTGTAATTAACACCATGAATATATGTTTAAAATTAAATCAAATTTGCACATTGAAATAGTCGTGTAAAATTTAAGCAAGCGAAAATGTTTACTAGATATCTGCAATTATTTCTCTTATGTTATTTATCATTCGTACTGTAGTTGAGATATTTATCTGCAATAATCTAGATGGATAAACGTAGATAAGAAATTATCAAAATGTATCACCGTTTGCTCGAGAGATGAAATAAATATTCCAACCCTTTCAGCGTAATTTCTTGTCATTTAATCTAGGTCGGCGACGAGATTCAAATTATTTATGTGTTGAAATTTGTTTACTAATGAACCCTGGTTATATCCTTTACTACCCTTCTTTCCTTGTCTCGGCCGAACCTTTTTCCTTTTCAACACTGCATTAGCCGGTGAAACGATTTTAAATTTATTTCCCGAAAGTTTTCTGCTCGCTTATCCGATCGTCTTCAAGATTAAATGTATTAGGTATTTAAATGTATACGGTATTCTAGAGGAAATTTATATATTGTAATTAAGGTCAGTATATCTTAAAATTACAGTATCTAATGCTAAAATATATTTCAATTTTAAGTCATGCAAATAAAGAGCCGTCAACGTAAATTATTTTCTAATGATACGTTAAACATTTTATTGAGGAATAAGTAAATTATGTTATGAGAAGAGAGTTCGTTCCCAAAACAGTGGAAAATTTGTTGCAGCACTTTGACAGTATGCTCATTATATAAAATTACCTTTTGTATGAACATTTTTAATATGATTATTCTTACATACAGCAACTACAGAATTAATTTAGTCCTAAGATATTTTTCTTTACATAAGTTCAACTTATTGTTGCAAAATTGACACCAAATCTATAGAAACAATGAAAGTCATTATTATTAATGTATCGATATGTCATACAGCCCGACGTACCCATTGCTCCGCAATTCAACGAGTTTATAATCAAGTAAGCTGTTGAATTACCGTAAAGTAGGCTGTGGTATTGTCACATACTAATCTACGATGTACGATACTCAGATCTTACTGGTCTGCTCACGAGCATGTGCTACGCTCCGAAAATCGGCTCACTCTCACTCACTTATTCTAAACATAAAAGCAGCTTTTGTGAAAAGTCCTTCTCTGTCTGATATGTAAAATATTTGAATTAACTGAACCCTACACCAGAAACTTAGTCATTGTATTTTTTTCAAACGCCTGCAGGAGAGAAATTCCTTCGTCACATAATGCTTTCTACCTTTCTTTAATGCCACATTGCGCCCGTTTCTGCAACGGTGTCGTCAAAATATGTAATTAATTTTCTTTTTAAAAATAAAAATAAATAAAAACCAAAATTTAATTTAAAATTAGTGATTTTGTTTTTTACTTATTTTTTCTCACATAGGGTTTTTTTATTATTATGTAAAGAGTATACGTTTTAAAATCTAAATTTCTTAATGGACTAGAATTATATATATATTGTTTTCGAATTCCATATTACCAAATATTTATTTTTAACTGATGCGATTGTCTGAAAGTTATCGTTTAAGAAGAAATAAGTACATAATATATACAAATAATTTTATATGTACATTAAAATTTGTAATGAATAAATGAACATAAATTAGATATCAAACAGTAACTACAAAAAATTTCGAGAAAATTAATTGCCTTGAACTTTCATGAACGAACATGTTTAGAATCATAGAATTAATTTTTTTTATAGCTGGTTTGATTATTAGGAAATAGAAATAAAGTCAAGAAATCAAGCCGACCAAATATAAAAAAATACATAAAAGGTAGTAAAAACATAATATACATTATACTTTTTAAGACAAGAATTTATTACCGGCGCTCGTTGTATTTCACGAAGTGCAATATCGACGATAAACAATGCACAAACCAATAAAAATCATGAAAATATAATTAATATCATAACTTTAATATAAATAATAAAACGTAAACCACCGGTGGGTTTTATTATAAAACAATTTTAACTGGAGAATAGCTATCTCAACTTAGCTTTAAGCGTTTACTGGGATCTAAATAGATAATCTACAAAATCTGTTGATTTAAGAGTTCCGAATTTTTATTCGGAATTATAAAAATGTTCTGTTAAGAAAAAAAACTGTCTAAAGTTTGTTTAAAAAAACGGTTGAAGATTTTTTATATAACTTAGTCACAAATAAAAAATATATTTTTGTTACTTGAAATTATATGTATAAAATATTGATATAAAATTTATATTAATAATTAATATTATAAAAAAAATCCGTCTTTTTGATACACCACTTTCGACAAGCGACTTTACAAACGTCTTTTTGGCTACTTTTGGTGTTAATTTATCTCATTATTTTGTTCATTGGTTAGTTTCCGGGTAACCGACCATGTTTTATTAAGCCGCATACCTAGTTGAAAGAATTCTCAAAACATCGAATATCATGTTATAGTCAGTTAATTTTAGAAGTTTCCAAGTACAACACACTCTTCCTATTTAATCTGTTTTATTTAAAAATTTTATTTTAAAATCTAAATTAAAACCAAATCTCGCATTAGAGTAGTATTTGCTCTTACTTTTAGGATACATCCATGCAAATTAGACGCCATCTTGGATGTATTACTTCAGGTTTTGGTTCTAGGCCAATTGTTCAAGAAATAAAAATAAACTATATTTCATTTAATGATATGAATACACAATACAAAAACAATATTAACACTAACACGTACACAAATAAATAAAAATACGCGTATTCACATGTCCACAGTAATATACGAACTATGGACACAATGTAATCTATATAGTGAAAAAAAGTTAGAATTTGACTTCCGAAAAATTAGTGATAGCAGTAACTTTTAACTGCAAACTCCTGAGGTTAGAAATAATATATAAAAAGTTACCAAACATAGAGTGGATTAGTGCTGGATTATTTATTTAACACAAAATAACATTTTTGATAGAATATTTCATAATTTTCTTTTCAACTAATTGCGCCTTTTGAGAGAATGGATAATTTAACAATTAAAATGTATATTACTTTTTACGTAAAATAAAAACTGATTTGTAGAAATTTTTTTCTAACGCTCAAAAATGCAAAGAGGCAGCATTCAAGTTCAGCGCAAGGGAATCGCGCCCTCCGATAATTATTTTATAACCTTAAGAGAAATTTAAGAGCTGTCATGTTTTTAAAGACAAAAATTTATGTATAAAAACAGTATATATATATATATATATATATATATATATATATATATATATATATATATATATATATGAAGTTGCGTTATATTTCACAAAATCGATGAAAGCTATTGCATTTTTTAATTTCTAAAATAACTGAAAATTTCACAGTTTACTTTTAAAATGATATTTAAAAATATTGATGAAATTATGACATAAAAATGGATGAATGGCTTAAAATTTCGAAAAATTTTAGAAATGATATATTTTAATTTTTATCATGTTTCAATGACCAACAATTTCAATTTAAAATATGACAACAAAACTTTGCAGGTACATTTTTGAAGCTTGAAACCCGTACTTTACAATCCTGAGGACTTCGTTTAATAAATTGAATTAGTGGTACAATTTTACAAAAAAGCCTTTCATTCGCTTCGAAATCCATGAAATTTCTTGTCAAATAAGCTTTAATGACTTATATAATTTTTTTTTCATCTACAAAATCAATACATACTTTACTTAAACAAAGCATAAGCAAGGTAAAATATGTTTTTTCATTTGTCAATATAAATGTAAACATAAAATAAATAAAAAATAAGGTTATCCGGTAAATCTACGCAATATCTCTGTTTACATGTGTATTATACTACTTAAAATACTTGCTTAAAATATGAATAGAAGTTTTTCTAGTGATTTAGTTTAGCCATGATTCAATAACATATTTGAAGGTCAGAGAGAAATAGAATAGCAGAGAGCCCCTACCCCGTCGGCAGGGTGCTCACGCGGTTTGACTAATAGAACCGTATTCAACAAGCTGGAGCTGACCCGGTAGGCAGGGTCTTCTACTACATGCTCCATATTTATATGTATAATACAGGAACGTACGACTACTTTTAAAATACTTCCTGTATTTTAAAAGTAGTCGTTTCCTTTTGACAGTAAATTTGTGAACCCAAGCACAACCACACGTGTCTTATTGCTATTCCCATTTGCTATTTAAAAAAATCCTTCTGTTACAGTTAGAGTAATAATTATTATTTGAATAGAGTAATAATTATCATTTGAATAGAGTAATAATAATTACTAGAATAGAGTAATAATTATTATTTGATAAGGAAGTATGAGCACAATTCCCTTTGCGTTTTGGTCATCGTAAAAAAACGTTTTATTTTTCAATAAATGTCTATTTCAAATATTTCCTCCTTGATTTGAGGTTACAATAACGACAAAAGGATATGTTTTTATATTTTGTTACTAAATTATATTAGTAATATTCAAAAAATGTTATCTTTATTTTTTTATTTGTGAAGTTAAGTTATGCTATACACTAGTATTAATAAATCAATTATGAGTAATGCAATTAATATTTTGCAAATATCTTTGCAATATTCTGTTTCCTAAAAATCGGGGTTTTATTCATCGGAGATTAATTCTTAACAAGTCGACCCTATTGGATTAGCCATTGTGAATTTTTATTTTTCTATATCATATTCTTCTTCAGGGACCTCAAAAACACCTGTTACATCAATTTCAGTGAAATTTATTGTTTTCCAAATTATTTAGCAATATTCTATTTTCTAAAAATCGGTCATATTGGATAGGCAATTTTGTTAATTAATTTTTTATTACTTAATTATTTTTCAAATCACTGCTTTAAAATATTAACATGAATCAAATCTTCAAAATAAACAAAAAAATTAACCAAAAAGTCGGCCATATTTTTTAAGACATTTTGAATTTTTATTATTGTTTAGCAACCTCGAAAACTCCTAAAAGAGCAAGTTTCAGTAAACTTGTTTTGAGATTTATTGAGTTTTTCAAATCTGCCTTAAAAATTATTTTTATTATTTAAATAAAAAATAAACAATTAGCGTACAATTTTAAGTTTATAAATTTTCTCTACAAGCTCTTTCAAGTTTACATCAAAAGGGTTTTAAGGAAATATGCGCCATCCTTAATTATTTCGGTATAATGCATACTTCTGTGCTATATTTATTCCACTAATATTAATATTCATCATCTTCCTTGTTATGGATAAGAAATGTTTTACTCGCTCGCCAAGCCAACTGCATGGTGAATATCAAGAAATTTGCAAAAAATAGTACATCAAATATCCTCTTGGTCGCTCCGTAATCACTTCTAATATGGTTTTCTTTACAAGTAAAGGTCGCATTAAAGAAAAGATTTTCTTATTCCATTCCAAGAAAGTTGCCCCTTGTTAATAGCTGGCTACCCTAGTGTATAATAAAGTGATATGAATTTTGTTCAATCTAGATTACGTAGTACATTTAAAATTATACTTTTACAACAATGTAGGAAATATTCAACACTTTACGACAATGATAACACAACGGAATATTTTACTGTCTAAAACGTATATATTTTATTTAGAATTAATTAAATTAACGTCCTCTGAATATATTTACGTTTCATATTTCTATACTACCTCACAACAAGAAATTCAGCTAGCATTACCATTACCCGATAATCTCTCAGTTTTCATCAAAATCATCATACCTATTCACAAGTTTTGAGAATCTATGAATTAAACTGCTTTATGCTCCATCCACCTTTAACAATCAGAAGAGAGAGAGAGAGAGAGACAGAGAGAGACGCCGCTGTAAGAAAAACCGATAATGACAAACTAAGCTACATGTCTGCTTTATTTTCTCACATAGAAGCGTCCCTTTCCGCGGGTCGTACAAGATGGATGGTGTATTATGCGCTTAAAACACGGGAGAGTCAAAGATGGTAAATAAGAAGGTTTTTATTGCAAAAATGTTTTTTCCTTATCATGCGTCATCTAACTCAGTATAGGTAACGTTATAAATTCCATTTTAACCTTAAATGTCCGTTGTAATAGTTTTATTTTGTGAAAAAAATGAGCGTTAAAAGATTGATGACGACAGGTATGAAATGAAACTGACAAGCAAAAAAATGAGTAAAAGAATATTTGTTTAAAGTACTTAGCCTTCGTTACACGTGTGCTTTTGTATAAAATTTTCATAGCTAGCAGTCTGTTGGAAACCTTCATTATATCTTATTTTATTTCAGGGAAATCCTTCCTCAAATATTCCGTCACAATTAGTTAATTAAATAAAACGATTAAATAACTTCGAAAATAATTGAATATTGAAAGAATTATTAAACAAGAACTGCACTACATTTTTCCTTTCAATATATTCTGATAAAGATCATAAGCAATAAATACAGAGGAAATGCTCAAATAAAATAATGCAAAGATATAATCGATACCTCCGCTGAAAGTCATATTTGTCAATTAAGGCTTCTGCCATTTTACCACTGAAGTTCAAATGAAAAAACTTATTATTTTTGCTTGCAATTAAAGGTAACTGATTTTATGGTAACTCGTATAAGTCTGACTAGAATAGATAAAAGTTAACCCGGACTTCTGTATTGTATTTATTTAAATAAATGAAATCGGCTAACTTTTGTATTATGTTTAGCCCTTACCATTGACTTTAAAAATAAATAAGACCCATTTTAAAAGTACTTCATATTTTGATTTTAAAAGTACTTTCATGACAGGAAGAACCGATTTTTATAAAATGCATGCTATGTATAACTGAACGAATTTATGAAATTATAACCAAAAATAAAAGATTATAATAACACTGAAAAAAGAATCAAATCTTCTTAAAAATGAATTTAAAATAATTCCCACGTGGAATTCTCCTCCTCCACATATTGTTGAAATGATGTAACGAAATATCAGGAAAAATCAGAACTAGTAAAATGTGACTGGAATATTATGAGAACACTATAGCAATTAACACATATCTAATTTTTTTTTAAATATACACAAAATGTTTATGCTTAAGAAAAATGTTATTACTACGTTCCATTCAATGTTTATAAATGATTAAATGTATATGTAAGTTTTTAGCCTTAGCCAAGAGTTCCATCCAGACTTTTTTATATGCTTTTATTTATATTGCAATTTCTTTTTCAGTTTATCAAACAACCATGCAAACACCAAAAAATTAGCAAAGGTCTTTGCTAATAGCCTACCTAAAGATGTTGTAATACAACAAAACCTAGGTCGTGGTAAAAAAATTAAAGAAAGTAGAAATAATACTACATCATCATCGTAGTTTCATTTAATTGTGAATTATTATATCTGTGATTAGTAAAAACCGAATTCTCCAAAATACTTCCTTTAACTGGTTTTAAAATGTATAAAATTACCATTCATCAGTAAGTGGGAGAATTATAATTATATACAATTTTATCAATTTTATTTGTAAAAATTTATATTCACTGGATATGACTAATATTGATTGAGCGAACCATTTGTGTGTCCTGTAGTCTTTTTGTGCAGGTACAAATTTCTGCTTAATATATTGCAGAAGTGCTAGTCCCAAAATATCTTTAAACACCGATCAAATACAAGAATGAGCACTTATTAGAATCTTTGAAATAAACATTCGGATATTTAAGAAAAAAAAGTGCAATTTTTTAAAATAACTTGGCACATTATTTTAAATAGGAACTATTTTTATAAACAACCTATACGTTTTTTACCGATATGATTTTATTTCACGTAATTCTATAGGCTATATAAGTTTTGAAAAAACTTTTCCGAAAATGATTTAATATTTAAACAATGCAACAATTTTTTAAATAATTAATATTTCCCAAAACTAATACTTTCCTATACATAACATTCATACCGGTAATGATATGTTAACATTTTGATGTCTAACCATTTTGTTGAGTAATTCGTAAAATTGTTTCTATTGGTACAATCGATAAATAATCTTAGTAAGTAATTATATTTCATACTATACAATATTTAAAAACATTATTTTCACTGAACTATTTGTTTTAAATTATAAAATCATTCGATCTGGCAAAGGAAAATTTATAGCACCAATAGGTTTCATCAGAGAAAGTCAACATTTATACGAATATACTACGTTCTTTACACAAGTTTAACCTGATTTATTTCTTTTATTCCGACGTACACTTTCTCACAGGCTTACTCTTTTTCACAGGAAATACTATTGTCTACCCAACCCAATAAACTTTGTTTGCACTAAGAAAAAGTCCTAAATCATTTCGAACAATCGAGGGTAAAGTTGACGGTAGTAACGCTAAACTAAAAGATCCTCGCTATACGAGTATAATAGACAGCTTATACACAGTTAATTAAATTACCAAAGATGTCGTTAGTTAAGCTTAAGTACCTACGGTCAAACGATTGGAAAATTCGACTAGGTTTCGGGAAATATTTTCTGTTTCCGTTGTGAAAAAGTTTACCTCATGTAAAATAATAAATTTTGTTCCTTCTGTCTGCCTGGCATACTAGAACCATTTGGTGAATTACAAAAGTTTACCTTTAGTGTCTCCTTTAGTATTAACAAAGATTTAATGGTCTCACCAAATTTTATTTGCCAAATTTGTTTAGAATATCCATTGCCAAATTTGTTTATATATATAATACTTGAATATTTGCCTAATACAATAATGTAACAAAAAAAAACGAAAAGTGAATTTTAAGAGCGTTGCATAGAAAAGCAAAATGATATCGTTAATGATTGCTCCATTTTCTTCAGATGTTCTGAGAATTAAAGATTAACAACTGAAGAGGTTCATTATCAAACAGGTTAATTATTAAGTAGTACATAAACTTACAATATAAATACTAACAATAAATTGAAATATATGTGGATGCGAAGAAAAAGTTTAGTCGTTAGAAGATGTAACATTTTTTGACTTAGTTGTAAAACATATTCTCGTTAAATGGGTTTTAATGTCTGAATCCCATCGATTCTAAAATTTTGCAACTTATATTATGAACAACCTTTCGAAAGTAGCTACTGCCTTATTTGAAAATACGTAAACTAAGTAAATTTTTGTAGAATAACTCGGAGCTATGAGAGAAAAATTTTATTAGCTAATTAATATAGTTAATACTTTAAACTAGGAAATGACAATTGATAAGTTCCAATTATAACTTTAACAAGTGGGTATAATACCAGTTCACGAGTGTCTGATTCTTAATACATTAATATTAGTGGCACCAGTATCTTGTTGCCTTTTTTATATCACGGTTCTTGTTAAAACTAATATCTGGAATAGCGTGTGTGATTTTATATTTCATGAAAACTTATTTTATATTTGGTAAGTGTTAAAAGATTTTTTTTAAATTAACCCAATTAAATAATTTTTTCAATTCATAGCCGATTTCACACGTAAAAATTCAGTTTTTAAATGTTTTAAATGGAGTTAAAACCAAAATGTACTTATTTCTCAATTAGTTTTAAGTAAAAACATTAATTTTTATTCTTTTTAAACTGCTTAGATAACATCAGCTTTTCGGACAAAAATGTTTGGTCTTATTTTATTCGAAAAAAACAATTGTTTTGAGATTCAAACCCAGTATATCCGTAAGTTCGGATTGCGGTAGATTACCGCTGCGCTACCGGCTCATTTTGAGAAACTGCTAATTGCAGATATACTCACTATGTATTTTCTCACTCACTATGCATTAGTGATCTCTTTGTGATTATTAGGTAAAATTATAACTAAGTAACTCAACTATCAGTGCCCATAGAAAGTTTTTTTATTATGACACAAAGGATGTTTAATATCTAAAAGTCAATAAAACGTCTCCATATTTACCGTCATTAATTTCGAGCAGTAAAATTATTTATTTAATATTTTATATTGGTTCCTACTCAGTTATTTACCGAGCCCTCAGAGTAAATGTCGAAAAATTAGTCAGGCAAGAGAGTGGAGTCACGCGACTTCTTCGTATGCGAAAATGCGGTCAGAGCTTTGAAGATTGCCACAACAATAACATAATCCATTTCACTTTTTAATACTTTAATAGTGGAATGAAATAGTTAAGCCTGAGCTTTTATTACCCAAGAATTTTTATTATTTTTGTAATCTTTTGATTTATCGCTTTGAAAACAAGTAGATAAGAAAAATACATTCACTTTATAAAAATGTATATAAGCTAGACGAGGTACCCAGAAAAAGGAAAAATTCTCACTGCGGAAGACTACAATTTAAGCAAACACATCAGAACAAAGTTTTTCTTCTTTAAGTGACACAGAGTATCCTAAACAAATATTAGCACTTGGCATGTGTTGAGTAAGTGGAACGTAAAAGTTTGACTATGTCCTGAGAGGAGAGTTTATCCTTAGTAACACTTCACTGAAAGAGTCTAAGGAAGCTAGCTTATTACGTGTAAAACTCTCTATTATTCAAGCCGAACGTCTTACCTAAGAAAAGCTTTTTATTTATTTTTTAAGAAAATGTATAAGAAAGCCGGAGATTTTGAATTCAGGTTACTATTTCACAGACATCACTAATATTTTAGTATATATATACTATATCCGCCCAAATACTATTGCGAAAATGATATAAAGATGCATCAGAACAACTAGTTTTGGGTCTTTTTCGGATTTTCGGTTTTTGGGAAAAGGGTAACTGAATGTGTAATGTATAAATATATATATATATATATAAATATATATATATATATATATATATATATATATATATATATTTATATAATATATATATATATATATATATATATATATATATATATATATATATATATATATATAATATATATTCCCAAAGGTAATAAATTTGTGATTTTAAATTTAATTGATATTGCACCTTTTAGCAAACCCAAAATAGAAATATCTCAAATCTAGTATTTACAAATTCGTTACAGACTAATCAAAGAATGTGGGTGGTATAATTTGAACTAATTACATCAATTTTATCAAATTTCAATAATAATTGTACTCGTATAACAACCAACTTAAATCGAAAAGTTTCTGTTTATAAATTTGGAACAATATAATATAGTGAATAAATCGGAGGATAAATATGTTTAACTAAATGAAATTTTGTTTCTAAAATTAGTAATTTCATTTATAACCTTTATGGAAAGCTACTGAATAAATCTGTCATTAATCAGTTAACATAAATTATATTTTAAAATGACAGAGATATCATCAACGAACAGAAACGCAGTGGGTTCTTTGCTCTTGTAAATTATTCCTGTATATGTAGTTACAATCAATATTACTTTCTGTATGAGCATCTTTAGGAATTAGCCCTTTTGGTGACAAAAACTTGTTTTCGATACGAATAAACTTTCATCTGATCTCTTTACATTCATACTCTGAAAATATTTCTGCGTATTAATGAAAGGCTAAACTGTAGACCTTATATAAGGTGCCCAACTCGATCTGATCTTTAATTCATCAACGATAATCTTATAACATTATGCACAACGAGATCTTAAGATTTATATGAGGGTCTTGCGTGTTGCTAATAATAATCGGAATATATAGTATGATACACGTGCTACGGAGTGGAGCCAGGCGACTGACTTTTTTGAACTCGAAAAATATTTGATGGTATGTTATACTTTTACTTGCCACTGTGCATTCCACAATTACTGTAGCCATATTCTCTTGTTACGTCAGATGGAACTGTTCACAAGCACATCGTTCATATAATATTTCAGTTACTGTTTCGTACTAGGTCAATTTGTTATATTAACACGCGTCCAAGTTTTAATGTCGTTTTTTATTGTTTGAGTAATTTGAAAGTTCGTCAACATTTTGTTTTATTGTGAATGGAGAAAAAATAATTTAAATTAAAAATAAATTAAAAATTGTATTTTCCAAAAAAAAAACATAATATATTAATATCTTTCTATATTCTTTTATTCTGTGTATAAGGTAATATTAATATATTAATATTATTATGAAAAACTAATGTATTTCAAATTAAAGTAAATTTGTTTTCCTTACAATTAACTTTGACTGTTTTTCTTATCACAAAACTAGAAAAATTAATTTGGATTTGCTTTCTCAAAAAAATTACCATGTGGTAATATTTTTTATCATCTTTTATTAACATATCCTATTTGGGCCGCGGTTATGTCCGCGTAGAATTATCACTTTGTACTTTACGCTCAGTGAATAGACGTTCTTTAAAGCTTCCTGTTATACTTAGGACATGTAATAAAATTTACTGTCAATCTGATGAAATTATAATTTTTTTCTACTTAATTGATAAATTTTTATATTAATTTAAGGATTTCTTGCAAAATTTAGACAAGAAAATTTCCGAGAACATATATAGAATATCTAACCTGTGAAAATTATTTTCAGTTTTCATATTTCTCTATCATTAAAAATAATGTATCCTTAACGTAACTCTTGCCATTACGACACTACTATTACATTGCAACTGAAGATGACGACGGAAACCCCTATCCAATAGTTCTCAAAAGCGACCTCTGTGTAAAATAATAAGTACCAAATTGCATTTTTATGTCCCATTGTAACTAACTTTCTCAACTAAGTGTATGAAATCACCATATGAAATGTCATAAATTAGAAGCGAAAAGTATTTAGTGATCGGAATGAAAATAATTACTTGATTTAAGCAAAAACGTACCATAATATAAGCTTAAATTTTTCTTAATGACAACACTGATATACCATATTTATCTGAAAATTTTATCAAACTATTAAATGCCAGTAGTTGGGTAAGTTGATAGTTGCAATGTTATTCGCATGGAGTAGTTCAGCAGACTAGATATTCAATTCGTTGGCCAAATTCGAAAAATATGTATAATATTTTTTGGGAAAATTGTCATTTCATAGGAAATTTGTTCACAAACTAAGGTGGGTAATAAAATTATTTCTTTATTAACCTTTCTGGGCCAATGAATTTTAATTTTTTATTTTAACCTCAAACAGTCATGTTAGGACACACTCTGTTTTTCATTAACCTAAGTAATTTTTTTTGTTATATTTTTTTCTATATTAAGTAGAAAAAATATAATAAATAAGTTAAATTTGAAAGGTGTTTCGCTCAATTTGTTATTAAGAAATAAATTCAGACGACTCTGATAAAAACAAGACCAAACGAAATGGACAATAAACTAAGAAAACAATAAACTGGTCTACGATATGAAACTACAGTCATCACAAGCTAAGTATCCGACAAGGTTATTACGGTTACATTACAGTTACTTGATTGATTCAAAAAACCTTCCTGAGCTCTTAATTAATTTAATCTTAAAAATAAATGATGAAATGTCAATTTTGAATTCAAATAAAAAAATTGTGTTATGGAATTTATTTTAGTTTTTCAGACAGTAGTACAGTAGTTTTTTTATATTATCAAAGCATCGTATTTTTTACATACATTGAAAATATAAAAGAATAAAAAGATCCAATATAATATTATTAAATAGCAATTATTTTCAAGTTATTTATTACAACCAATGTCAATACTTATTAGTAATAATAAATAAGTTTTTATTTTAATTTTATATTAAAAGAAGGTAAATAAAGAAAACCATAAATTGAACATTCAACTTTATTGTTTTAAACGTACTTTATTCATCAGAACAAAATTCGTTGATATTAGTCAATAACCTGATACTATAAAAAAACGAGGTTTTTGCGAAGAAAATACGAGGTTTTTGCGAAAATGGCACGGAATATACGATATGCTATATAAGCTATATTTATCATGTTAGATGATAAAAGATATACTAACGATAAAAAGTATCCATCGGTATATTTCATGTATGCTTTTATTAAATTATATTTGTTAAATATACAATTATTATTATTATTACTAACAATTTTCATTAATCATTTATTAATAAGCGATTAACGAAAACAATGGCTTTATATAGGGTCTCACTTACAATCTGGTGAATGGCGCAATAATTGAAATTTTAGTAAATATTGTGCAATTTGCAAGGATATGACGAAGCTTCAAAGAAATGTCTATAAAAATACCTGGATATAGCAATTTTTCAACAAACTTTTACTGAAGGACTTCAGAAGGATTTTAAGTGTTTATTATTTCACAAGTAAAATAAACAAAGGTGTGCAGATCTGTTATTTTATTAAATTGTTTAAAAGAAATTTAAGTAGATAACTCGATATTTTCATGTCAAAACAAAATCCATTGCTCATTTAATTACTCTAGGTGTTCGAAAATTCCTTCAAACTGTGTAATCATCACAATAGGATCACTATCTCATCACTGGGTTTTGAAACCAGAAAAACAGAGTAAATTAACAAAGTAGAGACAATTTATTAAAATGATATTTACCTCCTAACAATACTAAAACATTAATTATTTTTGGCTACATTGCGGTTTTCAATTTTTTTCCTATGCTATTGTACAGTATTTTTCAAAAGAGAACAACCTATGAAAAAAGTATCAAATTTATTCTGCGTAAGGAAATAAACAATTCTTCAATCAATGTTTAGGTATATCGTTCCAAATCATAGTAGAAGGATAAAAACTAAACGTTCGATTTCCGTTCTGGCATGTGAATATTCATGACACATAATGTGCACTTCAAGTTTATACTCTATGTCTACGTAGTAATTAATCGCAGTAGAGTATCAAGAATCAAGAAAAAAGACTGATCGTGTACTGACAAACATCCATAGTGCAAAAATAGATTAAATAATATAAATCCCATGATAGCAATTCAACTTCAAGTAAAAACTTTAAACAGTTATTTTCTTCTTCATATAACTATAATTTTGTAAATAATAATTTCCCATAAAGTTACCTCACCCAAATTTTCAATTTATTGTCACGCCCAGGTCTGTTTGGATAAACATGTTATGGATTTATAAAAAAATAACTTATTAATAGAAACTGGAAGCTTCTATAACATTTAGAAGCGTTATTCTGACCGCTGTCATAATACAATTAAGTCGGTATAAAATAACAAAATAAAAACGGCACAAAATAAAATGTTTTTAACATATAAAAATTAATATTAATATTTAAGTTTTACATATCTCGTATTTGTATTAAATTAATTTATTTTCATCTACCTCTTGAAATTGTAAAATGAATGCTTGAAATCATCAGAAAATGGAAAAAAAAACTATTCGATAACAGAAAAAGAGCATGGCAGCAGCGGTACTCTGGTATACGCGTAACGTAAACATACATGGTATGTTTACTGTTTGTGGGTATATCTCCATACCACGTTGGTTTTTTCGTTTTATGTACGTTATTCGAATAAAATATGTGGTCGCATGTATAATGTATTACGAATTATTTCGTAAAACGCCAGTTTTCTTTGTATTATTAAATACCAGCTTAAGGCCGCAAAATGTGAAGCGATTTTATACCTAAGGATCGTATTGGAAATATTTGTTCATGTGATAAAATTAGATGTAAAATTTGGTAAATTATGCAAATGTGCCGAGCTTGTTTTGTATTGAATTGTTTCACTAAATTATTTTGATAAAGAAACAACTAATAAAGTGATTATAATTATTTTTAAAACATTGTAGCAGATGTTTATGTATGAGTTGAAGTGATGTTTTAATCAAATTTATGTTTTCAAAAATAACGCACTTTTGGATATAAAATTATGATAATGTTTGTTAAATTGTTAAGTTAATCAAGTAAATGCTTTTATAGACCACAATTTTTTTATTACTTTGTTCCAGAGGAATTTCCAATACGCGATTTAATTATATTTATGTAATATTTTAGAGCGGAAACTTAAATATATTTAGAAAATCGTAAGGAGTAAGTTCAATACATTTACTAAGAAAATAAATAAAGCCTATTCTATCTATGCCAGAATACGCACAAACCAGGTATATGTCTACATGTCCTTAAACTGTCAATGCAAGTTATCAAAAATAATTTCTTTTCAAGGTTGTCATGAAATGCCAAGGAGCATCTATGATTTTCTGCATATTTTTCTAACCCACAATTAGAGCAAAAGACAAGGGAGTACACATCATGTGCCTTATGAAGCTTAGCAAAATATTTTGCAAATGGGGCTAAAATTAAAAAAGTGAAGAAAACCTCAATTGTTATTCTATATAGCAGTAAGACATGGACCAGAATATCTACGTACCATACTATTTACATTTTGCATCATGACCGGAATCTTTAGTTGTGTCTGTCAGACGTAACGTGACATTATGGACTATGAATGATTAAATATTTTAAATTCAATCTTTACCTATACCCGCAATATTTCAAGATGTAAGATGTCTAAATATAAATAAGCAAATGAATTATAAAGAGTATACTATGAATTACTATACAATAGCACACACACTAGAACACAATAGAACACATATATAATAGCAAATTCAAATTGACAATTTTTTTTTATGATTTGAAACAACGTAATATGGCGAATAGAGAAGAGCATAAATATTGATATAAATTTAATAACATTTTGTTACTAAATGTGTTATTAAAATTTATAATCTCCATGACAATTTATTGAATAAATTAAATATTTATTAATCAGTTATTGTAAATTGTGTGTTTTAACAACGTAGAAATTTTCAATATACAGAAGGGCAGTCGTTTTGTTGCTGTTGTTAATTTCTTGTGTGCATGTGGTTATAACCAAAATTATATTTGCGTCTGCAAGAAATTGCTAGTAAATAAGCAATTTCGGACGTAAAAATCTTATAATAAAAACTGATAATTTCTCTATATATCCATCAACTCAACTTAATTTTTAATTAATGATTGTTATTCTTGTAAACATCATTGTTACAAACGTGATCTTTATATAATAGTATCGCATGCGATTGATAACTTAAATTACAATAAATGTGATACAAAGTGGAATAAAATACTAGGTGTACTTTTATTTCATGGTCCATGTACTCGTATCATAATTATTGTAGCAAAATTGAAGACATAACGTCGCATGGAACTCTCCACAGCCAGGTCGTTAATAATGATGCGACCAATATACCTACGCCTACCAAAAAAGACCGCGTAAATGCGTAAAAATATAGGAAAAGGTAACATACTTAAACTGAAAGTTTCTTAGTGTTCGACACAATTAGCTTAGGATGTGTTCTTTGTTATAGAACAATGCATGATAATTTGAATATTTTTTTTTCAAAAAAAAGGAAAAAGGTAATATTTACCTGTTACTTTTTAATAATAAATTGTAGGAAATATTATTGGAAAATAATTAGAACTTGCCGGCTCTTTAAATTTCTCATTACCAAAGAAATTACTACGGGACAAATATTCACGCGATCCTGTAACAATGGTGATTACATACATTTTTCTGAAATCATAATTTATATTAAATTAGCATAAAATTGAAGGTATTAATGATTGCTTCTTTCCTTTTGGGGCATCTATCCTTTATAATTACTTTTGGGAAATCTGTAAACCTAGTTTTTACTGTTTCCTTTGATATTTTATATTTCACAATGCAATAACTATAGTGACTCATCAGCTTATCTGGTCTATTATATTCATATATAAATATGTTGTATTCAGAATTTAATTAAATTTTTAATTTGAGATGAAATGGCTAGATTCAAAGCTAAAAACTTATCTAATGTAAACTCTCACATACCACATTCGTCTGAAAATTTAATCAAAGTATTACCTTCGCGTGGCTGAGTAATTTGAAAGTTACAACATTATTCACCTAGGGCAGCTCTGCACTCGAGAGGAATTGCTAAATTAAATGGTAATGTTAAAATTTTAAGATAAAATTGAAGTTGTTTTTCAAATTTAATTGTGATTTAAAAATTATGTTGGAAAATCATAGAGTTCTGTTGGCAAACTAACATAAGTCCAGCACAAAAATAAAATTGTTTATTTATGACTTTATTACCGTGTTTGCACCAATTAAAGTTCACAATTTTTTTTGTTTACTAATCGTGAAGCAGACGTGTCAAAAGAAATCGTAAATTTCAACAAAATAATATATCGATATTTTTTCAGTATATTAATATATTGAAAAAATATTTTAATAAAAAATTAACTTCCTTCTAATTGTAATGAAGGAATGAATTTACTTGACTCTGATAACAGAAAGTAGAAGAAGACAAAAGAAAGTAAAATAAAAAAGAAAATTCAACGGTAATAAATATACCATTAAAATTTTATTGGAATTACTTAAAGTAGCTGCCTAAAAAGAATGACGTAATAAATTTTGGGTGACTGATTTATACATTTAGGGTTCCTTCCATCATAGTTAATTTCATCAGAAATCCTTGTAGGTAAAAACTTAATTTTGCAATATAATAGATCATAATAATCTGCATAATTTGCAGTAGTTCACGTTATGAAACACTGAAATAGTATTTTTATGTCTTGTGAGGAAATTACAAACTAGTCTGATATTGGAATTCTAAGTTTTATCTATAAAATTCAAAAAAACTATATCCAGCAAATATTTTATTAAATTACTACAAAATAAATCACAGTATTTTTTCCAAAGTTTGAAACAAAAATTTAAAGGATTTACATGAAAAACGACTCATACTCGTGGAAAGTTGCATTGTTTGCTTCCATGTATACCTGAATACATATATAAATATACATATATATAAATACATATATATAAATATATATGTAATCGCGCGCGCACGTGTGTGTGCTGTTAAAATTAGTTGGAAAAATGATACTGTTTTGAAAAATATTTTTCCGGGTCTCAAACACCTCCTAAAGCAAACGATCCTAAGGCAAACGTTCCAAAAATAACCTTAAAACAAATTAACCAATGTATCTAAGATGTAGTTATGTAATAAGGGTTTGCTTTTTATTTACATAATCATAAAATGAAATAAATTGTCAATATTCTCAATTCGAACCATTGTTACGTTTAGGAGGTAGTTATTTGAATTAAAATTATAATAATTCACTTAGAGGTAGATATAAAACAAGAATCAAAATAAAATTTTATGGAACGTGGATTCCGAACACTATCTGATTTTGAAGAGAGCCCAATTGGTTTATAAAATATAATACTATATTTTATTGAGATTGATACTTTATCAAAAAACGGATTCCACAGCAACTCATAAATCTGTCTACCCCCCACATTCGTCCACAAACTTCGCTAAATGACTTACTTTTGGTCGGTTGAGTAATTTGAAAGTCCGCCAATTATAAAAATTTATTACGATATCAAGCCAGTTTTTAAACCTTAATCTCGATATGGATTCAAATAAATTTTATAACTTTATTTTATAATTAGTAATTCAAAACTTTGAATTTACTGAAAGCATTTAAGGTGAACACTCCATGATTAAATCTATTGGTAATATTGAATATATTTGGCGTTAATTTTGTAGAAATTCATTATTCACAATTAAATGAAACTACGTGATGTAGTTTATTTTTACTTTTTTTATTTTCTTTACCACGACCTAGGTTTCGTTGTCTTAAACCATCTTCAGGTGGGATATTAGCAAAGATCTTTGCTAATATCCCACCTGAAGATGTTGCAATACAACGAAACCTAGGTCGTGGTAAAGAAATTAAAGATAGTAGAAATAATACTACATCACGTAGTTTCATTTAATTGTGTCTATTGGTAATGTCTTTGATTTTCTAAAATGAAAATACAACTGTAACGGGTTATAGTTCTTATCATACGTAATAAATATATAACGAAAGTAAATTGAATAAATATGATAACAGGGTCAAAATTATAAAATCTTGCCGTTGATAAATTCTTAACAGATGTTTTTATAGGTTTATTTTAATTATAAATAAAAGACATTTAGAAAAATATATACTTGAACTTGTAAGTGTATTATTGACATGGTATTATTGATATTAAATCTATCTAGCAAGGGTATTACTTATATTATATGTAGCTAGAAACGAAACCAAAACAAATAGTTTGAAAATTCCATCAATATTATGTCATTTAAGTTGATAGGTAATTTAAAAGTTAGATCAATATTCACATATGTGTAACTAAGGTGATGATGAGATTGTTGAATGAAATGATATTGGATGTGGATTGCAGATTATTTATTTATTTATTTATGTACTTTAATCTACCTAGTTGATACATAAAGCAAATTTATTGCCACGAGAGCAATTTCTTATAGCCAACTGAAATACCAGTCTAGCCCGCTCGACGGGTGGCTGGGAATCGAACCCAGGTTTCCGCGTATTTTGACTTAAAATATATAAAACCATCTTTGATCTAAGGTGAATGTATTGTTATATTCGCATAACTTTCATGTAAACAAATATTGTAAATAATGTTATAGACTGTTAATTTATGTACTTCTTAGATTACTTATTTATGTAATACGTGGAAAATTATTTCCCTTTTTTCTTGGATATCATGGATAATAATCAATATATTTTTGGGTGAAACATTAATTTAGTATCCAATTAAATGAACTTCACCCAAATTAAGTGTCAAACAATTTCCATATAAAAGACGTAAATACATTTTATTATTATGCCAAATTCCATGTTTTTACGCCAAAGTTTTCTAGAGAAAAATTTGTATGTAATTTTAATAATTATTTCTTGAACTATCTAATATATTTAGAAATATCTAATATATATAAAATTCTGAAATAAATAGTTTTGGAACGACACATGGATAAATTTTGCTCTTTTAATTGATCTTCAATATATTAGGAGAAATCAAAAATAAACTTGAGAGATATCAGTTCATTGCGAAATCTCCTTGAAAATATTTTTGAGAATTACTATTGAAATATATGTAGGTTGGTAGGCTTTACAATTTTTTCAAATTTGATGTTCTGGGGTCAAATAATTTTAGAAAAAAACGGTTATAATTGTAGGATGTAAATATGAATGATCTGTTAAGGGTTTTTTATGTAGGTATATTGAAATCGGTTCAGAACAATACACTTCAGACCAATATAAAATAATCTGAATTTAAAATTTGTTTACCTGCGTAGAATATTGTTGTTATGATATTAAAAAAATAAATGTATTGATATATCCACAACAAAACCCAAATGTTATATAAAAACAAAATCGAAAAATGTTTTTAAAATGTTAAACTATATTTCAATACATAATTGTATTGCATTTTAAAAAATAATTTTAGTCGGTTTGCTCAAAATGAATCAATTTCGTTACTATTTTTTAATAAATTCATACTTTATATTGAATATATTTGGCGTTAATTTTGTAGAAATTCATTATTCACAAGTAAATGCAACTTCGTGATGTAGTATTATTTCTACTTTCCGTATGTTCTTTATTAATTTACGCCAAATATATTCTATATTTGAAAATATTGATGATTTTGAAGAATAAATTGCAACGAAATCTAAGAAAAATTCAATGACCTGAAAAAATCCTGCCCATTCTATTGTATTTGTTGAAATATATTACCTAGAAGTACATACAAATTATTTCAACTTCAGGTCTTTAAATAGACGAAAGCAGATTCCTTGTTTAATGCTCAAAATTTGCACGAATAAAATGAAATCAAATTATTAAATTTGTTACAAAAAGTGTAGTAAGACATGTGGCAAAGACAAATTTATTTCTTGCGATAGTAATATAATAGCATGTAGACTACTGAAATTTACAAAAAAAATTCTGTAACTTAAAAGGTTGTGGAAATGGTTTGTCCTACAATTTAATAATTCGGAAAACAGAGCCTTACTTTCCGAACAAAACTAACAAAAGTGATCGACGTTTACGAAAAGTTTCTATTAAAGTTAAGTTGAATATTTCGTATAAAAATAATACTACTTTACTCAAATCACAGTCACAACAAATGAAAATAAAAATAGCTAGTAGATACGTTCTTCCTCTAAGGAATAACAAATATTTTTAAAAAATGTATAGATGCGAATATCTGATAAATCGTCTCAAATATTTTTTACAACTTTCTTCTGTCTGCTTTTTCATTCGCGTGGTTTATAACAGCTTAGGTGACAATCTAGTCTTTAATTTATCTCTGTCACATTTTTATCCAAAAAGCTCTCGCGTTCAATAGTAACATCGTAATCGAGTGATAAAATCGAAAAAAATATTTTTGCTTTATCACGGTAATCAAATTTCGATACACTCGAACTGCATACGTAACCAAGTAGGAGTCGAATGAACATCATAAAAGGTGTTTGTATCCCTCATGAACTACTTCAAATTTTAGCAGATTGCGGAGTTTCATTTTTAGAAATTGTTGAGTTATGCAGGAATAGACAACAATCTTCCCAAACTTTTGCTTTCATAATATTAGTTACTCAGATAAAATTTTAAATGAACTTAAAACCCCCTTGAGTTATGAACATTATCTTTTGATTCTGAATTATTGTGAATTTGAAAAATAAAAAAAGTATGCTCTGTAACAAAAAAAGAAATGAGACCATGGTATGGTGGTAGGTGACGTTGGGCCCGGTGAGATAAAACAATATTTACAAATTTTGAATAACACATAATTTATATACAAATAGACAAATACAAATATATTAATTACATTGTACACATGTATGTACATATATATCAAAAGGGACAAAACGAGATGGTACAATGACTTTGGAAAAAAGCAAACACCAAATGACCAATAAACTGAAAACTAAATTAAACACCATTTCGTATAATTAACAAAGTATAAGAACACTTTATAAGATCTACCATTAAAATTTATTGTATAAAGATGAATACTAGCACAAATACTGTGGAGACATGGCAGAAAGAGTTTGTTTTTTCAAGCAGCTGAATTCTAAGTTCAAATAATCCTAATGATTGCCAATATTATTTTCAGGAAAAGACTAGTTGCTTTTCCTAAAAATATAATTGGCAATCTCCAATTTTATTTTTAGGAAAAGCCTAGTGGCTTTTCAAAATAAATATACATTTATACTCTCGAAAAGGAGACTAAATGTATATTTATCAATATTAGTATATTGGATCAACGAACCTATTACATTTGATAAATAATGTGAAATAAAATTCATTGGTTTTCAGTTAAGTTTCAAAATCTTACTGGTCAATCTAAACCTGAATTAAAAGGCCGGCATAACTAAAATGACTGACTAATTTTTGTTGCTAACAAAAATTAGTCAACGCATTATTACCAGAAAAATTTTACGAAATAAAATGCGTCAACAATACATCATATCGATATTGATTTGTCAAAAAAATGTGATTTCTGAATAAATATTTTATTTCTTCATTGCAAAATGGTCTATTTGTTTTCCTGGGTTGATCGTGAAATTTATTTCACTTAAATGGCCAAAACTTCCCATTAGCTGTATGACCGCCTGATAGAATAATTTTTCCTTGGTCCAGTCTTGGTTATTTTAAATATTTTGTTTACTTGTTTCAAAAAATTAAAGTTTTACATTTTCTATTTTTCACCAGAAATATATATTGCGATTATTTTACATACCCATGAATATTGAAATATAGGGTTAACTAGGTCAACAACAAATTTAGTAATAATAATAAAAATATACAAAATGCAATAAAGCTTATATTAATAAAACATAAGACCATTTTTTAATTTGATAAAAGAGTTAATAAAAGAAAAAATTTTTTTTAGGTGTTCAGTACAAATTACAAAATATATTGTAAAAATAAATATTAAATCGGCAATTGAATATAATCGGAAGTTAGCTTGCAGTATTTATAACAATATAATTATTTATAACAATGTAATGAAATTAATTTTGTGCTCAATTTTTATAATTATGTTTATATTTTGTTCTCACGTATCGCAATTATCTCATAAATCGCATTTAAGAAAATGCGCGAAATTTTCAAATTTCAACTCGACGTTTTTAAGTTTTTGAGACATAGATTTGAACTTATGTGCATCTGAAACTCGAGTTACGTTGTAATACATATACTCCTCTGTAAAACGTCATTAGGTTTACTCGCATCGAATGTTATTCTCTAAGAGAGTATTTCGTTTAAGGAGACGCGTCGAATCCGTAAAGTCGAAGGCTCACTTTACGTCTGTGCAGTGTGACTTTGCAAGTATAGATACTATATAAGTTTATTTGCGTGGTATATTTATTTTTAGTCGAGCTATTAAAGTTTAAATTACTTCCACAGAAACTTTGTTTATATGGGTATGACTTTTAGACGTAATTATCTCTGAAATGTATCCACATCACAAAGCACCAGTAGAATTTTATACTCTCAATGTATATTAAGAGTTCACAATTTTTCACAAATTTCGTTTTTATTTTACAAATAATGTTTTTTTCTATAGGAATTAAGGAGTTTACTTCTTAAGTACATAAAAATATCGTACGTCAAAAAAGTGGTGAGAATTGTTGCAGCGACTTATCTTAATGAATAAACACAGCAGATTTAACTAAATCCAGTACTTAAAGTCTAGTGCTCGGTACTGGTGAACTATAAAAAGTAGGAAGCTAAATGGAGGGAGTAAAAACCCAGCCATACTGGCTACAGTTGATTCGATCTAAGTGATGTTGATTCAAGCCTGTTAACTGTGAGGGTTTGCCACACCCAGAGCTTCCTAATCTAATTACTTTTATCAGTGCTCTAAAAAATATCTGAAAGAAATCATATTTCATGTAATTATAATTAATTACATTCATTGTGTCCACATATGAGGATAAAACTCCACCTTGTGATATTTTAGTGTCACCAAATACAATATTGTTTGAAATAAACTTGTTTCCACCACACTCATAAATATATTCCTCGTCAAATTAATATGATTTTAAAAAGGCAGCCAAATATCCACCTTTTTTTAAGAGATGTGTTTTTAAAAATCCAATGTGACCAAAATTTTAATCTTCATTTTAAGCAAAACATTGAATATATCAGGAGGAAATTTTTTTATTGTTCTTAAAAAAATTTAAGAATCCTTCCAATATTTTGAATATTTAAAATTATTCCGTTAATTTACCAGTATATGGACAATGTGTGGATGTGTTAAAATTATGACGTCCAAAGATTTATGCTATTAAAGGGTAAAAGATACACACTCATGTGGTTCTCGATCGGGAGATTTGATACACATCCATATGGTTCTCGATCGGGAGATTTTAATGGATTTTTCTTGTCACATCAGGAGAGACTGTTAATTGCCTATACTTACATTAAGCGCTAACCATTTACAGAGCTATTAAGTCTGAGAATGTACCCAATCCAAAAGGTGCTCCTTTATGATTTCCTTTGTTATACTTGGATTGAATTAATTTTAAGTTTAAACTTACGACGTGTAAGGTTAGACAATGCTACCTCTCTTTGAATCTAAATAATGTCTTCCATTGTTTAATATTTATTACATTTATCTGGCGCTTAATATAATTGTGTAAAAATTCGTCTTATAAATTGTACGTAACAAAGTTTGAAGGTTAGAGTAGAATATATTATTATAATTCTCCTTTTTTTGTTTCATAATATTTATGCTGTTGTTTGATTAGTTAAATAGTAAAATAGGACATAGCATTAATTTTGTCAATACCAGGTAACAATATCTCTTTCCAATAAATTCAACAATAAATAGAAAGGTATAAAAAATTTCCTTAAAGTCCTTACACAAACCAATTTTCTACCTCGGTTTAAAAATATATCTTGTTTTTGTTTTAAATTAGGGAAAAAGCATTCTTTAGTGGGCACTAAATTTAGAAAGAATTTACTTTCTCCAATTATTTCCTTACAATACACAAATATTATATTACGCCGTAATCACATGTCTTATTTCTGCTATCTTAAGCATATTAAGATGAATTCCTAAAATTAAGATGACTTATTTTAAAATTAATGGAACGACGGAAATCGTTAGCGAGATGAAATTCAATTTATAGAAGGGTATATCCTAATATCCAATTATTCTGTTGAGGATCTGAAAAATAATGAGAGTAACAGGAGTGGGGAAGCCTGCAATTATAGTGATGCATGTCCTCATAGACTGGAATTGAGGAACGCCTCGGGAGCGAGTGCTAATCAATATATTCTCCTATATTCTATACACTCCTACGTTTTTGAACGTACGAAGGAGATTGAGGAGACGACGTTTGCTTAAGAAAGAGGTGATCGTGTTTTGTAGCTTCAAGTTAAGAATCACAGCGATGTGAATAGGAAGTCGTAACCTGGAAAAAAATTTAAAGTTGATCTATTTATATCGTATTCATTTAATACATTTTTATTTTCATGAAATGAATGTTTTTATAAATGAGTTGAACTACTCATTAGTTCAACTCATTTATAAAAACATTTAAAGATGTTTCTTATCTTTATTCTGTACTAGAATTTCTTTATTATTAAATTTATCCTTTATATATAAATAATATGGTATTAAATAAATTCATGGAGACTTAAAATTTACATATTTATCGAAATGAGTTAAAGATTGTTTTTGAAAAATGATATCGAAAAATTAAAATTGATATGTTTTTAATTTTAATAAAATTGATATTTGAATAAGATATATTTCCTAGATATATTAATCAACTTACACTAACATTTAATATTATTATTAAATAATATCCTAAACTTCATCTATACGTCGAGAATTATGAATACAAACTAAAACACTTTTTAGACATTTTTAAACAAATAAATTATATAGACATGTGAATTTTGTAAATTTTTTACATCCCTTTTTACCATCAGAACCACAAAATGATGCGACTCGCGCGCCTTAACAAAGTTTACGCTACTGCGTGACAAAATGCCTTACTATAATCATTCAAATAAACAAATACGATGAAAATAACCAAGGAAGGTAAGTACATTTTCCTTTTCAATCTTTCTATTTCTTCTTCATGAGTTTAACGTAATTAGGTATGTCTGCAATTTGCAAACACTGAAGCCGAATAATTCCGACTCGAATGCGGAAATGTTATTACGGAAGTCATTATATTACATAGAGAAGGTGAAAAATGTATTTCTTAAAGATACTCTCATGATATAAAAATGTACGCAATTAAATATTTGTTATTCAGCATTTATTATGGTGAGTAAACAATATCACACATATGGCAATTAAGAAAAAAGAAATCAGCAGTTTTGGGACGAGCTTTAGCTTGTATTTTAATGGGATATGAACCATTCTTATAAGTGATCAATAGTTAAAAACACAATGAATAACATAAACCAACTTATTTAGTTAAATATTAAAACAAAATGAAACAAGTTTAAATGAGGAAACTTTATCAATGCAAAAATAATTAAGTATCTTAACTATTGTTAAATAGACTAACGTCCTCGAAAGTTATAGATACTGTTGTGTGATATTTATTATATAAATAAGTTCGAAACATATATAATAAATTTCGAATAAATATAACTAATAAATAATAAATATTTAAATTTTTTGAAATTAGATTTAAATAAAAAAATTATTTAAGATTTCTATATTCATAATTTATCACTGTTTTTGTTAATATTTGGTAAGAAAAAAATCATTAAAAAAATTACAATTTTCGAAGATTGAAAATTTACTTCAGGAAAAATTTTAAATTGACTTAAATATTTTTTTTTCATGAGCGATTAGATAATCAGTACTACATTAGTTTTCTGTCAGAAAATTTATAAAATATTTAAAGTGGATTATTGAATATATAAAAAAATATTGACATGTTACGAAAAATTAGTTTCCTCTGTTTTGACATTTGCTTTATTTAAAACCGAGAGAGGATAGAGAAAGCAACTGACCGATACTTTTGTCTAAAGTGCTTATATAGTTTCTACTAACCTTGAACGGGCAAACATTTTATGAGACCCAGCGTTAAATTCGTTAACAAGAAAACATATAATCTACATGAATAATACGTCACATTTCTCTGGCAAAGTTACTATAATCGGGAGAAGAGTAAGTTTTCATTATAAGAATTTTTAACTCGGCAAGAATCAATCTCACGCCTTTGTAAATTACCTACAGTAGGCTAACATATGATGTTGCAACCATCGATGAAAATAGTCCTCAAGCGAATATTAACTGAAACAATATACTTTAGGGAGACGACAACTTAAGTTTCCGCTTTATGAGTTTAACGAAAATATTATAATATTGTCAATACTTTCAATAACTTGTCAATATTTTATCTGTCAAGTTGGCTATTGCTTATTGCTTGACTTCATAAAGTTACTTCCAAAGTAAATAAAAGTCATACATTTTACCTGCGAGTAGAGCAGACAGGTTACATCGCAGCGCCTGTAACTTCTACTCGAATACGCAAATGTAATTCCAAACGTCGCATGCATAACGCGGGTGAAAATTTATTTCTGCCCTGGTATATCTCGAATGTTTTTCCAGTTTTATTAAATATATATTTCTCACTAGGAATATATATATATATATACATATATATACATATATATATATATATATATATATATATATATATATATATATATATACATACATACATATATATAGAGATACAACCATTTGTTATTTGAGTTTGGTTATGTTCCCTTTCATATGTTATTACAATCCGGTTTTTATATGTGTTAGATTTATTGCAAATTGTGGCATTTTGTGAAACCTCTTCATCATTATTAATTTAAGTAGCTGGATATAGAAATATACCTTTTATAATTTAGGCAAAATTGTTCAATCAGGCATATGGATATTTTTTGTTAAAAGGACACAAGCCCTTGATTTCGACCACAGAAATATTATAGCCTTTAATTTTTATCGTGATAATTATTCTTTAATGGATACAAATATAACTGGAATGAAATGAAATTTAACATAACATATTTTTTAGGAAAAATATTGGTATATATGCATCTTTTCATGCATTGATTATTTAAGAAAATTTTATATGTAAATTTAAAATTTTATTTTCTATTAAGGACCTGGCGGCGAGTAAAAACCTCTTTTCATTCTGTCCCATGACATTCAGTCTCCAATTTTCCCCATCATGTCATGTCCACCTATTTTTATAGTTTGACCTATTCATATTTAACGATATGAGATTGGAAATTAAGCTATTTTTTTAGATAATTCTCCACTGCCAGCGATGGAGGAACCCTTTTTTCAAATTAATAAAAAACGCTTCCCATCATTAGGCATTAAAAACGTAATATAACAACGTTCATTTTATTGTATAGATCTTTATAGATACAAACGTCTTATATTTGGCATTTCATAGGCTCCACATGTACAATTTGTAGAAAAATGCTCTTCCAGCAGTACTGCGATTGAACATGACGCACCATTTAAGAACGTACGAAATACTTTGTGAAAGAGAACAATGTTCTACTCAGTGAAGCCAGATAAAGTTAATTTGGTAAACATTTTCTTGTCAGAAGTTGTCAAGTAATAGATAAAATCCTTCGTTAAATTTATTGTTCAGAGAGGCGATCTTCGTAGTGGATGTTCAGAGTGTTTTTGGCCTACTAAATTTAAGGGGTAAATAAGTTCACACCCATTAATAAAACGGCAATCGGGTTATGACCCTAACGGAACCTATTTGAAAACCGTTTATGGTTAGCATTCAGTGATAAGCTCGTTCCGTCTTTGATGCGGAGAAAAATACAGTAAATCCAGAAGTTAAAGGGGGATACAAAAACATAAATCAAGAGTGAGGAAAATAAAGATAAAAAAGAATAGCTGAAGCAAGAGATATGGAAAGTGAAGAAAAAGTCTACATATGAAAAAGTCAAAGAAAATAAATTAACTACGGAATTTAATGATCGACCATTTTCAAACATACCGTCGTCAATAGTAAAGACGAAGATATGGGGATGTAAAGTATTAGTATTAATACAGAAATCAGGAAGGACATCATACATTTAAAGAAAGTTGAAGATCAATGGAGTCATAATTCTGAAGTCATGGACTCTGGAAGCTGTAACGAATCCGATTCACAGATTCATAATATAAGAGTGTGCTTGAATTAAAGCATATTATTAAAGACATTTGTTTTTATTTTGAAATTTTCAGTTTAACCAACTAGCATTTAGCTAGTTGGTTAGTTTTAAATTACTATCTTTGGAAAAATGATTTCTTAAATTTTCTTAGAATTTTTAAAAAGAGATGTGATTTACAAAAAAATGTTATGCGTATGATGGAGAGGCATGTGGAGTAGCCGCTCGCTTCCTCTTTACGGTTATCACCGTGATAGTTTTTCAGACAGAGTAACATTGGCAAGTAGTATATTATTTTTTGTTTTATTATTACACGGAGATAAGATACAAAGAAGAAATTATTTCCTAATTGTAGGGTATCTTTCTTAAATTACGTAGTCGTTTTCTAAAAAAAACAATAGAAATGTGTATAAACCATTACTTAGTGTTAATTTGGAACAAATAAATTATATATATTTTGAACATCAGTTTTTTGTCTTCAGTGTACTAATATTTAAGATTAAATATTCAAATCAATAGTGTTTACTAACAATAATAAGCGATGAACATTTTATACAATAATACGAATTATGTAATCAAACAACACAGAGAAATAAGTCTTTTGATAGTGTTAGAGATTAGCTGTCTACTAAACAGATATAGATCAGCAAGCTTTGAACTCAGTGATTTATGTTTTGTACTGAATCCGAATTAATTTTGCTACCATTAAATGAAATATTACCTTACTCAGTTTACCTCCAATTTCTGTCGATCGTTTAATATCTGAAATGAGAAATATTATTGACTTCCCGCAGTCTCCTTCATCGCCAAAACAGCGATAGATTTGATTGTTATAAAACCGCACGGAGTAAATTTACGTTTATATTAGGTAATGCATTTTTTATTTTAATAATAAACTTTACGTCAATTATTAATATATTGTTCTTAGTTCGTATATGAACAAATTGAAATACGAAAGATAATAATAAATAAGTGAAAAATTCACACTAAATTACACCAAATTCGACTTAAAATTATTAATGCAACAGACATTCCTTGTTTTTTTTTATTTTTTAAGATTAACTATACCCACACTATCATTTATATACCAAAATAATTACCCTCTACTTGTAAATTGTCAAGTAAAATTTACATGCAAATATAACTTGAGTAGATAAACTAGTATTTCTCAAATTTTAATTCAACAGATTCATAGTTTCTTAGGTACAAACATAAAACAGAAATATATGGTTCGGATTGAGAATCCTTTGATTCGATGTAAGAAATCAACATTGTCTTAAAGATGAAGATTGAATACAGAAATATATACACGCAGTAAATATTGAAAGTTAAATAGCCCGTATGTCAAAATAAATTTCGAGATAAATAAGTTCAGGTACTATAAATATACCATAGAATAGAATGCCACAATTTTTGTGACCGCACCTTAGGTAAAAATGATCAAAAGGATATAAATAACGGATTTGAGTGATGGAAACATTGAGCGTTTTTGAAAAAAACATCCAACCCTTTTTTGAATGTTCTCATAGACAGTTGGAAAATATGGAATGGAAAAGGCAACAAGAACAGATAACCAAATAAAATTTCTCTCTCATTAGACATACACCAAACTCGCAGTAAGGTGAATCTTGCATTTTTGTATTCTCTAATCTATTTGATCTTGCTTAATGTACAATAGTCACGCGATTCTAATATTATCTGTTACGACTTCCGCCCTTCGCACGACAACGAAATGATTTGCCCCTTAACAAATGAGTGAGCTGAAAATATTGGCTTCATATAAAAAGTGTACTTAATTACATGTAATTAAGCAGGCACTACAGACAACAAAAAGTTTAAAGAGAAAATTAAAAGAAAAGTGTACAATTTTTCTTTGATTTTATCACAGAAACCCCCGGAACTTACCCCCGTTTATCACTGCGTACACGTTCATCGATATTGGGAATTCCGAAATCAACTTTACAGGTAATAATGCAAAAAAAGCTCAAGTTCCATCCATATAAAATTCAAATTGTTCAAGATTTACACGATTCTGACTTTGTATTAAGAAAAACTTACGCGGAGGTGATGTTGTTGAGATTTCGTACTGCTACCCGGATGGGCAACATATTCTTTAGTGACGAAGCTCACTTTCACATTGGAGGATATGTGAATAAGCAGAACTTTCGTTACTGGGATGTCCACAACTCAATACAAATGCATCAAGAGCCTTTACATAAGCCTAAAGTAACAGTCTGGTATGCCATGTCTGCATCTGCAATCATAGGGCCTTATTTCTTTGAAAATCAACGTGGCAAAACTGTAACTGTGAATTCGGAGAGATATGCCCAGATGTTAAATGACTTTTACAGAGTAAAACTACAGAATAGTCCATCCTTCAACCAAAACACATGATTCCAGCAGGACGGGGCCACAGCTCACAGTGTTAATGTGTCCATGAATGCAGTGTGGCAGTTATTTCCAGAAAAAAACATATCCCGAAACGATACCGTACCGTGGCCACTTAGGTCACCCGATTTAAGCCCATGTGACTTTCTTATGGGGATACTTAAAATCCATTGTTTACAAAACAAATCCGAGCACTGTGACACAACTTAAAAAAAATATTCGAGCCGAAGTCAGTAGGATACCCCAGTCGCTCTGCAAACGCGTTTTTGAAAACATGCGTGCTAGACTCGAAGAGTGTGTTAGACTCCATGGCCACCATTTGGAAAACGTGGTTTTTAAAAAATGAAATCAGCATTTGTTGTTATAAAGTTAAAATAAACCTACTTTGTATTAGAGGTGTAGTTTTTTTTTACAATTTTTCAAACATTGAAATCTGGACATCCTGTATATTAATAAATGAAGAGAAAACTTTGTACCCCTTTTTAAGTATATTGCAAGTACGGAGGGATATGAGCTTTGGCATAGTTAAAGTTTATATTGAGAAAAAGTGCAGAAAATTTATGAAATGTTAAAATGATAAGTTTATGAAATGTAAATATGAGTTAAAAATACATTAAATTATACATTGCAAATAATTGAAAGACTGTTTGTGTTTAACAGTAAAATATTCATTGCTTTCTCTCATACTATCAATGGCAAACATAGTTCGTTGTCAAACAGTCGTACAGAGTAGAGATTGTCGTCAAATAATTTTGAAATATCAGTTTTATTGAATTAGTTTCGAGCTATGAATTTTTCGTGATTTTAAACATTCCTTTCTTAATAGTCTGGAGAGTATGTCAAAAAGCGTCTATTTCATATTTTGTGTAATAGATATCTATGTTTTACATATCAGTAAAATACAGCTTGCTTAATACGTACTTGTTGCAAAAGGAACTTTTTAGTGCAGCAATCTAAACAGACTTACTCTGGCCTACCTTTTAGTATTTTGAAGAAAGTGAGTAGATGTAGTATATATGGTCAAATTTAGACCACTGGACGATCACAAGTATAGATAAGTACATATTTTTGTATGTTTTTTTGTATTAATATAAATTTAGGTGTTCTGTATTTTCAGCTCTGTATATATATATATATATATATATATATATATATATATATATATATATATATCGCAGCGAAAAAGAAGCAATGAAAAGGTGAAATTTAAATTAAAAAAAATTTATTTACGATATATTTATTACCTGTATTTCTGAGGCTGTATTGAATTAAAAACTTTTATATTTGCCAGACCATGATACCTCCCCTCGCTGCCGAACTTATTTGAAGCTGAAAGTAAACAATGAAAATAATTGAAATGTTAATGTTATATTTTTGGAAACACATGACTGTTTAAATTGAATAAATTGGTTCCAGATTCATTAACTTTCCAAAAGATACATTGCTTGTACAAAAGTTATATAATTGGCTAAATAAAGATTGTCAATATATTAGAATTATTTCTAACTAACTTTCGTACACTAATATTATTCGAGCAAAAATATGGCATAGCTTCATTTCATTTCAAAATTGTTTATTAAAAGCTATTATCAAAAAAATAAATTATAAAAAATTGAAGGCAGGAAATCAAAAATATAGATTCCAAGTTACACATTATTACAAAGTGACAAGTTACGAGTGAAAATGGGCAAGTAACGCGGTTAGTGCTATCCTTTGTTTAAGATATTCCAAATTATCTGTTTATAAATAGTATTAAAATAGCATTATAAATTTCCTTGAAATTAAATATTATAAATAAAAATAAATAAAGTAAACAAATTATTAGAATTAATAACAAAACGTGACTTCTGTACCGCTACAAATGAAAAAACATATATATTTATTTCATTTTCTCACCGTCAGCCATAAACAAAAAATGATGTTCACCACCGCTTTCTGCTGTTTTGTACGTTTTGTGTGTCGAAAGGAAACTGTCAAAATTTTTTTGATTTTATTATCCATTTTGTGAATAAATTATTACTAATTCTGCACGTGCTTCATCTATTATAAGACTAAAATCATATGTATTTAATTTATTTATGAATTCACAATACACCCGCACATATAGTTGTAAATAAAATTTATCACAAAAGTAATACGTTACGACTTCCTTCAGTCACATTTAACCGTGTTTTTGTACTGGTGTTAAGGCTATATTTAACTGACAGGGGCTATGTAAATTTATAGAAAGATTTATTACATGTTTTTAGAAGTTTGTCAATTTTTAATAATATTTTATCTTTTTCTCTCTTTCTTCCTCACCGTTTTAACCCTTACTATATATTTACAAATCGAGGTAGAGATCGCCATAAAAGTTTCACTTCTGTCACGTGCACTAAGTTGCATGCGCTCAATTGTTTTAATAATTTTTATCTCACCTTATTGTATTTGTTCTACTTAATTTTTTTTGTATCAATCTTATAGCGGTTAAAATCGATTTGAGGTGTGTTTTTGATAGTTCTTTAATATACCGAGTCGTTCAAAGTGGTCTCTGTAAAAATCTAAATAATTTTGCTCTAACCAAATGACGTAACAATTATAAAATATATCAATAATGTAGTAATCATGAGCAGAATGTAGAGAAAATATTTATTAGTGAAAGAAAAATAAATTGCAATGAAAATATATTAATAAACATAAGAAAATAATAAATAGGTACAGAAAAGAAATTAAAGGAAAACATAAAAGAATAGAAAACCAATCCATAACTCCATTTTCGTTATCTACGCGAACGATAACGCGGCAAAATATCGTCGGTCAAGAAGCACGCCTTAAGAATTTTTTATCTCTATAATTCATATTTTTGACACACGAATGTATCCAGTAACTTACAAAGCTCCTCTTAATGTATATTAATCAAGTAATTTTTCCGTGGTTTTCTTACGTGAACTTCGATCATTTAAGTAGGGCCGGTGCTATTTCCCTCATTATCTAATAAATTAACTAAATTGCTTTTCGACGGTCGCTGCAATAAAAAGTACACTAAATTGGACGCTAAATGTCACAGCACCCAAAGGGTGTAGAGGGATGGACTTTCCAGAATTGATTTTAGTTAAAGTTATAATTTGCTTATTGGTCTGGAGTTTATAAAAGTTCCTAATCAAGAGCGTGAATACATGCGCAGTATCTATATATATATATATATATATATATATATTTATATATATATATATATATATATATATTTGTATATGTATATATACATACACACACACACACATATATATATATATATATATATATATATATAACATAGTTAATTATTACGATATATACTGGAAATCACTGACTCCTAATAAACGCATAATTTCAATAGCAATAACGATTATCCCTTAAATAGTTTCCGAAAAAATTATTTACTTTGATGAGCACAGTAGAGTGGTTTATCAATGTATTATCTACTATCGATCGATTTGATATTAAATATTTTGTAATTAATTGTAGGATGGTAACTTGTTGGACGGAAATTATTGCAGAGAATTAATTTTAATTGCTCTAAATTTGTTTTTTGTAGCAAACTAGCATTAATATTCCCACGAATAGTAATTTTAGTTGCTTAATTTGTAAGAAATATATTGAAACGTAACTTGGCTTCTGTACAATTAGTTCGACTCCAGAAGTTTTCAAATATTGTTGTGTAACCTAGACGTTTGAATAATTTTAAAATCTTAAATTAGGTTGGTCATTCATTGTTTGAAATAACTAAGCTATAAATTTTAAGTAAAATACAATATCAGCAATATTTTATTTTCAAAACATGCAACCAAGTAAACTTATTGCTTCAGCGGAGAAAGTGTAGATTTAGTCCTAATCATTATATGTGAGAATTGTAAATTAATTAAACGTATTTAAAATAGAAATACATAAAAACTTTAATGGTTTTACTACAGGCAAAATTAATTCAACATATCCTTCTTTGTAACAAAATCGCCAAAAATATATAACTGTAAGTGTTCCTACACTTATCGAAAATTATTTTGTCTTGGTTACAAACTTGAGAAGGAACTTTAGAAGTTTCGAAAGGTAACTTAATATTTATATCTTTGTTTAGTTTTTTGTCTGTTTGTCAATAAATAAGTAAATATATATATTTTTACTCAGCTTTGTTTCCTTTTTCTTAATACAGAGGTAAAAAAAGTTTTGCAAAAAAAATTCACATTTCAAATAAATATTGTCAAATGAAACCAGCAAAAGTGCATTAATGTGAATGCTATCTGGTATGTCTTTTGATGATGCCGCACTATATGCCAAAGATCGGGACTGGAGAAGAAATAATACAAATTTGGTAGTCGACAACATCAAGAGGATATCTATTATACAGAAGTGACTAAAATATAGTGAATTAAAACAACTATATTCTTTCTATTTACATACCAAAGTTATATCTATTTGACGATGATATGCTAAATAATTTTCAAATTACTTTAAAAAAAAACTATTGGACAAGATCAAAACGACTATGTTTTTGTTAATAAGTAAACCCAGTAATAAATGTAAGTAGGTAGAAAAATAATACGAACAGTACCACTTAGTACTATAAAAAACACGTATTCCTCGATAATGTTAGAGATTTCATTCTATCTGAAATAATCATTGCTCAACAACGCTTGAAATTCAATGATCTTATGTTCCGTACTGCGATACTAAAATTAATTTTGTAAAGAGTGAAAGGTGAAAGTAAGTGAAATGATATCTTGCCCATACCTCCATTCCTCCATATATCTTTATAACTATACGACTTGCTAGCATTACTTTATTAACATCGTTTAGGGGAAAGAAGCGATTACGCGATAGTGTATATATTGCTGTCATTGATGGCGCTAGCATGACCCAATTGAAACATAATTTACCATGAAGCGCTGCTTTTATTTAGTCATAGCTCACTAGTACGTTTATTGACCCAAGCGGGAGTAGCCGCGTTTGACAGAGCTCACAATGTGATTCCCGCCTCAACCATTCACCTTTTCCTGTATACAAGGGTAGACATTTTAAAAAAGACCAGACAGAGCTGGATATTTTGCAAGTAGTTATTAATAGCAGTTAGGATCTGTACAGGTTTCACTTCAAATATGTGCAAATTTAAGTTTCAAACTTTTTTTCGATTCATCATAATACTCGTAGAAAGAACGTTACTTTGTAAGTAAAAAAGGGTTTAATTAATGTGACAAAAATCAGAAGACGTTCATAAGTGTTTTAAGCATTAACATATAAATGTCTTTACCTAATATTGGTAAATTCTTATATTTTTCTCATATCTTACCTATATTATAAACATTTGCATTTCCTATTATAAGTTTAAGGAAAACATAAATATGTCGACTTAAGTTTTGTGATTCATTAAACCGAATTTTTTTTTCTTAATACCTAATATTATTGTAACTGCTGACCTATACTATATTTTATGATCAGGAAACGAAGTTTCCTTCGGATTTAATTTATTCCACTTCCTAACTCTATAAAGGCTCTTTACTCGGGTGATACAGCACTTCACAAGAATTGAAGAAGTTTTAATGTTATTCAAACTTTAAATCAACAGCGGTTGAACATTATCAAATACTCACAATGAATATGAATAAAGTTAGCAAGCTCTTCCTTTATGTAGTAAAAATATAAAATTGTATATTAACGTAGTACGTATAAGCGTTATTTGAACTTATCTAGATCGATATATTAACATTTTGTTTCAAATTGTGTCAGCAATTCTATTCACTTTTGAGAGTCGTTATAAAAATTGACAGCAACAGATAAAACTAATAAATATAATTATTAGTGGTTCGAAATGATTTAAGTCTACAGAAAATATAACACAAACGAGACGGAAATACTAATTGCCCAAAATATAAATATTTTGTTATATGCATATTGTCTGACCTTTAAATACTATTCAAATATTCAGGGACTATTTGGATTACAAAATAATATTATAATCGTTTTCATGTATGTGCCAGATGGATACGGATATATAATAATGCAGCTTAAGAAGTAAAAAATACAATAACTTCCTTTAAAACTGTTTTCAGTATTGTTTTTCCATGTAAAAATATAAATATAGTGTTTTTGTTTTCATAAAAGTAAAATAAAGCAAATTTAATAAAGTGTAACAGATAGTCTGAAGGGTTCCCTAATTTAAATCTTAACCTCTTACGTAAAATTTATTAAACGTAATAAGTCGATGAATTTGGTATGTGCTTTCTCTATTGTATGTTTAATTTTATTTAACGTTCAATAGTCTAGTTACCCTTACAGTATTAGTTACGTCTTCGGCATCTCACGTAACTGCGCCCTAGTTTCCCACGTAATCCATTATTGAGAGATTAATGAGAGAGGATAGCCCCTTAGTGGCTGCCATTTAAGTGAGTGTAGTTAACTATGTGTTAAATAGTAGGCAATCAGTGAGAGAATATATATAGATCAACAGACGTAGTTCATTAGGTGAAACAGTAATACATAATTTAGGCGTTTGAACTTTCAAAATGTCAATGTTTGTATTGTGTGCAAAGGTTGGATTAATTACAGGTTTACGCGATATTCTTTTTCTTTAAATTTCTTTCATAACATGAATGCGTGTCATCAATTAGCCTGTTGTGTACTTAATTAGCAAAAACCGGTTAGAATTAGGCATTGTCCTTTTGAGTTGACACGAAATCAAGTACAATTTGATAGAATGTGTAAAAGGTATTTCTACGATATCCGTATTATAGTCGCTTTGCTTTTCTGTTTTCTACTAATTTCCTCCTGAGTAAACTAGCTATTGATTCTTTACGCTTTAGAATAGACATTTTGATTATGAAATTTATTTTCCAACTATTGAAAGGAAACATCTTATGCACTATAAAATTGAACAGTATTTTATTCTTCATACTTTATGACTTCTTGCGCTCATGCAATCATAATATTTTTACCACACTACCCTGTAGAATCGAACTATACTGTTACGCTTCAGTTTCTCGTGGTATTCAATTACACAACCACTTGATCGCGGTTATATAGGGGTGAGAGGAGGTATGATGCGTAGAAAGGAAATTTGTGGAAATATATTGTCGTGGCCTCCTTTTCCTTATATTTATTTATTTACATGCGGTTACATTTACAGTTCTTAGGTTTGTTTATTTATATGCGGAAACATTAGAGCTTTAACATCTTTGCAGTTGAATAATGTAAACAGGAAAATTAGTTCAATTTAGTAATATTACAACTCACAATACACTTCAACCAGTTACTCTCACACGTAACAAACACGTCACGCGTTACTGTGGTACAACAAGGTTTCGGTAATGGATCAAATGTATAAAGTGCAAAAGTGAATAAATTCGGAATACATAAATCAGTTTTGCTATGGCAAAAACTCATAATTATACGAGCGTAAGTAGTTATGAAGAGCAAAAGACAGAAGCAGAAGAGTGAGAGTTTTTTTTACAAATTGGGGCCAAAACTCTTTTCATAAATATGATTATGTTATCAGATCTGATGCTATATTTTGTCTTTTTCAAGATCCTTTAGATTATTTTTTTGCTCAATGAATAAATTCAAATTTTGGTTAAGAATTGCTTTTTTATCTTTACAGTACTTGGTTACGTGTAACGTATCGATAAATGAGGTATAATTAAAATAGTAGTATACAGTAGTAGCTTAAAATAATTATGGAAAAGATGCTTGAATAAATAGCTAACAATGCACATGGAGTTTGAAAAATTGTGCACCAAATGTTTTATTTAAACACATAAAATTTAAGTACAAAATTTTCCACGTACCTAAATTCTCTTGAGTATTAATTATTGGGATATCCATAGGCTGATATTCAAGTCAATCTACGTCAAGCGGTTTCTGAGAAAGTTAGCGATACCAGTAGGGATGATGATAGCTATAACAGACGGATGTTTGAATAATCTTATCAAGATTCCGTTTTCCTTTCGAGTTAGGGAACTTCAAAAATCAGCCATTAAATTTTCCAGCATAAACTTGAAAAGACATTTGAACGCAAGGAGCAAATTCGATCGAATTACTTACACCGAGAAAAATTTAATGATATCTAACATTCAATAGTCGTGAAGCTTATAATATCTTTCATGTCTGCCACCTTTGCTTGTAACTGTAACATCGCCTCCCCCGTAATATCAATCTTCCCCGCCATGTCAATAAGTACATTTAATTGTGCGTGAAATAGCGAGGAGTTGCGTGGGGATGTTGAGAATGATAATGTTAGAAATTACTTCAAGCGTTTCGTGAGGCGGAACGGAAATGTGCACTGTGTCTTTGAGCTTGGGAAACACTTCTTAGGTGGATGCGAACATATATATCGCAGCAACGTTTGCTCTGTAAATTCATAATATTTAAGATAAAACATTTGTAAAGTGAGAAATACAAGTATTTTTTATGGATTCTACGTGAATATAAATTTTTGTTTAAATGTCCTAATTAGAGAAACCGTTATAAAAGTTTAATCAATTCTTAATGGCAGTGTTTTACCCCTTTATATTTGTTACGATAGTAAATACAAGCTCTCATATATTAGTATATATATATATATATATATATATATATATATATATATATATATATATATATATACATATTGTATATTCTCATTATATTAATAGTTTATTAGTTTCAATACATGGATATTCTTTTTCTTTCTACACGAATTTACCTTAATCAAGTATAATACATGGTATTATGCGTAGCAGTTTCTAGCTCAGTACGTTTTATGCTTTCCTTGCAACTAAATAAATATCATTGAAATTTCCAAATCGTTCGAAATTGTAAGATAAAAAGGTTTTCTTTACTTTCTAAAACATAATTTTCGGACCACAATATTTTTTTTTAAGGAAAAAGGAAAAATATAGTTTGATTCTATGGATATGTATTAATGATATTAAACAATATTTCTGTTCTTTATTGAGATCTTTGTTTTGCTTGCTGTAGTTTTTATTGTCTTACATAAAGTAATGAACTAATTGAATATTAGACGCGTCTAGCTTAGTATTTTACGATGTTTTTTTATATTTTATGATATTTTTTATAATTCGTTTAAAGGTTTTAATTCAACTGCTTTATTCGAATGATTGTATGGAAAGTTTTGTTTTCTACTACAAAATTTAATGAATAATTGAATATGCTACGGATTAACTAAATTGAATAATACAGAAAAATTGATAACCATTTTCAAGTTGTAAAATTACAAACGCACAAGGTGAATAAAATACAGACTTTATATTTGATTAAGAACTTTGTAAAATTGAATTGTTTTCTATACTATATAATTCTAGTATTAGCTATTGAAATAGGTGCGGGTTAATAAAATTTATTACTGCAGCAAATTTGGAAAACTGTTGTAAAAAACGGACAGATGGATATATTAGTGATCATATAATGGTCCAGGTTTTTCTTTTGAGGTATGAAACCGTAAAAATATTTAATTTTCTTATTTCTTCAGATTTAATTATAAATTTTGTCGAACAATAAATATACATACATACATAAACGTTTTTTAGTTATTTTTAAATAAAAATGTAGTTTCCATGATAATATCTAAGTCATGCCATAAAACAAAATCACGTGCATTGTTTGGTTCAATTTCGTGACTCAACTACAAAACCGATTGCAATTTTCACCCACTTCCAGACCTCCAAATTATTTGAACCAATGCAAATACAATAATTTCATAAAATAACCATTTGTCAGTCTTAAAATACAAAGAAGTTAAAAAGGAAAAATAAACTTATACTTAATATATTAAAAACACGCTTTTGTAGCAATATGAATCAAAAATAAAAAATAGACTTTATTTATAATTATTTTGATTAAAAGCAAAAAATATATGTCATGAAACTTTCATATAAAAAAAGAGTGGAGTGCTTTTTGCTTACATTCTCATAATGATTAACAAATAAATCCTTTACAAATATCTAGCGATAAAAAGTTTACGACAACTGATATCAATCATCTCACGCTTTTTCACTTTTTGCCATACAGTGCAGCAATGAAAACAAGTAAATTGGGATCCATCTATGACACAGCAGAAGAACCCTTAATTGTTAAAGCTTTTTTAACAAAATTCCATACGGCGTAATCTCATATCTAACAGCCAAGGCCTTTGACAGGGCCTATGTATGCTTATACTTCATTTTCGGTCCTTTAAAGTAACTCTTCCACAAATATCAAAATTCAACGTGAATGATGTCGTGGGGACAGCAAGTTTTCAATAAAAGTATTTATATATTATACTTCAAACGGACAATTTTTTTTTATGTGACAATAATGAGCAACTTTATTTACAGGACATTTTTCCGTTTTAAAATTCTTGAACAAAATGAATACTTTTGTATTATTTTATTTCGACGTGAAAAATTAAAATTTACACCTGTCTCGAAAACTGATCATTTTCTTTGTTTCTTGATGCAAAACAAATATTATTATAGGAGTTTTGATACCATCTTCAGTGAAAAAGTAGAAACTCTGATCTTTTTATTCGATCAATGAAAAATAAAAAAGTTTTAACGTGAAAATAATTTTTACATTTAATTAGTTTAATATCAAGAAAAAATAAATACAATTATAAAGATTCTCATTGTTACTATAAGTCGAAATATGGATCACAATTTTTAATATTAAAGGGAAAAAAGAGGGCTAGAAACTAAATGCTTTCGTCTAAATAGGAGGAAATTTATTGTATGGAAAAAAGGTACATTGACATTGGTTGTTCCTTCATTTTGAATATTTTTCACCTAAAAAGGTATTATGTCTAAAATATAAATGAGATAAATTGTTCTGAACGATTATAATATTCAAGAATATAGAATATTATTTATAAAACATTAGGTAGTAGTTAAAACGATATAAAGAAGGATATTTTCTAATTTGGCCTCAAGTGGGCTGTGAGTCATAATGGGTTTGCATAACCCACGTAGCGACCTTCAAGTTTCATAAAGTCTATCGGAGTAAATTATATATACATATATATTTATATATTTATATATATATATATATATATATATATATATATATATATATATATATATACATACACATATATCTATTTTTATCTTGATTTTTTGTTGGTTTTTCAGCTTCTAAAAGCCTTTAATTCCATCGAGATATACTTATTAGTTGCATTTATTATTCCAGTTTTCTATATTACTGACTTGTGGCATATGCTGTATCGTAACATTTTAATATATTTTGATGGTTGCTGGTCGCAATTCCAGAAAGAACGCATCTACGATGTCCTTTTTTGCCGGGTTGCCGGTGTATGTCTGAGCTTTCGAATAAAATTGTTTTCAATTTTTTTTTATACGTTTGCTATTATTAGATTAATTTATTTATATAGCACTCCACGGCTTACTTAATAATTCTATGTTTTAGTTGAGTACTCGACTTCGACTGTAAATTTAAACCTTATATTTGAAAAAAACTTTTCATAAAACATTTGGAATATTTAGCTAAACATTTTATTCAGTTTTTCGTAAATGGCTAAAACAGCTTAGGTTGCTTATATGGTTCGATATTAGAAAGGAAAAAGTGTCATGGCAATGTAAAATTATAATCAGAAATATATAGCTTGAAACTTTTTGTAGATTTCATTTTATCTACATTAAACATAAGTTATAAAAAGATGGTATATACATCATTGACATTTGGGTACCAAACTACACAATATTGATATTTCAGTCAGTTAAATGAGGACGCGTTGAGGATTTCATCCCTAAAACGTGAAAAGCATGTGTGCTTACGAGTGTGAATACGTGTGTATGCACTCCACCTATGTGTTCCCTAAATTTTAAAAGACTTCTTATTAATTTCGTCTTTTGGCATATGACTTTAACATTATATTACTAAGTAGATTTACCCAGGAATTAACTCCTAATATCACAACATAATATTGACCAAATTTTTTTCATTATTATTTAGGATTATTGCATAATTTACTATCCTCAATTACCCCAAAATTAAATATAAATATGAGATATTATTTCATATTCTATGTACCAACGTACAGATGTTTATTAAAAAATTATTAATTTTAAGCAGGGGCTCGGCTAAAAATTTCGTAATTTTTATAATTAAGTCTTACTTAATTGAACCCAACCACATTAAAGGAATAATTATTTGAATTTCTGCATCAAAGTAAAGAGTTGTTTTAATTGATTCAATAACTTCAAAGATGATAATTTCCGAATTATCTAATGAAACATAAAGCAGAGTACGTTCACTTCAAATAGTTTTAAATTTATATCACATTAGTTCTGATTACGTGTGCCATACGTACGAGTATAAAGCCGAAAAAATCATTTGTTTGTGGACGCTAATCTCTAAAACCATAGAATTTTTTAAATTTTTTTTATATTTGGAAGCTCAGAAAAAAATTATATCATTCTAAATTTCATAAAGCAGTGATGTATTAAAAATAGCATTAATGGGGAACCGTCGTTAATTTTTTATTACATCTCTGTCTTTATGAACATTAGGGGTATGTTCGTAAAACCTGACGACCTGAATGTGTGAAGGGGAAGAGGAAGCAGCGTAATTAAGATAACTATCAATGGACGAAACCGCAGAGTGTAGCTGTTTCATTAATAACATAATTTGTTGACTTAATTGACTTCCGTGAGGTGAAAATACGTTTAATAGTTTTCAAGAATGTAATCTCAATGTTTCTTACAATATTTATTATTCCTCTCTCATAAAATAGACTCACAAACTTTCATATAATAATTTTGCTGAATTAATAGAGTTTATAATACATTTAATTACAACCCGTTTAGCATGTGGTTGCAGAAATGTAAAAATCTTATGTTTATATTCCACATAGAGGTTAAAACATTTATCTGTATATATTTATTGAATATCCCAATAATTTTGATATTTGCTACATAATGATATTGATATTTAGGAATAATTTTGATATTAGGTAATCACATAGGAAACGAATTTCAGCATAATTATTAACGTTGTGGTATGTTGCACTATTGCAAAACTAGCATAAACTAGTGATAAATACATAAGGCTGAATTAATATTGTTATCGGTAATCGTTCTCAGAGTACCACAAAGTAAAATAAAGAAACCGCCAAGAGTGCGGCAATGCCGCAGTGAAATTTTCGGCCTATATTGAAGTGAAATCACTCAATTAATCCTAAGTCACCACTAATATAACTTCCTGGAGCAATAAATATTTAATAATATAATTAAAGAGGTGAGGAGGAGGGTGGCATTGGTTTTAACATCCATGTCTTCAAAACCACGAAATCTAGAATCAGACTTATGATTTTCCTACTACCTTTACACAGGCTTCTAAATATCCTGTTTTTTTCATAATTTAAAGCGCAGTTGAATTGAATTTTAGGTATAGATATTTCTCTCCATACTTTTATCCATATCTCTGACGACATTTTATTTAATATGATGAGTCTTAAAATTGTCAGATGTTCCTGAAATTTGTCTTTCCCTTTCAAACCATATTGCACAGTAGATTAGATTTCACTTTGGCCCCCTCACCCACTACACAACTATTTTGAGTGTCAAATTTATACGGGTTATCGGTATATGTGCCGGTAAACATATTCTATTGCTATGCCAAATTTCATATTGTTGGGTCTAGAGTTTTCTAAAAAAATTGGCTCTGACCAACAGCAGGCGGGAACGGGGTGGTTTTAGAAGTGTCACGTTTTCCTTTGAGGTATGTAACACTAAAAATCTAAAGCAGACCATTCCACATTAATTACTTGCTTTTTTAATATTCTCTCTTGTTATCGAACTAGTTTAGTAGTTTTCTCTTCAAAACGTTATCGCTGAATTACCGCACAAAAATCCATCAACAGGGGGGTTCCTCTACCCCTCCCTCCGAGCATACAAGGCCTCATTTTAGGATTAAAAATGCAAATTACGGCTAAAATATTTCTTTATATCGCTCCATCAATTAGGAAATAGTTAACAGCTATAGATAAGCGCTAATCTGTGGATGTACGTTAATGTATTTGACAAATGACTTGAAACAGTATACCTGTTTCATTATTTAAAAAGTACAAAAGTAAAAATTAAAGTGTGTAAACTTAGGAAATTAAGATTAAAACCCATAAATTTCGTGGACATAAGTCTAATGTCCCAGACTGTGACAGACGGATGAACGTGACAAAATTAAATGAGTTCCATGTAAATGCAATATTATTGGGTTTTCATTGTTCGATAAAATTCGGAGCAAAATAAATATACCACAAGTATATATGCTTATAGCTAATGGTGTAATTTGACTAAAATTTCAAATAGTCTCAGAATAGTTCAGAGACGTTATCATATATTTGAAAATCTTCTTAGTCAATTGATTCACACGATTTTTATAATTTGCTATTCTTACAATTCAATTCGTCCTATGTTTCCTCTCGTATTTATGGTAAAGCAATAAAGGGCCTGCACATTTATATGTACGCACGTCCTTGTGAACGTACGCACATATTTACGAATAGATATACCCCAGTATGATAAATATAAATCACCACAACGTGAAAAATTCAACGAACATTTATTAATACAATCCATCGTAAGTTTGCAAGAGTGTCACACGTTTGAAATTGCCCTTGATTGTGACTCGATACTTGAACTGCTAGATTTATGAGGACATTATCTTAATAAATGGAGTTCGATATCGTTCGGATCGCCACTCCTTTGCCAAACCTGCACGTGAAGCGACGAACAGCTTCTCGCCTGCTTCAGTCGTCGTGTAATATGCACCTTTTAATTTTAGGAGAAAAATCAATTTCAGTTATTTCGAGGTAAATTTATTATAGGATATCAATGGATGACGACGGGCAGTAGCCATAGCCCCGCACTAGATTGTTGCTGGATTGGACGAATTAATTCGATGTTCCACATATTTGTCGATGTTGAATACAAAGTTTGAAGGGCGCTCGTTGAGTCGGTTATCAATGAATATTCCTCGTCAAATGTGAGAAAATTTTTTTATTATTCACAAAAACTGTATAAAAGTTTGACTATCACTCTTAAACTACGGAACGTTTGAACTGTGTACTCAAGTAAGCTGACTGAATTGAACTGCGAACTGAACTGAATTAATTTCGGCACTATGGTAAGTTCTCTTATGTGGCGCCATGTTAAGAAGAATATTATTTGGAATAAATCATTTGTAAATATTATTGCTGTTATCTAGTTTTTATTTTATTTTTTTGATATAAAGGGAAAAAAAAACACAAACTATGTGAAATATTCTATTAATACTAAATACCAAACAAGTTTTAACAATTATATTATTGCTATTATTGATTTTTAACTAATGCGGTTGCGGCGGCAACAAAATCTAAAAGCGACAATTATTTTGCGCGATTCTAGCCTTTCTTATAAATCCATGTCACCTTGTTGTTTCACGCTCTGTAGTAACAGCGTTAGTTAATATTTCTAAATATATTTCTGCCGTTCACATACGATACGGAAAGATATGAAATTAGGATAAACCTTTATTACATTTAAATTTTCCTCGCAATAATGTATAGTTTTTTGTTGAATACTTCATCAAAGGATTTTATTCTATGGTTGTTTCATTCAAATTTACAAGGCCGATTTAGTATCTATTGTCAATGTTAGATGTTAGCAATACAAATTATTGGATATAAGCCAAATGAATTTGATTAATATACTAGTCATAGTTAGACTTTTTTAAAAATAAGGGATATTGTAAGGAGGAAAAGGGTAAAATGCTATGCAATAACTTTTTAATAATGTGATTTAATTATTAAACTTTTTCCAGTTCTAATAAATTACAAGAAATAATCAAAATTTTCCATGATAATATTATAAGGTAATATTGAATTTTCCTTTCGTTATTATTTTAGCAAAATCGATATGGGCGTTTAGTGAAATAAGGTAGTTTCAAAAATTTATTCTAGAGTAAAAAGAGTATAATATTTTATTTCTGTCAGCTATTGATAAACATAAATTTGACATGAAAAATTTATTTAAAAACTATTCATTTCAATTTAAAGAAAATTTACTTTTTTATATTAAATTGTATTTTAAAAATCAGGGAAATGAATCACGAAACTTTTATCAAACTCATTCAAATACTTTTCACGTTCATGTGAAACATATATTATTGACAAATGTAGCATCAATGAGCGAACTTAATTATATAAAAAATGAATCATAATTACAATATCATAATAAAATTTGTAAAAAATAAAAATAATTTCATGACATTTTATCAAAGCTCATGACGTAGAAAATTTTCCTAAGAATTTCATTAGCCGAAATGGAAAAGTTCCATGACATTACTCTAGATAAGGTTCTATAAGTAAATACGTATGGTAGATAATCGGAGTGTATGTTAAGTTTATATTTGTAGTGTTAAAAATGGTAATGCCTTCATTAATAATCGACTATCTATATATCTGTAAAATAAGATATTAATTTAGAACCACTATGAGTGTCACCTACGATTAAGAAAAAAACATAAAAAATGTATACCTCTTACATCTATTTTGAGGTGTAAATGGAGCACTTTATACTAAATCGGAATTGAATTGCAATAGAGCAATTGAACTGAATTTAGTTGGGTTTATTTACCGGGTTTAAATAGACATAGAAATGCTGGCTTAGTAGCGGACCATTTCTCATGAAAAGGCTGACTAACAATAGAGCATTCTAGATACTGACTACGTCAGGGCGATATAAGTGTGACAGCCAAGATTGCAGGAGTATAATAATTCCCTCCAAGAAGAGAAAACTTATATCTTGAAAATTTAGTTTATAGAGACTCAAATTCTGGGACCTAGTATTAGAGTTTCGACTATTTCGTCATTAGAGGCTAGAGTTGACATTTTTTTGTTTACATAGATACTGAAGTAATATATTCTCGACATCTGCCAGATTTACCAAGGACTACACTTAGATATGCAACTATTATTACCTTGCTAAAATCAGCAGATGTAGAATTAATAGTAATAAAACCGCAACTGTAATTTTCTCATAAGATTGCCAAATAGCTTGATGCCTACAAAGCTACACAAGGAAGTAGAGTTGGAACCACTACCCCTTAAGATTTATTGCTAGAAAGTGGAGAGCAAGCATGACAATTTTGAAGAAAATTGGTTGATATACTGTCCACAAGGAATATGCACACATATATACATCATTTAATAATATAAGGATCATTTGGTTATCAGTTTTTGATCAAATTTTTCGTCCGTCTACTTATCACAGTCACCTATCTAGAATTTGACACAAAAGTGGAATAGAAAAACATTTTGTTTTTTTTAAATTACGTAATCATAAAAATGTATCCTTCTAAGTAAAACTGAAAGAAATATCCCAAACAACTATCGATAAAATATATCTGCTTTTTCTTTTTAGGAGATCCCATTTATTTTAGTGAGTACAACATCTGGAAATAAAAGCATTACCACTAAAATCCATTAGTTCGGGATGAAGTATTAGTTGATAGGTTTCTGAAATATATACTTTTACTGTAATGAAGGTTCGTCTTACAATTTCAGTTTAACCTTGACCTACCTCATTAAACTTTTACTGAGCTATTACATCTTGGTAAATATACTAGTTAGTTTGAAAACAAATTTCAATTCGCTTTAAATCTTCATCGGGATTCAGAAAGTCATTTGTTTAGCAATATTTATCGAGAACTGAGTTACTCGTATATGAACAATGTTTTTACTCAAATGTGATAATGTTAACAACATTTTCAGACAAATGTGATGTTTAGGTTATTATGAAAGAAAATTCCATTTCAGAGTTTTAGTTACAAGTAAATAATGAATTTTATCCTAATGTGTTTCTTGGTGTATTATCTTTTATTCCTTCTTACCCTGATAGCGAACTAATAGTTCTGTTATAAACAAACAATATGATAGCGTATCATTTTGTACTTTACTATCAGATTTTTGTTTCACACAGATTTATCTAAATCTGTATCTTAATCAGACCAGAGGTAAGAACCATAAATAAATTAAGATTATTTAAATTCTATCTTTGATGGAGATAGTTTATTTTTTTTTAAACGGACTATAGCATTTGAATACCATACAAACTAGCTTTTATTCGTTCACTACGAAAACAAAAAAATATTTATTTATCTATTAATCTGCTTTTCAAACTGGTTTTTAAATTTCTTTTTTAACTGGTGTCAAAGAAGAATATTTTAACAGACCGTTTAAAAATGTAAGCATCTTGTATGAAATTTTAGGATAATATTGAAAAAATCATTTCTGATTTAACCAATATATATAACTTTCATTAAAATAATTTTTCTCCACGGTATTATCCAGGCCAAGTTCTTATAAAACTCGTTCGCATTATTTACAGGAACCGTTTTGAGCAAATTTTGACTTCTATATATAAGTAATAATTATAAAGTAGACCTGCTTTATGGTATTATTTATGACTATATATTATTGTTGTATTATAGTAACAGAGAATCCCAAATTTCATGCTACTGGCTTGATAGTGTTTCAAGAGATGAAGTTTCAACATTCGTTGATATTGACACTTGATACACACACACACACACACACACACACAGATAGATTTTCAAAACCTTACTTTTTCTTACGTGTTTACAATATTAAAATTTGGTGTGTAAATATAGTGATAAATGAAACAAGAAAATAATGAAATGGTGAGTTGGAATAGAGATACGCAACATGTCCACTAATTAGTCAAAAGCCAAGAAAATGCAATAGTAGAATCTAAATAAAATCAGATTCATTTATTTAATTGGTTTTCAAAGAATTCTGCAAAAATAATTTTTACAAAATAAATTAATTTTAAAATAAATAATGTTAAGTAAAAACAATAATATTTCGGAAAAACCAACTTCAATAAAGATTGGGAATTCTACCAAAAACAATTCTATGGGACTATGAGTAAATTTCTTATTTAATTACTCAGTAAACAATAAAACATTTTAAATCAAAAACCTTTAATTTTCTAAATAAATCTTCATTTTTTTACATTTACTAAGAAAGGATTTTAAGCGCAAACTTAATAACGTTTTCTAAGTAAATCTGTAGGGCGTAGTGTCGAAGCGTATGCTACTTTTATGTTTGTACAATTTAAAATAGTAATGTCTTCATTAATCATCGATTATGTAAATTCAATACATCTATAAAGAAATGTGTTTATTTAGAACTAATATAAGAATCAACTAATATAGAAAAAAAATATATAGAAAGAGTATATACCTTGGTCACCTCTTATAGTACTGCCACAATACATGAAGTTTTCTCGTAATATTTCCTCAATAGCTTCTTGTTTAATAAATTATATCAGGAAGTTCGGGGGAATCATTATAAAAATTTGTTGCTGCAGGCTGGGAAATAAGCCTGAAAAATTTAAATATAATTGATCGATAAATATACTCACATACACAAGTACATACATAAAATTTTAGCATAAGGATTGTTTTCTTGTTTATGTTGTTGATCCAAGTATTCGCTACTTATTGGCTCACTGATCAAAACCTAACGATTTATTCCTATATACTTAGAATTTTAAATTCCCAGCGTAAGTTCAATGATAAATGAAAGAGGAAAATAATAAATTGGTGATCGTTTTCAGAAGGCCTAGAAATCAGAAATAAATGTATGTTTACGTGTACTTTGTAAAGAGGTTAATTATTAGTCATTGTTGTGGAAACATAGAATAACAATAAGCCGAAGCCAAAGAAAATGCAAGAGAAAAATATAAAGAAAATGTGATGCATTTACCTACCGGATTTTTAGAAAATTTCGTTCAAAAGTTATCAAAAAAGTGAATTTGAAAAGCTTTCAAGATGAATCAATAATAAAAAAGATAACATTAAATTAAAAAGATAAATTTTCTAAAAAAATTAATCTTGTGTTTTAATAAAGATTTGAAATCCCACCAAAAGCATTCACGTGAAAAAATCTGCAAATTTCTCGTCGAATCATTCAGTCAACGATAAACAAATTGAAATAGAAAATGTTTTCATTTAATTTTTTTCAATCTTTATTACATTTACAAGAAATAATTTGAAGCACCAATTTCTTCTCAACGAACTAAAATTTTTGATCACAAATTAAGTATAAAAAACTTGCCATCCTTCAAATCTGAGTATTAAATTGAAAACATGATTCAATTTACGCTGGTAAAATTTTCATTTAAAAATGTTAAACTGTATGGATCCTAAATAGTTTCATTTCAACCGCCTTAAACTTAATTTACCTATTTTAGTTTATCCAAAACTCACTTTCAAATATAACTGTCAGCGTAATATACGTAATTCTTTATAGGAAAATTCATCTTTTTATATATTTTTATTATTTTCTACCTTTGTGAGGACGCCATTAATCTGTCGGCCATATCTACTAGTCCTTTCACATTATTTTCTATATTTCCTTATTAAGATATATACGTCCTAGCTTCCACAAATATTTTTGCATTTCTGCTTTTCAAACGTCAGTGGTCAACCATCAATTGGTTTTTTACTAAGCCAAAATTTAATTGGTGTTATAGACGTGAATTGAAATTACCAACTGCCAACAAAATAGTATTAATAAATTAAAATGATTTAAGTTTTACATCCCATATATGCAATTTAAGATATAAAACTTATATAATTTTCAGTCATGTTCCTTATGGATCATTAGCCAATTTCATATAAGTTGATGATGATATCAACCTCTGCTATCCGCTGCAGATTCAAAAATAGAATTTATTAAATACTGACATAATTTTTCGTTCGGTCCAAATACTAAAAATTATTTCTTAAATTTTTCTCTCATGGTTTCCTAAAGACATATTATTGGAGATCTAAAATTAATTTTTACATTTCTACAACTAAAATCTCCTTTATCTGAAAGCTGCTTGATAATTAAATCGAATTCTTTTTGTTTAACCATTTCATTATTATTTTTTTGCACATTTTTAAGCGATGATCGATGTTTTTTAAAATTTGTTTTTATTTTTCATTGATTCCAAGTTCACTTAAAATATTTTACTATCTCAGACACTGACAAAAATACTTTAATACTAGTCATTATTGACGAATATACCTTACAATAATTTCTGTGATAGCCCAAGGGATTTTTTTTCTATGATAAATTTTTTTTTATGATTTACTTACTTTACAGTAATATTACCAATATGAACAATAAAAGCTGATTATTTTATTTTTTATTGTAAATTATGTTAAGCAATTTATTTAAACTTTATCACATCTCATTACGAAAACTGAGAATATTGTCGATAACATGTATTAAATACAAGAATGTACGCTATTTGTTTGACGCTTATGAAGTTTCAGTCCATTAATTACATCTTAGCATTATAAAAGTTCTATCATATTAAATTCTATATTGTGTTCTAGATTTCAGAGCTATCGTGATATCATAATAAATTTATACACTACGGATTTTCAAATTACTCAACTGCCCAAATATATCATTCAGCAAAGTTTGCAGACGAATTTGGCAAATACGGATTTACGGTACAATGCCAAAAGTTTCTTTCTTTGACATAGCGTTAATATCGATAAAATATGGAATTATATTTTCAGAATCGTTTTAGTACTCATTAGAATATGATAATAATTTTAAATAAAAATGTAATCAAGGGGATATTTTATTATAAAACCTAACAAAGTCTTTCTCGATACAAATTGATTTAATTTTTTCAACAGTGAATTAAGAATATGGCGAAAGTTTTGGTTCAAGCGACAATGATTTGTTTATTGTTTACATATACAATAAAATATGTCTATAATTTTTACGATGAGATTTCACGTTTTGTCACTTTTTACTTCTGGTAAGGGTAACATATTTTTAATCATACTTTGAGTTACACTTTTGATACATATTTTATGCTTCTAATGAAACAGCCTAAGTTATTGAATTTTGGTAAAACCCAATACAAAATAATTTAAGTGTTTGTGCGACTGATAAAATCATTCAATGGGTGAGAGGGGAGATTCATGCATATATTTGATTGCACCTTTATCCACCTGTATGAAATACGATCTTTAGGAGATGCGGACTGTATACAACGATGATTTGCTGAAACTAAACAATTCAAAGCATCAAAAAATTACTTGGACTAAATTTTATGGCAATCAATCTACAAAAAATATTATCATAATAACCGTTTATATGCCATTGAAAATGGAATAAACTTATGTCCGGAAACTTTCACCGAAACGTTAAAAAAATTTGGCTATCGCAGATTTCTCGAAGTGCAACAGGCACAATATCTTAATGAATGTTTTGATGATTAGGTTGCTGAGTTATTGAGACCCCCTTAGCAAATCATTGTTAACGTTTAATATCAGCTATGAATATTTTGGGTAATACATTATGAGGCAGAGGCTATAATTTATAAGAATATAATTTTTAAATTTGAGAAAAGAAGTGTTGAAAGGTTACCAAAAGTGAAATATGCTGCACATCATTACCCTAAAAGTAATTTAAAGGCAATACGTTAAAACAGACACAATTTAAAAAACGATTCTGGGTGTTCAGAAGTCTGACCTAATTTTGAAAGTTAAAAACTTTGAAAAATATAAAGAGACAAAACGATTTGAAATTTTCCATTTCTTAAAATCATGTCGTGTTTTTTTTGAAAATATTTTTTTATTTTAACCGATTTTCGTTAGGTAAACGTTAAGAATTGCACAAGCGCTTTAGTTTTTAAATGAAAATTAATTATTTTTTATTATTTATTTTAAGATTTACCATATTTTCATAATGGGTAATAGATTGAAGTTCTGGCTAATATAATTCGTCGACATTTTTTTTAAATGAACCAATTATACATTTTGTCATACGAAACATAAATATCTACGCTGCATTTCATATAAATTTCCACTTGCGAAGCCCAAATAGAATACCACAAAATCTTGTTCTTAAGGCTAATTCATTTCACTGCCTACCCTAAATATAGTACAATTAACAAGTTATTAACAACTATGATATTGCGAGTGCTATGCCTCGCAATTCAAGCAGGTTCTGGCTTCGTCTGTAGTTTGAAAGTGCAAGATTTCGCTGATTTTATTTCATCACTTGCTATCAATAAGTGAATTTTCTTTTTCAAGCAAGCGAAAAACTTTATCTTTTTATTGCTATACACGTTGCTACAATATTTAAAGTTGTTAAAATATGCACATGTTTCTAATTGATATTGCTACATTGTATAGATAAATTTAGTCTCTTAAAATATGTTTTGTTATTTTGTGGACCATATGTTATCGATGAATTAAATATGCTACTATTACTAATATTATAAAGAAAGGGTTTGAATTCGTTTTGTTTATATGTTCGACATCAACTCGGAACTATTGAATGTATCTCAATAATCCTTTCCATATTATTTCTATTATTATTAATCTGAAGGAAAATAAGTTATGTTTTATTCACGAAGGTCTAACTTTCCGTAAGACAAAGAAATATTTCGAACTCTTACGCTAGGTAAACCAAAATAACGTAAGAACAAATTGTATATTTCATGAAGATCTAGAAAACTGTTGTTACGATGTATGTGTGTTTAAATTATGTATTTTTGTGACTAGAAAACATAAAACAATTACTCCGTATTTTTACGACTCCATTTTGTCATTTCAAAATTGATCATCATAAAAATAATAAAATAAATTGTCCTAACTTTATTTCGTTTTAGTTATTAATTAAAAATATATAACAATTTTGCAGTTTTTTTTAACCCAAAAATAAATAACTTAGTGGCCAGCGAGGTGTCACGACAAGTGCGAGAAGGCGAGGGTGGAATATTTCTAATTTTATGTAAAATGAGTGATAATAGTAACAAATTATAAATAAGGAGAATATGCCAGGATTGCAGTGAATTATAATAAGGAAATATATCCCCATGTTATATCACGTATAACTTTGGAATTTTTTTTTATTATTTGAACTATATTTCGGGAACGAAAAATGTAGTCCTTATTTTGTATAAATATTATATAACCATAAATTAAGAAATATTTTAAGAACGGAACTAAAATGAAATAATCTTTATCCTATAATTTGAGCAAATTTTATGTAAATAAATGTTGAAAAAAAAACATTAAATTTTCTTATGTATTTGAAAGCCATGCATTTAAAAAAAAACAAAGCGATCGAATGTTTCTAGTGGTGAATGCAGATGTACGAAAATGTGTGGAAAATTATATGCAATGTAGGCTAATTTTCTCGATACTAAGGGTGGATATAATTGCTAGATAATTATGTTTTTAAATCGACATGTAAATAAAGAAAGTCAGAAACAGTTAATTATGTTAATTTTAGACACGTTACAGGCATTTTCTTCATTCGTATTTTGTGGAGTTCAATTAAAAAAAATGTTTTATTCCTAGTTAAAATTAAATAGAAAATTACTAAATATGAAAAGTTATTCAATTACATAATTTTTCCCAATACAGGAATATTATAAATTTTGCTATTATAAGTGTTGCTATGCGAGCCCCACAATTAATGTTGAGAACGTTATAGAATAGATATTGATATCTACTATATACTATTAATTGTATTTTTTAGTTTATAAAACCAAATTTAATATGGACTTGAGTATTTCAACATAATTATATTCATCAAAGAAATTACAATAAAATGTCGCACCCATATGTATTCATTTATTGAATAGCTTTAAAGATAAAAAAAATTGTTTTGTTTTTTTTAGCTCTGTTTAGAAGTAGAATTTAGACTGGAGTTTTTTTACATCGTAACAACAGTTTTCTAGGTTTCAAACCTCGGAATAATTTAATTCCCAATACTTCCGAGTTTAGACTCCAATATTTTTATAGGAATATATTTACTACCGATTTTTCGTCTTTTCTAATTTTGTAGCAGTTATGTGGAAAATATTAAAGTTTCCAGGCATCCCCAACTCATGTAACATCCAAATATCTATATTCAACTCCTTACCTTAACTAGAAGCACTCAAACTAATTTATCACGCAAAATGCCTCTTAAACTTTTCAAACATTAAAAGTGATGATGTGCTTTATTTGCAAAAAAATAAATAAAATTGAGCAGATATTAAATGCGGGATTTATTAAATGATCAATTTATTCATAAAATCCTTTCAGACAAAAATTAAAATACTCAATACTAAAAAATATACTTAAGACTGAATGCTAGTACTATTACTATTAATGCTAGTACTGTACTATTGCATAAAGCGATGTCTTTTCTTATTAAAGAATACTGTTACAGATTGGAAAACAATTTAACAGCTTAGAACTGAAGACGACGGGTGAGTCTGTTTTGAAGTTTGAAGACTGGTGGATTTAAATATGTTTTAATATGCGATGACTTTGGGTAACACTGAATATTATTAATTCGTTTATTAATCTCTCATTATTATATTCGTCATAAAACATACATTTTTTCAGAAATATTAGTAGTAGGCAGAAACTTCGTATGCTTTCCCATGTTTCATGTGATTTATATATTTTAAAAAGTCTTCCATTCGAGAGTCGATTGATCTATTCGATATTTGTTACATTGGATTGTAACGATTGGATACAATCTCAATAGCATTTACTTACAATCGTATATCTTTAATCGCAGCACACATTTAATTATGTTTATGTCGGATAGTAGTGCTTTGCTTAGCACGTCTTGCAGAAGGCATATAAAATTTAGTGACATTCCACTTAGTTACAATCCTACTTTTGTTGAAATCGCCAGGATTGTCGCTTTTTGTGTATTTAATAAGGGTCAGAAGTTTATTCAAAATCACGCTAGCTACACTAATTTATTCGGGTAAATTTGCACAAGTGTTTATTGTGGAAAAAACATTATTGGATCAGTTTTACTGACGCTGTACCAGAGATATTGAATAAGGAAAAGCGCAGTAGGTACAAAAAAGAACGATAACACCTCGTCGTAGGTTTTATGTATAAAAGAGAGCAAATTCATGACCCAAGCATCGACAATAATATACACACTAGCTAAAAAGAGTGGGGACTTTTGTTCCTATAAAAAAGGAGAAAGTCAAACTTATTTGGCCATAAACATGAAAAATCTAAGTGTGGTGAATACAAAGTTGACCTTTGCATTAACTGTATGTAAATATGCCAAAACTTAAAAGAAATGCTAATTTTATAGTTTATTTAAACCACTTTCATAATAAAATAGAAATAAAGACAATTGAAGTAAATAAAAGTAATTTAATTATGATTCCAATAAGAATAGTTGTAAAAAGAAATTCTGTTACTTCATTTAAAATTTTAATATTTTTAATTACTAAAATAAATAATTTTTAAACAATGAACATATTTTAAAATTTACTAAGTTTTTCTCTAATATCCCGTTTATGAATATTTCATAAATTTCATCTATGTTGTTATATAAACTAGTTTTAAATATTATACGCTTCAAAGACGTACCATTAAGCTTCGTGTACTTTCAAATATGATAATGCTTCTAGGCTTTTTATGAGCTGCAGATATGCAAAATATTTAAAAGGCTTTCACATACAAAAATAAACAGTATTTACCTGTGAAAGTTGACCAATTTTTTCTTTTTTTTCGAATACAAGATCCCCACTGTAATAAATTAACTTCTACAAATATTCCAATGACTTCGATAAAAAAATAGTTTAATTTCTAACGGCAAATACAATTTAGAACAACTTTTAGCACTTTTAAACTTTCGACTTAGTTTAACAAAAGTTAAATTTTTCAGTTATTCTAGCATTATCTAGCCCATGCACCTCGAACCTAATCTATTAAACCATACTTGTTACTATAATCGAAACAGGAAATCACGTCAAACAAATTTCCTTACGTCAAAAATATTAGTAATATTCGCACCGTAAATGATTCTCGTTACGGAAATGCACGTTTTGAAGGTAAGTAAGAAAATTATTCAAATACCTTTTTTTCCTTCTTTTACACACTGCCTCTTGTGCGACTTGCAACAAACTTCTGATAAGAAAGAGTAATGTAAGAAACGGTAGTCTCAATCGAAAACTAGTGTGATGGATGTTTTTTTTAAAACATATATAACTTCTTTTAACTCTCATTTAAACATAGTACATAAACATGAAAACGTTTAATTAAATTGGTTAAAACTCATGGTTTTGAAAAATGAATCGTACTACATATGCTGTTACATAATTAGGTATTTTAAAGTAATAATATGTATAATATTGATTTTATTGTTTTTGTTAAAATATACCGCTTTGAAAAATTTAGTTATGGTTTCACTGTACACTTTTTCAATATAAATCTACAAATTCATGTTCTTAAAACAATCAGTGAACTCGGAAAAATAATAAATACACACATATTTAATTAATGGTAAACTTTTTTAATACAATAATGTAAACAAAAACATATTTTACTATGTTTTATACATCTCATAATTTTTAAATCGTTGAAGAAGCTACAGACATATAAAGTTTAATTCAAAGACATGTTCGTTTGTCAGTATAAATAATGAAAAAAAATTAAAATATATTCTCATTTGGCTTTATAATTTTTTTTTTTTAATTTTGATATGATCACCTAATAATAGGAATGTGAACACCTTTAATTTCTAGATACATATTTTCCATTTATAAGATACTAAATGTATTTGCGACTTCGTCCCCATAGAATTCCGAAATATAAATGCAGTGTTTTAATACATTTATTATATGCTACTATGGAATATATTTGGGGTTAATTTTGTAGAAATTCATTATCCTCAATGAAATGAAACTACGTGATGTTGTATTATTTCTACTTTCTTTAAGTTCTTTACCACGACCTAGGTTTCGTTGTATCACAACACCTAGAGCTGTTGTAATACAACGAAACCTGTGAACAGATCATATATTTTGTTAACTTTTTAATACAGGAACGATCAGAACCAATCATATTGATTAATTTTAAAATCATGTAATATATAAATTTGCATAAGATTTTGAGGAACTTGCTCGACTATACAAGTTATAAATTAGAATATAAAATAAATGAACGAAAATAAAAGAATAAAACATAAATTATAACACGGTACCTATTAAGAATTATACATATCGACTTGGCTTGATTGAGAAAGGGAGAGACAGGTGGATTTAAGGAGTGATAGGAACAAAGGATTACAAAAAGTCTTTTTGAAAGGAACTTCGGAAACATTTATACAAGGCAAATTCCTGGGAGTTCCAATCGATTCAGAAATATGCACCTGGAACCGAGAAGTAACTAGTCGATTTCAAATATTTGCACTTTAAACCAAAAACGGCTTTTTCAAAGGAATCCTAAAAATATTTATACGTGTCGAGTTTCTGAAGTCAGGATCCAGGGGATTTCAGAGATTCGTAGCTAGGATCCAAAAATAATTTTTCAAAGGAAATTTGCATATATTTATATAACGCGAGTGCTCGAACTCATTATCTATTCGAATTGAATGATGTTCAGCTTCAGTCGAGAAGAACTTTTTGTACAAAATAAATAATGTATTGGGAAAAGGAGAAGGAACAGGTTTTTCCGATTATGTCCTCAATTTCTTTATTAATCAATGCTCACTTTGTGCAGATTCACGCTACTAAAATTTAGTGCACAGTAACAAATTTCAATTACTTGCTTATTTTACAAATAAACAGACTGCATAAAAGATTATAGTGGATATACAAGTTTAATGTTTTCAAAATTAATTAAAATTTGTGTAAGTAAATTAGTTAATAATCCCTCATTTATCTCAGAAATGAGCTATATTTCATTTTGGGCAAAGTATTCCGCAGCGTGACTAAATGAAGTATTTATAGCATAAAAAATAATTATATTTTCGCCACTCATTAAAAAATATTGTAGAACATTATTAAGATGTGTAAATTTTTCTGAAATATTTCCCTTATTTCTATTGGATTCAGATTAAATAAACCAGCTTTCTTGTTTGAGACATTTGTCTACAGACTCCTTTTATCTCTGATTTTTTAATATGCTAGTTCCAAAGAGAAGTTTTCTCTTCTCTCGTACGTAAAAAGATACGATGTTGTTTATCTCTAGAGATTTTATATTCTTAGCATTTCAAGTGTACCTTGAAATTATTCGTGTGTACCTTGAAATTAAAAATGTACCTTGAAATTATTATGGCAACGAAATGAAGCAGCGACAATGTTAGTAAGTTCGCATAGTCGAATTGTCTTTTTATGAGCTATGTTGAGTGATAACATTTTAATTACAATTTCGCTTGACAACATTATATTTAGATTAATTTAAATGTTATGAAACATTTAACAGATTACTTTAATAATATGGAATAAAAATATTGAGGATATATTTTGTTATATACCAATATTACTTAACTATCATATACCTATCACCTATTTTGATCATACGAGTGTAGAATCAAAAAATAATTTAGATTATTTTGAACATATTTTTTGGCGGTTTTTCCCATCTCTCTCTTTAGAATTCCGCAACTTAAAAGAAAAAGCGGAACTACCATAAGTTCAATCATTTGTAAGTCTGTCCGTCGACCTTAGCTGTTTTTCTCAGAAATAATTTAACGCTTAAAAATTTAACACAGTGATAAAGAACATTAACCAATACATGTTTTATCCTGACACGTAATGTTATATTATTTAAACAACTTTAATTTTTATTCAACATTGATTCTATTGTTTTCCAGTACATATTTTTAGGTTTAATTATATGTTGATAATCATAAAGTAATTTTCAAATATTTTTTGTAAATTACTTTCTATGGGAAAAATAATCGTAGTATATTATTACGGTAACTATAACCGTGAACAAAGACGATGCTACAGTAAAATCACTTTCAGTAGAAGTTAAAAATATATACGTTGAACATATTTATGCTCACATAATGTTCTCATGTTGACTTATTTGATTAAAAATGCAAACAACAATTTTTAAATACAATTTTTTTAACAGGAAAATGGAACCTGCTTCCGCATTAGAGTTAGATAGGACCTCCAATACGCAATTGTACTTCCATTTATTATCTATTATACTTACCTCGGCTGCGTAACATTAACTTTTTAGTTTAAATATTAATGAAGTTGGTGACGGTTAAACAGTTTGTGTTAAAATACTATTGCGACTGAAATTTTGCAAAGAAGATGCCGTAAGAAAATATTGCAGACCACGTTTCATTTCTCACTTTAAAATAACTTTTGAATGATATTCGATCGATGTCTATCGATCTGACCATGAGAAATAACTCGTTTCAAGATGAATTTTTATGTATATATATATGTGTGTGTTTCGTTTGATTAACAAGTGTGCAAATTATCTTCCTTGCCTTAATATATATTAGCGTTTGATTAGAACTTTAAACGAAATTGTTTCAGTCAACTTTCATTAGCAATTTAAAGACTCCACTAAATTGATCGGTTATAATTTTCTTACAGAAACATTGAACTAACTCATAAAAGTATGCATTTTTATCCAGGTTTATGCTATAAAATATCATATCAACATGATAAACGTAAGCCTTTTGAAAATGCATCTACAACAATCTAAAAAAGTCCATATTAATATAATCATTTGTTTGGGTTATTTCACAAATTAACAAATACACTGTACTTTAAAACATGCATTATTATCTAAAATATCTTGATAAGAATATCTCCATACGATTAAATCATCATTTCAGTGCAAACATAAATATTTGTTATAATCTTTTAAAAGTAATGATTCATCTTCTCTATCTTTTATTTATTAAAATTATTTAGTAAGTAAATTTCAAATATTAATTGACAAAACACTTCGCAAATTTATATAATGTACTTTTAATACGTGAGCAAATAATCCCAAATATTCAGGTATACACAGTACAACGGCTTGACGCTTCTACCGCCCACACAAGAAACAAAATTGAATCCTGCCCGACTTAACTGGGGCGAAGACGTAAATAACACAAGATAACTGCCGTTTGTAATACTCATACAAAGTACAGTTGACTCTGACAAAACAATGCCGTAATTCATTATGCATGGAACCACATATTTCATTTGAATAACGTACGTAAAACGTAAAGCTAACGTGGAATTAAAGTATGTCCGCCAGCAGTAAATAAACCGGGCGTGTTACGTATGCCGGAGTGCTTCTAATGCCATATTATTTTTCTATTATATAATAGTTTGTTTGTCCTCCCTTTATCTGTCATTATATTTATTTTTCGGGCGGGAACCAAATTTATTGAATATCATCACAATGATATTAATATCTTTAAAATTGCTTTTAATAATTTTGTAATCAAGATATTTTCAAAATAACTGCATTAGTTATGTTATTACAGTAGTTATAGAAGTTTCCATTTTTTAAGAACAAATAAAATATTTTTTTTTCAGTTCACAATAAATAATTAAGGATTAACACTATTTTAATATTTATTCAAAATACATATGGGCCGTACAGAATCTGAAAAATACATTCGTGTGAAGAACACGAAGACAAGATTATGGTTAACATGAGGAAGAACATTATTGTGTAAATTTTTACTTGAAGTTGAATTCCTCTAAGGGGTTTAATTTTGCATAATAAATTTCGAGCCCTGTGTATCTTGTTTATTTGTATAACATAAGTCCATTATTTAGTAAAAATTCGGTTCTCTACTGCGATTAAATACTACTTGGGCTTCGAGGCTGTAGTTACTTTGCATATGAATAGAAACCGAATATTTTGGTGTGTTTTTTGTTTTGAACGTGTCAGTTTATTAAGAGTCGTCATTGAAGAATTGTTCCTTTTTCTCCAACGGAATTTGATATTTTCTAGACTACTTCAATTCCAGTGTGTCGAAATAATAGATGACCGTAGTAAAGCGAAATATTATTGATTAGAATTAGGGGCTTTTTTTGTTAACATAGAATAGAAAGTAAAATAAAATAATCAGTACATAAACATCATAACATTAATCATTTACTTGAATAAAAAGTTGCACCTTGTAGACCGACGAGAAAATCGAAGAGAATAATAAACCACGAAAAGAAGATAATAACCCACTTATGTTTTAAAGTGTCACCAATATTTATGAAAACGATCGTGAATAGAAGTATTTTAAAGTTAGATTCCTCACAATGAAATGTGTAAAATAAATATCATAAAAAAGTTTACATTGTCTCTATCGGAAACCCAAGAAAAAAATGAGGGATTTCGTCTCTGCGAGGCGTTTCAGTAAAATGTCTCTATAAATAAGATCAAAAGTTTTCGTCCAGTCTTCAGCAACTTCAAGTTAAAAACCAAGTTGGTCCGAGACGTAGTCAATAAAAGAGATAGATCCTTACCTGGTGTCTTTTTAGTGATCGTTGCCACTCCGTTCAATATTCTCTCAATTCGGTTATTCAGCAAATTTGCTTTTGATTAAATTTGGATTTGTCTGGCTGTATCTGAAAGTATCACTGACGTCAACACATATTAAATAACGTTTAACAAGTACTTTTCGTAAATACTTGATTAACAAAAACCGATTTATTAAGATAGAAGGTCTTTTACCGTTACTTAGTTACAGTGATTGATAAGATACAAATTCCCACTATTGCGACCAAAAACTTATATACCTCGTTAAAAATATTTTGCGATTTCAGCATAATATTTAAATGAACAACTTAAATTTGTTCCGCATTAGATTGCAATTCCCAAAGTCGTTCAAAAACAAAAGTGATAGGAAATTTTTAAAATAGCTCTCGATACAATACAAATTGACTGGTGTAATACTGTTATATGAGATTCGAAAACTTATGAATAATAACTGATTCAAGAAACGAAGAGTGAATTTCGAAACAATCTTTAGTCGGATTGTTAAAAAAATTTGTCTTGTATTCAAACAGGCGGTCCTGTGCCTAAAACTAAATATATTTGGAACGCGTTTCTGTAAGAAAATATTACAACTTCGACATTTTTTTTTCACAAACTATTGGTAATATCATAGATCGCTACGAATACTAGACACCTTTTTTGTTGACGCCTGTAGATACATATTATATGGGCACGTCTACATACAATGAACGAGTTAGATTGAAATAAATCTGTGTTTTAAAGATATTTTTAAAAAATAATTTCTATGGACCATAAAAAAATACAGGGAAGCAATCAATCATTAGGATTTCGTGTCCTAAAAAAGCAACCCTCATAAGATTTACTCACAAATACATCTGTATACCATAGTATCGTTAATTTTAAAAAGTATATGGCCTAAGATCTTCAAATTTAAAAAAAAGCTTACAAATATGCGTATATTTCAATGGGAAATCTCAAGAAAATTTTAATTGGAATTTTATGAGGCACAAATATATTTCTCAAATTTATTTTTGATTTCTTATGTCTTATTGAAAATCAAATGAAAAAACGATACATAAGCATTCCAAAACTATTTCTTTCAGAATTTTTTTTGATATAGTTCCAGAAATATTATAAAAATATCCACAAACATTTTCAATGGCTGGAGTTGACGTACAGACTTGAAATTAGGAATAGTGGTAAAACATGTTAACAATATTATATGGAAATTACTTCACAGGGCGGGACATTTTTAAAATTTTATTTTTTTTAATTTCAGATATTGTGTGAAGTAAAAACTCCAAATTAATTATTTTTATGAAGATCATTTTATATGTTAGATGGGACATGTAATTTCCGTACAGGTAATCACTAATATATCCAAACATCTTCAATAAATTGGAAGTAATAAATTAATAAATATTAAAATATTCTATTTTATTTAAATTATTTTAATCTGTCCCCGATTGGAAAGAAACCCGATATTTTAATCTGTCCCCGAAGATATAATTATAGTCTTACAATCATTACTAAAACTAAATAATGAAAAGCCTCTATAAATTCCTCATAGGCTAGATAATCTTCATCTAAAGTAATAAGGAATGTTGGGTGAAATATATTTAAAAAAATATTGAGCCAATATTTCACCCGGAAACAACTGAAATATAATCGATAATATACTAGAAGAAAGATGAGCATGTTTTCATGCATTCTATAAATCAATAATCTGAAAAGTAGGTAAGTAGAAAAACCTTATAACATTATTTTCAATATTATATTAATAGGAAGTTATGCGGTTATAATAATTAATTCTCTTTAGATAGATTTTATATTTTTATATTTTAAGTTAAAATATTTTGTATATAAAAGATCTTGAAATATTTTAGGCATTTTATATTTCCCATGACTTTCACATATGTGCTTTTAACATTTGTATCTGAACAAACAGATATATTCTTGTTAATAGATATAAAAGCAAAAGTCAATTCCTTGCATATTTAAGCCTATAATAAAGTAAACACAACGAAATTATCAAAAAGTATTAGTGCTTTATTAGAATTGTGGAAGGGTTTAAACGGATTACAAGTAAACTAGCATTTAATAGCACAAAGTAACATAAAGCTGATGGACGGTCGTAACATACAGCTTTTACAATTGATGCTGCAAAACTAAGACATATTTCCTGATATATGCAGTCACACATTTAACTTCAACAACGCACATAAATCGTTAAGCTAACATGGTTTTGAAATACACCGTTCAGCATAAAATATCTCGAGCTCCCTTAATATTTGTTAACCAATTTCAGAAAAAGGAGGAAGTTTTTTATTCATCTGAATCTTTTTTTATGTACTTTCAGCGATAATTCCTTACCAAGTAGACCGATTTAGACGATTCTTTTTTTACTTAAAAAATATTTTTTAGGAATAATTCCATATAAATATAATGATGATCTTATTATGAGATGCGGAAATGAAGGATGGAACTCCTTAACCAATGTCGGTAAATCAACTACGATCCTATATATTTGCTACAGGTCATTCTTACTTTGTAATATAACTATACCACTTACCAGATCAGGGTATGATGAAAACTTTTGTTTTCATCATACCTGATATGCTGAACAATGGAACTTCGTAACTGATGTTTGTAAATGAACTGTAGTTAAAGATATTTGATACTAGTTGTTGTTACTTCGTAAAATAACTACACCGTCGACCAGGTCAGGGTATGATGATGAGTTCTGGAGACGAAAAATAGAACTTCTTAACGTATGGTAGTAAATTAAATGTGATGCTAATTGTTCCTGGCAGTTGTTACTTTTCAAAATTACTACACGATTGACCATATCAAAGTCTGATGATGCGTTCTGGAGATGAACAATGGAACTCTTTAAGGGATGTTAGTAAATCAAACGTAATTCAATATATACAAATATGTATATATTGAATAACAATATATACTGTTTGTTTTTAATTTGCAAAATTACAGCACCATCGAGCAAGTTAGGGTCTGATGACGAATTCTAAAGATAAATAAAGCAACTCTTTAACAGATGATAGTAAATCATTCATTTTAATTATTACTTTGAAAAGTCTAATATTGGATTTTGGATATAGAGAAATGTACCCCTTAAGATGTAATTGTTATTTTGCAAAGTTTTATATTTTACTTCGGATATGGAGAACAGAATGAAAAAAAAAGAAAATATATATATATATATATATATATATATATATATATATATATATATATATATAAACATTTTAAAATAATATAAAATTGTTTTAAAGTTGGTTGTATCATAACAGCAAAAATATTACAAATAACCCTAAGTTATAATCTTGAATTTCTTTATCCTACTCATTAATTCAAGATTTGTTTTAAACCATACACCATTTCCTTGGTTGTAACCAAGGAAATGATGTATGTTGGAAACATCATCTTCTTCACCAATATGTCTCCAAACTTTCACAAATCAAACGTATCCTAGACTACATGCGTTGCTTTTTTCTCGATTTCATTACCTTATAATGAAGAATGTATTTTAAGAGCTTATTTTAAAAGTGCTCACTTGCAATAGTGTCGTTTGCTGTAAACAAACAATGTTTGTTCAAGTATAATAATTTTTTTTTCATAATAAATAACAAATATTTTATTTTTTTTGCTATGGCAATTTCCGATCAAGAAAAGAATAAATTCATATTTTATTCCTTTTTAATTATAATTAAGAAAATTATTTCATATGGCATAAATTAATGTTTAATGTTACGGTGACTGTTTAATATTTCGGCCAACCACGTAAATATTATTAGAAGGAAATTGTGAGTCAAAACTGATTTCAACTGTATCACTAAAATTATTTTCATTCACTCGTTGAAGGCAAACTTGCATTTAAAATATTCAAACATTCATTTAATAAAAAATACTTTTGTCACTTACTTGCAATTCTACGCGGTAATCTATATCTTTTCTTTGCTTAATTTTTTTGTACCGAGTACATTATTCAGAATGGAAAGCCTAATCAAAATAATACGGTAGTTACCATAAATCATAAATACGTTACCATATATTTTACGTATTATAATATTAGTTTTTCATTACAATGGATTTTTTAACTTTCCTATCTCATTTTATTTGAATATCTCATTATATATGAAAGGTAAGTTATAACAGTTCAGAAACAACTTTAATTCCGCTGTAAAATCATAATTAGTAATCAAAACTTTATTTGATTTGGCAATCTCCTCGTCAACTGTGTTACAACTTTGTGAATAAAAATTCAAGTTTCAAATTTCCTACCTACCCAAACATGATAACATTAATGAAATCTTTAGAGCAATACAACTGTCTAAATTTTTACTATATATAATTCTACGATAAAGTTTTTGTCAGCAATACCCTTACAAAATCAATTAAATCTATTCTTAATTTTAATTATTTATAATCAAAATATACATATATTGATAATTTTTATAATAAATTTTATTATTATTATTTGTCACCGCCAAAAACCTACGTTTTTGGTTCTTTAGTTATATTAATTTTTAATCGATTTAATCTAGCTACGACTATACATATAATAAGTACCACAAATAGATGTTTTCATATTCGATTTCAGAAAATCAATTAAGCGAAGAATAAAGTTGAATCCTTTAAAATCTTTGTGAAAATAAATGACATTGCCTATTAGACTGAATCAAAGAGTGTGCGTGATGTCATAAAAAGGGGTGATGTCATAACCATTCTTAACGGACTTTCAAATTAATCGAACAACGAAGCTTCAATCACTTAGCGAAGTTTGCAGACTAATGCGGCAATAGATAGATTTACGAGTTGCTGTTGAAATTTTCGTGCTTTCATATATTATCAATAAAATAAACAATTATATTTTGAGAATCCATTTCGATGCTCGTTTCACATCGCGCACTAAGATAATTATTATGATTTTAATTCAATTTACTTCCTTCTAAATGTAATAAACATTTGAATTGAGATTATTGATACTTTATTTCGTTTTATGCTTATGTGTATGAAAAAGCAAAAACAAAACGGTTATAACGACACTTCATCCTTCATGCGTTGGTCAATTTATTTTACGGTTATATTTTGGGTCATTCGGCTTACGAATGTGGTGTTTGAGACCCAAACAAATATATTTTTGACATATTTACACATTTTCCACACATTTCGCAATACAGTTTCCTCTAAATTTCAGTTCAACTCGCAGCTGACAGATTGGTTTTCCTATTAATTAAATAACACCATTTTTGTGACGTGTTGCAAGTTGCCTTACACAATATATTCTGATTAATTTAATATTTCACAGTTTCAAAATTTATCACCAAAATATCGAGATACAGCAGGCCGTTGTGAAATTAGCATGGTAAGTCGCTTCTTGTGATAATTTTTTTAGTCCTGCGGTACACGGATACCGGGTGCTGTGCAACCCCATTACAGCAATTATCTGGCTTTGAATATTAAGCAATGCGAGTATTATTTCATAGAGAGAAAAAATATTACACTGGGAAATATTGAAGTTTTTTATGATAAGAATCTGTTCAGGCGGAATCACGATTGAGAAAATATTGCTTGCAACTCAGCGCAGTTGATAGAAGTGAAGCTATTTTGGCAATCTAAGCCTCGAGTTTTAAGTTTAAGTCACAGTAAAAAGTAAAGCAGTAGAAAGAGAGTAAAAGATAAAGAGAGGGAGGTGAGGAAGGGAAGTAAATATTAATTAACTATAAATATTACTTATTGCAAAAATGCGTACAGCACATAAGCAGGCATACACTTTCAAGTTATAAACGTGCTTAAGGGTAGGATACATATGTTGCGTTAAAAATTTAAAAAAAACATTTTAAGTTTAAATCCACAAATTGCACTAAATTCATGTGACAAAAAATTAATACCTTACGTCTATAAAAATTAATGATACGTTGTTAAAAAATCTGAAAAAAGACATCTAATAAAATCGCCAACTAAATTTACACAGGATAATTTCAATTTAAATAAAATATGGTATAAAAGAAGATTCCCAACGTTAAGTAAACGATAAAATAAAAAAAAATAGCCGCGATGCTATTACTGGAACCGCAATAAGTGCGACTGAAAGAAGTGGATGTATTGCTTCTCTTTTAAGCTATGGTTACAACTGTATGTGCGGCTATATTGCGGATTTATAAATAATTACAAAAATTGTTAGTCTTTTGAGAGATGAAGTACGCGTTAAATCAGTAATTTAATCATAAATAAGTAAATCGATAAAATTTTGACTGTTAATTTTTAGCCATTTTTGTTTTTTTTTCGCGACTACACCTACATACACTTGACAAATTTTTCACAGTTTACCTATGATAAATGACACACATAATTTACAAAACAACCGATAGTAGTAGTGAGCCCCATATTTTTTTTGGTTTTTCCAATTTTTGGTCTTATTCTATCCTATTAATTTATCTCTTTCGGTTCTCAGTTAAATACCGACTTTCCGTCCTTCGAGCGATAAATTAGTTAAATTGAGACGTTACTACTAAAAATTACAAAAATGTTCCAAAAACTTTGCTAAACTTTGCATGAAAAGCACAATAATCTTCACTTTTTATTCTCATAACGCCCAAAAAATTTTTATTCAAATATAAGTCACGCCTCCGTAAGTTAAAAAATTACTTTCGTGTTGTTTTTGACAGGAATATAAAAATATCCCTGACCTAGCGAGTAACGGAAAACCTATTTATCTGCTTACGCCATATGCTCAGTATTACATCTACAGTGACCTGGCCAAAGCATTTTATGCAGAAGAGGAAATTCACGCACTTTGCCAATTGGAAACTCATTAACTTGGTTTAACTCTGTGTTCTCAAACTGTTTAGAAAAGTAGTCGATTTCAAAGCCGCAGATATCCGACTGAAACTTTGTCACGAATACTGAGCGTCTCTTGCTTAAATTTTACCATCATCACCTGTTGCCGCAATGCTGTACTGAAATGAAATATTTAAGGCGTAATGGCCGCTACCTACAATAAATATGTAGGCTGCCACCTACAATAAATGGACCGTTCAAGGTTTATTAGAGTATTTTTGACAAAATACAGTGTTGGCGAATGATTCCGGAATTGCCACATAATCATAAGGGCCTTTCCTGTATAAGTTAATCATGAAACTGTACATTAGTTAACATTTACAAAGAAATGTTTTTCATTCGTTTTCCTCCTAAAATATAGATTCAAGTGCTCGCTAATGTTATAAATTTCTTGTCTCATAATATCAAACAGAATTAAATCTTTTTTTATTTTGTTACCTTACTAATAAATTATGATATTTACTACCGGTAAGTGGCTTTACGCGGATTTTTAAATAAACATAAATATTTCAGGTAAATTTTCAAACACGTGACCCATTTAACTGCTTTCCAATTTTATTTTAAAACCGCGTATATTTCCTGTCTTCGCTGTGAATAGCATTATCTTAACAAATAATTTGAACAAATGCGCACTTCGAACGGATACTTTACCACGAGGACTACGTTTGGTAACAAAGTTAAAATCTGAAACAAACCGTAGTTTGAAAGTGTAATTCTGCACTGGATTTATTTTATAGGTTTCTGTAAACAAGTTCATATTTTATAAGAAGCAAGCAAATTAGTTTATTTTTTATATTGTCGTGTTAATCATATATATTTTGATAAGTATTATTAAACCTTAGCCGGTCTGTAAATTTAAGCTAAATATATAAAGGAGCACTCAACTCAACTTTTCTTGAAATTAAGTTGGTTTTTTATTTAAATCCGATCAGTACGTTTAAGCTAAATATATGAAATAGCACTCAACTCAAATTTCCTTAAAATTGAGTTGGTTTTTTATGTAAATTTTACAATCTTTTTTCCAAATCTGTGGTAAAACTTTTTATGATTTTTTTCGTAGCAATTTTTTATAATTACTAAGTGTCATTTTTTATCCAATAACAATTTTATAGCTTAAAAATTAGAGTTCCAATATAAAAATCGTTAAAAATTTCCTTACACAACATAAAAGTACCATATAAGCATTTTATTACACAATTACAGCAAATTATGTGGGTTAATATAATCTATAGCATATTACATTAACCCGCAAAATTTGCAATAAAATGACAAGTTTCCACTTCCAAGGTTTCTGAGGAAATTGGCTATGACAGAAGAGACAACGATTTTTCAACAAAATGTAAAACACTATTATACTTAAAAAACAATTTAAATTTTAACTTATAATTAACATCTTTATTTAAACAATTTATTTGATTTAACATCTCCTCTCGAGTGTGGATCTAATTTATGTGAATAATGTAAACTTCACGATTACTTTACATATCATAAAATATTAATTAAAGATCGGGTTGAGTTAAATGTGGCATACAGGAATCATTTTTGGATAACACACACAAATATTTCGGAAATTTGACTAAAAACGGAGTAACTGAAAACGGTTTCCAATTCAGAATAAGCCCTTGTCGTGCGAATTGTTTCTTCACAAGCAATTTTGTACAAATGCAAATGCAATTTCGTGCCAACGCAATGTTGAATATAACCACAAGTACATAAATAATTAACAACAGCAACAAACCGATGGTGTTTCTGTTTTTTTTTTTTAAAATATCTATGGTATGTTAACGTATTATATTAACTTAATAAACCAACATTTCTATTTATTTAATACCTTTTTATGGAGACTACAATTTATATTCACATATTCAGTAACAAATTTTATTCAGTTTATTATATAGTATTCACAGTGTTATATTGTTTTAAATTATAAATAAATAAATTTATGAAACAAAATTTGCTATTGTATTGTATATATTTATTGTTAAAATGTAAATTTATAGAAGTGTGTTGTTAAAATTTTATTACGCACATACTTTGAATTGTCTGTGATAAATTTGTTCGTACTACAGTTGGTACATACTTGTATCGGTTGAGCTGATACTTAAAATTGCAAATCTTTGCAATGTCCTGCGACAAAATATAGTATGAAAAATTTAATTTATGTATTAGGAGATATTTATGTACATTGTACAATTGTTTTTAAATATAAATTTTATAATAAATGACACCCGTATAAAACCTGTGTTTTCGTTGAATTTTTTTTTACTAAAATATTAATAAAAACTGATGCCTTAAATTCATCTATTCATAGATAGCTGTACCAGCCGAAGACGAATTTTAAATTATCATATTTAAATTTATTAAAAGGAGACATGTGTGATGCACATAAGTACTACTTATTTCAATAAATTATTTATACCTATTTAATAATATTTAATTGGCCTTTTTTCTGATATATATCCATGATATCGAAAAAATACGAGGCTTTAATAATTTAATAAGTTTTTTTTGATAATATAAATTAATAAGTTTTGTTTGTTAATATAAAATAATTGTAAAATAAATTCCACAACACACACCAGAACTTTCCATTGGTGCCATTAAAACTGCTCGTAAAAAAGTCTACCATTTAGAGTAATCGAGATGTGCCTGAAAACATTTATGAATGGAAAAGTGTGTACTGTCAAATGATACACAGAAAGATGAAGACAACTTCCTGTTAAAACCCGTGAAGTTGAGTAAATAAAAATAAAGAAAGCTCCAGTTCTCGAAGTATTAGGCAAGGTACAAATATAAATAAGGTAACGGAAAAAGATATTATCTAATTACTAAAAGTCAAATCATCCGCTGATCGCTTGTGGAACCAGATAAACATTTCTCTAAACATTTTTATATAAAGAAAATTTTTTTTTCTATTGTTGTTTTAAAAATTCAACATTGGCTGCAGAATAGCACAGAAATTTCATTGAACTACCCCTTGGCAATTCGTTTACCAATACATATGTATATTATTATTATTTCAAAATATATTACTATATTGTGTTTGAACCTTTAGCCAGAAACATAAGTATATGCGTGGATAATATATATGCACGAACATACCAAAGAAAAAAATCAATTAGATTAAATAAAGAGTAAAAAAGTTTATATGTACGAAGAATTTAAAACCGCTTTTGTTATAGAGAAGTGTAAGAAAATCAACATTTAAATTTAAAAAAAATTCCAAAATATTATGGGTAACGATCTCTCTAGTTGTTTTCGGTTGTAGGCATAGGCGTGTAATAACTCATAATTGCTACATTATACGTTAAGTAATATACATAAGTTCAAACATTTTTGATACGCGTTTCTTATTAATATTCATCTCATTAGAAAAGTATCTACTGTATACGCCAATTTTAAATTGTGACATTAAGTAGTGAACTGTGCGAGACCGATTTTACTATGCCTTTTTTTTAAATTACGGTGTTGTAAATATTTCCAGGTGATTGATCATTTTGTGTTAAAATGTTGATTAATTTTAAAAATTCTGTTTCAGCCAGTTTTCAATTATTTTTAAATTCACTTGCCATAAACGTTACTAAGATAAATTATTGTTTTATGGAAATATATGACATGAAACTAAAGTAAAACATTATTCTGAATAAGAAGTGTTTCGGATTTTTAAATTTTATATCACAGTTTATTTAAAGAAATATAGTTAAACTACGAAATTATGGTTTCATTAAAATGCATCATACATGCATAAAAAAATATAACATATTAATACAACTTGACAATTTGGGAAACAATTTAATTTTTTTGTAAAGGAAATGTGAGAAGTATTGCCATTTTTATCGAAATCAAAATGCTGTATTAAAAGTTAACGGCCTGCAAGTTTATATGTTTGTTTCAACAAGAAAGATCAGGTAAATAATTTAAACAATTAAGAAGTTGGACATAAAACCAAACATACGAGAAAATTATGAAAATCATAATTTTTCAAAGGCCTTTCTAAAGTAATAGATTGTGGAGTTATTACTTTGTTGTCACATGTAAAGGTTTATCTTCTATAGTAAGACTTTTATCTTAAACTACGTCTATTTTCAATTATATTTCACAAACAATCACGAATTTTAATATAGGAAAATATATTATTTTGTCGCTGAATTTAACGATCTGGTTGAACGTTTAAATGTTCAAATATCTATATAGAATATTAATAGATGTAAAGCTATGATACTCGTACGGAGCGTTAGGCGATTAATAATTATTTAATAAAATAAGTAAAATGATTTTATAGTTATATTTAATTCTTGTTTTTTGTCTAATAAGAATCAAGGGAGTAGGTTAAATTCCAGCTGCCCCTTTTATATATGTTTGCTGATGATTGTAAAATATGGAACAAGTTCAGATGATCTTACAAAAAATAAAAAAGTGAAGGATGATTCCGCAAAAAAATAAAGCAACATTAATTGTAACTCACTCGCTAAGAATTAAATGTGTAAAAAGTTCCGCAAAAAAGCAAAAAGTTCTTGTAAAAAGCAGCAAGCTTTTTAGTATCGAAAAGGCATTTCCCCATTGAACTCGTAGAAAATGACATGGCCATTTAAATTAACTCCACAGTTCTTTTGCCTGTGTCGATATTCGGTGTCATTCTACAGATATAAAAGAATCTTCGTAAATTTGTAAAAAGCCGCAGGTAATGGAATTTAATGAATTATTTAAAATATTAATTTTGGAATTGTATCCCAGTTATATTTCTCATCTTTATTTAGCTTTCAAATCCAATAAATATTTAGTTTTAGAGGAAAATTTCTCGCAAGATGCCGAAATATGCATACTCTGTTCATATGTGTATATGTATATATATATATATATATATATATATATATATATACACAAACCCGAGTAGACAATATTAAGGAATTATTACAGGACAAGTATAAACGTTTCCTTAAAAAAGTCGCTATGAAAATTGCAATGAAAATTGAAAAGATGAAAATTACAATTTCAACAAAAAAGGGATATTTTTTTCACAAAAGCATGCTTCAGATATATTATGTAATACATCTTCATACCTTATCCACTATTTATTTTACTATAATTTAGTAATCTCGTTAAAGTTTTATTAAAATCTTACCTGACTATTTTCTTACTGTTTATTCTCCACTAATTTTATCTTTCACGTATTATTTCTAAAAACATTCCAAGTTAAATGTTTCTAGAATATCGGAGTAAATGTTAATTAATTCTGCGGAAATTTCACTTCTATCTCGAGTTTGTAGCCACACGTACAACTAAAACACGATAACGTTTTAACAAACTCAACACGTCACGTGTAACAACGTTAACGTTTAACAACTTAATTGCACATGCTACTCGCGTAGACGGTGACATGTGCGGTTTAACAAACCGTAACATCTTTTCCAGCCATTGTACTCTCTTACATATGATTTACTTTATTTCGACCTACAGTGGTTAGATACTTAATCGTTTAGAACAGCTGGTGAGAAATTTTTATTATACTGTATACATTCATGTTAAGGGTAGATTCGTTACAATTTAATATAGCTAGTTTTGTAACCATAAGAAAAATTATGATAATTGTCATATGAAACAAATAACACAGGTTTGCAGAATATATCTAAAATATGTAACTTTGGGAAACTGATTTCATACATGTTATGAATTTTTTTTCGATATATCGGAATGATAAAAACGACAATTTTTTGTTAAAATGGATGTTTTATTAAAATTTTTAAAAAATGCATAATTGTAAAGCAACTTGTTTTGTAAATCATCATCATCATCATATCATCATCATCATATATATTAATACGCTAAGGTTAAGATGTTACACTCCCTTTTTAGAAAAAACCTCGCAACTAATCCACATAAATTATATATCATTTTATAGATAATTGCTTGCTCTACCGGCATCCAGAACTAAAAAATTTATTATTGCTATTGTTTTTGCAAATTAAATAATTATTAAAATTATATACACAAAACAGCAATGCTGCCATCTAACGGCTCAACGTCAATATGATTGACGGTCGGTAAAATTTTTGTTTAATTTCAAATCCACTCACGTATAAATAAAGTGGCGCTTTAGCTCAATGCTTTTGATACTTGCGCCTCTATATGTCAATTTTAGTAAAATATTTGTTTGATCTGTCATCTGAGCTTCATAATGGAATAAATAATGCGAAGACTTCGCACGGGTCACGCTAGTATTACAATAAACAGAATTAACTGTTTAAATGTATTATAGTCATAGAACACAGTATTCCTTTCGCATTACTTGGAAATGTATTTTTATCCATATTTTTAACTGATTATGTCGAATTTATTCAATTCGGATATTAAGTGAGATTTTTAATGATATTTTAGTTTTATACATTCTCAGGGTTAACTACCCTCAAATTAAGTAATTGGTAAAAGCAAGAATGTCTAGTTTAATGAATTGGGGCTTTTTTAGTAGCCTTAAAGTTTCTAACAAAACTTATATAACTGATTCTTCAATTATTTTTTCCTTAATTACTCTCTCGAAATCTATAGCTAACCATCGAACAATTATAAGCAATTTTTGGCCATTTAGACTTGGTAATCTGATAACTAGTATTTTTTCTGAAATACTTACTTTACCTAACAAGAAAACTTAGATTTACTGATAATACAGATTTCGCATGATTTTAAGTGTCGAACATTTTTTTGTGTCAAAGAGGCTTTTAGAAAAAAAAACAAAAAACATTTTAGTAAATACGTTAAAGAATAAAACATTTTGCAGTTAAATACAGACATATTTTTTTGCGTTTTCTTTTTATTCCACAACTCAAACTAAACATATTTTCCGTAGTTCAACTCGATAAAGTTAATATCGAATTATACTACAGTGGGTAAACGGCTACAAGTTTTTCTTCACTAATCATCTTCATATTTGGGAAAATTTTTTAAAAAGATTACAAACTAAATAGTTTTAAAATTGTATACTGTGAATTCGTTATTGAAACATTTTATGAAAGCTGATCTCATCTAGTGGTAATAATAATAAGGTGAATGAAGTAAAAAAATTAAAATATCACATTGACATACGAGGATATTTTAATTATCTTTAGTGGTGAGTTTGAATTTTTTAATTGTGCTTTCTAATTTATGAAAAAACTTCGCCACGGTTATATATCAGATAATTTCTTGGTTTTTGTAATGATTTGTTTATCATTTTCTTAATTATGCTGATTTTCATTCCCAGCATCAAAAATACAGGGTTTATAGGTGACTACTATATTAGATTTTGCTTATAGTTTATTAATGCATAAATTGATTTCGATTTGCTTTTCCTTTGTGTGAAATACAAATTATAGATAATTACGTATGCATATTAGGTTCTCCCTTATATAGGTGAAAAAATCATATCGAAACGCATACCCCTTAATTCTTTTAGAACTTCTTAAACTAACTCAAATAAAAAAAATTATCTTCCTATGTCAATAACCCGTGCCGAGAGCTCCACATGTTTTGAAAATATCTGTTTTTAACGCTTTCTATTATGTAACTAGATCAACTGAAATATTTATCTTCTATGAAAATATTAATTATAAAGCAAGTCTATGCGATAGAAAACTATTTATTTTAAAAAATTTAAAATTTCACATTATTTAGGGTATATCCTAATAAATGTTTCTTTTCAACTGGCTCGATACAGATTTAGGCATTCTTGTCAACAGTGTAACAAAAATTGCTTTTGTTCTTCCTCTGCAATGACTAAATTATGAAAGTCTTGCATAATTTTTACAGCTCCTTTATCTGTATCATTAACTTCAAAAAATAATCTTTCTTTTTGCTTCCAAAAAGGCAGCATCCTTTTTGGTTCCAAAAAGCCAGCATCTTCTTTCCACATAAAAACGTGTTTCTGGAGGAAATTTTCTTAAATTTTTAACCGAAAAAACAAATTTGTACTCTTGACGGACACAAAATCACTTAATGATTGTTCTACAATAATAAAATAAGATAAAATTGTCATGTTCAGAATTGAACCTGGAAAAACAGTTTAAAAAAAAATGGTTTATTACCACTGACTCTACAAATTAATTAAATATCTATTTTTCCGATGGACCGTATCTTTTCCTAAAATCATACATATTCTCTATTTGTGTGTTTACTACAATATTTCCATTAGTTTGTTCATCAATTTCGTTATTAAAGAGTAATAAGACGGCAATTTCTTCTGACAAGTAGCAAAGGTGTTGGCTAAACTTGTTCAGGGCTGTTTTGGAGATCTATATATCAACAGTTTCAACTCATTTAACATATTTAAAAAGTGTAGAGAATATCCCATCTCATTAAACGTTAGCTACTTCAGACATATTATTCTGAAAATCGAATTTTATGGATTCCGCTCTATCTTTTCTTCCCTGTGTACGAATGCATTGAATAGAAAATTGTTTGATTAGAAAATCACCACAGCTAAGATCTAGTGCTTCTAGTATAGCCTGAAGTATATAAACAGAATGTCTTAAGTTTAATTCATATCTGTCTAAAACTGCAACAAACCAAGATATGACAAACTCTTTTCTTCCTCTTTTTGTAGTAGTTCCAGAATTTACAGTTTGAGATGGCAAAGTTTCTTCCGGGTTTTTATCAGGGCTAGTACATTGTTCATGTTGCTCTTGAGGTTGAATAGAATATTGTGTAGAAAGGGATGACGACAAAATCTCGGAATACATTTGCTCTAGTCTTTTTTCTTCTCTTAGTTTTCACTATCTTATCCTTTCTTCTTTGTTGGCTAACTTCTTAATCTTTTGTCTATATCCGCTAAATATCCTGGACGCTCCGTTTCTCTTTGTTTTTGAAACAATATTTTATTTTCCTCTATTTTCAATAATGTGTTGAATATCTAAATTATTCGAATATCTAAATTATTTTGAAAGTCCTCCTCACGGTGTTTATAAAAATATTCTTGTTTCTATCTTTGTTATCTATGTTTCCTCGGAATTTTTCAAAAAATATCTTTGTTATCTATGTTTCCTCGGAATTTTTCTGCAATTCTCTTCAAGCTTGATGACAATCTAAAAGTTTCTTCATACAGTTAGGTATAGCTCTGATAGGTATTCTAGCTTTTTCCCAGAACATAATGTACTCTAACGAAAAGATTTATACATTCAACAATAGTCAATTTAATTTCACGAATGTTATAAAATATAACTGCAAGAATTTGACGGTAACTTTGTACCAGTTATTTGAACCAAGAAAACACATTTTTTATTGCTTCTAAATTACACTGTCATTTTCTGAATTTTAGACAATATGTGTTAATTACACGACCATCCGAGAACAACTGACAAATACCGCGAGCAAGCGTCGCTTCTTCCGCGGAACTTGTATTAACATGTTTCGATGTAAGTTGGTAGTGCTCCAAATAAGGTAACAATTTATTTAGGAGCAAAGAAAAATTAGGACCTATGCGTTGGAAAATAAAAACTTTCAAAAACAAAGGACTCATATATATATATGTATATATGTATATATATATATTTATATATATATATATATATATATATATATATATATGTATATATATAAGTATATATGTATATATATATATATATATATATATATTTATATATATATATATATATACATATATGCATACATACAAACATATGAGAATGTAACACAAGAAAAACATCGAAAGTTCTTGGGACTGGCTGTTTGTCATAGTGGTACTCGTATTACAAAAATAAATTCACATTTCGAAAACAAAACTCGTTGCTAATCCTTTGATATATTTTGCTTTAATTTGTCATTTGTTTTTACAAGTTGGCGGCAATTTGAAAATGGTGCGCTTCATGTCAATAGGAATTTAAGACGAGACAATATTCGTCCTGTAATTTTTTATTACCTTCTTCGTAGCCTCAATCAACAAAAAGTTAGGCTCGCGGTCTCGGTAATGTGTGTCGTTGTTGAGTGTGTGTGTGGTAACTGTGAGTTGACCATGGAATATTAAATTATGCTAATAGTAAAGTAGTATTTTGTGAGATATTTACGCAGATTTTTTTCTCGTAAATATTTTATTCTTTTATACATATATTCCAATTATTTTGACTTAAATTATACAACAGAGGGAGGCGGAAAATATTTCTGTCTTATGTACTCTGTGAATTTACACTTTCAAGCCAGCCACTAGTTTACAAAATTATTCATTAAAGACCAGCTTCATACATATATATATATATATATATATATATATATATACATATATATATATATATATATATATATATATATATATATGATTTAATATATTTCTTAGTACCAATACATTACACCGCTATATAAGCTATTGGACAAAACGTCTGTTTCGCTGCAAGACTGAATATTCCCAGAGTACCATAGAGCCATTCTTGGCTATAATTGACAGTTTCTACCTAAGATTCTTTAGTTTTTACAAAATATCTCATTACAGAAGCTTGAGTATCACCCAAATTGATAATAATATAATAACTTATACTAAGTTTTGGAGAATACTTTTCTTTTCTTGATGTAGTGTAACATCATTATAAGTTTTTCTGCTAACAGCTTATACGGCGGAAGTATATTTTTAATATAAAGACATGTTTAATTAAATTGTGGGAAAAGCGTACTAAAACTTATTTTGGTACAAGTTAAAAGAAAGTAACGTCGTGTGATCTTTATCACATTAAGAAGTATGATACTAGAAATATTTAACGAATTTAATAATTAATCCAGAAAGGACCGAATTCCTTATATTTATTTAAAAAAAAGGGACCCAAATAGGGATGTAAATATTTTTGCCTTATAAGCCTCTAGGAACGGCGTACGTGCTCCCACTTTTGGCGAATTTATAGCAAGTGTTTTATTTCGTACGCCGTTATTTAATTAAGGAGATGTCTCTTATTTTAATGTTAGAGACATTACATTTTTGATAATTTATTTCAAACTTTTAAAATACCTTGACTTCCAAACACTCTTGTAGAGATTGGTAAATATTTCAATAATAAAGAAAAAAGAGAAACGTAAAGGAGTAAGTCAAATACAAGCAAAGCATCGTGACTTTCTAATCTAACTTTTTAATATACGGTTAGATTTATTGAATATTACATCCATTCGATGGGTGCGTGACAGCGGTACCGCCTTGTATCCGCAACTTTAAAAGCGCGTCAATTTTATCTATCCGCGTGAAATTTGCGGATCGCATAACGTACAATATTAAGTATTGGTTCAATATCTTTATTCTTCTTTATTTTCATATTAATATGATAATAAGAAAGAATAAAGACTGTAAACTGATACTTTATATTATTTTTTCTTTTATTTGTGTTCCTAACTACAGATGAAATTTCCTTTTGTTATTTTGCCGATAAAATTATCTATTTGCGTTTTCAATAAAATCATGATAAACCGTATCAAGTTATTTGTCTTGTCATTCTGTTATAAAAAAGAGAATACTTTTATTAGTGAAAAATGTTCGTTGTCAGAATTAAAATATATAATTTCATGTATGTAACAGGTTTATGTATAATATTACAATTTTCAAAGTGAAGGCAAAGGCCATGCACCCCTAAACTTCAGAATTTAAACCTCAGGTTTTCGGTACAAATCATATAATGCAGTATCATTTAAACAATACGTTAATTTGTGATTTACCTATAAATTACAAATTACCTTATTGTTGCCGTGGCGTGTCGGATTGATTTTGGTACTGTTATAGTGCATACTCAGGAGCAAAATACTAAAAAAACAAAAAAATTTCCTAATTCCATATGGACGAATTCGTAGGCACAGCTAGTAAATAATAAATACGTTACCAACGAAATATTTATTAATATTATTTCTCAGTTGTCCCAAAATCGTTTCATGACACAGTAAATATAGAATTCCTAGACACTTCAAACAGTACATGACTTTGGAAGCGTTTAAGAAATCACAAACATCTTCTTTCGTAAAGTAAATCTATCAAAAATTAGTATAATATATCATATGTGCGTGTAGATCGTCCTTTTAAGATTCCGTAGCTGAATAACGATAAACGAAAGTATTATAATTTTGTCATGTCTGTATATCCGTCTGTCTGTTCGTATGTCACAGCATTAAAACTCTATCGATTTAAGTTGCATTGTTCTTAATAAAATTTTACTCAAACACATCAATTAATTATTTAAATTTACAAATACTAAGAAAGTAATTATTTCGTTTAAGCACCTTGCATTACATTACACTTGTGCTTTAAAATTTTTTTAAATCTGAGCTTATCCAATGGGATATCATAAAAGAGATCTTTTAGAATAAAATCGAAAACGTCGAATACATACATTGTTTTCTTTTTTTAAGTAAAATATATACATAGAATGTTTGTAATGGATATACAGACATGACAAAGTCCTAACATAAACGTAAATTAATGAGAGTAACGATTGAAATATATGAAGATTAAACACTAAGTTTAAACGGCGTAACTGCTTTGCGCCCAGCACCTGATTACGACTTGCAATCACGTTTTAGAGGAAGTCTTCATCTCTGTTACTGAGAATGAAAAACATTAGATTTCATGGTCTAAACATATACAAGTAGTCAAGGCCATCAATTAAATTAATACCTATGTTTTTAGTGAATTTTCAATTACAAGAAAAAATATGAAAGTTAGAAAAACAGATCAGGTCATTTAAAAGAAAGAGAGAACCTCATGTAAACAATGACACACCCATTAAACCACAAATACCGTCTGCTTTGCTCGAAGTGCTTCGTATGTCTTTTGAATCCATCACAAATACAGTTCAAACAAATATTGAACGTCTAATTTTAATTAATTCGAGAGATTAATATCAGATTATAATATATTCTGATAATTTAAATAATTTTAGGTTTGTACATACAGTCGTTTACGAGAGTTGTTTTCGTTTTGAGTCACTTAGCAAAGAGCAAGAAATTTTAAATTTTATCCACATGTAGTGTTTAGGATACGCGTAATAGGATAACTCAGAAATCTGAAAGTATCATCTCGAATTGAAAATAAACTTCATGAAGATGTACCTCTCAAGTTTCGTTCATATGTAGCAGGTTTCTAGAGATCTACACACGTAACAACAGGTGTGGTTATGACCATAATAAGTGTGTCGTATATTTACCTACGCAGGTATTAAAATTAGCTTATTACTTCTGTGGTTTTTGTTTTGTTTTATATTATTACGTACAGGTTATTTCATTACTTACGCAGATAATTTAGCTGCGTCTTTTTCTAATTGCGAGAGTGATTTTAAAACTAATATTTTGTCATTAGAAAGCGCTTTTTTTTAATAATACGAATTTGGATGATGTATAGTTTAGTATAAAATACCTCCAAACCTTTTTTCCTTGACCAGAATATTGCGTCCATGAAAGCTTCTTATAGGAGGTATGAAAGCTATTATGGAACGATATATCAGGGAAGTAGGATGTATCAATAACCAAAAGCTGCGTAAAGGGAAAATTCTGTTGCTTTCATAAATTTCGTCATATAGCAAAGAGATAGGGAGAGAAAAAATTATCGAGACCAAATTCAATATTTAATATATATTCACATAATAAATATATATTCACATAATAAATAAATCGAGATGTAAACATATTATACATTCATCTATATTTCGAGAGTATATTTTTGGAAGAATGGGATTGCTTCTATCTAACTACTTTCTGCTGCTATTTTGGTTTTAAAGATAAACTTGGCCTTTTGTTCAGCAATATTTTCAATTGCATAAATTGTTTTTATTGAATAAAGATTTAAATTAGAGTGACGGATTTACCCTTTCATTCCAATACATCATTCTTGAAATTTACGCAAATATTACAAAATCTGTATGTACATATATATATTTATATATATATATATATATATATATATATATATATATATATATATATATATTTATATATATATATATATATATATATATATAATATGTAAATATATATGGTAATATATAATAGGCTTACACAAATTTAGTTGTTTTTCAATAGTTGTACAATTATAGTTTGCGTTTTGCAATTTTTCTTGTATTTGTTCTGTGTACTAAAAATATAGTATCAGTGACATTTTCTGACAATTGTTTAATGATTAAATTAAATTACAAAGTTCTTTCTAAAATATATATTGAAAGCGACATAGAAAAATATTTTAAAATGCATCTTCAAGCGCGAATTTTTTTTTTAAAACTTCACACCCTCGATATGTATTTTAAATATCAATAAGTGTTACAACTTCAGTAAATTTAAAAGAGGATTTAACTATAAATACCATAATAAACTTTGAGTTCACTGGCGGCATTTATTGACTGTGAGTTGTCAATTTTCCACTTGTCGGAATTTTCTGGTGACCTGGTTGTCGTGTTGCACAGAGCGGCGCTCCCGACAGATATGTGGCGGGACATATAATTGACTACGACAGCGACAGAAAATAGTATTAGAGTTCGGGTTGGTTCGGAATTTTTTCTTTTGCTTTACGTTTATATACTCTCTCGTCTGAGAATAAACTAATGCAAGGATAATGTTATAATTAATTACGCGCTTGAAACTTTTACACAATTATTATTTTAAACAAAATTTTATATTTCAAGCCAAATTATATAAATATATCAATATCTCCCAAAAATAAAGTTTTAAATTTGAAATAAAAATTTACTCTAATTTCCGAACAAATCTCATGCATTGTTTTATAACTAGCGTTTCAAATATCATTGAATGAATTATCACACGTTGAATTTTGCCACTTTTGTCTGACCGTGAAAATCGTTGGACGCTAACATTAATCTTTATTATTTAGTAACAATGTAATTTTCATTACTTGATTATGCATATTGTTCACACTTCAGAAGTTTTCCTGGTATTTACTTAATTTAGGTAAATATATACAATGACTCTCATCGTGCTGATCCCTTTATCGTGTACTACTTATTAACATTTTATCATATAAATAAAATGATAAACGTAATTATTTAATTAGACGTGCTTGTAAAAAATGATTATCATATGGATTAATTTTTGTGTTATTTATTGAACTTTATGTACTAATTAATACAAAATTTTAAAAGTAAGCAAAAAAAGTAATAAACGATAAAACATGTAATAAAGCTTTGGTTAAATTAAATAATATTTCTTGTATTTCAAAATTACACTATTAAACCAATAGAAAATTGTACAACGAATTATATAAAAGAAAGCTTACTTTCGTACCAAGGCGGTATCATTACATGAGCTATTTAACAAATCGTTTCTGTCTACACATGACCGACCATTTTCCACATTAATCGCTAAACTTTTGTATTAAGAAAAAAACTATGATAACAAAAAAATATTAGCCGAATTTAATGATGCTAAACCGAGTTCTCAAAGTAGACTTTAACCATAATGGACAGTTATTGTTATTTAGTACAGTAAAGTTGTACTTATGTGAGTTTAGGTACTGTGAATAACGTGATCACACATTTTGCGAAGAAATAGTTTCAGTTCTTTTCTTATTTCTTTTATAACGAAATCAAAAGTTAAAAAGAAAACGATAAAAACTTGTAAAACCATTTTGGTTAAATCACATAATAATATATCTGGAAAAAGGTAATATGGTGTGATGTAATAAAACGGATAGAAGTAATTCGAAAGTAATTCTACGGATGCAATAACGTAATCAACTGCAGATTATTTGAATATATGCATAGAACGAACGCTTTGTTATTCCGTCCAGACGAGTAGTATCTTATAAAAAAATCGCTAGCGGAAAGCTCTTTATACCAAAATTTTAATAACGTACTCTAGATTTTCTGTGCTTAAAGCAATACAAACAAAATTTAAAAAATAAGTGGGACAAGCTGAACTCACGCCCTAAAAACTTCTTAAGTAAAACTATATAAGTATAAATTAATTCCTCCATAATCTGGTAAAAAGATTGATCACAGAATAGAGTTGAATAAATGAATGTGATTTTAATTAAATGTAAGCTGTATTTTCTTATTACTATTATTTTGTTTTGTAGGGTAATTAATCATATATTATATTGTTTTTCTACTTTTGAATACATTTTTGGGTTTATTAAATATGAAATGACACCACTGAGTGTGCTTCATATACCAATAAAAGAAAATTAAATTACTCCGAAATTACAATTCTCCCCAACATTTTTGGGAACTTCAAATATAATTCCCCAACATTTTTGGAAAATACAAATTTTTGGGAACTCCACCTAAAACTAAGAAAAAAAGCTTATGAGTGTACTAATTATACGTATTAATATTTGGTCCACGGCTATGTTTATATACATTATTATCACTGCGAGCAATATGTTGTATGTATGGGAGGGAAAGAGTTTGCTTGATTTATATTGTATAAATTGAGTTTTATAATATGAAAAGTATGTTACAAGCGAAATGTCAGTTTTTTGTTTAATATTTTACTAACGTCAAGTTTATTTTTATCTGACTTCACGTTAGATTTTTGTAGAAGTATTTAAAAACTACAGTCGATGCGTATTTACCTCTGATGTACATAATCTAATACGTCATTTTATAATTGTTTACCAAATCTAGTTAAATATCAACGGTAGTAAAATGTTTGTAGTATAAAACGATATATTCCTAACAGTACATTTAGTGTTTCATGCATTATGATATTCAGGTTCTTATGCATGCTGAGTTGAGATAGTACAAACTCATTTTCGATACTCGTCTTCTCGGTATCCTCACTATTATTTTACATGTTAATTTTGATAAATATGTAATTTGAAGATTAGTCGTGGAAAGTTTAGTCGACCTATACTTTTTGATTTCACTCTATCAATGAAGGTAATCAACGCATATATCGGTCGGTAGTTTGATGGGAGATCATCAATCGAATATTTTAATAATCGCCTTATATGCTCCTCTATTCATCAGATGGCATGTTAAACATTTGGATCAAACTATTTTGTTTAAATAATTGTTATTATTAGAGATCTATCCCAAGAAGGATTTTCTTTCCCCAATGGGTTGCAAAGATCAGGTGGTAAGCTTTTCGTATAGAAAGCAGCACACAGCCTAAACCTTCGGGTTAGGTAGCTGACTGCGATTAAAATATCGCGATACCGCTGATAGTATTGAGCCGTAAAATTTTCAAAAACTAAGTCTGTGAAACGATAACGAAATGTTTGCATGTTTTAAAAGTAATGTAAAACATGCAAACATTTCATTTTATGGTATATTCTCATAATAACAGATATTTCATGTGGATTTGGAAAAATAAAATTACTTTTTGAAAATAAAAAATTTTTCAGGTGCTGACCAATTTGCTTAAAAATTGTAAAAAACTATATTTATGATTTTATTTTTGTTGCTCCTTTTTTTATTTATAATATTTATATATTAGACAAATTCGTTTGTTCTTTCACCCTAATATTTGGAAACTTAAGTCCGACTACGAAAACACTTTGAGGAAGATTCAAGACTACATATAATCGCGCTACATTCGCAGAGGAAACACAGTAATAAAAATAGTAAAAAGTCAGGAAGCGCTACTTAAATCTGCAAGATAGATTGAGAGACAGAGAGAGAGAAAGCGGCATATTTATTAACTTATCTCAAATATTCGGTCGATACCACTGTCCCCGAAAACCCACGTCGATTGTCAAATGGAGCGGAGGCATTTAGTAATGGTGGGAATAGAGCAGCATAATTAAAATACTTCCAGGCGGGTTAAACCACAAGGCACAGCTAGTGTTGTGTAATATTTACATCTGCAAATTAAGTAATTTACCTTGGAAATTAATGTTTTGACGTTATAAGGGACATTGAGTAGAACTTACAATTGTACTATAATAAGAAAATTACTTTTAGAAAATATGAATGCAGTACCAAGAACCAGTACAAATTGTAAAAACCGAATTCAGTACCCGGATTGTAGAAAAATTATATATAATTAATCACCACTAATATGGACGTTCTAGCGCCGTAAATATAGCAAATATAATTAAACGACGGTCGTATACATTGTCGTAATATATATGTTTTAGTTTTCTTAAGACGTTTTGTACATGCTTCCAAATATCCTGTTTAATAAGCACCTTTCACTTCTCGTTAGTGTAGCGAATTTTTCTCTATGCATGTGTTTTTCACATACATATAACCCCATTTCTAAAATTTCAGTCGAATATTTTCGCGAGTTAATTATTGCGACATGCGCCGGTTAATACGCTCTATTATGGTACCAAAAATTACGTAAGTTTTTTTTTAAGTAAGAAACCTAAAGATGATATAAATCCTGAGATAAATACGTATTGATAATTTTAACTAAACACTTTTAAATTGATTACAATTAAAAAAGTTTTAAATTATGAAGGCAGGATAATATATATACTTTCAATTAATAATGATTACGAAACTGTGTATTTGAACTGAAAGTTAAAACCGTAGTTCACGTATAAATAAATTATTCAATACTATCCAGATACAATTAAATCCAATTTCTCTAAATAATATCTGAGTCAATAAATAAAGGTTTTCGATAGAAAACAATATTTCCTCTGCTATCTGTCGTTCGAGGTCCGTATAATTGTCATATATTACGATGGGCGACATTGACCCAATTGTTTTTCATTGTGTTGCAAGTCTGTTTTTATTATCTTGTGTTATTTCGCATGTTCAGTCCTGTTACGAGACAAGTCGTTTTGTAGTTATGTCAAGTACTGGATAAATTACTTGCAGAATATTGATGCAGGAGATTATACTGAAAATGTGTGAAAGCGATTTCGTAGTTTCTACTTGGTAACAATTATTTATGGCGACATTTACTCTTAATTATATTTTATAAAGTGTATATTATACCGTTAATTATGTTGTAAAAAATGAAGACTTAATGAAATATAAATTTAAAAAACCTTATAACAGACTTTTTTATTTTTATTACTAATGAAAAATAAACACAACAAAAAAAAACAAATTGCTGCTCCAGTTAAAATTTCATCTTTGCACAAGTTAGGGTTTTTGATCGACCAGTTTGATTAACTTATTTAATCTATTTTGGTTAATTTAATAGTGTCAACAATTATGTGGTTTTATGTTTACATATTTAATTTTATATATATAAAATATGTAAGATGAAAAGAATTAAAGCAAAACTTACTAAACTGTAATAAACCAGACGACGAATTTTCAAAAATTTCCTTTTTTTCCATAATTCAAAATAAAGGTGTCGAGATCGCACATTATGATTTACGTTTAATGGAAAATGAACAACAAATGGAAGGAATAACTAAGTTTAACCCATGGAAATCGTACATGACAACAATGGAGATATATTTTATAACCAGTATTTTTTTACCTCTCAAGCCATGTCTATTAATTATATATATATCACTAAACTATTGTCATAATTATAAAAGTTATGAAAACCTTGAAAGAAAATCACGTAAACCTAAAAAACTATATACTACTATATAATCTTCCAACTAATTAAATATTTACTAACATCTACGTGTTTAGACTATTGAGACTATCACCAGATACTTTAAGCCAATTTTATCGCGCAGTAAACGAATTTATTGAAACGTATAAGGGTATTTATAGAATTTTAAAGCGAAAATGGAAAAGAAAGTATGGTGAATGAATTAAAATCCAGCAAAATTAAAAACGATTTCAAGTGTTTATTGATGTATATATGTACTATGTGGAATCGAACTTAATATTAATTATTTTAATTGTGACTACCATCAGTGAAAATTTTGTAATTAATTTTACACATGAGACTACAGAAAATTTTAGACTGACCTGAATTTGAAATGTGCCACGAATATACTGGTACAAATTACATATGTATATAATTAGGTCTTTCTTTTAACATCTAAAAAACAAGACCCTTTAATGTTTTTTTTGCTACACAGCACCGGGCCGAATATTTTTTGAAAATAGTGTGATGCGTCAATACCAACGGCTTTCGTTTTCCACAACCTAATGGAGTAATTATAAACTGTATGTTTAAAATATTTTATACTTTACTGACAAAAATACAAAACAGGTGGGGAATAAATTAATAAAATTTGTTAGAAAAACGGATTGATAATATCGAGCGAACACCTTCGTTAAAATTATTAATAACAATAAGATACGGACCAGGAAACTTGAGTATCTGAATGTTTATATCTCACTTAAGACCGACATATCTTGCTTTTTAATAAGACGATTACCTGAGATTCTCTACTTGCACAATTATCAAGATATATATATATATATATATATATATATATATATATATATATATATATATATATATATATATACATATATATCAATCAAAGATTACAACTCATAATTAGAAGTATTCATGTTAATATAGGCAACCAAAATGATTTTTAAGTGGGCTAGATCATAGGCAAAAAAATTAACTTATTACGTTCTATATCTTTTAGCTCCACCAGCAAAGAAATATTTAAAGTGTGGTACACAAAGATAATTCAAAGTATATGTGTAGTAGAATATTAGTTATACACATCAACTTTATGAAATTTGTGTTTTAACAATAAGTATATTATAGCAAATTCATATCGATAAGTGTTTAATTATAAATTTGAAACAACATATTATAATATATGTATAATATGTGCGCTTGCTTGTGAAAAAGCAATTCGAGTCACAAAAACTTACTCTGGATATGAATGAACGTTTACTTAACGTTTTATTTAATTTTAATTATTTATTCATTTTTGTGGGTTTTTTTGTACAGTTCAAATAATGTAACACTAATAAAAGTCTAGTCATAATCACGAGCAAGCCTGAAGATGATGAGACGAAGAGGGAAGCCATTGTATGACTTGTTCTCAGTGGTGACCCCTAAGCGAAATAACACCTAATTGCATTGTCACACCCCATTGTAGCTGCCTTGTTTACATAGGTGTCTAGACAAAATAAAGTGCCACAAATAAAAGAAAAAAATATGTTTTTTCTAAATTTAATTAAATATTTGATTGGAGGCAAAATACGTCAGAATAAAAGCAAAAACATTTTCTAATAATAACGTACATATGCTATACTCGTCTGAAAACTTAAGTAAAATATTACTTTTGGGTGGCTGAGCAATTTGAAAGCCCCAATTTTATTTACATACACAGTTCGACACTCGAGAGAGATTACAAAATCTAATGACTTTTTGATTAGTAATGTGAATTTTTATTTAAATTTCACTTTTGTTTTTCAAATGACAATACCTTATAGACAATACCTTATACAATCCTAGCATTTTGTAAACAAATTAAGGTAGATCAAGGCGAACATAAAATTGTTTAACTGTTTATTCATTATTATGTGGGTCTGTCTTAGATATTCGATTTAAAATAAACCTTGAATTTCAATAAATTTAATAATTTTAAAAAAGAAATTTGATACTTCGTTCAAAACATTTTTTAGGAAAAAAATTTGCCCTACTTGAAAGATAAAACAACATTTTTATACGGAGTCATTTTTACCCTGCTTTTTATTTTACGGTAACAACTGATTTTCTTTAGAACTAAAGTATCCAAAATGTAGAGTATAATAAAATTTGCGTATTTAATAAATATATTTAAATTTTCATACTTCGAATGGAAAAAACCTTATCCTCGTAAAATCAATCACATGTTTGCCTCTCTCATCAATCGCGTGTAATTTGGCGAAGAAATTTTAAATTTCGTAACGTGATAGGTCATATTAACCTGCCTAATTTACAATATTTAACGCTAGAATATATTTTTATAATGACTTTATTGGGATATGATCTGATAAGGCTAAAGAAATTTTTTTTCAGAATTTTTAGCAACACACTGATATATACACCAAAATATGCAAAGAAATGAAGTAAACCTTCTTCCCCCTATTTCCAAAGCTACTTGATCTAATTAAAAATCTAAAAAAAATTAAAAGTAATTTGATATATAATGCATATATAGGAGATTCCTTTCACTTGCACATAATACTTTTTTTAAATGTTTGAAATCTCAAGCTCAAAAATATCATTTAGAAATTTAAATTTAATATAAATCATAGTAAATTGCCAAAATGAAAGGTTTTTAGAATTTCTCAATCGTACACGAGTAAATCGTGTTCTAGGGGAAAAATGAATGCAATCGTTTTATATCTACATGGTTACATAGTACAGACCAATTAACGTTAAAGATGATTTAAAATTATATAAATTGTTACTGTTAAGTTTTAAATAATTCAGAGATCTGAAAATTTAATTGAAAAATTCTATAATTCTTTTAATCTCTTATTTTAAACTAAATATTTTTTTTATTTCATGAAACTTTTGTATTATTGTTGGTTCTTGGTACGTATAAAATTTTTAATTAATTCGAACATCTGGAAGAGGTTTTTATTTATAAATTCCGTTGTTATCCTTTTTTTGTAATACTGAATTTTTTTCATAATTTCATGAAATTTTATATTGGTAATATTGTCATCAGAACTATATACAATTGCCAAGTTTCATGATGATACAACAGTTATTCCATTACATGGTTAATTACATACAAGTTGACTAAAGCAAATCGTATTAGAAATAATGAAACATTAATATAAATGTATACACTATCTGATAGTCATCATTTGAACTATTATCAAAGGTGACCCGTAAGCAAAGCGATAAGCAGATTGCATTGAGTACTTGATATGGCTCATTGCAGCTGCCTACTGAAACTACGTTTCTATACAATATATAGGGTCATAAATAACAGACGAAAAATATGTTGTTCTGAAACTAATTCATTTTTAGTTTTAGTAAAACGTGCCAAAATGAAAGCTAAAAGTTTATATAATAACAAAGTATATATGCCACAGTTACTTGAAAATGTATTCGGAGTATTACCTTCAGAAGGCTGAGTAATTTAAATGTTACAACATTATTTATACAAAGTAACTCACCGCATAGGGATTGCCAAATTAAATGGCTTTTTGAATAGTGATAAAAATTTTACGACAAAATTAAATTTATTTTGAAATATAATCGGGTCTGACAGAATTGTATAATCTTTGATTTTAGTATTTTACGACAAAATTAAATTTATTTTGAAATATAATTGGGTCTGAGAGAATTTTTGACTAGATTAAAGAATTTTTGTAATAATTTTTTGATTGTTAAATTTCAAATAGTCATATAAAAGCATACCTTGAATTTCAATTAAATAAATAATATTAGAAAAAAATTCAGACAACAAAATTGCTTTTTGGAAATTATTAGGAATAAATTGACTCGATTCCAAAGAAAAACATGAAACGAAGTCGTTACAGTAGTCGCTGTATTGTAAGACCAATGGTAATATTCGCTCTTTTTTCGATACAAATATAAGATTTAATTATATAATTGTCCCATTTTTTTTAGTTTAGTTCATCGTACAGGATATAATTTTTGAATCTTTTTCTAATTTGCTTACAGTAAGGTTTTGGAAAAAGTTTTAGGGATATTTCGTGACAAAACGTTAGACCAAATATACAAAAAGTTATGTGATCCCTTCCCATCGACCCCACCCCACTTATTCATAAAACTACTGAATCAAACTTAGAACGATGTTACTAGATTAAAGGACAACCGCAGCGACTATCTCAAATATATTTTTGCAAAATTATGATATTTTTGCAAATAGGCTAATCTACGTTAAACTATACTAATAGACGTAAAAAAATTATATTCATCATCATAAGTGGTATAATACAAAACGTTTGTACTCTTAAATCTTTAAAATTTTTAAAAGATATATTATAAAAGTGTAAATATTTGAGGTATGTACTTAAAAATCGTAGTGCTACGTCCTCTCGTAGTTAATAAGTGTTTTTCAACATTGAAATTCTGAAACTAAAAAATCGTAAATAAAAAAAATTATTTAGGAAATAATTCATAGTAAATTTTGTCACAGATTAAAAAAAAATTCTAAGTATTTATGTGAATAACGACGTATGTTTGTAAAAATTGAACGAATCCTTTCATATATACATGGTTATACCGGACAGATCAAAAAAGGTTTAACATAGGTAATTTAAAGTAATTGTTAGTATGAAAATAAAAAAAAACAAATATTTCACTTAATCCAGATAAAATAGGGACTTGTTGATAGAAACCCATAAAATAAATCCAGCGAAAAGTCGCATTGTCACACTATGGACTTCTCAAGTTCCTCACTGAGTTAAGTAACGGCGTTGGCAGGCAAGTATTCGTTCAAAACGCGGATTTTTTAAAATTATTTGGAAAAATATTGCTGTTTCCAGTAAAGATAGGAAAAGTGATGCGATTTTATAATAATATCTCGAATTGGGTCATGGGTGTGGAAATTTTACTAAGGTATATATTCACTTAAATATATGCTCAAGAAAATCTACCTGTAGAAATATTATTCGTGCATAATATAAAATGGGCTTAATTTGGGTACGATATCTTGAAATACAAAAATTATTAAATTTCCAAGCACTTAGTCTACATTTTAAGATGTAAATAGATGAGAATGTATTTTATCAAGTTTCAAATTTTGAAAACTAATGTACAATCACAAAAGTAATTTGCTTGAACACGAATATTATAATAACGCGTCTTTGTGAAATTGTCCATCGAGGCAAAATTCGTACGTCGAGAGTATTACAATAAATACGTTTTAGACTCGTCTCCATAACAGATGGTAGCTGGTATGTCTTAATTATTTAATTCCAGAAGAGGCTTATATAAGAGTAATACTAAGAAAAAAGTCACCAACATAATGGTAAGTTGCAAATTAAAATGGAGCTTAAATAATACTACATTCCTATAACAAAGTGGAAAAATTTAGTTTATAAGCGACAAGAACAAACAAAATCTGTCAAAATTTTCTGGGTCTCAAACACTAAAATAATTATCAAATATAACATTAAAATACATTAATTAAAACATGAAACCTTACGTTTCATCATAAAGGTTCTGGATTAGATTTTTAGATAAATAAATCTAAAAACGAAATAAATTGTCGACACTTTCAAATCGAACGTTCATGTTATTTAGAAACTTGTGAGTAAAATTAAAACTATAATATTTGTAGATACAACACGACGGTTAAAACAATATTTTAAGTAATATTAATTCTAAAATAATATTCAATCTTAAAGAGAAATAAATCGATTATCAAAATGTAATTCTATATTTTATTGAGATTAATACTGTATCACAACGAGAGTAGCGGCAGCAGGTCTTTAAACCTTTTGCTGCCATAAACGTCTACAAACTTTGCTAAATGACTTATGTCTGGGTGGGTTGATTAACTTGAAAGTCCGCCAAAGGTAGAAATTTATTATGATATCGCACCAGTTTTGAATCAAAATATAGATTTAAATACCCCTCATAATTTTATAACGTTGTAAACTGGTTAAACTTTGGAATTATTGGAAAGATTAAAGGTGAACACTCTTCGATTCGATTTGATCAATGAGCAATCTCCTATATTTTCATGATGAATTATAAATACTAAGTTTTATTGGGGCAATCCTCACTTAATGGAATTTCTAACATCAAATATAATGATAGTCGATTATCGTTCCTATTACACATAAAATAAATTTAACAAAAATAAATTGTCTAAAAATAATCCAGACGTGACAGTTAAATACGTATTTATTTATTATTAGTTTTGATTTTGATTGTTGATTGCAATTATATGAATTAATAAATCATATTTATTATGTTAATTGTCATTTTTAATCACTTTTTTTAATTTTCACATTCAAAATTTCCCACGTAAATAATATTATTATATTGGTTGCCCAAGTTTTCCGTGGAAAGTACTTTTGAATAAAGTATATCTAGAAGTTTTTTGTCGACGTTCAAGAAAACTACATTTTTATTGTCACTTCGGGGGTTTAATCTTTTCTAATTTCAATAAAATTTACAAAAAAAGACAAGAATACTCGAAAGAACCCAATGCATCCGGTGTTATCTTAAATTTGAAATACATTTAAGGGATTTAGAATGAAAACGGATAAAATGTAAATGGTAGGAACGAATGAAATTCGTAGGAAACCATTATAATAATCGAGGGAAATAAAAATATGGAGGGTTTTTCGTTGAATTTTGATCACAAAATTCAGAGCGTAATTTATTTCACCATTTGTTGACATTTACTGTAATGGAATAGACAAAGAGTTACCGCATTAAGAAGATTTGAGGTTGAAGATATTTTCACAATAGAATTAGTTAACGCTACTTGTAGTAGAGGACAATTTGATGGGGGAAATAATATTATATTTTAAATCAGGAAAGAAGCTGGGATGAAAACACTTCCGCAATATAAGAAAGTAAAATGATACGTCTCGTTCGCTTTGTTTTGTTTAAGTGATTACTGGCTTGCGTATAAGATACTCACTTTTATTTTCTTATTTCTTAGAATGAATTTGTCTAATCAAAAGTAAATGAAATTATTACCAAAAACTAAGGCAATATAATGCCAAACACAGTAGCAATGATCAATAAGGCAATGATGAATAATAACATAATGATGAATATTTACTCCCTTGACTTGACTAACTGATCATGAGCTCCAAGTCATTCCTTGCTTCAACTACATGAAAGCTTTTGAGCGCACCACGGTCAACACAAAGCTATAAAAATAATTGATTGACGTGTTATAAAATTGAGTGAAAAAAATATTTCTACACCCTCACTTGATTTATGAACTCAAGTGAGCAGTTGGCGTTATGAAATTTAGGTACCGATTATTTAATTTTATTTTATATTCTATAGCAATGAAAAAATTTCCATAATCCTAATAATTTATCCTTCGCGTCATTATAGCTGTCATATATATTTGATGGACTGGTTTTGAACTATTTTAGAATATAATAGTTCAGTATAAAATTATCAATAAGCGATAAATAAATAATTGAAGGAAGTATTAGTTAATTGCATAAAATTTTCGACTTTGCTTTATAAGAATATCGATAAAGTTAAAGCCTATGTACTTTCATAGAATGAATGATCTAAAGACGTCAAATTCAACATTTTTCAGAACTACAAATTTTACAACGAAATCCCATAAAAGTCCTCGAAGTAATTTTAAGGTTCCTATTTCACAGCTTGTCGAATTTTATAAATAAACTTAAATACCCTCATTAGTTGATTTATGATATTAGAATTCAGCACTAGCAATGCAATTCTATTTTTCTTAATTTTCAGATAGAAAATAACATTTCCCTACCTCACAGCCTAAATTTAATTCTAAATTCCTTTATTTCACGATAAAATAAACCAATGATATTTCCAAAAATTATGCTAGAGTGCGTACCAGTGCCCTGCAACAGCATACAAAATATATTTATCATCCGAATTCTGTTAACACGAATGATATCTCTTTCTAACACAACCAACTTCATAGTACTTTAAATTTTTGGGCTTTCTCTTGTCCATGTTATAGACAAAATGACTGTTCAATTCTTAATCACTCGAAACTAATCAAAATATATCTAGCGTTCATCAACACTTGTGCTTTTTATGCTCTCTTTTCTATCTACTTTTTAATTTTTATATTTGCCTCATTTTATATATACTTTTGTCTTTTTATCTGTTTTAGTATTATCCACATTTTTTTTTATTTCATTTCTATTCACGTACTTTCAAAATTCCGAAACTGTTTTGTATTTTTCAATTGGTCTATTTATCCATACTGTAAATATTGATTTCTAGATTGTAGACCAACTAGTGTAAAAAGTCATTTACACCATGTTCAAGAGATGAAAATACAGACGCAATTTGTCTAAATAATATTGGAGGTGGAAGCTTAAAAACGTTTCCACCTCCAATAATAGTAAATAAATCTATCTGTTATAGATTTAAGATAAAAGTTCATCTATCGTTTACACATTGAAGCACAATATTTTATCCAAAGCTGCAGAAAACTTAAATAAAATGCTGCTCCTACCATATTTGGTGACGAAAGTCATTTTATTTTAGGATGTTTTGGAGAAACAAAAAGGTGGCAAATGTCTGCCTCAAGTAAATTGTTTTGATCTTTTATAATATGACGTTCACTCCCTACAAAAAACCTTTGCCCGTGTCAAGTTTAAAAGGTGTGACTAGGCAACACTTACTTAATCATAGGTAGTAGACTGCAGTTAAATAAATAAAGCGTAATTATAAACAAAAATATATATTCATAGATAATATAAATGTAACTACAGTATATAGAGAGGCACAATAACCCTATATATTTATGCCGCACATTTCGATACTATCTAGTAAATCTAAACTCATAGGGTACTTCCCATTGACCTAGAATTATGAAATTATATGAATATACTATAGAATTTTTAATTATATAGGACATACTGAAGAAATAACGGATGATACCGGAGATATTAAAAAAATGTCTTAATAAAAAAATTTGGTTTGCTTTAGCCTAACTCCAATATATAAATTGAAAATATTTCATAATACCCTTAATAAGGTGGGGACTAAATGTTCTTTATTTATTACGAAAATAACTGAAATACACAGTTTTTGTTAAATTTCTTGGCTTGCGAAGAGATCAAATTTCCATTGATTTTTCGATGTTTTATGTGCCATTCAAAAATTAAATTATTGGGTATTTAGTTGTTGTTGAAATATTTGTGGTAAGTATTATTGTTAGGGTAGGTTTCTTGTATCCGGAAAAAGACTTGTAAAATGATCAAAAATAAATATTGTTTAAAAAAATGTTATACTTTTGCGAATATTTATTATTTTTACGTAATCCAGGAACTGGCCTTAATTTATGTGATTCTTCCTCTTATATTATGACGTAACTTTAATTCGGGAAATTCATGAATTATACATGAATTATATCTTTTTTATATAAAGTTAAATGAGGTTTTACTGAAAAAGTAATTGGCAATCTGTGCAGTTAAAATAACCATCTATGCAACTAAAATAAATAAACTGTAATGTATGAAGTGATGAATGACTATTTCAATACTGTATTGTTTTAGGCCAATATTAATGGACAACAAAATAAGATAAGACTATAACTTAGCTTTAGACTCACTCTCAACTACAAACATATTCTAATATGTTCACCAACACATTTAAGCAGGTTATCTGATAGTATGGTTTTGCGTATTGTGGTTTTGGTCATAGATATTTGCCTTTCGGCCTTGTAATATCTATAACATCCTTCTTTCTCAATAATTTGAACTGAAAGCTTTACAGAATTTTCCCAAAAAAAAAACTTTTTCTTCTAATTAATAAAAATCTATTAGCCTTTCATCTCTTACCATAAACAAGTATGTAATGTGAGTATTGCACGTTAAAGTGAATAGCATTTTACAGTTTTGCTTTTGTAGCATTACTGTCGTTTTGTGCAAATATTATTTTCAGAATTTAGTTTCTTATTCTTCGCCTGAATGGATTTTATAACAAATGTACTGTTAAACAGAGTTTATCTACCAGTTATTGCCGATGTTCAGGAAAACTATCTTTTCATACTCATTGCGAGAGTTGATTACTTTTTGGACCGAAATCCTTATCGCATGTTATACACTTAGTGAATGAGAGCTAGCCCAAAAAGGGTATAAGATTTCGACCAACGCCTTTGCTACAGTATAAGCGTTTGCGTGTTTACAAGCGTGTGTCAATTTATAGGTATGTTACTAAAATATGGACGTATGACTGGCGCATTGTTAGCGTTATCGATAACAATTAAATTATTAAATTGATTCAGAAGAAGTTGAGAATTGTGATGATGAAATCAGGTAAGTACCAATATTAAAGTGACTGATTTCTTTCAAACTTAAATTTAAGTTTCATCTTTTATTTGCATAGACAAAAATTTACACATATATGTATATCAAGTGATAAAAAAATGAAGTCACGGAATATTGTTCGGATTGTTATGTAGTTTACAAGACAATATAAAAATATCGAAAACAATACGATGCACTCGGGGTGCTCCGATATTCAAAGTAAATAAAAAAAATACATTTGCAATAAAGGTAACATCAACGCAGAAATAAATTTGATTATAAAGGCAAGAGTGGAAGAACCCGATAAGAAAACAAGTAATAATCGAGAGTACGTTTAGCTGAATTTTCATTGAATTTTAAATTTCATAACGCAATTAATTCCATAACTTGACTGCAATTAGTAAAACTGAGTACCGTAAAATGAGTGAAACAATTCAATATCTATTTATTATATAAAATATAAAACAAATATCTTTCATTTGAACCCAAAATACTGGTTGCCTAATTTTTATATGAAATAATCATCATTTTCTGTCTTGTGTGTACAAGTCTTGTGGGCTTTTAAATTTCTTACTTTTTTTATTTTTAAAAGACATGAAAGATTCTTCATGAAGAGACTTCATGGTTTTTTTCATAAATATAATTTACGATAATCGAATTATTTTTAAAGCGAAGGAAAAGTATTTTTAGCGTTTCTGTTGTCTGCGCTGTAAAATGCCTAGCAATAATTACTGCATGAATTTTGGCATCTTGAATGAAATCAAATTAATATTAACTCATTTAGTTTCTCGTGCGGAGAAACATTATTTTCAGAGTTTATGTTATTTGCGCTGTAAAATAGCTTGTGATAAGTACTGCTTGAATTTAGCACTTTGGGTGTAAGATTATACGCTTCTTTTAGAAAACAAATTAATACATTAATACACATAGACTTTTTCATGTGAGGGAATACTACTTTTAGCGTTTATGTCCACTATGATGCAAAATACTGTGCAATAATTACCAAATGAGTACGGCAAATTGAGCAAAACTTGTTCCGCTGCTTTGAGATTTTGTTTGCGCTGTAAAATTCCTTGCAATAATGACTACCTTGTGTGAATTTAAGATATTGAGTGTATAATATTGCGCTACTTTTAGAAATCAAATTAATAATAACATAATCATTGTTTCAAGCGAGGGAAAATAATTTTTAGTGGTTATGTTCACTACGCTGTAAAATACATTGTAATCATTACCCCATGAATTCCGCACAATGAGTGAAATTTGTTCCACTACATTTGGTAATGAAATTAATAATGACTCATTCGCTTTTTCGTGCGAGGGAAAATTATTTTTAACATTTTTGTTCACAGCGCGGCTCTTGAAAATTCAACCAGTGCTCTTATGTATAGTCTAACTCTTAACTTGGTATATAATTATGTACATTAAAAAATACCATAGTCCTTTAGACATGTCAAAAGTAAAAGAAAGACAAGCAAACAAATAAGTAGGCAACATTTAACTATTTTATCTGTTAACAGCAATCAGCGACGCGGATAAATTTATGACTTTTATTTTCTTTTAATACGTAAATTAAGTCATCTTTCTCTTTTCGTTTCAATTGACGTCTTAAATATATTTTTTAATAAAGTTAGTAACCTGCCTCCGTAAGATTCAAAGTTTTTCAGAAAGTCCTTAAAATTTCTCAGATCAATCAATATTTCATGGGTTCTTTCTATGAATTTTAGTATGAACTCTATGTTGAATGTCTTTAACAAATGCTGATATATTTGTTAGAAGTCACGTTAGAAATAAGAATATTTTCACCTCTTAATACATTTAGTAATCGGTAAAACTAATTAATATGAAATATTATTTTAGTAAAAATAATTTTAAAAAAAACCGACTTCAAAAATATAGAAAAGAAAAGACAATAGGTTTTTGAATATTGAATGGACAGTTGTAAATAACTAGATAAATAACCAGCCTATTTGTATCTATTTTTATTCTCTTAACCAGGGGAGGTTTTGTCAATAGAACAATATATTATTTTGTCTGTTTTTTAAGTCTTTTTTTTAAAGTTATTTTATTTTATGTTTTTTAGTATAGTTCCTATTGAATGAATATTTGTAATCGGTTCAGTTATTTTATTACATTATTTTAATTCTTAGGGCTGACTATATCTAACATTTATTATATAATATCCAAAAATGTTAAAAAGTCTTAAATAATTCAGTAATTACTCATTTACATAAATCAAAATAGGCATTTTTCCGGTTCAGTGAACATGAGTACATTCTTATATATCGAGGTAAATACATACAGGGACGCATGTATGTATATACATATGAACATGCCAATGACATTGCCATTTTTGTCTCAACCGTAGTTGATGCTCTGTGCCTTTGTACATGGCTATACATACTTAACCGATTTACTACTTTCTTGCCTATGTCAAGATAAGCCGATTGAAGTCAACCTCTATTGGTTTACTCCTCTCCACTTAGGAATTCTGGTCACCACCGTCCGTCTCCATCGTTAGACCCTACCAACATCTTTTATCAAAAGACTCGTCAATACAAACAAAAAAAACTCAAAATCTCTGAGTCTAATCCCCACGTTCGAGAATTATTGTCGTTATCTCTTGGTTCAATCATCGAACCTGGCTAAAACCGTATAAACATTGATGAGACAATACGCAACGTAGCTACATCCTCTACGTCTGTGTAGTATTTCAGTAGATATCAAGCTTGTGGCTTAATAATGAACTGATGAAACACTGACAAATTAATACTACGAGGACAGTACAACTTCAATCTTTCTAAATGCTCCTTCTTATGACAACCATAATCCTTTTCTCACAACGGTATATTTTTTAAGTTTTGTCCCGCCTACGTGTATTTTGTATAAATATTAAATGTCAATATTTGTTTACGATGAATTAAATAAAAAAATGCACTATTTGTTTTTAGAAAATAGACTATAAAAATTTAAAGATTTTAAGTCACTACTACGGTAATGCAAATAATGGCACATGTAAACCTTCAATAAATTTGATGTTAATTTTGTAAAATTTCATTATAATTAAATTTTTCTCAACTAAATGAAACTATGTGATGTAGTATTATTTCTACTTTATTTAAATTCTTTACCACGACCTGGGTATCGTTGTGTGCAACATCTTCAAGTGGGCAATTTGTAAAGATCTTTACGAATTGTCCACCTGAAGTTGTTATACAATAAAATCTAGGTCGTGGTAAAGAATTTCAATAAAGTAGAAATAATACTAAATCATCTAGTTTCATTTAGTTGAGAAAAATTTAAATAAACATCTAACCCTGCTATTTTGAAATTTTTGCCTGAAAGTGATATTTAATAATTTAGTATGATATTGATTATATTCAATAAGTTTTAACTACTTACAATTATCAGAAAATTAATGTGATATAATACAAAGAGTAGGCGAAGAAACTAATTATTTGCAAAAAGCAGATGCCAATCATTCAAGTACAGGATCATTTTAACAATATAACATAGATGCTTTTCAAAAACGATTTAAAGTGTTTAAGTTGTCATGTGTTCAATATCAACTAACTAATGAATCGTATCATAGTGGAAGAAACTAATAAATCGTATTGCTTTGTATAACCAGATAACCATTTCTAATTCCAGTAGGTAACTTAGTATAGAAAAGAGCGTTATCTATTTTGACAGAATTAGTGAATAAATAAATTTCTATTTTTAATTTTTTAATATAGGGAATCTCTTATTTGTAACCTGCTTCGGCAAGTTAATTTTTTAATAATGAAAGATAGTTTGCATTTTGTTTGTAATATTGTTAGTTTCATGTATTTTTTTTTGTCAGTTGGTACATTTTTGATAGAAAATCTCAACAGACAAACAAATATTTTTAGTATTAAAAATTAAAATATATTATTGAAAGACTCGCTTATTTGCTTCCACAAATTATTATTTATGCGCTATACATTCGCAGCGCGTTTGGATGCCAGGTTGACAAATGTTTTGGAGACATCATTCAAATGAGTTGTGTTGCTTCATACATAAATATTTACAGATTTGTTTTGTCAACTCAACTTTACGTGCTACAAATGACGACCATCCTTTTTTACTCGATGTTAGCTTCGCTTTCAGTTAATTAATTTATATTTAGTACATAACATACAAAAGAAAATGATGTCATTCTTAATGTAAAATAATAATGGAACTTAAAATCCCCGGTACAACATATAATGACTTGAAATTATATTTCAAAAAGATCCCGAGCATGTATACGGGTGGTGACTATTTTATTTTCTTTGTACACATAGTTAGTGTTTATATAAAGCTCTGTCTGAGTAGGGTGCAAATGTGTTTTTTTTTAATTTTGTTTTTCGAAAACAAACTATTTGTTGAATCATCTAATTTTAACTTTTCACACCCATTGCATTATCAGGTCTGTGTCGTAAGGAGCATTAAGTAGGAAGCTGTAATGTTGCTTTGATATTTCTCACATTCTCTATTTAAACATTAGTAACAAATAAAAAAAATTATCAATCTAAAATACACTGTAAAAAAGTTAGAAGTGATGAAATCAAAATATCTCAGCGAGTTATAATTGATTGAATGTACTTTTCTATCGTTAAATCAGATTATTTTTTGTCCTATTTTCCGGAGAAGTCTTTCGATTCTCATAAGTTATAATTTTCGCACTTGTATCATCATAGTAGCGTAGTCATATATTTATCCTTGCGCAGTCATATTAGCATCGTCATATTTTTCACCTTTCCGTACTCATAGTAGTGTTGTCATAGCTTTTACTCTTGCGTAGTCGTCTTTTTATCATACTAGAATCTGATACCGAGTTTCACATAATTTTTTTCTCTTCTCCGGTTTTTTACCCCAATACCGCTTCCCTAGTTTTGACGTGTGGGAATAAATTTTCTGAAATGTGTCTTTATTATGGGTCACTGTGAAAAATGTATAAATTATTGTACACGTCAATCCTTATTATTTTTACTCGGAAATGCAGGCGCAATACGATCTTTTCCCAAATGCATATAAATTAACAATACCTTATTTAAGAACTAGAAAATATGTTCGTAAAAATTTCACATCGCAGAAATAAAATGAAAGGAAATATAAATATATTAGAGATATGAACAATACTTTATTTAACTTTATGTATCATGTGGACTTTCTTTTGAAAGGGTTTCCTACAAAGAATTGTTATAAGTTTAAAATTGTACATTTATTATAATATATGTATTCGAAAAATACGAGAAAATAGGGCATTACCCCCATTATTTCCGAAATACGGAGCCAGAAATCGAGAAAAAAATCGAAAATATTAGATAATATTAGAAAAATTATAATTGGTAAATTGTTAAGTAATAGTAATAACCTGTTTCAAAAATAGTAACATATGCGTCCTAACAGGATATGACCTGGACCGGATGTTTTTTTTTAATACGCGAAAAATTAATGAAATGAAGTTTTATTCAACTAAGACAAGGGTTCGAACGCTACAAAGATTGCTCAAAATTGTTTATGCTACCGAAAATTTTATTATTTTATTTTTTGAGTTCGTTGAAATATTTTTGGAAGATATTTTTGTTTGATTGAGGCTCTTGCATCCGAATAAGGCTTATAATAATTTTTAAACTATAGAATTTTAGATTGTTGCAAAAATTTTATATTTTACGATTTTTCATTAGTTCAGCACGTAACAGGAATAGTTCTTTCTTCGTTTAAAAATTTTGTGGATCAGCCGTTTATATTAAGGATTTGCACCCTTAAAGGGGTGTAAAATAAAATAATGAGCTGTAACATTTTACACAAATTAGAATTTGTTTTTAGATTATAGATGGTTTATTGGAATAATATAGCTTTTCCACAACGTTTATTGAATTTAGTAAAGACATAACGAAAATGGCAACCATGACGTAATTTTTCTTTAAGCGTCTTAAATAGAAAATACCGTTTAACTTTCTTGTCTAATAATAAATATCTAATATTATTTATTTTGGACAAACGTAAAAATTTTGGACTATTGATTTTTTTAACGGTAATAGTAATTGGAACTTATGAATTCAAAATAAACATTGCATTTATATTAAAAAAAACTAAACCATAAATTGAAAGTCATAATAAGTTCTAAATAACAGAATAATAAAAATAATGCACTTAAATGTTCGATGATTCTCATCGAAATTTAAGTAATGTGTTGAAATACACACACACACATATATATATATATATATATATATATATATATATATATATATATATATATACACGCACATACGTACATATGTGTGCGTCATTCTTTTATCTTCAATAAATATATACATAAATGTCCAAAAATCTCCTAATTCTATCTTTATTCCGTCCTTTCTGTTTTTAAGAAAAAAAACCCCTTAAACAACTGTTAGAATTTTTCCACAAAAAATAAATAAACATTAAAAATTGCAATAAAATTTACCCCATTTTTAACTTTAAAAAAATTTAATTTTCAATAGAGATATTCTACAATAAAATAGATTCCTAATATTCATAATTATTTTTCGTGAATATTTTATTATAATTAAAAAAAACCGTTGCCACAGGCGTAAATTAGGTTTCGATGGTCATCTAATTTTAAAAGTTGTTGCTACAAGGTAATCAAAATAATTTTAATTGAAATTTATATTAATTATTATTTATAATTTTATATTAATTAATATTAATTACTATAATATGCTTTAAAATTTTCAAATTCCCGATTGTGACTTAAAGGGTTGAAAATTAGAGGGATGCGGACGAATTGCACATCGCTTTGAAGCTCCTTATTTTGTAAATGGAGATTGGAGATGGGAACAATTGTAAATGGAAACGAAGTTTAATTCAGGACATACGAATGGATAGGACATAGCTATATAATTTTTTTGTTTAACTATCTGATTCTAAAAATAATAATAGAAATCTGCTGTACGTATATCCGCTCATTGTAGAAGTCAATTAACTCGTTGCAGAAGGTAGAGTTCCATTAGAAAAAATCTCAATCATTATCAGACATCATCTCATATTATATATAAATATAAAAACTTGTGGCAAAACATGATTTTAAAAAATATCGTCGACGCCTGGTGGTGCTAAAGAGTAGTGAAATATACCTAACCTATGAATTTTTTTTCATGGCGTGATATATTCATATTTAATTAAAAATAAGGCAACAGCAAAAACCTAGCCACAATCAGATAATTATTATTAACCTAATTGAATATAATAACAATTAAATGAAACTACGTGATATAGTATTATTTCTACTTTCTTAAGTTCTTTACCACGACCTAGGTTTCGTTGTATTACATCTTCAGGTGGGCTGTCAGCATAGATTCAGGTGGGTTGTTAGCAATGCTCTTTGGTAACAGCCCACCTGAAGATGTTGTAATACAACGAAACCTAGGTCGTGGTAAAGAACTTAAAGAAAGTAGAAATAATACTACATCACGTAGTACCATTTAATTGTGAATAATGAATTTCTACAAATATATTCAATATTTGAATATAACAAGTGAAAGGGAAGCCAGAATCTGCTACATGTACCATATCTCTTATGTGATAATATATTTGTTATTGCAGTATTGCGCTCCATCGTAGCCAACTTTATGGAGAGAACTTCAATCATTTGAATTACCTTACTATTACATCCCGGAAGGAAAGTTAAAAACTAGACATGATGTATTTGTTTGATTACAAAAATTAATTAAACTCGCATCATTACTGCCTTAAACTAGATTTCAAATACAAATAACCTTTTGAATAGTAATGAGAATTTCATGGATAAATTCGATTTGCTTCGCAAATATAATTCTGCCTTCAACCAACTTTTCGAACTTCGTAGTACTTTGAAAAATAAGGTAGGTCAAGAATAAAAATTAAATTGCTCGACTACTTTCTTATTTATCTGTCTAGACTAATACATATTTGTTGTTATTTTTGGGAAATATCAAAGCGCCGTGACGAAATGAATTTTTCATTTAAATAAAATAAACAACATCAGAACGAAGGTTAACAAGCAATTGCTTCGTTCAAATTGTTATAAAGAAAATATTTTTCTTGACTATTAAAATATATATATATATATATATATATATATATATATATATATATATATCTAAAGGCGGCTATTGGAATTGGTTTTAGTTTATTCGATTTTAACAGCCGGTTACCTCCAAAATATCTGACCCCAGAATGTACTCGAGACTGTTACAAAGTTCATGTGATCAATATACATTTTTTTTAATAAAGAAACCCTGATTTGGGACTCAAAAATTGTACATCAAAAATCATGTTAAATAATAATTTTCACAATTATACTGTAAGGCAAACTATAATAAATATTACGAAAGTTAAAAGAAAAACTTCCAACAAATTGCAGTCAATATCTAGATTAAGGTAAAATGAATATGATTTACATTAACATGTAAAAGTAACTTAATGTTTGAAGTGAGATTTTTTCTCTCGTAATTAAGTTTAATTTAATATTAATTATTAATATATATATATTTATATATATATATATAAATATATATATATAGTATATATATATATAAAAATAATATAAAAAATATAAAACAAATTTTTTTTTTCTTTATCCCGTTCACTCCGATGCCCTCGATGATAATAGGGTGTATATCGCAAGTTCACAGTTGTGGAATATTTGTAGTTTCATAAAATAGAAAACCTACGTCAAGGTTATAGAAAAACAACGTCGATGTTTCATCTCCATTGAGTTTTTAAGAAAATAATGTAAAGTAATATAAATTATAAATTATATTTTTATCAGAATTATACATTATATTTATTTCATCGTGCTATTAATATATGAAACACCGAATATTTTATTTTATGAGTTAAATGATCACGAAAGCAAAAAGATGAGCAATCTTAAGGTAAAAGAATTACAAAAAGTATTTCGGACAAAGAAAATACATTTACACTTTTAGTATTTTTTAATGAAACTTACGGTTATTTTGATAAATGGGTTCTCTTTCTTTAAAACACAAATAATACTTATACAGTTAGAAGTATACGTAGTATTTTTGAAGTGAAAATATTTTTTAAATCATTCAACGTTGTATATTTAGATTTAATAAGTTGCTCACGAATATACATAGAAAATAAAAATTTATATATATATATATATATATATGTATATATATGTATATATATGTATATATATATATATATATATATATATATTTATATATATGTGTATTTATATATACATATTATATATATATATATATATATATATATATATATATATATTACTATGCTATTATGAAATCCCGAATATGCCATCAAATATATTGGCGCATTTATTTCATTAATTAATATCAGCATCTTCGCTAATAGCCCACCTGTTGATATACAACGAAACCTGATGTTGTAATACAACAAGATGTTGTAATACAACGAAACCTAGGTCATGGTAAAGAACTTTAAGAAAGTAGAAATAATATTACATCACGTATTTTCATTTAATTGTGATTAATGAATTTCTATAAAATTAACGCCAAATATATTCAAAATTCAATATTAATATTGTTTTCAATGAAAATTAAAATATTTATAACAACATATTCAAAGGATATACAGGGACAATACAGTAATACCAGAAGCTCATGTTATAGCAACATAAAATATAAAGTGCTTCGCTAGCTAAAGATAAGACATGTACTTATTTGTAGCAAGCGATAAAGCAAAACTAGCGCACATCGTTGTAGTTTTCAACTAGAGACGGTCTCAGAATCTCACTGAATTGAGAAACGTAAGCTCGTAGTTACAAAGTGTGAGACGCGAACATCGTAAATATTACTGTTCACAGCGATGACAGGAAAAGGAACGAGGTTTAGAAACAAAATTGTGAGGTCATGGATGTGTAGATTTGAGTGCAGTGAATTATATAATATTGATGTGCGATATGATCAAATGTGAAATTAGGTTCAATTTTTTAAAATATCGTGAGATGAATATTGCTATTATAGCAATAAGTTTTGTTATTATTTTTACCACAGCATACAATTTTATAAATAATATTTCGTAATTTGAAAATGAAATATAATTATGCAACTCAAATTTCTTTAACGAATATTCCATTTAACGAATATTACCTTAATTGCAAATGTGCATTTATTTTTAAACAGCCGATAATATAATTTTTTTTTAATATTTAAATGTTGAAAAAGTTTTGGCTTTTATATACATGAATATAGATCACATTTAGTTACGTTTATAACAGGATAGTTTCTTGCATTTATGGTAATATTCAAAGATTTTACAGTGAATTTCGTCCATTTTTACAAAATGTAGACAAGTGGTTAGGAATATCATAATACTCAATCCAACGATTTATACATTTCATAAGAATAGCGCAAGTGAATTCGTTATATTCCAAAAAGATCATTGATTTTTGAGAAAGTGATCGGTTAATCTGCAGTGTTTAGCAGAACACACGTAAAATTTATTTTAGATGTAAATCTATGGTAGTGGTGTGGAAAATTTCATACTATGAATATAAAAGTGTAACAAATTTTGCAGCCGATGTGCGTTCCTTTGACCTGGTAACCTGTTCCACACAACATTCCCTCCTTTATTGCGTACTATCCAAAATACTCATTTTTGTGACGAGCGACGCAAATTAGATGTCGAGTAGAAATCTCAGTATCGATTCACTGACCGAGGCTCAGTAACGCAGCAACTCGACGATGAATACATTATTGTACATGGCTATTTTACTCATAATTTTTTGTAGAACAGCTTATTGTTGTATCATTCGGTCGGAGGCAATTTTAGATACCTGGAATGGAACCCTTGTAAATGGTCCGCGTGTCCTAAAAATCGTATTTTCTACTCGTATACAGTTAGTATTAACATCCAACCGACGTAATATGAGATTTCCTATTCCCCATTAAACAACTTGACAAGGTAATTGTGGACGCGATTTCGTACATATGACACACATACATAACCACGTGAGCATGTATCGACATATATGCGAAGTATAACACAAAATATGATCCAAAATCTCATCAATTATGATTTCGTTTTCTTATTTACGAAACATTTTTTTTATTTTAGGAGTGGTCCCATATATGATGATGATCTGATGATGAAGTCCAGAAATGAACGAATGAACCCCTTAACGAATATCAGGAAATCAAATATGGTTCAAGATATTTGTTATAGATAGTTGTTACTTTACATAATAAGTATACCACTTACCACGGTTTATTGATGAGTTCCGAAGATGAACAATGGAATTCTTTGACGGATGTTAGTAAATCAACTGTGCTTAAAATATTTGCTACTCTGTGAAATAACGACACGATCGACCATGTCAGAATCTGATCATGCTTTTTGAAGATGAATCTAATGATGCCTTTTAAAATGACAGATCCGGCTCTGATGATAAGCTACGAAGATGAATAATGCAACTCTTTAACTGATGATTGTAAATTAATTGTGATTCACTATATTTGCTACTGATTAATTGTTACTTTAGTTATTACTTTTCAAAATATGATATTGAATCTCGGATGTTGATAACGGATTCCACAAGTGGCAGTTGTTGCCCTGCATAATCTTATATTGCACTTCAGATATAAAGAACGGAACGGATCGGAACGTGCTTACAGCTAACCATTGAAGGTTATGGTTAGCTGTAAGCTGTAAGCACGTTTGTATACTACTATCATTTTTTTATATGTTGTTGATAACCAATTTTAAACAAAAAAGGAATTATCTATGTACCAGCTTTTGTCCGTGATTTTTAATAATTGTACGATATTCTAAGAAAGAAAATAGTTAAATGTTAGTTATAGTGTAATGATTACCATTATTAATCACTAAAAATTCTAAAATAAAATGTCATGAAAAATTCTAAAAAAAAAGATAAAAAAGTCGGCCTCAGCACCACCAATAAACATAAACAAGTGTAAAATTTTAAATACGCCACTTATTAATCTATTTCCTATTATGAGCACATTAGAAATTAAGGTTTTAAATGCACATCACAAAAATAAATTTAGTTTGTCTATGTTGGTAGACAATGGTGGCACCGACTTCAAATAACATACATTTCAGGTCTGCTTGAATTTGAAAAGAATGACGCTCAGAGTTGGGGGGGTGTTTTCTTTTGTTTTTACCAAATATAGTTTAACGAATTTGATTTATAGTAAAAACACAACCTTCCTCTTTCAATCTTCAAATCATAGTTTAAAGTATTACTCTCCTTCAATATAAAGTGGCAAAATACTTAGTCTCTCTTTGTGCCATGACGAATGAAGATTATTAGATAAATAATGGGAAAGGTCCCATAAATAGGTATTCTGACGAGGTCTGAAATAATAATTCTAAATAAAGAGGCAAACTTTGAATTCCAGAATACTTCCCAATTAAATGTACCTAAGACTTGTGTCCATTACACTACACAACAATATACTCAAACCATTGTGCCCATAACACTACACAGCAAATTTTTTACGAATAAGTATGTAACAATTTTTCACTTTTTAGTACAGATTTTGAACTTATAACTTAATTATACACTACGTAGTAAGTGTCTCTCCAAATTTCAGATATTTAAAATTAAGTTGGCACCTGAACCTGATAAATATAAACGAATCGCCCATCAAATTCAAACAAATCATCCATTCAAACCTCAGTATTAAATAGAAACCGTATTTTGTTTGGCCTTATGAAGTTTTTAATCCTTATGTCGATATCCGGTTACTCAGTTGCCCTTTTCCATGATCGTACCTACATATGTTATATAGTTAATGAAAGTTCATTAAATATTTGTTAAAGATACATATCGCGAATGTTCATTAAATATTCTCGTTATTTGAGTCAATTGACGTCGTTTCATACACGTCGTGATATTTAAATATGCAAAAAATAAATAATCTTAGGAGCTAAAATTGAATACCCACTTGATCCAAATCCGAAATACCCTGGTTACCCATATATAAGAACTAAAATCGCCTACAGAATTACATAGTAGAAAATAATTGAACTAATTTCTTTGGATAGAAAATACTGTTCTATGTACAAATAAATGTAGTATTTAACATTAAATAACTTTTATTGTAAATTATGCATAAAATATCCTCGTACGGAATTTATTTTCATTCAAATGCAATAACATTTTGTTTGCCCTTAAATATTCGTCACAAACCGGTCCCGTACAATCCATATCGGATTTTTGCGTCTTCCTACGTTATTTGAAGACATTATCGTAAGAGAGATAGAACGATCCTACAACAACCTTTTGTCCGGTGAAATCTGCCTGTTTAATGGACTCAGCTGATGTTTTTGCTCTGTATGTGGAATTTACTGATTTTTCATAGATCGCATTGTTAGTGGTGAAGTTTCTCAGGATTTGAATATTTTGTTGATTATAATCGACTATCGTATATCTGTATTTAACATTTTATTATTTTTATAATCAATTATGTAACTGGCAAGACTAGCGACATCTAAAATATTATAAAAAAAATGAAACACAATCGGTTAGTCCGCCTGTTGGTTATGTAATGTCTTGACATCTGATTCATTGTATCGACTGTAACTTCGTTTTCTTATAATACCAAACAATTTCTCGTTTTTTGTTTCTGTGTTCGCAAACTATTATAGCTGAGTGCATAGCGAATAAAAGTATAAAAGTTTTTTTCCGAAGATAAGGGCATATTGTGTGTAGAAAATTTGAGAAAAAAGGCAACGTTGTAAAAAATCGAAAAAATAATAAAACAGGAACATAATGAATAACAATATTTATTTTTGAAACAATCGACAAAATGCAATCAGCGTACTTTTAAAGTTTGAATATTTGAACTGCAGGCGGTATAGAAGTTTTTAACTTTATAAACGTAATGGTTATTTGAAATGCAAAACTCGTATAAAGTTTTGCTAAGCAAATCATACTTACACTCAAACGAGGAAAAGGAATTTAGTTTAAGAATAGCAGTTCAAGATTTTAACTTATGTAGGTCTTGCGATATTTTTTTGGTTATGATATAAATAACTGCAAAGTTGTAACTTTTCCATGTTAGTTTTGTTATATTCTTTGTTCTCAAGGTAGACATTGTATACATTTTTTAACGACAGATTTATTATACAAATATCATACTTAGAATACTCGGCCATCGACTATCATATGGTAAAGTGTATTTAATTCTGGAAAGTGTATTTAAATTCTACGTTAACTGTACGTTTAATGTACATAATCCAAATTAATTTAGGTTCGCATGAGTAATGAATTACACAATTGTTTTATCGGCATAAAATGTTCAACACGTGTGTACTGCTTGGACTTTTGTGTCTAGAAATATTATTTCTGATCGCGATTGGGTTTAACTTAATTCAATCACGCAGTAAACATGGTGACAATTTGTGAGTGTATTCAGATTTCAAGAATCCATTTTAATAGTAAATATTATGCTGATAATTTTGAAGTTGGATATACGAAGACAGAGACCAGTTCGGAACATCATCAATAAATACGACTTTCGATCAGCAAACGTTTTCTTGTGAACAGCGCTTATTTTATTCCATTTGTAAAAAATGTTGAGCGATAAACGAATAAATGTTTTAATTGCAATTAAATTCCTAATTCACGGTGAAATTTTTCCCGCTTCTCTCGAGTTGTTAATTTCTCATTTTTTTCAGAAAGCTTAATTATCAATTATTAATTTTTACTTGTAATATAACTTAATTTTTTGTTAACATTGTTAAATTCCTTTTTTATGTAAAATTAGAGTTTTATTTATGTTTTATCATATGTATTATTGTTTTTTAAAGAATTGTTTACTGATAGTTTTATCTTGATCACTCCTTTCCTTCTTTTAGTACATAAAGTTACTAATTAATTAAATTATATTATTTAGGTAATAAGAGACCTTATTAAAATACATTTCAAGGGTGGCCAGATAGCATTATGTAGCAGCTTTCATATAAACGGGCGAGCGTGTTATTTAAAAGTAACGCGGCAACTAGCGCCACTAATCAGTAACTAATAAGTCAGGTGTGAGATAAACGTAAGTTTTCAAAATACATGTACACTTGAGGGATTTTTTTACCTTATTATATGATTAGTTAGATATAGTAATAAATCTAAATAAACCCTATTTTTTACAGGAATGTAAATATCTAATCACACCATTTTTAAAAACTTCATCAGAACTCAATGCAAAATGTAACGATAATCTTGACATATATATGTATATTGTATGTATTATTGCTCTATTTATCCGTAAGTAGGAACTTACTAGTTAATAAAATAAATCTCCAATATATGAAGATTTTTTTACAAATTGTATAAAATTCAGGCGTGCAGTAACTATAACCGAAATCATAAATTTGAAATAATTTTAGTGCTTAAAACTCGGACGAAATAAGAGAGATCAGATAGAGTTTGTTCTTCATATTTTAAATTATCTATTCCCCGGTATATATCTCGGAAAATATTTGTTAAAATGGTTAACGGAAGAAATGTTTCACTTTATTAAAAAAAAACGCAAATAAGTAATTAACAACTTTCTCACTTGAGATTTTATTTGTGTCCTTTATGATGTCTGTCTTAGGATTCATGAATCTTCTATTAAATAGGAAAGAAAAATGTTATGCCTCTTCATTGCCCTCAATAGTAACGCTTTCCAAATCCTTACAACTTACGAAACTGAAGAAGGGTGGGAGGAGAGTACTTTTTTACCTCATTCTTCATCGGTAAATACAGCACCAGTTATATCATACAGTATTGGTTAAAGATATCCCATGGAGAAATATTTAGTACTAGGTGAAATCTCTCCTATTGGCTGTCCAATAGATGAAATCTCTCCTATTGGCTGTCCTTTTTTGGATATATTCTTAAATTCTGATATATAGAGTTTTTTTTACGAATTACTAGCCTTCCGATTTGGGTTCGCCTAAAAAAACGGATACTGCGTTTTGTTTTAGTCGCTTTATTTTGAAATAATTATTCGTGGTAATTTTCAAAAACGTTGGAAAAGGGGCTTCCTTATTTATATATATATATATATACACACACACACACATATATGTGTGTGCGTATATATATATATATATATATATTTATTTATATGTATCACTAATAATATTATTTCGAAATTCCCACATAATTTTTACTTCAATTTTCGTACCTATAGCGGCTATATTTAAAAAAAATCCGTATTAGTGAACGGCCAAATTTTAAGTGAAACATATTTATATAATTCATGATCATTATTTAGAATTTATTGGATAGAGAGTCCCACAGTCAATGAGTAAGTGGTATTTGGTCACGATAATTAAAACAAGGTCAAAGTTAATTTGAAAGATTTTCCTTAAGTAACTGAGCTTTTTTTCGTACACCCTTAATTGCTGATCTACTGATGTTTTAACTTTGAATGAAACATAACGGTTTTATATATCCACTTGTTCTTAAATTTTAAAACAAAAATTTAAGAACAACTCTTTTAACTGTTTTAATCATAGCTAACTTATAGTAAAATTTGTAAGTGAAATCTACATATCATCTTCAAATTGATTGTAAGATATTTACTTTAATCATTGACATAAGTTAGGTTTATTTTACTAGTTAATATGCTTATAAGTTTCATGTCCACAAGCCGCAGAAATATTTAGAGCAGAAATAAAGATAACATCGCCATTACATCGTCAATGTAAAATGTAAAAAAACAATACATAAAAGTTTGACGTTTCTTTATTTAATTCACTTCTAACTCGTTATTTAACATTGATTTTATCAATATTGAAAAATACCATTTAAGTAACATTTTAAACAAACTCTGTCACATGAAATACTTAAGGCAATTTATTGCAATATACCTACCTTCGTGCTCCAAAAATTTCTGTCATTATGCTTGTGACTAATTGCACTAATTGATTAGGAGTCATTATGAAACTACTCAGATGAGTTTTCAGCTATGGAGAAAGTGATATTGGTTTCACTGAAGACGTCGATAATTTGTCAAATAGAGGAATATTCAGGTTAATATCAAATTAAAATAACTGAACTACTTATTCCAGTGTGTTTTACGTCAAAATCATGTTTCTTAATCAGAAGTAGAATTTATAAAATTTACACAATATGTAAATTAAGGAAACTACGTCACTTCAAACACTTGTCCCGTTAATCGTGTATAATCCGACAATATATTATTTTTTCGAGTTAGTCGCTTAGTTAATAAAATAAAAAATGACAAATTCGTAATTCCACTCACTCAATTTTATAAATAGCACATCATTTAACAGAAACCAGCGACGCACCTTAAACCAATCAACTGTACGTCAAAACAAAATTTTCAAAAATATTCCAACCAGAAGAAATTTCTAAAGGTTGCCATATTAAATAATAAATAATCTGTAAAGGTTAAATTTGAAATAAGCAATTAAAATTGATATTATATTTTTAACAAGAAGCGAATAATAATAACTATTGAACCACGACTTTAAAAGTATTTATTTCTTCTGTACACACACACACGCACGCACGCACGCACGCAAACACACACGCACCCACGCAAGCACGCGCGCATGCACGCACCCACCCACACATACACACACACACACACACACACACACACATGTTGACTGTGTGAATGTGGGTGTGTGCAGGTGTGCCACTATCAACAGACTGAATTAAAAGCTAGACAAATATTTTCCGATATCCATGCAAATACACTGCAATTATGAATAATGTTTCACACAGTGTATACACTGTAATATTGCACGATATCCATGCGAATACACTGTAATTATGAGTAATGTTTCACACAGTGAATACACTGTAATATTTCACGATATCCATGACAATGCACTGTAATTATGAGTAATGTTTCACACAGTGAATACTTGCGCGATATCCATGCGAATACCCTGTTATTATTTACTATATTAGTGCATTGTTAGAAATATTGTATCATACTAAAATTATTTTTATTAATAAGGTTTTATATTGAAATAAAGTATGTTTATAATTTAATCACTTCCGTCTTTAAAGAGTTAACCTATTTCTATAAGCCTGTGTGCCCAAAATTTGCTAGTGCAGGTTTTTGCGAATACCTCATTTGATAAACATTCGGTCAAGCGGAAGCTATACTTGCACAATTAGTGTTCCGTACCATCGTTCCGTACGTATTTAGATAGATCAGCTGAGCTAGTCGCTGCCGACGGCGCCAACGCCATAACACATCAGTGATTACCACGCAGTAATTACTGGGTATCGAGTAGCTAGGGACTCATTTGTTGTTTTTTTGCTAATTTAACGTAAATTAATTTAGAAAGATATTAAATTCACATATATTCTGATCGTGTGAACTGTTTGTAATGAAATAAAACCTAACTTTTATAAGACCAACACATCGACTAAATTTTTAAACAGAAAAAAGAAATGGGCCAAAAAATTATGTATGTTATTCCATGCATTAGGAAATAACATTTTTGCGGAAAATTTTTTTGTAATTGAAAATGTAACAATGTTATTAACGAAGCAACGCCGCAATGGATAGGCTTGTTTTTTCGAAATGCTATATATGCAGCATAAATGAGCACACGCACACACGCGTGCACGCGGGGACGCGCGCATGCGCGCACGCATGCAAAGGCGCACGCACGCGCAGGCAAACGCACGTACGCACACACATACACACACACACGCACCACACGCGCAAACGCGCACGCACGCGCACGCGTAATTTATCTACGTGCTTTTGTTATGTTTCCAATCGATAAAGCTAATATAAATATTCTTTTGTCATTTTTTACTTAAAATTTAATAAAAACTTGCTTACAATTAAAGGTCACCGAATACGTGTTTATATTAAAATATTAACATTTCAAGTTTAACTCATTTCCCCACTCGCTCCGACCTCACTTCCCTTTTTTGTGTGACGGTGTTTTGCTTTATCCAGAGATTTTTTTCCTTTGGGAGTGATTGACACTAAAAGCACTTTTCGGTAAACAATCATATACGGACTTTAAACATTGAATACTTAAATGAAGAATTACAGCATTCTCCTGGAAAATGAAACAACACTCTGACTCGTACAGGTTTCTATACACCTCCATAAATTATGACTGATATTCTAAATCTAATTTATTTAATAATTGATGGAAAAAAATATAATTGAATCTTAAATTTATTTGAGGTAATAATTTTATTATAGAATAGATATATTATACAATATTTTGTAACACATATTGCCATATTTAGAAGATTTCTTTTTTTATTCATAATGACCCAGTGAGTAAGTTTTATTCTAACGACACTATCAATTTCTTAAAACGAATGTTAAATTACTTTTTCAACAATTCAATTTTAAATACTGACCCAAACCGCGGAAATAATTTTATTATTGTCGCACTAATATGAATATTCCTTTTTTTATTACATATAATTTAAATAATCTGCAACGTTGACATTTTTTATCACTGTACTGCCATGAAAGTATAAAAGCCCACTCGCTCGCTCGATAATGGTGTGTTAGATATTGTTTCCTACCAATATACTGTCCTTTTAAATTGCGATAAGAGGTCTTTAATAGAACCTACTTTGATGAAGCATACGGCAAAGGAAACCATACGATAATGCATGGAAAGTTCAAATTTTTTAACAGTTTGTCTCATATTCAGGACTTTCCATATCAGATGCAGGTGATAGCAAGGCATATAAAAATAGTTACCAAACTGGGTGATTAATACCCATTTTTTAATTGTCATTGGCTCATTATTACTCTTTAAAAATATCTAAAAACAAAAATGTGTACACGATGTTCCTATATTCAATATATATTAAACCGTTTGAAATTGTTTTTCTCATCTAAACCTAAAATATATATATATATTTTGTGACGACTGAAGCAGGTGAGAATCCGTCACGTGCAGCTGTGGCAATGGAATGGCGATCCGAACGATATTGAACTCCATTTATTAATTTAATGTCCTCATATATCGAGTGATTCAAGTATCGCCTCGCACTCGAGTCTTAATAAAGGGCAATTTGAGACGTGTGATATTCTAGTTAACTCACGTTGGGATGTATTAATAAATGTTCGTTGATTTTTTTACGTATTGTAGATATATTTATCATATTGGATTATAACTACTTGTACATATAGCGCCTGTGTACGTTCGAGAGGAAGTGCGTTCATATGTATATATATATATATATATATATATATATATATATATATATATATATATATATATATATATATATATATATATATATAGAAAATAATTTTTTAAAAATTATGTTCACAAATAATTTAAATTTGTCTAAATTTGTCTCGGTTTTCAGGTGTAAATGACATGCGGAAATGTCAGTAAAAGAAAAATATGAGAAAATGTTTGGGGAATAAAGATATAAGAAATTTTAGGAATGAAAGGGTAAGTATAACTTAAGTGAAAAATCATTAAAAATGTTTAAATGGGAAATAAAAAAATCTGTATTAAATGAGAAATACAGCTAATGAATTAAGTAAGATCAGAAGAACGAAAGTTGAGAATTTTCTAGATAATATAAAGAAAGTTTGCCTATACATAGATCATTGAGTCCTAAAGTTTGAACTTGGCATGTTTCGTTGCAGGGGGTTTTCCCAGGTTTTTAAAAGTTACGTCAAAAACTAAATGTTTTAGGCGCCTTTTCATACAATTTAAATTTATTCTAATTCCATGGAAATAAACTAACGGTTGTATTTTTAGAGGTATAAAACTTTAAAATTAATTTAAAAAAACAGATAAAAATCATGATAGTGGTCGTGGTATTGACACTATTTAAACGATAATTTTATTCCATTCATGATTAAATATGCCTTTATGGAAGCCGTGGCTGGCTCGAATAGAGCGGCAGTTTTTCGTGCGATTGGGGTCGCATATTGGCAATAACGCAGCGAATGTGTTTCAAGTAATTCAACGTCTGTGGTTTATGGGCGCAAACTAGCCTCTTCACACATATCCACAGAAAATAATTCATAGTGTGATATGCGATTGTGGAGGCTAATTGACAAGGCCATTACGCAAAATTACGCGCTCACCGATGTTTTCTACAATTAATTGATTGTGTTGCATCCTGTAAGGCATATTGTACCGTAGTCATGAAACTAACGTTCTTCAACATTGTTAAAAAATTAAATAGATGACGAAAAAATCAGAAATAATGAATCTAGGGTGCTATCTATTGACTGTAACAGTCTTGCCGGTATCCTCTGTAAAGAAACGGATCAATTATTCCGTCAGTCCTTAAAGCACATCAAACAGAGACTTTTGTCGATATAACGGCGTCTCCGTAATAACACATGCTTTTTCTTCAGTCCAAATTTGGCAATTATTTTCTAAGTCCATCAAAAATGAGGGCTGAACAAATTATTGCCCATAAAAGTGATTGAATATTGGACTTCCAGATTGTGTTTCATTCGATCCAGCTGCGGCGCTCATGTGCCTGAAATTGTATTTAATCACAAATGGCATATAATTACTTTTTTTTAAATATATTCAATGTCATGGCCATTACAATGAGTTTTATCTGTTTTTTTTAAGTTTGATTGAAATACTAGACTCGAACTGTTATAACCAGAGAAAAAACGTCCAAGACTTATTATGCGAATTACAAAGTTATTAGCTCACTTGAGTGTTATGGATAAAGCTATTGATAAAAAAATAAAGTCTACTGTGCTTTTGTGGAACTTAAGGTATAACAGAAGGTTGCAAGAGAAGCATTATTTGAATGGGCATTAAGAATTTTTACTGTATGGATGAGATGAACAAATAAGTCTAGGAATAAAGTCATAATGCTATGATAATAAAGATCATATTGAAGTCGGCTACCACCATTGTTTAAGGTATAAGACAGAGATTTGTCACGTTCCCTTTGCTGTTTATTCTGTATTTAGATATACAATAATTTGGTGTTTTTACTAATGATACAAGTTATGTACTAATCTAACGTCATATTCGGCATATGAAGGTCATGATATATTATTACCAGTTGATGTTTTACGAGCAGTAACACTGAATGTTTTTTGAATATCACAAATGGGAACAACTGGCAAGATTGTTATTTGTTTATTATTTTCCAAAATAGTCATTTTGCGGCTCTATGCATAGTTTCATTCCACCAAATCACTAGAAGAAGTAGTCGACCCAGTCTTCCTTGGATGTCTCTGCCACGGTGATGACTATCCCTTCGATGTCCGGGAATCTTATTCCTGCAGTTTAAATTTTATTCTTGAGAATAAATTAAAAGAGTACCGTGTGAGGTCGGGGCTACATAACGGAAACCTATAATTTATATACTCATTTTTCTGTCACTTGTCTAGATTAATTTCTATTTTCTGGTTTGTAGCAACATATCAAGCTTTATATGATGTCAAATAAAGCATTTGGGTAACCTCAATATAATTTTTCTAACATTTAGCAACAACAATCGACACGACGATATGTTTAAGCTTCAGCTAACTTTGTTATTGATTAAGACCACAACAAAATTCCTAATAATCATCGAACAAAAAAGTTCTCTGGTTGATTTTATCTTCAAATTCAAAATGTCACCAATTTGTAAAAACAAAAAATAGGGGCAAAATACCTTAATGGATTACCAAAGAGTTCGATTTTTCTAAATTGGAATTAAATTTTTGCTACTATCACTACAAATGACCATTTTCGGGAACTTTCAGTGCTATTTTTTGCATATGTACATTTACAGCGACTTATAAAATCAATGTTCTAAGGAGTTCAAGGAAGGAAAGTCAATGTTCTAAGGAAAAATATTACATATGAACACCAGTGATGGTAAGTGATGGTTATGAAAAGGAATGAACACAAAAGGATGTGTTAAATAAAAGCAAACAATGCAGTCACATAGCAAGTGGATGAGCTAACATAGATCTAAAATTTATGGTTTTAGGACTTAGAAATCATAGACAATATGAAAGAAAGAATAATAGATTTGGTAATCATGAGTTTTAAAGAATATATCTTCTTCGAATACATTTCTCGGATTATATTCTATTATCTTATATTATTCTGTTATATTCTGCGGGCTGGCTCTCTCGTCTCTGGTATTAATAACATCGTAGGCACGCACGCAGGCGTTACGCGCGTGAAATGAATCGAGGGAAGGCACGGGCGGTCCTCTCGACCTCTTCGACCAATTTACTTGCCAAGAGCAGAGTCTTAAAGTTTTCTTACTTAATATACATAGTTCATAATCGGTTTTAAAAAGTCATGTATTTCTATTTCTTTTTATAGAACATTAAAATAGCAACTTCTGTGTCATTTCACGTCAATACTAAAGCTTTATAACTATTTTACAGCTCTTAAATATTTCATATACATTCTTAGTTATTATATAATGGCTTAACAACTAATAGCGTATGCTCTATGGATAATACGGTAAAAAAAATCGACGGCAGTTTTATTATATTTTTTAATGAATAACATAAGATGAAGTAAAACCAATCGTACATGCAGCGATAATGGTTATGTTTGGTGTCGAAATTATTAATTTATTAGGTTTCGTTACCTGCAATGCTCGCGCCTCCGTAACGTTTCATGTTTACTACTTATAGAATGTTTCTGATAAGTATTAATGTTCTGCATAATTTAATCATACAAACTTTTATTTTTATACCTAAATGTTTTAAAATATATTTTTTTTATAGAGTAATAAAACTAAATCAAAACTTCCTTCATATAATCTAAGTTACACGCGAACAAGCATACAGATGGACAGAGCATTTCATAACGTTTGGGGAAACAGTTGCATAATAATAACAACAACTGCAATTTTAGTGCTTACTGATATTTACTTAAACAGGATTGTTTATTAATTGTGCATATTATATTTCCGCCTGTTGCTTAAAAGATATTGACATCACAGTTAAAATTTAATAAGTTTTATGCACGAAATAGTTCATTGCAATTTATTCACGTGCGTTCTTTGTGTAAAAATTATTTCAATGACATATTCAATTAATACAAATACAGTTTTCAAATGAGTCGATCGAATGGCTTCATTTATATGATATTGTATTTAATTCATTTATTAAGTTAACATTATATTTTCAAATATCCAGCCATAAAAACATAGTTTTCTGCTTCTGAGTTAAATATTCAGGAATACATGAATGTTTATATTTCAGTGCTCCTAAAACAGATTTCAGCTGTAAATATTAATTAACTCTTTAACTTATTCAATTATATTCATTGTTTTGTAAAATTGACCCAATTTTCCCAAATATTATATTTACATTAAAATTTGATTGTGCAAAATGTCTCGAAAATTGTGTAAATTTTTTCAACTTAAATTTTAAAATGTTGAACATAATTTTAAATTTTTTTGGCAAAACAGCAAAAAAACCACATTTAATTTTAAAATTATTTTTACAGTTTGCCTATTTATATTTCCGTTCATATGATTTAGCATAATTTATCAATAAGTTGTTTTGTGCCGTAATTTTACAAGAAGAAATGGTTCAATTAGGCGAAACTTTTATACGCATTTAATAGTGTACGAAACTTTTGTGCATAATTATGTGCGATTCTTTCGTAAGTTTAAATTAAAGAAACCGGCCAAATGCGTGAATAACCACGAATAGATTAGGGCACCGTAGTCATTTCACAAAAAAATTAGCAATGCTTATATATCTTATAAATTCTCGTCGTGTTCATAAGGGCCCGTAAGACATGTGTTTAACAGATGAAGGATCTAACATTGCAATAGTTGGATCTATTGCCATTTGTCTTCTATATTTTTAGAAATTAAACATTGCATATATTTAACATTAATTTTTATGAATTCATTTTATTTTCCCGCATTCATTTATCTCACGGACCCCAGCAACTCGAACGTCTGGTAGTTTTCGTGTACTAGAGCTTTTTAAAATTGAAAAAATGTTTTAATGAAGTTGGGTTTTTCAAAATAATATAATTTCAAAGTACTCGTTAAAATCTATTTTTATGATTTTTTATACCACTGAGTCTATTTAGCAGTTTTTTTTTTTGGAAATGGGATGGAAACTCATACATATTAAAAACGACATTTAAAGCCTAATCTGTCGTAAACAGGACTAAAAAATTCCTTCCTAACGGTAAACTACACAATGGTCATGCCATATTCAATTAAATTCTCATTTCTTAAAATGTTTGCAAATATTCTACTCATTAATTGAGAGATACTCACTTCGATGATATAACAGACGAACACACACACAAAAACATGACGAAGTTATAAGGCTTCTGTGTTAGACTATGGAATCCTAAAAACAGGTCAATTCTAATTATATGAACATGTTGCGAGTATAAATGAGCATATGCTACATATGTGATTAAATAATGACTAACACATAATTAATTACATTTTCATATATTAAAATAGTTCCAAATCCAGCCATAAAAACATAGCCTTCTGCTTCTGAGTTAAATATTCCGCAATTCATGAATTAATGAAATAAAACCTAACTTTTATAAGACCAAATACCTATTTGAAAATCTTTATTTCTGATATTAAGAAGAGTAGTTAGAAAAACCAAAACTTGAGTTCGTCTGGAATTTCAAATTTGTTCCTATCAAGCCCTAAACGAAAATTATACCCCTGGACCAATGAAACGATGGGATATGTTTCTGATAAAACTTAGTTAGGTGTCGAATGACACATGTGTCCTTTTTAAATCGAAACTTATATTTATTATAGCTTTTCTATAATTATAATTTTATTGACGTTTTGAAACTATTTGAAATGTTTACAGTGTATTTAAAAAATGAGTCCACGGTGACCATTAGGTATAAGCAGACCGAAATAAATATTTCACAAGTACATGTGTACTCGTGAACTTTTTATCTTTCAATGAATATGAAAAACCCAATAAATCGGGTTGCATTTCAGATTCCGTAATGACTGAAAGAAGTTTAATAATATCACCATGTGTTTCCATCTGTCAAAGCCTCATAATTGGTATATAATTACACTTATGTCCATGAAATTTATGCAATTGTAAAGTGTACGTACCACTTTCTGGAGATTCTTTAAATATATTTATCATTTTAAATATCTTTACATAAGCTGCAGATGTAAATATTTTGTTAAATATATTTACATGCGCAAGTTATCATTATCACTTTAAATCAAATATTATAGATAAATATCAATATTATAGATAAATATCAAAATTATTAAAATATTCTTTAAATATACAAATATTAACATTATCGTCGGGTCTTACCATTGAGAAACGCGTATGTAAAGTATAATGACAGGCTTGTTCCATTTTCAATTCTCGCGCACTGCAGTGTTCGTACCAACTACCTGCTGGTTGGGCTGCTATTAAATTAATTGTAAGTTGAAATAATTAATTGTAAATGTTACGTGATTAATAAGTCTATTATCACGATAGACCGGGGCACGCTGGGATGAGGAATATTGAGACCGCATTATCTGTTCGTTTATTTGTTAAAATATCCAAAATGTCTTTTCATACTTTAAGTGTACACAATTTACTAAGTAATAATAGATCATGATAACATATACATTTTTTTTTTAAAACAATACATCAAATTGAATTTCATCTCATGTAAATTTAAAAACCTTTACTCTCTTTTATTCCCGGACACATCTTTAATAAGGTAATGAGATGACAATCACACGCACACAAACTCATTGAATTGAAGAAAGTAAACTTTTGATTCGATGCAGGTGTTTTAACAATTATTTTTACGGTATTACTGTTGCTCGCTCAAATAGGATTATATTATAGATATTACAAAATTTTCAATGTTTTTTAATTGAGGAATATATATTTAAATAGAATTTTGTCAATATTAATCGAGCACTATAAAAACCACAATAATTCTAAAGAGTGTTAAAGTGATTTATTCAATAATATGACAAAGTACCTAATGCAATAATGTTAAAAATGAATTTAATCCTATCTACAAGTGCTGTGTAAATAAACGCAACAACCCAACTTTATTTACATAAAATCAGTAATCGAAATGTAAAATTGACAATGAGACACGTAATAAGATGGCTTGTTAAAAGTTTATTTGAAATTATAAAGAGAAATTTTCTTGTCAAATACAACTTATAATTGAATAAAATTCCAAACAATAGCTGTCAACTTTTTCTGGGCCGTATTTTCGGCAATTTTCCAAAACATTAAGCTCCCAAATCTTACAGTTAAGTCTGTTTTTGTGATTGTTCGCACTGGATTTCCTATTTAAATACTAATTTATTGCATTACACGCGATAAATTATGTCCAATTATGATTATTTGATATTATTCAATATACTCTAATGATAATTACTTGTAAATCTAAAAAAATGTGTGGAGGGAGATATTATAGTATGCTGTTAGTCAAATGAGAAACATCCGTAACTCCATTTCTTTTAAATTTTTAGCGAAATAAAAAAACACACTTTCAATATTTTCGTACTGCGAATATATGAGGTTTCCTTATTTGGGTTTTTATTTATTGCCTCTAATAGATTTATTAAATTTACGCGCCAACATATTCTGTAAATTATTGTATTTTTATGCTCATATTTATAATAATTTAAAATATTAACTTCAATATTTCTTTCCAAATTAATTGTATGTTTTATTAATTAATATCGACATTCGCTATTTACTTAATTCCCTATAATTAACTCAATGTTTTCCTGTATGTTTTATTGATTAACTCCGTTATTGATTATTTATTTAATTCATTGCAAATAAACAAAATTCATCTAATTTTACACCCTAACTAGTAATGGTATCGCCTAATCAGTAATGCTGTGCCAACTGTTTTTGCTGTTGTCACAAAAAATTATATGATATTCTTCTAAAATTGAAATTGTGACATTACGGTTTGTGTGCGAATAAGAGGTATAGAAATAAATTAAAATTCCTTTGAAAAAAATCCATCAAGTTGATTTACAAGTTATTCTAATTAGATCGAACCGACGTACTGATTCAAATCAGCAAACGACTTATAATAATTAGCAACGAGTCATTAAGCATTATCTTTTAATCAATAAAAATCTTATAATATAATAGCGTATTTATGGTATTAAAAGGAATAAGCATTTAACATTAAATGCTTTTGAATTTGAATAAGATCTTTTGCATGTATGTGATTTTAAATAATATACGGACTGATATAGTGAAACCTTTTAAGACCGTCTCGACTCCCAATTTGTTGTTAATATTTAAACACCATTGATTAATTTTTAATGTTGACGCTTCGAATAATTATTGGGTTTTAGAGTTTTGGGGAACCTATGTAATCCCATTTTTACTGAGAGCACATAAATTTTACCTAGTTGTGAATGAAAAAAATAAAGCGAATACCAATAAGTTTATATCGATAGATTTAATGAAAGAAGTAAGGGTTTATATCTGGTAGAAGAAGAAATAAGGAACAAATCTAGCAACAGCAACAAAAGGTGCTCAAGGACATATAACATTTTTGTCCACATAATTAAATTTAAACCTTATTTAGCCAGACGCATGCCAGTAAATATGTTTAGTTTTTGCTTATTTTTAATTTGATCGATTAGACAATATTTCAATATAAAGACGATTGTCAGAAATATGGACCCAAAAATTTTATCTAAAATTCTTGCTACCTCATCATCAGTATCAGACTAATAATTAAAACTGAATGAAACGTTTATCAGCATTTTAACCAAGGAGCAAGGTATCAAAGTGTATATGTGCACGCACGCACGCACGCACGCACGCACACACACATATATATATATATATATATATATATATATATATATATATATATATAGATAATTATTTCATATGAAAAGTTATTTGATCCTTTACTATTAATATAAGTATATTAACATAAAAATTCACATACCAATTAGATTACTTACTGACTTTTTACATCAAAAATAATAATCGTGTCCATTTAAGTATGCAATGAAACCGTATTGTTAACAGATTTTTAACTAGTTCTTAAAATTCTAAAAGTTCTTTATTAAAACTATGTTTAAATGGCTTTTCTTCGCACTCGAAGTTTCCATTTTTATGTGACATTGAATCTTCTTTATTTTACAATAATTAAGCTGTCCAATTCTATATAGGCTCCTACTTTTAGTGATAAGTTCTTCATAAGAACCGAAGAAGTTTTTATGTTACTCACACTGTAAAAGTGACACGATTGTACAATATTGAGTACCGACTCAAAATATGTTGTAAATTAAGTTAGCAATCTAAATCAATTCAAAATTCTGACTGTGTACGACGAAATATTATTTTTTGTAACGAATATATTCAAATATAACTTAATATTAATAATTATAAGCATTTAGCATCAGAAAATAGCTAAAATACTGCCTAAAAATTAGTAAAAAATATACATCATTTCCTATACATCAAAAGGTATGTGTAATATTACAGACAGGTAATAGTTTTTTAAGTGTTATTCTTATTGAGGTAGATCTCGTAAAAATGGTAAAAAAATATTAAAAATATTTCCGAATTTACAAAAAAAAATATCCTTTCATATATGTGTGATCTTTTATACTTAATTACATTGGCAAAGCACTCCAAATATCAGTAAGATGAAAAATGTTATAACTGTTTGCTGTGTAAACTCTTTCAGTCTATTTTTCCAGTTTATTTTTTAAAAGGTGTCGCACCATTTTGTGATAAGATATATCAATGAGGAAAACTGAAACTTTGAAAACTAATTAAAAGCAATACGTTATGATTATATCTTAAAAAGATTATCAGGGGCGATGGTTTACCCATTCCAGAGTTTCAACCTGAGAATTTGCTAATTTAAAGATTACCAGAAATTATTTATACTCACCACACTTTTTCTATGATTTAATTAATAGCAGGTAACTTCAACTACAGGTCAAATGAGTATAATATGCATGTTCTATCTCTTTATGTGTTTGTCTGTCTTTTACGGGCTATATAGGCTATATATAATTATATACCATTTATGGCAACAGAGCAGCAAACATAAATGCTAAAAAAATGTGCCCGTGCGTGAAAACTGAATTTGCCCTGTATTCAATTTTAAGACTAATTGCATTAAAACCACTGAAAGTTTATTTGCTTGTTCACTGCTCAATAACGCCTGAATGGTAAGATAGATTTATATAAAACTTGTCGACCTTATAGCTCATGATTCATATTAACATATTGATCTTTTGTATCCGCGAAATAACGTTATTCTTGAATGGGGAATCTAGGTTTTATTGTCCAATAATAACATATTATTGCTCTAATAAGTTAATAGATGACACAAAGCGTATATATATATATATATATATATATATATATATATATATATATATATACATATATGTATATATATATATATATATATATATATATATATATATAAATCACATTATTTATAGATTGGTGTTACAATGGTGTTCTAAGTTAAAAACAAATCCCACCAACTTAATAACGCAGGAAAAAATGTATTATATAAATATATTAAAGTATGCCACGTCAGCATTGTCTCTAAATATCAAATTTCACTAGTTTTTTTTTATTTAAAGAGTATATAGGGTAGTTTTTCAAGTATTTTACGAGAAATAATTAATTGTTCCAGAAAAATAGTTTTCACTCCGTCCTTATGATTATGTTCGCATATATGTATATGCAGATATAACAAAGGAAGTGTCTATTTTTCATGCAGGTAATTCCGTGCATGATAATTAAATGTTATAAAATGACTGTCAACTGTATTTTTATGCAGAATCATACTTTAAATATATTCAGTCTTTTTTACAGAATCATCTGTGTGAACAATAGACACGTTTTTGGTTACAATATATATATATATATATATATATATATATATATATATATATATATATATATTGTATATATATATCTTTTAGAGGCAATAAATAAAAAACCAAATAAGGAAGCCTCATATATCCGCAGTACGAAAAGATTGAAAGTGTGATTTTTTTATTTCCCTTCAAATTTAAAAGAAATTCACTAACAGCACATTATATTACCCTTCACACATTTTTTTAGATTTATAAATAATTATCATTAGAGTATATTGAATAATATGAAATGATCATAATTGGACATAATTTATCGCATATAATGCAATAAATTTGTATTTAAATAGGAAATTCAGTGCGAACAATCACAAAAATAAACTTAACTGAAAGTTTTTGGAGTTTAATGTTATGGAAAATTGCCGAAAATACATCCCGCAAAAAGTTGACAGCTATTGTTAGGAATTTTATTCAATTATAAGTTGTATTTGACAAGACAATTTCTCTTTGTAATCTCAAATAAACTTTTAACAAGCCATCTTATTACGTGTCTCATTGTTAATTTTACATTTCGATGACTGATTTTATGCAAATAAAGTTGGGTTGTTGCGTTTATTTACACAGTACTTGTAGATAGGATTAAATTCATTTTTATTATTGCATTAGGTACTTTGTCATATTATTGAATAAATCACTTTAATACTCTTTAGAATAATTATGGTTTTTATAGTACTCAGTTAATATTGACATAATTCTATTTAAATATATATTCCTTAATTAATAAACATTGAACATTTCGTAATATCTATAATATAATCCTATTTGAACGAGCGACTGACGACTGACATAAAAACAATTGTTCTTCAATTCGATGAGTTTATGTGCGTGTGATTGTCATCTCATTACCTTATTAAAGATGTGTCCGGGAATAAAAGAGAGTAAAGGTTTTTAAATTTACATGATATGAAATTCAATTTGATGTATTGTTTTTAAAAAAAAATTATATCTGTTATCATGATCTATTATTACTTAATAAATTGTGTACACTTAAAGTATGAAACGAAATTTTGGAGATTTTAACAAATGAACGAACAGATAATGCGGGCTCAAAATTCCTCACCCCAGCTCAGTCTATCGTGATAACAGACTTATTAATCACGTAGCGTTTATTATTAATGATTTCAACTTAAAATAAATTTAATTGCAGCCCATTCAGCAGGTAGTTGATACGAACACGGCAGTGGGCGATTTGAAAATGGAACAAGTACGTCATTATACTTTACATACATGTTTCTCAACGGCACGAGCCGACGAAAATGTTAATATTTGTATATTTAAAGTATATTTTAATAATTTTGATGTTTAACTATCATATTTGATTTAATGTGATAATGATAACTTGCGCATGTAAATATATTTAACAAAATATTTACACCTGCAAATTAAGTAAAAATATTTTAAATGATAAACATATTTAAAGAATCTCCGGAAAGTGTTACATACACTATACAATTGCATAAATTTCATGGATATAAGTGTAATTATATATCAATTTTGAGGCTTTGACAGATGGAAATACATGATGATATTATATATTGACTGTAAGAAATGGTAATTTTTACTGTCAAAATTATATATAAACTTTTCATTTACGATTGGATAAATTTATTTGACCCTTTTATATTTTAAATAGTTGATTATGAAGCTGTTAAGATTATGGTGCTCGCAAAGAAAAGCAGATATGAACCCGAGCGACAAAAAAAACGGTCAAGGGTATAGGCAGAACAACTTAAGGTACTAACTCTTTTCTAAAGCAATTTATCTCCTCGATTTAGGAAAAACATTTTTATTTTCCGTTCCATGACACCTTCATCAAAATGTCTATATATCGGTTATAGATGAAAGCCTTAACAAAATGTCATGAATCGTTTCTAAAGGATTAAGGTAAAAAAAAAATAATTGAATCAATAAAAAAGTATATGAAATATTAAAATGAAAATTAAGAAAAACGAAGTTACAGTAGACGTGTGCTTAGTAAACCTAATATTGAACTGCTCTCAAATTTCAACTATAACATTTTCAAATTTCAACAAAAATTTATTTTTTTTATTAAAATTTGCATCGCAGTGTGGAATCTTATGGTAGCAGTTTGGTCCGAAATCTCAAGCACAGTACATTGTGCTCTAAAGAGGCCTTTCCTATTCAAAGTTTTATAACAGTCATTGACGATTTTAGATAAAAGTTCATGATGTCGTACCAGAAGTATGACTTATTCGATTAATAAATATATCTATTTGTCCATTAGACAAAACAACTTCTCTATGTGTGTCGTAGGCCATAAACATACATAAGATGACTTAGTTTCATCAATACCCAGGGACTTAGTTTCAACAATGCTCCAATTATAATTGGGTTTGCATTTTTCTCGCGTGAACAAGCGTGCGACGCAATATCTAGCATGAAGGTGCTCATTTAATTAATAAATCTCCCTACAGAGTTAAAGCACAAGAATAGCATATCGCTGTATACAACAGGTCAAGAAGAAACAACAGACTGAATTTCCCATTAACTAAAGATTTTAAAAATTTGAATGTCGTCAAGATCGTGAACGAGTAATCCAAACATAGAGTTAAGATTCAATATGCCGGAGAACAACACAAAGAAAGAAACAAGAACGAAAAGAAAAGTTAAAATCGAAACAAAATGTTTACGTTACTGTCAATTGTTTTCTTTATATATAACGGGTTTATATATGTTGTCATATGGTAAATCAATAGACAAAAAATAATTTACAGCGGCCAAGTTTATTATTGTTACAGCGGCCAAGTTTAATATTTATTAATATTGTGACTCATCTTGCAAAGCCCTAATTACTTTTTACGGCGAACTTTTTAGAGGATAATGCACCTTTTTACAATTATGTATTTACCTGCAGGTCCTTGCTTTTTCTTAATAGTCATCACTTCATCACTTTTGCTGCACAGTCCATAGAAAAATCAAATTATTTGAATTTGCTACGAACAGTCGGAGTTGTTTTTAAAATAAATTTTGTAAATATTATGGATTAACAAAGCCATAAAAATTATTTTTTATTCATACATGAACCACTTGTTTCCTTTATATTTGATAATTTCTAATTTAAAAGTTCAAATATAATGTTTTACTATAAAACTTTAAAATTTCCATGTTCATTCACTTCAATCGGCGGTTTGAACTCATATTGAACTCATATGGCAATGACACTTATTTTAAATGCCACCCCTGTGTTATGGACATTTTTTCGCGCTACCTCTCATATGTCCGTGTGCTCGCCCGGGTGTGTACGGCATGTGGCTTGATATTTGGTGACCTGTATGTAATACACGCAGCCGTGGTTCTATTCTATTGGTCTGGGTCTCGTGTTAGATTTTACTTATATACATAACATTTTCATATTTCCCTCAATATATAAAATGAATACAGATATATATATATATATATATATATATATATATATATACACACCTAACGTCTACAAATTTGCATTTTGGTTGGAGAGTTTGAAATTGCGGTGCAATCAGTTTTTGTTCTTGATCCAAAAATTCCATGGAAGAGAGTTTAAGATATTTTAATAAATTTAGAATTTTAGTTTCTTTCTTAGTAATAATATTGATTGGTCCTTTTTACTCGTCGATGACTGTGAAGTAAGAGTAATATTAATTACTTAATTTATTGTTTTATACTACCCCTTTTTATTTACGCAACGTAAAAGAATCAATATCCGTTGATTTAAATTTAATAGTATCTACATACCTTAATTGCAAAATGCAAATAAACAATCATCTTACTGTGTTTACTTAATTACAAGAGAAAATGTTTCGTGGGCACTAAAGTCCATGGAGAACTTAGGCACGCGTCACCATATCACGCCAAACCACACGGTCCTCGCACCCCCAGAAGCCTCAGGTCGTGTGGAACGTCGTTCCACCATCGTAGTTTCGATCTTTATGGTCTTCTACTGCCTTCGGATTGGCCCTCTAAGTGACAATAGATATTGATATTGATATATATATATATATATAAATATATATATATACACATATTATTTAGTTTTCAATTACAACTGATATATAAGTAAAATAGGATTGAAATATCAGAATGAATGAATCCACACTAAAACATTTCCGATCAGTCATGTTTTAATAAAAAATTGGTTTGGGGCCAGGATATATTAGATAGTCATGCATGTTTATTAAACTTAATCAAATTTGCTGAACAACGTAAGACAAATTTATTGAACGTAACATGAATTTGGTACGAGCTTTCTCCATTCTACATCTAATTGTATTTAATATTCATTAGTCTAGTTAACATCACACTATTAGTTACGTCTTCACCACCCGACGCAATAGGGACATTCGTCTCCCACACAATCCACTAATAAGAGAGAATAGCTCCTTATTGGCTGCCATTTAAGTGAGTGTGATTAACTTTGCGTTAAAGAGTTGGTAATAGTGAGAGAATGGAAATAGATCACCTGTAATAATTCAAGAGGTAAAACGATAATGCCTAGCCGATGCCCTTAAAATTCACAAATGTTTGCGTGTGTACTGTGCGTGTCCAGAATTGGAATTTTAATTACGTTTAAACAATGTCGCAAATGTTAATTCTTCCTTCAACTTTCTCTTATAATATGAATAGTTGTTATCAATTCAGGTGCCGTACATTCCATTAATGCAAAAGCGTTTAGAATCAGGTTCCATCATTTTCAGCTACGCGAAGTCAGAGTGACAAAAAAAGTTTAAACTTCAACTACGTTAGTCATAATCTTCGTCATTCCCAAAGGGTTAATTAGCTATGTGACAATGTTCAGACATTAGAAATAGTTTTAAGAACATACAACAATAATAAATATTTTTCTGTTTTCTTTAACTAATAATATAAACCTACTATCTAATAATGTACCCCTATTAATATTACAACTTATTAATATTGTGAACAATTTTCTAAACAGCCATTGAAATAGTATCACACCTGAATGATAATTTGATAGAATGACAGAAAGGTAAACAATCAATAGCCGGAGCGCCATATCGCCGCAGTTATTCCACAAGGAGGACTTTAAATCGCTGGTAAAAAGAAGTAATAATTTAAACTTTTAGTTGTTTATTTACACTTATTTTAAAGGGAATCTAAATAAATCCATAGTTGCTGCTAATAACCACTAGCTAAATACCTGGAGTTGTCACGTATTTTTCAAACTTTCACCATATGGTAAAGACGTTAGATGAGAATCGGCGCCTACTTGAGGTTTGTTCTTATGGGGTAGAAATTAAGTGTGAAATATTTGAGGGACATCGGTTCAAAAACTGTACCAGCCTATAAAGAAAAAAACATATGTATATATTCTTTATACACTTCTAGATTAAGATTTATACTTAAAGACTTTTTTTGTAAACGGCTGTTATGAAACTTGCGAATAGTGATTGTTAATGATTCATTTGTATATTTACTATAAATAAAATAACTATTTTGCAATTGTATTTAAATAAAAACTGAAAACGTAAATTATTCAAAAGCCTTTGAAATAATTTGCGTCTAGAATTTAGAGAAGCAATATTTCTATAATTAATGTAGAGTTATTTAAAATTTCCACATTATTATCAATTAAACATGCGTAATATATATCAGCATTTAAACTTAGAAACGGTTCATGACTTACTTCGCTGTGTAGAAACAGGTATGAAACTCAAGGTCAACGTAGGTCACGTATATCTGTTACGAATCATAGACTACCTGTGGTTAATTGTGGAAATGTCCGTCGCTACAGGTCTTTGGGGACGATCTATTATTTCATGCTACATTTGGCATAAGTTTTAAAGTAGCGAACACTAAATATCTATTTAACTCATTTGTTTGGAATTGGGGTTTATAAAACCGTTACGTGAGAGGCTAAAGTCCACATAAGAAACAATATGAATTTCATTTGAAACGGTATTATAACTACTTTTTTCCCGATGGTACAAAAATCTATGTCCGCAGGGCGATTAAAAATTGTTATTAAATTAAAAATCCTATTTATGTGTTTTTCCTAAAAAAGAATAGCACAAAATACGAAAAGCATTAAAAAAATGGGGAAATATACTATATGAAAGACTATTCATAAATGCTAAATAGAAAATGTAACGGAAGCTCAATCATTAGAATTTATGAACGAATTAATTTATTCATTCGTAATTTCTATAGATTACTTTAATTGTTCTACAAAAGATGTTATGTTTGTAAGCAATGTGCGTATAAAATGTATACATTTAACAGAAAACTATATATTTTACCGTGGAACACCTTTCCTACATATATAACCTACATTTCCTACATATATAATTAAAAACTGGTATATCTGCGAGAAAAATCATGGGATAAAATTTTGCAAAATTGTTCACAATAATATATTATGTATCTATCTTTTAGACATATCTTCAGCACATAGCTGGGCAACGGTATGAGTTAATATGTGGAAATTTGAGCACATGTCACAGCATTTTTTTTCTTTTTTAAATACATAATTATGAAACCTTGCTAACTACAACAGTAAATTAATTTATTAATTGTAAGATTTTAGTTTGATACACGTATAACATCATTTATATAAACTTTTATATACATAAACTCTAATATTACCTAAACTCTTATAATAAGAAAAATAAAACTTTTTCAGGTAAATGCGCTTTGGTATATTTGATCCAGTATGTGATTGAAATGATGTAGTAAAGTGAAACCTTTTTTTCGTAATACGCGAATAAACATACGCACTCAGTCAGACATAAATTCGAAGAAGTATGTTTGTGTATTCTAAAAGTTTAACCATTTTTTGTTATTGTCTTAAATATACAGCCTAACCAATTCAACAGTTTTATTACAGGTACAAACATAATTTTGTCTTGATTGTTTAATCAAATGTTTTACATATTACACAACGTTATTATTGAAATATATTTTTAATGGAAAATACTAAATTTTGTCCCTCAAAATCTATAATTTTTGGTTATTATTAATTTTATATTTATTAGGATTCAACATAGTTCAACGTGTTTCGTGTGTATTCAAGTATAATGGTATTGATACATTTTAATTACTGTGATGTTTATTTATTTAAACTCAAAGCGAGAACCCATCTTGTGTGAGTCTAGCTCCCACATCAAAGATTCCCTATCTTAAATGAAGTAAAACTCAATTTATTCTTTATACATCATAAATTGTCAATAATATGAACTTTCTGGTGTAATAAATATTTAATAATACCTAATATATTGTAACACAGGAACACATATTTTTCCGTTAATATCTCCTATACAATATCTAGAATAATCTTTATAATTTTCCTACAATCTTTGTGTAGGATTCTATAAACTTCATTTATTTTCTTTATTTAGGTTCAGTAGTTTCATGAACAAGGGAGAGGGAAAATTTATACATTTTTTTACATATTTTTTAACACTTAGAATTAATTCTTTCAAAACACCCAAAAAAATGTTTTTCGGGTATTTAAAACCACCTAAAATTGTTTGGAAAATATTTTTGCATGTTGGCTATTCCGATATATACGATTTAATATGCTTTATCAGTATATCCTATTTCAAGTATTTATATCGAATAATTTCGGCAAAAAATGTGTTATGACAGACAAATAGATGAATAATCTTATGAGGATTCCGCTTTTACTTATGAGTCACTTAATCCTAAAAAGAAAAAAATTCTATTATAATTTATAAATATATAAGATATTAATATATAGAAATTATACATAGAAACGCACGATATGAATTGATTTAAGTGTTTCGCTGTCTGCACTTTCGTTTATTTTTCAACCAATAGGAAAAAAATTATATTTTTTTTGCTTTGAATTTTCAGCTATATTGAGAATAAAAAGTATCGAGAAGACAGTGAAAATATTTCTCGCTCTATAATATTAAACCATTGAAATAAAATGAAGAAAAGACATATTGCGGATAAGGAAACCATGATTAAAAGTGCATTTTATTCGTTTATAGTTTGTAGAATTAATTTTCGTTATTAAGCGCAGTACACAAATCATTAAGTTTGACGAGTTGGTGAGCAATGACTATTTTAGATAAATTAAAATCAGTAACTCTATCGTGTCGTATTGTATAAGATTTTAATCTTTTTTTACTATCCTTCTATTTTCTTTCTTATTTTTTAATACTTTTTAAATCTTTTTATGTATTTTTTTACATTTTTTATTTACTTTTGAATTGGTGAGAGATCCTTTATAGTTATAAATTATAATTTTATTATTTGATGGAAGTCAAATTTATTGGTATTCTGTGGTTCCCACTCAGGATAACCGGATATTAATGCGCGCGAGGAAACCACTCTGACGTCAAATTGAATTCCAATAACAAAACGTTGTGCTGGAATTTATTTATTGCGAGGGTAAATAATATTTTCAGCAGAAATTGTAACCGCTTGGAAACAAATATTATAACGACCGGAGTTGGATATAAATGTGATTAAAAAATTCTATTATTTTTTTTACAAGAAGTTTATTTTAAACTTGATGAAAACTATTATTCTAAACTATTTGCAGTAATGCAATGAAACACATTTCATCTTGTCATTAGGACAATCTCACAAAGAATTTGGCTACTTAATAATTCCATGATTTATTAGTTTAACTAAAAAATTCATACGTTTAATAAGTTTCTTTCGTAAAATCCTGACAGAACTTTGCTTGAGGGACGCAGCGAATTTCTAGTGTAAGGTAGGATTGCTAGATTTTTTTGCCCGTAAACGATGCGCGGTGAAGAAGTGTCACAAACATAGGATTTTATAATTTAAAACTGAACAGAAAGGAAACAAGGAAAGTCGTGTTTTTTATTCAAATAATTTGTTTACGTAACTTGCGTTATAAATAATTATAGCGTAACTTTTATGACGTGTTTTTGATTTTATAAAAATTACGTCACTTTGATTAGTTTAGAGTAGAGGGCCAGAATATTGCTAATGGCGTTATTTACGGAAATTCTTCAGTCACCATTGAAAGATGCAAGTCGCGTGTCCAAAGTAGAAATAATACTACATCACGTAGTTTCATTTAATTGTGAATAATGAATATCTATAAAATTAACGCCAAATATATTCAATGTTTTTTTTATCATATTCATTGTATGTTGCAGTCATCCAAAATAGCAATATGGTTTATTTTTTGGTGCCTTGGTTGATAGGAAGATCCTTCCTTCATCCATCCTTCTGTACCAACAAGAGCCATATGTAAATAATCAATCATCCTTAATTTTTTAAATTAATTATATTTGTTGAATCGCGTCGTCTCTTTGCAGGAGGCTGAAGCTGTAAAAGATAATATTAGATTAGCGTGACTATTATACATTAAGTAAAATGAAATAAATTTACGAATAGAAAAATGCAAAATTTATTGCACCGCTTATTTACTGTGTGTCTAATAAGCAAAAAAATCGAAGTTATGCGTTCTTATTGCATTTTTCAGTCCACATTTTCTAACAGCATATGAGAATATTGAAAATTTCGAAAGAGACTTGTTTCTTTATATGGTTTCTTAGACTTTATGCAATACAAGAGTGAAAAATACAATTAACTTCTTTTTATAATTTTCACGTGTTATGCGGTCAAACAAAAAAAACATTAAAACATGGCGTTATATTCTGTGATTCATTTATTGTCCCTGGACTCATTTTCCCGGAAAGAAAATATACCTTAATATACATATTACACAACTTTTGATATTTTATTGTTTATAAATTTCTGTATTTCAGCTTCATCTAGAACATAATACAGGTCTCTAACCTAAAATAAGTATATTTAAAACTCAAACCGTATGTTTCTATTTTATATTGGTTATTAAAAAGATTTGTCAATCGATATATTCATACGTTAGCAATGACTATTATATCTACCCGACTCATACTTGCTTTTAAATTTGTTTAGCATGCACACATTTGAAAGATACACCTTAATATATGTATATGGTCAAATTATATTTCTTTTAAAATATATAGAAGGTAAGTAATGTATACCGCATTAACAATTTTAAGACGAACGTTATGTAATGTTTTGTAAATTCCTTACTAGTATATGTTCTGTCCATTTCATATGTATTTATGTTTATTTTTAAAAGAACAACACTTTATTTATTAAGAACGTGAATTTATTCCTTGTTGTAAAATAATCAGTTCAGTCGTTGTATTAAGTATGAAAGAGACTGCAAGAACACCAAACATATTTCTTATCACAGATGATTAAAACATCGAGAGAAAATGCGGGAAAATTTAATGAGATAAAATTTCATTTAACGTTAGGAAACTTAATTTCCGTATTTCAGTGCAGAAAATAAATCATTAAGCTTAAAGCGTTGCTCAGCTATGTCTGTTTAGTAGAGAGTTAATATCAAAACTATCAAGAGATTTATTTCTTAAATGTTGTTGATTATATAATTTGCATTATTCTGTAAAAGATTCACCTGCATTTTCAGGACCACTTTTAATTTTTAGTAAAAACCAATTGTTTGAAAATTCAATTTTTTGCCTTAATAAATACCTTTCATATTTTGAAAACAAAGAAAAATTAAGAAATCACAACATATGTAATTTAAATGCCAAGTTCTGTGTAAGTGAGAGATTTTGATATACTATTTTTGATATTCGATTACAACTACATAAATTAGGGAAGAATTATAAACCTACGATTATAAATATAGTTCTTCTCGGAAATTTTATGCGCTATTTTGTTTAAATAACTTATCTTAAATATAATTTGAGAAATACTTTACAAAACTAATCAGACCATTTAATTATATAACCTGTATATACCTGTATACTAAATCAGAATACCCATTTTCAGTCATTGCAATAAAGCATATATGCAAAAATGATTATTGAAAAAAAACAGGTTCAAAACCGGATTTTTTGTGCATATATTACCCTGGTTCTTATCTTATCAGAAATGTAAACCTCACCATAATTACATTACAACATGTACGGCAAATTTCCCAATTTGTATTTAGGGGATAATAATAATTTGAAAGAATTTTCGCCAGCATATATTACAACCTAACGGATATACTTGATCATTTTATGTATACTGAAATATACAACTATAGAATTTAAGCAAATATCGATCTTAAAACAGCATATACGAATGAATGTCTGAGGAAAATTGATCTGTTATTACTTTAATTGTCTTCTCCGTTGATGCATTATTATTACGGAAGTAATAATGTATCAAAGTTGTGTATAAATATTTATCACCTCAACATACTGACACCATTTTTGCATGAATTAGTACAGTATTGTGAAAGGTTTTTTCCAATGTTAATAAATGGTGGACTAATACCTCTATCATTCTGATGGCTCAGTCAATGAAATGCGAAAATTTTTGCAAAAATATTTTCTTGCCCTTCAAGTTTCGTAGACAATGTCCCGTCCTTTCTTTATCCTTTTTTTTTTAAGAATATTTCTTTCGACTGAACATTATCGTATAAAATTCGAAGTAATAAAAGTATCGAAGTTATTTAAATAAGTTATGTGATGTCTTGTTTTTGAGCATTTAATGAATTCGCATTACCATATGTATCCCATAAATAGACAACGTTCTCATAAAATAGCTTTTTTATATCGAAATTCGAAAATTGTCCTTTTTCATAAAAACCACTTTATTTTTTAATAAACTAACTAAAATCACTCAAAAATCTACATAGAGATCCGGTTTATATAACATATGGATACAGCTTGGGCCTTTTACACAAACGGCTGTCAGTGTAAATTTCCATATCGCAAACACACCTACGAGTGATCCGTTATTCTAAATTAATACCGCAATTCTTTTTCCTTAAATGAATAAAAATAAAATATTATAATCATAATCTTTATCCTACTAAAATTAGAAATAATTTCTTTCTCGGTTTTATTTAATATTTCTACTCTATTGCTTTTCCGGATACAATGTATCGTTTTTACTTTCGAGTAATAAAATAATTGAAAAAGTCGCCCATATAACGTTTAATACTTGAAAAATAAATAATACAAATTTATATTACAAATTTTTCTTTTCTTTTGTTTAAATCGATAGAAATAGTCTATTTACACCTTATTATTAAACAGATTAATACCGTGTACATCTTTGAAGAAGTTAAATAAATAAGGAATAAAATATGAAATATATGAACATAAGTGAATGAGTTATAGGAATAAATACAAAGTTCTTAAAAGAATCGTTTTACCAATATATTTGATATTTAGTCAATTGAAATTATTGCATACCCGAATTACTAAATTTTTGAATAACTATAATGACCTATAATATTATTTGTTATATTCGTCTTCATATTTTATAACACTATAATACAGTAAAAAAATTTGGTATTTTAAAACGTGGTAGTTTGCTTTAATATCCCCATAGCCTTTCCAGGGATACTACGTAACGCGAATGTAACAAAAAAAAGTATCAATGAAAATCTACTGATTGGAAGTGAAATTTTTCATTCTAAATGCAATATTAATTGATTCCTTTACATATTCATATAATCAATGATATTATTGTTTATAGATATCTGTATTTGTACATACTCCGCCTTCTATCAAATAAAATTACGAAGAAATTTTACTAAAAAGTACATTATTACATGTCGATAATCTCGCTGCATTGTCCACCTCTGAGCAATCCACTCTAGTATACCCATCGAATTGACACCATCCCGCATTTTCAGTTGTCACCAGTAAGTATACGTGGACGTACATCAACGCGATGGGACGAATAAGCCATCACGAAGTTACAGACACCGAGCACGTTGAGGTCTACCCAGCACGGCGATGGGTAGAGGAAAGAGTGAGCGTGTTCGAACCGAATATATTTACAGACTCGCGGAACACCGACGAGCGACAACCCACAAATAAACGTATTACGGTTTTCGATCTCTGTTTGAGTATCTCATCTTGTTTTAGCTGAGTATATTTTTTTTTTGGAAATTTGCTTTACCATATCTACGAAACTAAAAGCAATACCCCTAAAAGGAGGTGTAATAATATTAGAATGTATCTCAAAATTTCAGTGTCAGAGGACAAATTGACTTAAATGACTTTCAGTGTTCCTCCGATGGTGAACACAAATGGTTGCTCAATTATCAACACGATGTAATAACAATTTTGAAGTATCGTCTAATGAAAACAAAAAGAGCAAACGATGTTGCTCTGACATATAAGAAAATGTTTTTATTTTTGTAGCTATCACAGTTATCACAGTAGTCTTATAATTTACGCAAATTTGGTGAAAATTAAATAAAAAAATTAATTATGATATAGTGTGAAAACACAATTTTTCAAGAAAGCACTAGTCACTTTCAAATTCAAGGAATCGTCGAATAAAGAAATCTGGACTTTGAAAATATATTACCGTCACGGATCGCCTACTAGTCGCCTGCTGTTGAGTTCGGTCTTTGGTTTCTCAGTACCAAAAAAACTTTCAGTTCTCCATATACAAAGCAATATTCATGAGTAATCCCAACGCTTGGGTGATTCGGTTATACCTTCCTGAATACTTATTTACAAAGAAACAGAAAAGCTGTTAAGAAATATGTCAGAACAATAATTGCCTGTTCAAAGTAACAATATTTATAAAACTGAATTTAGGCATTGAAATAAAGCATTAATTTCCCGAATTAAAATTCGAACAACGAAGGGAAATAATTTTTTTCCGTCAAATACAGCGCATAATGAAGTTTATGAAAATACTCAAAATTACCTTTTATTTGATTTCATTAAATTTTACACGATTAATGTTTACACAGCATAATTCAGCTCTACAATTTATTTGATCAGACTAAAATGCTACTCGTTTTTTTAACTTACTACGATAAAAACTTGAATAAATAATTAAATGAAATACCGGTTTGCAAGTTTGTGAAAATGAATTACTTACTCATTTATATCCCTTCGTTTAAGCTGCTAACGTTTTATATTAACTATATACTGTACTTGGCATTCCGACTTATACGACTTACTTGTTTAGAAACTTTCTCAAAGCTCAAGGCCACTACGTAGATTACGCCCGCCGGTCACGGCTCGTAAACTATTTGAGGTCAATTCTGGCAAAATTACTCGCTACGTGCGTCTAGGGACAATCTGCCATTTCATGCGTAATTAGTGTATATTTTAATATGTCAGACATTATGGAAAGATTCAGTTTATTTAATGAGAGAAAGAGGAAGGAAAATTATTTCACTTGAATGCTATTATAAATTGTCATAAAAACAATATCAGCTCCAAGTCATAATTAAATATTATTTTCAAACTTTATATTCTCGTTATATGAAGTTTTTTCTTAACAAGTTACTTAATTTTTTTGTTTCGTTTTACATTAGTTGAACTGTTTCTATTACATATTAAAGCATTATTGAAATAACCCGAGTCAAAACAAATCAATAATATACTATTAAATTTATATTCTATTTGCAATAGCGTGAGTGATACTACAAGTGAAAATATAGCAAAGTAACGAATTATCAAACTTGGATATTTAACTTGAAGAATTCATCATAATATTGATTGAGCCTGCTTTAAAAAGTTGCAGTTGTATTTATTACAGGACGAAGATGATAATTATATTTAATGAATGGGATATTCAATATACGCTCACCATATTCACAGCGTTCAATAACGTACAAAAAGCTTCATGCTCCATTTTTCAACTGCAAACTAATTATAACTTTATTAACGTGTTTTTTCCAAATGGTTACTTAAGAAATACAAAACTTATACGAGCACTCAACACAGGAAGTAACTTTCTTAAAGAGCGAGTGAATTTGTATTTTCGAAATTAAACCTTTCAACACTTTTAGTACATGAGTGAATTCAATGAATTAACAAATCATAGAAGATATTAAGAATATGAAGTAAAAGTCATGAGCAATCTAGAATATTTATATTTAAACACACATTAGATGTCTATATTATTCATTAAAAGTACGTGTTAAAGTTTCGTGCAGTTTCCTTAATAACACAAGTTGCAGTCTTTTTTTCATTTTCCATACAAGTAATTTTGCTGATGTACAGTAATAAAAACTTGATTATGATGGCATTCTATAACATTATTCTTTTAAAAGCAAGTACCGACAAATTAATTGAAGTATAAGAACCAAAAAATAAGTGAAAATGAATTATGTAATTTAAGAAAAGATTTCATTTCATTAAACCAATGCAAACATTAATTTTTATAAACAGCAAAATAATGACAATATTTTATATTAACTTACTAATAGTTTTTGTCTTATCATCTGTGGAAAGTTTTCTAATATTAACCTATTGATTTAATTAAAAAATAGTTACAATGTGCAAGGATACAATTTTCATTTTTCGAACGGTTTAAGATAAGCTAAAACATTATTCATTCTAATAATATTTCGAAATTTCGTGGTGTTTTGCATATAGTTTAATATATTTATTGATATCCAGTCCAATTTTTACCCAACTCATTAGATATGAGAAATTTGACTTTGATATCATACAATAGATCAACAAGGTATTCAATAAACCTGGATTCACGTAACTATTGGACATTAACAGTGATCATACCTAACTCCGAGTGATGGAATGCAAAGGTCGTTGAATTTGCTTCCTGTGACTAAGATTTGCGGGAATAACATAAGAAATAGGATTTAGTAATAAATTTCTCTTTTTTATTTACATTGACGGATAGTACGTAAGAATGTTTATTTACCAGACTTTTGTTAAAAAAGTTCAGTTAATTCCAATAAGTTTGTGAAGGAACATTTTTATCTTAGTATTACAGACCAATCTGTGTCCGCTACCGCTTACGCACAGACCACTGAAAAAGGTATTAATGCCGTTTTTATGAGTATACTCTTAGTCTGAATCAAGCTTAATACAAAGTCAAAAAAGTTAAGACAACGAAAAACTTCATTTAAAAAATAAAACGTTCTTTCAGTAGTCAAGTTCACAATGACACCCTTCCCCTACGCCTCCACACTTCAATCCTGACCATGCCCCATTTTGCCAATGGATGTCCAGGTTGAAAATTTTGTTGCGCAATTTAAAATAGATCTAGCGTCATCTATTGATATATTTTGGTACATTATACGTTTGTGTAATTACGATATGTCGGGTAACTAGAAACTTCTTTGTTGATAACTAGACCTTGTTGATAACTAACGCAATATAAATAAATTGTTTACAATACTAAATTCACGTATCTTACAATTGAATGAATTATATTATAATCACATGAAACTTCCAACATGATGCGTACACAAACAAACAGGAAACAGACAACAATTACAAAAATACACTTACTTCAATCACTTATTCTTCATCCTCCCAATTTTGATTTTGCAATTTATGTTCCTAACTAACGCAAATAAGCCACTAGCTATAAAACTTAAACCTATGCTGTTATATTTAATAGCACGCAAGGAAAAAAATTTACGCAATTAAATTATTAAAAAATTTTATTTTTGAAAAAAAATCTTCGAAGGAAATCCATTCTCTGAAGTAACACAGCCACTTGATTGCTTCTAGTAGAAACGTGATTACCGTTAATTTGTTTGTACTACATATATTATACATGACGACTACGTATCTACTTATCTAGTGGACATACATCACATGAGACAATTATTTATTAGAAATTAGACATTTACGAGACAAAATAATTATTAGAAAAATTAAATATTTGTAAGAGAAATAAATATTAGACACAATAATTATCAAAATAAAGAAGTAATTTTTTATGATCAATATTTAAAATATGATAACGTTTCTTTAGAACCATTCATTTAAAGAATAAAATAAAGTTAAAGGGATTTTTTTTAAAAATAAGAGAAAAATATTTTTAGACCGAATTAGTAATTTTTTTAGATTTCATTGCCATTTCTGTATTTTTGGTGGAGATAAATTTTTGGAATTTTCTTTTTAATTTCCAATCGTTGCCATTTTCAAACTATTAGGTTCAATTATTCCGTCTACGAAATCAGCTTAAATTGAAATTTAAGGTACTTTTCTGCCAAGTTTCATTACGTATGAAAAATAAATGAGATCCTTGTAGCATCGAAATTCTCAAAGACATCTTAGATTTGATGTCCAAGGGATATGATTGAAAATCGACTCGAAACCCAAAAGTCAAAATCTGCGCAATAGGTATATTCCTGTTTTAAATGTTTACCTGCATGGTTTTCAACTAAATAATGAGTAATATAGCAGTATATAAAATTGAAAGATAATCCACCTAACAGAAGAAACTGAAGTTCTTCAGTTTCTTCTGTTAGGTGGATTACCCCTAAACGTGTTCCATGTAAAGGTGTTCTAATAAATGAAGCTCACTTGTTTTTAGCACGACAGCTAATGAAGTAAATTAGCAAATCATAATATCCAACTTTCGTAGAAACTAGAATCGGATAGTAAGTTGGAAATAAGACGGGAGCATTTGCTTACATGACATTAAAAATACTAATAAAAGTAGGTAGACATTTTTGGTTGTACTTTCTTCTAACAAAAACTGTGTTTTTTAAATATATCATGCCGTTTTATCATAACTTATACATGTATATACACATGCATTATTCTTTTGTGCATAAACGTATTACAAACCATTCCAACTTTTGAATTTATAGTTATGTAAATTGCATTGGCGTTTTAATTGAACTACGCTACGAAATTTTTGAATTATGTATTTATTTCGTAATAAAAAAAATGCATTACGTTCATTTACGGTTACGTCACAGCGATTTTAATACATTCTGGATTCCTTGGAATTTTTCCATGAAATTTAAGTGTCGAAGTGATCGAAGTGATTACAAACGATTAATTTGACAATAAAAACATTGTTAATTTTTAATGAGAGTATGAAATCTACTTTATATAAAAACAAGCTCACTAAATGAATCCTCAAATTCCTTCAGTACTATGTCAAAGACAGCATTTAATTAGTCTCAAAAAATTCACAAAAATTCTTGTCGGAATAAGCAGAGTAGACTTTCACACAGGCAATTTTATCTATTGCAAATTGAAACAATTTTGTTGAATACTCTCGAACCAATACTTAATATTTTATTTTTTTAATCAGACAGTCAAACAATTACACAAGGGCGTACGTAATATTTCTCTTCGAAATTTAATTTTTCATAAGAAAAACATAAAAACATTTGCAAATCTTGTGAAAATATACGCGGATTTCTCAAAAATTATATGCAAACCAGTGTTAAATTTACAGGCAATTAGAGCATTCAATATCAAACTATTACATTTATAAAATAGTTCCTGTCTCTGCAATGTTACCCACGTCATCTCCATCCCTATAGCTATTTTATTTATTTATCATAAAAAACCCATGTCCAATTTATAAGTTACTCCAAAGCGATGAATACAAAATGTACAATTTGCGGTAAACATAATAATATTAGTAATTAATGAAATAGAAAAAAAAACACATATAAATTCAAATTAGATAAAACCAACTATATATTAAAATTGAATTACAATATCGCATTACTAAAAAAGTCAAAGGAGCAAAAATATCCTGTTGCAATATCTCTTATACTAAAATAGATACATAAAAATTAGAGGTTGTTTGAGCGTACTTTAGGCCAAGAAATAAACTATGACGTGTCCTCCCACGAAAAACTCAGGGACGCAAAGCAGTACCAAAATAAAAATCTAGAATTTATCAACAGAATTATTTAATAATTAAAAAAAATACATAACAAAAAATGATTCCGGTCGGATTTGAGTAAATTACATTTAACAAGAAACAAATTGAGATTACAATATATATAGGAGAACAATATGTAGAGGAGAGAGGAAACAATACCTTTTTATATAAAAACCTAATATATTTTTTAATATTTTCTCCAACGTAAATATGTAAATTGCTTGATGTGGAGATCAGATGACCTCATTGATTTCAAGAATACTACGGACTAAAGAATACACAAAATCGAAATACACCCACTGTCACGGAAATCGTGGCAATGTCGCATAGTAAATCCTAATACCCTATAATCTTTCTGACAGGTTTCAATGGTTAGCCATAATTATGCCAAGATCTTTCATGTATAATAGATTTTCCAGCTCATTTCCATTTAACTCGTTATTCTGCATCAAATGTAAACGTTGACTGGAAAACGTCATAAATGCAAATTTGATTATACTAAATTGTAGCTAGCTACTCAGATTCCATTGACATACCGAGTCCGTATTACTTGAAACCAGCCTACAATCAGATTGTTGTTCTACCCATGATAATATTTTTAAATCATCGGCAAACCGAACGCAACGACCAGTGCTAATAAGCGGATCATTTTCTTAATGAAAAAAAATCGGCCCTGAATTACTATTTTGGTTCAATACAGATTAAGAAATGTATGGTGTTGATTTGAAATATCCAAACTGAATGTATTGTTTTCGAGTCCAAAAGTAATTGAAGAAAACTGTTACTAGAATGAAAGACAAAATAGCCTCTAATAATTTACTAACATGTTGTGACATGTGCATCATTAGTGCTATGTGTATATATAAATATATTAATATATATGTATATACATATATATATATATATATATATATATATATATATATATATATATATATATATATATATATATATACATTGTTTAAATTGACTACGTGGCAAGTTCAGTGTGTGCATACTCTGCATTGTTTAAGTTTTGTTTTAGTTTGATAATTATTTAAATTATTTAATTGTAAGATCACAACAAAATATATTAATATTTTCACATATAATTTTAATTTACAAATTACGAAGTTTTAATTTTTGTCCATACAACTAATTTAAAAATTCAAAAGAAACATTGTTATTTCATAATCCAAATTTTTCACCTCCGCTGGAAGCCTCTATTTCTCTATGTCTTACAATCTCACGTGCAGTTTTTTCATTTGAAAAAAAATCGTGATCTGAACATGAGTAGAACTAATAATACGAGGGTTTGCAACGAATTTGTAAATAATAATATTTCACGCAGTATATTCCTGGCTTAAAAGCATTCTTCACACACACACGCAAACACACACACTCGCACACGCACACGCACACGCGCACGCACACGCACACGCACACGCACACACACACACACACGTCGTTTTGTAAATTTTACCGGATAAGGTAATTTGACACCTTTCATACTCGAACTCTGTATACGAATGATGTCATTAAATCAAATATCGTTTTGAATGTTGATGACGGTGTAAATTCTAAATGAAATTTGTTTTCAAACTGTAATTGGATATTGACCCTGTGTCGGAACAAAGCTTTCTTGTATGTACATTATTTAGTAAACATTTGCTTATTCAGTAACTACCTGTCATTGTGTCATTTTAAAAAAAAAGGAGATATTTGAAAATTAAAATTTTACCTCTTTAGTGAAGGGATTTACACATTTTTTTTCAAAAAACGTATGTTTCCATTGTAAAAGAAATATCTCAAAAGAATTCTTTTAAAAAAGGTCCAAGTGCCTGCTTAAAAAGTTAACCGAAATAAATCGTGAGATAAATGCAGCGAAATTCCTAAAAAACTTTTGATGGATTTGAATAGACGGTCTAATTAGTGCCTTGCGTATTTATTTTTGGAAGAAGGATAGCGGGTTTAATCGTTTTAATACCCAGAGTCATCTGGAGGCAATTTTAGTGGCTTCATAGATTCTATCATAAAGTAAATTGACAGAGAGATAATAACCTATCGCGGTTAAGTTTAATATTATAATAGATATAATATTCGATAAACGCAAAATTCTGACCGAATAATTCGTGCTTCTCTAGTAAAGCTCTCCAAAACTAAGCTGATCTATTGTGACGACTTTTATGACTATCTTTTAAAAAAAACTTAATTTTTTCCCGAGAATTACCTTTTTTTTTTTCGAGAACGAGATTGTACCTTTTCTTTCTATGTACAGTTTTTCTTTTCTTTATATTGGGTTCTCCGTCTTATAAAATTTAAGCAATATTTGGTTGTATTACCCATTTGAAAATAAATTAAATAAATAAAATAAAATGTAAATTATGACTGACAATAGTTATACAGCTTACCATCATAAACATCTGATGACTCGTTTTCTTCTTCGATAAAATGCTACATAGCGGGCAGGTATTATAATATGTGTATTTACTTTTACAGTATAATATTTAATCAATTGCTTTCTTCAAGATAATATTCCGTTCAATGAAATCACAGTAGTTTTCAGGTATCTTAAACTTTATCTTAAAGTTTTTCGAAGAGTTGCAAAATAATTTTTATTTTAAATGCAGTGTGAATATTTTAAAATAAAATACAGTCGCGGATGTAAAACGCAGTTAAAAACGTCGTCAGTAATAAGACGTAAGTAACAACCTATTATCATGAAAAAGTCATCAATTGAAGATAGTTCAAACAACATTATAACGAGCGCCGTCACCGTTCTTATGAAATAAAAGAAAGAAGCGGATGTGTGATTCTAAGTAGATCTAGTCTACATAATATTTTTTAAAATCATAGTTCTCTTCAAAAACATGAATAGAATCGTAGAAATCTGATATAAATAAACTCTATCTTCTTATTTTGTTAACAATTCTCATAGTTCAGATTCACAGTGTTTCAACATTTACCAAATTTCAATTTTCTAGCTTTTCTAAAATTGATCCGGAGAGAAAGAGGGAAGGTTCGTACATTAGCAATTTAATTATATGAATTAATTTGTAATTAGTAACGAGACATAGATTACATACATCAATCACATGCATAAATTGAATTACAAAGAAGTAGTGTTGACTTATTGATCGAATATTAACGGTGTGGTTTACTGGGTATTATTTCCGGAGGAATGTGTCGTGAATGCAACGATTTAAAGTCAGTAAATGATACCAAAATTGCACCATTTTTTATAAACTTGATCACAATTTTATCCAAGTATTTTCAGAACAACAGGTTTTATGCAGTGAAGAGTATCTTCCAATCTAAACTCATTTAAAATCTTCAGTCTCAAAAATACGAAATAATTGCGGATATCGTTTCCTTTATTATTGCTTTCGTAAGTGGATGCGTTTTAATTACTCACATGAATCTTCGTAAGAAACTTCTCTAACAGAGTTCTCAAAAACCTCACAAATTCAAAAACACTGTTGATTTATGAAATGAATTGACAAGTGACGAGGGTCCATAATCATTACGCAGAGACAGCTATTGTGTACCTCCATCAGTCATATATCAACAGGTGTAATAAAAGCCTGTCATGCATGCAGGTTGTTTTATACATCAAATTGAGTACAAAGTGTCATGAAACGTATAAAAATTCTCAACGACTTTTGAAGAAATAACTGTCAGAATTGCAATTCTAACCATATATATATATATATATATATATATATATATATATATATATATACACATATAAGTTTCTTGCATGAACATTCTTCAATAGTACCCTGTTTGATGCATATAATTCTAAAAATGAATTTTTATTCACACTTTTTTAGTTACAACTGTATGCATATATACAAGTTTAACGAAAACATGCGTAATATTCATGCAACAAACCGTGTTCAAAACATTAAGGAACTGTTAGACAATTTTCAACCGTTCCGAAAAAATTACTTTAAAATTTACAATTTTACCGTAAAATAGTTTAAATTTTAACGTGAAAACATTTCAATCCAATACAATTCGATTCAAACAAAAGCCATCCCAATCAAATCCAATCCAACACAACTGAAGTAAACACAACCAGACTCAATCCAAAAGAAAACCCAAGGTCACCCAACAAAAACAAACACAACGTTATCTAATAAAAGGTCAATCCAACCCAACCCAAACAAATTCGAGCCTGCCCAAAGCAAACCCAATTCAATCTAACCCAATGCAAGCCAACCAAAAGCATATCAAACCCAACGAAACCTAATCTAAATTAAACTCAACCCAAGAAAAACTCATTACAATCCAAAATCAAATCCAACCTAATCTAATCAAACCCAGCCCGACTCGACTCAACCAAACTAACTCAAGCCAAATAAAAACAAACCCGATACAAACCCAACTCAATCCCCCAAACGAATCAACCAAACCAAACCTAACCTAGCTCAATCAAACCCAACCCAATCAATTTTAACCCAACCAAACTCAACCCCTTCCGACCCGTCCCAACCCAATGCACAGTTGGCAGCACTTCTCATATTGAATTTCGTGAAATTATTTTTTTCATTATAGATGTCACACACAATACCCGTGCTCGTGTCGACGACACAGTCAACCCATTTTTATACAGCAAAGTGCTTCAAATAATAATACATTGTTGGTTACATCTGTATATGTACTTATTGATTTTGTTCTAGATTTTGTATGTTATATGAGAGCGCAATTTTTATTCATGTAAGTTTTTAACGTAACTTTTTGTAGGGATTCGGTTCCGATAGCCAATTTACTTAAGTAGGAAGTTATGTTGTATCGGTAGCTCAAAATTTTACGCCAATTAAATGTTATCGAGTTCCGTAAACTTCATATATAAACACGTCGCGCATGAATGAACGAAAAAGTTTTTTATTGTGACAACATGCGACTTCCGTGTTATTAAAGTAACTGAGTTGCGCTTGTTACGATGAATACTATAAAATTTAATTTTCGTAGTACAAATTTGTTTACTTATCATAATATATGAGTCTGAACATTACGAAGGTATTAAATGATCGAACGATAAATTACAATATTATTAATAATGTCAATGTATGTTTGAGCTGGTTTACTGTGTGATAGAATTATAGGGTGACCTCTCGTTTCGATGTAAAAAAGCAATTCCTCTTTTTGGAGGTAGTTTTGAATATTTTTAGTTTTATTTTGTTAGTTTTTTTTTATGATAATGGTTAAAAAACGATGTAATGTACTGTGTACATGACCGCGCTTGATTTGGATGTGACAACGTCTGCTTGTGATGAATGAAATGAAACTCATTTTACAATGTATTAATGTGTTTTACTTTGTAATTTGCGGTGGAGTTGAGTTTAAAATGTTAAGATCTATGGTGTTTAGCGATAATTACTATTTAAGAATAAAAACACATAGAATAATGTGTGGTATATGACAATAGAATATCGAGTATACACGTTGTTCAAGAAACAATCAATTAGAGAAACTAATTTTCAAACGTCAAATTTTTAAAAATTTGCACTATATTCTACGGAGTGAGACATTGTGACGTGTAGAAGTATTATAAGAAGTTTTTTTCTAGTCTTACTATTATTTTTGTTACCTTATATGTTTACCGGGAAAGAGAAAAAAATATATATATTGAAAAGCTCATGCTTGCTAAATATTAAACTATTATAGGTTTAACAAATTTTTTTAGAGTTTTAAATTTAAATCAGCTCAAATACTGACTTTTTATGTTTACCGGGAAAGCGAAAAAAAATATTGATTTGAAAGTTAATGCTAGCTAAATATTAAACTATTATAGGTTTACCAATTTTGTTTTATCTTTCTACTAGTCAACTGAATAAACGAACCGACAGCGACTTACAAAAAAATACTTAAACTGCATATCTAACTGCAAACATAACCGAGAGGCTTGTTTATAACAGGTGGGTGATTTAAAAAGTTTGACATCAGTCATGTACATAGAGAGCTTCTGAATATAATCTAAATTCTAGTGTGGATACTATTATTGAATAAAATACCTTTTTATATGGATGACAAAGTTAATTTTAATTAAAATTTGAGAAACCAATTTTATCATGTCCTACGTTTTATTTCAGATTGAAAAAAGTAAAAGAAATTATAATATCTTATAGTTTCCTACACCTGCCATAATCATACTAGCGGCATGCTAATATTTATTAATTAAATATTTATCTAGGCCACCACAGGTAAATTAGAAAAAATTGTTTTTGACTATATAACATAGCACTACGATTTACAAGGCAGAGAAGTAATCATATCGTGCGTCTTATTTCGTATCAAAAAAAGTAAAAGAAATGATAATATCTTATAGTTTCCAAGTCTTAATCATACTAAAGTCATAGTTATATTTATTAATTAAATATTAATCTCGGAAACCACAGAACTTATCTAAATCTAAAGTGGGATTTATAACTGAAATCCGTAAAAAAAGCGTAAATTTTCGAAAATAATTACCAAGTAGGACTATCGAGTTAGAGTGATGTGGTAGTTTAAAAAAAATCAAGCAATGCGTAAAGCATTACATAGTCTGAAGGGTTTAAGATATTTTGAAATTTTATACATGACAAATTGCAGCATTTAATGGATACTATATAAACAAAGTAATATTCAATTAAAAGATGAATAGGAAATAGCAAGACAGATTGAAAATCAATTTCTATTTGTATAAAATATGGATAGACACTTGTTTCACTTTTACAAGGATATACATGGATCAGGAGGACAAACTGAATTGAAAATTCTAATAAATTTGTAACGTAAAACTTTATTATTTCCTCAATCTGTTGTCTTGTGACCATAATCTGCCTGCATGATTGTCGCAAAAAAACATCATACAAATTTGCAATAATTTTGGATACAAATTTTATAGTTTCCAATTTAACAATTTCCTACTTGCGTAATATTAAATTAACTAATAAAATGTTCATTACTAATTTGAGACTTTCCTAGACAGATTGTGAAAATGTCCAGAATATTTCATTAAGAGACATATATAGACGGAAGTAGGTTAGCAAAAAAAAAAGAAAAAAGCTCATTATATCAAAAAAAATGGATTTAAAGTGATGGCAAGTATAAAGTATTCTAATTTAAGAATAATTTTTTGCCAAAAATATTATTAAAATCAAAATGCAATTTGAATTGACTGAAACAATTATTAATTACCGATGAATAATGAGTTACATATATTGATCTACACGTAAACTCCAATATCTTAGGGCAGAACCAACAAGAATTCCACTACCCAAACCTAAAGCGAATACCCGAAATTTGTAGCTGGATTGCTGTAAGAATATCGAGAACTTTATTTACTGGAAGTTGCATCTACGACGAATAGAAAGATGTCAACAGTCAACAGTTACTGTCAACAGTTAAATGAATTAGTTAAAATACCGAGTACTTAACCAGACTCAGTTAATTTTATCTATGATGATGCTAGAAAATACGTCGCAAAAGTATTTATCTCACTTTACAAGAGTTGAACTAAGTTACACTAGTCGATTAACTAAATTATTCAGCCGATATTATGCCATCCTGTTAGTACATTTCTTAGCTCTAAGCAATCATTTACAAAATAAAAAAAATCGACATTGTGTAAGATATTGAGAAAGATGCTACAATTTTTTCTCATTTAAATCACCAAATTTTTAAGTGAACTATTTGATGGTGGAAAGTCATAATTAAATGGTTCCTTACCATGCAGTGCTATAACCAAATACATAATCAAATGATTTTGATCTAAGTTAATATATTTTTAAGAAACAATATTTCAGTGTTATTGCAAAAACTAAGGGTCAAACGATATGTTCCTATGAACTGATTTACGATTCAATGCCACGAACACCTCATTCGGCCTTGAACAGTGAGCGATACCAGGTTATACTTATAATTTGGTGTTTTTTTTAAAAACGTTCATATAGAGATTTTCTATTAAATGTTTAAAGAATGAGAAAATGTTGACAATGAAAAATGTTTTGACAAGTCAGTTATCTCCTCGTAACAAAGATCCAAATAAAAAGAACCCATCAAGTACGTTTAGAACCCCACGAGCGGAATTACGTTGAAAACAAACACCAAATTCGGAAGTATTATGGGTTTAATAAAACGTTATGATAATTTACATACATTAATTGTTGAAGACTCGGTAAGCTGTGCTGAGTTTCTTTTATTAATGGTTTCGTCACCTCATACGATAAATCTTAGTTAATAGCCGAGTCCTTTTTCAATACCTATCATAATAAAACTATTACATTCACGTTTAAGTCGACTTGCGTTTTAGAACCCCGTCAAAAGCTGGGTCCTTCCTTGTGACGCACATAAATAAAATTTTAAAAATTCACACCAGAGAATTTCTTTAACATTCTTTATCCTTAAATCCATGTTATCTTAATTATATTTTATTTTATGGTTCACAACGAACTCTCAGTTACACATTACTTTAAATGTATCTTTCTCTAATCACTTAATCTCTATAAAACAAATTTTTTGGATGTTACATAAATATAATTGTTTTGATAAAAATCTAATTAACAAGCGTTAATATTCTTTACCACCATGTCAAATTTTAAGATTTAACGTCGAGCAATTTTCGATAAAAACGACTGTGACCGACGGATAGATGAACATGTGAATAAGGGTCAGTCTTATAAGGGTTAAATATTAAAATCTTAATCCCTGAAAGCTTAACTTGAGTCAACCACTTCACTAATTAACGAATATATAACTTATATAGACATTAGTGGTGAAGAAATAAAAGAATAGCAGAATACTTTTTTAATCGAAAGTTTTCTCATTTTAAATTTTTTTTATTTATTACAATAATAAATAAAAAAAATAAAATTTGTGAAATTTTTAATTAATTTGCGCGTGGACTTGCGCTGACAATTTGTTTTGTTTTTCTAACTAACGTTTACTAGAATTATTTTTGTACTAAAAGTTTGTTGCATCTATTTAAATCACAAACTTGTTTAATTTCTTGTAACTGATTGAGTAAAAGAAATGGGTATAGTATTAATAAATTCTCTTAGTTTATATATAGATAAAATTATATATAAAATAGTCTTTTACACTTAACTACAGTTCTGGTCTGGAAGCAATAGAAGACCATGACGATCGAGAGAACGTAATGGTGGCACGACATTGTAGACAACATGGTGGCTCTGAGCGACGGATCGAGCGAATTGAATTGATGGAGTGATGCATTCCCAGTTTCCTCATAAATAGTAGAGCTAATTATAACGTAAAATAATGAGCTCTTACAAAGTAGTAAAATTTATAGCATTCTGTTTACGTGGTTTATTCACCTCATCTCTGGAACTACTTATCTGATATCAAAAAAATTTTCTGCGTTAGCACATTTATCTTTGGGGAAAAATTGCATCTTATTTCACTACAGAGCATATTAGCAGAGTAGTGATAAAAATGCGAGGAAAGTCGAAGAAAACTTGTTAAATGGCAAGAGGTTGAAAGAGACTGCTTTCTTTAATAAAAATCATCCCGAGTATTCTTGCCGTTATACGCTGACTCCGACGACCGATATCGTTTGGCTGACGGAGCGAAGGGATTTAGTGACAGCCGAGGGTAGAACATCATAACTAAGAAAACTTTGTGTGGATGAATTGGTAGGGTGCATTTGGTAATTATGTAAACATACTCCTCACTTATACAGACATTTTATATGTAATATTTTTTACACTTAAAAATATATAAGACAAATAAGATATGAGAAGAAGAGTCATGTGATAGCCATCGATGTGACTTAAAGTTAAAAAAAATTAAGGAAAGGAGTAGGTGTAATATAAAACATACAACCTAATCTATTACCAAAATATATTTTTCACAGTCATTGGCTAGTTTTAAAAACACGTTAAGTGGAAACTCATTAAATAGATTTAGAAACGTATTAAACAGATTCAAGAGCCATTTAAAATGATCACTTAGAAAAATAATGAAATCCTTTCTTCCTGCAAACCCTGTTGAGACTAAGAATTGAAATAGATCTATAAATCGAATGGGAATGCAATTCAATAATCGCGACCAAAATAAAAATTTATAGACCGAGAAAATTATATCACACAATGAGGGAAATATAAAACTGTTATATCTCTAAATCGAATGGGATTGCGATTCAATAATCAACGACCACAATAAAAATTTATAGACTATATATTATTATAGAATATATAGTATTTAATATTATAATTTATAGAATATATAGAATTATAGAAAAAGTATATTACACAATGAGGGTAATATAAAAATGTAATTTATGTAAATAAAACATAACACGAGTTCCGAACCATCAGAATGGAATTAGTGTGTTTCTACCGTGATATTTAAAACAAATTTCATTATCATCTTCTCGTTTTAAAAATAAACGAAGCAAAAAATATGAGCTTAAGATGGAAATAGAAGTAAATGAACGTGATTTGGTTTAGAATTTAAAATTATAATCAAGGCACGATAAAAAATATACAGTCCAACAGAACATACCTATGTACTGTTGGACACGTTACACGTTATTTTGAACTACCACGGAAAACTTCTACCACAGACTTTTAACATTTTAATGTGTTGCCTGAAAATGCGCTAGTCCATATTATATGCTATATGTGTGTGTACGTATGTGTGTATGTGTGTGTACGTGTGCGTGTGTATATTTATGCGTGCGTGCGCGCGCATGTGTGTGTGTGCTTGTTCGTTCGTATGCATGAGTAGGTGTGTTGTGTATGTATGTTTGTGCTTTTGCGTTTGCATTACGTGTATATGTATTGTGTACGCCTAAGCACCTGCATATGCGTGCACGTACGTACGGTTATATATATAGTATGCAAACGCATGTAAGTTTCCCAGACAGAACAAGTAGAATGAGAAAATCCAAATATACTATTAAATAAATAATTTTAATAGTTTTATAGTTATTGTGTTTAGCTTATAAAGATACCGTAATGTTCATTGGCCATTATAATTTTTTTTTTCTCCATCTTGTATAATTCAAACTTTATATTAAGTGATATTATTTAAGAAAAGCAAGTTTCCACAACAAATTTCAGTAAAAAAGGTAAAATTCCTCTCCAAAATGTTAGTCATAAAATTAGTGGGTTAAAAATAGCCAAGTTTTTGCAGAGCTTTGCTAAAAAAACATATGTCTGAAAGCTATAAACCAATTCGGATTGTCGAATTGATAAATATCCAACCACTATTAATTGCGGTCAAGTTCAATGATGTGTTCAATGACGTCATTAAATAAATTTACGACAAACGTGTTCAATGATATTATTCAATAAATCTAAATTAAAAGGCCCTAATTCACCTATCTACTCTTCTCTAACAAAGTTCCATAAGAAATTTGCTACTCCTCATTAATATTCATGGCTAACTTGAAATGGTGAAAATACTGCGGTTATACTATTATATACGTTCATATTCATACATGCCTTTTTACCAAACTCAGTGAAATAACATGGCGCGTTCATTACACATAAAATCAGATTAAATTTACTACCCTCGTAGGTAAACTCTCAATAGATTTCTGACCATTCCAACTGATAGATTTTAATATTATACTCGTTAAATTTTAATTTGTATGTTGAAAATCAATCAATCATTTAAAATATACATTCGATTAAATATCAGCCTACTCAGTTAAAAAATTAATTGAAAAAAGTGAAATGATCGATACAATAAAAATATTCAAAACAATATTTCTTCTAAGAGCGACTTTCATACTTTTGAGAGCAATTATTAAGTCACCTTGATTCTAAAGGAAAAAAAAAATTGTGGGGATATAAATTTAGATTTGTTTTGCAATTTCCCATAAAAAATAAACAAGAATTATAATAAAAAATTCCATATTTAGATACTCATTACACTTTTATGGGTAGGGCAAAGGTCCTGTATGGCCATAAAATTTTCAGTCGTACGCTCTAAAATAAATAAAGTAGCACTGCAGGTAACGTTGGCTAAATAATAACCATTTTTAACTGTTAAAGTTCTATATGGAGCTTACCTTGCCGTATACGGCTCAGGATAGAGTGAGGTCGGAATCTTTTAAAGTCAAAGTTATTTTGACGTTAAGGACAATATAACACTCAGTTTACTGCGATTACTTTAATTAATAATTTGTATATTACATGATGTCTGTCTCGCTAAAATAAAAATAAGACTAGGTTACGATAATAGTATTTAATGAAATATTTCTTCTAAGAGCCACTTTCAAACTTCTGAGAGCAATTATTAAAAATCACCTTGATCTGGAAAGAGGAAGAAAATTATGAGGATATGAATTTAAACTTGTCTTACCTTTTCGCACACAAGATATACAAAAATTATGATCAACATTTTTTATCTTTTCTACTCACAACGGTTATAAGTAGGCAAATGTAGCTTTAGTTTTTAATTGACAACATAATCAGGAAAATTAAAGGGAATAAAAAAATTACACTTGAAAATTAAGATAGGTTCATTTACAGAGTTAAGTACTTACTAAAAAATATTTAAGCGCTTGTATTTCGTTAAAGATTGTTTAGATCCACAAAAGCAGAAATGGTATGTTGACCATGTCGACCACATACTTTATTTTATTTATAAAGTAATAAAATTTAATTAGGGTCTTTATGTACTGAATTCCCTGTTTCACCTAAAGAGGACGCAATTTTTTTTAAGAAAACGACATGAAATAAAACGAATTTGGAAAAAATGCAATAATCATTAAGCTTGAGGTAATAACTATTAAAATGAGGTATTTGATTAGTTCCATTTACTACATTTACTTATTTATTTATATTTTTATTTTATATATATATCAGCTAGCTCTAACCCGCTACGTTGCTTGCTTCAGATAGCGGCAAATTGTCGGAAATATAATTTTTCCGCATTCTGAAATTTGTTTTCATCATGTCAAATAACTATTATTTAATGGTTTGTTACTTAAAAATTCGCCTGGTCGTCTATAGGTGACTGGGCAACATTCTACAATAAAATTCTTTTTACCAGTTGAGTCCACTGACTATAAAACGTCATCTTTTATGTGCCTGCAAGTAACATCCGACACGAAATTCGGTAAAGTGCAAACTATACCTGCACAATTATCGTTCTCTGCTATCAGCCTCTCCACTTAATTATTGATAGAAATGCACTTTGATTATGTGCTTAAGAGGCACTTAGTCGGGGCACACTAGTATTAATAGACTGCGCTCATTTAAGGCAGCCGATCGCGTGTATGCTCGTTTTACATGGCGTATGCACAAAGCTGAGTGGGAGCGTTTGGATTGATCTAGTTTAAAAATGTAAATCGTGTTAGGAGAAAACCTATTCCTCATGTTTGTTGTAAAAAAACTGTTTTTCAAAGTGGTTCAGCAGTTATAAATTTAAGTAAAATTTATAAGTTTGCGAAAAATCATCGTTTCAGTAGTTACGATTTACAAGTTAAACAATAATATTGTTTAGAAAAATTAATTTCAGTAGCGTCTATCAAGCCTGATAATTTTGTTTCAATTTATATCCAATTTTAATATTTCATGATAGAATTTTCTTAGGAATACTTTTGGTAATAAAAATTGTGGCTGCAATTTCTGAGCGATTTTTCTGAAGCGCATACTTTAAAATTTACTATATTTACAATCAGCTTTAAGAAAGAGATCGGGAAAATTTCAATAGACCAAAAAATCTAAAATAGGGTTTTTAGAACAAAACTTGGAAATCACTTTTTTTCATATATTACCTGAAATTACAAAAAAAAATTTTTGAGACCCTTAGAAGCGAAACCCTAAACATAGTAAAACATTTTGTTGAGTATTTAATATACAATACTTTTTTCGAGTAAATTGCCTCCCTATCTTAAAATTTCTATTTCAATATGTTTGAAACTTAGTAAAAATACGTGGTGTGGTGGGCGGTTTTTTAAATTCATTTCCACGAAATGAGATTTTAATGGTACAATAAAGCCACCTGCATGTGATTCCTCTCATGGTTGAAACATCATGATTTTTCTTGAAACTTTCGGAGAAACGAGAGAGTTGTAAAAGGATCCAGAGCCGCTTCTTACTGACTAATTCTGAATGGCTAGAGCACGAAAACTCTATAATATATAATTGTCTTACGAATCTGCAACGGCATCAACTTCATCACTTTCATCACCTTATCCTGAAAGGCTGATGATGCACATGACGATCATAAGTACCAAAACTAAAAGATTTGGATAACTCCCTAAGTTTCGAAGAAATTATGGTTGCTCTTAGGATATTTTCTGAACTCTCAGATAAACGAAACATATCGAAACTTATTCAAAAGTTCCGTAAAAGTCCTGATGAATTTAGTGAACGGAAGTGCAATGAATATAAGCTACAAAGATGCTTAACAAGTAATGATGCTCCGGTGTATTACCCAAAAATTTACGAGTCAGATCCATGAAAAACATAAAAGTAGAATACTACACTTTTCATCATATATACTATGTGTTGCCGAACAATAAACTTTATTTTCTCCTAAGAAGCCGCGCATTATCGCAATTATCCCAAAAATGTCCTTCCCAATCTAAATATTCGTTTTGAAGATTATTATGTAAAGAATTCTTCTGAATATTAACTTAATGATTACGAGTAAATAAAAATAAATACTTTTTTTAGAATTGTCTAATTTAGAGTTTTTAAATAAATTTTTGAGACAAAAAAAGTTAATTAGAAATTAATGAATAACTATGTTAATAATTGGGTTATTCTTTATCCCGTAATTATCTATACATATAATAAAACTGTAACAGAGTGAACTCTCGTCATAGAAATATTTCAAAAAGAGTGATTGATTTGCAATATAAAAAACTGTAGAAACCAGGAAAGTTAATTAGAAATTAATGAATAACTATGTTAATAATTGGGTTATTCTCTATCCCGTAATTATCTATACATTTAATAAAACTGTAACAGAGTGAACTCTCGTCATAGAAATATTTCAAAAAGAGTGATTGATTTGCTATATAAAAAACTGTAAGAAATTTTGTCTGTGTGTTAATTTCTTCTTCAATCACACAAAATCTACTACACCAAATAATAGCTTATACTCTCAAGCAACATATAAAACACTTTTTATCTAAATATCACAAATTCCAAAAAACATCCTGAATTTGTGAATATTGTAATATTAGAACTGCCAACCTCATTTATTAGTTTTTTAGTGAATTTTATGCTCATAGATGAACACAATACGATAAGTCCAAAGCCATCCACTAGCGTTTTTAGTAAACTGTATGCTCATAGAATTCCAAGAAGAAAAACAATTAAAAAATCCCCAAAATTCCGAATAATTTTTCTTAATCGAATTCCATGCAAACAAATTCGCGTTGGCACAGCCAGTTAAAATAATATTAGTTTAATAAATAGCTTTTTCGTATTCCGGACAAGAATCGTGTGAATAATTTCAATGAAAATATTTTTAATAAAAAATATATTTTAACTTCACGAGGCATCAATCTTTAAGGATGCAAACATTTTGAATAAAAAAGACTTCAAAATTTGAACAGAGGAATTAGAAGCTAAGTGGAATTATAAATATTTAATCACAAATAAGTTAGGATATTTTAATAAATCATAAATATATTTGTAAAACTAATTTGTTCTGGATAAAACTGTAATTTTTTACGAAATTTGATGGGTTTATCAATACTTTACAACAGATTTAAAAAATAAAATTACGCAACTTTCACATCGGTACGATATTGATCAGTTCCTGTCCCTATGTTTGTTTTTTTTTGTGTGCATATGTTTTCACGCACAAAATATTGCGCTTGTATTAATCAATTATTCATTATTATAATTTTATTATTTGAAACTCACAAAATTAAAAAAATGTTATGGATATTCCACAACTGTAAGAAGACCTCGACATAATAGGCATAGCGTTCGAGGAATATAATGCACCTAAACCGTAATAAATGTTTCTATTTAGAATTTTTAATCCTTATCAAACTTTTAATACTATCATTCCATCAACAACCTATTCAGCATAATAGATAACACAGACCACTTAACAAGATAAAGAATAATGAAAGTAATCAATTAAACCTTGTAAGACATGCCAATTAACACTTATAAGACTGCCCATATTACAAGTAAGGTTACAAAGGTGTTCGGATCAGCTTGGAGGGCAAGCAATGATTTTGAAAATATTCAAACTTTGATTTCTTTATACAATTGACTGGCCTTGTGAGCTCGATGTGCGTGGTGTGGAATCCAATATTTACGAAATACTCTAACTGCATCGAAAAGAATCAAAAGATATATTTACGTCATATCTCTTACAGAAAACATTAGAATGGGTGGATATTTATATTATAAGTTAAAGACTTGTTCGTAATGGAGAAAACAGACTGCATATTTCTTCATGAACTTGTTCACAATGTGATTGATGGCTCTCCCCTATTTCAACACTTTAATATTCCCCGTAACAACGGGCCATATCTATCGTCCCTTGTTTAATTCGGAATATCGCACAAATATGGGATGGCATGGCATATTGCTTCAATCAGTAAACTGCCATTAGTAAATTTTAAATAATTAACTCAAAATATACTCAATTTTGAATTATTTTATATAAATGATAACACCTAATTAAACATGCAATGCCCACAATTTTATAATTGTCACAAAAAGTTAATAATTTTGTCTAGTTTAAGTAAAATTTTAAAATGTTTATATTAGTGTTATTTTTTACCAAATATAGAAATAAGTAACGGATAAATTTTTTCAGTAATAAAATAGTGTGTCATATGTAACCTCTATACTTTATAAAAAAATATTAAGGATTTGAAGAAAATGTTAGTCCGTAGACAAAATTGTATTACTTCAAATTATAACGAAAAAAACTTTTGGTTTAGATTTCTTATTTTCTTCGCTATGCGATCTAAATTAATGTGTAAATGATGTTAAAAAAATGTTAATGATATTTTAATACCTTTTCCAACAGGCGCTATTAGACATGAGTTAAGCAACATAAAAGAAATCGATATTTATTGAAACTACATTTAATTCCAACAGGCAACAGTATAAGTGTATAATAGTATGTTAATATATAAGTATGTAATTCAACTTGGATTTAATAGGTTAAAAATAGTAGAAGTTCTAGAATATTTAGGAAATAAGTCTTTTAAATGGAAACCTAGCTACATTGTTTCTTTATCCAGACCATGAGAACCTACTGAAAAAGTTGCTTAATCAGGTAAATAAAAATTTGCTTTAGTTATAATTGAAATTTACATACAGATAAAAGCTGAATATTGATAAAAATAATTTTCTGTAAATTAAAAAAAACCTTTTAAATACGAGGGAGAAATTAAACGATGCCTTGTTTACATGAAAATGTTTAAATGCGTCCGAATTTATTAAAACAAAACTGACGTCGATAAAAATGTTTTCCTCCATCGAAGTTATTCAATAAGAAATTAAATTAATTTGGAAAAACGGGGAAGGTGACTGAGAATTTTATGACTTTATGGAGAGAGAAAAGCATATTTTAGGACAGAATTAATTTTGTTAAAATTTGTTGTGCATATGAAATATTTTTTCTTAAGGATGTCTTAAATAAGATTCGATTGTATTATGCTTTAATTAACAGAAGCGGGTATCTTTTAGTATTTATGAAAGGAAGGATTTAATTAAATGAAGAAAAAAAATTACGATATCTGCACTACTAATTACAGCAGCGATATTACGTTCGGAAGTTATTTTTACCCGACTGAACGGAAGTTTTGTTTTTCGCTCGTATTGGTATCGAATGTCTTTTTAGTGCCATAACTACTTGATGAATTTTAATGTATGGCTGTTTTTATGAACGACTATGGGAGTGGATACCATGGGATACATTATAAAAAAATATATGTGACGGCTGGTAATCGTAACTTTAACCAATATGTATTTAATTTTTTTAATCTTTTAAGATAATTGTCAATCAGATAATCATGTATATTTATGTAAACACTTTATAATATACATGCATATATGTGTACATGTACATACGTGTGTGTGTGTGTGAAGTATGTGTTTGTGTATGCGTGTGCGTGGCGTGTGCCTGTGCGTTTGCGTGTACCTGTATGTATACATATATGTCGACGTTGAGCAGTCACTGGTTCTCTAACCAGGGGTTACAAATTCACGGACCTCTTATTTTAGTGTTGGTTGCAGCAGCCTTCGACATCTGAGTATGGCTAATCGGATCCCTACGTTACTTACATCGCCTTGGTTACAGCGGCCTTTGGCTTCGGAGGCTCAATCATCCGCAATAATTATTTTAAAATAATATACCAGTGCATTTATTTATCTTCTTAAATGGATATCGTATGATGCTTTTTATTTATCTTCTTAAATGGATACGTAAATATGTTTCCAAATAAAATAATTAAATACACACGAATTTTATAAAGTTTAATCTTCTTTCATTTTTGGTGTCACTTAAGATAAATACATAATGCTAAAATATACTTTTAGAGTTTAATTCCAAATAAAATTTTAATAAATAAAATAATACTTGTAAAAGATAAATATGTAAACAATAGGAATAAAAAAGTAAATATGTAAAACTTCAATGAAAATGTTATAGCTGCCACTTTTCAAAATAATTTTGAATTAATAAATATTAAACGCATCTTTCCTGAAGAGAAATCAATCCTTAAACTAATCATAAGTTTTGAGCATGATATCATATTCACATCCAAACAGCCTATGTTTGTATATTGTGTTTTGAATTATTTGAAAAAGTTTGCGAATAGCAAAAAAGAAGTGTTTGATTTAGACCGATTATTAGCGAACAAAATTTAATCCATTCAATTTTTGAGACACTGCAACGATTTAAGAGATTTTCTAGATAAAATTAACGATTTTAGTTTAATTGAAATTTCTTGCGAACGATTTTTTGTCAAAGAAATAACATTTCTGTTGACAAAAAATCGTTCGCAAGAAATTTCAATAAAATCATAAGAAAAATAATGGGGCTAAGCAAATTTCGGCTTCATGTTGCATGGATAAACTGCATAAAACTTTGTTTCTTTCTAAGATATGAAATTTATTAAATATGCTTGCACAGCATAGTTAAAAGTTTGATTCATTGAGCTTTTTAATTTTAAAATTCACTTAGTAATGTATTTTTCAAAATTGGCAAATACAAAAATATTAACGAGTACTTTTTACATTCTTCTGGTAGGTATCCAGTATTAATAAAACTATTATAAACAATTACTAAAATTTCTTGCTCGACTACTCTTTTCTTCATTTTGATATTCCATGTTCATAATCGCTCCCAACGTAAGTAGCAATGATATATAAATGGAAATAACAGTTTATTTTATTTAATTAAACCTTGTACTCATTTCTATAATCAAAATTATAAGCAACTAATATTATCTCTTTGTTCAACTGCATTATTCTTTATTTTGATTTTCCTTGTCCCTCATAGCGATTAACATCAATAACAATGACTTACAAAAAGAGATAGCTACTCAATTTATTTAATTATGAATATATACTGTTATAAAATTAAGTATAATTATTTATAACAAATTTCTATGCACTTCTTGCTAACTATTATCCTGCTGTTTTCATTGTAGCGAAAGCAGATTTTTTCGTGTAAGAGAATTAAAGCAAATGTGGTCAGAACATAGTCATGGTTGAACTGTTAATCTAATTTGTGCCACGTTTTTGTTTAGTGTGTATAATACACATGTGTGATGTGTAGTTATATTTTAGTTATTAAAAAGTATGCCAAAGCATATTTATTTTTATATTAATTATAATCTGTTTATGATAATTGAAACATAGATACGTTTTTGTGTTTAAATCTTTTGTTATTCAATTAATAACGAAATGAGTGGAAAATGTATTAATGAATATTTTCGGCAGCAATACCTATAAAAGTAGTTTTATTTAAAGAACTTTCCATTATTCGCTATTTTCAAATGGTAAGATTTTTTTTTTGATTTGATTTTTCATATATATTTTTTACACACCAGTCCATAAAGTTTTCCCCGTATAAATAGCAACTAATTCTTTTTTTTTCTTTTTTGAATTTATTCAGAGAGTACAAAATATAATTGTGTGGAACATCGTAAGATAGTTCTTTTAATAACAAAGTTTAGGTTCCTTTTACAAATTATCAATTACTAGTCCCATTTATAATATGCCAAGCTTCAAAATTGTTAGCGATATGTATTCTTTCCCCTTCCATTTCCAACCAAGAATATAAAAATCTAGAGAACAATCATGAAAGTAATTTTTTCAATTAAAATAATTTCAAGTTATCCAAATTCTATAGTTTCGGATTTATCAAAAAAACTTTAAGTACGACATAATAACACAGATGGAAATTACCGACTAAGATTAATTAAGATAAATTAATGTGATTACTACTTAAATTATATGATGATTACTTAAGATAAATTAATATGAATTATCAAAAACATTTTGGAATATTTAATTAAATTAAAAATATAAACCGTAATATAAGATTCAACTCTATAAGTTACAAAATAATTTTTCAGTTACCACAAACTTCTGGGCGCATGTGAATAAAATATACTAAATAAAGAGAGATTGACATTTTATGAAATGTGTACGGAATTTAGACGTCATTCGACATGCATTTGATTCTTTATTTTAGTTGCTAGAATACATTATAGTAGATAAATAGTACATTTGTAATATAACCCATTTAATATTTAACATCTAAACGAGTGTCATCTCCGCGTGTTACTTTCTCTGGTATTCTACATTTAGGCTCATCCACATCTGTGACATGAACGGGAATACCAAATAATTTCTTAGAAAATTAAATAATTCAATAAAAGTATTGTAAATAATAACTAGTTTAATTTCTACAGAGGTTTTTTAGAATTCAAGCGAATTCAACATTAAAAATAAAGCAGACAGTAAATGGAACTAAGTAATTCGCTATTCAATTTTTTTTTCAAAATGCAACAAATAATTAGTTTATTACAATAATATTCTGATGCTTCAAGTCATGAACAAATGCTTATAAACATTTATTTCTCAAAGTAATTTTTCATCATTTCTATTGGCATAAGAAACTCTGAACTCGACTTGAATCCTCTCGCGTTTAATAGTGCATGTGATGTCGATGAAAAACCCCTAGCTTACGCTGTTACAAGCCAAGACCTTTAGCTTTTCAAGACCTTCCACTTTCCTACTCTCTTGGTTCCTTCCTCAACAATTATCCTCCATGACGTCTTGTATCTCTTCCTCAAAGCAATCCAGGAGAATATTTTTTTGCTCTAGCGTATTTTGGTTCTCCTGGAGTGTCTATCGAATTCATCCGCACTTTCTCTTTCTAATGTGGATGACTACGTCTTCTTCCATCTTCCAATTCCAAAGCTTTTTGTTTAAGAGCATGTATGGCTTAAAACAACAGTCTTTTTTTGAGACATCAGTTAATGGAGGTATACAGGTCCTTGATCATTAAACGTAAAAAGTACCAGTAAATACGTTAGAAGAAAAAATATTTCCCCCTTCCAAAGTAGTGTAAAATTACCGAAAAATAAAAACTTGTTTATTTATAATGTGGATTTGTACTATTACCAGATACCTACGATGTATTTTTTGAAGTAATTTATCATTTACACCGTAATTGTGATATTTATCACAAACGGTATAAATGGATAAACATCGATAATAAATTATCCTAATAAATCCACGTTTGCTTGAGAAATAAAATAAATTTTCCAAATTCTTCAGCGTAATTTCTCGTCAATTAATCTAGATTGCCGACCAGATTCAAATCATTTATCTGATTGAAACTTGTTTACCATTCAACCCTCGGCATATCATTTCCTCCCTTTCTCTCCTTGTCTCGGCCGAAACTTTTCCTTTCCAACGCTGTCTTAGCTGCAAACAAAATGTTTTTTAATTTCCGACAGTTTTCCGCTTACTTATCTGATTTGACCCAGATTAAATATCCAATTTAAATATCTACCGTGTTCTTGAGTAAATATAAGTTCTGCAATTAAGTTCATTATCTCTTAAAATTTAAGTGACTGACTGTGGGTCTGCTAAAATTTTAATAGTTAGATAAATAAATAACCGGCAACATAGTAGTATTTTCAATATTATTTTCAAATATTTTGATAAGGAATAAGTCAATTGTGTTATGGAAGGTAATTAATTCTTGATATAATGTCAAACTTGTTACAAACAGTAATATGGTAACAGTAATATAGTATAAATTTCTCCATTTAATATTTCTTAAATAGTATTATTTTAGAATTAGTGTAGATGCTAAATTTTCACTTTAAATAGTTTGATATTCAATGAAGGAAAATTGGCACTAAACCATTTTCAATCCACAGAAATCATTTTTATTTATAAACTGATATCACGAATAGTGACATCTCTAACGTCCGAAACATCGATTAAATAACCAACTATTATATGATATTAATATAACGAAGGTCATTGTATAATACCATTCCAAATAGCGATGTGTGCTACCCAGATATTGCTGGTCTGCTCTTAGTCTAGAACTATACTCTTAAAATCAGCTGAGTCTCCTTCGTTCCAAAGGTATAACCGTATTTTATGGAAAGTTCTTCTAGGACCAAGCTGAAAAATTTAGAAACAACTGTATCCAGAGACTAAAAAAGTAATCAAAGGACCTTTGAAAAGTTCTTCCCCTAACAATCCCTAAGGATCTTCTTTAAATTCATCTTGGTCCTTTTTCTCAACTATACTATGTCCATATTTTTAGTTATAATTTTTTTAAATTTTTCTTCTTCATTTTTACATATTTATTTATGTTTTGTCCCATACAGGTTGTTTTTTCATTTTTCTTTTAATATTAATTTAAAGTTTTTTTTTATAGAAGATGAAATCTTTTTCAGTCTCCCACATTACATACACCTTTACAAATATTAATTAATATTTTGCTACACTGAAATAAAGAGCACTCTTTTCCACACATGCATAAAATACACACATACATAAACTGGCTCAATTATTTTCGTAGTTTGGATTTGACGTATTTGAATTTATTCATTGAATAAAGAGGAACTGGGCCCCGGTACTACCTCCACACAGTAACCAGCTCGTGGCTATCCATATAAAATTTTTAAGTTTGATGTTACGTATTGCGCCTAATGCTAGCTTTCGTAATATGGATCTGTTGTTCAAAGGAACAAAAATACAACAACTATAATATTATAGTCGATGTTTCATTTCGTTGATGAAGTTTACGAGACTTCTTTTACGATTAACCCAATACACCACAGGGCGACGCGTGGCGATTATGGGTATAATCTCCAATGATACATGCATGTTGTTAATGTGAATGTTTATTGATGTTGACACCAGCTATCTGGAGACAGTTTATTACTGTTGAAACCATTTTCAAATATCAAAAATTGAAAATTTTGAAAAAAATTAGACTGTCAAATATTTTTTTAGCCTTTTTTAATCTCCTGTAGCAGTACTCTCCCCAAAATAACTAAAGGTTGCAATGCAGATGCTATTATTTTGTGCCAGGATATTTATCTGTAGGTAATATGTTTTATAGAACACGTTATATAGAATCTAAAGTGTTTTGTATATTCAAAAATGTACCTTACTAAATATGTGCGAAATATTCTAGATTGATCAAAATTAAAATCACAGTCGAATGTTTTGCTTTCTACAATGTAGGGGTTTTATATGAGCGTATTAAATCGGCCAATTCTCGGTATATTTACCTTTTATGTATATATACCACATCATAATAAAGAGTTCAACTAGGCTATTTCGTACAAGATGGTCACATAAAGTGCTTTAAATATGTAAGCGTCAAAGATGATTAATAGGGCCATTATAATTGGAAAATATATTTATTTCTGTCACACCATGCTTGATCTGATTTAAGATAGATAAAGCTGTAAATACCCTTCTGACTTTAAATGTCGGTGAAATTGTTTCATTTTGTGGAAAATGTGAGCGCTAAAAGATTGATGACAATAGATATGAGATGAAAATGACTGGCGAAATAATTCGCACGAAGAATATTTGAAACACTGAGCCTATGTAACACGTGTGCTGTTCTATTGTGTTTAATTTCTAGCGTATTGAAAATAATTTTTTTTTGAACTTATTTTATGGAAACGCTTTCCATAAATATCCTATTACCGTTATATAATTAAGCAAAGCAGATTAAAAAACTTTGAAAGGTAAATATTGGTGAAGGGGAGAACAAAATACTGACTAAAATTGTTAAATGGAAATACATATTGGCATATCGAACTCATGTGCTACAAAGAAAAGATACGCGTCCATGTAATGTTATATGTTCAAATATTGAATATATTTGGCGTTAATTTTGTAGAAATTCATTATTCACAATTAAATGAAACTACGTAATGTAGTATTATTTCTACTTTCTTTAATTTCTTTAACCACGACCTAGGTTTCGTTGTATTACAACATCTTCAGGTGGGCTATTAGCAAAGAATCTTTGCTAATATCCCACCTGAAGATGTAGTAATACAACGAAACCTAGGTCGTGGTTAAAGAAATTAAAGAAAGTAGAAATAATACTACATCACGTAGTTTCATTTAATTGTTTTATGTTCAAATAACGTAAATTTTTCAAATATTCCGTTGCAGAGTTTTTTTAAATTCTCTAGGTTATAAACAATTATTCTTAGCAGCTTTTAAGATAATTTGCGTGTCATCTTCGTTATACCTTTTTTTACACGGCAGGTTTTGGAAAGTTGAACACATTTTCCTAAATTCTATGAAAAATTATTAAAATTCCAGAATCGTTTTTTTCTAGTTTTTTGTCGTAAGAGATTATTTTATAGCTCTACCGATAATCTACATTTTCACTTAATTTTACTTCTATCCATTATATATTTTGAGAGTGAATTTTGTACATGGAGAATATTTTAAAGCGTCATTGATTTATTATATAGAATGATAATAGAAGCCAAAACGCCGATTTTTAGAATTTACATATATACTTCTGGTTACAATTTTTTTCTTGAATTACACGGAATCCACTAAACGGACTTTATTGAAATTCGGAATAGTAATAGACTTTCGAGCAACATGCAGGATATCTGGATGTTAGATTTTAAAAGAACCTGAATTTCTGAATATCATGATATTTGTATACCATCGGTTAATTTAATAAAATTTAATCGTGGTATTTGGACTGCCGTTAGCGTTTTTAAAATTTATCCTAATAGATATTTCAAAAATAAATAAAAAACAGAATAACAACGATTAAAATAATAATAATAGTAAAAATAGTTTCCACAAGTTAGTTGGTTTAGTCGTAGTGTAACGGTTAGCACGTTGTTAGCCATGGGCGTGGGTTTAATTGGAATAGGCATATTGATGTTTTCTATGTATGGTCTAGTTCTTGACTAATGTCATCAAAATACCAATTCAGCCAACTATTAGCGATACTATTAGGTTTAATACTAAGCTCCCCACAAATTTGAGCTGAAGGCAAACGTGAGATGTTAAAGTTTATACCAATTTAAATATTTTAGGAATATACACATTAAGAAATTTCGATTATGACGTAACATACATATTTGAATTGCAATATACATACTTGTTTCATTTATATTACTAAGCTATTTCTATAGTGGTACATTTTTAACAACGTTTAAGTCATTTTGTTACGTTAAAATTGTTTAACGCCGTGAAAAACGTCGAACCAGTGGCGAATATGACGATCTAGAATGTCAAACAGTTTATTCAAACGTTAGTTTGTGGATTAATCGCCATCGATTTTCGTTTTTTTATCAGTACAGTTAGTTTACTATACGGTACGATGCAAAAATTACGAGTCAGCGCGGGAGTATAATCTATTTAATAGCTTTGAGGGAAATAATTTTAAGTATTTTACCATCAATTTGAAAAAATATATTGTTAATCAAAACAGTAACAAAACAATGAACATATCTGCAGATAAATAATGGCTGTTATAAATAATTGGCTATCTAGACCCGTTAAAGAACTTTCACTACACCTACTAAGAGCTCATGTGGATGGGGTTTATAAATGAGGCTAAGAGTATAAATTATTTAGAGGGAAACAATATTAAGTATTTTACTATAATTTAGTAAAAATATGTCGTTCATCAAAATAATAAGAAAATAATGAACATATTTGTAGATAAAGAATGGACATTATAAATAATTGGCTATCACGAACCGTTAAACTTCATCTGTGAGATCATGTAGATGAGGGTCACTCATTTCTTTAATGTAGGAATCTGTACATTGCAATGGTTTTACGCTATTTTCCATTTTGAAACATGTTTTACAATTTTTCACACCATGCCCGTTTCTGCCTGTTTTTAAAAAGCGGACGATGCCGGATAAATAATACATAAATACGCCAATTTTTTATTATTTTTTATATTACTTATTTAACTAAAGTTAATCTATGCAATTGGTACATATGGCTGACTTATTGTTGTAAGAGCAATCTCTTTAAAAGCTAACCAGAACACCAGCCCAACCGGGAATTAAACCCGGGCCCCCACATAGCGCATGCCGCCAAAGGTCCTACGTCTTTTAAACAACTCGACACACCATGTCGACGAAATTATTTAGTAACGTGAATTCACAACAACACACCGATATTTGTTGGATTACAAGTATTTTTCACAGCAACTGTGTCTTTGTTTCTATAGCATATATACCTCCGAGAATTAGAAATCGACACAAATATATCTCTTAAGAATTAAAAATAAATATAAAACATTTTGCGTTAATAAATCCTTGGTGATATCTAAATAATTCATCTTATCAAGATTTGTTTACTAACCTTCCTAGTCTTCCTGTATCTCCCTCTGCCCCCTACTCCCTTGAGCTCACTTATTTGTTATCTATCTCTTTCGTTACATGAGGCAGGGAGACAACTTTTTTATTGCTTTAATCCTCGAAAGTTTTCTAACGGTTTATCAGATCGAACACTAGGTCAAACCATTTAAAGAGACCAATTTAAATATGGTTCATGCTTGGAAATAATTAAGGTATTATAAAGGATCTAACGTACTTATACAAATAAGACTATATAACTGTGACTATATGCACGAAATAAGAAATAATATGTTTAAAATTTTGCGCACAAATCTGTTAATTATTATTTCTTATTGTAAATCATTTTTTTAAAGGTAATTAGGTTGTATTCTGTGTTTATGCCTTATTTTGTGTTTAAGATTATACACAAAAATATCTATAACATTAAAGAGAGGCTCAAATTCTATAATTATTTAATACTAGCAAACCCGGCGAACTCCGTTTCGCCACCAGATGGCTTCGTTTTTTGTAACATTTCGTTTGGGGATTAAAAGATGAAGTAAATTTTTTTTTTTTTTTTATATTTGAAAAGGAAAAATTTTATTTCATTTCACAACAGTAATGAATTCATTTCGATTACAAAAATGAAGTGTAATTTAGTTGAACTTCTCTAACTAAAAAATGAAAGTGAATCCAAAGTAAATACTGAATCGAAGCGTTATACGTGTCCGCAAATTAGTCGTTTCATTGAAGTGCTCTGGTAAACCACATTTTTTGTTTTTTGGTCTGACGTTAACACAAACAAAGCGGATGGTTTCCCAACTCGTGAACACGCAACGTATAGCTGCCCATGTGAAAAACAATGATTTTCTAAATTTATCCCGCAAACACTAAGCGATTGGCCTTGCGACTTGTTAATTGTCATTGCGAACGCAAAGTGAACCGGAAATTGCAATCGTTTGAAGTCAAACGGAAGATCAGTCGGAATCATTGGTATTCGAGGAATACATACATTTTCACGTGCGTACTTTCCGTTAATAATGGTTGCCTCAATCAAATTCGGCATAAGTCTTTTCACCGCAAGTCGAGTACCGTTGTAAAGTCGCGGTGGATTCAAACTACGCAATATTATTACTACTATTACTTTGCAAGTCATGCGAAAGCAGTTATTGTATTCAAGGATGCGTTGAAGAAAATGGTTGGAATCGGGATCACTTCCATCGAACAATGGTTTCAGTGGCTGTGGTGGTGTAAGTAATGGATCCAGTTTGACTTTTCCACTTGCGCAGCACAATCCAGCCGTTTCTCTTTTGAACTTTAACGCATTGCAATATCGGCATACAGTCGTCATTGGTCCAATATCTAAATTGTCATCACTGTAGTTCGCAGTGGGATCATATTGGAATGCCAAGCGATTGTATGATGCCAATGATCTTCGTGTGCTCACGCGTTGTCTCAATCGGGCATTTTCTCTTATTATATTTTGTCTTTCTTCGCTTAAGTTCTGTGAATACACTTGCTGCTGGCTTGCATGTCTTGTGGCCGATGTTCGCACGTCGTCCTCTATGCATTTTGGACTATGGACAGACTGGTGAATTTAACCACAAATGCACGATCCACATAATTTACACAGTTCAACTTACCACCTTAAGGACAAATGCCTGCTGTTGAAATTGACTAAAAATGTGCACAATACGCGTAATTGTTTTGATGGTTTCCAATTGAACTGTTAGGAAACGAATAACTTTAACCTCAATTTCACAATTTCACAGTGAACACAATATCGGTTTTAAGTTTGCGTTTGAAAGAACGTGCGCATAATAAATGTCACATGAAATTAACTGAGCAGAGTACAATGAGTGGCTGTCAAACAATGTATCACGCACCGGCGCCACCTACTTAAAATACTGGGGCCATCTGCTCCACAGCCATGCAAAACCATATTGACATACATGCTATGTATCAGAGATGGCGCTGTATGTGAAAAATGATTTTCCCTGTTTTCCTGCTTTTCTGTTGAAATTTTTCCTAAATTTTGTTTGCTAGAAACCTCACGGAGCCCGAGCCCTTTCCAACGAATGCAAAACCGTGGAAATCGGTTCGTGCGTTCTGGAGTTATAGCGTCAGGAAGGAAAATCCGACTTATTTTTATATAATAGATTAAGAAAAGTTCATTTTTTTAAGCGATACACAAATTAGTAGTGTAAGCTATAAGGACCCCAATACTATTTTTTTAGAAATGTATGTCAGATTTTTTTGAATGATTGTTGAAAATGTTCACAAAATTTCTTCTCGTCGTTCCCTTAAAATCTGCGGACAAATATATTAAAAATGTATATATATATATATATATATATATATATATATATATATAGAAATAGCAAAAATCCGGAAAAATAGTTGTTTTAAAACTGTAGTTTTATTTTTTACCTGGTGCTTATGTAATTTTTAAAGTTTGCCCATTGATAATATATTCAAGAAGAACTAAATAAAAAATAACGAAAACATTCGTGTTAGACACTTTAACCACAGGAACATAGTTATTCCTTGCCCATAGCCTGCTGGCCAGAACAATATCTGGGACTAAATCCATTACAGCATGTTTAGAAAAACAGGGAAACGAATAGTTTTAATCAAATTGTTCTACAACTTTATCAAGATACCTATTAAAAATGTCAGGTTAAAAAATTTCCCAAAGTGTTGCCTCAAGTTCGCATCTTTGTTACAACTACTGATAGATCATTATATTAATATATGTTTAGCTATATCAGTAACAAAACTTTTTTTTTCATTAAAATAATGCGAAAAAATTCTTGTTACAATTTATTATTTCGTTCTGTGTAATCTCTATCTTAATATTTTGCACGGAAGTAATTCAAATATTACATAACAGTTAATAAGTATTTTAATGTCATAAAATAGTTATTTACCACTGTATTATACTTTATAATTTATTGACGTCAAGTTTAAGCTTTTTTGCAATTAATTTGTTACCAGGTAATGAATGTAAGTGTAAAATATCTCATTGTCTCGGCCTGTCGATTGTTAGATCGTTAATTATCAGCCTGTTAATTGTCAAAACTCAAAAGATTAAAGCGAAACCCTTGAAGAATGAAGTTTCTGTCCGTCTGTAAGTAACAACGGTTTTTCTCGGTAACTAGTATTGCCATCGACTTTGAAGGCAAAATTGTAGAATCGCTTTCTCGTATGTATTGCGAAATAATTGTGGGAATATTTATTTTCTTATTCAAAATGGGGTCTGAAATAAGCGGTTGGAATTTACGAGTTAGGCAACAAGATTTAAAGGGAAAAAATAAGACACTTACTTCTTCACCTCGGATCTAGTTAACTGTCTCTAAACATTATTTTGAAATATGCTCTAAAAGTTTTTGAGATTTTTGACATTTCCAATACTCTAACCGTAGTTGACCTCATATTAACTTTTTATTCTTATAACTTTTATTCTTATAAGAAACAAGATCGAATGGCATGAAAACCAGTTTTTTTTAAAAATTGCCTTTTATTTGGCGGACCGAACAATTTTTTTTCAAAATCTTACAATATGTGCATAAACAACTTACAACACAGGCATAAAATATAAAAATAAATACAAATAAATATATTCTATTGAGGAAACTTTACGTCATTATTTTTTAATTGTTTCATGGGTTTAATTGTTTCATGATCAATTCATGGGTCTTCAAAAGTTTAGTATTTTTTAACATTGCTGATAAATCCGTACTAGTATCTCCATTAACTATTTAGATATATTATTATAATTTTTTTTATAACATAAATATATTGCGCAGTGTTTCTTTTATTGACAAAAAATATCGTGGATTTATCGAAAATTATGATACAGAAAATCGTCACTATAATTTTTGGAAAACTTTGAAAAGTAGTTTAGAAGACGAGGGAAGATATGTTTTTTTCTGTGGATATTTCTGGAAATACATCTAAAAGTAACTCAAATACAATTCTACAAAATTATTTTGATATCAATGCAAGTCGCTCTTTCAATTGATATTTCACGTGACAAAATTAAAAATTAAATTAATTTTCCAAACATTGTTGAGTGTTGAAATTTGTAGTCAATATATTTTTTTAATTTTTACGTTAATTTCCGCCAAAAATCGCAGTGACATATTGACTATTTTACACTTTAATGACGTCACAATGGTTCCGTTTTTTTTTCCTTTATAGATACGGAACCATAAAATGAAAAATATTTTAGAATAAATATTCTGGGTTCTTTCATTACACCTTAATATATTTTTATAGATCTATCCAGGGAAAAGTAGTCCTCAAATTTTAGTCTAATATAGCTTCATTTTTTAAAATGTCTTATAAGATTAAAATTTTTAAGAGATTACTAAAAATGTTCACCACCAGATAGAAAGAAATTCGTGATAAATAACAAAACCTACAATTAATCATTTATTTTTCTTATATTTTAATATTTTTAACTCGTGCAAGCAGTCACTTTTATTAAAAAAAACTCCGCATACTGAGAATCTACCTTAAAAAAAGTGTAATACATTTTGTGCGAAACTTAAAAAAAATTGTTAAGTACGATAAAAACTCCATGAGGGTTTTGTATACCTTTAAACACATAAACATTTAAGGCTACTTATTATTTCTATAGTTTCCTGGGAAATTTCAGTTAACTTCTGTTCTGTTGCTTTTTTCGTAATTTTGACTACAGTAATTTCGAAAATCGAGGGGCATGATTCTTGTAAACATTTTGAATAGTATCTCTGGAATTATGTTTTACCAATATTAAAAAAAAAACTTCGAAATTCTTTTGGAAATATTTCTCCTTCAAATGTTGCTTAGCCATGTCTTCGATATAAATTTTATAGTAAGTATTTTTGAATATTACCAATTATAATAATTACAATGGTTAATATGTGCTACACTGAATCAAATTTATAGTTTTTTAATCACAATGTTTCTAAGAAAAACGTTCGTGGCCAATGGACGCCTGGATCTCATAAGCATTCTATATACTTTTTAAAAAATGCAAAACCTTGAATTGTTTAAAAATTCTAAAAATCATGAACGTGCTAAGATGAAGATGAAAGAAAAATATAATGAAGAAGAGAAGAGAAAAAAGGACAAGGAATCAAGATAGGAATTACCTTTTCAAACGACCTATGTGTAATTCAATTTTTCTCCAGAATTTAACAGCATGAATAAAGAATGAGTTCATAGAAAGTGGTAATTTGTGATAATAATTAAAAGAACATAAATTTTTTCAGTGTTGTCTTGTCAATTTAGATTTTTATGTTATAATATGGGCTAAATACGAGATATAATATTGGACCTGTGGAAGCATATCTATGAAAGGCGGCTGTACTGCACTTCCCTACTCTTACCATTGTCCAGAAACATTTTCTTGAGAAAATAAAATAGTCTATATTTCTTAATGAATGAAAGCAATGTATCACAAAAAGAGCAATTGCTGGACACAAATACGCCAGATTTTTCATTTGAAAGCAGAGAAAATAAATATTTTTATTAATGACAGTTATTATAAAATATACGCACTAAATATTAGGTACGAAGGGAAATTAATAAAATATCAAATAGAAAATTATCCTCAATGAACCTTAAGCTATGTTCACGGCTGAAATCAAGTGATAATACTCAAATATAACAAAGATAATTTCTTCTATGTTTTATATGTCATTTTTCTTTTCTATCCAGAACGTAAAAATAAACCATTCATACAAATTCGTATTTCCTCAAGAAACTAAATAAATATCACAGCTACTTTTGGAAAAATAAATCGCCAACGGAGTTACACATATATCTTCTCGCAACTTATTACCAGCCTCCACAGCCTCCCGCTTTCCCTACTTTTCCCCTCGTTTTTGCCCTATCTTTTTCATCTCTTGCACTGCATTAGTTAGTGGGGCAACTTTTTTTATTGTTTCAATTCCGGAAACTTTTCCACTGGCTTATCTGATCGAACTCAATATTAAAACTTTTCAACTTACCTATTTAAATATGGAATGTTTTCTTGCGGAAATTAAAATGTTGGAAGAAAATCCGTTCACAGTTGCTCATTTTTCTGTATGTAAATATGCAAAAGTCATTGTATTTGATATGCTAGTGGTAGAAATGACAATTAATATGTAATTATCGTAATATAAATTAATTTTGCCAAGAACGTAAGCCTTTTGTTTAAATTGTCCACTATGGGTATGTAAGATCGAATAAAAATGAGAAAAGATTGTGCAATCAGTTTACATATTTTATTCAAAAAATACTCTATGATATACAACAAACGATCTATTTATTAAAAATTAAGGGACCTGAAATTTAGGACGTGAAATTTAGGGGAAAGGTGCTATATTGTTGTTTTTTCTTTAGAATATATTTTTATAGTCATAAAAAAAATTCCCTTCTAATAGGCATTTTCAAATGTTGTCCCACGTGATTTAAAAATTTAGGAAAATGATTCTTTAATCTACTCCTTAAATTAATATGATTATACGAATATTTAAAGAAGTATTGTAGTTTGTACTTTCAATTTAATAACATATCATCTATGCCAACTTTTATATCTCATCGTTGCATTGTTTCTGCAAAAATCGACTGTAATAAACAGACAAATATTCCATTTTTCAGTTTGAGGTGCAGAAATCTAAGAATTTTTAAAATTACTGTGTCTTGAAAAACATCAAAAACTACACAGACACTATTTTCATGTTTTGTGCCTTATTATTCGGGTACGTAAAATATTTAATGTTGTTTTGGCTTTATAAGAAACTTAAAGCTATATGAAAATACACAATCATTTTACTTTCCCTGTACCTACTATACAGTAATTTCCTTATTTTCCCGTTGTGCGCCAAAAGACACAAAGTAATTTTCCAAAGTCAATTCATTCTATGTTGCTGCAGCTCTTGTGACCATTCATATAACGGTCCCGTTAACTTTCTGATTTTTCATTGATTCTGCTAAAACGTTTTCTACCATATCTATTTTCATTTCTTCATAATGCAAATATAATAATTCAGAAAACTAAGTGAACAATAATTCAGTTAGAAAGCAGGAAAAAGAAGTTAGAGTACTAACTGCAAAAGGATACTTAAAGCATAAGGCAGGTATTTTTGTGATCGAATTGATATACATAAATATATGTGTAAGAACCGTTTCAATCGTACATACTGCCATTGCAATAGTACACACTTCCCGTCCAGTTACATATAAACATTTTCTAAGTTGTGAAACCTAGCCTCCTTTATGCTGGATGAAATGATACAAGTTTGATATAAATTTTTGTTTAGATATTCTTTATTATTGAATACAAAATGGCTATTTTCTTACTGGTTAGAATCAAAAATAATTATTTCCCAAAATTTGAAATAACAAATACGATACTTTAAATTGACTGGTCTTCTTTATGGTATTAAGTAATCTTATAATTATAAGATAATAACAATTGCTTTAAACAATTTCAAACTGAAATAGAATACGACATGCAATATTAATTCTAATCCAAAAAATAGCTATTTTAAAATCACAACACAGCTGGGCACAATTAATATTTTTAAAATTGTTCCTTTGAAAATTATTTCTTATAGGTGATTTTATGGTGCTAGGTTTTTATATGATATTATTTTTTTATATTATATAAGTTTTCTAAAAAGTAGGAATAATAATGTTTTTATTTCCGCTCAAAACTTATTATGGAAATAAAAAATACATAATCACTTTATAAAAATTGTTGTATTAAACTTAACTTATAAATGTTCATGCTAACATCTCACTTGCATTTTTCGCAAAAAATTTCCGCAAGGTAATTCAAGATTTCAGAAAATGATTTATCAAACTGTATTACAGAGCAATTTTGTTAATTTCTTTTTAATACGTTTCCACTAATTAAACGCATTTGGATTAATCAATTTTTTTAAAAAAGTCAACTGCCTTTTCTCCCGTCCATCCCAGCTTCGAAGTCTTTATCTTTAATAGTCTTCGAATATCTGGCTTTGAAAAGTTATTTTCTTTAGCTTAGTTTCTGAAAGTAATGAAAATTTTGGCAACTAGATTTAACTACTATCATTGCCGATCTTCACAAACTGATTCATCGGCGCGAAATTAATGTGAAGTGGAAGAAGTAGTTTTTTTCAGAGAGACCAAGTTTTCACTCCATTTAATCTGCAATCTAAGGATTTCCTTGAAGGCCAATCCTTTTTCAGCTAAGGCAAATCATTACTTCGGCTATCCTATTGAAACAAAAAGTGAAAAATTGGGTGTTTTTTTCTTGTTTTCCGAAAAAGTGTATAAGAAACTTTTTGTCATTTTCCGATATTTTAATATCAAATAAATTTGTCATCGAAAAAAATTACGTCCATTTTAATATAAAGTAACATTTTTAATCGCAAGGCTTCACTTTTTATTTTATTTTCCGTATTGACTATCCTCAAATTAATAAAACAGTGATTCGTTTTCCCACTTAATGAATTAAATCTACTTGGTAATTCTACATCAGAACATGTAAAAACTATGCAATAACTCTATTATATAATACCTCAAAACCTGTAAGAAATCGTGTTTATTCTTAGACAATTTTGCCCGTACAGATCTATGTAATCTTTAAACCCATTTGAATTTTATTAACATCAAGATCGACTTAGCTTCAAGCCGAAAAATTACTTGCAATATACTTTACTAAAAATATTTACGAAAAAATACTACGGATAAATCTCCCACGCTACCTCTTGAAATGCTAGTTTATGCTGGTTATATGCAATGTATTATTATCGAAATTAGGTTGGTGAAAATGGCGTAGGATACTTTAATTTAAACATACCTTCATATTATTTTAACATACAATCTGTTTGATTCTTATGTTGCTATCTTCAAATGATAAAAATTAAGTTTTTTCGCAGTATATGACTGACACCACACACATAGCTACACGCAGGTACGGTCATAGCTAACACGTATTCATATTATAAAAACTCTAGATACAAGATTGCCTTATATTACTTTATCATACCCAGAATTAAAAATAATTGAAGACTTTGCGAAAGTTAGTTAAAATCCGATATGATGGGAGGGTCTTTAAAAAGTTCCTGCTACATAGTGGTATGGTAGACATGTGATAAAATGACTATAATATTTATCAATAACGATTCCTTGTACTGGTTTTAGTATAAATGTAGAAACACTGAAATAATGTAGAAAAACTGAAATAATACAGGGAAACACAGCCGATAATCATCTTTTAGATAAAAAGAAAAGCGTGAAACAATTAAAAGTCATGGCTTAAGGACCATCTAAAAATGTCACGGCCATTACCGGTGAATATTAGATATTACATCCTCGATGAAAATTTAAGGCTACCATCGAGGTTGAATGTCAATTCGTGAGTTATTTTTCTTAATAAATACGTTCGAACAACAATCTTTTCATACTAAAAAAGATGTCGTTGTGAAAAGAGCAACTTGGAGTGGCTTAAATTAAATTATCTGTTTACATTACTTCATTTACATTATAATATGCCTAATATTATTAATGTACTCCAATTAAGAATAGATTGACTAAAAATTCCGGAATGAATCGGCGACGTGTTCTGGGGAATATATGAAAAACAAGTTTATTTCAAATCCGTCCTTAAGCCCTAGGGGCCCTGGGAGTCAACTTCCAGCCCTATTGTTGCAGATGTCCTAATCATATTAGTGTAAAATCGATCCATTTTAAATGAAAATTCTTTAATCTTGTACAAAAAAGAAGTATTTTTGCATAAAATATTTTCCACTTATGTAGCTTTGTATGTACATTACGATTGGTATAAAGATTATGCTTATTTCAAGACATTAAATCATAAATTCATTTTTACATATATCATAAAACGTAAATAACATGTACATCTGTGGTCTTTCATTTAAACTTTTATGTTAATTTTATAAACCAATATAAATAAGTTAAGTGAAATAAATTATTAGTTACATCGCACTAACGAAATGTTTGCTCCAACTAGCGCATATAAAATTTGCAAGTTTTATCAATTGTACTGGTTTTAGTATAAATGTAGAGAAACTGAAACAATACAAAGAGACAGCCGATAATAAAAGTTAATAAAAATAAAAGCGTGAAACCATTAAAATAATTATTTTGGGTATTTTAATTATTACACATTTCTCAGCACATATTTAATATATTACAAGTAAAATAAAGATCATAATTGTGAAACATTTAGCGTCTAAATATTTTTGTTTGAACATTTTAATTATTATGTTACATATACACATTTAACTTTTACAAATAAAAATGCAACCGAGATCTTGGCACATTTTGCATTTAATTTTTTTCGTTTCAATATATTAATTATTATACGTATAATTAAATATATGTTTATACGCAAATTTAACATTTTAGTTTTACTACTTGCACTACTTATGTATTAATAAGACGTTCCCTGAGCCCCTTTATATGTTGGGTACATGCAATAAATCCACTTCAAAATTTCGAATGTCAGAAGATGATTTTGTTACCAAATTACGCTCAGACAATTACTTTAACATGTACGTGGTGTCAAACTGACTTAATAGAATAAAATTTATCGCACCGCGTTGCCTTGAAGTGACACGTAGAGCGTATGAGGTTATTTAAGAGTCTCATACCTATATTGTATCGTTTTGAACGTAATATGTTGCTATGTTATGAAATTTCCTACGTGATGAACTATTTTTGAAGTAAAACTTCTTTACGCACGCTTGACTTGGGGAGTAAGCTGGTGAATGCGTGACGAGAACGTTACGAAAAGTGTGATCGGGCGAGGCTAACGGAAGTTGAGAGGGAGATATAAGTTAGTGAAGACAGAAAGAGAGAGAGTTACATTTCGTATATTACTGTAGGGACAAGAGAGAGAGGTGCGAGCACACACTCTCATAGCCAGTTATGTTTCGTATATCTAAGACACAGTACAAGCCTATTGTCTGTATCACACTGTAGGAGCAAGGGAGAGCAGTGCGCGCGCACATTTTATTTCTCTCCACCTCTTATAGCCAGTGCATGAAATATATATTTATATATATATATATATATATATATATATATATATATATATATATATATACGCGAACGTTATGCGAATGGTGATTTTTTTATTATTTTGTAATTTTATTTCGTTCTTGAACAATTTTATGATTTATTGTTAAGTTCAAAACATTAAATATTATACGTTTAAAGTGAATAAAATTGTAAACTCATTTTAAAGTACATATTTTGTGAAATTGAAGTTTTACTTCAGTCGTGTGGTCTAAAGCACACTCGTATTTTTTTATTTACAAATATATAAAAATATTTCAAAAAAAGTTATTGAATTTTTAAAAGACTGATTTCTCGATCGATTTTCAAATATTTCACAATATTTCGTGAATTATGAGGGACAAAAAAACAATTTTTGACTTAAAAAATTTCAATTAAATTTTCAAAATTTTATGCAACATAAATAACTTACGTTAAAATTATATATATTTACATTAGATACAAATACTAGAAAAAATTCAGCAAGATTGTGAAAAAATGCGACGAGTCGAATTGATGTCGTTGGCTCCGCGCATGGGACAAAACGCTATAACCAAATTTAATGTTTTAATTTTATAGCTTACTCTGTCATGTAAAGAAATCTGAAAAAAGTGGTTAAATTTTCATGAAAATGGAACGATGTAATTTAAAAAATCAAAGAGAAATTTTAATTTTTCATAAATTACAATATTGCTATCTAAAACTGGGTGAAATAGTATTTATTACTCGAATTGTATACATTTATTTATACATAGATAATCTCCAAAATATTTATAAAGAATAAAAAAAATATTACATTTACTTGATAAGTGGAAGCATTTCAAAAATAATAAAAAACATTGTTCTTTCCGCGGCGTATTTTACGCCAGCGTGAATTCTTTTTTTAGTAATAATTCTTTGGTTGAAAACATATTCTGTTTATTATATTTTAACAAAAAACATTGAAAACAATTCAATGTATGCAAATTGAATGAATTATTAAATATTTAAAAGAACAAAGAAAATTATGGTTATTTAAAATAAATGCAAATTATTTTGATATATAATTATATACATGTTTGCAAAAAAATATCATAATAATTGTACCACTTCCCAAAGGAATCTCACAAAACAGAAGGCACAGTTCACGAACAACGGTCAATTAGTTTCAATTATTTATTTTTACCGCTCCACTCAAACAATATCAGTACCAAGTTGATAAATAAGGTTCAAAATGTATTCTGTTTCATATAATAGAGATTACAAGGCGCCTTTCACTAATATTTTTGTTGTCCAAAGTCATTCAGTTTCAAAAATTTGAGACCGTCTTCGTAAATTTGTACTCGGGCTCGATATCGGGCTCACTGAATGATGATCAGTTAATGATGATTCTATTATATTTTATAATTACTTTATTTTGGAAAAATACTTGATTATTAGTTTTTATTTAAGTTTTATGATCATTCGATATAATTTCTGATTAATTTTTGATAAAAAAATAAACATGACACGAAAACTTATCTATGCCGAAAAGTTAATAGCAAAGATTACATTTACAAGTTAAATATATTGATGAAATTTGGGGTTTCCCATTTCTTTACTTTTTTAAACTCAAATATGCAATGGAAGAATTTCAGTTGAGAATAATGTTACCAAGTAATAAATTATCTAGTTCAATAAAGCTTCTTAATTTTTCAAATCATAATCAAACTCTAATTATAAATATAGTAAGAGAGTTTTAATTATTCATTTTATCGCTACATTAAAATTAGCTTCCTATGGGCTTCACATTGTGCACATTTTTATATTAGACTAGATTGAAACTCACTTCCGCGAAATAAAATTACTTTCTTCTGCACTAAGAAAACACACATATTTAATTTTGAGAATCCATATATAATTTTCTATAATGATTTTTATTTGCGTATGATTTAATAAGTTAATGGCAAATTTATTGCGGCATATATAATATAAAATAATATTTTTAAATAATTTTTTTTTAGATGAATTGGTAATTTTTCAAATAATAAACTTAAAGGGAACTACGTGATGTAGTATTATTTCTATTTTCTTTAAGTTCTTTACCACGACCTAGGTTTCGTTGTACAACATCTTCAGGTGGGTTATTAGCAAAGATTAAACCTTAGGAATATCATATTACTTTTTAAAATCACTATAACGATGATCCTTTGGTGTAGTATATATATATATATATATATATATATATATATATATATATGTGTATATATATATATATATATATATATATATATATACACACATATATATATATATATATATATATATATATATATATATATATTGAATATATATTCATCACGAAATTTATTAATTTACGAAGTAATATTATTTGGAACTTCTTCATTGTGCTTTTACATAATATGTGCCAGGTGAGAATGTAAACACTAAAATTCTGTCCCGACTCGGAACTATATAATGACATTTAAATTATAATCCGACTTTACGATTATAATATATTTTTTGTAAATATATTTACTGTAAAAACAATTAAGTAAGATTTTATTTGGAGCATAGCACAATTTTATCAGCGAACGTACTAAGACCGAATCAATCTACATGAAATATCTATTTTGACCAATTCCAGCAACATGCTGGTTCTTAGGATTCCTTTATTGTTATTAGGTATTTTTAAAGGCAATTAATTGAAGCTATGTGCGAATATTTTCATTGTGTTGAATTGTTCATACTGTATTATATAATAAAAAATACATTAAAACTTTTAGGAATGGAATTATTAAAATAACAAAATAAAATTTAGACCACACTAAAATAATATCACGCTTGCGTCTCATCTAAAGCTTCATTTTTTAATCGAGAAATTATTCATGCATTTAAGTACTTAAAACAAAGTATTTTCAAACTTATTTTTCTTAATTTTCAAAATTTTATACCTCAGGAGGAAAAAAATGGAATATTTATAAATTTGCTATACTTATCCATCCACTTATCCATCTGTCTACTTATTCATCCGTCTGTGCGTTTATTTATTGATCCCAGCCCTTTTTCTCAGAAACCCTCCGATGTAGATATTTGTAATCGTTATAAAACACTTTTTTTACATATTTCTCAATAATTAATATTCAAAACTATTTATATGGATAAACCTTTTAAAGAAGGCTAACAAAGTAACTTAATTAGTTTTTCGTTAATTTATTGAATCGTGTGGGATACGAATGGAAGTATTCCAAAAAAATTATGTTCTGTTTAAAATTCCATGTAACATAATTCTAGATTGTCTGCTGCCACTGTTCACAAAAATATGTCTTCTTCCTACCTTGGAATTACTTAAGTTCAAATTAGGAAAAATAATATTACTAGAAGTATGCCTAAAATTACCACTAAATTATAACAAAGATTCTAATTCATAAAGTCTTTTAAGATTCGATATTTACACGCCTGTGAGAAATATACTACAAATAAACTCGTTCATATTTGCGTAGATGTATCGAAACTGAAACTGAAATTGGCCTCTGAGCAAAACAACATTTTTATTTATTTGTGAAAATACACAACTAAAAATGATAAGTATCTATATAGATGAAAGATTATTTTAATAAGCGAACTTCTTAACAAAATAATTAAATTAACATTGAAATAATTTTATAAGTAACTAAAATACTTTAAAAAATCTAAATAAAATAATAAACATTTTCTTATCATAATTTGGAAAAATTATCTCAATCATTAGGTTAAATAGAAAGTTCTGCATGAAAAATTAAAAATGTTTGAACTTTTCCAAAGATCTTCTAGGATAACACGATATACATGAGAACCTGAAGAAGCTTCTCAAAGCTTTTACAAGAGAGTTTTTACAAAGGTACGTGAGTAGAGATTAATTATAATTTCATTTGAGTCAACTTTAAAGTTTCATATACTACGAGTGGCGCCAAGAGCTTATCGCAAGCGCGACAACCGCCGATATTAACATGTACAACGGAAACACCATATTCTCATGAAAAGTAAATTTAGTAAAAGGAAGTTTAAGCCTCGAAGAAAACGAACAGTCTGGGCTATTATCCATCGTTGATGATGGCGAATAATTCCGCTGTTTGAAGTCCAATCCAGAAGCAACTACCCAAGAATTAGCAACGATGTTTTTGGTGTTAGTACACCATTTTGAAGCATGTCTACGACTTCGATTTTCTTAAGGCCATAGGTAGATGGATTTCACCATAAATGATCTACGTTCATTATTGTGTCAAAGTCAACGCATGAGAAAATCATAGCAATATTTTGGCAGCCGCATAGCAATGAGTGACTCGAGGATCTGAAAAAGTAATCCATTGGAACGATTTCTTGTGGTAAGAGCCCGATCTTTGAAATTTCAATATGCGATACGCCATCTGGCTTCCTTGCGATGCAGAGACAACATTGCAACCGAAACGGAATACTCAGTCATGAAAACATCTTATCATTTGGCAAAATGTCTGATCTAATACAAATTACCTGTTGACAAGAACAACGATCATGACTTTCGTCTACTTCGATTAGAACCAGAAACTTGCCAAAATAATTCGATAAAAACGCCCAAATCTTGCCTTCGATATGATGATGCGTTTTATCAGATCAGTTTAAAATCTTAACCGAAATTTGTGGAAATCAGGTGGCAACTAATTGCTCGCTCACCGTACTTTCTGGATGTCAAACTCTTTTGACATTTATTCTGGTTGCTGCAGCTACATTTGTGGGGGAAAACATAAATAATCTGACTATCTCAAGAGGGCAATAGATAACTTCTTTCAATTCTGTACGTAAAGCATTAAAGATGCACCAAATAAGTGGATGTAGGTAATAAACTTGTCTGGTGAGAATATTTATGATTAGTTATTGTTAAAATAAAATATTTTCGTGTAACTGTTTACTCAGTAGAATATTATTTACTCTTTTCCTGTAAAAAGTACTGGAAAACAACATTAATTTAAAAAATTGCGTCGTTGATAATATATATGATTGATTTTTAAATATCGATAATTTTTTTTTTATATTGACTTCAAACACCATACTGCTATACCAATATATGTCCGAGATATTGATGCAATATTTGTGATACTATCATATTAAGAAAAGTAATTTTTTTTGAGTAGCACATATAATAAATTAATATTAGACTACGTTAGTATTTTTTAACTTTTCAAGGAAAAACCTTAAAAAATAATATTTAGGCATAAATAACCAAGTAATCAAACCCGCAGTAAATCATGAGATAATTTATAAATTAAAAAACAAATTAAAAATGATCTGAAGGAGTTAATCGTTACCTCAATTATATAAGGTAAAAAAAGCGAACAACAACAAAGACTCTGGCAACTTAATGTGAAAAGGCTTCGCAATCAAAATTGAACAAACCGCTCAACAATATAATATTGAGACTAAAAAAAATTCCTGAGAATAAAATAAAAACGTTTTGAATGCAGTGGCTAGCTTAGCAGAAGGCAACCCCAAGAGTAAGTACGCAGTGCGCATCGTGTTGCTACCGGCAGTTAACCCTGCGCAACATCGTGGTACAACTGGCCACGAACCACCTCTGTGACGACATTCTCGTGGCGGTGGCGCGTGCGTCGCTCTCTCACAACATACTCCCTCCATTTCTCCATGCCCGAACAAAGAATCTACATTAATGAACAACATATATATATATATATATATATATATATATATATATATATATATATATATATATATACATATATATATATATATATATATATATATATATATATATATATACTATACAACAAAATACTTTACGCAAAAGTAAGTGCCGTAAAAAGACAAAAATTGTACGCCCAAATAATTTTAACCGCTTAATAAAATGTGCATAGTTTAACTGCTTGCTGGTTCTCCCTTATTAATCAATATCCTATGTCATTTATAACTGAAAATGCCTTCAATTGTTATTATTCAGTCAAAATAATTAAATATTTTAACATCGATATGACATCTCACTCCTGCATATTTTAATTGTCAATCTAGTAGTATTTTATTTATTTGGCAACTACTTTTATTGTTATTTCAAATATTTTGTTTTTATTTTTAGTATTTTAAAAGTATAAAAGTCCATTTGTAAGGTATGGGTCGTATAAATTTATCGGTTTGTTACTAGAATTATGACAGAATTAAAACGAAGACTTGTGACCTGCGCATGAATATTCAAATCAAACTTTGCTCCACCCGAGCATATCTGACGCTGAGTTAACACATGATCGTTACACAGTATTTCGGTGTGATAGAAACTTATCCAACAGCACTAAATCGTATAGAAGTGAATTTTTTGTCGCGATTATGACAAAATTTATTGCAAAACCTTGCCGTCAAGAGGAAATTGACGATTTGGAGAAAATTTATATTTCTTTGGGAATGAAGAATTTCTTTCCTACAGTATGTGCCGTTAATATTCTACAAAAATTTGGAAAAAATGTGTGCAAAAATATTTACAATCTACAAAATACATATACCGAAAATTTAAGTAACCGCATATTAATTCTTGGTGGCCATAAGACACCAATGCGAAATTATCGATTAATAAAAAATTGTCTCCATTTCATTATAATTGACAGTTCGATAGCAGCGTAATATATTATATGAAACAGTAATAGTTTAAAAAATAATCATGTTCTTAAAAATGTTAATAACCTCATCCGCGGTTTCATTACTTGGCGAGGATCGCCATTATCCCGCTTTTTTCCTCACCACTTATGCTGCATAGAAGCCGCGATGAAAAAGGCAGACGCCTCAAAGTATAATTTTTTCAAATGTGAATAATATTCATAAAGCCTTTAGCAGAATTTACCTCCACACCAAAATTTGGCATTTTAGACAAACATTAATATCGCCTCCATCTACTTCCAAAGAGAAGAAATAATTAATGCTCTCGAGCAAATCAATATCAAGAAAGGAGCGGTTCCAAACAACATCTAGTATATGTTTCTTAGAAACACACAATACAATTTCTGTTTCATTTACTGTGTTATTTAACATCAGTATCGCTCTGTGTACGTTTTTCGAGTGCTAGAAAATAGCACACAAAATAATGATACGTAAATATAACATTAAACAATCTATCAAAAATTATCAACCTACATCCATTTTGTCAGCAACATCAAATATATTTGAAAAAGTGGTTCATGATAGGATGTATGGTATCGGCATATTATTGAAGAGCCGTATAGGATTGTGGGAATCGATCAATATTAATAATCCTGTTATTGTATACGCAATATCTCTTTTAATCTATAGATTGTGGGACACATATTGACACCATTCACATAGATTTTAAAAAAGGTTTCGACAAGGTTGATCATCTCGTCTCGCTAAAAAACTGTCGTTTAATGGTATTTAGGGTAATTTACTTCGTTGGTTCATCTGCTATCTCAACAACCGACAACAATTAGTAAAAATTAATTGTTTTAAATCGCCGTATGTCCTCGTGACTTTGGAGGTCTTAAGGTTACATATTGAGTTTATTTGGGTTCATCATATTTATAAATTACATCCGTAGTTGCTCCAAACACTACAAGTTCCTTATATGCTGACTACCTCATTTTCTCCAATAAAAGAAACTCTACTGATCAAATAAAACTACAATATTTTAATAGACTAGATACATATTGCAGACTTAACAAGATACAATTTAGTCACCACTGTAAGTATAAATTTATCATCTTTTCTGAAAACCAGATAATCGATTTTTATGTCTATACTAAATCTAACCATTCTTTGGAGTCTGTTAATTGCATACGAGATATTTGCATGATGTTCATCTGTTTTAATAAAAAATTAAAAAATGACCGAAATCCATACGTATAATAAATGTGCAGGAATGGCCTGTCTGTATATTAAAGAACTACAAATAACTGAATTAGGGGCGCATAATAAAAGTAATAAAGAGCTAAAAATAAGAATTTGTTTATGTGTCTGTTTCAAGATGTATCAGATGAAATATTCTGACTCAGTTCGAATGAAATTTTCTAAAAAAATTAGAATATATCAGTTAATGTAACATTTCGTTTTTATTTCATAAAAATCAGCTCACTCAATCAGAAGACATAAATTTAATATTTTATAATATTTATTTACATTTCATTAGTACATCAAAACAAACAAAAGTTTTATGAGGGCAGACATCGTTGTTAATGATGTTGCGCACATAAAACTGTTCGATGTTGTATATATTTAACATTTCGATGTTAACAGTTCGATGTTAGTTAACAGTTCAATGTTGTATATATTTATTTTCTCTATTGGTTTTTAATATAAATCTGTTGTGAACATTTTTAACTTAATTATATTGGCAGCATTAAAATTTGACTACATAAATTTAATTGTTATGTACTTTAATTCCTGTTAAATATCATAAAACTGAAGAATTAGCTTGTCTGTATATGAATAGTATTTACGATAAAACCATTTATATAAACATAACAAAAGGGAACACAAAATTATTGTCTGTTCGATTATTCTTTCGCATGTGACCTAAAAATAGCTAAAGGATTTTCGATGAGTTTTTGTTGGTAGATTCTTTGTATTGTTAACATATGGATAGCCTATATGTTCATTGGAAGCAACCGACTAAAAAGAAGACATGGCAATTTTATATTCCAATACAAAGACCACTTCCTCAAAAATGTTTACTTTTATAATTATGACAATGCATGTTCAAAATATATTAACCTTGGAGTTTACTTAATAATATAATGTTTTCTAAAGGTTCAGGCGAATGAAGTCCCGCTTATAAGTAGTCGTTAAAGATATAATAAGAACTAAACCTTTATTTATTTATGAGTAAATAAATGCCTAAAATTCTATACATATAATAAAGGGGTAAAAACAAAAAAAACCTGTTTTGATGAATACACCAGTATCTTTTCATAATTTAAATCGCACATTGAAAAATATGTAAGTGGAGAATTTCCGAAACTACTAAGCCAAAAACCACAAAAAAACAACGTAAGTATAATCTAACCAGAATATTATAAAAATAAATATGGTAATTATTCTTCATCTTATAATTTTTTTTAACATGTACTATGTTTGTAGGCTTGTGAAAGATATAGTTGGCAATACGTTGAAAAAAATCAAAATATATTAAGAGTTTAATAGAAGTATAATGTACCCTTAAATATCTTGTTAAATACCAGTAGGAAGAATATATGTAACAAATGATTAAATTTTCATCTGAAATAAAAATGTCAGACTTTTCGTAGCATATTATAATATTGTAAAACCATTTAAATAACAAGTGATGATTCCTTTTTAAAACTTTTACCAGTTTTCATTGGGGAGAAAAGGAATTCGATTAATGTCAGCGAATTATCTGCAGATACAATTACTCGGTTTCAATTGTAGAGAAAATGCAATGATTTACAAAATATTCCCTATAATATCGCAATCTACGTGCGGCGAAACTAGGTACTTTATAAACTTATTGCTTCGTATCCTAACGTTTCTTGAATTGGCTCTAACATTGAAAATAATATTTTAAACTTTTCTTGGATTAAACATATTTTGTATTATGGTGCACTTAATTTTTCCTTCTTTCTAGTCTTACTTTTTACGTCATTGCCCTAAATAATACACCAGCACTAAATCTTAATCACGCTAATATGCAAAGCTTGCGTCTAATTTTTGCATTCAAAATAGAGGTAAATAATTTTAAACTGTTTTTCAAGAAATATAGAACTTGGATTTAAAAGGAAAAAACGTATTCCAAAAGTTTGAGGTAAGTAAAAATATATTGCTTGTTAAGTTAATATTACGTTTTTCGTACTTATTAATGAATCCTTAACGCTAGCTTCAGAAACACCTAATATGATAGAAGAAATATCACAAGTGGAAAAGCGTCAAAAAGATTCGAAGAGGCTGAAGTTAATGAACTAAAAAATGATTTAAACGTGATCCTGATGACATTTCAACAGAAGTCATAAAAGAATTCTGCACCACTCTTAGAGTTGGTGTGGATCAGATCCCATCACAAATATATAATATAATGTAACAAAAAAGGCCAAGTTCGGAACAAAGAGCAGGGGAGTTTTGTCGGCTTCATCGATAACAGAATTGAGGTCTGAAGGGATCCCAATTCTAATAAATTTCATTCAAACTTACCTACTGAAATATTTGACCTATTTTAATTTTTTTTGAAAGAAAATTTATTACTTGATTACCAACAGATTTTTCAATTTCCATATTTTTATTTGATTACCATCAGATTTTAAAAATTTTAAATTTTCTTGTATTATATTATAACTACTCGTGTGTGGGTTATTAATTCCATAAGTTAGTTTAAAGAAACTTTGATAGGACATGGCCCCTTTCTTCATCTTTACTTATTTTGATCGAATATTATTACTACTTGTAAAGTTACGTTCTACTTTACTAAGCACCGCACTGGCTGATTTTTCATAAGATTTAGTGGTTTTAATTTTTATAATATTTTATGAAATCTGTTTTTTTGAAGCAATCATCACAACAAATTAACTTCTGTTTTTATAAAGCATATTCTATATGTGTTAAAAATGTAATGTTATGTATAAACATCTAATTTCATACTTCACGTAGGAAAGTAACCGTACATAAATATTGTTTTTTTTGTTGGAACTATTATTTGGACATTATTTGTTTTTTTTTCCTTTATGGATTTCTTATTTGAAATTTTGCATAAAATTTGATTATTAGTCTAATAATTTTCTAATTTTACGCCAAATTTTAAATTTCCTAATATTCATATATTAATATCTCGGGAATTATTTGAAGTTCGTTTACAAATTTTGTGATTCTAGATAATTGTATAGACAAATATGCTTATAATTTGTATTGTTTGGTTCACAAAACAACATGATGATCTGCTAAGGTACGGTTTAGCATTACGGGGCTACAACATAAATAATTGCGAGGACAACGTGCAGACGACAGAGAGCGAGGATACCTGAGAAAAATTGTACTCGACGAATAATGCAGATTGCTACACTTCCAAGATTATTAGTGAGGTACGAGACTGACGCAGCATCACTCAATTTAAAATGAGAAGCATTGCAATTAGTTTAAGATTTAAGAGATAAAACTTTTAAATTGTAAAATTTGACGCAAAAATGTGTATTCGCCCATTAAATAAGTGATAGCTGGTCGAACTTTATTGCGTATTGAAATATGTATAGATTTCCATCGCTAATAACTACGAGACCAATAATGCGTTCACAGTGGTTGAACTACGTAACTGGCCCACTGGGCATATAGCTCCCAGTAACAGTTCAAACGTCCACGAATCACGTGCAGGCCTCATCGAAAGGCAACACATAAGACAGTGATAATACAGAGATCGGTGGCAACGTGGCAGTGCTCGACGAGTATGTATTGCAATCACGAAATATAGTTGTGTTGCCATCGTCGGGTATCGATACGTGTACATCAGTACATGCGATCGAGGCTCGATATGCTACAGCTATGACTCTCATTGAAAGACGCACTGTAATCATACCTATTGTGTGCTGTAAACTCAAGTGTAAGCGAAAGTACCTATCAAAGGGACTGGAAATTAAATTACATATTTATACAACTTTATACCAAAATCTTTCCGAAAAATTTACGGCGCACTTGAACTGTGCCCTTTTTTTTAATATAGTTAATGCCATTTGAGGGTGGATCCTATGAGAATTATGTTTTGTTTTTTTTTAAACACTTAAAACTAGGTGCATGCTATTGTGCTACATGTGCAATCAGATTTTAGGCAAGAAAAAGGAAGTACTTGGAGTCATTACCATCAAATTCTTCATTAAGAAAGGTGCACGGGTGGTGGTGTAGAGTTTTTGGGTTTAAAAGAAAAATTATTTTGCACAAATAAAATTTATCATTTCAAAACATGGAATTATTAACAATGCCTATTTATGAAGGTCACTTTTGTTTGGTGTTATTTTTACAATTTATATTTTATATTTTGTATTCACAACCAGGATGTTGTGGAGCAAAAAGTAAAATACAAAAAAATAAATAGTCAATCGCTGAAGTGTTTGCTTGTTATAGCGCAAGGTTTTTAAAAAATATATTCTCACTTTATATCACCACGCCCATTTTCGCAAGTATCCTTTAAGTTTTAAAATTTCCATTTTAGTCGGTCAAATGAAAATTATATTTCTTTTAAATTAATTAAGGCGTGACTTTTCGAAAAGGTACCGGTTGACTATAATACTTTGACTTTGCTATGATAATTAAAGCACTATTTGAAAATTTACTCTAATTGACTAAGTTTGTTGGTATTAGTAGCAAATAAAAGTATTTCTTCCGAAGTATGACGTACTTATTACGTCATATTTTAAAATGGTCACAAAATATTTTACAGCCACTTCTGTTAATGAAAAATACAGTATAAACCGAATTATAATAAATTATTTACTATTATGAGAAATTAATATCCATAATAAGTACCCAAACAAAAGTGATATGATCTGTGAAAACTGGGGAGTTGAAAGTAGGGGGTGAAAGTTAGATCCTTCTATCGAAGAAAGCACACCTTAAAAGCTTTAGTCGATTCATTATAAACGGTACAGATTTGAGCCAGTTGACTGCGAGGGTTTGCTGCGCCAAGAGTTTCTTGACCGTATTTATTTTTGTCAGTACTCGAAAATATTTGTTTGAAGAAAATCAAGTTTTATGTGAATTACTTACCTTTCTTGTATACATGAATGAATATAAAACGGAATTATACCAAATTAATATCACTAAATATTGGATTTTTTAAAAAAAATCTTATTTCTGTCATCCTAATTTGCCTTTCCCAATAAATTTTTTTAAGCGCCTAATGTAAATAATTTGCTTTTCTATATGTATGGAAACCACACCCGCTAATCTTCATTATAAGCGAATTTATGACAACGAGTAATTTTTTATAATTTTTAAAAGTTGTTGAAGAATCCTTAAAACATTTTGGAAATTTATATTGAATGGTTCATTCTAACAGTAAATGCTTTTTCTAGATTTTAAGACATGTCGATGAAATTTCTTAAATTAAAATAATTACCTGCAAAGTTATAGACAAATAAAAAGCACAAGATACACAATATCTTGATTGAAAGTATTTTAAAGTTCTTCTCCTCAGAATAAAGTTGTTCTAACTTACATAGGTATTACCCCCTTAAATGGAAATATGAAACTTGAGACGGCCCTCGAATTAGAAGCTTCTCATTTATGATTTTAATTATTAAATATCAATTTTAATTTATTTTAAATTTAGACTCACGGTATTCTAGATCAGAAAATACTACCGCTTCTTAGAAATAAATGTAATTTTTCCTTGTTTAATTATTATTAAATTTAACTGGCCTTTAAAATGATTATCTAAAGAACCGTCTTATAAATTGTGCCTAACAAAGTTTGAAGTTTAGAGTAGAATATTTTGTTGCAATAATTTTCTTATTTCGTAATATTTATACTCCTAATTTATGACGTAAAAAGTAAAATACGCCATTGCATTTATTTAGTGAATGCTAAGTGTAGACATTCTTCTTTTCCGACATATTAATACTAAATGAAAATATATAAGATAATTCAACGTTATTAAGATAAATTTTCTACATTGGGTTAAATAGTGGCTTGTTTTCTTATTTGTAATTAGAGAACTACCGTACTTCAGTAATTTAGAAAGTATCTACTTTCTACCATCTCTTCCTTACACTGTAGAAATGCGCAGTGCTATGGTACATAATAACTACGTGTATCGTCACTGCCTCATGCATGAACTTTTTATTCCAATAACGAACATGATTATGAAGATCTACGGAATACCGCCCCTTTTCTCGTTGTTTTAGATTAATGCAACGACGGTAGTTGTTAGGGAGATGAATTGTAATTTGCGGGAGGGCGAATATTTGAATAGCCGGCTGCGGTTCTGAAAGCTCGTTAGACGAACATGAGTGGGAATGCTCGCAATTAGAGTGGAATATGTTCTGGCAGACTGGCAAAGACGAAAATGCTTCATATGCTTTGAATGATGGAAAGGATGATTTTTTATTATCATCCAGTGTGCGTTAAATCCATGATCCAGTGATATTTGTTTATGCTTAATTCGACTTAAAGTATAAACCTTCTGTGATTCAGTTTGCTGTTCAAATGTAAAAGAAATAAATACTGTTAAAAAAATCATAGAAAATATAAAATTCCTATAATTATCATAACGGACTAAGGATTCTATTTAAATATGAAATATATATTGGGAGAATCCAATATAATAATATTGATACATAATTCCTAGAAATAAAATTTAATTTATACCCGAATTTAATTTTCATCTAAAATAATCAATAAATTTTTGTCGAAAATTTTAAACAAATAAATTTATTATAATTAATACAATTTTAATTAAATATTTTCAATATATTTTGAATGAAATGAAAATATCGATAAACATTTTTTCAATATTGCCGTTTACATTTCTGAATTTCTTGAGTTCGCTCTTTTATCAGTAAAGTAGAAAACGGTTCGCACAGCTTTTATTCATTACCAAAAGCTTAACCGCAAACCTTCAAATAAAATATACCAGAAAAATAAACAACGAAAGAAAGCAGTTTTCCTTTGTGGAAATTTTATTTTGGTATTATGAGTATAACCTAATTAATTTTACTTGCAACTTGTGAACCCCAAAGGCGAATGACTTCGGCCCGTATGTGGAGATTTTACTTCGGAAGTCATATAAGGTTACATAGGGAAAATGTAATATATGGTACACTTATTTGTAAAATTATATGCAATAAAGTATTTGTTATACGTCATTTATTACGTTAAGTGATATTACGTATATGTAGACTTTTTAAATATTTTTCGAATAAGAATCAGAAAGGAAACATCAGCATTTGAGCGATAAATATAAGCTGACCTTGTTTTTTAACGAAACATGTTAAATTTTTAAAGTAAAAAATAATAAAAATTTCCTGCATATGTTTCATTATAATATGCATATTATTCATTATAACGAAATAAGTTAAGCAAAATTTAAATAAGAACACTTTACCAATTCAAAGAAAATAAATAAGCATTTATCCTAAGTACCTAATAAATACAGTAGAATAACTGGATCCTCATTTAAAATAATTTAATTTAAAGTTATATATGCTTATTATATAATATTTCTACTATTAATGAACACAAAATATGTAACTAATAAGTCATCAATTGAAACTACGTTTAAGCAGAAAAGTGGATTTCAAACATCCAGATAGGTAATTCATCATCATTACTCATTCATCATGATTATTATAATCTCTCATTATTATAATCATTATTATAATCATCATTATTATAGTCTCTCAATTCATCTTCATTATTATATAATTACAAAAAAATAGTAAAATTACCAGATCCATCTCTCAACAGTACTGCTGAGTGCCAGATACGTATGTATTTTACGACTTTCATGTCCCTGTCGTCTATTAAAATTTTATTTACAGAGAGAGTTAATGCTCCTTAAACCTAAAAACTAAGGTAAAATATTCCGAAATTATAAAGTAGGCAATAATCTGAAAAGAAACTCTTACTTACAATATAATTATTGCAATGAAAGTCATTAGTCGTAGTCGGTAGCACCTCATTAATGGTGAATGAGTAAGGCACGGGTCGCGTGGACCCAACCATGAGGGCTGGGGCGACTAGGAAGCGAAAAGCTCACAATTCCAGCGATACGTCAAAACGATTCCGAAAAGTTTTCATTTGCAAAACTCAAGAAAGTAAGTAGTTTCTCTTACTCGCTGTGTCCTACTCTGCTTGGTTTGCCTTAATGAAGTAGATTAAGGATATACATATGTATATATATATATATATATATGTGTGTGTGTGTGTGTGTGTATGTATTATAAATACACACACGCATATATATATATATATATATATATATATATATATATATATTTGCATAAGGCACGTTATGCATGCAGTAAGTTTCGTCAGTTCAATGAAAGCGTCTTAAAACTGGGTCTGTTAAATATGCTCGCTGTGTATCGCATATTACAGGAAAACAAAAAGAAGTTTACAGGTAAAGAAGATAAACATAACATTTAAATTTGATAGACATTTTTGTTCATGATCATTTACCTGTATAGGTAAATATTCATATCTTGCATTGGTTTTTAACAATTTAAATACTTTTTGCAAATTGAGCAATTCTTTATTATTGTAAAATTTCCATCCCAAGTTTCACTTTGAAAAAAATAAAAATGAACCGATTTATAGAGGTCAAAACTTTTACCTCCCAAAAAGAAAAATTTCAGCCACTTATTATAAAATATATAATAGTATATTTATGTATATAATAAAGATTTCAAGATTAAAATTTCTGCCATCGTTTGGGGTCAGTGAAAATTTATTAGCCCCTCAATGATCATTTAAATTGGTATTTTAATAATTTTTGCATCACAATACAAAGGAAATAACAAGCAAGATTTTGTTATAAAATTTCTTAAACCCATGGTTTTCCATCATTACTACAAAAAAAAGTAACTGTACAATTAATCATTTTATAACCATTGTATTTCATCACTAGAAGGAATTAGAAAAGGAATTGAGGTGTCCGACAGGGCCGCAATAATTTTTTTATTTAATAAAATTGTTATTTTGAATTGTTTTTTTATTTAAGGTTACATTTTATATTCAGGCAATTATTTTATATATATGCATATTTGCAAAGATAAAGATTCATATTTGTCTTGCAGTCAGATAATGCAATCGTTGTTGATAAGAAGCACGTTAACACAAGTGTTGAAGATATATGTGCAGTTTCTGTGGTGAAAATAAATAGTCTAACGATTCATTTACCTCTGCGAGTAATTTAAACTTGAGTGACGAAACTTTTATTCCAAGTAAAAGTGTAGACTCAGATTGTTCTACTGCAGATGCTGATACTGTAAAATGTACATTACCTACTAGACAAAAGGCGGAAACCAGAAATATGTGGCTTTTCAAACGTGTCTACAAAAAATAGCGAGATAGATACTAGGAGGTGAAAAAGAATAATTGCAGTACTATGAGGACAACGATGCTCAGTCGCTTACATATGTTCCGGATAGTGGCATTATTGTTCAGTATATGTAGGTTCTGAAGAAAAAGTTCGATAGTGAAAATAACATAGATTATCGTGCAAGATTAGCTTAAAATATGTAATCCGAAATGTGACATTGATTACAATGAAACTTTCTCCCCTATAGTGGGACATGCTATTTTAAGGTTTTTTGTTTGCATTGCATGTGCAACTAAATATAGAAACAGCACAATTAGATATAAGGCACAAACAGCCTTTTTGAAAGGCGAGTTAGAGGAAACCATATGTGTGAAAAAACCAAATAACTTAGTTTGTTCTAATGACTTTATAGATAAAGTCCTTAAGTAAGAAAAGGAAATATACGGTCTCAAACAAGCCTTCAGGGTATGTGGTACAAGACAGTAGATATTTATTTTGTTTCTATATAGTGTTTCTATACAAAAATTACGAACGGCCACAAGAATGTTATCACACTTTATGTTGATGATTTCCATACATTTTCCAATGATAAAAGATAAATTAAGCTGTTGAAATAAATTTTAAGTAACCATTTTACAATTAGAAATTAATGGTTAATCAAACAATTTCTTGGTATGAGTGTTAATATTGAAAATAAAAATATTGAATCCAGAAAGATATATATATATATATATATATATATATATATGTATATATATATATATATATATATATATATATATATATATAAATCAATTATTATATCAGTTTAACATGACATGTAATACTGTTGATAAGTTTATCTATACTTAATTAAATATTGAAAAATGTCAAAATTCATATCGACAACTCATAGGCATCTAGTAGTTCCTATTAGGCGAGATATGACCAACTCTCTAAGATATGTTAGTCAATTGAATAATTGTCATATTAATTAATTTACTAACGAGCATTGGTTACACCCTAAGAGACTATTGAAATATTTCAAAAAATTAAAAGATTTTATTTAAAATATTGTAAACGTGGAAATGATAACATTAGGGCCATGTTCATGCCGATTGGGCAAATTATTGTATAGATAGAAATTATACTCGGGTTTCGGTTTTGTGTTAAAAGGCTTTGTTATATCTTAGGTATATAAGAAACAAAAATCTATAGTATTATCTAACACTTGGGCAAAGTACATGGCGATCCCAGGGGCTTGCAAAAGATGCTATAAAGCTTTGGTATTTCCAATATGAGATTACTAAAAAAAATTTACTAAAAATTCATATTTGTAATGATAATCAAAGTGTATAAAATTATTGGTAAATCTAGTGTTTCACAACAGAACAAAGTATATAGATATCCGTTATGATTACCATAGAGAAGTAATTTCAGTTAAAATTATTCAAGTTCAGTATTTATCGACAGTTGATTTGTCAGAGACAAGGTGACAAAAAACCTAAATTCAAATAATCATTATAAATTTATGAATTTGGCGGGCGTTGAATCTATATAATATTTTGAGATGGTGTTATTATTAATAAAATATGGCAACAGATTTTATTACCATCATCTATGTATGTGCATTGCAACTGTCATACTGAGGAGACTATTTTTTTTTGTTTATAATATCTATCTTTAAGTACCTTATAGATAGATATTATAGACGCTGTATACGTTTACTTCGACGTGTCTTGTAATTGTGACGTTAACTAAAATAAACTACTTTACTTCTGGAGTAACAACCAATCATGTCGTTTCATTCGAACAATCTGTAATGTTATCTGGTATCACTGAAGGGCGTACTCTTTATAAAAATATTAAACCACACTAATTTATCTTTCCAAACACATGTGGTTTTTATTATGAGGTTTTTTGAAAAGCCCTCTCCCCAACCACCTTTATCCTCAATCTAATCAATAAGGCAAATTAAAACAAAATGTCATATCTTAAAAATCATTTAAAAACTCTTCATTTAGTATTGTGAATACTAATTCATAAGCACTCGGTTATTCTGTCAGTAAGAATAATTTTGGGGGGAAAAAAATTATTGAAATTTAAATAATTCCATAGAAATATTTACGCATTTAAATAGTAAAATGTTGACACTCACGTATATATCAATGGGTTCCTATTGAAAAATACGTGAGTGTCAACCTTTTACTATTTAAATGCGTAAAATCAACCGTCAAAAAAAACACTTTAAAAGTCCTTTTTTAAAGTATTTCTTTTGACGGTTGATTCCCCATACTTTCATCACGCTCTTATGTTTCGTCGAATTGTTAAACTTGGGAGGGTAACCAATCCAACAACTGCTGCTTTATGATTTACATTAAATGGAATTTATATTAAGTTTAAATTCACCATTTTCGAGAATAGAAAATACTGCCATTTTCTCCAATTACATAAATGTAATTTTCCCTTGTTTAATATGTATTACATTTAACTGGTGCTTAAAATGATTGTGTAAAGAGCCATCTCATAAATTGTGCGTAACGAAGTTTGAAGGTTGAATTTAAATATTTATTGTAATTTTCCTTCTCTGGTTTCATGATATTTATATGGTCATTTTGTTAATTAAAGGACGAAAGCGACAGCTTTCTTTGCAGCGCATGTAACTTCTACCCCGATACGGAAATGTAATTAGCATTACTTACATTGCATTGCATAACGCAGATGGAAATGTAGTCTTGATATTTTTGTATTTCTTTCTAGGAGTATTAAATACCTAACAAGGGAGTACACACTTTTAGATAAAAATATGCATCTAATAAAAGAAAAATTAAAAGAATCGTTCCTACATGTAATATTTCGATATTTCTACGCGTGCTCCCACATAATAAGTATTCCTTATACGTTTACTTATTATGTGCTTTTATCATCAACTATCGTAGGTTGTAATAATGTGTATATAGGTACAGTCATTTAGTTTATAAGTTTTAGACATGTGTTTCTTCATGTACAAATGGAATCCATGTGGTAATACGATTGTATTTAAAGGCATGTGTTATTTTTTGCAAAATTAAGCTACGTTGTGAAACCGGCCAATGGACTGGAATGCAAGTAATTCGAGGTAAAGTCAGAAATTTTATTATAATAATTTAGGTAAAATTATTTATTTTTTTAATATTTGTTAGATGTAATGCACATATTAAGATTCAAATCTGGAGGAATTTTTTGTTCCAAAGAAATTTTCTTGCATTAGAAAAATGTATAAATATAACCAAAATCAGTTTGACCGACAAAAAACCGATTTCAAATAAAATAAAAATAAAACTCCCAACCTAGTTAAAATGTTTGACAGCACCCAAAAAGTTGAAAATTTGCCCCCTCATATTATAATTCAGAAGGTAGGTGACCAGCCTTTTATTACCCATATCGATGTAATCATTATGCTGCAAGATGTAACATTCACATAGATAGGTATTTGAGGAAAATGGAGTTCTCGATTAAGATCCACTGATAAGACAAATATCTAATGGAAGGTTTTCAAATTAAATACAAATTGAAATCGTAATACAAATAAGATAACATAATAAACTATAATACAAATTAGAAATGGTACTATGAGGATTTCTCACAAATTCAATATGAAAAATATTAGTATTGTAGTAAATATTTTAATGTACCTGACTGGCTTCTATGGGTTACTGAGTACAAAGTAAGATAAGGAATCATTTTTTTTTTTCCTTTCTTTCCCTTTCCCGAAATACACTCTTTCAACGTTACCTCAAAAGCACTACAGTATTTGCACATCGGGCGTCGCGTGGCATTACCGAAAGGAACTTATTTGGCTATGGATATTGAGCAGTACGAGTATCATTTTGCAGAATAAAAAAAATGGTTTTGCTGATAATTTAGTATTTTTTAAAGTTTCTCTTTTTTGTCAAAGTTTTGCCATTAATAATAGTTTAAAAGTAACTGTGCTATGTGCTAAAAAATGTCGATAATAATAAATATTCTCTAATTGAAAAGTAAATTATTTCTCAGCGATAAAGACTAAATTAAAATGGTTTTTGATAGTTTTAGCGTATATTTTTGAGAGGAATCCAAAAAAAATTCTTGTTAGACCAATTAACAGTCTGTATAATTCCTTGAAGTCTGTATATGAGGAGCTGCATCTAATATTTTATTTACAAGTATATGATACAATGTTATGTGAAGTGCTGTATATTTATGCAATTTGTTTTAGCAACAGAATAATTCAAAGTTCCGAGTTCGTAACCTAAAATATAAAAAGGCTAATTTTATTTAAATTAGATAATGTTTCTCCGTGTCAATGGTAGTATTTAGCACAATTATTAAAATATTTACCTTTTTTCATTTGTTTATGCAAACATCATAAAAAAATTATTTACCATTACATTAATTAGTTTTAATACCTAATTTCTTGTTGAATAACTTTATAATTAGTTCATAGTGTACACAATTTCTTGACTCAAATAAGGATTTCTTTGATATAAACTTAGCATTTTAACAAAAGAATAAGCTAAGCGCACAACTAAGCTAAAATTTTAGTTTTTGTGCCGATACATCCTAATAACATAAAACATATATTTAAAAAAAATTATGTTTCAGTCCATCTCGATGAACAGCATTTTTCAAAGATTACCGAATAATGATCACTTTGGGAATATTTACGGCAGAATGATCAATGAATTACTGTCTATCCTACAGTTACTTAAAAACATCACTTTTATTTTAATAATTTTGATTCTATTTTGAAATGGATTGTAGTGGATTTTTATTGCATTAAATACTTGCTCTATTTATTATTGCTTATCTTAAATATGTTCACCCCAAAAACATACAACCTAAGTGAATTTTTTCAAGCTTTGTATATGCGACACAAAATTAATCTAACAAAAACAGGCACTGAGGGAAATGACAGCTGACTCCACAAACAGTTCGGCAGGCTTCGTTTTTAGAGCGGTAATGAATACCATTCCCATTTAGGAATTGACAAATAGCGACGCGCTTTAGCTAAAACTTCCGATAGTAATGACAAACTCCAGTTACAGTAAAGCATCCGTAGAATATAACAAGCGACAGTCACGAACACACAGAGAATGGAAATAAATAACCTTGCGTAGAAAAGAACAGAACGTTGTAGTTGAAAAAAAAGAACACTATAGGCCTAGTTTATGGGAGTAATATATATATATATATATATATATATATATATATATATGTGTGTGTGTACATATTTGTTACTAATTGAAATTATTCGTATTTAATTCCATAAAAGTTTTGGAATTAGACTAATTGGCAAAGCTGTTTTTAAGTTTTTTGTAAAATGCTTAAATATGAGTAAAATAAAATTATCCACTTTTGTTTCTTTTTTTTACATAATGCCTGGTTATAGTCTGAAGGATTGGGGTTACAATTTTTTTTACTTTCGGGGTTATTGAAAAGGGCTACCGTGAATACCAGCGCATCGTCTTAAATATCGATCAATCGGCATTTAAACGTTAATCCGAATCCAAACCTTTAAAAAATAAAATGAGGAAAACAACACATTTCTTTTATATGCACCGCGCACTATCGCATACTTCTTATGCGTTATAATGAAAATTTCGACCAAATTTAAAAAAAAAAAGACTTCGGAATTTTTTATTTATCCTTAAAATATCACCGAGACGTATGCAAAACGAAATACATTTTTGTGTAAATTTGAAATAAAAATTTACTGTACGAAAAATATGCCATTTTTGTAATATTATATTTATAAAGCCTTATACAGGTTGTCCAGTGGCAGATTTCAAAGTTTGAACAAACATAGTTTCTGAACGCAACACATAAGAGGGGCGTCGTTAGAAGCGCAAGCGGTGCGGATGTTTTAGTAGCCATGGAACAGTGGAGTGGAGAGTACTGTCTGTAGCACGCCGTCGATTTAATAATCGTTACAGTATTCGTCGATTACGTGATGGACCATTCAAGATCCACCGTTCAAGATTTATACGATTCTGAATTTGAATCAAGAAAAACTTACGCGGAGGTGATGTTGTTGAGATTTCGTACTGCTACCCGGATGGGCAACATATTCTTTAGTGAAGAAGCTCACTTTCACATTGGAGGATATGTGAATAAGCAGAACTTTTGTTACTGGGATGTCCACAACCCAAGACAATTGCATCAAGAGCCTTTACATAAGCCTTATTAGATATGCCCAGATGTTAAATGACTTTTTCAGAGTAGAACTACAGAATAATCCATCCTTCAACCAAAACACATGGTCCCAGCAGGACGGGGCCACAGCTCACACTACTAATGTGTCCATGAATGCAGTGCGGCAGTTACTTCCAGAAAAAAACATATCCCCAAACGGTACCGGACCGTGGCCACCTAGGTCACCTGATTTAAGCCCATGTAACTTTTTCTTATGGGGATACTTAAAATCCGTTGTTTACAAAACAAATCCGAGCACTGTGACACAACTTAAAGAAAATATTTGAGCCGAAGTCAGTACCCCAGTTGCCCTTCAAACGCGTTTTTGAAAACATGCGTGCTAGACTCGAAGAGTGTGTTTGACTCGATGGCCGCCATTTGGAAAACGTGGTTTTTAAAAAATGAAATCCGTATTTGTTGTTATAAAGTTAAAATAAATCTTCTTTGTATTAGAGGTGTAGTTTTTTTTTTAATTTTTCAGACATTGAAATCTGCCACTGGACAGCCTGTATAAGATTTCATTTTTTATAATTTTCATGAGCACCGTATTTTTACAAAAGTTCCGTGATTCAGCTTTAACAGAATATATATTTATTCACCACAATTTCACATTCTATCCAAAAACTTTTCGATATTATAGTTAATACCATACAAAAAATTAATTTTTAGTACTATTGAAATATCCTTCTTGATATGGAAAGCGATTCCATACAAGATGTTGGCGAACACCATTGAGCTATTATTAACGCTGGTAATTAAAATAAGGTTTCAAGTTTTAAACTGAGAAAATAGGTCTAGTCATAAGGAAATAAATTATAATTAGAATCCCGATATTTTTAAGATGTAAAAAACCGAACAATTCCGCAATTAACCTCCAGAAAAGGGCAGTTCGAGTTCCGTAGAAATAAACATAAAAAATTAATACGAAAAATTACCTGACTTCATACAATTTACAAGATTTTTCAATCGTCTGATTGACGATTCAAATAAAAGTTTTAAGAGGGAAGTTTAAACAAAAGATTTAATTTTCATCGGTATAAAAGTGTCATTTTTAGGGTTTCATACCACAAAAGTAAAACCGAGACCCTTATAAAATAACTCAAATTTCTGTTCGTCCTTCTATCACTGCCAATTTTCTCAGAAACTATACGACATAGAAATTTTCAACTGGGAACAGTAATACATCTCATTATCCCATATATAATGCTTGCTAATGTCATACCTTTTGAAATATTCACATAAGAATCAAGGAAAAGATAAATAGAAAAAGTAATCGAAAATTGTATTTCTTAACATATAATGTTAAATAATTTGTGTAGACTTACTTTGAGAAACAAAAAAAATATTTTTCGCAGTTTTACACTGCACATTTAAAAAGATGTTTTCAAAACTATGCGCAAATATGACATACCTTCCCCCCTTTATTTCGGAAACCACTTAACTAATAATTAAGAAAAAACATAGTTGAGAAAACCAGACGAGAAATTTACAGGAAACTTTTAACCAGTATTCCTTATCATATTTCCTTAATCAAGCGCAACATTTTTACGCCTATGAAAGATGCTATAGGCAATATACTTAAGTTACAAAAAATTGCTATTTGTAATTGATCTAATAAAAATACTATGTGCCCTTAAATGTTTATAAGTACCTAAATGTGTACGGAACAGTCATAGTGCGAATATTAATCATACTTGATAGGGTTTATACTTGTAACATTTAGGTTTTACTCCTTATAAATTAATTTAATTTAGGTTCATGTATATGCATATATAAATATATATATATATATATATATATATATATATATATATATATATATATATATATATGCGAGTTGTATACATAAATATATATATATATATATACATGAGCACTATGGTACAGTAGGTGTTTCCGTTTTCATAACTATTTATGCCTTCAAATTTAACAAGTATTTTAAATTATTACAACAGTGGGAATCATTAGTGCGATGGCATGTAATTTATAAATGCGCGAATATGTGCATCTCATGCTGCAGTTTTGAAGGGTCGCGAGACGAGTACGAGGTGGTACGCTCGCAATTATATTGACGCGCGCTCTAACAGCCTTCCAGTCGGTGAACACTCCAGGAGAACTCGTTTCTCTCTGTGCTTTCATATACTTGCGGCACTTCTACAACCTTTGAACAAATAAAAAATAATAAAGAGAAGTCATATTTGCTTAATGATGATATGAGATTTTCGTACTTTGTTCTGTAGTTTCCGGTAAAATAATATCAACAATTAAAAAGTCAAAGCATTTGGGCCATAAAAAAGCATTAGACCTTAAAGAACACAATAAGTTACAGTCATATGTTCCTTAAATCAAAAAGAAATTAAATATTGTCAAGTAACGCGAAACGTAGACGTCATACAAAGCACTAGTAGTTTGCTTCTATTCTTCAGCAGCACCAGAAAATACATTCATTCCTAGTTTCAGTTCAGTTTTCATATATTTATACGTTGTGTTTTTAATTTAAGGTAGAAAGCAATAAGATCAAAGTGTATTACAAAAGCCAAAATAACAGTTAGACGGAGGATTTAGTGGCTAATACTGCCCCGATAAAACCGCACGAGGAAAATCAATAAATAAAATCGGAATGAAAATTGGAATAATACTAAAATTTACCATTGTTGTGTCAATGTGTTTCAATAATATAAAATAAATGAAACTGGTTACCAAAAAATGTCAAACGCATATTTTCATTTCAATTATAAGATGAAGGTTCAGTATGATGTGCATGGGTTTTAAGATTATTGCACAATAATGTGCGGCATCACTATGTTTGCATTAGCGAATTTACGAATACTTTTTCCGTAGCTTTAATCAAAACAATATGCGAAAAATTAATTTAAGATAGATTCATGTTTAGTGTTTCGTAGTAAAATTGCCAAAACGGATCACTAATACAGTCATTTTGGTGTTTGTCCGTCCGTATATCACAGACAATTTTCGCAGAAAGTATTCAACGTGAAATTTTGAAAGTCAGCGCAATCATGGAGTATAGTAGTATAATTAGAGACATGCAGTATGAAAAGTTATATTTTAGTTCTAGGGGTTCATTCCTGTGGGTAAATTGGGAAATTAAAAAAAATCATACGAGGATATCGCGTAGGGTCTCAAACAAAAACTTATTAAAGCACGAATACAACAATACATGTGATGTAGTTTTTGGTCTTTATAAGATTTTCAATCGCAATGTTCCCCAATCAGATTCGCGACTACCCAATTTGATACAGCGTTGGTGCGGTCGGCGGCAGCTAGCTCAGCAGATGGGTGTTTTTAAAGTATATGGTCATAGCGATGGCAAAGAATACTAATTATGCAAATGTAGCTTGCACTCGACGAATTTTTTTTAATATTTTATTAGATCATGTACTTACAAAATTTAAAGTACGTAGATGTATAGAAATAAGTTAACTATGGAAAGTGTGAGAGTGGACAAAGAAATGGACATGATTAAATTATAATGGTTCTCTGTTCCAACATAAAACTCTAGCATCAAAACGTTGAATAAATTATAAATAATACAGTATTCCTGTGAATTCCGCTAATATATTAAACTGTAAATCTGTTCAAAGTGAGAGCTAACTCATAACAATATTACTTTGTATAGGTATCCTGAAATAATTGTTTAACCTTTAGTTTAATATGTTAAATTTCTAGACTTTTGTAAACATGCGCGCACTCGTATGTGTTAATTTAGTATTTGCTCAGTTATTGAAATGATCGGTATCCTTGAAATATACAGCCTGACATTTTATTCGCTTTACACTTAAAACTAAAGATGACCTCTATCATGAATACTACATATTGAAGTTGCAAAATAAAGTAATGAAATTTTATTTTCAAAAAATATCAAGATCTATAAACAATTAAACAAACTGTTCATTCTACATACTGCGCGTGAACTTGATTGACCGTGCGGCGTCGAGGCGGTCAGTGGGGGGACGGGAGCGCGGCGTGACGATACAAGGGAAGCGTGGGCGGTCGGTGTATAGATGTGATTTTATTTGGTAATAAACCAGCTCATCGTAAAATGTCATTAAGTTCTAGGTTTCCTAAAGCTAAGTTTTTGCCAGTAAATAGAACTAAGTAGTTCGTATCGTGATTAATGGGATGTGGACTTTTCCTTGCAAAAAAACGAATTAGAAATGATAATAGGGAAGTATGGAGTGTCATTGTAATTTTTTTTAATTTGGTATTGAGTTTAGATTTCAGATTTGTTAGGGTTCCGTACTCGAGGGATACCAACGGGACCCTGTTACTAAATCTCCGTCGTCCGTCTTTTTATTCATCTGTATATCACAGGAGTGTATCTTTTGAACTGTAATAGGTAGATCAAAGAAATTTTCGCGTACATGCTAGTATGGCCTCTATCACGAAAAATACTAAAATGTCAAAAAGTTAACACCCAAGGCGGCTCTCCATATAAGAAATTTTTCAAAAATGCACATTTGGAGATGTAGTAGCTCTGAATACAACTGCTTAACTATGCTCATCATTAGCGATAGCAAACAACAGCACCATTTCAATATATTCGATAATCGAGTATTGATAATTTCCATTTGCCATTGTTATACGAACACTCTCTCTATAGTGGAAAATCAGGCCGATCACGCAACGCGTCGGTAAATCCACTAAAAATTGGATTTTGCTTTAAGCGCGAATGCGGAAAGATAATGGACGTGGTCACGGTTACGCCACTTTAATCCCTCACGCTGATTAGTCTAATTATTCAACGGTTTATTTTTGAAAATCAGCGTACCACAATTTAATTGGTTAATTATTACTAAGTGGAATCGCGTCGGAACGGTCTGGTTTAGACTTTTCGTTTAAAATGTTGTCATCGTAGATTGCGTTTGATAATTATTTTAATAGTGCTAATATTTAATGGTCTGTATTCGTGATAAACATGATGTAAAACAATAGAAAATATCAAGCTATACATAATATTTAAAAAATATTTCGTCACTACCAATGGATACTATTTATGATAGACATCGAAATAATTTCTAGGTGTAAAACGAATAAACAGTTTATATGCAGGTATATGTGTGCGTACCTGTATGTATGTGTGTCTGCGCGTGCTTGCCTGCATTCGAGAAAAAATACGCGCGTGTATGTGTGCGCTCACGCTTGCATACGTTTGGATTAGATGCGTCCACATATACCATATAGTGCCCCAACCGTACACCAAAAATCAATTAATAAAATTTAGTAGTTGCGAGTGAGTTTAGGTTAGCTGGAGTGAATTTTAATTAGTTCTTAACTTCAAACATGATGCATTTAATTGAAGACGCTGCACCAATTTGTTTAATTGAAGACGCTGCACCATTATGAGAATAATGTCAGTATTTGTTACTCATACAAGTGATTCTATGCATCAAACTGAGTAGTCATATGATAATCGGCAACTACTTCTGAGAAAATCACTGCTGAATTTTCGATATCATGAAAAAATCACTTTTTACTTTAACGTGCTTCGAATATGCTTAGTTTGATACACATAATCATATATTTGAATTATAAACATGATCTTCATTTAAGCTTAATATGAGCTGTTCAAATAGTTAAAACGATTTTAAACATGAATAATCAAAATTTAAACTTATGGCTTTATTACGAAGTATTGTATTTTAGTTTGGTTATATTTTTTAATTGGTTTAAAAAAAGAGGAATTTCTCCATTCGACATTTATGTATATAATTCAAGTGTTTCTCGATCAATACGAATTATACTTTTCTTTTCATTTAGAAGGGTTTTACTCCAAGTATAACGTTACAAAAAAAATGACTTTGACAGTAATTTGACTATGGAAATTAAAGATAACCCACAGAATTCTTTAAAATTTAGTTGAACGAGTACCGTGATCAAATTTTGTATGATATAAATACAACGAATTTGGATTATTCGGAAGGATATACTCCCCGTATAGTGCCATAAAAACTTGATAAGTATCTGATTATGAAAATTGCAGGTATATCATAAAATTCCTTAACATTGAATAACACAGGTGCAGTGTTCGAGTTGCGATGATTTAGGTCTAATGAAATCTGATTAGATAAGATTAAGGACCACATAAATTGTGTGCAATTATGAAGCTAGAAAGTAGTGACAGGAAATTTTTAGGTAGGTATAAGCGTGGAATTCAACTTCGATCCATAAATCCTGACGCAGCAGCTATACTGTCTAAACCTAGCAGCAGCTATACTGTCTGACCTAAACCTTGAAAGTACAAAATCAACTGTTTTTAAATTAGTATTATAGGTCTCAAGCAGAGACTCTGCTATTGAATTCTGCATTTCAAATCCTGAGTCATGATATGTACGGGAACTACCCGCCTAAACTGTGAGACCTGAGCATCTACTGTTTTTAAATTACTATTGTTACTTTCAAGAAGAGACTTTGCCGCTAAAATTCGGTTTCCAATTCATCATCAGTACTGCCTGCTTGTATTGAAACTAGAGGATCTGCTGATTTTAAATTAGAGTTTTGGATGTTGTCATTGAATTCTGGGCATTGATTACTTGGTTCTGATAGTTTTACTGCAGTGGTATAGTTTTACTGCAGATTTACTCCCTGTTTTAACTGTAAGAGCTAGAGATCACCTGTTTTTCAATTAGTATTATGCTGTTTTTAAATTAGTGTTTTGGGTCCCAACTAGATACATTGTAACTGGACTCTGGAATTCAATTCTTCAGTCTGATACCGCAGTGGTACGTCCTGTTTTATGTATGTTTTTCTCATTTGTATAAAATAATTTAGACGATTCTTTTACATCTAAATTTTCCATATTGAAAATTGAAGGCAAACTGTAAAATTCCTTAATAATAATATACGTACCGAGCCCGAGTTTTGATGATCTAGGTTTTATGTTGATCTAGTAATAAAACCTCAAGAACTTTGACATAACTAAGGGCAGCGTACGTTGACCCTTGGGCAAAATGGGGCATAATAATGGAGCAGATAGTTCAAGGTAGATATTAAAATGTTTGTCAACCTTAGGGTAATTAAAAACTTTTATTCAAATTCAGAAAATGTAGCAATTCAAAAGTCTTCCGTTTCAGTAACATTGAAACTTCATTTAAATTAATCGACCGCTCAGACATTAAGCACACGGTGAAGTTTGTAGATGGATATGCGAGTATATTAATTTTTAGTTTTACTATCGGAGTTTAAACATGGTTATATATTTTAAAATAAACGTTATAAAATTAAATATGAATCCCTATCTAGTAAACATCCATTTTTCAGCGTTTGTTACATAATTAATATTTTCAAATATTGAGAGAATCCTTCTTAAATTACGATCTAAGCTTAAACGAATTGAACAATTAGTGACTACGTTTTCTATATTGTATTTTAGCGATATAATGGACTCTTTGTTTTTAATTTTATTTAGTTGCAGCTAATGGTTTTTGCAACTTGTGGATATAAAACTTATAAGCATATTAAATAGAAAAATGAGCCTGTCTTAAACCGATAAGCAAAGTAAATAACTTGCAATCAAATTAAAACCGAAATATAGACTTCAATAAATAGTTTATTTATTTTATATATTAATTACAAGCAAAAGTAGTTACTTTCACATTTCCCTTTTAAAACTTTAAAACAAAATTACTAAATTAAAATTAGTTTACTTCAAATCTTCACTATACAAGCAAACGGAGACTTTTTAATATTAATTTTGCTTCTCGTCTATAACTATAAAGGCTAATTATATATCTACCGTTCATTGACTGATTGACCCGTTATGAAATCTCCAGTACTGTAAATTCTACGAAATCGAAATTTTGCAAGTAAATTTCCCTTAGAATTGGGTGATAACTAAGAAATGTTTTATCAATACTACCGCAAACCGTGTGTTAGCGGTAAAAAGTAAATTCATTTAACTTATATTGATTATATACATGCATCATTTGTTTATGCCTGTAAATTATATGCTTAGCAATATATTTAGACAATGAAAAATAATATACGTGTATGTGTATTATGTTAAATGGTGAATAAGAGGTAAGAAGCCTAAATACTCTTACAGATCAGAATTAATTTTTTTACATAATCGGTAAAAAACCATTATGGTTATTATTTATGAAACAACCTCTGTGTTTAAGTCTTTACGCGGAATTAATACAAAAGCTTTAGTGTACAGAAAATTTCGCATACGAATCAATGAATGTTCAATTTCAAAAACTTGTAAAAATTATTCGATAAATTTTATTCCTTAATATTCAAAATTTATGAAGTCCGAATCCGGTAGTCATGTTTTAAAACTTTGCATGTTAAATACTGACAACAACATGTTTTTTTTATTTAATTATATACTTTAATATACACAATTGTTGTATATGGTGAACTTTCGAAAGCAATTTCTAACAGACAACCAGCATATTGTTCCAGCCTGGTAATATATTACTTTAATGGTAAGTGTATTTGTGCTCTTTTTTACTGCCATAGTATATGTATTTATTCTATTTTTAACTACTAACCTATTACCAAATTACAACAAAGTTGTGTAATTATTACTGAAGTTTTTACATTACAAAATAAACCATGTGCATAGATTGTTAAGATAAGATGCTAATATAAAAGTAAAATAATAAAACTAACGACTGAAATATGTAAAGATAAAACACCAGGTTTATACTGTATGGTTTTGCGCGCAGCCCCTGAGTATTAGTTACAATCACAATTTAATGAAAATGTCCTCTGTTACAAAGCAAGAAAAATATTAGATATCATGATCTAAAAACATATAAGCAATCAATTAAATCAATGACATTCTATTTGTAGACCTCCAATTATAAGCAAAAATACTAGCAGTTAGAAATACAGGCGATGATGAAGGCAGAGCGGATTTTATGTAAAAATGACACATCAATCCACCACCAAGTGTCGAGCTGTATTACCGATAAAGTATATATATATATATATATATATATATATATATATATATATATAAACAAAATTCGAGCAAACACTGCAAGTCAAATTTTACGTAAATCTAGAAACGAATATCAGATGACAGTATATTCTGGAAATTTTACTAATTTCGAGTTTGTATGTATAGTAGTTTCCGAAACATTTTGCATAAATAATCATTGAGTAGAAATGAATATAAAATTTACATCGTTTCACCTATTAGATTCCATATAAATGTAACAGGTTTCTATAGCTCTTTATATGTGTTATAACAAAAAGTGGTTCAGGAAAGTATTATTTAAATAAACCGTATAATTAGTTATATACGTTTAACATTTTTCTCAATAATTATGTGATTATATGAACTTGTTACTTTCTTGATTTTATTACTACACGTAGGCCATTTTTTTATTCATATCAACTTTCTCACTACTTGTAACATTTCACAATTGCAATGGCAATTTAAATCCAAAAATAAACACTTTGGGCTTGGAAGGTGGATTTTATTTCGCAAGTAATTGGAGAATTGGTATCATCTGGTTTGGTTTAAAACACTTAACAATTTTGCTTCGCGAAACGAAATTTTTTAATTTAAATCTCTTAATCTCTTAATTTTTGATAACATAAAAGCTTCTATGGTTAAGTTCAATGTTAAATAATAAAATTTGCGATCTCTTAAATTTGATAACATAAAAGCTACTATGGTTAAGTTCAATGTTAAATAATAAAATTTGCGATCTCTTAAATTTGATAACATAAAAGCTACTATGGTTAAGTTCAATGTTAAATAATAAAATTTGCGATCTCTTGAATTTGATAACATAAAAGCTACTATGGTTAAGTTCAATGTTAAATAATAAAATTTGCGATCTCTTAAATTTGATAACATAAAAGCTACTATGGTTAAGTTCAATGTTAAATAATAAAATTTGCGATCTCTTAAATTTGATAATATAAAAGCTACTATGGTTAAATTCAATGTTAAATAATTTATAACATGTAGTAAATCTAAATGCCAACTTGTAATTAATCATCTATACTTATAGATCAAAGATTCACGAGAACATGATAGCTTTTACCTCACCACTTTCTACAGCTAATTTTTAAAAAGAAACTTGACCCTTTATTCAATATAGTATAAATGCATTTATTAGATGAGCCAGAATTGCAAAGTCTTTTTATACACTTCCCTTCTTTATATATTAGTTCCGTTCTATATCACTTCCTTATTACTTCCATATTACTTTCATATTACTTTCTATATTACTTTCTATATTACTTCCCTTACTGAAATAGTCAATTTAAATGCCAAGTTATAACTATACATCTACATTTCAAGACCAAAGCTTCACGAGAACTTGATTGCTTCTACATTTCACACTTTCTACTGCTAATTTATTTAAGATTATCTTGACTCTTTAGATAATATTCTTTGTGCTTTTGACATAAACGTGTTTATCAAACCGGTCAGAATTTCAAAGTCTTGTTTTTCAAAGACTTTCCCTTCTTTATATAAACTAATAAATATTTCGAAAACTCTGTTCGTTTAACATTTGTTCAATTTTTGCTTAAATCTTCCATCTTGCAAATAATTGAAGTAATAGAGATGAATCGTCCTTTCCATTATTGTAAACAATTTTTAGCGGAATTTTTGTGGGCATTGCACAATTTTTATTATCACATGTATTTGTATTTTAATTCAAATTCATTTATTGCATGTTAAAATAATTTTTTTTTTATAAAAACGTTACATTATTTTTTTAACACGCGTATCACATTTTCAAATATTCTCTTATTCGGTTATTCAGTTATAACAAACGACGCAAAAATATAGGAAAGACCAATAATAGCTCTTGTTACAATTTTGCGTTTGCTTTAACTGAAAAATATATAATTTCCGTACCTACTATTTGTTTCGCCTGTTTTACTCTCCTCAACAAGTGAGAAGTCCTATTCCCGTATCCAACCCCCTAATACCTTAAATGTGTACAATCCAAGCCGCCTAGCTGCCCATCTTATTTTCTTTAAAAAGTTTCCATTAAATTGAGTTACTGTTCGCATCGAAGCGAGCGAATCGCTCATTCTCACCTCGCTTTATTATGCAGTCATGTATGGGATTACCGCTTCAGGGGATATACAGAGTAATTGAAAATTAAAGGGAATGTATAGCAAAAATTATTGAATTATGTGAGGTAAAAATTGTTAATATGTTCATTATATACATTTTCCTTAAAATTAGATTATTTTAAGAAGAAAAAAGAAAGAATTTTATATGATGTTAAAAAAATAGAGTTCCGTTATTAAAAAACTAATAGGTAACTCGTTAAAATATTTTCATTGTATTGTTTCTTGTATATTTATTGTTTTGCATGCATAGAATAGAGTTGAAACAGGATGCTGTATATGAAAAATATATTTCGATTTTTTTAGTCACATTTGACTTCATGCCCTTTTGGTTCTGGTTTGAATATTATTATTATTAGTTACTAGTTTAACAAGAAAAATAACACGAAATATTGTTTGTCAATATCCTGCAATATATCTTTCAAGTATGTCTTGTTAATTCGTACTTTTAACAGTTTTATTTAAGAATGTTTTCCAATAATCAAAAGAAATAGCGTCGCTGTAATAGTTCCTTCCAAATTTGCTGCTTAAAAAAACCACAAAGACAATTCACAAATTTGTATGTAAAACTACATTAAAAATCGGCAAATACAACTTCAATTTGGGACTTTTTTAAAAAAATTTCACAAACCACAGGAACTTTGAATGTCCGGGAGCGTTGCGTGCTCTGAAAATTTAAAAGCGAATTTCACTCCCAAAACCATAATAAAGTTTGACTTCAGTGACAGCATTTAGTGAATGCGACGTGTTAATTTTCCACTTGTTGAACTTTTTTTCGATGACCTGGTTGTCACGCTGTGCGGTGCAGTGCAGGGCGCTCGACGTACATCTGGCGACTCAATTAATCGACTATGGCAGCGACAGAAAATTGCGTTAACGTTCGGGTTGATTGGGATGATTTTTTTCCTTTCACGTTCATAAAGTTACTCGTCGGAGAATAAATTAATGTATTAGCCATATTAATTAGTTACGTAAATGACACTTTTACACAATTTAATTTTGTTCGATTAATACACATTTCATAATTAACAAAAAGAAGTATACCTCGCAAAAAGTTCAAGTCTGGGATAATAATTAATTTAAAATACTTTTCACTCAAATGTCCTGCATTGTTATATAACTACTTTTTAGTGGTACCATGGATAGACGTATTTATTACAAGGCGAAATTTGCAAATTTGTTTGACTGTGAAAGTCATAGGACGCCACCTTAGTAATAATGCCAATATTTATTTCCTGCTTTAATTTTGGTGTTTTTCTACTAGTTACTTAATTATGATGACATAATCAATGACCGTTGCTTTCATAATATTATTACCTTTGTGATCTTTAATCGTGTACTACTTTTTTCATTTTATCATATAAATATGTCATATTTATAATATCCTGATTATTTGTACTCTTAAATAATCATTATTTGTAATGGTTAACTTTTTATTGTTTTTATGGTTCTATTTCATAATTTATGTGGGACTTTCTATGTGATAATAATGAATTAAAAAAGGAGCAACGTAATTTATGAAGCCCCAGAAAATACGGAGCAACATTTTAATTACGTTAAAATGTTTCTCTTTTGAAATCTAATGAAATCGCCCCATCAAGTTTGAAGAACTAACAGCTTTTACAAAAGAAATATTACTTTTATATTCAGGCCGCATTATTACAAAATCCATTGACAAGCCCTTTGCTCCTTCACAAGACTACGAAAGTAAGTGGTCTTGTGAAGGAGGAAAGGGCTTGTCAATAGGTAAATCTAAGTTTTTAAAGTTTATTTGTATTGAAATACAGTTAAATAATCAAAAACAATAGAAGAACTAACCGACTTTGATAGTGCTAAGCCGAGTTCTAAAGTTAGATTTTACACATAACTTTTGTTACTTAGCCATATTAATACGATCGCAAATTAGGATAAAAAACTTTTCCGTTTTTGTATTTCCATGATATATATAATATACTTTATAAAAATAATATTAGAATATATTAAAACAAATCTGAAACAAGATAGAGTTTCATAAAACATAAAAAATGTATCTAAAACATGCATTAAAATGAATGAGGCGAAGTAATCAGAGTAAGATGTGACAACTAGATTTGTATACGCTTGTGGACGTTGTCCTGCTTAGGAGAATTGGTAAAAGTAGTTTAAAGAATGAGATAAACAAGCGTTCAAAGTATTTTTTTTGACTTATATTCTAAAGTGCAAATTGCAAATGCAACTCTGCAGAAACAATAAGTGTATAGAGTGAGTGATTTGTTATTCTTTTCTATGAGCACCAACATGTTAAGAAAAATCTCCAGTGAAAAATGCTCTATTTATATATATTTACACACTTCAGTTTTTTCGGGGTTGGAACAGTCCAAAAAAGTCAATCTCGTAGTTTTCTGGATTTAGTAATATTAATAATATTAAATGCATCGCGTTGACATACTCAAGCGACAGTTATTTTCATTAATTTATATATGATTTCTAAGTATGTTGATACCCTGACTTGGACACAACAACATTATGTTTTTTTGCATTATAAAATCTGACTGAACAAATAAATTAAATGTACGGGCTATAATATTTACACTATTACATTAATACACAGTACATCAATGGACATTACTCATACAATTACAGTTTCTACTTCATTCTTGATGAAGTAACGGTTTTTCATTCTGCAGTTGAAATTTTTGTTTTATTAGATGTTTCGTGTTATCTGGTAATATGCTTTTCTTTCTTTTCATTTACCTACTTTTCTTTAATCGAAAACTGTTTCTTATACATTTTCAGTTAAGTTGTAATATGATTATACTGATTCTTCTTCATCCGTGTGCCTAATTTCGTTCCTCTTACTTTGTAAATTTTTGGGGTAACTGGTTTTTTATTTTTTCGTATCTAAGATTTTTAAAGCCGGATTATTAATTTTTTTCTTTTTTTTTTACCATTGCCATAAGACGATATCCTCGAACTAGACCATATTCTGATTTGTTATTAATGTTTAATATTTCGATATTAGTAAATTGTCTCCGGTTGTCAGTTAATACATAATTCATTTCATTTTTAATAGTTTTACTTGGCAGTAACTATGTCGATCTAGTTTGTTTTCCTTTTTGAAATAGACGTTGATTAAAAACAATTTATTTTCCAAAGGACGCTGTCAATATTGACCTTTTTCATCACGTTGTTCTGGGCCGTGCTTTCCCGTAATTAGCTTCTTTTCACTGTTAGGTGCTCTGATTTTTGAGTTGAAGTCTCCTACCATCAATTTATTTTTCTCTCCATACCTTAAACTTTAGCAAGGATCTTTTAAAAATATTCTCTCTTTTTCTCATTAGTGTCTATTATTGGATCGTGTATTTTAAATAAAAAATAACATTGTTTGTACACTGTGTGAACAAGTGAATTCCCTAATACATAGTAAAGAACAAATAGGAATAAATCATGATTAAATGAAAATGTAACGAATAATATATCCCTTCCACACAGCGCGGGTCGAACGGGACAAAGAAAAATTTGTCTTTCATATATGCAAATAGATCTAATTTACATACGTGCGTTACTTACCCATATTTGTTATATATAATGTTTATACCCATTATAATTAGTTGGAAATAAACTGTATATTTACTTATGTAACTTATAAAACACATTTGTTACAAAATTTATGTTCAAATGCTCAATCATATCTCCTAAAACATAATGACACGAAAATTTAAATTGGATATATTTGTTTATCTCAGCCTCCATATGTAGCTAGACAAAATTTTTTTTTTAATAAAAATTCTTATAGGTTTTGCAAATAAATTATTTTATAAAATAAGGATAGTAACTAAATGCCATCATGATTTCTTTTTGCCTGGGTAAACCCTGGGCGGGCAGATAATTTTATATAATTTTGTGGTTAAATATCTGTGATACAGAAATTTCCATACATTTTGCTGAGTAATGACAGGAAAATGAATTTTATTTTATATAGCATTAAAAAGACTTTCAACTGTCAGTCTGACATCACGTTTAAAAAAATTCAGTCAAAGGAAGGGAGATTGCTGTTCATAGTTGTATGAAGGACCATAGGTTTACTAGCCCTTGATATTACAACGTAAATCATTGAAATGTAAAACAATTTATTTTAATCATAAAGAAGGAATATTCTTACCGATAATTAATTTTGCTTCAAAGATTCGATCTGGAATACATTTTTCTTTAACTAGGTATGCTATTCCTATTTAAAATGAACTTAAACAACAATAGTTATAGTAAGATTTACAAGGAATAAAGTAAAAACCGTCGGATGTAAATACAGAATATTTTGAGAATACTAGAATTTTCTAAAAAGGAGTAAATACAAGTAAAAATTGTAGAAGTCAGTAGGTTCACGGTTTCACAAGCGGTTCCAATTTACTTTATGTTATAATCACAAAATACAGGGCGCTCTATAATCACGTCGGGATCTCACAAAAAATGAAGTCCATAGGGTGAAAAATATAATTTGTACCTTATGGAAAATCCTAAGAAGAATGCAATATTACAGGTATATATTATATTGTAGGTTAGGTATATATTATATATATTATAGGATATATTATATATATATTATTGTAGGTTAGGTATATATTATATGTTTTTAATAAAAATCAAGTATAAAAAAATATTACAATAAAGCCACTTACAGCAGTTTCGTTAAGAATTTCGGATAAAAAATACATAAAATAAAGCAAGCAATATAATAAGCACATTTGTCAAATAATTTTGAACAAAGTTCTAAATATAATCTAATAGCTACAAAAGCTCAAAATTATTCATAGTGCTATCACCATTATACTGCTATCTATATTTAAAACAGATTCAACTTTTGTTTATTTCAAAATCAATTTTGTTTATCCCATAGATACTATGCTGAAACCAATGAAATCCTTCGGCAGTCCGATGTCAGCCTGGCCATTTGATTCATTTGCCGTTACAAAATATTGCCAATAAATTAATAAATGGTCACCGTAATGATCGTTTTGGGACAAATATTTCACGTAATATACAATAAATTTACTGTAAAGTATCGTTACGGTATCACCATTCTTAGTAATCTATGATGTATAATGCGGTATAAAGACGTTCCGGAAGGGATACTTTGTAATTGGGAAGTTAAATTTTTTGAAGCACGGTTTTTTATGGAATTTCATTCATTAAGATTTATAGCATTGAGACTGAGTTGTGTAAAAAAGTGAGACAAGCAACTTGTTTCTAAACAAGTGTATGTACCGATCTACAAAAATCGTGTTTCTTATTCTTTCTTAATTTCCTTGAATTGGTCTTGGCAGTACAGAATTAGTGGGGCAATCTCTTTACGATTATGCCCTGATATGTATTCAAAAGCAAGCATTTCAAATGGCTTGTACTCAAAGCTCGAATACAACATTGTTGCCTTCTTTTTGCCATGATTTATAACTCTTCTCGAGGGTAGAAAAAGCAAACTGATTGTAAGTTGTTTCAAAGTAATACCAACTCAGTATTTCAGTAAGTTACATTTTAACATAAGCAAATTCGTAATGATGTATTTATGTTTACACGTACCTTTGGTGTACGCTTATGAGTTAAATGGAGTGGCGCTCAAAAGGTCATCATCTGTACACGATCTCGGTGTGATTATGGGTGGTCATCTAACATTTTCTTATCTTAACATCGAAACTTTTAAGAACCCCTGTATTATTAGAATATTTAACCCTGCTAGGGGTTATTATGCGATATTCCCACAATTTTCATGACAATGATCGTATTGTGACTTTGTTCAACTCTCTAATCCATGGTATCCTTGAAACGAATGCACTCATATGGTCTCTGATTGAAGTAACTTGTATATAAAAACCAAGACCGAAGGTTTATAAGAAAGGTTTATATAGGTTCATATATCAAGACTGAAGGTTTAATATAAATATTTAATAACATAAAAAATCTACTTTTACGGACCTCATTTTATTCTTTCAGAATTTATATGGTTGGCAATATCCAATATAATTATGCAATATCCTTTGACTTCAACGGGAATCACTTTTAACCATTCTTTTTTTTTTAATGATTATATTGATAACCTCTTGTTCTTAGATTTGGTAATGCTTTATGCTCCTGAGTGTTACATGGTAGGATGGAGTCACAGTTGATTTTTCATAACTAGAATATCATAAAATTCTGCAGCGTTTACTTTTTTTTACGTACTATCAATTATCAATGCACAATTGGGGGAAGACTAATCTTAATATATTTTTTCTGCTCCATAACCATTTAAAGAATACGATTATGAAGTTGATTGTTAGTTTCCGAATGATAATCAGTCCTTTTATTGGTTATTTGAGTTTATGTGCGTTTTTTTCCCCTTCGTTAATTATTGTTTTGTTTTCTATAATATATTACTTTTAGTGCTTGCACACGTCTAATACTTTTTGACAACTTATAAGTTAGTCGTGCCGCACATAATTTGGAGACCTGTTATTGGCGAAAGAAAATTTTTCATCAAAAATATTATTAGGTATTATCAGTAGGTTAGGTATCATCATGCAATTTAAATGTTACCCTCTGCTACAGGGTCTGGGAGAAAAAAATGTCATCCCAGTTTTGATTTATGAAAAGGTGATATAGAGAAAAAAAATTTTGTATTTCTATGTATTTGTTTAATTCAATGACGTTTTCCTGACAAGGAATCGATCTTATACATCACCTTGGAAGAAATCATCCCAACTGATATTGAAATGTTTGTATTACAATGTTACGAACTATGGGCCGTCAGATGGACAGAACAAAATGATTAGGGTTCTATTTTTCTCAGTCATCTAAAAACCATAGGACCGTAAGTTAGGATTTATTTTTTCTTTTCAATTTTAGGGTTTATTTTTTTTTATTTCAATTTCTTTTAAATCACTCTTTTTAAATTTCACTAATGCTTTGGGATTTTCATCCCAGCCATCGCCAGTTATCAAAGACGGAGTTTGACTAATCACATAAATATTTATTTGTTTTGAACATGCCCAATATTCTTTTCATGAATTACTTAGCCATTTATGTAAACCAAAGCTCCAAAACGATTAGCTGCACGTATAATTATACCCATATATTTAAAATAAAATTTATGTCTTAAAACACAACTTAACTGATTTCCAAGAATAAAAAAGTATTTTGCAATTCTTTTATTTCTCAATCCAAAATAAAGTAAAAATTTTATGAAAATGAAATAAAAAATTAGAAATAGTGTTGGCTAAAATATCAACACTCCCCGATTTTTGTCGATTTCCATTTAAGATTAATCTCTGCGCTCCGCTACAATAATAAAGACGTAAATTATTATTTTATAAAGAAAATCTTTCGTAAATTAGACCAAAGATATTTGTCAGAATTTTCTAGTCATAGCTTTCAAAGTTGACCGGAAAATTTTTGGCAGCCAATAAATAAAAAAAATTAATAAACATATCAAAAACTTTCAAAATTTGTGAGGTGGAAGTTTCATTCTTCAAATAATTTTCCGTCCAAATAGATTTTATATTCTCTTATTCAAGTATTTCTCACCATAGTTACTTAATACAAATTAATTCATCGTGATAAAGTCTTAAAAATATTATCATTTTCAAGAATCCAATTCATATCCTACATAATCTGATAAAGCTCTCGCAGTCGTCCTACACAGGTCCGGCAGCCCACTTTGTATCGTCCAACTTCATTTGCCGCAATAAAAATTTTGCCCATAAATTGTCTAACGGTTGCCATAATTATCTATTCCAGGCCAATATTTCACGGAGTGTCCAATCTCTCCACGATAAAACGCCATTAAGATACCAGCGTGTTAAATGGGGTATCGTGTGCGAGAGGAAAGAAAGGTTTTCCTGTAGGGCTGTGTGGTAACTGACATTTTATGTGGTAATAATAAGGATGTATTGAAGTGAACAATGTAATAAACGTATGCGTGTTATTGAAAGCGTATACAATACAATGTCAAAAAGGTCAGCTTTTATAAATTGTAATTATATGTACCGGTCTATAATCTATTTGTGGCGACCTCCAAAAACATTGAACGCATACTTTCTAATCAAAAAATATTTCTAGAGACATTATTGGAAATTTATGTCTTCCTTATTCATATAGGATATCTTAAGGTATTTAGTATTTCTATTAAACTATTTGCAAATATTAATGTAATTTTTACCATATATATATTGTTTAGTATGTTTTAATATATTGTCTAGTATAATTTTCCTAGGTGGAAAATATCGCGAGTATTTGAAAAGCGACGAGATTTTGAATCATCATCATAGTTTATCGGTGGCGGGAAAACATTTTTGTAGAAAGTTTCCTTTCGTCTATTCTTACACGAAATTGTGGAAAAAGTTATGGAATCTTCATGACTTCCCACACTTTTATGCCTGACATCCCACATGATTCATAACTTTAGAAAAAAATATTTCAAGTATTATTGAAAATATATAAAAATAATTCTTGGAAAGGGAAGTAAATTAAGTTTACTTGAATTAGTTCTATACATTCCAAGAATTATTTCTATACATTTCCAATAACATCTCTAGAAATATTTTTTACTATAAATTAGAAATAAACCTATAGTTTAAAATAAGCTAAGTTTAAAAAAAGTGTAAATGCGATTCTTTAAAAGCCTGCACTTTTCCGAAATTTTACTAGGATTTCAGTGTTAATTTCTGAAACAAGATAATATTCTTGTCGCTAATTCAGAAAACTTCCATCTTTCTTTACCCATATCAATAAGCTTAATTTCTTAGTTGTTTATACTTTTGTAATTTATACATCACTTATTTTCATAATATTTGTAAGTGATTTTGGAAATCAAATTAACGCGGTATGGCTTATCTAACCGACATAGATTCATAAAGGCTCGTTACTTAGCCAACTTAGATAGTAAATGACACGAAGATCTAGCTAAATTGATTCATGAAGATTTCCTCATTGAAAAGGATATATTCTCATAGTTGAGAACATATTTTAGTGAGGAAATGTATACACATATAATATCACATGCATATTTTTTATATCGGTAGCTGTCGGTTGAACTTTTTTTTAAAATATAATGTATCGTCTTCAAGTAATTTGTGATGTTGAAAACGTTAGGGACCGTTTTTATATTTCTAGTTGAATTAAAAATATAATGTTTTAATTGTGAATAAATTGTAGATATGTTAAGAAAGTTAAGGGAGTGGTTTACGTAATTAATACAAAATTTAAACAATTAACTCTTCTCTAAATGAGTCATTGGCGTACCAGTAAAATACTAAAACCTCAAATCAAAAGTTCCTAGGTTTAAATTTTGTGAAAGGATATTTTTAGTGTTCCGTACCAAAATGGAATAGAACGGTAATGGAATCACTTCACTCTCTGTCATTACTGCCTTCCGTCCGCCTGTCATAGACGATTTTCTTGAAAACCGTTCTACGTAAATATTTTAGATTTGGCGTTGAGATAGAGTATAGTGGTTTAATTATAGACGTGAGAAAAAAGATGAATTTTGATTGTGGAAATTGACTTCAGGGACTAAATTGTGAAATGAAAAAATAATCTTTCAAGGTTATGATATAGGGTGTCAAATGAAGTCGTGTTCAAGTACAAATTCAACCATATACGTGAAATATGTTTTTAAGTGAAATTTTAAAAATTTTTTGAGGAAACCCGTGAAAATTTACACCGTCCTCACTTTTTACGAAAAGGATCGTTCAAAAAAGTCTGGAAAAAAATAATAAAAGTGAGGAATTAGATATAGATTAAACGAAAATTTGAGAGCTGTTTAAATACAGCGTGATTAACTTTTTAAAATCCTTTAATTGCGTATTGCTTTATAATTGCTGAACTTTGAATTAAGAGAAAAAGTTTATATTTAAAAAACCTTTCTCAACTTGATTTTTGACTCTCATACATTTTTTTAAAATTTTTAATTTGGCTCCGTCAACACGATGTGATACGGCAATGGTGCAATCGGCGGCAGGTAGCGTAACAAATAGATCCATTTTACCCACAAATTTAAACTGCATTACCATTCATCTTTAACTAGGGAATTATGGCGTGGAACACGCATTATTTTTCCTTTTTATACTAAAAAAAAAACGAAAATTTCTTGTCTTTGATGTCTAATGTCATAAAAACCAAAACGTTATTCTTTTAAAATAATAATTTAACAATGAATACAAATATCTAACATTTCCAGCGGGTGTTTTGGATCCAAGGAGCAGAATTTGTTCTTGTACCTCCAAGAACTATAATATAGTGCTAACGTTTTACTGAATTTCGATATTTTACTTACTGCCTCATGTTGGCGTGTATATTCACACACTTTTTTACACATATGGACGCTGACTCAAAAGTTTTCATGCATAAAAATTAACTCTTATTATATATTTGAGTTCCGCCCTAAAAAATGGAAGGTTGTTTTTGGTATTTCTTAATTAACAATGAACATGTAAACCAAATAATTTTACAATTAAATAAACCTTGCATATAATATGAATCGAACGAGTTACAAAAAATTTAAGAGCCTTTGATTTAAGAGAACAGATAGATTCTTTTACAATTCATTAATAATATTTTCATTGTCAAATATATTTACCCATAGCAGTAAATTAGGAACTTAATTTCCATCCATTTTAATAAATAACATCAATGATCTATCACAGAAATTGTGTCCAAATAGACACATATATTTTCTTTAAATTTGCGGATAAATCTACATATTTCAATTTAATTTCCTAATGTAATGAATTTCCGAGTACTTCACAGAGTAAAAAGGATAGGAGCACATTCAATCTTTTACGGTGTGGAATAGTTATTCAAATATTAGCGAGTAGTATTTTAAATAATTTAGACGAAATAACGAAAGCAATTGTGCGCTGCTAATTGAAAGATCATAAATTTGTGATAACAAATGGGTTTGACTAAAATTTATTATAAAAATACTTTTGAGTCCAAATAAAATTAATTATGTAAAGCTCTTTAGTAAAAAGCAATAATAATAGTCCACAATTAAATGAAACTACGTGATGTAGTATTATTTCTACTTTCTTTAAGTTCTTTACCACGACCTGGGTTCGTTGTATTACAACACCTTCAGGTGGGATTAAAACGAAACCTAGGTCGTGGTAAAGAACTGAAAGAAAGTAGAAATAATACTACATCATGTAGTTTCATTTAATTGTGAATAATGAATTTCTACAAAATTAACACCACATATATTCAATACTGATAGTTTTTAGACATTAAGATTTTTTTTGAAACATTTTTAAATATCGATTAATAGAAACAAGAACGTAATTAGAAATAATTATTGTTGTCGTGTCCACGTGAGATGAAGAATATCTCAAATATGGAAAAATGGCCGCCAGAGCCTCGAAAGGTTGAACTTCTACCAGTCCCGCTTCGATGAGAGGCCCTGAATCGAACCCGGGTCCTTGCGGTGCGCGGTCATGCGCTGAACCCAACACACTACGGTGACGACGGCAAAAAAATTCTTTACTTGATTTCATATTTTTACAAATGGAGACAAAAGATTAATAGTTATCAACTCAGTGTACTCAACCAGAAATATTAATTCCATAATGATTCTACAAGTATTTTAAAAGTACCAATTTTCTAACAATATTGCAGCCTTATATGTATTTTAAAAGTACCAATTTTTTGACAATATTACTTGACCTGCTACTAAAAATGATCCAACGTGAATTTAAAGTAATGAATAGAAGCAAGTTTGGAATAACACCAAAAAACTTCGTAAAGCTCTACGAGGGATCCACACACATTTAAGTACGTATAAATATTAAAAAAAACTTCCCTCAAATTATTTATAAATATTAATATTATTTTTCAAGACGTGAATTACTTAGTACATCTATATTAACTAGTACCACTTTCAGAAGTGTAAAGATAATGTGAAGTTCTAAAAAAATATGGGATATAGGATCATTGCCATAGTTTTCCTGTAAATTTATAATACACCTGTTTTTCTGTAATTTTGACTTCAGTAATTTCGGAAATTGGGGGTGGAGCAGCATATATTTGTGAATATTTACAATAATAAAATTATGTTACATAATTTTATTAAAGAAATGGTTTTGGAATTCATATCAATTCATGCTTTAAATATTTATATACAAGATATTTAACAATGTCTACTTAAGTATTAGTTTTTGGTATAAGATATCAATCGGATTCTATGAAAAAGTATTCCAAAATTTCGAAGAGTATCTCAAACTATTGTGCAAAATATTCCGAAATGAATAATTTTCATTATGAAATTTAAAATTAAATTTGCTTGTTATTTACGTATCGCAAAATCTCTCTTTGGCATTTTCTTGTTTTAAATATAGTGTTATATGCACGTTACTGTATTTTATCATTACGAAAATGTCATATTTCTACATTGTATCTTTTCTCATTTTTTTTGCGGCTGTTGCCGTCACACAGACGAACAGATACGAAGGTGATATTATTTCCGTTTTCCCTTTTAAGTCACAAAACACTCATAAACCATTAATATTAAATGAAGTTTTATCTATACATACATAATGAAAAATTAATTCTAGGAACATAATGTTTCGGTATATTTGAATGAAATGAACAAAGCAGGAAATTGTTTAAATTACAGATATGAATCAATTTATTTTGAAAAACGGTCCTATAAAGTTTTTTTTAATATCTGTAAGAAAACTTTACTAAGTACATAACTTATTATGTAAAATAGCATAAATATTAATTGTGTTGTTTGATATGCCGAGCTTATTAAAGAATAACGATATATTTGCGGTAACGTCTTAATGTGAATGTAATTTATGATTAATGCTTTTATGAACTGTAATGGATGTTAATGAGTTTTTGGATTCTGATATATGTTTTTAAAGATATTGTTTGCAATTAAACATCACTTTCGAAAGAAAGTTTTGAGTAAACTGAGCGTTGAAAAATATTTTCATTCAAAATTTCACAAAAGGGAAAATTATGTTTTTGTAATATTTTCTTTACATCGTGTCCTCTCATACCTGTGTTCAAAATTAGTATGGTCATGTTAGATACACGACCATAATAAGTTTTATCTACGACACGTCAATTTTTGTATCTTGGATAAATATTAATTGTTTTGTCGATGACGGTATTTAACTTGAAAAATATCTCTTCGTACAGATTAATTTTACACTACAACCGCTGACTATATCATATATTACAATGAAAAAAAAATGTTTACGTATTGGGAAAATTTTAAAATATCCCACAACATATTTTACTTTATTATATTCGTCTTTACTTTTAATTAATTTCCCACTAATATTAGAGAGGTTAGATAATAAAGGGCAAATATAAGTTAAAAAATAACTAATTGTATTAATTCATATATTATTTATACAATACAAACTAAATATGTCGTATATTGCAACGAAAATAAAAATATTAGTGTATTACAGAAATACACATGTTTTACTACCTTATTTCCATCTTCATTTTTATTTAATTTTCCATTATGATTAAAGGGGTAAATAATAAATGACCATATTAGTTAAAAATAACTAGTTAAATTAATTCATATGAATTTTATTCAATAGACACTGAATACGTCATGTATTACAATGAAAATAAAAATGTTGACGTATTACAAAAATTTCCCGTCCCACATTTCATTATCTCATTTCCATCCTTACTTTTACTTAATTTTTCCCTAAGAATAAAGAAGTAAGATATATGTGAGATATATAAATGACAATATTAATTTATGTCATGTTTATACAATGTATACTGAACATGTCATAAAATAAAATCAAACAAAGTTCTTGATGTATTATGGGAATATCTCGTCAACATTTTAGTGTTTACTACTTTAACTTTATTTATCCCTAAAACAAGAGACACTAGATAACAAACAAATATATTAACTTAAAATACTTACATAACGTCAACGAGATTTGAAAGGGGTTCCAGTTTTACACAATACTATGAAAGGAAGACCCTATATCTATAATCAATAAAATACATATTTTATTGATTATAGATATAGGGTCTTCCTTTCAATAATCAATAAAATGCATAATTTGTTAAAATTAAGTAGAAAATAATTTAGTTATAGTTATTTTCATATAAAGACAATGAACATCAGTTATACAAGTGAAGGGCAAAACGTTGAATTTGTATTTTGAAAGTTAGATAAAGAGACAAATAAAAGGTTTTCAACAATTTTACTTTCCCTACTTCCTATTAAGTTTCCCCACCTCAAAATGAACCTTTTTAAGATCATTCACGTGTCCGTTTGTCCGCCTACTGCAGCCGTAATTCTAAGTTCACACTCAACAAAATTGAAATCGAAATTTGTGGGGGGGGAATTTGTTACCAAACAAGGTACTTAAAATTTTATTTTAATTCCATTTCTACTGCGGAATACCATTATATTTTCATTGATAAAAAAAACATAAGGTTTTTAGAACCCTGGGTAGTGGGCCTTGAAAAACTATACAATGCTTCTAGATGTCATAGCTTTTGATGTCTCCTCTTCTTAATTATTGTACGTCTCCTCTATATTGTATTTTGCACCGTGGACGAAATATTCGCAAAAAGGTGTTTGTAAAATGACGAATGTTTTATGCTCCTATCAAATCCGCTAATAAATCCGAATCAAAAATTGCCATATGGTTTTATACAAAAGAAAATCCTGTCAACTGCATTATAATTTAATGTCAGCATCTATGCTTATTAATACATCTCTCCGTTGTTTGTGGTGTAAGAACCTAGAAGGCTTCTGTGCAAAATAACCGGAGTTATAGAGGGCTTTTTAAATTTAATGAAATTATTAAAGCAAATAAGGATTTGGGTAAAATTTCAAAAATGTATGTTAAGTATATATTATATAACTTTATGACACTATGATGTTAAGTATATACTATGTAACATCTTTATGTTATAAGCAATTAAATATTTATTTTACTAGGAAGGCCGGGTTTCTTTTAAAATCCTAAACATACCATTATAATATAAGTCTCCTTTTCCCTTTTTTATTTAACTATACAACATGACGGTAAAAATAATACTACCCTGCATTTGCAACTTTTCCATTATGCCTAATGTTTCTAATAAGGTTTATTAAAACAAAATGACACTATCGTTGCAATTTTACTTTCACTGTGTGGTCTGAGGAGCATACACATTTTGGCTTTTGTTTTAATTCCTGCTGCGTTGGAATCCCATTCTTTACAGTATATTATAAAATACTTAATTAAATCTTAACATTTTGGTAAATTAACGTAATGATGTTAACATTCTATTCCGAACCACAAATTTCAATGCAGCCAGTATAAATATTACTCGAATGTGGAAATGTAATTGGAAACGATAATACTACGTTGGATAAAGTAGGTAATCCATTTCTACTTACTTTGATATCGTATAGTAAGATATCAACAAAGAGCGGTATTATTAACATAATAGTAACAATGAATATTATTTACTCATATCCACATGCCTAAAAAAAGATAATGAACAAGAAAGTCTTGTTAAAAAGTACGAGGGTATCGATTGAAACTAAATCGATTAATGGCTTACACATAAATAAATATAATATTTTAGTAATAATGGTCGCTTTTAATATTAAGCAATTCCTCTGTTGTTACTGTGCAAAGTGTCATATTTTTGTTGCTTTTTATTCCAAGTTTACATCGATTTATTTGATTTAATATGTTTAGAATCTAAAAATGTATAATACATTGGTCCGTCATTAAGTATATGTTCTGTTAACACCAAAAGAGGTCGATGAAGATACTTTGGTGACTCTAAAAGAACCAGGTCTTTGGCAGACCTGATTCGTCTGTCGTGTACATTTATTAAAAAGTGATTAGCTGAATTTGGACGCGGTCGGCAGGAAATTAGGCATGACCTTCTTATTGGTACAAAATTCATAGCCGTCTGTCACTACTGAACAAAATGTTGAAAAAATCTGGGAATTTATTATGGGAAACCGTAGACAGAAAATTAAAGAGTTATGTGAGATTATGAGCATCTCTACATCCGAGCTTAAAACTTTGTTCACAATGGATTGGTAGTTTCTAAGGTACATGCGAAATGGGTCCTCCTTTCCCTCCGTTTTGAAACTGATTCCCAAGAATCGCTGGAGAGATGTGTGAACTATGATTTCATGTTTATAGCTCTTGAAATTCTCATTGAAAATTAACTAAAATAAACTCAGTTGCAATTTGTTCAGATTTTTTAAAAATATGATTGGTAAATTAGAGACACCAGAGACATTAGAGACAATAAAAATGAGAAGTGTGCATTTAATCTATTTATCAACTCTCAATATTTTATTAAAAAATTACCAAACAAATGAGGGCTCAATTATCTAGCTTAAATTACACACTGATCACGTTGGTAATGGAATGAACGAAGAGTTAAGAATAAAACTAGAGGCAAGTAAAAAATGAAAATAACTGACAAATTATTGACAAAGTTTTTCAATAAAACGAAGAGTTTCAAATTAAAGATGTAATAAATGTAATAAAATAATGTAAAAAAATGTAATAAAAGTGGAAATGAAGAGAAATTATTCACACTGCTTTTTTTTATCTTGCAATCAGCTTAACAAGCTCTTAACAGATTTGTTGTAAGATATCTGGCAGGCAAGAACTGGCCCTCCAGCGAGGAAGCTATCTCTTAATTATTTAGGAATTTGTTATTTAACAAGATCCCATATGTGGTGTCTCTTAAGTCGTCATTTATTTATGGGATTATCTAGTACTGTTGCGAGGATATTAGCGTTAGCTTTTATGCGGTTTTGATAAGATTGTACTCTGTGTTCTACTTCCTCCTTTACAGTTTTCATTCCTGTGTACTTATGTAATTCATTGTTTGTGATGAATAGAGGTACATCAGATATCATTCGGAGTGCTTTATTTTGGAAGCGTTGTAGTATTTCCAAGTTGGAATTCTTTGCTGTTCCCCACAACTCTATGCCATATGTCCAAATCGGCTTGATTATGGCTTTGTATATAAGTATTTTATTTTTCGGGGTGACATGTGATCAGGTGTATGCCGAATGTGTAACTCATCGCGTTTTTTTATTATGTGACTTTTCCATGTTTGCTTCCTATCTAGATGCATGCCCAGGTATCTTGTTGAGTCTTGTTGAGGAAGAACATCGTTTCCAAGTTTAATTTGAGGGCAGTAATCCTTTCGTAGAGTGAAGGTTACATGTACCGATTTATTGGAGCTTGCCTTGATGCGCCACTTATCCATTCATTGGTTAATTTTGTTTAAGTGACTCTGTAGAACCGTGGATTCAGTGGTGGGATTTTTATGGTTACTTAGCGCAGTGGTATCGTCACCAAATGTGGCAGATAGGACGTTATCCGATGTTGGTATATCTGCAGTGTATAAAAGGTACAGAGTTGGACCTAGAATTGAGCCTTGAGGCACTCCAGCTTTTATTTCTTGAAAGGCTGAGTATGTATCATTGATTTTGACTCTAAATAATCTATCCTCTAAGTATGATTTTAAGAGCAAAAATAAATTATTTGGAAGTTTGTTCTTGATTTTGTACAGCAGGCTTAAATGCCATACCTTATCAAATGCTTGTTGTACATCAAGGAAGACAGCAGAGCAGTAGTGTTTCTTTTCAAGATCATCTCTTATTTTGTTGACTATTCGGTGAACTTGTTCTATTGTCGAATGGCCGGTACGGAACCCAAACTGGTCTTGAGGGATGATGTTGTTTGCATTGAGTGTTTGTATCAGCCTTCTTGAGATAATTTTTTCGAAGAGTTTTGATAAGGTTGGTAAAAGACTGATTAGTCTGTAGGAAGATACATGATATGGAGGTTTGCACGGCTTTGGAGCCATAATGATCTCTGAGACCTTCCATGTCATTGGGACATGTCCAACACGAATTATGCTGTTGAAGAGTTGTGTTATTGCAACTACAGCTTTTTTAAGTAATTGTCTTAGTATTTTGGCTGCTATCAGACAAAACCCAGGCGCCTTGTTCAGTTCCAGACCCTTTATTTCTTTTAGAACTTCACGGGGTGAGCAGCTTTTTATGGGGAGACCGAGATGCAGGTCCATTACTAGGTATTTTAGTATTTCTCTTTCAGTTTCCACATCACCCACATTGGGAGTGAAGACTTCACCCAGGAACTCTCGAAATATCTCAGCACGTTCTTTTCTCTTCTAGCCCACGTGTTGTTGCTTTTAATAGGATGTTGTGCTAAATGAGGGACATCGCGGCTAGTTTTCACCATGTTGCAGACCGAGTAGTCGTTTTTAGCTTGGGGGTTTAGGTTTTCTAATTTACGTTGTCTGGTTTCCTCTTCGATATCTTTTAAGTACTGTTTTAGTTCAGCCGCTTCTTTGTTGAAGTTCTTTTTATCCTGAGGATGTCGGCTACAGTGCCATACTCGTCTTAGTCGTCTTTTTTCCAGGATCATCATTTTTATGTCATTTGGTACATTCTTACTATCTTTAGTCATTGTGTTGTCAGGTGTGCATGTCCATGAGGCTATTTGTATAAGATTTGTTAACGATATTGTATAATTTTCAATGTCTTCTTTAGTTTTAAGTTTTATTGTCTGGTTCAGGTTTTTGTCAATATAGTGTCTAAATGGGTCCCAATCGTTTTTTTTTCGTATAACGTCTTTCTTTTACTGGTCTTTCAATTATGGTGATACTTATTGTAGCTATTACCGGTGTGTGATCGGAGCTGCTATCCAAACATATCTTGACACTTAAGTAGTGGTCCGACAGTCCTTTGTAAATAAAGAAATCTAGCAGGTCTAGTAATTTATTTGAGTCTGTAGGCCAGTATGATGGTTCACCTGTACTAAGTACATATAATTTGTTTTTATCCATGCTTCTTTTCATTTCTCTCATATAGAGTTAGTCGGGATCCCCTGTAGACGTTTTTGGCATTCCAGTCACCTCTACATTGGAATCTATTACCAAAGGTTTTAAAATACGTTGTGAATGATTCTTTCTTTAACGTGTGTTTTGGTGGGCAGTATACGGTTGATAATGTTATAGACCCTAGTTGGTCTTGTACAGTTATCGTAGTTGCTTGTATGGACCCCGTTTTATACTCCTGAAGTAATTCATGTTGAATGTGTTTTTTGATTATTACAGCTGTACCTGCGTGATTAGTTCCGTCCGGGTGGTAAGTCGAATGAATGTCATAGTTTCTTATATTTATCTTATGATTAGGTGCTAGGTGTGCTTCAGATACAAGAAGTACGTCAATATTTTCATATGTCAATAGAGTTTGTATGTCATATTTGTGTTTGTACAGTCCATTTGTGTTCCACGTTGCTACTTTCAGATTCGTCATTTCAATTAATTAGTTTATTGATTACTGTTGTTAGGAGATTCATCATTGTCGACATTTGGTCTAACATTTTATCTAGCTTTAGAGCTTGTTGTGTGAGTATACATTCTAAATTATTGCTATAAGTTGTAGGCTGTATTTTTACAGTGTCTGCGTAGGTTCATTTTCCTGTGTCAGTATGTTGCGTTTTCTCGAACCCTTGATATTGTTGGTGTGATTCAGCAGTAACAATTGGCTATCCTGTATTTTGTGTGTTACAATAATTCATACTCATCATTATTAGCCTTTGTTTACCGATTCTTCTGGACACTATTCTTCTGGGCACTATATATTTATTATACATTATATGTAATTAGCGGGATGAGCACCTCCACATAGAACACGAGAAGCCGGTGAGTTCCTGTCTTTTTTGGGACAGTCCGATGTCTTGTGACCTTGCGCACACTTTTCGCATCGGCATGGCCGCATACAATAGTTTTTGGAATATCCGTATTGGTGACATCTTTGGCATTGTGGTAGTATGTTTCTTTTCCTGGGTTCTTAAATTTTGACGAGTTGTTTATTAATCTTTTTTATTGCTTTAGCAGCGTCGTTATTTGGGCCATTCTTGATATTAACAAAGAATGTCGACGTCGGTTTCTTTTCTGGACCATATTTTACATTGATGATTTTTCCATGGACTTTATTTCCTGTACTTTCGATTTCTTCAATGATATCACTAAGTGGAGTTGAATGGTAATTTTTTGGAGATTTTTTATAAGTAGGAGAAAGTATCTTCCATGTTCTTGCATCCGAACTTTTTGAGGGGATTTTGTCTTCAAGGTCCTCGGTTACCTAGTAGGGTTATATTGACCGCCACCCTGGCTCAGCGTTGACGATAGTTTAGGGCAGCCTGGTTGGTGATAATATCTAGATGTAGATGGTACGTTTATCGTGGACCGGCATCGGCAGAGTCAGAGATTCAAGCTGCTGTTAAACAAAATAAAAACTTACAAACTAAGTAGAAAACAGAACTACATGACAAATTATTGACTCTAATATTGAATGGAATAAAGAGTTAAAAATAAAATCTAAAAGTACTAAACAGAAATAAATGACAATTAATTGACAAAGTTATTAAATGAAACGAAGAGATAAAAACCAAAGCTAGAGGTAATAAAAGTGGAGCTGTAGACCAATTATTGCCGCTGATATTAAACGGAATAAAAGCTTAAAAATAAAAGCGAAAGGTAACTAAAAATATAAATAAATGACAAATTACTGACACTATTTATAAAAGGAACAAAAAGCTAAAAATTAAAGCTAAGGGCAAGTAGTAAAAGAAATAAATGACAATTTATCGGCGCAGTTTTTGAATTAAAAAAAGAGTTAAAAATTAAGGCTAGTGATAATTGAAGTGGAACTGAAGACAAATTATTGACGCTGACATTGGACGGAACGAAACTAAAAATTAAAGTATTTAAAAAATGGAACTAATTCATAATTTATTCGCGTTTATTGAATGGAATAAATAGGTAAAAATTTAAATTATAGATAAGTAGAAAATTGAACTAAATGGCAAATTATTTAAACTGTTATTGAATGGAACAAAGTTTTAAAAATTATAAGTAGAGTTGAGTGGAAAGTGAAATTAAATGACAGATTATTAACAAAATCAGTGAGTGAAACTAACAGTAAAACATTAAAGCTAGAGTATGTAATGTTAGATATAGAGACAACTTATCTACTTATGTTGACAAAAATAACAACTGTGATAATGTCTAAAGCAAGCAGACTGGCAACGAGAAATAATCCTTGCATGTACGAGACGAATGTCACATAGAATTCATATTATTAACATACAGCTCGTAATATAATTTGCATGTACAAATTTTACGTCACTCCAATCTCCCGAAAGATCCACCGTGAAATATTTGAGACGGAAATACATTTAAATTTCACTCCCGTGACATCGCGTTTCAATGTCAGTGCTGACGCTGCACTTTGAATAATTCAGTCAGCGGAGATAGCGTGCCGTTCGTTACAAACAGTGCTATGGTGGTAGTATGCCAACTACTGAGTCTGAGTATTATTGATGACGATGAACGTTTTAAAGAGGATGAATGGTAATCACGTTTAAGCGAGTTGTTGTAAAGGATACAAAGTCCAAAAAAAGCTGATAAAGGACGAGCCTGATTCCCGCATAGAGGTTCCATAAGTCATTTGCAATTAAGGTCCTTTATTTATCATCACTCATGGCTAAAAGATACTTCCTAGCACAATAAATATTCAATAATACTAGATGTAATTAAGTAGTGAGCGTTGATATTATCGTGAATATATTACAAACTATGAAGCCTAGAATCATTGTTACAGTTATTCCATAACTTTCGCGTGGGTTTCCAAAACCTTGTTTTTTATAATTTCAGGTTGAATAGTTTCAAAAATATTTGTGAAAATATTTGTGTGAATTTTGTTTTGGATATTTTTTTGTATATATTACGAAAAATTATAAAAAATATTTTTGTTATCCTCATAATCAGCCTTTGTAATCTATACTCCACACAGAATTTAAAAAAATCCCCGTGCCTAATTTGCGCATTCTAAAATTTCCATACAAATATTTCTGAATGTCAGTCACTGATATATGAGAGTTAATATAATTTTTTGCTATGCCAAATGTCAGTTTCAACACTAAGCGGTTTCCAAGAAAAACATCTGTGATTGACGGACAGGCGAACATATTGGTGATATTAAAAGTGTTCTGTTTTTTCGTCCAAGGTACAGAATCCTTAAAAGTTAAGTGCGAGTAAAACTTGAGTCTCGAATATTATGTGCCCTTTTATCATATTATAATAAAGTTTACTTAGTGGATATTTTACAAGTATGAATCAAAATATTTAATTGTCACCTAAGTAGTATACTTAGGTGTCAATTAAATATTTTGACGTGAAGTTAGTTACAATAAGTTACAATACTTGTCTTGGAATTTGTGACGTTACACACATTCCAAGGCAAGTATTATAACTTAAGTAAATTAAAGATTGTTTCCTTTACATAAGCTATAAGGCCTTCCTTCATCCCAAATTTTCAAGATTCTAGTTTAACCAGAAGCAGACTTAGATGTTTTCATACCCGAGTGTCAAGTACGTAAAGTTTTAAAGACGATATCGTTAAATTAGAAGCTTTATTTTTAAAGGATGTTGGAGCCACAATTTATAATTTGATATTATTTTCAACTCAACACTCCTGGCTGTTCCTGAAGATATTAGTAGACAGGCAAATGAGCAGGAAAACAGATAACAATAAAGTGAGATAAATACTAAAAGTAAGAGCTCCGTTCTTTTTTATTCTGAGGTACAAAACATCAAAAAACCATATCATATCTCGTACGAAAAAGTTACATGTTAAACAATGATCCAATGTTGTCACTAAATGCTTTATGGTTTTTCCATCGTCTAGAAGAATAAGATGGTATTCGCCGAACGTGTCACTATATTTGGATCCAAGAAGGGTGAAGAGTAATTTGACACCTTCAACAATTTTATGAAGCGTTAAAACTGTGGGTATGAAATAGAAAACTTTTCCTCAATTATTTAGGTAGAAATAGAACAATTTTTTTTGTAAATAACTATATGTTTTAATCATATTTTTAAAGATTTACTTTCCACTGGCAACAGCTCATTAAATTCTTGTCTTTTAAATATCACGCTAATATTTATTTTTGTTGCTGTTTTAAATGTATTCGATGGATACGACCTCTATGAACGTGTTGGTTTTCAATAAATCCTTCAAAAGGGTATATAAATAAGGAAATGGACCATGCAATTTACCAATATTGTTTCTATTTTGGATGTGATTCTAAAAATCATGTCGAAATAAAAAGGAATATTTAATTAATGGAAAAGACTTGATATAAATAATTATAATTTTTAATAGCCCTCACAATCAAATTACAATAGAGATTCGATTATCTGAAATAATTGAGACCAAGTTTGGTCCAAATAATCAAATAATTATTTTCAAAACAGGAACATGGTGGACATTCGGTTAATTGACGTCCTGGTGTATTATTATTTGAGATATTTTAATATTTAGAAATCCCCTTTGTAATTCAACTTTCTTTTTCTTCAGCTGGACTCTTCAAAAATGTAAGCGTAATGCTTCTGACAACTCACGTCTCATATATCTCATTTACGTGATAGATACGTGGTGCGAAAAATAAAAGAGATCATTTAACCTTTTTTTTTATCATTACACCTCTTGTGATACTTATGTATCAGACAAAGCAAGTGTTTATCAATTATGACATTTACATTTAATGAATACTGCAGTTAAAATTTGTCTTGGTATTTTACTAAAATATTATACTTCCGGTTCAATTGTTATAATTATAACATTAAAATTATCAATTTAAATTTTAATAGATGTCTGTCAATTAAATAGAGTTGTAAGGCTTAATGTACAATTTTCCTTTTTGAAATAATGCTGGTAACATAATACAAAAAATTACTTTCTAACTAAAAGTACCAATATATATTGTTTTTAATACCAATATCGTTATGAGTGTGTGTGTATGTATATATGCGTGTGCATGTATTAATATATGTATATATATTTCTGCCCTTCTTATGTCAGACACAGATGTCCGGAAATATATTTTAGCTTGCGAGCCAAAAAGATGATTCACCTCATAATGGATTCTGTCGTTCCCAATAGCAGATGAGTCTAATTACTTTTATGAAGTAGGGTAATGAAGTGCTTTAAAATCTACTCTTCATAAAAGGAAAACAAGAAAAATACAAAATGTTTTCTTTATGTATGTATAACTGTAAAAATCTTTCCTATAAAATAAACGTCTCATCTTTATAACAGTGATCTACTGATAAGCGACAAATCTCGGTGAATTTGATTCAAAATCTTATTTTATAAATATTTCTATTTCAGTAATGAATAGTGTTTTGTAAGTTTTAAGAGAAAAAAGCAAGTTTACATAACTTGCAAAGAACATGATATAACGGAGTTCCTTCCATTCTACTCACTACTGATTCTCTGTATTCTCAGGTAAGCGGTCGCATTATTGCAGCCTTACATTGAAATTAGTCTTGTAGAAAAGTCGAACTTGTTATATTAACATACCATATTTAGTTTGCTTTCCAGTTCGTCAGACGGTGTAATGTACATATTATAATAATACAATATATTTATATTCAGCAATATTACTAACACTCTCATATATAATAATGCATTACGTCATGGCACTCTGTTCTCATAATAAAATATTACGTTTCAATTTGCTTTCTTATACACTAGCTTCATAAAAAAACACCCACGTTTTTCGTTACGTTTGCTTTTCTGAAATTTCTTTAGAATTAACTTGACCGTATTACCGTTTCCCTATCTTTATAAAATTTCCATGTATTTTATTGAGATGATTACAATCTCTTTCGTTTTCTATAGATGCTTTCCACCTTCTTGGATTTAACTGACTTCATTACTTTATGATATTTAACGGTGTGAAGTTGAATTATTTTTCATTACATCCTACATAATATTTTTATAAATTTTTTTTAAATATTGTTCTTTGTTCTTTGGTCGTTATGTTAAATAAGGTGTCGAAATTTCTATTTTCATCTTTGATCAGCACAAATTGTTTTGACTTGACGAGGATCCCATTTTAAGCCTGTCTTCCTGGTTAGAGACTTCAAGTCTGCGGTTATTTCTGCTAATCTTGAAGTATTTTAGAGGCTTTCTGAAGTACAAGGTGTCGCCAACACGTATTTTAACTTGTCAGGTTTACCGGTACATAATTCCTCTTTACGGCAGATTCTGAGAAGTCCGTATTTTGCATTTTGTCTTTTCCACAAATCGTTTCCGTTCGGGCATATATTTTGAATTCACGAATGTTGAATGCATTTCACTCGTACGTCCCATTGGCCCGTTGCTGCGATTTAATTTTGTTTGCTCTTAATTTAGTAACCTTCTTTATTAAATAATACTTGGGCTTCATTTTTAATGCTTTGGCTTATTGACAGCAAATTCATTGCCAGGTCCGGTACACATAATACTTTTTAGTAAAATTTTATTGCAGTGGGTGTTGTGAACATTTAGATGCAGTTGACTTTAACCCTTAATTTTCAATGCTCGTCGTCTGTCATTTTAACTGCCTTGATAGGTGGCACCTTCACCGCTGCCATATTGCAGCGGTTTTATGTGCAAAAGATAATTATGTCTTAAACATGGAGGCACCAGAATATATATAACAGGCCTCTGTCTCTGTAGTGTTCGTCAAAGCAGTAGTCTTGCTCAAGTTTTCCTGGTTTAAACTTATTTTTTATATTTGCTTTGATCTGAATTCCGCCCTTGACTAAATCTACTGCAATTAGAACAACTGAGTCCATTCAAAGAACTATTTTTGCACTTCTTTTCTGTTATAATTCTTATTTATCCGTAACAGATTCATGTCAGTGCGTATTGTTCTGACGTCTTGCTTTGAACAAATTCACACTCATCATCATACCGGAACTTTCAATTGCTATTAGTTTATATTCATTATTATCATTATTACTTTGTATGAGTAAGGAAGGTCCGAGAGAAGCGTTGTCTCTAGCCACCTACTGATCAGCTACTTTGAATCCGATTTTTCAAAGATTGTGCGCTGTGATCATTATTCTGCTGAAGTGTTCTTCTATATTTTGACATGTTGGAAGAATTGTCGTACAAAGATATGTAATTAAACCCTTGGCGTGTCAGCTTTGAATCGTTGAATACAGATGCCAAATTATTCCATATCTCTTTCATATATGAACTTCTCAAATATGAACATAGAGGATGTATCGATTAGTAAGATAGTAATAATATTTTCAAGTTTCTAGTTCATACTTCATCATGTTGAAAATAAGTATTCACAAATCGTCGTATGGAGTATTTTCGCGATCCGTTGAATTTTCATTTACCATTAAATGACTGTTTGAAGCGATTTTACCTCACTTCTTGCGGTGTTGTCAATAATTAGATAAATACGTGTTAGTAGTTTACATTGTAGTTTACAGCTTTCGTAGTTTCAATTGTTGAACTATTTTCCAATTAGTACTACTAAACATATAACCTGTTCAATTAATATTGAGTTTATGTTCATCGATGAGAAATGCCGACAAATTCAAAAAAGAAAACTTGTGTCAAATATGATATTATTAAGCGCACGAAATAAAAGAAAAAGTTCGATGAAAAAATCACGGCTTCTATACACTTTGCCTTTGACTATGTGGGTTACTTGGGAAAGGTGGCATAGTCTAATATTTCAACCCAGATATTCCCATATTTTTATATAGTGTGAGAAACAGGAAATGCTAAGGAAAGCAATGACAGCTGAAACGCTGAATTGTAAGAGGGATAGTCGTTCTATAAATGAAATCCAACATCACGCTAGCGGAACGGCGAACAAAATTTGGTAGGTACAATAAATAAGAATGTTCTTCCAACAGAGAAATGTAAACAATTTTTGTAGTTTAAAACATTAAATTTAATTTATTTTTGAACATTGTCGAAATAAAATTATCGGTGAGGAATGAGTAATTGTATTTTTCAAAACATAGAGATAATGGAAATGGCTGTGTGCTTTAATATACACTCTCCAAAATAATATTAATGTAACCATTGTGTCAGATTGGGACATATCCTATTTTTCCTCGATGACTCGAATAATATTCATTGTGTTTCGCCAGGAAAAACCCATTTCAGGCTCTTTTTTCATTTCAAGATATGAAGTTGTTAAATTCTTCCACGGTCTGCCGCGAAGTTTGCTGCAGATTTTCGCTCTTTCTCTATACTTGGGTGTTAAAATTGAGAGTTCATTGGGGGGAAGCTTAAAAAAATTAAAAAATGTTGCTTTCATTTTTAAATACCTCTAATTTTTCAATACATCCAGTTCCATTTTCAACTTTGTACATAAAGTTAGATCAGAAATTTCTTCTATTATTCTAACAGATTTTTGTTAGATTTCATAAACTTTCCCCTAAAATCCACACATAAAATAATACTTACAGACGCAATAAGGACATTTTTTTTACAAAATATTAAAATTTATAGCAAACTTGTAATTCATGGATAAAATTGCATAAAACTTAATAAAAAATCAAAATATTACGACGAGTTAATCCTTTGTATTTAAGAGAAGTTAAACTAGATTTTATTAGAAATATAATGTTACATTTGTAGAAATTTACAAAACTATATTTGCACCGTTTATTGGAAAATAAAATAATAAGACAAGTTTTGGGGACAATGTAATAGAATGAGGAAGAATTTTATATAATAATATTGTAGAAACGTTACAATTTAAAACATATACGCTTTTATCATTTTATATGAATAAACAATTGTATATTCAATATATATATACAAAAACATATTAATACTATTTTATCCATACATCCATGCCAATACAATTTTTTTTCACGTCTAAGTGACCCGATGAATTTCAATGAAATGTTTCAAATATGTAATTTACTTTGTAAGTTCAAAGACACCGAAACTAATATACAATCACCGAAACTAATATAATAAAAGTAACAAATTTACTTTGTAAGTTCAAAGACACCGAAACTAATATACAATCACCGAAACTAATATAATAAAAGTAACAAATTTACTTTGTAAGTTCAAAGACACCGAAACTAATATACAATCACCGAAACTAATATAATAAAAGTAACAAATTTTTTTCCGGTCATCTGCCTATATTTTTTCTTTCACCCTTTAACAATTCAAACGATTTAAATTAAATTTTGGATATAAATAAAACAATAAACATAATACCCTAGTTTAAATGATTGTCTATATATATATATATATATATATATATATATATATATATATATATATATATATATATACATAATTTTAAGGAATAGACCAATGAACATAAACGCTAAAAATAATTATGCCCGCGCATGAGACATTGCATCCATTACCATGAGGCTTCCCATCATAAGTAACACGCAATAAGTGTTTTATTATTGAAACAATTATTGCTGAACATTATATTCTTGGAAATTTATTAAGAAAATTTATGAACTCTTATGTAAAAAATCACTATTGATAAGTAATAATTTTAAAAAATAATGAACATGAAGTGACGACAGAGAGTAAGGGATATTCTTAAATAACACGCGGGCGAGGTTACGAGCAAAAGTTTGACATAATTGAATATATTTGACGTTAATTTTGGAGAAATTCATTGTTCACAATTAAATGAAACCACGTGATGTAGTATTATTTCTACTTTCTTTAATTTCTTTACCACGACCTAGGTTTCGTTGTATTACAACATCTTCAGGTGGGCTATTAGCAGATATTCAATTAAAAGATCTTTGCTAATAGCCTACCTGAAGATATTGTAATACAGCGAAACCTAGGTCGTGGTAAAGAAATTAAAGAAAGTAGAAATAATACTACATCACGTAATTTCATTTAATTGTGAGTATGCCATAAACTAAAACACAGTTTAATGTAATTGTGCGTTGGTATCTGCAAAGTAATCCCGTCATATTTGTGCTAATATAAGTGCTGCAATTTATCCTTACTACTCTTTTGGAAAAAAGTTAGTGCTAAATTTTAATTGTCGTATTCAAAAATATATTTTGATAATAGCCCACTTTAACTCTGTTTTTATCAAAAGATTGCCCTGCTCTATATTCTACATGTACTGCCAAGAAAGAAATATTTTACAACTTTTCGAACTGCTTTTTCGAATTGCTTTTTCGAATTTGAAATTCAAAACAAGTTTTGTATTTTTTTTATTACGTAATAGAAAAATATGTTGTAATAGGCCAAAAATATCCTTGTATTTGTTGTAAATAAAACAAAGGGGAATTTTTTTTGCAAATGAAATTTGTTTTAAAAGAAATAGAATATTTAAAAATGTTGATACGGGTTTCGAGACTATATTATACTCGGTATTGGTCATATGGAGGATAATTTATAAATTTCTCGTATCAACCTCCTTTCCACAAGATGAATAGCCGTTAAAAATTTGTATTTCTTGGAAAACTCTGTTTACATAAATTTTTTCAACATTTCGAACAATAATTATTGCATTTTTTATTTTATAAATGTTGCATTTTTTTTAAATTCTCTTGTTAGTAGAAGACAAGAGAATTTAAAAAAAATGCAACAGGAAGGAACTTTTATAATTGAAATAGTTTTTTTAAATTTTTATAGATATGAACAGTAGATGGAAGGACAGACCTGCTGAAATTACAAAGTTCCATATTTGTTATTGAACTCTAAAAGGAGCATGTCTAAATTTCCATAGGTGTAAAATTGCATTCAACAATATTAATCGCAATTAATTCCATGGACAAAATTATAGCTAAGATGATTTAAAACTAGGGTGAACGTTAAATAAATATCTCTACACAAAAACTCGGATGAAAAAAACTTAAAAATTTAAAAGATAAAGAAAATTTAATCGAAAGTAGTTGATTAATGAACTAAAATAAACAACGTTAGTTGATGTTCTTTATTTATTCTATCCGAAATAATAGTTAACTATCAAATCAAACAATACAGCACCAAATCACTAATCGCCACATACATAAAATCAGTATCAAGTCGAAATCCTTAGCATGTAGCTCGCATTCTAATATATAAATTTTACAACTTTCCAAACTTTGAAAGCTCTGTCGTTAACTACTCGAGGCGGAAATAAATTTAAATCTCATCCCTTCTCTCGCTATCAAACGTCAGTGTTGGCGTTGCGTGTTGAATAATTTTGTTCGCGGAGACAGCGCGCCGTTCGCTATAGTATTTAGTGATGGTCATTCGCTGACTGCTGAATCTGAATATAATTGAATACTATGAGCACCATGATGAGGAAGAATGAAAATCTTGAGTTCATATGCAGGTGATATGACATCGCGTGTTATTGTGGCGCTTTTATCTTGACAGTAAAAGCCGAACTATTTTTTTTTTAATTTGCATGAGGCATTTATTTAAAAAAAAAGTTATATCTTTATGATTCGGATGGACCTTTCCTTAAACGTCAGATCCAATTCACTTATTTTCTAAGTTACATAGTCCGTAGCCATCCCCTGTTATTGTATATTTTTATAAATTAACAGTATCAATTTACCATCTTTGCTTACCGATGCATAGTTTTTTTAAATTAGGATAGGGTTAGCCATTGAAACAATTGATAAATACCACAATCGTATCATTAACTTGTTTGACAAGAAGTCTCCTACGTGGATTAAAATTCAATGGAAAGTAATCCACGGCTCAGACTCTATAAAATATAATTTTTTATCTATTTTGTTATCAAATCTATTTTGAAAATATGTATAGCTTAAAACTTGTATATTTATGAATCGAAAGATATAAAAGAACCAAATTACTTTTATTATGAGAGACTTTTATTTTCAAATTATGTACTCATATGTTGCTGATATTGAGAGTATAATAGATCATAACACCGCACGGTGATTAGAGGTGAAATTAGTTTACGTCCGTATATACACGGTAAGAGGATGAAAAATTGAACGTTGTGAACTCTAGAAATCTGACAATAGTGTCACTCTTTTCTACATTTTCCATTACACCCTTTTCTAAAATATATATTTCTTCTGGATGTTTACACCTGATCTAATTCTCTTATTTTATATATAACGTTGACCATAATTATATTCCGAAATTGCCTATTTTTATAATTTTAACAGTAACAACTTATAATATTTGCTTGTGAATTCCAAGTTTATTGATTGACAAAGAATTAACAGTTGACGAATATCAAAACCGTATCATTAAATTATTTAATAAAAAGCTCTTCGTGAACGAGTTACAATTAAAAAAAGTGTAGCCTAATTTTTCAATCACTCCATAAAAGACTGTGCCTTTTAAATTTAATATTTTCCAGGACCAAGTTGACAATATTAACCCCTGGGTACTTAAAATTTAGAATAATTGTTGCAAATATCCTTTTTATTTAAACAACGAATACTACAATGAATTCAACTGTAATCAGTTAAAGAGTTTTGAATTTTTTAGTTACCTCGAATCAACAAAGTGTTTTATACACACACACACACATACACACACACACACACACACACACACACACACACATATATATATATATATATATATATATATATATATATATGTATTTGAACTAAATGAATAATAAATGATGTTATAATTTACATAATTTTTCATGGTAGGTATATTTCAATTGTTTACATTTCATACGTCCTAAGGTTGTTATACAAAATATATTTCGTATGCGACGCAATATTTTTTGGGAATCTATGCCTGAAAGGTAGAAAAAAATCGAAGACTTATAAAATCAGAAACGTCTCAGTATATATGTCTGCCTGTCTGTCTGTCGAAATAATTTTCCTCAGAAGCTGTTTAACGTTGAAATCAGAAACATGAAGCATACTAACACATACTACATCAAAACTATATATAAAAACTATATCAGTTAAATTACTCTTTATTTAATCAATTTGCCTAATAATTAAAGGAAATGGATATATTTACTGCTGAAAAAATAATATTTGAAAAACAAAAATAAACGCGAACATTTTTATTAGGCCTATATCACATGATTAATAATCACCAAATTAAACGTCACACGTTAAGTATTTCGCTGTATCGTTATTATAATATTTGTGCTACTCCTGACATTGAACGCACTGTAACCAGTCGCATTTTTTCTTATTGGAGTTATAATAATCTCCACACAATATGCAAATATCTCCAAGAATTTCCTTTTCAATATCTATTTCAGAAGAACCCTTATAGAGAATTTTTTTTATCATCATCATTCGAATCTTTAGAGATCTGTTTTTGGTTTATTGCATTAAATTTAGTTTTTATTGTTTTTCCTTTGAAGGTTTTTTCTTTGATTCTTTCTTATGCTGAGTTTTTAATTTTAATATCTAAGATTTATTTTTTTCAAATTTTCTGGCGATATCAAGTCCTCAGAATATTGTTTTTTTTGTATAATCCTGAGCCCGTACGAAGGAACTGGATGGACTATTTCATTGATCCATTTAAGATTTTTGATGGCGTTTTATTCCTTAGATTAATTTTTTGATTAATTGTCTGTTCTTTTCAATGCTCTATATTCTTTATTTATCTTACTTCTTGAATAGCACAAGCTACTCACGCTAGTCGACGGATGTGGGCCTACCGTATAAGAAATATTAACTTAAAGTTCAGGTGTTCCTTCAGGGTAAATATCGAATACAAAAGCACACTTAAGAATTACGTTTTTAATAGGTAGAAATATTCCATAAGGACGAAATCCTGATGCACCATCATTTTAATTTAAAAACTTCGCCCACGCTTTCCCTAAAAAATCTTAAAATTTAAAGCGTCTAATTTTCGACCGAGAATATTTTTAATACCCTTGTTGGTTTCCTTAATAAAATATGTTTTCCAAGACTTTAAATATGCTATATCAAAGGGCTGTAAATAATGAGTCGTGTGACTAGAAACAGAGTGGTACTTTATCATTGCTCTCACAAAATTTCAACATCTCTAGGGAAATCCAATGTGACGTACGTCTATCTAATAATAAAATCACTGGCTCTGAAGATTTTCTCAGAAAAAAAGTCTCCTTCTCCAATTTGTAGAAGAGATCAGTGTTGACGTAGCTAGTTTCTATATTCTTATAAATTTTGCTTCCTGAAGGTATACCAGATTTTTAAAGGTAAAAACAAAGAACTTTCGGGTATACTTCCGGAAGTTCTTTGTTTTTGCCTTTAAAAATTACAACAGGGATAAGAGTACCTTCTGCGCTGCTGCAGCAAATAAAATAAATATTTTCTCCTCTTTCTGCAGAATTTAGTTATAAAATTGACTTAGATCCTTTCATTACGATGACATGTGAAGGTTTATTATTTAATTGTAGACTCAATTCTTCAACATTGAAAACTTTATTTGAATTATTATGAAATCATGTTTCAAACAAAAAAAAGTCAAAGAAATGAAAACAATAAATTTGTCCTTTTGTCATTTCATTAGCTCTTTGTTGAGATACTCCCTCAGATTTTCTTCAAGAAACATCAGGGTTTCTCCTTAAAAACGATTTCATCTAATCGTATCCTGCTTTACCTGAGTTCTTGTTAAAATTGTATTTTGTTTTCAAAGTTTCAGCAAAATTAAAAGCTAATAAGAGTAAACCATTACTTACAAATACACAAATTTGTGACTTTTCAATGGCTATTTTTTTTCTCACTGCACCCAAAAAGAACATCAGGTCCAAGACGAGAATATGTTCCCTAAAGTAAACCGACGACGAAGAGTTGGTAAGGAACGTTGAATTCTTTACTGGTTTGGATAACATTCAATGCTTTATCTTTAACAAGTACAATAGTTTTCTGTAAGTCAGCTTCACTTCATGTAGCCCTGTTAGTGTCTGATGCATTCTTTTAGTATGTATCAGATATCTGAAAAATTCAAAGAATAATTTATTCACTAATCAACTCACCTTAAAATCATTGTCCATCTCTCCCAGTTTTAAGGGAGAGATGCCTCATGTCTTTGACCGCAGCCAAAAGGAAATATATTAAAAAGTTGCATCATAACAATAAAACGAAACTATACTCTAGATTAAAAAACGATATTATCATTAAATATATGAACATTGTTGAAAAAATCATCACCAAATTTAGATTAAATACTTTTATGACAATAAAAGTGACCATGCTTACCGTTTTCTTCGAATAATCATCATAATAATAATATAATTATCACAATCGTGTTATGTTTACTTCCTCCGGGGCATTTGATTTTCGTCTGACGTAATTAGGATGAGTTCCGACGTGCATATGTATATATATATATATATATATATATACACACACATATATATATATATATATATATATATATATATATATATATATATATATATATACACTTTTATTTGAAGAAGTTGATGTGGGTTAAATATTTACTTATTTACATTACATTTTAAAATAATAAAATCGAGGGTCGCTATAACTAAGACTTCAAAATTGCAAATAAATATATTAATACGATCTAATTTTTTATTAATCAGGATAATATTAATCAGGAATTTTAAGCGCGTACGTATCAAGACAGACCTGGCGAAAAATAAAAATAGATCGAAAAGGGTCAATTTCTTTGGAGTGTGAATGATGCTTTCCATTTAATTTTACCTCATGTATGGAATACAGCTTAATAGTAATGTTGTCAAATTCAGCATTTTTTTGCCAAACGTGTTTTTATAGAATTTTTATTTGCAAAACGCCTTCTCAAAGTTGTAGATATTCTATACTTACAAATTATTTTGTTTAAGGCGAGTTCGCCGTCATTCATAGTTTCCATGGCTTTTATCAATGCTGCATCGGTCCACTTTATTGCGGTGGAACATCATCCTCGTGGAAGTACCATGACATTGTCAATTACAAAAAATGAAAAAAAATACTTATTTTTATGTGAAATATGTTATCTCTGACAGGGGCATAGATGCCATTAGGGGGTAACTGAGGATATCTGTACTCACCAAAACTGAGGCATCTGTCTTTTTTGCTAAAAATAGGTGCCCTTTATTTCAGAAAAAAAAAAATAAATTACTACAAAGAAATACAAAAGTAATACTTTAGTATAAAACTTAACTATACAACTAAAACAAAATATATTCACATTACTCACCTCGTAAAATAAAAAGTTGCAAGCCGGATAGGACAGCAACGATTCGCAATACGCGTTCAACATTCTAAATACTTTTTGACACCACTTTCGTTTGGACATCACCAAGCGACACGTTTTACCCTATTCATTGACCGCTCACACCCAGACGTGGGGGACTAGTAATTTCCTAACATATCAATAAACTTATCAATACCTGTTTCTAAACACGTCGGTTTACTATCGAGGCATTTATCCTCCTATGGCAACTATCTCACTTTTATCTTAAGTTTAACGAAAAAATTTCTAAGGGCATTAACATAGTTCACTTTACAATACAATTTTTTTATTTCCCTATTTGAATAATGCAATAAAAAAAATTATATTAACCATTGTATTTTTATTGCTCTACATACTTGAGATATAATTATCAATTTATTTACAAAATATGTTTCATAGTTTTTTCACCTGTACAAGTCCAATGCAACTTCATTTTATTATTATATCATTCAAATAATATTATGCGCTTGCGTTGTAATATTTGAGAGATCATTTTTGACTTTAAATAAATTGTAATGAACACCAAACAGAACGTCATGTCACATATACGAGTACGTAGTTAGTATAAATATGTATAAAAGAAAATATATTATGGAAGAAGGAAAAAAAACATTTTTATAAATAAGTGCATGTCACTGCACTTTATAAGCTGACAATAATTTGTTTTACATAGTATGAATGATCATATTTCTAAATAGAGATCACTTCTCAAATGGCTGAAGATCCGTGATCGACGCCAACTTCACATACTTTTAAAAATCCTCACAGCCCAAGTTGTTTTAATGGCAAATTTAAAGATTTATCTGTTCACGAGCTTGGTTACGATCTGAAAGTTCACTCACTCTATTTATTCCTAAACATACCTCTACCACTTAATCCTGACATCAGGAAAATCACATCCCTAAATATTTTCAAAGATCGAGTGAAAAAGCCCTGCTTTTCCTGAAACCTTTTCTTTTGTGCCCTTGTCCTTTCCTGTCTTTCCCATCCCAAATCATGTCAATAGTTTGTATTACTCATACTTTTGTATTTTTAAAAAATTCTTTTTTGGTCTAATGTACAATAAAGAATTTTCGTTTAGTCTACCAACTAAATTTCAATATCAATTTGTATGATTGACTGGAAGAGATCGCTCATGTAGAAATAAGTCCGCCATATGTACTATAAATAAAAGGTGATACATAAATAAATAATAAATCTTCTTTTTCTCTATACGTTGCGTTCATACCGCAATATGTGTCCCAAATCATTACGTTCATGAAATGTTCGATTAAGATAATAGAAAGATTTAAACAAAAATATTTAACTTCATTTTTATTAACAAGTAAATGAAACTACGTGATATAGTATTACGTCTACTTTATTTAATTTCTTAACCTCGACATAGGTTTCATTGTATGACAACATCTTCAGACGAGCATTTGAAGTGATTACCTAGTAGATACTTCCAGCAGTATTCAAATATTATACAAGAAATAGAAGTGGGGTATGGATGGGTTTTCCCACTTCTTACATTAATGAGTTTTTAGTAGGGCAGCAGTATAATTTGTATTATATTTTAAAAAGTTATACAATGTTCAAGTATTTTAGTAAGGGTAATAAATTAAATTGATTCTTTTCTATGAGCTTGTACAATGCAGAGTATTCAGGTGTATGTAATAAACCAAATGGATATTACTCTTAGTCGTATATTCATACAATGGCAAGAGGATCTGATGATTGGAACAAGGTTATATAACTAATTATACATATATAAATAAATATATATATATATATATATATATATATATATATATATATATACCCATTTTTAGGGTTTCTTTTTGATGTATCTCCTTAGACGTGTGACCTGGCTGAAACAATTTAAAGTGAACTGTAGGGAAAAAAATAGGTTGTAATGAATTTCTACAAACTCAACGCCAAATATATTCAATACAAAAAGGTTTATTTAGTGGAGCCGTTTAATACGGTAAATTATAAATTCATTTATTCGTCAGGAGAAACCCAAGTTAGTAATCTCTCTTTTGAAAAAAAATATGAATATTAATAATAGCAAATTATTTCTGAAACTATATTTTTACTGCACTGTGTACATGATTGAAGCAAAAATTATTTAAATTTACTCTCAATTTTAATATCGTAATTAAAAATGCCCCTAAATGATCAAAATATTACTTATGGTAATGTAATGAATCATTCAAAATTCATTTTACGGAGATAATACGGTGTTGGCTATAAACAGTAACGAAGGTTTCCAAGTAAAAAATGAGATTGAATACTATTGATGATAATTACACTTTAGAATCGATTTACATCAATATCTCTGCTTCGGTTGTTTGAACGATTGCATAATTTTTAAACTTATTTTATCGCTCAAAAATAGAAATAAATTTAAAAATTAACAAAATGTTAACTTATAGTTTTATTTATATTTTAAATAAAATTATTATTATAACTAAATATTTTACTTATCCAGTCCAAGATGATATGCACATTTGATGGCACTGATACTATATTATTTGCTCTTTAAATGTATGAGTATACGTAAGGAACTTGTCTCATACTTTATTTTTTATTCTTCATTCCGTTGCACTAAATGTATTTATTTGTATGTTCATAACCTATCAGACATTAAGGATCAAGGCAAGACTAACTCATCATCGAGTGAAAATATGAAAATCTCAAGAGTAATGAAAACATTTTAAAACAGGAAAGGCCCACAATAAAAAATTAAGCAAAGTCCGGAGAATTATGACATTTTTGAAACAAATTTTTGATTATATTTATTGATAAAGAATGTCAGCGACTATCTGTGACATTAGGCAGCAAGAATTAAATAAATATTCTTAAAAAGGTGACCCATAATCGAGGCTGAAGAGTATTTCTTTTTATTTAGATTATTTATAATGTCAGAAAAATTACGTCTCCTTATGACATGAACACACATTTTCTTTTACGTAACTCTTATGACGTACCAATTTCCCTTTTTGTTATATAACTCATTACCCTAACGTCATGGTCTTCAAATGTCAGTGACGGTGTTGTGCTTTGAATAATTTAGTCAGACGGTGGGAGCGCGCCGCTTACAGCAGCGTCTGAGCGAAGGTAGGCTCGTGGTGACGGTTGTGTCTGCATGTACATAATTCATGATAATTAATGTTTTGATAAATCTCTTTTTTGAAAGGAATTTTTATATTTGCTACGGTTTATAATATATCTGAAAAAGCTTATTATAATATATTTTTATGTAACATTTCTGTAAGCCCTAGAAGTAATTTCAAATTACGAACATAAACACGTGATTTATAACGAAAAAAGGTACTTTCAACTTACGCTGGCAATGATAAAAAAATATTTTTAACATTTTTTATAATTTGTACTTTTAAACCAAGACCGAAATAATAAGTTTTCATTTGCTTACTACTAGACTAACATTTTTACCATCGTTTTGATTCAGCGTAAAACTGTAGGTCTGTAAATTTTTGTTTATTACCTAAAAACTCTAACCAGGCGGTACATCGCTATTAAATAATATCCAAAAATTGACCCTTGCAAAATAATTGACGTGTTAAGTAATAGATTACGATGAAACATTATTAACATAAAAATGTTAGGATGAACAAAAGAAAAGTTTCAGAGGTATGAAAGTTCCAAATAGACTCAAGCGTAGCAAACAAATGGAACATGCTACATAATAGTCTTGGGCACTTTTTGATAATTCTCATAAATTTATACAATTTTGTAATTCGTGCAATATTTTTAAGAAAAACAATTATATAAATTCCATTTAAGTTTCTTCCGTGAAAAGGTATACCATCGTGACATATTGTTACACGTAGTGCTTATATTCTACTTTTGCACATAATATTAAAACGATTATGACATAAGTTTTATGTGGTCTATTACACACATCAGATTGTATTTTGTAAATAGGTGAATTGAATACTACCAAAAAAAAAAGAAGATAGTCTTAAATTGAAATACTACACAATTAATTAAATTGTTACACTATAATCGTAGACAATAAAAAATCGAGTAGGGCTAAAAGTTTTGATTCTATCAATTTTCTTTGTACTTTATAAAAAATAAAGTCCGTGGAACATAGATAATAGCAAAGAAAACATGCAATGCAAGGAAATCCGCGACTATAATTTTGCTAAATGTGCTTTTAAAACGACGAAATGCAATGGAAAATTTATTTGTATAAGTTGAGGAAAATCAATAGGCAATTTATTTTGATACCAATGGAAATAGAGTTCTGAAAAAAAGGTTTAAAAATTGATATTTTTGTAATAAAATTTATTTAGGAATTTTATTTAACACTCGTTATATAGCGGCATGCTTCCACAAACTTAATTGGTAAACTTATTGCGAAGAATAATGCAGCTATATATTGTTCCACGTATGTCTAATGATTTAAGCCGAGAAGTACCACACCAAGATGCCTCTCCATAACAATGTAACTATATATTTTTCCATGATTAATATATTATTAATATATTATTCTATAATATATTGTATCTATAATAATACATTTACATATTTTTCTATGTATATAGAATAATGCAGCTACATATTTTTTCCATATATCTCTAAAAATTTAACTAGAGTGCGCCAAGATACCTCATCGACGAATGCCTTCCTCCTTACTTCACCAATGTTGATCATCACAGGTCAGATGACCTTTACAAAATTTTCATAAAATTACGTATATAAACCTCGCTCATGAATTAATCTATTCCTTAATGCAAACAAAATAAAAATTCAGCAATTACTGAGAAAATTGTTTACATTATAACAGACGCGGCTGGGGACTTGTTTCGTAGCATGTATTAATAAGTGTTAATAACGATATGATTTCTTTTTATCAATCCTAATTATGTTACCCTTTTAATCAAAATCAAATATGCGACTCTATCAGCAGTTCCAAATTAAACACGACGGTGCGCGAAACACAAACAGTATCCCAGCTTTATTTATTATTTTGAACCTGACGTTCTATTTATATTATAAAAAAATTTAATTATATGGGTTATACAAAGAAATTAAGACATTTTAATGAAAGAACTATACAATTTATTTAAAATGTCAATGGCCAAAATGATTTCTACATAACTTAAATATTAGCGTAAGTTATACCGAATATAATACCCAACTAACTTGACCTTTAATTTTATTGTGAACCATCGCAATTGATATGTATTTAGTTGCATGTTTCGCAAAATAAAAAAATACATTTTTGAAAGAAACTTTGGTTAGATTTTTTTAGTCGCTCTTCAAAAATATTAAAATAAAAAAAATCAAGGAATGTTGTTTTTTAATGTTCTGTATAAACTTTTTAAACAATTACTATATTAGTTCAATGTTAAATACCATAAATATTAAATATTATAAGGGTATCAGTGGGAATATAAAGATTAAAGTAAAATAAAAACGCAGAAATTCGTGACGCGTACAAATGAAAAAGATTCACAAAACAATACTAAACTACATTTATACTACATTACATACAAAACAACACTACATTTTGCACTTCGTCTATTTATGTATTTTCAATATTCATTAAGTTCTATAAAGTACCTTTATATTTAAAACGCTTTGTATACCATTGACACAATCAAATCAAAATTCAATTTCATATATAATGTTTATAAACAAAAGTTACGTAATGATTATTATGTTATAATTACGTTAAAACTTTCAGCCATATTTTCTGCAATTAATAGAAATTTTACCAAGTACACTACACATATACTTTTTTCACAATCCGGTATTCGTGCTTTTTATGTAACTTGGTGCTAGAACTCATATTTACAAATGTCAGTAGTAGGTTCATATTTTGAATAATTAAGCTGTCAGAAATCGATTATTGAAGAGTAAGTGATAGTGAGATGTGATGAAGGTTGAGTGTGATTATCCCTGTTGATGAGCACTTTTACAAATACACACAAGAATAGTAATACCTTAAGGAGTTGTTGAATACAATGATGATTCCTTAGTTAACTAAAATGATTACTAAACAAAAAGGTTTTATTTTAACAAACAAATAAAGATGTAAAACAAAGTTTTTTGAGAAAAAAATTTTAGTTAGATAATTTCACGCTTCTTCACGCAAGTCATTATCAGGAACTGCTGCAAACTCTACTCGTTTTGGAGTTGAAGACGATACCACACGGTGAGAAAGAAAAACGAAAGAACGTGGTATATTTAATTATATTTTCGTGATTTACTGAAGATACCATATAATTAGTAATCCCATGTTTTTGCTGAGGCGTTCATGTAATGTTTTTTCCTTTTCTAATTTGCCTCACATATGATTAAGATCTGTTTTAAGGGAGTTTCAAGAAACAGATTTCAGTCGGTTGTGGTTTCCTTAGGACTCATTGTATGAAATATTTAAATAAATGATTGATTATGCTATTCTTTAATTTTTTATGTTGTTGGAAGTTGAAGACGAACTAGGTACTGCTGTTTCAGAACAGTGGAATATATAATCATTTTACGCAGCTTTTTTGTTAGCTGATTTGGTCAACTAACGAAATTATAATACTAATTTATAATTGTTATTTTGACGTAATTTTTTTAACACAAAATATATGAAACTACCTACCGAATAAATATTGTAACATTTATATTCATTTTAATTATAATTGCCACAAATTCATAGCTTATGCGGGTTATCTAGATAATACCTCTTATTTTTTATGTTCGTATATATTAGTAAATTAAATCATTAATTCCAATATGATTAGCTCAAATAAAACTATATTGTTATCTTCCTTTATGATCCGTTGTCTCCAGTTAACCCTTTAATTTATTTTAGTGGATTCAAAATTCGCTCTATAAATATTAATTTTTATAGGTCACATGAATATCCTATATACACACTTTTGGTGTTTTCATAAAGAAAATTATACATATATTTCATTACATTTAGTAGAATTTTAGTTATATGTATAATATTTTTTTAATTAAGCTGAATTTAGAAATAAATAAATAAGAAATTATTTAAGATAATTGACTAAGAAATCATCTCAAAGATTTGAAAAAACGACGACAACAAAATTAATAAATTAATATTAAGTGATTTAAATAACACTAAATATTATTTCATAATGCGAATTTTGACTTTGAAATAAATGAACAATTCAAACTAATTGATTTAAAACGAAACCAGTCTAATCGTTTAAAAGATATGTGTAACGACAAATACGTATTCATGTTCTTCAAATCTTCTTGTTCGATATATTGAGACTATGCAAAATGTTTTGATGCCTTATTTATTAACAATGAAAATCCAAATTGAAAAGCAAAAAACTTAAGGAAATAATTAATCACATTTCATTTTTACACTTTTCTCTTATAACATTGACTTTTGGGTGACACGTGCGTGTAGGCAGACGACTGGACAGGTCGTTTACTGACTCTTGATACATTCGAGTCTAAATATGGCTGCGTGGATTAACCTTCACCCTCAACCGGACTAGAGACTGCTCTGCAGAAACTCAGTGTCTTTTAGGTCGTATAAGGTTTTTGATTAGATCAACTCATATTGGAATTGCAAAACTCAGGTGAAAAAGACACCCCTCTGCCCTTTTGTGTTTGTACCTATTTAAACTCTTTTTTGAGTTACATTAGCTGCACTACAATATTCTGACTACACTGCATCATTTTTGATGCCATTGTTTGCTGGATATTAACTGCGTCGAAAACTTATGTGACATTGATATTGCTGAATAAATTTTATTTCAAATGGTATAGTTTATCAAATATAATGGCTATTTATTAATATTTTAAATTATACCTTATCGGTTCGTTCTGTTAATGATAATATGCCTTCTTTGAATAGTATATAGACGAGGAAATTAATGTTAACATATGTTTGTTTAACTTTAAATTCAATACGAGAGAATGTCATGAAATTTTAGTTTATACGCAATCTTGATGAATCTTTAATTTTTTATCCATTGGTGTGTAAATTCCTCACTAAATCCTTTTTAAAAACTGCATTTTTGAGCGTTGCTTGAAACATCACAAAGTTTGATTTCGCCTTTAATTCAATGTTTTTTACTCCATTTTCTAAGCAAAAAGGTAAACTATAGAACATTAAGTAATTCAAAATATTTGTTAATAAAATTGTCTTTGGAATATTCCCATAAATATACTCCGTAATTATTAACCGTCCAAAATTAAACATCCACTATCCAAACTTGCGTGAAAATTCCATATGCTATTATAGCTCAATGTGAATATCAACCCCACAAAGAGATGACTTTGTATTGAACTATTTAAATTGTGTACATACATTACTAAAATAATTAAAGAATACGATAATTTTGCTTACAACTGAGAAACTCTTTATTTTACATAGAATCCTTTAAGTTTATTAACCCAACTCGTATAAGCTTTTTCAACATCCGTTGCTGTGCACAAAAACTGGAGAAAGCTGTTCTTTTACGGTAAATAGGCAATGGTAAAAATTATAGTGATTACCATTAATAAAAAATTGTATATATTGTTTTTAATTCTAATGCCACTCACTTGATTATATTCTTGATTCTTGTTCTGATGTCGTTGATTCAAGTCTCTAAAATATACGCTGATAATTAAATGAAATAATTTTCAAAGTATTTAATTTATTTTCTTATTAAATTACGTGGGTAAAGTAACAATTATTTGGGAAGACTTTTGTAACCAATTTGTTTCACATTTCTGAAATAGACATAAGATTTTGACAAAAAAAATTATACAATGGTAATTTTTTCAGACTTTTGTCGACTTCGACAACTCACGGCATGTGCTTTCCAAGAGCATATTTTTTTGAGTTTACTTATCAGTATAGTACGGCGCCATATTATGCCGGATTACAATACTATACATTTTGGAAAATCAATTAACAGGACTAAAATTTACAGGTCTGGCTTCTATCCTTTCTTGAACAATAAGACTGTAGCTCTCCCCATTTTTCCGGTGTTCGACTTTCTTCTACACAACCGTTGAAGATTTCCTTAAGAAATTAGCATAGTGATGGAAGACAAAAATACTGCCTTTGGAATTTTTCTCTGGTTTAGCGCGCATTACGTAAAACTACTTAAGCAATTCGGATGGTATTTTAGAGAAATAAAGGAATTAATTATAAATAACATTTAATTTTCTTTTCACTACAAATTTAATATTTTTTTAAATTTCACTTACATTCCATTAGTACGATAAAAAATAAAACGCTTTCGAGCTATCCGACGCGTACTAATTATAGAACCCCAGAACAGAGAGTAAATAGAAGTGCATGTGGGCGTGACGAGCGCGCCACACATGAGCAGCCCTTCGCTTATTTCGAAGTAAGTGCATCTCGCCCTGCATTAGTTTGTTGTTTGCCGAGACGTCAGAAAGTGCTCCGTGCAAATTACTTATAAATATTATTAATATTTTTAAGACTCTTAATTACCTAATGTATCTTTTACAGGTATGAATATATAGTGAATTTCCAATAGAATTGTTTTAAGATCATTGTTGTAGTTTTCCGAAAAATTTGTAATATCTCGGTTTTTCATCATTGTGTCTGCAACAGCTTCAAAAATAATGGACAAAAAAGTATAATCATTTATATCTTGTAGAGTATCAAGTAGAAAAACAAATTATAAAGATTTCAAAGCACTGTCTTTGGAATTTTATGTAAAACAGTTCAAGAAATATTATCGGAAACGTCCACAAAAATATTTTCCTCTTCATCCATTTCATTCCTCTCGAAAATTGGTGAAATCACTTTAAAAAATTAACTTAATGTTTACTGGAAAGTTATATTGTGATTCCAAAAATTTATTAGTTTTTGACAAATTTGTACCTGTGAACGAAATGCTAGGCGGTGTTCATGGTATAAAATATTAATAATATATATTAGTAGTTTTATGTAAATGTACTGAACGTAGACATAAATGCTTATTTTTCCTATGTGCTTATAGAATTTTTTACCCATATTTTACAAGTTCATTTATCTTTAATTTCAGTTTACGTAATTCAAAGTATGAAATTGATATTTCAATGTGCTGCACTCTTCCAAACTCAAATTATTTATCAGTCATTGATTTGAAACATTTGAATAAACCTGAAATGTTTGATGTCTGTACGTATTCTGATATGCAACTGATAATTTTTGTATATTATGTAATTTTATTGCAAATTGAAATAAATGAGAAATTTTCAAAATGCCATATGTTCTTTTTAATTGATCAATTTCAATAAAATATACCTTATATATCACCGCAAATCTAGCAGACTACATCAGTAAAAACATCATCGAAATCCTTGCAGCCGTTCTTGCGTGATTCGCAAAAAAATAAAGAGGCTAAGAGACAAACGGACAAACAATCAAGAAATAATAATTTTGTGTTTTATTATTTTTGTTATGGGAACATATATAGTTTAAAATAAATAATTATTTTCGCCAATACCTTCAATTGACATATGTACTAATTACACAGTTTTAATACATTTATAGAAAATAAAGTATTTATTAATAAAATTTTTACAGCTGATTATTAAATTTATCATATTAATTAATATTGACAAATGATTGATATTTTCAAAAAATTCAGGAAACGATGAAACTTCATCATTCGATTTAAAACAAACCTAGCGCCATATATTAATGTAGATCACTATAATATACTTATCTCAACGGCACTTCTTGGTTTATGCTGTTGTACTAATGCAACGCAAATCAATTTTTGAAAGTATTAAATATTCATATCATCTAAGGGCATATCACCTAAGGGCTAAATTGCAAAAAAAATAAAAAATAAATGTTCAACAAAAATCATCTTATTTTATATTTGATGCGTAAACAAATAAACACTTAAGTAGACAGCACAAAATTCCAAAACGATATATTATGCCCCTATACCTTTCTTATGTTCCACTATATATATATGTATATATAACAACCAAATTTATACAGCCTAATACTAAATCACCAAAGTAATTCAATTTACGAACATTAATAAAAACACAGTCATATTTTAAATAAATTGAGGAAAAAAGTAAGTTCATGTCGTATATATGGGTCATCAAAATATTTTATATGCACAAAACTAACAACAACAATGTTGGTTTTCATGCGTCTGCATTCAGATTGTGTATTTAAATATCTACTCCACCCGCATCACTTCCCACTTTACACATATTCAAGTCCATTTGGCCTACACATGCCGGGTGGAAAATTTCATTGCGCGATTTAAATTGCACGTAGCGCAATTTATTATCATACATAAATGCACTATACATTTGAATGATTATTATATGTCGAGTAGCTAGGCACTTCTTAGTTGTTGCATAAACGCAATGTAAATTAATTTTTGAAATCGGTAAATGCGCATATTTTCTGCACTGATACCGATGAGATAAAAACCAAATGCTACCTCAAGCTAATCCCTATATAATTCATAAAACCTTATCTAAATTGAGTCAGGAAAGTTTACGTGATGTGTGTTCAAAAAAACAGACAAAAGAACATATCCAAATTAAAAAAATATAATTTGGTTTAAATTTGTAAGATTAGGTTATATTATATTGGATTGGGTTATGTTGGATTAGGTTACATTAGTTTGGGTAAAGTTGACTTATATTGGGTTAAATAAGATTTAATATCATCAACTCAGTGAGTTTGTATGGAAGCATATTTTGTTGTAGATTAACACTGTTCCATAAGATTTACTACTTGTGGAAAATATTATTAAAATTGCATAAAAGATTGCAGTTTCCTGTCACTGTCTCCTTATGCTTATGGAATATATACAAAGTATCTATTCCCCTTTTAGTGTTATATTTGGTTACGAATATGTATAAATACATATACATATATGTATATATATATATATATATATATATATATATATATGTCCCCTGCAGTTTTTAAATGGCATTAGTATCACACCCTCATCTATGGTCATGGACCCGAAATAACAATGATTATTTTGTCAATTATTTGTAAGTGAATAAAAAATATTTCATATCAGTTACAGAGTTTCATCAAGTGTTCATTACTTATTTATGGCTCCCATTATTATCTACTTGAAACCTATTTTTCTCGCAATACCCAATCTAACGCTGATAAAGTGCTATAATGTTGTTGGCGTAAGTGTTGTGTATCTTGTGCAAGCGGTAGCCTCTTCGAAACTCCATCGAATAGTAGGTAGATACGTAATAACGAAGGGTGCTATTATTACTATGTAAGCAATAAAATATATATTATTCTCTTCTTATAACTAAAATTTGTTTCACTCTTATAATGACTGTAGAGTGGAGATCAAATATTATATACCCGACTTTATCACAAAAATAATGGGGTTGACTTTGTGTCTCATAAACAAAGCATCACAATGGAGTAATGAGTGCATTGTCAGTGACTCACAATCTTTTCCATCATGCGTGGTAAATAAGAATCCTCCATGTTATCCATTATTTATATTAATCTGTGTTTTGGGTGTGAATCGGAAAAAATCTTTGATGCATTATTCGGAAGAAATGATTTTTTTTCTAAAAATTAACAAAATACTGTCTCAGTATTTTAAGTTACTTAATTATGCTTATAAGGAAATAAGACTTTACCTTTACGTGTTTTTAACAGTTTAGTGAAAGGCGTAAATTGAAAGGAAAATAATTTTTCTTCCAGTTTTAATATTCGACCTTGGTTATATTTCTATCTTGGTCACATTTCATTGGTTGTTATCAATTATTTACTACATAGTGCTTTAACGGACACGTTTGAGTAAAATTAGTTATTACCAGCTATTACTGCAAAGTTCTATAATGGACATGTTTGACCCAAAAGTCCTCAGAGCTGTCTTTGGCCAAATGCAAAAAGAGTCTAAGTGGAGAACCAGGTATAGTTTGGAACTGTTTAAACTTGTCGGTCAACCACAAATTACTCAAGTAATCCTTAGTAACAGATTAAGATGGATTGGTCACATGTGGAGAAATCCAGAAGACAATCCTACTAAAATATAACATTCAAAAAACCCGAGGGTACTCGACCAAGAAGTAGGCCTCCTTCTAGATGGATGATGACATATAAAACGACCTAAAAACTTTAAACATGAATAATTGAAAACGAGTCACAATTGATAGGAAACACTGAAAGGAGTGCATAGTAGAGGCGGCTGAGGTCTGCAAGGGACCGTTGCGCTTGTAAAGAAGAAGCTTTAAAACAGATATCTGAACATTACGCTAGCAGATAGGTCGCAGTCTTCCACAACACGGTTTTGAAAAACTTTATCAAGTCATCATCTTATTACTTCAACATCTAGTATGTTCTATAAAATGGTTATCAGACAGAAAAAATTGTAAATACTTTAAGTTTTTTTATTATTAGGCCACTTAGGTATATTAATAAACAACATAAAATTTTATTAGAATCCCCGCATATTTTTAATCACTCACAGAATCACATCACTCTTTTAATATACTTTCTGTGATTTATCGTAAAGCGTGACTATTCAACCCAATACTTCAAATCTCGTCTCTTTGATTTCATAATCTCAAAATGGTGCCGCTCTGCAGTCATATTGTGAATAATTCAGTCGGCGGAGGTAAGGCGCAACTCATATCAAGGTGACAGATTAAATTCGACTTTGACACATGAGTCTGGATAAAATCGATTGTGATAAGTGCTGCGGGAGGAATAGTAATAAAAGTATATTGTTTTATTTAAAAATTTATTTGTTAATGTCAATGTATAGTACAAATAGTTGACTTATTGCTAAAAGAGGATTTTTTACCGGTCTGCTATAAAAAGAAGTTTTTAAAAATTGGTTATCTGTTACACGATAAAAGATGCTACAATATAAAATAAAGAACAAAGGGTTGCACTTAAAAAAGACAAAAAATTATAACAACAGTCTTGGCAAAGGTATGGATGGGAAAAGAAAAGAACAAGAATGCAGAAGCAGTTGGGGTCAGGAGTGTTAGGGGCTTTTTAATCGATCCTTGGGGACATTTATCGCGGATATTTTAATCTTACAATTTTTAGATTAAAACGTTTATGCAGAAAACCATGGTCAAATCAGTCAAAACAATTTTGGAGATAACGGGAGTTTGCAACAAAATATTGCAGCGCCCCTGCTAAGCTAAGAGCATAACACCTGTTCAAACGGTGTTAAAAATACTTTTCCTGTTATACGCATTTTTTCACTTTTGCAACTGACATTTATTTTTGTTACCCGCTCTTAAAATAAAAGATTTTATAAATTTCTGAAAAATATTTGCAAATTATTACACATAACAAAATATAAGTATTTCACACTTGAGAAAAGCATTAATATTTTTCAGAAAATTTACATCATAATCGTCAATGAAGAAAAAAATACATTTCAAATATCATATTATAGTAATTAGTAATTTATGGAAAAATGTAGAAAAAATGTGTACCGGTTAAATAAAATACGCGTACGACAAATATGTGTCGAAGGTTTATTTTTATTACCTGCTGTTACAATAAAAGATTTCATAATTAAAAAATTAAGCATTTTCCCAAAAACGAATCCAAATAGTTTTAATAAGTTTCTGAAAAATGTTTACAAATTATTACACATAACAAAATGTAAGTATTACACACTTGAGAAAATCTTTACTCTTTTTCAGAAAATTTTCATTATCATTGTCAATGACGAAAAAAAATACAAAATACATTTCAGTTATCATATTATAATAATTAGTGATTTATGGAAAAATGTAAAAAAAATGTGTACCACTTAAATAAAATACACGTACGACAAATATGTGTCGAAGGTTAGCCTTAAAATTTGTGAAATTAAATTCAAATATTAACAAACGGTTTTCGGACAATTGACAACACATTATTTGAATGTATTATGAAAATTTACGAATTTTAAAATCAATTTGTTTCATATTTGGATTATATACAAAAAAAATGGTATGTTATTTGAACATGAGAAAATGTAGTATCACAACTAAATTTTTTAATTATATAAGTAGCAGATGTATGTACAACCTCAACAGTCCGAAAAAGCCCTAATTATTCTTCAATATTCCTCACTGATAATTTGTAAAACGTAACGGAAAACGAATCTGGTTGAAAACAATTTTCCTATAGTGTGAAAATTCTTGGAACACAAATTCGTGCAATATCTAACTAATAATCTTATAAAAACATATAACACCTTTGAAAAATATATTTCTAGCTTAAAATTTATGTTAAAACGTACACAAATATATCTTATATTTCATGAAACATATTTTTTTACTATTATTGTCTTATATATTTTCAATATTTTTTTTTAGATTAGAGATTATTGAATGTTTCGCAGCTCAGTTCGTGAGAAACCACATAATTATATCTTAACCAGGTGAAAACGCAAACTTAATATGTCAATATGAGTGTCGTGACATAAATAATATTATCGAAATATAAGAAGCTTATCGTTCATTACGAAACTTATAACAGTAGGATCAAGTCATCATTATCAATTTTATTTGTAAATATGAAGTAAATTTATAATAATGTTAAATGTTTTCATCAGTTTTTATTTTCATTTTATTTTTGTCCTTACGACATATTTTCAAATAGTTGACTAGGGGCATTACTTTGAGTAATAAAAAGAAAGGAAAAAGAAAAAAATTAGTTTTTTCTATAGAAGCCATTTTCATTTTTCTCAAAAATTAAGGAAAACTTCGTGCTGAGACTTGGCGTATCGTCAGACGACTTTATTAGTGATGTTTAGTATTGAATAAAAATTGTCTATTAGTCTAGTAAAGTTTTATTTTCCAGGAAGTATTAAGATTTGACATAATAAATATATTGAAGAACTTTTACTCCAAAAATTTGGATTTTTTATTTTATTTCGAACTTTGAAAGTTTTATGGAAAACGGTTGTTTTTTTTCGTATTCTATTCTATAAAAATATTTCAGAACAATGGAAACAATCAACCCCGTGAAAATCAATAGTAGGGTAAATACCTCTGAATATTGCACACGTCTATTAAGCAAAATTTAAGTTATTCCTTAATCATGTCCATCCCGCAAGTATATTACTGAACGTAATTAGAAGAGGTATAAGGAGGTAATTAAAAAACGAGGGGATGATATGAGATATTTTTAGCACGTTAATTCTCAAGGGTGAGGATGATGATTTAATCTCACCGGGATCAAAGCCAGAGAAATCTAAATATGAATCATTTAACAATCCGGGGACTTTTTGATCCGTTATGTATATATACTTTTTGATTCGTTATTAATATATTTTGAAAAAATGTTTCATGCAAAAAAAATAGAATCAAATCGAAAGTTTGATCGACTTAAGAAAAACCTTAATATGAAAAAAAACAAAACAAGATGTAAGATCCATTTAATTTTCTTACTGCCGACAATTGAGGTAAAAGTAATATTATACCGTTTTATAAAGATGAACAAGATATGAGTACATGGTCTTAATATGGCTAATGTAATGTAGATTATAGTGGAAAACAATTCATTTAATTAACATTATGTAACGTAAAATTTAATATTGCTAAAAGTTACTGACGTATCTATCAATAACATATTTGACTTAGCATGACTTATATACAAAGCAATGGGGGAGAAACGTTTAACAAAATTAAATTAGACTGAATGACTTATAAAGTAAATTTAAAAATAGAGATATGTTGATTTAAAATAATTCAGAATAATATGACCATATTTTTACGACGACATTTTGTGTCTTTAAATAGAAAGTTGCAGATATGTTAATACTTTATTTTTTTAAGCTTATGTTTAATCGTCTTTTGACACCGAAATATTTTGTAAATAAAACTTATTGCTTACGAAATATAGATTAAATATTAGGTTAAAAAAATTATATTTAATCTATTAATCTATAATAACTTTGCCATAATTGTTATAACGGATATGTACAGAACCACTTGTTTGGCGCTTTTTATAACTATGCTGAGTGATTCTGGCTCATGACAAATTAGAATCAAGGAGACAGGTTCTATAATATTCCTTTGGATTGTCCGTATTGCTTATTGATTTTTTTTAGTATATGCCTACAGTAAAGAAGGTAAGATGAAGGTTATATTTCCATACTATAAAGTGAAATCATATTGATTTTATCATTTTCATGTAAAAATATCTGTGAAGTACATGAACATATATGATCATATATCTTTAATAAACAATGGCTCTCTTAATCAACCATACTGATGATGGCCACAAAGTTAGTTTCACTTACTAATTTGTTATTCATTTTACATTACCTATATTTAGTTTAGAAATAGAAATAATATTAATTTCCAGAAATAAAAACAATAAAACTTCATTACTATGAACACTAAAAAATTCTAAAGCCATTTCTAAATTTTCAGTAATAAATAGTTACTTTGTCAATTAAAAAAAGACCTTTTTCCTTTCTATGTACTAGGATCCGTTGTTTATTGACTCGAGACACGTAGTGAACGGATGTTGAAATATTTCGATCGGGTTGGCCACATTACCCTAAATTACTCTAAATAAAACGATTGAAATATAATATTCCTTCGTACCAGGGGTTCTAAGAAAAAAACATAAAAATCATAAAAGCAGTCTTAAATAAATTGTAATACGATACTTGATATAAAACCATACCTAATGACAATGAAATGTACTTAAATAACTTCATAAATAACTTTCAAGATTCAATAAAGCCGTACGTTGATTCAATCAGTGGACGAACGTTGTCCATCCAACCCTCGAGTTAGTAGAACACCAATTTATTTGGCGCTATAAAATATTGTCCATAAATAGTAACACGGCCACCGTAATTATAGATTTGGGTCTAAAATTTCAGCAGACTCTATTAGTACGATAAAATAAAATTCGGTGTACACTTTGTAGCATCTTGATCTTCTTAGTGGGATGTCTTGTAATTTCTGATGATAAAGGATGATTTCATTTGATTTGGACACATAAATTTACTTAATTAAAGGAAAATAATATTATGTCTAATTTCTTATATTCTTTGATATATATTAGCTCTACCCGCAACCTCGTTCGCGTGAATTTTTGGAAGTAAAACATATGTAATTAGACAAGAATATTGCTATTGTACAACTATTGGCGCATTATATAATTAAATAAAATATGTAGATACCATCTAAAATATGTGTTCTGAATTAATAAGGATAAGGCAATTATGGTATACAGTTCTACAGAGATAGATTTACTTTTATTTGCCTGCTTATTTGTTCAGCATTCGGTACAGCATAAGCTATGCAACGCGTACATGTAAATAATATAGCCGCAACAAATTACAGAATGTACACATATTTCAGGGAATCCACTACCAATATCACCATAACTTTGAAACTATTTAGGACATCATGACGAAACAATATATTGGTCCCAGGAATACTGTCTACAAATTGTGTAAGATTAAATTGAATAATTTCAGTATTTTTCACTGAAATTCATTCAATAACTTTTGTTCGTGTCTTCATAATGTTTTTTTTTTATAAAAACCTTTCATTTATAGACAGGTTATTTCTTCAATTTTATCATATGTAAAGACAATAAAATATGTAACAATGAAGTTTTTACAGTCTAATACTACTCTTACTAAAGTAATGAAATTACGAATATTGACCATAGATTCAAATTCTCAACAAATTGAAGCAGAAAAGTAAGCTTGTATCCTATACGTAATTAATTAAAAATATTGCGTTCGGAAGACGACTCAGAACAAAATAAGAACAACGTCTACACTCATGGGTCTGTCCGTATGTAGACTGTTTACTTAACCACCTACTCCTTCCGCATACTTTGTCGAAATGGGCATCTGGTCGTGCCCATTTCGACCAAGTATGTCCGGATGGAATATTTTATTACGCTACTTAAAAAACACTCAGTGCCATATACTGATTCACATTGATTCACTATATACAGGGTCCCAAAATTTCACGTCAAGCCAAAAGTAGAAGATAGGCCAGGTTGTGACTGTTCTTACAAAAATAATAAAAAATCTAAGTCATGTACTTTTAAAATTATCGATATTTTTAAATAAATCGAGAATATTGCCAACCTGTGACTTTCTTTCAAGTATTGTGACTATGAATTTTCACTTTTCTCCATTCTAATTTTCGTTCCTTAATCCTGAATAACCATTATATAAATTACATGCTCAAATAAGAACAAAACTTTCCTAGCTTTAAAAAAAATTATGTTTTTGCCCAGTCATGCACTCAACATTTTCTATCACCTAAATTTGAATGCCCCTACAGAAAAAAATGTACTACGCTATTTTGGTAAGTTACTTTAAAAGTTGATGCATTTAGACCAGATTCTAAAATGTTATCAAACTTGCTGGTATGTTTCTTTAAAAAAAATTATAATTTTATTTCCAATAAATCCTTATTTAAAATTATTTCTCGTTTTAGTGATTATGACACTAATTCACACTAAGTTTTCTCTAAGTACTTATTTTAAGATACAAATCTGAATGAAACGGATAGTCACTTTTTTTTACCAAGTGTGAATGAAACGGTGAATGAAAATTTTTACCAAATGTAAGTGAGATGGATAGTGACAACACTTTCACGAAGTGTGAGTGAGACGGATGGAGATGCCATTTTTTCAAGTGTCTAACATTTTATTTCAATATGCGTAGTCTAGTAGAGTAAATAATTAAAAGGAGAATATACGAAACAGAAAACATGTAATTAATGAAGAAAATATATTTTCACTTTACTAAAGTAAAAAAACATATACGACAATAAGCTACTTTTAAATATTGAATATATTTGGCGTTACCTTGGCGACCTAGGTCGTGGTAAAGAACTTAAAGAAAGTAGAAATAATACTACATCAAACACTTCCTATATTTGCTTTCTTTGCCTTTTCCAAAAACTATAGAAAATGAAGCAACAATTCCTCTGATCTAATATATTATTAATAATCAATTTTAAAGTATTCAAGAGACCTTTATTTCTTTGGTCAATGTAGTAACTTTTTGCTCATCTTTTCGAATTTATAGGGAATCTTTGCAATAAGTCACAGAAGTAGGATACTACATTAGGTTAAGTAATTACAATACCAGGCTCTGTCATTGCTAGTAATAGCAGTTTTCAAGAAATGGTGTGAAACGATTAGTTTTCGGCAACATGAGTAGCATATTTTTATTCTTCTAACCTAGCAGACTAAACTATTGAAATAAAATCATACGAAATCGTGAAAGAACTGTTGATTTGACGTAGTCTCTTCACATTGACAAAATTTTGAAAGAAATATTAATTTAATATCGATTTTCGTTTTAAATTCTCTTTGATAATAGGATAAAAAGCCACACAAAAAATGTGGATCATGTAGAGGCGAAAAATATTTTGTGCACGCTTTTAAAAACTTTACCCTGACAATGTCCTCCGACACTCAAATAATTTGTCGCAATGTGGGCACAAGAAAATATTCATTCACTTATAAGATGCTCTCACTACCCTCCAAAAGCTGATATAGTTCTGTCTAGCGTCGTTTTGAATTTGAGTTTTGTACCGCCAAATTTAATTTCCGCAACAAAATGTTATCCATAAATTGGCAAACAGTCAATATGATCGTCGATATTTCACACATTACTCTATCAATCCATGAAAAGTTTCCATTACCAAGCCTAAATACATGGTAAATTTGCACGAGGGGAAGAGCTTTTAGGTAGGGCTGTTAAGTAAATGGCCCGTTAGTATTAGAAAACGCCTTCGTTTAATTTAGGCTGTCAAGCTTTAGATACAGAGACCATTGTAATGAGCAATCGTTAATTTTTTATTGGAAATTAAATTTATTTCATGACTTTAATTGAGGCTTCATGGCATGCTTCTGCTTTCGTTCATTTCGTTTTGTTGTTTTTGATTCTTATGTTTCTACCGGTCATGATTTTTGACGAAATTAAAAAGCAAATTAAGAAAAGAAAAGTAAAATAAACTTTGAACTCATCCTGTGGCTTTAAAGCACTAATATCTTGATGCCTCCCTTCAAAATGTGAAGCCGACAGTCACCTTTGAAGATCGCAATATCATGGTGATGAGATTATGTTTACAGGAAACCATAACAAAATGTATACAAAATTTTCTAATTTAAAGTGGTGTACCTAAAACGTAAAAAACTCTCGAGTACGAGTAGAACTCGCACTATGTGGGTTCTGTACACATTTAGGTACTTGTAAATATTTAAGGTTACATATAATTTCTGATAAAATATTTACAAACATAATTTTCTATAACGTAAACATACAAACTTTTGCGTAGGTTTCAAAAAATTTAATTTTTTTCGTAATTTTAAATTGAGTAGTTTCGTAAATGAAAGTGGGGCTCATTTTTTGTATATATTGCAATATATCCCTGAAGATATATTTGCCAAAATTATGAAAAATTAATATTTTTGACACCCTTATAATTAGCACGCCAGGCTAAATATGGAATTCAAAATAATTACTAATTCATGTCCATAAATATTTTTCGGTTTTAGCTATTGATATAGGTGCGGATTTTATTACTTTACCAAATTTCTAGTTTCTGTTTCTTTTACGTCAGGATGTTTCTCGGAAAAAGGGCTATGATAAACAGACGGGCAGACATGTGAGTGATCTTGATTAAAAAGTTTCCATTTTTTTTTCGATGTAAGAAGCCCTAAAAATAAAATCCCTATTGTGAAATCTCAGTATCTGTCTTATTCTTATCATTTAAAAGTTGGCAGAGTTGTAGAATTTCCAGGTTCACATTTACTGTGACATAATTTTTGAAATATTTTTATTTTTGTTTTTAATAGGACACAAAATAGACCTTCAAATTTAAAAGTGGGAAACAGGGTTAAATAGAAAGGTTTTTATGTATATATTCTAAAACTATATTTCTTTAAACTTTGTGACACATCATTTTTTACTCTTAAACAATTATATCCAAAAACATTTTTTTTCCCTTATCTCCAAAGCTTGCAAGCCGAAAATATGAAATCATACAGATTGATAGAATATATTGTATATATTAGAGCAGAAACAAAACTAATTTGAAAACTGTTACAGTTTCACAGAACAAAAATTAAACTGTTTATTTTTCCCTATCTAACTTCTTTATTTCCAGTTTAATAGGTACAATATGTAAATAGGTACATGTTGATAGAGTATACATAAAATAATAATTTAATGACCCAGGTACGCTCTAAAGAAAATTAATATTATTATCAAAATCTATTGAGTTGTTGAACTATTTTTGCGCTCACTTGCTGCCCATTAGCCATATTAAGTGTACGGTGCATTGTTATTTTAGTGATATATATAAATACATATATATATATATATATATATATATATATATATATATATATATATATATATATATATATATAGAAGAAAATGCAATAGATTCTAAAATTACGTAATTGTTATAAAAATGAAACGGTGTAAATACACAGCTTTAAGAAATATATTACAATTTACACATATTTTTAAAGACGACCTCCAAAAATTATTATGCCACTGTCGTTGGCATCGCGACGATCATCGGCAAATTTTTCTATTACAGACCATTTACAAGTCGATGCGAGGGAAACTTTTTTGCTTACCGTAAACAGATATGCTTTACATTCGTAAGTCAATACAAAACTCGTCGTAATTCATAATGCCCTGCATACGAACACTCGGCGCGCGAGTTCTAATAACGGTTGGTGCGTTTTTAAGTTTTAAAAGACGAGATTAAAGTATCAGTGAACGTGTTAATAAATGTAATTTAATTTTTTAGCATATGTTTGCTTGTAGTTTCAATAATGGTATGATTCATGCTTCACTTGCAGCATTTAAGTCCCCATTTTGAACCATACGCTATAATTATAGGGAAATATAACTACCAAAACTAGGAGGGTTGCTGAGTATTAAAGATTTCTTAACATTTATTGAAGAAAGACAGCGAGTGCTGCCAGAAAATATGAGTAATTAATAGGTTCACAGAGTCACATTTTCTACAGGAAGTATATATAGAAAGTAGTATATATAATTGTAATTATATGTTTTCGGCCAAAATATACCAGTATTTTAAGACGAATATTTCCAAACAGTATGTGTCAGTTATAACATATGGAAATGACACTTTGCCTCTTGTTGAAAGATTCCAAGTTATTGAGCGATCTATGGAAAGGGCTACGCTCGGTGATTCACTACAAAAAGTGATTCGCAGACGAGATCCATAGGATAGCTAAAGTTACAAACATAGCTCGTGGGATTCTCAGGCCAAAATAATCATATAGTATCGTTGATCCTATCCGGCAGACCCTTAGTTGGAAGATCCCCTATTAGGTGTCATTTGACGTATTAATGACCGCGGGAAGCCGTTAGTTGCAAGCGACATCGGATCAATTTTTGTACGAGTCTACGGGATAGACCTATGCTTGTCAATAAATGTCTTCCCATTGATAATGTCCAAATCATTAATATACGAATTAGATTTTCCCAAAGACTTGTTGTTTTAGTTTATTGTTCTCCAGCCTATACTCGTATTAGCAATGAATAAATGCATGGTATAAAAAACACTCAAACTTTTTGCTAAAAATTAATGGTTTCGATAGGGAAAAATTGTAATAATATTTAATGAAAACACCTTTGTTATGATGTAATCTACTTATTACAAAACAACACCTTAGAGATTATTTATTTCATCTTTTTGCATCGTCTAGATGCCTACCACTTTTGTAAGGATCTTTATGATATTTTTCAAGAGGGCTGATTGAATCTTGCGTGAAATAATAGTCCCAGATTGTCCAACAATTTACTATGAAACATGAGCTTTTATAATAAAAAACCAGTTAAGTTGAAGTCAAATTTACGCGCAGAGGGTTTCGTAACACATTGTAAAAAACAAACTAATTTCTGCGGTAAAAATCTTAAATATACCATATCTCAAAAACTACGCAACATACCTTACCAAAAAACTGCGTCACGAAAATAGTTTCGTTAAAAGTTTATTTTAATTTCTATTAGCTTATTTTTTAAAAAAAATTCCACAGGTTAGTTTCAACCTCTAAGTTGGAGGGGTGATGGCACAGTTTTTAAGAGTTTAAAAGCGCACATATCACCATTCAGGGACTTAAATAATAAAGTAAGTTTGAAGAACAATCCTCCACCATTTTAAGACCTATACATGCCTATGTATGCATGCCTATATCTAATTTTTTTCAACCCTCAGCTACTTGAATGGATTAACACCCCTAATAGTATATTTTCCTTAATTACATTATTTCATTGAACAACCCTTCATAGGAGCCCCCTAACATACAAATTCATTCCATATAGTGCGATAGTCTCCTAGTAAAATGGTTGTGACATGCCAATAAATAGACACATAGACGGAGAAGACAAAATTATAGCTACGGAATCTTAAAAGTAAGCGTCCGGATTAGGATCAGAATATCGCGGCAGCCATACTTATATTTTAAACAATATGGACACTATTTTGTATATTGACTTATATTTAACTTCTGATAATAAGAAAAAAATGCTATAGTTAAAAATCCATAATGATTTTTTTTAAATATAGCGACAGATTTTTAGTAGGTGCTATTTATAAAATATGGTAAAAAATTACCTCAATAACGTATTAAATATGTTATATCAATTATGTTTCCTATATTTTATGGGAAAACCGAAGCTTTATAAAATCATAAACGTGTCCGTTCGCCTATCCATCTGTCAGAGTATTTCCTTTTTTAGAAACTATTTGATGCAGAGATTTAAAAGTTTTCCTATTCCTCAAAAATATTTTTACATATTTTGGAAAAGACAAATGAAGCAATATTTTTTTAGTTTTCTGTATAACTTCAGACATCAATTGAAAAAAGTTGTTAATACACCAAAATTTTTTTTATTATTTTATGTCAAATCATTTTATATTTATAGACATTTCAATATGTTTTCCTTAAGAACTGTGTGACGTTGGAAACTTGGTAGTTAGCATAATGCGATAACATATTAATCCGTACAACTTTGGAAAGTTAGTATTTATACACATTTAAAAACAACATTTGGAGAAGGTAATTAAGCTTTTTTTTTAATTTTATGAACGTATATAACGTATGCTATAATTAATATGTAACCCTCGTAGTAGGAGTTACACTTGACAAGATTATTTTGTTTTTAATAATTATGTATAGGTATACGTATATATATATATATATATATATATGTATGTGTGTATATATATATATATAACATTCCAAATTATCTACTTAAGAAAAATATCTGTCATTTATATGGACGTTTTCTATTCTTTTATTAATATTATCTCCACAAAATCCGAATTTGTTTATTTCAGGTGTCTAATTAATTTCTTGCATTCCTAATAACGTAGGAATATCCAAAATGAATGCGCACCAACATAACTACAAAAAAGTTATCACCGGCAATGACTATTCGTATTCTTTAAATTAATTATACCGTCCAATTTTATCTGCCGTAACAAAATGTTTCCCATAAATTGGCCAACGGCCCACATAATTATCGATTTGGGACCAATATTTCATGCACTAGCCAATCTACTCATGATAAAAGGTTATAATGGTGTCGGCGTAAGTGCTACTTAAGGTAAGTTACGTAAACGGAAGGAAAGCCTAAAGGCCTATCTGATAATAGGCACGGTTGTAGTAACGAAGGGTGCTGTCATTGAATCGGGATTATTAGATTTTATTTTATTCGGGTCATCATATGAACAATAAAATATGTGTAATATTCGCACGTTACAATTTAATTCCACTGCTAAAACGGAGTTAAGTGGAATTATGATTACAACTAGTTTGAAACAGACATTTGAAGATTACACAACCAGATAGGCCGCATTCTTTTACACGACGACTTTGCAAAACTTCTCACTTCATTCTCTCATTTTCTCAACATCTACCATGTTCTGTAATGAGTTTATGAGACGGACAAAATTTATTCACAATTTGAGTTTTATTTAATAATATAACTTATATATAACATATTTTTTTTAAAAATATATTCAAATCACACTACGTTTTTAATATACTATCGGGTGATATTTCTATTTTCAAAGGTTTGACCACGAAACTCTTAAAAAATACATCAAATCTCATCTCACTGATATCATATGATTAGTAAACTGTGATATACTATTAGGTATACCACGAATATGATTGATAAATAAATACATACTATTAGGTTTATAAACTTTTGTGTGCATACTTTATAAGATTATTTTTGATTTAGGCACTTGTGACAATGGCGGATTATGTATTGGTTTTTATTATCTGTTATTGTAGATTTTCTCAAAATGACTCCAAAAACTTTGATAAAATTTCGTAAAATTATAACAGATTATTACATCTGGCAACATACATGCTTAGTTTTCTCTAGAAAATTTGCACACTAATCGTTTTTGATTTTTGATTTCATATTTATTAATTAAAAAAATATATAGAATAATCTTAAATAAAATGTGGCAATTCGAAGACCGCTATTAAAGGATAGTTTAGAGATTTTAGGCCCTAAAATTGAACTTGAAAAGAAATAGTACGGGATGGAATAGAATAGGATAGAAAAGGAGAAAGAAAAAGTAATGATCATATTAGAAATATTTTCAAACTAGTTTTAGAATCGTGAATTGATTACAAGTATTAAATTTCAAAATCAAATTTGTTTTTTTTTAAAGGAAAAGAGAATTCGGTAGTACATATAGTAGAAACGCTGTACACGGATCGGTAAATTTGTTTGGACATGAGAAATTGTATTATAGATGTACGCTAAATGATATAGGTTTAATACAATTTCGTTTTCGGCGTTCCTCTTCACAAGCCTTGTAATTCTCTATTATTTTATATTTTTTATCAAAGGTGTGTGTACGTGTGTGTGTGTACGTGTGTATGAGTTTATATTGTATCAACGGTCACTACAAACCCCGTGTATGACAAACACGTAAAAGAAAGGCAATCTGGTTACCAATCGTAGTGTCCCAATATGAATACTTCTAAAATACATGAATTCGTTTAATATGTTAACTTACAACTTTATTTAATTCATTCACTTCATTGGCGTCTGTTCGCAACATTATTGTTATTTTATAATCCACTCACAAAAAATTTACTTTCACTCTATTGTTTGCTCATTTACGTAATGTTAGTAATATTTATTTCAGGAAAATTATGTTGAAAACTTATTCTCAGATTTCTTAAAATTTCTCTCTTCCTATAATTTTGAAAAATTGATCTACCTTCTGCTTCGCAGTTTTGTTTGTGAGACAAAAAAACATTGTGATATTTCAACGAGATTGAAACTTGTGAGAAGGTACTTGAAATGTTAGTGTTACACACGCTACAGCTGCCGGATGCTACGTACTACAGCTCGTGCTGCTCTGTGTCGTTCTAGAGCGTTTTGCGTCCTAAAGTCAAATTATACATTGTGGGCCGCGTTTCTTCGTGCAATGTCGCATAGCCTTATTGCATTTTAACGTTAAGTGTAGTAATAAAATTACAATAAAAAAATTAAAATCGAAAGAAGCGCCTGCGAAGTGAAAAATAGTAGGGTTGAGATATGGTAGTCAATTTTTTACTTAAACCGATGTGTTGAAGAGATTGTCTCCAAACCGATCTATTGAAGAGATTTGTTTATAACACCGATATGCATTTTTTTTTAAATTGCAAACTATGAAGGCGATTGTCTCGGAAACATTTGGGTTTTTTCACATTTACCAATATTTTAGGTCAAGAAGACTAAGAGGAATATGAACGTAAAAATATATTTTATGGAATAGTAAATCACATTCACATACAGATGAAACAGTCATCACTAACCTATCATTTATTATACTGATGTGAAGCGTGATGTCGCAGAGACGAAATTAATGTCTTTTACACAATAAGTTGGATAGGGATTTTCAGATTTAAAGTTTTATTTAACTAAAGATCTTGTTGATATAAACATTTATTATACAATTATCCCAACATCATTTTAAAAATTGTATGATAAACATTGAATATATTTGGCGTTAATTTTGATTTAATTCATTTTAATTCAATTTTTCACAACTAAATGTTGTCATACAACAAAACTTAGGTCGTGGTATAGAATTTAAATAAAGTAGAAATACTACTACATCACATCATTAGTTGTGAAAAATTAAATGTATAATAAATATTTTTTCGTATAATACATTGAATGAATATAAACTTTTTAAAGACTTTCTTTGACATTTCGATTTCTTGAATATTTGTTAGCAATTAGTTATTATATTTTTGCAATTAGTTATTACATTATGCAATTAGTTATTACACAAATTTCGTATGTTTTAACTTCACGATCTTAAAATATTTTGAATTATTAAATAACATTTTGAATAATTTGATTCACGAAGACTGAGCGTGAATATAATTGCTTATTTTGAACCGACTTAAATTTGAGTATTAGATGACAGAACATTAGTTAATTTCTGAATTCTGCTATGCTTTTTAGAGTTCTGTACCTTACAAGATCATTCAGGTGGGAGTTTGTCATAGACATTTTACTCAGAAACAGCTTGACCTAAAAATTTAAAATTTGTCCTAAATATAAGGCATATTTACCCGCATATATCCCAATAAACTACAGTCAAATATATTTACATGAAAATTTCAGGAAGGCAAATTTTAATACCCGGAAAAGTTGTTTCCGAATTTTATATGACGTGAGGAAAGTTATGAGGGTCTCAAAAATAAGTTTTTCCCGGATTTTAAGTTGTATTTCTTCAGATTTTAGTGATGTACCGATAAAAATACAAAAAAGTATTTCCTTGTTTGCAAATTTTAGAAATATAGGGGAAGGTTGTATGAAAAGCTACGACGATGATTGTAGATATTCTAAATGTCCTAGGTTACATATATATATATATATATATATATATATATATATATATATATATATATATATATATATATATACATATATATATATATATATATACATATATATATATATATATATATATATATATATATGTGTGTGTGTGTGTATATGTATATATTAGATATGATTTATGAAAAATAAAGTAATTTCACTTCAAATGGATCCCGTGATGCCCGAGTCCAACTTTCTAATGTCGATAGAAAATGTCAAATAAACTGTTATAACGCCGAAGTAATAGATTATAAAAAATATTAGATACATTACTGCTGTAATTTATCTCCGTTATAATATATTTTAAATTCTCCTCTTGGTGATTCGTCTTCTCTATCATCTGAATTAATCTATATTTTACGTAACGAGTTGCGTAGAGAAATTTGGTACAGCAAAAATCATAGATATTTTTGTGCGACGTAAATTTTTCACGTATATATATATATATATAAATATATATATATATATATATTTATATATATATATATATATATATATATATATTTATATATATATATATATATATATATATTAATATATACAAGTTACTTAATTGGACAAAACTATATTCTGTTCACTGTTGTGATCTTCAAATGCTCAATTTGTTTGCTGTCGAAATATTTTTATTTCATTCACGTTTATTTAATAAAAATGCATGAGGATTTAATATTACTAAAAATTTATGATTCGTCATCCTTGTATGATATGTACAGTTTATACATAACAGATTAAGTTGTTCCGGAATAAATATACTCCGCATTTACGTGTTCCCTTAAAAAAATATATGTTACATTGTTCGCAACATTCAGAGGTTGTTAAAAATAAACAAGGAATAACAAACAAATTGAACTAACAACTAACAAAAACGGTTATTTCATTGCTAATAACAACAACCGCTAATAACAAGTACCGTGTAACACACCAGTAAATAAACAGCCTCACGGTGAAACCCTTTTTCCGCCTCGCATACCGCACTCAACCAACCACTTATGTAGGCAAAATAATGGAATTCTATCGTGGCCTGATCGAGCATTGCGTAAAACATTGGTCCCGAATCGATAATTATTGCAGCCGTTTACCAATTTATGGGCTACCTTCGTCGCGGTAAATGAAAGTGGACACAACACTTCTGAAAGCTGTCGCACCAATTATATTATTTCCTATAATGATCATATGGATTAACTGTGCGAAAATCATTTTATGATTTCATAATTTCTTTTTTCACGTATCTGTATGAGAAAATTAGTTATGAAATTAAATTATGAAGCATAAGTTCCTATTTTGCGCATGTATGAAGCGTAAGTTACTCTTCTTAGTGATCGTATTACACTATTCGTCACGTTAAAGAAAAATCAACAACTTACGAATAAGAAATCTATCAGAGTAACTAGAGTCTGATTCAAAAGAATTGAACAGATCCTCATTCACAACAAATATATCGTATTCATATATATTTGCGAGAAGACATTGCACCAAATCCACACCACAGCAATAAAGTGCCTCGATATATATATATATATATATATATATATATATATATATTGGTTCGAAATGGAGGTAGGGCCAATAATATGTGAAACCATGATATATTTATTTCGACCAACGGAACATATCTGACCTTCCAAACAGAATATAATTACTATAATTACCTGAAGCAATAAGTTCCTTTATTGCACATAATTTGAAGTCATGGAAAAATAAATGAATACTATACTTGGAATATCATATTCTGGTTTTTCTTCTTAAGCAAATAACTATTTTGTAAATTTCCCTGGGACGATTAATTAGTTTATGTTAAGATCGGTAACAATGTATCAATTATGCATGCAGTTTGAATACGCGGTTTCAACCTTTTGGGAAAACTGTTTAGTTTATTTTGTGTAATTTGTGTAGAAAACAGTATTTTACATATAAGTTTGCCAGCGCTCTTCATAATCAATTATATTCAGATTCAGGCCTTATTTAGCTTACTGTCATTCACGCTGCTGTCAGCGACGCTCTTCTTCCGTCGATTAAATTATTCAGAATGCAACACCAGCAGTAACATTTTTATTACATATTGGTACAGAAATGATATTTATTGTGTTGTACATAATTAGTTGTGTAACGAAGCTTTTAAAAATGTAACAGAAAATGGTTAAAAATTGTTATATATATATATATATATATATATATATATATATATATGTCTGTGTGAATATATATATATATATATATATATATATATATATATATATATATATATATATATATATATATATTGAAAGATGTATGCACGATATGATATATTATATAATAAATTAACCTCTTTAAAACTGTTTTGTATAAATAAATTATGGCACCAATTAAATTATATTTTTAAGTCTAAATTTTCAAAATTTCATTACTAACTATTCCATTCTCTTTATCACACTGCCAACGTTTAACTAATTCATTTTATTAGATTATTCAATGAAATTAGACCTTATCGTTACTCAAAAGATTAGTTTAGTTAAACTTTAAAAAATTTAGTTAAATTTTTATTTTACTTTTATTTAATTGAAATAATTAATTAGATTATTTTTAACTCATTATTTTGGTTCAAATTTATTTAATTTAATGTTAACTTCATTGCCGCCAATAATTATGGTACTGCTTACTAATTATTGATTCTATTATGAGCAATGCTGTATAAAAACTGTATTGTTATATTGAAATTTTCTTATGATATTAATGATAGAAAAAAAAATACAAGTTAACTCTATAGCGTTTTGTATCCAGTTTGTCCGACATATTTATACATATTTCATTTATATACTCCTGTTATTATTAGTTATCCTGTTATTATTTGTTAGTATTCCTACGTTTAGATCATTTGTGTATATTTGTTCATACTTTAATTTAATAAAATAATAAATAAAATAACTCAGAAGCAGTAACATTCTACGTTACAGTCGGAATTTACAATAAATAGTAACAATATTATCTAACAAAACCAACACCATCAATTTCGAAAGTGGAAGAAAGAATCTATTCGCATAGACATAATATTCTACTTGAGGCACTTAGTTTAAACACATATGTGATCGTTGTTCCCTTGCCAGTAGATATAAAAACAAAAAACATAATTTGATCTTTCTAGGGATCTCAGGATTTTAGTTCTAAAATACGGTTATTCTAAAAATTATTTTTCACAATATCGATAACCATAATGCACCTTTAAAGTGACAATTTTAGTACCGCCTAGTGTATCGTCATTTGTACAGATAATGCTTATATTACAAAATGCTTATATTACAAAAATGCTTATAGACAAAACCAATTTAACCAAAAATTGACAAAGATTTGGGACCAGTATCTCGCGCAATGTTTAATTGGGTCTATGATAAAATGCCATAATGGTGCAACGTAAGTTACAAGTGGTATATGTTGCACTCATATATATATATATATATATATATATATATATATATATATATATATATATATATATAAGTTACTTATTTGAACAAAACTAACCTGTAACAGATTAATCCTCTTAAAATTAAATTAGTGTAATGAGATCAATATTTAAAGATAATATTAATTTTGGTTGTCTTCTAATATTTATTGATCATTACACTATACCATATATTCGTAATGATAAAAAAATCAACAACTTACAAATAACAAATCTATAACAGAGTATTTAGAGTATGAAGCAAAAAAATAGACCAGATCCTTATTCACCACAAAAGTACCATATTCACTTATATTTGCTAGGAGACAATATACGAGATACGTACCGTAACAATAAAGTTCCTTGATATAGACGGGTTCCTGTCGGAAGTGGGGCGAACAATTTGTGAAACCCTCATATATTTATTCGACCAAAAAATGCCAGACATTCAAGTGCAGGAGAGAAAATGTTTCCAAACAGAATATAGCATTTTATTTGATGGAAACAATTATTCCATATAAGTTGAAGTCGTTCGTAAATTAATAAATACTATACCTAAAATGTCATATTCTGAATTTTCACTAAATGATTATTTTGTGAATTACAGAAGAAAGTATGGTTTGATGGTATAGTAGTTTAAATGTATTATCATATTAATTCAATATATGTTGCCACATTATACTACTATTCAATACTTAAATGAAATCTTGGATTGAAGTCTACGCTAAATTTTCAAATATTTATATCATTACTTGTTTCATACTAATTTAATAATAAACAGAAGTTCTTTATCCACATTTGACACTAGTATGCGATAAAAATGTATCAAAAATTTGCATGGAAAACATGTCGCGAATTGTAGTCAAAAGTAACAACTGCTTCATTTTTAAAATATATGAATGTTTTCTAATAATGTGGATGCGTCTGAAAGAAAATGAATTTGCTTGGAACGTTTTTTATCTTCACAACATATTATACATAATTTTGATATTTTAAAACCGGCAGTAACCTGAGAAAAAGAGGATGTTGAAAAAAAATACCAGAATCGAAAAACTCGCTAATGTAATTACTCATATTCGTGCCAGCGCTCTTCATCATCAATTATAACCAGATTCAGGCGTTATTTAGCTTACTGTCATTCACACTGCTTTGAGCGACGCGCTCTCTCCGTCGACTGAATTATTCAGAATGCGACACCAGTAGTGACATTTGAATACCGTAATATCACAGAGATTATATTTAATGTTTTGGATATAATGAGTTGTTAACCGAAGCTTTTAGAAATACAAATATTACAGTAAAAGCTTAAAATTTTTCATATATATTTGAATGACGTTTACACGAATTATGCAATAGATGTGCATACGTTTTGATGGAATTTTATGGTGTTGCTTATTTACAAACTATACATACAAATTATTAAATAAAAATAAAATTCAAAATCACTTTTTTTAGTCTCGTAAAGTCGTTATATTACATGATGGGAAAATTATTTTTTGGTTAATAAATATAAATTCTGAGAGAGATGAAATTTTGTAATAAACAAACCTCATTAAAAGTGATTTGTATAAAATAATTATAGGCAATCCATTATATGTTTTAGCCTAAATTTTCAAAATTAAATTATGAACTCTTTAATTTACTTTATTGTAATGCTACTAGTTGATTAATTCATAATATTATATTAAATTGAACGTATTATTAAATTGAACGTAATATAATTTGATTAAGTTTTAATTATTTTAATTTGTGTTCAAATAAATAATTAATTTGTGGTTGACTCATTATTTTGGTTCAAATTTATTTTATTTAATTTTAACTTTCATGCCATCAAGGTTTTTCAACTCAGAAGTTGAACGACATTCAGTGTCATTATGTACCCCATCATTATTATCGCTATTACTATCTGCTAACTCAATATGTTCTTCCACATTTTATATTTCGTTAACAATTTTTGTCTCGGTAAAACGTAGTAATCATTTATTCGAAATCATATAAATTGATACAGCAATTTATGTGTGTGCCTGTGTGTGTGTGTGTGTGTCTGTGCGCGCGCGCTCGTGTGTGTGTGTGTGTGTGTGCGTGTGTGTATCTGTGTGTGTATATTTCGTAACAAATACTTTGTAACGACTTATAATACTGCATATCTGTCGATCCGAAGTAATATGTCTGTTAGTATGTCAAAGGCAGATACCAAATAAACTGCCCACGACAAAAAATTAATAAAAAAAATTTCGATTTTTTCTTTTTAAAAAGACAAAAATATTTAACCCAGTTTTGCAATTATTTTTTAGGCGGATGGATACCTGGAGAAAAATCGCAGAACCTTTACACAGTCTCAGGTAGTTTGTGACAGTTTATTTAAATTACCTTGATGTAATCAAGTTCAAAATACCCGGGATATATGTTTCGGACATTTTGGAAAGCAGATTTTTCACAAGACGGGTCAGGTCATTTCCATTACTTAATAATTGTTGCTATTTTTTTAGGCTCCATAGAAAAAATACTACAAGTTTCCTGGAAATAAATTAAATATTTTTCAAATAATTTATACTTAGAAAGGAAAAATTGTTGCAAAGATAATCTTCTGCCATATTTCATATTATATCCCACTTTTATTTTTACTTTTAATAAATTCAGAATGTATTGTAAATTTCATAATTCCTTTAACTTTGGATGCTATGAATCAGCCAACTTTGAATTTGAGTGAACTTTATGAATATTAGCCAATTTGTTTTCTATGTTTTTATTTCTAAATTCATCGTCCTTTTCGTTAATCCCTACCGTTATTTGTTTTTCCTGCCAATGTATGTAGAAACGTGCAAATACTTTCAGGCTATGTACAGCTGAGCACGTACTTAGTAATACCAATCATACTTTTTAATACCATTTACTTTGTAATACCAACAAAAATTATTAGGATGAACTGAAAGGAAAGCACCTGTCTGATGCAGTCAGATAAAAATAAACTTTCTGCCGCAAAGCTAATATATTCGATTTACACGAAGAGTGCCATAGAAGCTAATTTTATGTTAAAGGCATACAACTAATTACTTTAATATGCTATGTTGCTGAACATTGTTTAATAAATGTCCAATGGATAGATACTGTCGTATGAAGACATAGACGTTCTGAATATAATAGAACTCTTCATAATATATCTTACTTCAGCATCGCTAGCAGCAAGATTTGGAATGACGCTCTAACCTGAACTAGATGTCGGTGCCAACTGAAAATTTTCTCTATTTTGGAAATTATTTTCAAACTCAACCCGCCTAAAAGAAGTTTAACAAATTCACATAATATAAAATTCAAATATTTCGTCGACAGAAGCGTTGCGTCAAACTTCATATTGTACCTACCGACATTAATTTACAGTTCCTATTTATTTGAGCAAGGGTGTACCACGTGATTTTCATCATGGTTTATAAGCGTTTATAAAGCTAACTGTCCCTATGTGGTCCATTCTTCTGTGATAATCATCTTACGACTAAAATGATTAAGATAATTAATACGAATTATGATGGCCTTTTCCCATCACCAATAGAAACTTCATCAAACTATTAGCTTCTAATGCGTACACAAATAAACAGGTCTATACACATTTTAAAAACAATACGTTTTTCTTCTCTTACTTTTGTTTTCCTAAATATTTGTTGCCTTAAATATTCCTTTCGTAAATATGTTCAATGTACGAACGGGCCGATTCTACAGATTTATTATTCTAACTAATGTAGTGCTACCGTATGTTTGTTTGTCTTTCCTCCACGTCGCAATAGGGCAAGAGATTGATATGATTTTTTGCACAAAGGTATCTGAATCTCACGAAATAATACAGGATAGTTTTCATTACGGAAAAATTATTGTTTGAAACTGTAAAATTACATAAAATGAATAACGAAGCAGTATCGCAGCGGAGCAACGAATCTACATGATTGAATCGTTAACAAACCTGATACAAAGACGCCAAATAATCAATAGGTCTAATTCTCAATTTAGGATCCTACCTATAAATTGTGTCATTTTTTCACGTCAGCGCTTAACAACGTATCAACATGATTTTTTTCCCAGATATAGTTGACTTATCGGAAAATAATATGTGACCCTTTTTGTGCCAAGCAACCTCATTCCAACATATTATATAATCCTAATTTATATTATGAATGAAAAGTTTGTTTATTAGTTTTCTTTCACGTCGCAACGCACCTTTAAACCCGGGAAATCTTATTCTTACAAACATTAAAATCCTGATTATGATTATAAATGCAAAAGTGTACTTGTTTGTCCTCATTTCATGTTAAAATGCAGCTATGGATCGACGTGTTTTTTTTTAAAGAAATGGTTAACCGATTGCAAAATTATACAGATTACTTTCCAAAATCAGAAAATTTTATCTTAGCGTTATAATCCTAAATAATACTGTAAATACGAAAGCACGTTTATTTATTGTTCTTTCATGTTGCAACGGAGCTACGGATAGATGTGATTTTTAGCACATATATAATAGACCGATCGAGGAATAACAGACTAATTTTAACCGAGAAAATCCTATTCTTAGTTAATATTATAACATTAATTAATGCTATGAATGCAAAAGCATATTTCTTGTTCTTGTTTCTTTGTTCTTGCTGTATCGCAAAAAATCACGTCCATTCGTAGGGACGTGATTTTTGGCACAAAGATATTTGGTGGAATTGCCCAGGAAATAACATAGATTAATTTTCATCCCGTTAAATGTCATTCTAACTAATATTATAAACGTAACTGATATTTTAAACGAAAAGATGTGTTACTTTGTCCTTCTTTCACGTCGCAATAGAGCAATAAATCGATGTGATTTTCTTCACAGTAATAGTTGGTAGCCCAGGAAATGACAAAGTTATTTCATTCTGGAAAAAATCATCCCAACTAATATTATGAGTGTAATTAATATTTTAAGCGCCAAAAGGTGATTCTTTCTTCTTATTTTACGTAGCGACGGAGCAATAGACCGACGTGATTTTTTGCACAAAGATAGTTGGCGAGCCTGACTATGACAAAGGTTACTTTTTAACTTGGGAAATCTTATTTTTTATTTCAAGCAAAAATGTAAATAATGGGAAAACGATGCAATGTCGCATTACAGATGGCGTGATTTTTCAAACGCCAGATACGCGATATAGGGTAGCAACAGAATCACCCAATTTGAAATTTGGAGCAAAATATTTTGTTTTTATTTTTATTTTCATTCATGGTCATTCATGGTTTATCATCATCACCATAATCATCATATATATTAATACGCTAAGGTTAAGATGTTACACTCCCTTTTTAGAAAAAACCTCACAACTAATCCACATAAATTATATATCATTTTATACATAATTGCTTGCTCTACCGGCATCCACAACTAAAAAATTTATTATTACTATTGTTTTTGCAAATTAATTAATTATTAAAATTATATACACAAAACAGCAATGCTGCCATCTAACGGCTCAACGTCAATATGATTGACGGTCGATAAAATTTTTGTTTAATTTCAAATCCACTCACGTATAAATAAAGTGGCGCTTTAGCTCAATGCTTTTGATACTTGCGCCTCTATATGTCAATTTTATTAAAATATTTGTTTGATCTGTCATCTCAGCTTCATAATGGAATAAATAATGCCAAGACTTCGCACGGGTCACGCTAGTATATTATAATATAAAAAAAGCAGTGGGTAAAAGTTAATAGTCTGTTAAACGTTTTGTATACAAATTTTGAAGAAATTAGTCTCATTCTAAAATTTTAGTTTAAAATTTTCATAAAAAATAGGATTCCGGCATTTCATTAATGAGCGTAAGAAATAATTGTAGACAGTCGTAAAACTTATTTGTGTATCATTGTAAATTTATAGCAAATTCAAAAAAATACCACTACATTTTTTCATAATATTGCTAAGAACTAATTTTCGACTACTATCGTGATTCCATCACCGCGATAGTAATACAAATCAGTGTGACCTAATGTGATCAGAAATATGTCACCAATATCAAGGGTTCTTTCAAAAGTCATAAAGACCTACCGTCGTTTAATGTCGGTCTGCCCGTCTCTCTGTCTGCTGTCCCGGCTTTAGGCCGTTCAATTTTATTTACCGCAACGAAACGTTGACCACAAATTGGCAAATAGCCTCCATAATTGTCGATCCGGGGCCAATGATTTATAAAAACAGTTGTATGAATTTAATAACCAATGGGGTCTATAATAAAATGTCATAATATTGCCAGTATAAGTAATAGGTTGTATGTGTTACGTGGAGTGAAATTAAGGCCGCTTTGAATCAATGTTTGATAACAGGCAGGTTGCCAGCAATAAAAGGTTATTTTATTGTCTTCAAGTGGTTATTTTTTACTTGGGTTGTTTTTGGTTAATAAAAAATGCATTAATCTCTTGTCATAAATTAACCTTTATTAAAATCTTATCCATATCAAGGGTTTTTAAGTCATTTTGACCAGGCGCAGGTTATTTCTCAGTATTTATTTAAATATTTTCGTAATTGTTACATTGTATTAAGATAAAATTGTTAACAATATATACCTAAATATTTAGAATTCTTTTAACAACATATTAAGCATAATATTTCATAATGTTTCCGACAAATATGTTAATGCGCCTGCATTGATTTATATTAATATTAATAGTTTTCACGTCTATTTAAATCCAACACTACAATTTTTCTCGTTTCTTGGCATCTTACGTGCAGAATTATGTCTTTACTTGCTAATTGCATTTCGTATACTGATTAAAGCGATACGCTCGGTAGTGGCATTGTTTTTCTATACTCGACGTTTATTCCAATATTAAATTTTCTAAAAGGATCTTCCAAAAACATATTTCCTATGCTTCTATTCAAGAAATATAATTTGCAATGAAGAATGGATGAACGAGAAGTGATAAATATGATATATAAATCACATGAAAATTAGCAACCACCTATTGTTTTGCAACCATAAAAAGAATCAATTTTATAAAAGAAATCAACTGTGTATTTGCACGTTATAAGTCTACACTGAGTCTGTAATCCGGGATTATTTTTGGTTTTCTTTGTGTCGACTTATTTACATCGATTTTAACATAATTTGTGTGCTATAAAATTACAATTTTTTTTCTCGGGATATATGAAACAAAAAATGTCGCTACGAGACAATTTTTTTTCGAAATATAAAAGATCTATGCATATTTGATGATTATTATTGCACAAAGTACCGGGCGTGGCAAATTAGGGAAATTACTAGTTCGTAAGATGTGAAATACATCATATTAGCTATTTGATTTTTTCTGAGGTGAAATACTATCACGTACGCTTCGATCTTTTTTCCGGCCCATTTCCCTGCGTTTTTTAATATAATACTGAACGGAGCATACATGTCCCGTTTTTTATCATGTGGAATCAAAAATATTGTACCATATTTACTTGGTTTGTGTTCTTATGTATTCACGAAATGGGCAACTTCCCTTATGGTAACTGTTGTTCTATACATGTGACATTTTATTATAGTTACAAAACCTCGATAATATTGTGGCCATTCATCCCAAATATCCTTTCGGTTGCTAATTGAACACATTTTCTTTAGCCTCTGAATATTTTAGGAAATTTTTTGGGTGAAATGTTGAGTGCCCATGGAAGTTAGATCACATACTTTTTAACATTCATGATCACATATAAAATACGTTGACAAAAATGTGAAAACCAAATTTGCATCGAGCCCTTACTCATATCTAGTATACAATTAATTTCCGAATCGTGACGCATCTGACATATAACATATCAGTAACAAATACATAGGAGTGTTTTTGATTTATAAAATTCATTCGGTTGTTTACAAATAAATTAAAGGCTCTTCTAACTGCTTACGTTTGATTAGCAGCACAATAATATCTCGTAATGGAAAATGAATGATAATTTTGTCACTCAAACGACTTCTTCATTCTAGTGATAGTCTTGATCATTTTATGAACGTATATTTCTGTTATTACCAACCATTTTTATTAATCATATCGATTAATAGAAGTTCAGTATCACAAGATTCTTCATATCTATTATCACAATAGCAATCGGCTGGTTAACATTTTCTATCGCGTCATCAATTTCGCTAAAAAATTCGTTCTCGAAACTAACACTATATGTTTACATAATTATCAATAGTTTGTTTTAACTAATCATTCATTTGGCTGTATTCATTTTTTTAATACACGAATTAGGAAAACAATATATATTAGAGAAAGTTACTGATGAACAAGTTACGGAATAAATATGAGGTAAAAGTATCTTGCGTTTTTTTTAAATGAGCGACAATAAGAAATATCACCGTCTAAACAAACGATAATATAAAAATTTTTTATTTTAGGGTTTAGTTATACTTTTCTCTATTGTAAATTAAAATAATGTTCGAAAGAAACAACATATTGTAATGGATTCTATTTCTTAATAATTATTTCCCTGAGGAACAATTATATGTAAAAGGATGCTCAGGTGTTTTAGGCATGAGCGCCAAACTAGTAAACAATTTTATCTTCGGCAAAGACGTAAGTAATTTAATTTTCATTTTCATCTATTTCGATAACATTTAAATTTCCGATGGAAATAACTCGAGAAAGATTAATTTCATTGTTGTTATATCTGCGAGCTAGAGCCTAAGCATTACACGCCTGTTTTGATATAGGGGTCTAATATAGCAAATAAAAGTATTAATAACATAATCGATTTTTCTTTAGTTTTTTACTTTGGTTTCATTTGAATATTATTACAAATTGCTATAAAGTTTTAACATTTTATATCTTTTAAATATATGGTGCACTTCTATAATATTTCATTTGTGATTTTATTAAATGATAATATAAGACAAATAAATATATCTGAGTAATACACAAGATCACACTAATGAAATTTATACACTTCACTTGTATTTCTTTTTATATATTCATATTCGACAATACACAAACTATGTTCACATAATAGAAACAATAATTAGTGCAAAAAATCTAAGTATTGAATTATTGTGTTATATGATGAATTAAAATCAAATTAAATTAAGTCAAAATAATAAATTGAACATCATTTTATTATTTAAAATAACAGAAGCATAATTGAATGAAATTCAAGAAAACCTAATAAATTTTATTAAATTGAAGTAAACTAAAAATTAAATGAACTTAAATTAAATCAGATAGCATCCAAAATAGTCAAATCGGTCAAAACCTAGTTTAAATAATTTAATTAATTAGATAAATAAAATTATAAACGGAATATATTAAACGAAATAGTTCACAGTTTAATTAATTTTAGGCTTGAAAATATTATTTGGCGTAACAATTTATATTCAATAAATAATTTTGAAGGATATTTATCTAATAAAAACTGCCACATTCTTTAACTAATCATTTCAGCCCAAAAATAATTTTCTCTGTAATTAATGTAAAGTATTTGAGGCGAGTAAAACGGACGTTAATGCGCGTCTATAGTAACTCGTGTGTGTGTATGTATAGTTATAATATTTATACATTACGACTTACTTTCTATAACAGTCTCATTTTCGAAATCTTTGATACAATATACATTATGTGAATAACATTTAACTGTCTCTGTGATGTCACCATCTTAAAATGTCACTGCTGATGTCGCAGTTTGAATAATTTCGTATATGGGGGGAGCGCGTCGCTCAAGGCAGGGTGAATGACGTATGTTGAATGACGTAGGGTGTATGAATGTAATTTATGATGATGAGCGCTTGTATGAGTATCTATGCGTAAAAGTTAATAGTAAAATACATTAACAAATTTTTATATTCTGGTGTGGTATTTTTGTAAGATCCTCTTATGTTCAGGTTATGAATGGAAAAAAAACATTAAAAAGGAATACTTCTTTTTTCTAGAAATATTCCTCGCATTACACAATACGGCGTGTATTTTAACTTTACAAATGATATAGACGTTAGTTTGAAAGGAGATTATAGAGAATTATTTTAAAGAAAGTTATGAAAAATTATAGTTAGTTTTAAAAGAACATTTTGTCAAGACATGTTTTTATAACTATCACATATCTACATTATGCTAAATATGGATAAGGAATGTCAATTTATTAATAATTAAATTTGCATCAAGTGACGATATAAAAATATTTTAAAGTTTAGCATGTCGATCAGACGAGGATGTCTAATGCTCAGAATTTTTGCGAATTAACATGATAATATAGTAATATATCGAAATTAACCCATCATCAAACCGTAAATTTGGCCTTTATTCTGTTTAAACTTAACTGCCACAACTTCGAATGTTATGCAAACATTATTAAATAATCCCAATTACCCAAGAAAACACATGGTTTATTCGCACTATTTTCTCACTTCTACATTGTGATATATTATTTTATTAATTATTTACTTTATTTTATAATTAGGCACAATTAACAGAAAATAAAGCAGTAAACTTTTCCAAAAAATAGCAAATCGTGTATAAAAACTTCTTGCATTAATAATACATTGTTATAATTCCTAATTAGTTTTACCTGCAAAATTAACACAATAATCGTTTACTCAAGAAAAAAAAACGAAATATAATCCAATTGCAAACAAATTTTATTTATTTATGCCGTAGATGAACTTATTGTTTTAGAAGCCAATACTTTCACTCTATTAAAAAAATTATATACGTTCTTTTATATCCTGTCTGGAAACAATTCCCGTCCCTTGTATTTATATTAGACATTCTTTTTGCCCCAACTATACAAATGAGAGTTTGGAAGCCCAAATAGTTTGCCTTACCTCCATTCCGTTGGATCTCATAAATTCTCTCCTCGCCAACTTACCTGAATATTATGTATTTGTAGGTAGTAAATGATAATTTGTTCAAGGCTTATGTACCAAAATCTTGTCATTCCGTTAACTTTTTTTATATTTCATCGTTGTTTTTTTATTGCTATGATTTAGGAAACTCTAATGTGTCTATAAACGTATAGCAAACAAATGAAATAGATAACATGTAAAGATTTTATTATTCGTCAATAAATATCGTAACAAATTATCAATCATATATTATTATGATTGATAATTTGTTAATAATAATAATAAATTATCATATTTTATAACAAAATAATTGAATATCAACAACGCAAATAGGAAAAAGGGATAAGATGGGACGAGAAAGAATACGAGAGGAAATAGTAATGCGATGATAATCGTGTTCGGAACTTCCTCGGATGATTTAGAAATAATTAGTTAACTATTTGTTTAGAATTACATATTTAAGTATGTTCCGAGGTTTCCCAGCATGTAGAGTGTTGTAGCATTTTATAAAATGGTTATGCTGGTATATTTGGAGTATTAAAATATAGTTTGGGTATTAAAGGGATAATAGTTCCATAACTAAATTAGGAATATAACAAGATCTTCTAATAATTTATCTTATATTAAGAGTTTGTAAAAACTCCAAGTATTTAAAAAGAAACGCGGAACTTTTATTAAAGATATACTTAAGTATAAGGCTAATTGAAAAGAGCTACTTAAAAATATAAAAGTTCATGAAAAACTTGAATGTATCTGCTGTGTATGTAATGATGTTATTTAATTCACTAGTTTGTAATGTTTATCTAAATACGCAATGAATTAAAATCATTGTTTATCTGCATATTTCCAAAGAAAGTGAAAACCGACCCGCAAACTTGCATAATATATTGGGCCTTAATGTTTTGCATAATTTCAAAAACAATTTAATGACACAAAAATATTGAAATCTTGAAATGTCAAAGTCCCGTTTTGAATAATTGAGTATACGAACGAGTGTATTGATTTTGCAGAATGGATAATGGTAGCTCGCTGAAACGGAATCGAAATAAAAGTTATTGAAGTTTGTAAGAATGCCTACAGTTGTTATTGATAATTAATGCCTAAAACCTAAATTAGAATAAAATTAATAATAATTAACGTTTTAATGAGTGTTAGGAAATTATAATGATAATTGGATGCCAATATATTTGTATCCTTACACGTTGCTACAAATAATAACTTTTAATAAATATTATCTTTCATAAACTTTGATATTATAGAAAATATGTCCTTCATTAAATTTATTTTGGAACTGGGCAATTTACGTTTGGCGTCGAAGACGAGTTTCATGTTTTAGTCCCTAATTGATTATATTCAGAGTCGCCGTGGCCACTGCAGCTACTATTGTGATACATTCACGTAAAACCGTGTCCCATAACTATACGAACTATAGATCGATTTTGATAATAGACTTTTGTAGCGTTTTGATGTGTTAATATTCATACGTTAATTGAATAAGAAATTGTTTAATATCTTAGTAACACTGTTTATATTATGTAACGCTTGTTTATGTGAGAAAAAAATATAAAATTTATCAGATATATTGGTACACATTGATCCATATAATTATTACATACAATACATGTATTTCATCTTACAACTTCGGGAAGCCTATGGCCTAATAGAGTTAATTCGTCGTAAACTACTAAACTCCTTCTCACACTTCCTTTGTTATATTCTAATGGTTAACGTTAATGATATTTACCCAGTGAACGTAATGCACTTCAAGGACATCATTAACGTATACAAAAAGCCGTTTAAGACACCGCGATTGTATCGTATTGACCTGACCGCCTGCTTTGTGCAATCCAATTTTATTTATCGCAACGGAATGGAGCACATAAACTGACTAACGGTCGCCATAATTATCGATTCGGGGCCAATATTTCACGCAATGCTCAATCAGTCCACGATAAACTGCCACCACTTTGTCGATATACGAAGTATGTGGAATGCGGTATGCGAGTCGGAAATAAGTTTTCCCCGTAGAGTGGTCCAGTAACCAATAAATTATGGATTTAGTCTAAATAACCGATAATAATAATGAATGAGAATGTAAGACTACTATTATCACATGTTCGTTCATTATTACTAGAGGAGAATATAAAGAGAATAAACATATTTAAATGTTAAATGTAGCCAATATTCAATGATAATACGAGTGTTCCTGACGGTAAACTTTCCTTAATTAACATATGTTTTGACATATGTAACAAAATTACGTCTAAACGTATACATATTTTTAACCCAAAATTTCGCTCCACTTTATATAAAATTTCTTTTCCATATATTTTGCTTTACATCTCATTATGTAAAATATATAAAATTTTGTGATTTTAAAATATCTTTTATAGTGTCCCCATGAATAATTAAGTTGAAGGAGAAAGCGCGTCACTGAAAGCAGCTATTAATGATGATGAGCAGTTTCATGAATATGAGTAGGGCATAACTGTATATTAAACAGTTTCGAATTGAGGTCACTTTTAAAAATATTCTGGGTCTAGTCGTTAGTGTCAATGACAAGTTTTAAAAACTATATTGTGTAGCTTTAATGACGACTACCTAGATAAAGTCCTGAGCAGAAACTATTTTCTTCGGACTATTTACATTTGGTTTATAAATTTTACAATAGGTATATATACAGACACCTACACAAACCCACAAACACACATATATGTATATATATATATATATATATATATATGTATATATATATATATATATATATATATATACATATATATATATATATATACATATATCTGTATGTATGCATATGTATATATACATATATACATAAGAAGTACATATATAGATACATATAAGGGATACACAGAAAGCTAAACAAAATTATTGTGTGGAGAGATGTATTTAAAACAATGTATTTAATAGTATGTGTTCATTTTAATTAAATGAAATATACCTGAAAAGTAACCTACTGATATTTAAAATTTAAGAAAGGGAGTTAGGGTGCAGGAATACTAACTTCCATGCATGTTCTGATAACGGTCCCTTCCTCTTTTCTTCATAGATATTACCATTTTCAAAAACAATTTCTCATTACATAGGGTACTTGAAAATGCACATAAAAATTCTTGTTAAATATTCCAGTCATTGCTGATGACTTTGGAAAATTCTCCTAAGTGTTTAAGTAACGTTATTCAATCTCTGGTTGTGCCATTAATGTCCCGTTAGTTGTTAAAGATCTGAGAATGAAGAGGTAGCTGAGAATTTTATATTGGTCCTTAGCATTTTCTATTTAGTTTGAAGTATAGAATTACCTACTCGAAAAATTGATAAATAATTTTTTTTTCATAGATATTGTCATCTTCGTACCTCTAAATATTTCGTAAATTTTTGGAAATTGCTGGTGATTACGGTAAATGCTTTGAAGTATTTAAATTATACAAACTGTAGTAATGTATTATTAACATTCCGTTAGATGTTGATGAACTACTCTGCTCCAATTATATGATATATAAAGAGACCTTTAACATATGTCAAATATGGCGTTTCATCTGGTAGGATTGTCGAAAATGAGTCTGTGCTTAGGCAGTTTCAGCTCTTTTTGAACTACCTCTTTCTTTATTGCACCACCGTAACACTGCTGAGTGACTTACATTTATTCTAGCAAATATGGTTGAATCACTCACATCTTGTATTAGTATAGAAGCTTTGACTATCAATTGTTGCATGTGCATAGTGCCCTTCTCGGTAAATAGACATTGGTTTACACTTAGGGTAAACCAAAGTCTTTTGTAAACTTAGGGTATAACAATTTGGAACAATTTTTTTCTTCTTGGAACATAGTATTTGGACATTTCGATATTATTTTACATCATTATCATAATAATGAAATTGATTTTACTAGTTTAATAATTAAAATCCATATATGTTACTTTTTTAACTAATAATCTTTGTGTGTAATAATTCATTAAAGATTTAGAAATGGTAGAATATAAAGTATATGATGCATATTATTTAATATTTTTTGGTAATATTAATAAATATAATAATAAAATATTAAAAGATATTTTACTTTTTTATTTCCGTTTCCGTGCACAATTTCATTTCAAAAAAGTAAAAGAAGGTCTGGTTTACATAGATACTGAACCAAAAATAATGACATTGATATATAACGGGAAAATTGAGAGCGGAAAGAGTCACCCCCGTAACACCTCCGTAGGACTCCTAAAATAATAATATTGATATGAAAAGGGACAAAGAAGAATCCAGAAAGCAGAAAGAGTTACCCCCTAAACCAGAAAGAGTTACCCCCTAAACTCTTACGTAGAACTTTTTAAAATTTGAACAAGCCTAAGTTTCAAATTATAACATTTAGATAATTTGGAAATTTTGTAGCTTGACAGCGAATAACTTTTCGAAGAAAGCATTAGCATGTTTGAAAATAGCAGTGAATGACATTTCGGGTTATAATCGGGGTCCACTTGTGAAAATTTAATCATTGATTCCTAATTGTCTGTGAATTATGTAAAATATGAGAAAACTAAAAATGTGAAGATGACACCGATCATAAATCTTGAACCATTTGAGATGCACCCTGTACTTCTAAATATGATAATGGTCCTTGAAATTGAAGACGTGGTTTCTATGCAAGTTTTAAAAACCTAACTTATGTAAATATCCTTCTATGAGATTAGAGAAACGTAAAACGCCATTGTCAATAAGAACAAAACAAGTTTTAGGAAAAAATTAAATGTTTTTTAATAAAAGCAAAATTGTAAATACCTGAACGAGTTTAGTTTGCTGATAACATGATGCCTAAGTTTAATTGATTTTTCTAACTAAAATATTCTTAATAATTAACGTATAATAGATTTTTATTCTATTTAGTTGCGGCTAATACAGAGGATCATTTTAAAGAAATATCTGATTACTGACAATGAAAAATTTGATTTAACTAAATGTTTTATATATTGATGGTAGTTAAAATAGTATAGAGATCAGAACGAGCACGAGTTTGCAGATCATAATAGAGATGATAGTTACTACGATTATTCTCAACGAGGTCATTGAGAAAGTGAAAACGCAGAATTCTTCTTTCACAAAACATTCCAATTGTAATTTACCTGCACACCTGACTATTTAATTGATTGCTAGCTAACACTGATATCGTATTTAAAATAAATACTGCCAAAAATGTTGGGATGTTTAAAAAAATATTAAAAATTGTGTAATAAAATATTGTAACCAATGTAATTAAATGCACTCTAGAAATTGCTTGAGAGCTATTAATTACAAACGAAATAGCCGAAAATTTTCGTGACAATTCATATTTAAAGTGCACCCAATTGTCCGAAATAGTCACTGTTGCTAACTGTGTCATCCAGTTTTATTTTCTATTACACAAAGTTACCAATAAATAAGTAATTGGTCCCCCAACCGTAATAGATAGAGTGCTGCGTGTATTTCGGAGAGAATATCGCTACATAGCTTTGTCTGGTAATCGCCTGTTACGAGGTAATAAAGGTTGTTTTTATAAAATTAGGTCATTTGGTCTTTTATTGTAAGAGTTCTCAAGAAGTTTAGAAAGGTTCATTCATTGTTATAAGTTTATTATGAAAATTTTGAATACCAGACACACTGTCCTTTTTATAATAAAATAAATTCCATGCAAGTAATATTAAATTTAAACAATAATATACTACAAAAAATACCAATATTCATATTTTTCATTTAAATGTTTCTGAAACGAAAAAGGGCATTATAATTTTCAAATGAAATTTCTGCACCGCATAAATAAGAAATAAATTCTCAATAGCAGTTATCCGATCACTATACAATGATACCAATGTCAGCAATGCATCAAGTTCTTGAATGTGTGATCGTAACGGAAGTGGGTCATCATACTTCCGTTTACCAAGTACTACTTCCAGTTTACGTAATTTTCAAACATACTGGTTTTTATCAATTTATAAACTGCACATAACTTTAAAATGTTAATGAATTTGCAATTTTAAAGATAATATTTTAACTTCATTAGTTTCAGAACCATCAAAAATATTCTCAACTGCGGGATATAACTCAGATGGAAATTATTGGACGACTGGGTGTACTCGTATACTTAGAATATATTCAAGTACAATTATTAAAATATATGTTGCAATATTTAACTGTCAAAAAATTCAGAATCAGAATCTTTTTCCAGTATATGGGCGCTGACGAGCACGACTTAATGTGTATAATACATATAACTTAACTCTTTGTCAAATGGCTAAAAAACACTAATTAATGTAAGTATGTTCAACGGCTCAATTTATTATTTTTTTTTCTTTGTTAATTGAAGTGAGATTTTTGGCCTGCACTGTTTGTTTTATTTTAAAATAAATGTGAAGTAGATTCAGTTTATTAATTAAATTATCTTATATGTATATATTAGCAGAGATATTCTAATCTGCAAGAATTAATGCACCGTACTCACAACATTTTATCCATTTATAGTTATGAAAAAATGACAATCCTTTTGCAATATGAAGGTAAACGTTAAACAAAATATACGGTGTCATAAAATTCCATTGCGTATTGTACACATAAAATTCGATTAAAAGATTGATTTGAATAATATATTTTATTATTTAATTCAGAAGATATAGGACACTGAAACATGTCGTATGTTTGTAATATTAATTATATGTAGAAGTTGCAAAACTAAGTTTTATTTTTAATAGTTTTCCAATTTTATTTTAAAAATTCATTTGAAAATAATCACGATTGAAACAAACCACCATCTTTTTTTGTAGCACTGAAAAGATTTGTGCAAATAAAACTTTACAAAGATAAGCAGTTTTACAAAAAAATCTGTAAAACATGAACATTCTCAGTAAAATAGAAAATACAAAAAAATGCAAAATTAATATTTATAACTCAATGACACGTAAACGGCGGGACAGATATATTAAATATTTTGTATTGACTTATTTAGATTTCAACTAAGAAGTACTTCTTAACTCTGTAGCATAAAATTTGGTGTTATCACAATAAAAATTTTAAAAAATTTAATACTGTTACATGTCAATATATGACGCAAGTAAATCTATTACTTGAGCGTAAAACTAATGTTTTTAGCGAAACCCGGTAAACATTTAACATTATTTATATATCCTATTACGCAAAGCAAAAAAATACTTGCCCGTGCTTCTTTCTAGGAAATTTTAATTTCAGAAAAATGTTTTTATGTTGGAAAGCTCACATTTCTAAAAAGTTTATAGGTTTTATACACTTAAACTGCAATTTAGAAATGCAGAGTAGTGAAAATGTAATAAAAGCCGAGAAATATTACATAAACATGTGAACAATGCAAAATGTAATAAAAGCCGGGAAATACAGCATGAACGTGGCAAGATGGGGAGACCGACTTATTTGTTTATTGATCATCTCGGCTATTGCGGTCGATATATCCCTAACTAATAGCCAATAATGTTTGGTGAACGAAGCGGAGGGTGGCGTTTAGTGATCGCATGGGAACAGCATAATTAAACTAATTCTATGCCGGTGAAACAGCCGGGGCAAAACTAGTCTGGTATATATGTATATATACCCAACGTCTATCTGTGTATCTTTCTTTCTCTTGGGTTATGGATTAACTCGATGGGTTTTGATACGGTTTCCACCCGTCGTGTTTGTCTCAGAAGGTTTTTGGGTAAAATATATTAGTGTAGATTCTCAGGTTAGGGACATGTGTTAATATTAGTGAAACGTACCTTAGAACTCGGTTAAGCAGGATGTGCTATGCAACGCATGACGACGGCGGTGGTGCTGGGGTGCGCAGGGTAGATCTTTTCAGAAAGAGATTAAAGTGAGTGACATTTTTTCAGAAAGAGAAAGACTTAAGTTCAACAGCATAACTTCAAGACATGCGAAGCGGCGAGTGGCAGCTGGTATATTAATAAATCTCACACAAAATATTTGTATACATTCCTGATATACTTCCCCTGTTTCTTGGTGTATATCTGTTATTAAAATTAGTTAATATGAAGCCAAATATGTCTCCATTATGACAGAATTCCATAAACTCTTTTAAGATTTTCACGGTTGGTATTATGTTTTTCAATTTCGGTTTTAAAACGCGAAACCTTTAAAATCAAACCTGGCCATATCCAATATAATTTTTTTTACAATTTTCGGTTTTACCAATTAATTGTTATATAGTATAATTTAAATCAAATAAGACGATATACAATTTAACATAAAGAAAATAAGGCCATTAATTGAAAGGTTTATTGGTCACATCACCAACCAACGTCGATTCGTCGTTTTGAATTGATCTTTCCAATATATTAAGTGGAAGAAACTGTATGCATTCCCAAAAAATATATTTTTTCAATATTAAAAAAATTATGCTAGCTCTGTTTTTAATTCTCTCTCAATCCTATTAATACTATATGATTAAAGCGAAAGAAAATGTATATCGGCGATTTCAGATTATATAGACTTTTTAGTCAAGGTTGAAGTACACATGAAGCAAGTTTAAGGGTTAAGTGTATTTAAGGGTATTAAAGATTTCGTACACTAAGTTTGTAGAGGTGCATAGCAAATAACACGGTTTTTAGTTATAGGTCTAGACATAAAGTAAAGGTAATGGTTTTTCTGAGTTGGCGACGCGAATGGTTAGTTCATCTCGGATGCGCTTGCGCCTCGATTCTCTCCTTCACAGCAGCGCATTTTCCGAATATCTTCTCGTTAGCAGCGCCATCGGGAGGAGACCTCGCTTATTGTTCATTTTGGTGATTCATGTTTACATTTTTACTAAATTTTGTCTTTATATTAAGAAATATAGTATAATAAATTAGCCTTAAAGTATGAATCACCTAAATTTTCACGATTCAAGTAACGGTATACAAACTGAAAATTTAACAACATTTAAGTTTGGTATTATATTTAGTGAAATATTTTTAACATAGCTCATGCTCATATGTAATAGAAATCTTGGGATGCATTTAACTTATTTTTAATGAAATTACATTGATAAATGTTTAAAGATACCTTCTTTAAAGGACCTTCCGGTTCGAATACCAACTAACCAAGTTTTATGTTTTGCGAAATGGGTAAATTCAAACTTAATGGTTTCTGTTCAGAGGCTAAAATTTCATAACATATATCCGCTCCTACTAAAATTTCAATATTAAACGGCTTATAAAATTTAGGATCTACAGGTTGGATCGAATCTGATAGTGGCAATTATAAAGAAACAATTAAGAAATTGGCAAGTAAGCTGTAATGTTGGGGAGCACCAAACATTTTACATTAAAGTAGTGTGTATCAATTTAAAAACATATCAGCGTTTTCGAAGATATGAAGTTTTCAGCGAATACGGCCTACAATACAAATAGGTTCCGCATAAAGAGAAAAAAAGCTGAGGTTTTTTAAAATTTTCATTTGTGAAGTATGATTGGCTACTTGCTTCGAGGCAAGTGCTACTAACGTAATTTTTATTATTTAATTTAATTTATCATTAATTTTAAGTAATGGAGTACCAAGAATTATTAATTAGGATAAATTGAATATAGAGCAGATAAACAGTGTACAGGTAATTTAGAAGTGCTAGCCGAAGTAGTATGTAGAGTATTGTTTAGGTGTAATAATGTGTTACGTCTCTATTTACAGATTTCACAAGAGCCAAGAATTCTACATTGCAACAAGTTATGTGTCAATTCAAGCAAAAATTAAATTTGGAAACTTTTTTCAAGATTTGATACTTTAAATTTAGAACATCCGATTATTCTATATCTTTATTTATAGAATGGGCAAGCAGGTTTGTTGCATAGAAATTTATTTCGATGTATTGATGCAAAATATTTTCACGATTACTTAGCTTGAATATTATCTTTATATTTTTCAAATGATTCAGCCGCATGCTGCTTGCGTTATTAATTTTACAAATGTAGAACGTTCCGAGCATGACTGCGCGATTACCTGATAGCATAATAAAATTGTTCGAACGTTGTTCCCACTAAGAAAGATTTACAATAATTAATTAAGTCGAAACTATTCATAATTTTAATGCATTACACTTGTTGGTAGTTTGGTCTAATGAATTTATGAATCTCAGTTTGTTGTAAAACAATATGCAATCAAAATAAGATTTTTACGAGATACTTGTTTAAAAATTGCAATACTAAGTAAATATTTTAAGAGCTTAGTTATGAGTACGTTAATATTATTGTACCATACGTAAAGGACATCCAAAGCAATTTTGTAATTTCTTTCTTTACCATCCAGGATAATTGCCATCAAATTCAAATAATTTAATTTCAAGTAAAGGAATGTTATCGCTGGTTTCCATAATTCTAGAACATTGATTTTCAAAAAATAATTCATTATTTTTAGGGGAAACATACGGAGAAGTTTTAACACTTTTTCGGGTTATTAGTATTAGATTAACGAAAGGCATTCAATAGAATCTCTTTGTGAAATTTGTTCGTCGGTATCGTAATCCAAGGTGTCAACCTGAGATTGAACCTAATTATATTCTTTAAATACCGTTTTTATAGTAATTTTTTTAGTAAGTTCATCATATTGTAAATTTGAGAAATTTTCAGGTGATGTACACTTTCTAGTAGAAATGTATTTGTAAAATTTTATTAATTAGAGTGTTATAATACCGCGTTTTCCAATTAAACCCTTTAATAAATGTTTCTCCTCGTAATTTAATGGTTTAATCCATTTGTATTAATTGTTAATTCGAACTGAAAGTTTAATTACATAAAAAGTACTAAATATAAAATTGAACCAAACATTCGGTGAACAATTAATCACTCTGCTCGATACAGCTTAAACTCTCAAATTTATTTCAATTTGAACTCTCATAAATAGAACTACTCCCAACGATTGTTTGGAATGTTCGGCGGTATAAATTAGCAAATATTAATAATAATAATTATTGTCTAACAACATCCAAAAATACTAAATACCAATAATCAAAAATAGTGTGAATTTAAATTTACGACTTAAACTACTTACTTATGGCAATTATTTACTAAACTAGTCAATGTACTACGTAGGCATGAAATAATTATTTTAATACACAATAAATTAACGAAATTAAATGAAAAGTGATCAAAGGCAGGTACAACGATATATTAAGTAACCTTGCGGTAGAAACGTGTATAATTATAATTTGTTGTCAACTTTATAGCGTATAAATTAGATATGATTTAACATAAATTGGAACAATGACGGAAAAAATAAAGGTATGCCCATTCGTACGACTCTCTCCAGTTGATGGGATCCGTTTAATCAGTTTCTTCTATCTGAAACTGCAAGTTCGCTCACGGCTACTACTGTATACTCACGCCAATTCAGTATTATGTAGATTGTGCCGGTAAGGTTGAAGTCATGTACAACTTATTAACAAACTTGTTAAACCATACATATTTTTTATATTATAATGAATTTTTAAAAATGTAAAATATACTCCAGAAACTATGCAAATAAAAGGATTGTTCCCTTATTTCCGAAATAACTAAGTCAAAAATAAACAAAAAATAGATTTGCTATAATATCTAAATTCTAACCGTGCTTCATATATTTCTAATTGATCATGTTTCAACGCATATTTTCAATTGAAACATAACCAAAATAAGGCAGAAAATAAAAAAAAAACAAGAATCTTTCTCTAAATTTTGTGCAATTCATTACACCTCTGCATAGATTACAATAAAAAATGTAACTTTACGTTGTGTTTAAGATTACCTGATATAATTTAAGAACCCTGACAACTTATAAAGATAAATAATCCACATAAAATGCACCATTATTAATCCATCCATAACTTAAACTCTAAATCTTTGGCAAATACGACGATGCCCCATATCCATAATGCTAGATGCGCACACTCGCACACAAGCACACTCGTAGCCCTATGCTACAAGCGACTACGGCATTCATGTCTACGACCCGTACATCCCCGTAACGGCATACAGACATATTGTAGTACACATTGCTTACATTGCCCTAATGAAGTCAATTCTATGATTTCGTGTTAACAAAATTAATAGAACGATATTATCATTTCGCATGAACCGTTAATAAACGATGAATCACCTGGGACTTAATTAAGGCCCTCGTTTACTCCGTCTCAGTCTTTATGTTCATTTATAATTAAGTTTGGGCAATTTCGCCGTGCGTTCGCACACCTTCCAAGTGGATGGGCTCAGTGTCTCGGGTGTAATATAAGCCTATTTTAAACACAATATAATTAACATTTTAACACATTGAACGGACTCTGAGGATGCCTGTACATATTCATTGCTAATTTGCATTAGCTATTTATATGTTTAATGGTTGCGACGTGGAATTGTAGGCGAGAGCTGCTGTTTTGAAGATGTTCTGGTGTAATAATCGAGATAGCGTAATGGTTTGTTGCTCCAATAGTATTTAAAATATTTTAGTTGCTCCGTCAAGTGTACCTAATTTCGAGATTGAAGCTCCTCTGGAAATATGTTTAGATGATTTGTCAATGCAATTAATTTTTTTACAACTAAATGAGTCTACGTGATGGATATAGTATTATATTTTTTCAATTTTACTCATAAATATAATAAAAATATTAAATGGAACGAATTTTAAATATATTATAAAATTTCAATTTACCTACATGCTTAAAATATTACAAAGGAAAAATTACAAAATAAACAATTGGAAAGAATAAATTTAAACCGATTGCATTTTATATTGTGAATATATTATTTGTAGTTAAAAAACGCTATACACATAGATATAAAAGAAATAAATCTAACATTAAAATTATTCAATATGTTCCAATTCAATAACATTTTCATTTTTTATTAAGTAAAAGTGGTCAGTTCTATAAAAATAGTAATAACCAGTTTCAATGGAACATTTAAAAAATTGTCTCTTACGTCAAATGGTTGACATTCGAAATGTTTTAGACCAAAGTTAAGAGAGACAAACATGAAGATATTACAGTACTGAAACCAAAGCCATAATTTTTGGTTTTCTTTAAACAGTATTTTAGACTAACAGATACATTTTTTATAAACAACCATAAAGTTTCATTTCAAAACAACTTATGGTACTGGACACTAATTGTTTACTTGAGCAATTAATTTTGCCAGTTAATCCATGACTTGTATTTGGTCTATTATTTTACATCACTTTTTATTGAATTTTAATTATTGTATCTCACAGATCAGGTAAGTTAATGAAAGATAGGAAACCATGTGCACGGATCCATGTACAGATGTGTAGTATGCATATTTACAGGTATACATATTTATAAATCTGTATATAAGAATGGTGCACCACCATGTTCCAAGTCGCATTAATGGATATTGCACCCTTTACCAAAACAGCTTAGCGCCTATTTTGACAGCTCTGTAACTCCATCTCCAGCCAATGTTAGGACATGATTTTTGATTTGTTGGGAAATTATTATTTGAATATAAATGAAATATAAATCCATAGTTGTTGTCGAGATATTTGATATCAAAACTCATCAAATTCATAACTTATTTATCAATTTTGTAAAGATTGCATCCCAATCTTTACAAATTGTCCACCTGAAGATATTTTTATAAAATGAAACCTAGGTCGTGGTAAAAAATATGAATAAAGTAGAAATAATAAGTAACTTACCACGTCGCTTAGTTTCAAAAAATTAAGTTGTAAAATATTAAATTGCATTGACAAATCATCTAAACATATTTCCAGAGGAGCTATAGTCTTGAAACTTAGTGCATGCCTATTGTGTAGAATACCAATAAGATAAAGTTGGAAAATAACACTTTAGATTGAACAATGTAAAAGATCTTTGAAAAAAGTTACAGGTATACAATTGTGAGAAAGGCCGTAAAAATTTTCTCAGACCAGTTAAAAGGCCTAAATAATAGGAAATATTACTGCCAAAATTCAATACAGTATAAGATCGAGAAAAAAAGCAAAGTACCAATTGATAAACTGTTTGAGATATAAGAATTTATCGCGGCATTATATCTACATTTTTCTAGCAAAGCCTTATTTGGCTGTTTTTCTCTCATTACTTTTCACGGCTAAATTATTGTAGATGTTGACTCTTTTATGATAATATCTTTTAATTAAATATCTATACGACTTCTAATAACATTTACAATTTTTTTTCATAATTAATAGTAATCAAAACACAGCAACGTTAAACATAAATCAGAGTTAGTTTAATGGCAATATATAAACGAATCGATTACTCACTCGTAATATGTTGTTTACGCAACAACATATTACAGTACATTATACCTATTTAATTCTATAATACGATTTAATAATACCCTAAAATAAGTAAATAAATTCATATAACGATGGACGAATATGCCGACCCATTAATGTTACTTTTTCTTGCTAAGTCGCAAATTAGGTAAAGACGTTGTCAGACACAAGCGGTACAAAATAATCTAATGATACGCGGTACACGCGAGTAAGAAAACGAGTCTCCGCCAAGGCGTAAAATTCGCGGAGCGGTAAAGCTCATTAATTTCCCTCCCCTCATCATTATGACTATATTAGGTGGTGAGAGTAATTACCGACGGCGGCGATGCGGAGAGTCCTGCATCGCTCTGATTAATGATGCGGCTGATTCACCTGCGAACAGAAGTTTTGTGATTACGTTAATTACTCGAAAGCTCTATCAGTATCGCTTATCATTAATACTTCATAGCATACATAAAATGGGAGAGAATTTTAAATATAGCTATAATATAGGCTCAACGAAATCATTACTAAACTCTTTCTATATCCTTTTTTTTGTTGACTGGCTGTCCTCGCGACTTCTTTCTCGTGGACTTTCGGATTCATTTATATAAATATAAATATATATATATATAATGAGAACACATATGATAACTCAAGGGTCTTGCCGCTAGGCCTTATAAAATTTCATGGAAAATCTTTTGATAGTCAAGAGTTCTGCAGGTTTTTGAAATATAACTCCAAATCAAATTTACTTCTGAAAAAAAATAAAAAAACTGTTTTTTTTTGAAGAAACAATTACAAGATTTTCTGCGACGGACAGACAACTTGACTCAATTTTTAATCCGTTTTATGTTGACTAAGTCTACAAGTTATTTCACTCTAACGTATTTTGACACGTACAGCTCAGTTATGCTGTTATTAATTAACGATATGCACAAATTTAGAGTTCTTTTCAGATCAGTATATGTTATCTTTATTCTCTTCGCCATCCCATCCTAACATAAAAGGATTCAGCGGTACGTCTTTCTACATTTAAAATTGTAGCACGATTGCTATATATGAATTTTTCTTTCTTTTTTTAGAGTTATATACCTCAAAAGGAAGAACGAAACCTTTATATATATTTATAAATCGCTCACGTACCTGACCGACCGCCTGTCACATTCAATTTTCTTAGAAACTGCTTGACATAGAGACCTGAAACTTGGTAAAGTAATAAAACATATTTATCGGCACTGATCTCAAGAGAAAATATTGATTTCGATATTATCAATATTTTTTTAATTTTAATTTTTTTTTTGGAAATGTTTTTTTAAAATTTATTTTAAGTACTAGATATTTTTTAGATTCTATACCTAAAATACCGTTTGAGAAGGTTCTTCCTTTTTTTAGCTAACAAAATATTTTGAACTGAAATTGCTTATTCCATTACCTCTTCCATTTTCTTTCCTAATCTTTTCCTAAAATTTTTTTAAAATGTTTGTAAATTTTAAATGAAAAAATCAGCTTGAAGCTTAATAAAGGCAATTGGAATGAATTTAACTTAATCTAAAAAGGGATTAAAAGTAAAAGGCCTTGCAAAAAAAAGGAATTGCCGATGATTGAAAGAAGGAATAACTTTTGTCGAGACTGGGCGATATAACGCTGTATAGCACTTTGCTATCTTATTGGCAAAAGTTGGCTTGTAATGTATACTGATTTATTCTTAATAATAATATGCAAAGTCATAACAATGTATTAAAGACAGCAAACTTTAGGTAAATAAGCTGTAGCGTCAATATTAATTTGTAACATTTATTTTTATATCCACGTCGATATGACAATTGTTGTCACATAAAAACCCTTAGATATCAAATTACTAGATTATTCTTTAAGATTTTGCCTCAAATAATAGTGGACCTTAATATTCAATAACCCTAGCCGATGGAACGCCTTAGTGAAAATTGGCCTAAGAACCAAAAACGTTTGTAAAAAACGTAAACCTTCTTATAAAAATATATTCCATTTCATATATCGATATTTTAGAACAGCGTGTGACATTAACAAAAGAATGTTTTAAACGTGTACACAATTTTTTTGTCTTTAAATTCTTATGAATATACTTTACATTAAACTTGGTAATTCATTTTTTTTTAATAATTTTTAATTAATTTAATTCATGGGTTTTCCAGTTCAAACAACAGAATGGTTAATATTTTACATTGTTCTTTATTAAATTTATGTATTAAATATGAGTGGCAACGCCATGAACTCCTAAATGCATTTAACGCAATAGGCAAGAAAAACTACAGCAAGAAACCACTCTGTAGCTAAGAGATAATATCGCCAGAAACCAATCAGTCAATTAAGAAACGTTATATTCAATCACTGTCATGTTTTATTGTCATAATATCATGAAATTCCATTCTAAAGTAAAGTATTTATGCGGGTAGCGAGTTGAATGTCCAGAAAAAAAACCTATAGCAAGAAATTATAACATTCCATTAATAATAATACGCCATAAATTCACTATTTAATTGCAAAATAAAAGAATAACTTTTTGACTAAAGTTTAAATTACGTTTCTATTTAGGTATAATTAATCCTTTCTATGAATTTTAAAATTGAAAATTAATAATATTATAGATTAAAAAATTTACAAAATAATTTTGTTTTTCCTCCGTTTTATAACAACGTAAACAAATAGAGTAAATGTTCCTAATGCAGTTCTTTTACGTGATGTTACGAAATCATCAAGCGTAGATGAACATCCATGTAGCTACGAGATGACGATTTCATGTTCAGCCATAATAAATTGTCCAGACAATATAGGAGGAAAGCTATAAATTAGGGCGAGCGGAAGTGCGGAGTTGGTCAAGTGAAGTAAATCTTATCGCGAACTTTGAATAATTATTCATTTCAATTAGTTTGACCGAATCTGAATTGATGTCGGTGGATGAATAATCAATGAACGCGTTTTGGGGAAGACCATTATTTCTGTTACTGCTATTTCATTCAGGGTAAATTGTACTTAATTAAAACGAAGATTTTAATGTATGTTCAAATAGATAGTAGAAAAATTCATATTTATGACAAACGCATAGCACATTTCTTCCTGGGTGGGGTGTACACTAACAACAATTTATCTGAATAAATTTAATTAATATTTTAAAATTTTATTATTTCCCCAGATGAGCAAACTAAGATTTTCAAAGGTTTTCGCAGCTGCCCTGTTTCACACACACACATAATACCTGTGTGTGTACATATATATATATATATATATATATATATATATATATATATACATATATATATATATATATATATATATATATATATATATATATATATATATACACGCATGCATGTGTGTATTAGGGGTAAAAAATATTTATTATCAATACTATTCTAAAAACCTTCGTTCATATCAAATAAGGTACTTGAGTTATTCTCGAATTTCCGTACTTTACATGCGACCAATAGTCCGTTTTTATAAAAAAAAAATTTTGAGCAAAGAGTACTAAAATATAAAAATGTTAGTATTATTACTCAATGACTGGAAGGACTCATATTAGTATAATATTGAATGCAACTTTTGTAAATGTGTGTGATATTTATGAAACAATGACAAATGAAAATATGACCACAAAATTAAAAAGTGATTATTTTATTAAACACCTTTTTGACAAAAAAAATTGTTTTTTAATTTGTAAAGTACTGAATTACGTAATATTCTTCTTATTAGCCAGTATGATGCTTGAGAAATATTGTGCAATACCGCGGATTTCTTTGCCTAAATTTTAACCCTTAAAAAGGCCGATGGTTTCCGATATAATATCATTGGAAACCAATCGACCTGTTAATATGAATTCTTTTCAACCACCTGCATGATTTATTTTCATAATATGGTAAAACCTCGTCCCAAGATCCATTATTCATCCGATTAGCGAGTGGAATATATCCAACTAAATCTCACTGTGAGTAAAAAATCTCAGAAATTCCAAATATTTCTCCATGTTCATTCTTGAAGGCAATTCCACTGGCTTTATTAGGTTTACATTTGAAATAGTCTCTAATTCTATTTGATATATTGTATGTATTTTGGTATTGGATATATATGATTTATGAGAATTAAATTCTGGTAAATTATCTATTTCTAATACTAAATAAATTTTGTTTTTAAATATATTCTCAGCCAAACAACTCGTAACTATCTCTGGTATTCGTGTATGAAATGATCTGATAGAATAAAATGCTGAACTTTTTGCATAAGATAAGGGGGTAAGTGGCGTTAGGATGCAATATCTTGTATATGCTGTTAATCCAAATAACTTAACATTTAGCTATTACTATAGGAAACCAGAGACCCTAACAAATCTGGAACATAAATTTCAATATGAATTAGCAAAAGCGCTAAAATCTGGATCTAAACGCGGCGGGTATGAATTTTTCTAATTTGCTTCTACATAGCCATCATACACTCCATAAATGAACCACGTGTTCACGTACTTGTTTTTGTTTGTCTTTATCAAAATTAAAAATGGCCTTACCTAGCTAATTGTGCCATGTTTATTACTCATATAGAACAAAAATTCCTACAAAATATTTCACTTACGTTATCATGTGTACGTCTAGACAGTTATATACATCTCATCGTTAGAGATTTTTCTAAAGCTATTTTTTTTAAATAGCTACTATCAAATAAACATGTGTTTTTTTATGTCCAGAACAGCATAATAGTCAAATAAACAGTGTCAACTTTAAGGAGAGGGTATCAGAAGCGGATGATGTAAAATTGAAACTAATGCAATTCATAATAAACCAGAAAGGTGATTGAAGGAAAGAAGAAAAGAAAAGACAGAAGGAAAGAAATTAAATTCATTTAATAATATTTAATATATTTGGCGTTAATTTTGTAGACATTCATTGTACAAAATTATTATATATTGCTATTAGCAAAGATCTTTGCTAATAGCCCATCTGAAGATGTTGTAATACAACGAAACCTAGGTCGAGGTAAAGAACTTAAAGAAAGTAGAAATAATGCTACATCACGTAGTTTCATTTAATTGTGTTTAATATTATTATAAAGAGCCTAAGACAAATAATGTGTTAAGACATGACGTACCTTACAGTGCATATACATCCAAAAACGAGTAATGAGGATAAAAATATGTTTACATTCAACGAATAGTGAAATATTACAGTCATTTCGTGAATGTAATTTTTTAACTTGAGGTTTTTATGATTACTTTGTAAATTCCATAATGATCTGATTAAAATGAGTAGGTCCAAACTTGAAAGAAATGGGAGTATCATACCGATCGAGATAATGCAACCAAACAAGTAATAAATATATGTCATATATCACATACAGTTTCGCAGTGCTTAATATTGTAAAATATCTAATGACATGTTTTTAAATTAATCAATAATTTTCAGTTGAAATGATTATCTATTTATATGCTGATAAAACAATTATTTTTAAACATGGAACACAAAAAGAAGAGCTATTTATCCTGTTTTAAGAAAATTATGGTAAAATATTAGTTAAATGTACTAAAGTATATGTTATCTGAAAATTTTGATTATTTCATCGTTACATAGAAAATTTTCGGAATTTATATTATGCTTTCATATCATAAGTACTTACTTGTATACAAACAGACCGAAAAATAGATATAAAATTCCAAAAATGTTTTTCTGCATAGCATGCACTATTTTTGATATAAGCATTCATTCATATTTAAGTCATGTCTATACTAAGAAAATGTATTTAATCATACTTATATTTTCAAATTTAACTAGGTTAAAGGAAATTGGTTTAATTTCTTTTGATTTTAATGAAAGCTTCAGAAAAATAAAAATAATTTTCCGAACATTCAATTAAATGGTTTCTATCCAATTTCCGCCTAGCTTACTTCGTTTAGGTTTAATAATACCGCTAACTTTTTAATTTCTTCTTTGTTTATGTAAACAAAATGTTTGTCCAAATACGTTAATTAACAACTTTCACAAACTCGGCAAGTATTTAATAAAACCGAATGCTTAAACTTCGGTGAAACTTATTTTCGTAAATACAACACAAACCCTCTTATCCGTCAACAATGTAAGCAGATACGTAATTCCGAAAATATTTTGCCTCTAACATATCAAAATTTGCGACAGGATGAAAATGATACCCAGAGGACGCAAACCTTTGACCGTGACACGAGCCGTGTTCTTTAATGAATTCCTTGTTATGGTGCAATATCTTGTATATGATGTTAATACCAAATAACTTAACATTTAGCTATCACTATTGGAAACCAGAGACCCTAACCGATATTGGTATATTGATAATTTGTAAAATTAAGTCAGTGCAAGATTGTACGACACTTCGATATTCAATACAAATTTTTTTTTTAATTTACACATTAACTATAAAATTAAAATTAAATTAAATATTAAAAATAAACATAACCGATCTAACCAATTATTAATGATACTAATGAGATCATTCGATCATGACTAATTTTTAATAATTCCTATTATGATCATTGAACTTGGTTATAATTAATAATTATAGGATTTGGCATACATAGCAGTGAGGAATATAATTATACAAATAGAAATAATTATTAATCGAAAAATTAGAAATACAAAACCAAGAATTGTTGAATGGAGTGCAATTTTCACAATTTACAAACAATACCTTGCAGCCAATCTTCAGTCTCTCTTTCTCCTTTTTTCAGTCTCTTCACTGTCTCATATTTATAAAAATAAAGTAATAAAAAATAATGAATAAAAGCATGATTTATTGTACATCGTAACGGGCTTAATTCATTCCTACTGTTATGGCGAATCACATATAAATAGAAGAACGCCACGAGAAAAGTAAAGGTTCTCAAAAATGACAGAATATATTAACAAAATGGTGAATTATATTATCAAATTAAATAAATTATAGAACAAAATATTCTAATGAAATGGTCTTTGAGTTTTTAATGAAACAACAAATCTCAACTCTTTATTGTTATGACAAACGAAAATTCACCATCTGTATGAAAAATTGGCATTTACTGACCTTAACGAAATAAAATGGTTCTCGAAGTCCTCTGCTGCTTCACCAGGTGGTGTTCTAAAGTTGATGGTGCAGAATTTTGATTTAAAGCTAGTAGTTAAGAGATGTCCCGATAAGAAGTTCGATCGTCGTTGGTCCGCAGGATAATTCACAATGTGATAAATTGGAGAAAACCTTTTAAATGTGTCTTCCGAATAAAACCAGGACCAGTGTTAATCCATTATTTTTTTATAATACACAACTCATTAATCCTCTTATACTCATACTTTAAGATTAAGATTAATATTTTATAGCACAGTTCGATTTCAAATTAAAGTTTTACGGCTGATAGATGTAGATTGTTCACAAACTGTAAAAGTTGAAAGAAACTGATATTTTGCGGCTAGAATGTATAGTAATTATCCTAACCTTTTACGAGTTTAAAGTGACTGATCACAGAACTTTCTGCTAGTATATATATTGAAAAATCCTCGCTCTTTAATAGTTTAAAATTAACTGATTACAAGACTTTACTGCTTGTATATACAATTAAAGATCTCGCACTTTAATAGTTTGAAAGTAACTTTGCGGCTAGGATATAGAGTTATTATCCATGCTAGTTGAGAACTTAAAGGCAACTGAACACTAAATTGATATTTTTTTAAAAATAAAAAATTTTATAAAACGACCTAAAAAATGATGAACGATATATACTTGTAAAAGGTTTCAAGAAAACTGAATGACATAATTTTACTAACAGAATAACATGTAAAAAGAAAGGACCATGTTATAATTTAAAAGCGAATGGTACAGAAATTCCTTCGGGAAAGTTCTACACAGTACAAAGATTATTTCATATTTTAAATAAATTCAATACAATGTTTTTGATACTGAAACATTACAAAGATATATCGAAACAAAATACATTGAAACAATTAATCATTTGACAAAACGTCAAGTTACAAATGTCATTCTTCAAACAGGTGGCGATGAAGTTAGGTTTAACAAATTTAATTGATATCGAAATTAAACAATTATTCTGATGCAATAAAATACACTTATTCTGATGCAACCTTTAATCACATATCAACTGATTTGCTTTCCTGATTCAATTTGTTCAATGCATCTTTTACTAATTTACATTATTATGTAATTTCTGCAAGTAAAATAACAGATTATTTAACCAACAATTTACATATATATTATCGCAAAAAGGGGCCGTATGATTTCGATGTTTTTTTGAGAGTGCCTGGAACTTAGCTTGGACTCCCATTTATAAAAAGGAAATTCAATTATTGGCGACTCCTTTGTTGTTGATTATTAAAATGCGAATGTAATTTTGATGACGAGTTTTAAAAATATTAACATTATAGTGCAGTAACAATATTAACAGTATAAAATAAGAAGTTTCAACTTAACATGAAATGTTCACGAATACAACCCAATATACAAGAACTATCTTTAAAATAATTTTCCTCTTAATACTATCACTTTGACACTATATGACACTTTCACTTTCAAATAAAATATTTAAATTTTATTTGAAAGTGAAAGTGTCATATATATTATAACCAAATATTATAATCAAATGTAAAATTTTACTATAAAAGAATGTTCAAGTTTTAAGTAGTTTGACAAGCTAATTCACATAAATTCAGCGATTTAAATTTCGTATCACAGAGTATTCGCTGCTCTACATTTAATAAACAACATTGTATGTGTCACTATAGAATGATATTAATAGATAGTTATATATTGTATGTGCGCAAGAGATAGGGCTTTTGCATTCCAATCAAAATATTTATATGAAATAAAACCACCCTGATTGAATAATGCATGTATTTTTTTCTTGTCATGGGAGCGATAACATACATGTTTAAAAAAATTCGCTGCCAGTCGCACTTTACATAACGCCCTGAGCCAATGATGAAATGTTATACACAAGTAAATGATTAGAAATCTTTCCAAAAGTACAATTAGTAAATAATTAATTGATTATGGTGATCATGATGCATCATTTCATTAGCAGATCATTCGATTATATAAAACGTTCATGATCGTCCACCGCTATTGAACGAGATAATAACCTGTAAATTTATGAACCTGTAACGTGTAATTATTAAAGAGCATTCGAATATATTTCTCAGCTAAAAAATGGAAAAAAAACAATAATAAAGCAATTAGATGAAAACTCCATTATTGTTCAATATGTATACAGGTAGATATAAGTAGACACAAATACACACACGTGCATGCATGAAAAAACATACAAAGACAAAACACATGCATGAACGCAACCACGCATCAACGCTTATTTCTCAATCTGGGTGATTCACATCAAAATCCACTAATAAGTATATATTTTGTTTATTTCAACACGTTTTTCCCACGAAATAGAAACTGACAATACAAATTTAACGAGAGACAGAAATGAGTGTGTCTCAAGGGAGGTGACTACGTACGAATTATACCATACTATATATTTACTAATTTGAACTCGCGACATCACCCACATTGATAAAGGAAATGGGCTAACGTATTTCCTTTTTTTGGATTCTTTCTATTTCCTTTCGTCCTTTCATTTATTTATTCATTTATCCCAATCGATTATTTTGTCTCAAAATTACCATTACTTAATCAGTACAATAATTTCAAGTCCTATCATTTCTTTCAAGTTGTCTCTAAAAATGGATATGTAATTATCAACCAAGTATGTCGTATAGAGTAGGAATACTTTTGTGAAACATGAGTGTTTAACAACACAATTAAAAAGAAAAGACAATGAAATATTGCTTACATTACATTTAAGAGTGTCACATCGAAATAATTTTTAAAATCGACTGGATAGTTTTAAAAATATCTCCAACATTTAAACTTACAAACTTTTCTTTATTGGACTAATATAGATAATGGCTTCAAGTATACTACAACAAATGTCATTACGAGCCATGTTAAAGCATCGCTTCTCCGGTTCCCCTAATTTAAAACTACATTTGTTCCGGGTTTCTAAGACACATAAGTAACAAATAACTGAGTAGAGTTGGTTGACAAGCGCCAAGGGTTAAGGAGTGTAATTATATTCACATTTGGCGGCGAAACCGCACGCGCAATTTGTCGCGAAGTTTTCGCGGATTTAAATTTTGATAAAATGTCAACGTACGATGCGCAGCCTCGAAAGACTCCCATTTATACACCCCCGCTGTGGGGAGCTGTTAATTAATGGTATTAAGGTGTGGTGAATACGGTTATTTTAATTATTCACCCTTATAGTGTCATTATTCGGAAATTTAATATGAGAAGCTGTTTGTTGAAATGACTCTACGGGGTGGGGAGTGTCGCTGGCGGTACAGGATGCGGGATTCTGGTCGCGTAGATGAGAGAGAGCATAAAGGAAGGAAATCACTGAAAAGTACTGTATTTGGACGTATTTATATGATGTTCATACTTTGTATATCTTTTTTCATATGCTTTCATTATTTATATTCCAGTACTCCGGATATTATTTCTGCAAAAGACCCTGAATAAAGACTTGGAAATTAAAATATTGTATGAGTCTCTTTGAATGTATATTTAAGTTCAAACGGCTTCTATGTAGCAGTTGTTATTTTGGAAAATTATTTTTATTAAATGTCTCGGAAACGGCTGGGCTGACGATCAAAGTAGGAAAAAAATCTTTAACAGTTTTGGATGAAACTATTTTCTCCAAAATCAGTATTTTTTAAATTGCGGCACTTGATTTTTGTTGGCATGGGCAAGCATATAGTAATAGGTAAAATTTGCTTTCGGGCGTTACTTCCGAGATATTTAATAAAAACCAAAATGACGGCTGAAGCACAGGCCTACCGATATGCCAGATTAGATTTATATTCACGGAGATCCATAAAATATTCCCAATCCAATAATTTTTTTCGGAATACATTGCATTCAGGAGTTCTATGAGTTCTGTTCCCTGACTTATGGACTATAATTGTCACTATTTTTTAAATCGTGCAGGAGAATATTTGCCCTGGCCTTCTAGCTAGTTGTTTGTAACTATGACAGTCAAATTTATATGAACTAATTCCAATGTCCTGTATATTGTACATATATAACAAAATAAAATATGCGTATAACTTCACTCAAAGGTACAATTTCCTATTCCTTTTAGAGTGAAGACAAATTTTCTATGTGATTACTTCTCATGTTATTACATCAGGCTTGCAATTAGTAAACCGTAATATTTTTCAGCGACTTCTGGTATATTATAGAAGTTTCTCAAAAATCACTGGTACGATATATAAAGAGCGAAGTGTTCAATCTTCTTTTCAGTTAAAAACCGAGTTTGGCGAGAAAAGAAAAAAAAAAAACAAATTATAGAAAAGTCACGAACAGAACTTATCACAGGAAAGCATTCGTTTCTATGATTAAAAATACGATTTTTTTATTTCTCCGAAAAATATAACATAGGCGACCTCAAAATTCAAATTTAAAAATTTCCAGCGACTTCTGGTATATTATAGAAGTTACTCAAAAATCACTGTTACGATGTATGAAGGGCGAGGTGTTCAATCCTCTTTTCAGTTAAAAACTGAGTTCGGCGAGAAAAAAATAATTATAGAAAAATCACCATCATAACTTATCACAGGAAAGCATTCGTTTCTATGATTAAAAATACGATATTTTTATTTCTCCAAAAAATATAATACAGAGTGACTTCTCGCTTCCAATTTAGAAAAATTAAAAAAGTCATTGAAACAGATCTCAGGTTAATATCGCTTATTGACAAATTTTTTATTGTCCTCAGGGAGATGAAATTGGAACATTTCGTTTAGCGACCGCATGAGAAGGCCCCAAATAGCAAGAAATAGTTAAAAAAATATTTTCACTTACATGGACAGTGCTTCCTCATCCATGAGCCTTCTCTCTCTCTATCGTTTCCTATAAAATATATAACGACGCAGATTGCATTAAGGTTGAGCTTAAGACGATCTGCATCATTATACTTTTCGGTCAAAAACTTAAAGAATTCTACAAGGAATAATTTTTGTCAGAATATACGCTAATGACAAGTGACAGATCACGACGATGATTATATAATAATTTAGTTAATCAAACAATTTACTCTTTCTAGTTAAATATCATAACAATACAGATTATGTAAAAATCAGCCGTGAAAAAATATTCAAATTTATTAAAAAAATAAGTCAATTACGAGCTTCTGAATTTAACGACGCAGAGAGAGAGGAAGTATTTCTCGTCCATTTCGCTCTCATAGAATACAATGAGCATTATTAAAAATGACTTCCCAAATCAGTAAAGTCCCGTGTTGACTAACATCTCTATCCTCCAAAACCATTGTGGTTAAACTATTAGCATTACCAGTATTTTTTTATAAACGTAGTTTAAAAAAAATTCTAAATTATTACTTTTATTTCCGATAAAAATTTATTGAGATTTTATTAAACGAAGAAAAGCTTATAGATCACCTTATGAGTACTGCTATTAAAAACCCCTTTTTCAATTAGCTTATTCAGGTTTAGAATAATTATGATATTAAATGTTGCATTTTTTATCTTTTTGAGTATGAAAAAAATTTTAAAATAATTATATATATTTAAAAAATTTTAAAATAATTTTTAAAATTTTAAAACTTTTTATTTTGAATTAGAATGAATTGACATCAGGGAAATAATTTTTTTTCTTGAGTAACATTCTTAAAAGAATATTCTGTGTCTATACATTTTTATTTTTTAATGTAAAGAAATCTTCATCAAGTATTATAGGACTTTTATATAGTCTAATAATAGTTTACTATTTCTTTAAAAAAATTGCTGGAAGTACTAAGAGTAAAGTCAGGATGACAACAATTTTTATGAAAAACCAGAGTTTTGCTAAAATATATTAAAACTCATAAAAACTAAACTAACAAATTTCAGCAAACGTATGTGTATATAAAATCAATGCGTATACAGCTTTTTTGTCACTCTATACATATTAGCATTTTTTAATCAGCAGGATAGTAAATATTATTTGAAGACCATATCAAACTCGTGTTTTAAATATTCCTACCTGAAGTTGCATTGAAACACATAAAATATGATTAAATAATTAAGTCTAGAAAAGAATGATGCTCGCATTTGTATTCCATAAAAACGATCTTTATGGAATAAATTCAATTATTCTCCGTGTTTTACAAATATCTTATATTGAAACTCTCTACATTATATAATGCGATCATACATATACGCATGCTTTTACATTCATCGTTTTGATAAAGTGTAGACATTTTCTAAATAAATGGTGGAAATGTTCTGAGTCAACTTTCATAAAATAAATATTAAATGAATTTATTTATTTTTATTTAATCTGAACAAAAAGTGATTTTTAATTGTTCTTAATTTGTTAACTTCCAAAAAGTGATAAATATAAATTATATTAAAGTTAATTTAAATTTTTTATTTAATTTTTAATTTTAATCGTTTTCCCATAGAGTATTTCAAATAATAATTATGGTATATTATTTTGATTTTATTTAGATTTTTAAAATGTTTGAAAAAAGGGAAATAATGAAACAAATAAAATATTACATGAAGTTTATAATTACATTTTGAAACACAATTAAAAGTATTCATTAGGCTCCATTTAATGGAATAGACGAAAAAAATCAATCGCATCTTGCACGAATTAAATGAACGTATAAATTAACAAAATATGCATAATCGCAAAATATTTAGAAATGTCATAACTGCTGTGCTTTGATATCTCTACAGAAGACGGACAAACAAACATAATGAAATTGTAAGGTTTCTAGTTTGCGGCTAGGTACCTCATAATTACTATAAAACTAAGCCAAAATAATTTCATTGGCAAAATTATCGATAGCAGGATTTAATACTAAGTTAAATGACAAATCAATGTCTTTACATGTAAGCTCGGTAAATCGTGATATTTTAATGTATATCTTTATCTTGCATTTAATTACGCATGTTATTCTATAAACTGGCATATAATAACTGCAGTACTTATTTCTCCGTAGATTTTCTTGAGTAGTTACCAAAAAAAAAAACTTAAGTAATTAAAAAAAAAACATCGGCTATTAACTTGTCCGTATTAGGACGGCATTACGGAAAAGTTACCTTAATAACAAGCTTTGTGTAAGTGTTTTCGTGATGTTTGTGAAGAAATAAATGACATTGCGTTCTCAATTCTTCACAAATTACCTGTGAAATGTAAATTTATGTTGATTATTTTGATATGTAGTACTATAATCAATAACACAATAATCAATACACTTTCTTGACAATATAATGACAGACAAATTCACAATCGCCAAAAATAACGAACACAAAATTTTCTGTGCGACTTCACATGCCTGCTGTGTTGTAAAAATGGTTCTGATGGTTTTTATTTCGTTATCTTTTTCTACGAAATAACATCCCTATTATATATCATCGCACTCTTTCTCAAATTTATTCGCCTATATATCATAATAAATTTATGGTTTCGATATTTAGTTTATTATATTGCTTATCGATATTTAGTGTCTGAAGGCACGTGAAAAAAAGGTTTTATAAGAATAGAAATGTTAGGTATACAGAAAAAGTTAATAAAGATTTTGTTTTTCAGCAAAATTTTAATATTCAAGTACAGTGTAAAAGGTTAACTTATATTGGTAAAACATTATAATTGGTTCATATTTTCTCGTGATGTTAAATACGTGTTTCATCAAATAACAAATATACTTGGTTCTTGAAAATATTTCTCAAGTTTAATGCAAACATATTAAGGTCATAATATGTGTAATTATATGTATAGCGACAAAAACTTTGAAGAAAAACTGTATATATTAATTAATCAATACATACCTTATAATTAAAAATGCACCAGCCATATGTATATAATCGCATTATACGCCGACAGTATATTGATTACCTATATTTTCACCTCCATTTTTAATAAATAATAAATTTTATAAAGCAAACATTTCTAACGTTGCAAAAAGTACTAAACAATTTTAATATCTTATACAGTATCCTTTTGCATTGACAGACACTACTGAAAATCCCAGTATGTAACAAAAAAAAATAGTGAATATTTATTGGCAAATATTAGGTGGCATACTCCTAACCTAATGATGCATGTTCCTAACTAACTACAAGCAAGTATATCTACTGTGTATGGCCTAGTATTTTGCATTAAGTAAATGTTCTTATTATTTTATACACACTGATAACAGGATCATCTAGTACGAAAAAATACTGACATCGCACACCTCGCACTTGACTTGCTTACAAAACTTTTCATATTTTAAGCTCATAATAAGAAAGAAAACATAAAGAAGAAACAATTATGTGAAAAATATATAGCCATACTTGTATAATTTCTCATTATGTTTCACGATATACTAATTTATAAGCTAGACCACAATAACGTGATCACATTGCCTTCACCTGGAAATAATGCACCTGTATAGATACAGCGAAGTACGTCATACGGTATACAAGTAGAAACGGATATAAAACCCAAAATTTATGCATACATTTACCCAGTGAGTTAAAGTTACCTTAATAACAAGCTTTGTGGAAGTGTTTTTGTGTTGTTTGTGAAGAAATAAATGACAAAAATAATGGCAGACAAAACTGCAATTTATTTACTAAACCAAATAGAATTAAATTACTTAAACAAATATTGGTTTTAAATAATCACTATTCAATAGCAATGTGTTTTTTTTATAAGTCGCCTTGCTAGTCGCCCCATTTCCTATCCTGGTACGACTTTCCGAAGAGGCTTTTGCTCCCTCATTTAATGAATTATCAAAAATTAAACTGATTATACTCGGTTAATTATATACGAATAATTAACCGAGTGTAACCAGTTTAATTGAAAACATAAATCATTAACACATAACTATATGTACTTTTAAACATAGTGTAAGTTAAATTTTAATAAAACTACATCTTCATAATGGATTCATCATTACCGCCAATACTAATTTTGATGTAAATATTTGCTGTAGATATATCGGATATATACATATATTTATTTATACATATATATATATATATATATATGTATATATGTATATATATATATATATATATATATATATATTGTTCATTTCCGACTCATTAATCTCTCCTTGTACAAAATTCCGTTAAAGTTTGAATGAAGATCATCCTTAAATATGTTATCCCAACAAAGTGTTAACAAAGAACAATTGTCAGCAGTTGGTTTTTAGAAGTCAATATTTTACCTTAAGAAAGTATTTTACTAATTTTTTACGGGATTTCATATAAATATTTTGAATAATTACTGAAATGGTCTAACTTCTGTGGAAAATAGTACTAGTAAGGAAAAAAAACGTTAATAATGAAAACCATCTGCAATTGCAAAAGAACGTTATACTCACACATCTGCAAAAACTTAATTGTTTTCTTTGTATAGTATTTTTTGTGTCTTTTACTTAAGGAATTAACTTCCCAAACGTAGTTTTTTTTGTTAAAGCAATAAATTAAATCTGAATAATTTTAGTATAAATTTTAATTTAAATATAAATTTAGTTGTCGGTTGAATTCTAAAGAGTATTTAAATGGTTACTACTCATTTCTAGTTAAACAGCGACAAGATTCCTAAATAGTTTACGAGTAATTTAATATTGATAATTTCTCTTTATTATATATTTCTATTTCAACGCATATCTCCAATATTAACGCACTGTATATATCCAGTATTTATACCTTAAGGGCGGTCGCAAATAACTTCCGTCAACCTTTTATGATACACCCTGGAAATGGAGAATAGAAACCTTCAAATGATAATATGTCAGTGGCTGCAAACATTTACTTTAGTATGCATGTTTTTGCCAAGTGAACTACTATAACATTTTTTATATTAGGACTATGCCAAATTTGAAAGTATCTACGAGACTAATGTTTGGGATAAGTTACGGAGAGGGACCCGAAAAATTAATATGTTGGTGTTGTGATTTTTTTCAATTAAAAGTTGTTTTTCAGAAGATTGTTACTTAATTGTTACTTGCGATCCCGAATAAAGATTTAATAAGAAATATCAGTGTGTTATCTTTCTTAATTATGCTTCAGTTTATTTGCATTGGGTTATAGTGTCGCTTCACGGTGTACTGTATATATGTAGTTATGATTAAAAGCTGTTGATATTTTCAAAGTGTTTACATTACTATTCATGACTATATTATTTAGTTATTCGATAGGTCCACTATCGCTTTTAAATTTTTCTATTAACCCGATATTTGACACATTGATGGGTTAATGTTTCCCTTCATTTTTAAATTCTTTAACTTATGGATACGGCTTACGGCTACTTAGGTATTATTCAATGTACAAACCACTATTTAAAACACGTAATGTTTCATTTTCTAGCAATGTATAAACTCTTTTTCTCTCTTACTGATCTTTTGTTTTTTTTAAGATAAAACAAATTGATTTCAAAGACACTATCAGGGCACTTATTTATTGATGTCGTTCTTTCCATATATTAACTTAATAAATAGTAATCTCGTGTCTCAATTCTTAAAGCAATTTTATTTTTTAAATGTAAATAATAAAACTAATCTCCCACAATAGTGACAAAATTGTTTCCTCGTCTTAGCCAAATAGACTAATTCCACTTTTTCTTGGAATACATATTTATATTCAATCTCTTCTCACCCTAATGGAATTCATGAAGCAAGAGCACTCCCAGTTCTGTTTGTAAAATTCAAACTTCCTGTAATATCCTTTAGTGGCCGAAATTCAGTTGTTAACTGAAAGATATATATATATATATATATATATATATATATATATGTATACATATATATATATATAGATATTATGCAAAATATTTGCACATAATCTCAAATTTTTTATACGTCGTCGTTTAAAATATCTGGAAAATTCTCGGATATTTAAAGACATTCATTCCTCTCTCGTCTTCACTTTTTTTAACCTATTTCTACGTTATACTTTATATTGATTTTTCCATAAAAATACTTTTAAAGAAGTTATCACTTCGACTATATTTCTCAATTATTTTCATTAAGTTTATAACGTCCTCATTCGGCAAATATATCCTATCATCTTTCTATTATTGACAAACATTTTTTAATCTTCTTTACATTCATTCTGTCTCATAAACGCAGGTATAGGCTCACCCACGTACACAAATATATACGTATGTAGTATTGTCCCAATATGACGCTTATAAAAAAATCCTTCACACATGAACATTTATTAATAAGTTTCAACCTAGGTTTACAACAGTATCGCACGTTAGAAATTGCCCTTCATTATGAATCGAGTGCCTGGCGATACTTGAGTCGCTAGATTTATGAGGATATTAAACTAATAAATGGCGCTCAATACCGTTCGAATCGCCATTCTATCGCCAAACCTGCACGTAAAGGGACCAGACAGATTCTTGCCTGTTTCGCTTGTCACGTACTAGATTTTTTTTCATAATACTTTGATCTTGATACGAGTTTGGGTTAGCTATTAGTTTAAATCGAAAAATTAATTTCACGTTTTTGGATGTAAATTGACTATGTAAATTTGCCTTCATGTGCATTACTCCTATTATTTTGTTTCAATAAATAATTACACAACAGTAATTTAATAAAAAGAACAGACTTTTCTGAATGGAGAAAAAAAATACAATAAAAGTGTTTGCTGTAGATGAAAAAACAGGTCATTTACTAGACCATACGGCATTCTATCCTCTCCTAAATTTGGGGCACATTTTAATATAGCTTGAAGTATTAAAGTCAAACACAATTTTTATCGATTACGATAATAAAAGTAACCTAAAAAGTTAACAGCTTCTCTCTAAAATATGGGAATTTGAAGATATTACTTTCAATTTTATATTGAGAAAAATAACAACAGGAGCCTATCTGTGCTTAATTTTCTCCTTATGGTCGCGATTGAAATATTTTATGATATAATTGCTAAATCCCAGAATAATTTTTTAAGGTGGAAAATTTTTCTTCTTTTTTAAATATCGAGCACATTAGCTTGCGAGTATCGATAAAATATAAGTGAGTAGTTGCAGCCATGCATAAAATTACGTACGTTTTCTTATCTGCTTCCGGATGGGTGGCGTAATTTTAATTCTGGTATTAAATTTCAAGTATTAAATGGCCGTATTTACTCATTTATCTACAGATGTTTTCAGTGCGGGAAATATCTGCCCAGACAGGGCAGAATTTATTGGATAGAGCCCACACATCGTCAGAATCAAAAGAACGAAAAACGTCAAGTACAGTAGGAGAGTGCCGACGATGGTGAATGATTTCTTTATATTTGTAATGGAGATTGTTATCTGCAAATGTGTAAATAGAGGGTCAATAATTTTTACATGTTACTTCAAAAGTGAACAAATAAAAAATTAGTCCATTTTTAATAGCTTAGTTTTGAAAACTGAGAACCAAAAAAATGGGTGGAGTCTCAGAAGTGTCTTATCGAATGAGCGACAAGCCTCAAAAATCGAAAGTGTTAAATTCGAATGGGTAACATTTTAAAACATAATGCTATTATATATCGTTTGAGTGGGTCAATTACAAGGGTTTCAAAAATATTTTTTTTACAATTTTAGACATCTTCAGAGATATACTTAAATAGATCAACCAAACGTACACAAAATAACAAAGACAAAGTTTTGGGTTATTATTTTGACGTATTCAAGATAATATATATTTACCTAATTATAATGAGAATTATGAAATATTTATAATTCTACAAAATCCATTTCACTCATGACTAATATAACTAATAAAATAATTTTACTTTAAACTTACTCATGCGCAAGTTAGACACAACAATTGGCCTTATAAAATAATCTTAACTATAGTCTATTGTAGCTTATAAAATTTAATCTGTAGATACAAACATTCATTCACAATATTTAAAATTAAGGCACCAAAAGACTGCAGGGATTTAAGAAACGAATTTCTTCATAATTCTACTATGAAAATTTCAAAAAGAGTAAAATGAATTTACTACTTTAGGTTCAGTTGGGTTCTATTTTCTATTCTATTGTCTATTTTCTGTCCCAAAAAATTGTGTAAAAGAAAATTTTCGAACTTTTCAGGTTTTATCAATTAAAATTAATTTCACTACGATATCATACATTTACATAAAATATATATTAAATAATATAGCTAGCGACGCGGCCTGAGTTCGCACGAAGAGGCAACTGAGTAGACACGAGTAGGTATGCCCTGTAAGGTCTATTTGTCTCTCGGTCAATACCCTTTATTTCACGAAAGCGTCGAGGTGTTAAGTTGAAATTAATATCAAATACTTAGCTCCGGTTCTTGGAGCTGTGAAAAAATCAAGTCGTCGTCTTCGTCAACGCAATAAAAAACCCTAAAAATACGGCCCTTTATGCCGCGTTTTTTGACACTTTGCAAATGGACCTAAAACCCATAGGGTACTTCCCGTTAACCTAGAATAATGAAATTTGGCAAGAAGCAAGTTCTCACAGTATAAGTAAATGAACAAATACAAACATCGTTAATTCGTTGTTATACCACGTAATTTTTTTATGGTGCGCCTGTGGTAGATATAATAGGCAATGTATTTTTATTCTTAAATATTTAAATTTTGTGAATACTTTAATAGGAGTATTACGTATAATCAAATGTTAAAATTTGTACGAAACCCTCGTAAAAGGAGTTCCACTCGTGCTTCACAGGTTTTTTTAAACAGTGAAATTTTTATAATGGTTTTTGTATAATATATGCGTATATACGGTCGTGAATTTTATTTTAGAACTTTTTGAGAAGAACTATATGCCGTACATTGTTTGCGTGTATCTCGATTTAAGCACCACAGACCAAGACACCTCTCAGACGACTGGTTTTTCGGACTTCATTCTAAAACTCATAAAAATAATCAGTTTGAAGGCAATATTTGCAATGTTGGCTAAGAATACACTTTTTTATTATAATTTAATATTTATAGATTAAAACAAGAATTAATACTATTATTTAAATAAAAATTCCATTATTGTAGCATAGTGGCAGATCAACGTGAATTAACTTGTGATTCTTAATTTGTCAGTTTTTATCCAATTGTACTATATGCATTAATATGCATATAGTACAATTGGAAAAGTACAATTGGATTATTTCTCCATTCAGAAAAGTCTGTTCTTTTTATTAAATTACTGTCGTGTAATTATTTATTGAAATAAAATAATAGTAGTAATGCACATGAAGGCAAATTTACATAGTCAATTTACATCGAAAATCGTGAAATTAATTTTTCGATTTAAACTAATAGCTAACACGAACTCGTATCAAGATCAAAGTATTATGAAAAAAATCTAGTACGTGACAAGCGAAATAGGCAAGAATCCGTCCGGTCCCTTTACGTTCAGGTTTGGCGATAGAATGGCGATTCCAACGGTATTGAGCGCCATTTATTAGATTAATATCCTCATAAATCTAGCGACTCAAATATCGCCAGGCACTCGAGTCATAATGAAGGGCAATTTCTAACGTGCGATACTCTTGTAAACCTAGGTTGAAACTTATTAATAAATGTTCATGTGTGAAGGATTTTTTTATAAGCGTCATATTGGGACAATGCTACATATGTATAAATTTGTGTACGTGGGTGAGCCTATACCTGCGTTTATGAGACAGAATGAATGTAAAGAAGATTAAAAAATTGTTGTCAATAATAGAAAGATGATAGGATATGTTTGCCGAATGAGGAGGTTATAAACTTAATGAAAGTAATTGAGAAATATAGTCGAAGTGATAATTTATTTAAAAGTATTTTTATGGAAAAATCAATATAAAGTATAACGTAAGGAAATAGGTTAAAAAAAGTGAAGACAAGAGAGGAATGAATGTCTTTAAATATCCGAGAATTTTCCAGATATTTTAAACGACGACGTATAAGAAATTTGAGATTATGTGCAAATATTTTGCATAATATCTAAAACGTATAAAATTTAAAAATTCTTTTAGAGACATAGATATAAAAGAAATGTCTTCTAAGAAAGGATAGATATCGGTAAATTCAGAAAGCACCAGTAAGATATGGGTTAGTAAGAAATGGATTCAAAATGCGATATCGAAAAACATAAACATGAAAAAGTGGAGAAGGAAAAAATTTCGAAAGACCAATAAAAAGTGACGAAAAATAAGGTGCTTCTATGATATACTGGATGGAATATCAAAACATGGCAGATTTAAGATAGCCTAGGTAATAACTCGCTGAGCTAATGAGTGATAGTTGATTGAAAACATATGTTAGCACTTCTTATAATTCAAATTAATATATTAGGCTACTTTGTAACCCGAGAAATAACGCAACAATCGGAATTTTATTCATCATTAATATTTAATATAACATGTTGCCCACGTGCTCAATTTGATACGATACATTGGCTATCTACGTGATAAATTGCGTCAAGTTTGTGATGTTTACATCACACACTTGGGGAAATTCACTTCACTTCATTAAACATTTTAAGCAAATAATAAGTTCATTTGAGCTGAACGATGTGTAAATATTGATTGAAATTATATATGTATATATATATATATATAAATATACATGTGTGCGTGTGCGTGTGTGTGTGTATATATGTATATATATATATATATATATATATATATACGTGTGTGCGTGTGTGTGTGTGTGTCGTGAGAAAGAAATTAAAGAAAGTAGAAATAATACTACATCACGTAGCTTCATTTAATTGTGATAAATGAATTTCTACAAAATTAACGCCAAATATATTCAATATGATCCAAACTTATTAATAAATTGTATAAATAACACTATTCCCGCCATTCGAAGCTATTATCTTAAGGCCACTCGTGGGCCTGCTACATCTCTCCTCATATAATAGAATAGACCTTAAAAGGTCCCCTAATAGCGTCCCGCATCTACCATTAAATACTTCCACCCAAAATGGATAAGCGCTGTCCCTTTCAATGAGCCATTTAGTATCTCCATTTTTTCCAAAAGGCTTTTGAGGAGAGGTCTAAAGGTCGATTCACATACTAGCAATTTGCGTGATTCTAGGTTAGTGCTATTTAGACGCATGCTGTCTCGCAAAACTCTACGTACATCATCACGCTCACTGCAATCGAATAATGCGTACCAAAACTGCAGAAGCACGCCGGGCTATTTCTTTGTGCAAAACGATATAACTCGTCTGAAAGGTGCCATGAACCGTCAAAAGCTGTGAGGTATACTATTCACTATTGAGACAATTTTTACTAATTTACTCAAAAACATTGTTAAAGTATAACCTAGTAGTTTTCTTCTTGGAATCGGGGAAAGTTCACCTGAATTGCAGGCAAAAGATCTGCTACATAAGCTTTGATTAAAGTCATAAGCACCACGCATTGCAACTTAAGTATACGTAGAAATTACTTGACACAGAAACTTCAAATTTGGCTTTGTAATAAAACATATTAATCTGCACATATCTCAAGAGCAAAAATGCGAAATAGATTAATTGGAAAAATTTACATGGAAAATACCATTTTGCCACATGGAAATGCCAATACGAATTTTTTTTAAATTCCGTGTGTAATGTGGGCTTTGATTTGAAAGAGCTAGTTATGAAAGCCTTAAAAATATTTTGTTGGCAATTTGATATATTATATCTTCAAAGATATACTAAAAAATTTGAAACAAATATTCGTTTCAAGAAAACATAAGTTTCAAGAAGCCCACTTAAAGGTTGTAGGAAAACTGTGGCGACGAATCTAGGTATCATCTTTTTTTAAACATACACCATTTTTCGGCCTGGGAAAGATGTAGTAGTCAATATATTCACAGTTTTTCTATATTCTCAGCCCATTTTCTTCGAAGCCATGGAGGAATCCAATGAAATTTGGGGAAGTAATGCATATTTTCAACCTGTATATTCTGCACTAACTAGCTTGTTTGAAATATTCATACAAGAATTAATGAGAGGGGGTTAAGAAAGATCTGAAACTTTTTTTCGATTTCAAATCAACGAGAAAAAAATTACATATTTCAAATATTTATATTAATTTTAACTACACACACATATATATATGTATATATATATATATATATATATATATATATACATATTGCTAAAAATTTATATTTATAAATAGTTAAATAGAAATACCATACACCTTTATATGTGTACCAATGCATAAATATGTATGGAACCCTCGTTGTGCCAGTTTTGCTTCATCATTGACAATTGCTTTCTGATTAATGCCTAAAGCTGCTCGAGCCAAAAATAAAAACTTATTCAACAAGAGCATAATTCGCATTACGAGGATTCCAAGCACAGTTAAGAATTTAAGTATACATATTACTACTATTATACCATTTATAAACATTAATTTAACACCACCTAAATGTGTTACTTGCTATACCGTTCACATACCCAACAGATCGGGCATATTTAACATACTTTGAGATCTAGTTCAATCACCATAGTTTCTCTATAATCTGCTATAAAATCAGATTTTAACACACACTACGTATTTTAGTTAAGTAGTTTCGGAAATAAGAACGGGGAGGTCACACATATTTTTAGCAATGCCCTCTTAAATAAGCATTTTAAAATTATAAAAATATATTTTTGCGTTTCTCTCAACAAGCCCATCGATATATTCCGTATGGTATTTAAAATTAAAACCTTTGTATAAACCCCCTTTAATTCATACATGAATCTGTTTAAAAAATTAAATAGTATAAAATGTGTAGATTTGGAAATAAGGGATGTCATATTGAGGTCATATTTTTATTTTGCATGTTTTTTTAATATATCTCTAAAGACATATTACCAAAATTTAAGAAAAAATGTTTTTGAGACCCTTTTAAATAGCCCTTTCAAGCAATATCCCACATATACATGAAATAAAAAAAATGATTACTATATTAATACGCATCCCCTAAAATATACAAAAAATGTTTTTGAACTTTATCTATTGATATATATGGGAATAAACATGTTTTATTACACATCAAGTTTCAAGTTTCTACGTCAAGTGTTTTCGAAGAAAAACGGACGTGACGACGGATGGGCAGACACGTGAGAGATTTTAAGTGGATTCTGTTTTCCCTTTCGAGGTACGAAAATGTGAAAATGATTTTATTCACATTCATATTATTTCATAAAATTTACGTGAATATTAAAAAATCATGTATAATTTAAAATTTTTACTTTAATCTTACGGTCACATAAACAATAACATTTAATATTTTCTTCATCAGTGTGCTAATTTACTCCAATTATTTTGGAGAATATTTTCTATAGAGACCGAGCCTAAAGTTGTCCAGCCCATGCGTGTAAAATAAAACCACAAGCTCTAAATTGATAATTATTGTATTTGATAATTCGATAGTTTCAAGTATAATTGGTACATGAAATATTTTATTGTATCCTTGTGTGATGTAAACACAAGGGCGATATCTTTCCAAGTGAACTAAAAATAAAGTTCCGATGCACTAGATATTTGTATGATGAAAATGATTTAATTAAAATAATATTTATTGTTAATTTTCTACTGTGATTGTAACAAACACAAATAATTAGCAACTTTTCACAATTAGTTATAGTTGTTACAATTATATCGATAATTTCAAATCCTAATAGTTTTATTACAATATCATATATAAGAACTCTGTTTCATCGCTTTGGCTCTGAGGCGGGTTGAATGTAGCTCTTCATTCATAAAACAAAATCTGTACTGAAATTTGGAATATTGCAAAAGTTCATTGTTACGTAACTTGCAGCATTATTTTTTATAAAAATCAACTCAGTAATAAACTACATAATTTTCAATAACGGTCAGCACAGTGTAATTTCCAAAAGCGAATTTAATGGGGTAACTTTATATATAGGTGGTGTTTCATAATTTAAAATATATATTCGATAAATAAAAGCAAATAATTACACCACATTTATATATTTGTGTCGGGTTAGAATGAGTGTTAATTTGAAAGAATATTGAAATTGTGTTACTGATGGTTATGGTGTCCGCCATTCCGCAGCTAGACAATTGAAAAAAATAATACACGAATTTACCAGTTAGTAATTTTTGCAAATCATGTTGGGAAGAAATATCGCACTGTATCTCTATGTCCTTCCGTCAGCGGTCCAACTAAAAGTTATAGGTATGGAACCTACTGAGCAACCAATCTAAAGTAAGCCTCTGCCAAGCCAAAAAACTGTGCGTGTTTAAAAAAAGATGACACCTAGATTCATCATCATAGTTTTCCACTAACTTTTGCGTGGATTTTTTGAATCTTATATTTTCTTAGAACAAATATTTTTTCTTATTTTTAAATATATCTTTGAAGATGTAATAAATGAAATTACGTACAAAATATTTTTGAGGCTTTTATAATTAGCTTTTTCTAAACAAAGCCCACATTACATATGGAATTTTTTAAAAATTCGTACAGGTTATTTGCTACATAATTTTTTTCTAGTCATTAATTTTGTATTTTTGCTATTGAGACATATGCAGGTTAATGTTTTATTACAATGCCAAATTTGAAGTTTCAATGTCAAGCAATTTTTGAGAAAACGGCGGAAATTTTTTAAAACAATTTTTAGAAGCGAACGGATGGACAGATATGTATGTGATTTTATAAGGGTTCCGTTTTTTTTGACTCATAGCTCCCTGAAAATGCTGGCTAAGCCGACGTGTATTTGTAGTGTCAATGTATTACGTCATTCAAAAAAAATATCGCCGAGTCCTTAATCTATCCACTTAATCTCCTTTAAATTTTTCGTGCAATCAAAATATGCGTTTAACGAAATGTGGGGTTGTAACAACAGTTTGAAAATTTCGTCGGTTAATAGATCACAAAATATTGCTATATTCACATCTACCTTCGTGTATGTTTTCAGATTATTGAGATGTCCACATTCGTATGAATACACGTATAAGTAGTTATCACTTAGTCTTATATAGAGCCATCCAACTTATAAAACCCTGGTGCTATATACAATTCTATTTCCAAATTTTTTTTTTATTTTCTAGAAATTTTTTTTACACTTATTATATGATATCTTAAATTTTATTCCCATATAATTTAATAAATAATTGGGTAGAGTAAATACATTTTTAAAATTAAAATTAATCTTCCTTTGAAAAAAAACAAATATTGGCATTTATTATGATTACAGAAGGCCTTATGTCCAAATAGGGGAGAGTGGTGAGGGAATTTAGACAGAAAATTGTACCACTGTTTTATACGGGCTGATAGGCGTAGTATCTATTCGATTTATCTTTGTTAAGAGCCACCGCTTTGAATAATACGGGATATATTGAGAATTGTTTTAGTGCAATATAGGTGCGGAAGGAATGTTGACGGGTCAATTGAGAATTTCATTTTAAAGACTAGACAATAACTACAAAGTAGAAAATATAATATATTAAAACAAAATATGGCGCAGTATTCGCTTGAATACACATATTACGGAAAATAATGATTTCAAGACAACATTTTCTTGTTATTTTGTAATATAATAAAGACAATTTTCCAGTCATTGTACGACCACGCGGGTGTGTGCTTTGTTATTGATTAAAGCCCTGAGTTTATACAATGGAATATATTATTAAAACTCGCATAATTTTAAAAATCGTCAACTTTTAATGTATTTTCCTGAAAAGAGATGAATTTGCAATTAAAAGTGATACTTTTGATTTTTCTTTGAAATTTTTATCATGACCTCATTTTTTTTCTTATGCTCAATTCAAAGATATTTTATATATGCTGCGGGAGACTGGTGGATTTTATTTTTTTGTTTGTACGTCTGAGGGCGAGCGTTTTGATGGAAAAACTTAGAATTATTATTTCCGCCTCTGAATATAATCCTGTAATTGTAATGTAATTACCTATTTTGAGAACTGAATTCAGTATTTTCATTTATATTCATTATCTGTGATTATTAGTGGGAAGAATCTGCTTGCATTTTATGAAATATTTTGAATATACCCACTTTTAATATTCTGTAGTTTCGATGGAGTTTCTGTCTTAAGTGTAGGTCGAGAATGAATTTCCTTTATTGCCAATCTCAAGATTACAATTTCTTTCAGTGTTGTTTTTTGCTTCCAATCTTTTAACTTGATTTTGGTAATATATCGTTCTATATTAACAATTTCAATTAACGAATTGATGAAAAGCCATAATACAATAGGCATAATTTAAACTCTTAACTTAAGTTATAAATAAAAGTGACTTTCTAGTGATTTTGTTTTTTACTCTTGCCTTATTAAATAATATGGGAATTGCTTTTTTATGGCTTCTGAAGAAAATAGTAAGAAAAAGTTCAAAATAAAAATTTAAACAACAAGGGAGTAGAGAACAGGAACGAGAATTTCTGCCTAAATCGGCTCTACGTAGATAACAGTCACAAGAGTACAAAAAACATAGTTTTGAAGATATAAAAAAAAATAATCAGTTGAAACTGGTCAAGAATTATGACCGGTAGCGAGTTCTCTTACTTACATACGTATAAACGGACAAACGTAAAAGCATGTCATTTTTAAAGGCAAATTTAGTTTGTGATAAATATTTAAAAAAACTAAAAGTGGTGTAATTTTGTAGAAAAATCTCCTCTTTAAAAAAGATGTGAGTCAAAAGATGATCGCTTGTGTAATTACCCAAATTACAATTACTTCCATTGTCGAATATTGAGGCTGGCGCATTGGTAGATAATAATAAATACACTTGACGGGTATATAATAAATATCTACCCAAATAAGTATATTATTAGATATACACCCTTAAACAGATCATGTTACTCCTTGTTTGTATAATTTAAAACGAACAACCTCTGTCTATACAACTATCATGTATAAAAATTCAAAGATATTTTATACATGATCGCCAAATGTATGGTAACTGCACGTAAGTAAATTATTGAATTTCAATTCAAAACCTAAAACAAATATTTATATTTTTGCTGCAAGTGTACCAACAAAATATAGCCTGAAAATAAATACAGTGGTAATCATTTGGATACTTAGTAAACTATACTTTGTAAATTTTATTATGTTCTCAATTTATATAATCTTGTTGATATAACTAACTAAATATTACTATTATATAAGTAGATAAACCCTCTAATAACATATCTTTACCTTCACTTTCCCAAACATTATTTAAAAACCAATGACCATATTAATCTTATAATGTCGATGGCCATACGAGTAATAATAAATTACACGGGGACACAATATCATCTCACCGGAGACGTAATCTCTCCAACAGGCGTGGGCGAGGAATAAAGATAACGTTGTGGCCTGCGCCGTAAGTATATTTATTATCACTTGCTATATTTTCTGACATTGGCGTTTTATTTAGGTGTTTTATCACAAATGTATCAATGTTTATGATATTAAGAACTATTCTTAATTTCAAGAGCGCTTTAGGTTTTACATTTAGAAGATTAAATTGGGGAATATTGAAATATGTCAACTACTCATATCTTGATGTAGTTTTATATGAAGCTCTTAATTGTTACATATTTAATGACTGTAATTTAATAAAAAGTATTTATTAATTGCAAGCAAAAACTTTTGATGTAGTCATTTTGCCATTTCTTTTTGTAATTATAATATCAGGTTCCAATTTGCAATATCTGGGGTGTTGTTTTCCAAGTACGGTAAGGCCATTGAAAAATTTAATTTGCAAAATGAAAATAATTAAAAAACTTTCTAAAATAATTGAAAATTTTGTTTTAAATGTCCTTAAGAGTAAAAACTAAGCAAAGGATTGTCCAAGACAAGTGAAACGATTTCAAACTATAATAACTGAAAAACTTATTTATTTATTAATAGCTTTTAATATATACAGCTAATACATATGCAGAATTTACTTTTATGAAAGTAATCTCTTACAGCAGGCCAGCCTAGCATTCAGAAATTGAACAATTATTTGTCCATTAAATGATCTATACCCACTTTCTATATCCATCGTCGACTACTGAGATCAGTATCTGATCGGCCCTCACAAATAGAAAATTTATTGATATCACTGAAACGAGTCCAAACTCGATGATTTTACTTTTCAACGTTAAGTAATTTTTTACCTCACAGTTTTTCCATCAAAAACTTTCATCTTCATAATCAGATCATGATATCACCATCAATACCGAATTAATTCTTACATACAGCAAACTTATCAAGCAAAGTGAAACGACTAAAAATTCAGTGATCTGGTTATTCACTATTAATAAGATCTTTGTCGTGCCGTCTAAATAACAAAATTGTCATACACTTCTTGACCTAATTACTTAAAATCATACCCATTTCCATTCCTCATTCTGGTAAATTAGTAACATTTTCAAAAAATTACAATTCACATTAAATAAATTTCGAAGTATCAAGTGTCTTTTTGGATTATTTTACATATTTATCAACCCATAGATATCTTTTAGTATCAATCATCCCACAGATGACAAAGTAGTTCAATCGCTTCAAAGAAGTCGTACACTAGTAGAGAATGAAATACGTTCTGGTAGGCTCTCAACCTACAGAAATGATATCGTTATTGAATAAATGAAGGCTTTGGTGATGCAGTACGTCGAATTACGATTATAATTGACCAAGTAAAGAAAACGGTGGTGTCGAAGCTTCGGTTAGAAGCAATAGCTTCGTCACCAAAGGCCTGTTGAACTTTTCGGATCAGTAGATCGTTTTCACTTGGCAATTACCAAGCTTTATACAAAATTTACTGCAGTAGCTTTGTTCAATTGTTCAATAACTTTATCAAAAACAAACATCCGGCAGCACTCACTTACATTTTTTCACCGATAAAATCGTCTGTTGGCGATTGTTAACTTCTGTAAAAATTAAAAAATTGCTTACGTATATGAATCGATCAACGTTTCTCTAATTTCATTGGTTTAATTAGGAAAAATTAAGGTTATTTTCTTAATACACATAATATTATCATAAACAAAACAATCAGCCATCATTTTATATACATAATAATAGTTTTATTGCTATTATATAGTGGTAGGTAACGTTTTGATATCTGAGTTATATAGCATGACCGTCGATTAGTGTAATTATGGGTAGTTCAACTTTCGCTTTAAGAAATAATCCATAATTTATTCGGACAAATTCCATTTGAATGAGTTAGTTGAGAGGTGGTTTATATTAGACAGTGAATACGATTTAACAAACGTTTAATTAAAAATAGGACTCGGGCACCTTAATAATATTTATCATCTAAGGAATTAAGGAAAGTTTTTGTTTCAACTTAACGACGTGATCTCTGACGTTTGAATTATTCAAATTCGTGATATTAAAGTAAAACAAAAATTAAAATGTTTCTACTAACATTTAATTTTAAGCTAACATTAGTTGACCTATCCATATATATATATATATGTGTGTATATATATATATATATATATACATATATATATTTAGATATATATATTTATACATAATTCATTCTTTAGTCTTCGAAAGTAATTTTTCAGAACATAATTTTTTTAAGCTTTTATGTATTCAAAACGTGTTACATACAGAATAATTAGAATTTACAAATTTAATATAACATATCCACACTTTTATATTTTCTTTTGAGTTTTCATTTAAGTGTTGCTTTTAGGATATTTTTACAGGAAAAGGGTCGTAGGAATGAAATTCGGTGATCGCGGTACCCATGCGAGGTGATTAAAATGAGATATCAGCTTTTTTTTTAAGTTGGTTCATAGTTGCTCTTGCAGTGTGGATAGTGACTATATCCTACTGAAACTATATTCTTGAATTGTACGCAGGATATTCTCAAAATCAAGGTATAAAATAACTGGATATCATAGGGCGAAAAGTGACACTAATAACTGTTTAGCCTTTGACTATATCTATGCATTTTACCTATGGAACTTTCTGGTCTTGTTATTCCATTCACTGACAGAGTACACAATATTGTCACTTTTGGGTTATTGGGTATTTAATTTTTTTTTGGAATTGTCAGATGGTCAGAAGTAACAATTCTGTTTATTCACATGTTCATCCAAATGAAAATGTGCTTCATCCTTCCAAAACACATTATTCAAGGCATGTAATATCTGAATCTGGCGATATCTGTGAATATCTGGCAAAATAAAAATTCGTGAATAGGATTATTTTCTGTTAAGGCTTGCACAATCCGAATTTAATGGGGATGGAATTTCAGATTTTCAGATTCTTTAAATTCAGGTCATGCTTTAAATTCGCTCCTTTGCGTATAGATAAACGATAATTGTGACGAACGCTCGACCCGGTCGTGATTGATTTATGGGGGAGCCTGTAGCTCGAAATTTTTCTACACATTTACGAATCAAGATTTTATTTATCGCTTACGATTTACGATGCGCGCCCAACCGCTGCGACATAGCGACTAACAAATCCGCACGATAGATGAATCTACTGCGCCCCTCACCCTGCGCTCAATTCAAATGTTTTATGAAATATTCAATTTTATAATCCCAACTCTACCGTGAGATAATCTTTATAAATTAGTAAACAATATTAATTTTTAAAATACTGTAAATGGTTGGACACAGATTAGTAATTAGTCACAAAATAACATGAAAAATTTATACTTACAAACAATTGTGGGAACAATTCGAAAAAAATATAAAATATCGACCACGACTCGGGATTGGGAAAAAGAAATACTAAACAAGAGGGCTTAATGAAAAGATACGATTTTTCTTTGAATATATTTATAGAAGATATTAATTCCATTTAGTTTTAAAGTTTGAACAGTTGGATCTCAAGGCCATAAGAAGAAAAATCATTGAGTTTGTTAATGAGATAATATGAACTTTGTGGAAAATTTACAATGACGGTCCAATAAAAACGAGAAGAACGAATATGCAATAGTGTTGTCGATCTCTAAAGTCTGACCATTTATCTCTTGACTCATTTGTATCCCCTAGTAAGAAAATTCACAAATACATTTTCGTAAGATTTAAAAAGGAAAAATTGTAGCAAAAATCTGAAGTGTCTACTATTATGTGAAAGATGTTTAATTCCAAAATTAGCCGATTGGAGACAACTAGCCTATAGTCCATTTATTAACGCTCTTGTTTCTATTAATGATATTGTAGCACTCACCGTCAATATATTTCTAGACTAACCTCTGCGTTCCATTATATGTGGAAGGAGGTGTATATTATATCTTTACCAATGACGTCTTCCCAATCAGCCCTAATTTTTTTACCTATATCTGTACAACCACTATTATCAAAAGATTTTGAGCGAAATATACGTTTTTAATTTCTTAGTTTAAAAAAAAAAATTAATTTAATTAAAGTCAGAGCTTAATGAAAAATAATTTAAGTTGGAGCTTAATACTTCGAATATACTACTGAAAGTTAGTGGCGATGTGCGTTTTGACAAGAACAGCATCCATATATTTGTTCTGATATTACTAGATAAAAGTAATGCATTCAACTTTGTGAACTTTCTTATCGTCTTGTTCGTAACCAGGCAATCATAATTTATGAAATCCTTTAAAGTGGACTAGTCTCATTTCTGGCACCTTGAATGTAGAGTTCCTTTTCCCATTTTTTTTTCTATTTATATTAATTCGATAGGTAAGCTATCTTCTACCTATCTTTTATATCCCGATTATTTTAAAATGTATTTTCATTGGGGTAGTGATGAAATCTCTTTATGCATTGATATTTTAATTCAAATCACTTATTGGTTTGAGTAAACAGGAGTTAACAATTAATTATGTTAAATTCTAGATTTTAATTATTGGTAATCATAACTTTTATTGAAAGTATGTATAGCTGATTTACGAATTTGTAAGCCAAAATCTCTTAGATTTCGTTATTCAAGAGAGTATTCTTCAATACCCTACTCGTCGCCACTTTCATCAAAAGACTCCTCTTTCTCTTCATTTTTCACAGCTGATGTTTCTCCTATATTCAAGCGTGGGGACAGATAGATCCCAAGTACCTCCACGCTGCACATGTTATCAACGCCGCAGCTAGCGGAACACTAAGAAGGGAGGGGCGTGTTAACTAGGAAGTTATTATAACACAACGAAACCTGGGTCGTGGTAAAGAACTTAAAGAAAGTAGAAATAATACTACATCACTTACGTTTCCTTAAAAAAATCTACGTAATATTTCGATAAGCATAAACAATTCGATATATCTCATAAGCCGATTAAGTTAGTATATTCAGTTGCTTAGAAGTAGCTGCAACGGTCTAACGATGAACCCTGAAAATTTGTCTCCTTTTTTCCAAAAATCGATTTTACAAATAGTCTTCTCGGTCCAAGCTGTAAAACTTTAGAATAACTGTGTTTTGATACACGGAACTAGCTTTATATTATATTTTAATAGTTGCCTGAAAAAATACTTTCTCTCGTAATACTTCTTTCCTGTATTATATTAATTCAATCTAGTTCCCATTTCTTCAACCATACCAGGTTCTAACCATGCCATGTCTGATTATTTAAATTTACCCTTAATTTTTTTTTTTATTTGAAATATATTTTGAATATTAAATTCAATAATACGATAGATTCATATACATGTATTACAGTCCAACACATTACCAAAATTTTCTAATGCAACCATTATGTTGAACGGAAGAGTGTGTTTTTATGTAGCTATGAGCCCGCCAAATGCATATTTGTATGTGTATTTTAAAATCTGAGATAAGAAAATAATGAGAAAACAATTTTAAAAACACCATTTTTTAAACATTCCATCAAATTTTATTATTTCGAATATTTGCTTGGTCTAAGCTATGAAGAAACAAAATTATTATTCGCATCGAAAAACTACAATATTTACTCGATCCTCCATTTACCATCTCACTACCACCCCACCACTTTCTTTGCTCGAGGATAACAAATATATTATCGAAGATGAATTATTCATTGTCCCGCAACATTTCTTATGCCGTTAAATATTCCTTCCCAACTGCTATTGACGTGCGAGAACGCACACACATTATACCGTTAGAGCAAAATATGTAGCCCGTGAGTATGGGTACAATTTACGGTATGCCTCATAGACAACATAATTTATTACATGACACACACAGCCTCACCCCTTTCATACCAAGTAGTCGTCTATGCGGGTCGTTTTGTATTAATTATTTTTTGTATGTTACGTTTAAAGAAATTCAATTTTGTTTCTTTATTTTATTTATTTATAAGACTTTACTGAAAGCCCTTTAAACTTAAATATACAGTGGCGGTCTTATTGTTACGATTACAATATTTTGTACAATGACTCGAATGAGAAAAACAAGTATCGTGGGAGGTAGGACTGTTGGTGACTGGTAAACTATAATTGATGGCACCTACAAATCAAAATAAAAATATTTACATAGATGTAAACATGAAAAATAGACAATTAATATGAACTAAAATAAAACAAATACAAAAGGAAAGTGCAAAGATGGGGTATAGGAATAATTGTGAACTGTTGATAGATAGTGTAATTTCCGACGACTATTTAAAGTAGATATTGAAGGTGCAGTTTCCGTGTTTGTATTCAGTTGATTCCATAATCTAAAATCATGTACGATAAAGGATCATCCGCGGGCGTTCCTATTTTTAGAAAGCCACTGACGGGTATTAGGATCTAAACAGAAAGTATGAAGGTGCAACGGGATTTTTATTATTTAAAACGTAGTAAATGGAGGATGCGTCGATTATGAATCTCTAATCATTTAAATTGAAGGCCATATTCTGATATATGGTTATATTTTTAGGCTTAAAAATGTCTATCCAGTGAAGTTAATCAATTTGTAAGCTAAATTCTCTTAGAGTTGATGTAAAAGAGATAACATAGCCAATAATATCAGCTGTAGTAAGTCAGCTGTGCTAAATCCGCTATACATACCGATATACATCTACATATATATATATATATATATATATACGTATACATATATAGCTATACATCTGAGCAGATTGGCAATGAATCAGAAGATGAAGCGGGTTCATCTTCAAGAAAGTATTGTCTAGGCAGGGACTAGCTACCCAAAGGTTCTTTTAAATATTTTTTTAGCCCAAAAATACGACAAATAGCTCAAAACAACTTTTTGTCTTTACCTGGACCAAAAGAAGAAGCTAAAAATACTGAAAGTAAGACTGGTTGTTTTGAATTATAATTTTTAATAAGAATATTGCAGATTCAATTCTAAAATATGCAAATAAATATATTAAGAAAATACGTGCCGGTTTTAAAAGAGACTGAAAGATGTAACTGGTGACGAGTTACAAGCATTTTTTGGTTTGTTGATGATGTCTGGTGTTTTCATATCTTCACACTTGAATTTTCTTGATTTTTTGTCAAATAAAGAACCTAGTTTTTCTGATTCATTCGTACTTCTTTGTCTGCGATTTGATGATGTATTATCAAGAGAATGCAGATTACAGCTTGATAAATGCGCCGATCAGAGGGTTTTATGAGCTAATGAGTAATAACTTTTAAAAAAGTATACGGTTTTGAAGTATGCGAAAATAAATAAAAATTTTCAGAATTTAGATACAGATTCTCCGATTTAGTAAACATGCCAAGTAAACCAAATAAATACGGTTAAAAACACCTTGCTATGATTACAGCAGAAACACCGTATCTGCAAATGCGTGAACGATTTATAGGTACTCAACCAGCTAGTCCATACAAGCAACCAAATGACACAGTCAACATCGTATCACACTCAATAAATGATGCACTAATATTTTCTGGCAAAAGACTTGTCTTAACGTAAGTTAACTTTTGTTGGTGCTCTCCAAAATGAAATAGGTTATGCTACCACTGTTTTACCTCAAAAGACAACTGAAGTGCATTTATATAAATTTGGATTTTATAAGGAACTGGCTCATGTTTCATATGAACCGAGAAAATATTTTTTAAACTTGTAATTTTAATATCTACCATGCATTATGGTAAGAATGATCTATATGTAAGAATGATAAAAAGCCGGAAATAATCGATTGAAATAAATATATGATTGAAATAATAGGATTGCTATGTATATTTCCAAAAACCTTATCAATGAATATGTGTAAAGAAAGAACTCTTCCTTAAGACACAATGGTATAAATATCTTCATAGATTCTAAATACGTATTTATAATTTTACAGGTCACTAAAACATCTGAGTAAAACCATTCTTAAGAACTTTGATATATATGCTCATAGACAGCAAACAAATAGCAGAATGTCAATCAATGGAGTTGAATGCCTTTTGAAATGAAGAAGTTCAAGTAAAATGAGTTATGTTATTTATGACACAATAACGTATACAATCTGTGATTTTCTTCAATTTTGTTTAGATACTATAACCCGTTTTAAAACTATGTTGAAATGGATAGAGATATTTAAAAGCTAGTGTCAAAGTTGTTAATTTGTCACTGCTCAAATCATCGATTCATCTGACAAATGAATTAATTTATACAAATTAGCCCATACATAATTTTGTACTTGAGATTCGGGCAAAATTTCCATTATGAGAACAATAATATATGGCTTTTACTTCATCTTTCATTTGTTGTGTATGCCAACATTTCTGTTGGAAGTTTCAAAGAGTCAATCTTTAAAAATCGCCCATCTGAAAACTTTATTAATTTTGTTTTGTTACGGAACTAATGGCATATTTTTTTAAATTTTTAATGTAGAATTAGAACATGCGGTGGACCTATTCTTATGAGAGCGATCCTTTCCAGGGAACAACGATTAAGAAATGCAACTAGTTTGTTCCGAGATGGTCTGCAAATATTGAATTTTTTGGTTTTTTATAGTTTAATTTTTTTTAAATAGGTAAAAAATTAAGAAAAAATACTTAAGTAAAAATAATCATTAAAAAAAAGAAAAATTGACATGTCGTGAGGAAAAATGTAAAGATAATTGAATTCTACAATTTGGCGACGTATTTTGCGTCGAGCAGTGGATGATTATTCATAAAAGGTATTTTTAGACCTTTTATGAATAATCTAATTTTAGGAATGAGGAGCATGTATCGATTTTCTAAACGTAAACCCGCAAGTGAAATGCGAATCTGCAAGTAGGTAAAGTAACGAAATGATATGAAGATAGTGTCGATCACGAATCACCACTTAGTTGAACAATGATCTAAACGCAGAAATATGGTTACATTTTTTGTGGTTTCAACCAAAAATTTTTAGTTTTCTAGTTTCATTGTACACCTTGTGGAAATTACATGTACAACGAAAAAGATTTACTATTATGGTCAAACGTAGTAAAGAAATTTAAATAATTATTTTCCCGCTGGTGGATATAATTATGCTTCATCTTATTCTATATATTTTTTCCTATTATCTTAATTTTTGAACTTACATCATTTTACGCTTAAGTATTTTTGTACGAAATGCTTAATTCGCTTTTGCAAACATAGTTTAATATATTTTTATCAACTGCTATTTTAACATTATTTTTTTTATTTTTATGACATCTATCTTTGGTCGTCCTGCAAATATTAAATTGTTCGATGTTTTGATAGAAAATTACTTCGTTTCCTCAATTTCTTTAAAATTTGATACTGTTGTCAATATTTGTAATTTAATTACTTCGATAGGTTTATTACTAAGTTGATATAAATAGGTTGTCACAAATTTTAGTTTTTGACGTATAATAAAATAGTAGAACTGACATGTATGCATAAGTGAGAACTTGCAAACTCAAACGTATAATAATGTTAGTGTAATGAATGATTTTTTAAATTACTTTTATTGTAATTACACTTTAATTAATGTAATTATCTAAAAATCGTGTTTTGATCCAGCATTGCATGGAAAGTTTTCCCTCGCGTATCTCTTCTCTTTTCAATGAAATATTTATAATTAGATATTTAAATCTTTTCACCACAATTTATCCACTAGCCGTGCCCCGTGGTGTCACTCGCGTACAATTATTTCGATTGTGCTGTTCTATATTGGCGCCAATAATCAGTTAATAAATAACACGGTTTCAATCTACCTTCCTTTGTTTAAAAAATGCTCACTTTTTTCCACCACTGCTATATGACAGATTTACCCATAACAATCGTAGCGCGAGAATGAATGGATTGTGATCTGACGCCAGTAGTAAAGGAAATAAAAACCAATTTGATTTTTTAAATCAGATTTTGAAGAGATTAGAACGAAGAAACAAATAAATTAAAAAAAAACATTTTCCAGCTTTATTTGTTAGTAATGATTAGTTTAATTGATGTTAAGTCATTGAGAATATTGCCGAAAAATTTATATGTGTTAATTAATTATTTGCTTTCACACAAACTCATAAATAAATGAAATCATGAAAAGTTTAGAGGTAATTATATTTAATATCGAAATTAATGTGTGTAGGTAAATTAAAAATGTATTGTCACACACACAAATATACGCACACCCACATGCACATGCACATACCCGTACACGTATGAGCACTACAATTTTTGTCTAAAAATTCTTTTTCATCAGTTATATCAAAAAGAAATAGTTTCTAAACTGTTGTTTTGTTAAATATTTTTTGACAAAGGGGACATTTTGTTACATACGTTAGGGCATTCGTTAACCAAAATCTCGTTAAATAATTAAATAATGAATATTATTTTTTTATTTTTAGGTATCTTCGCCTACTGGGCACACCATCTAAAATAGAACATAGATAATGTCCTTAAGCAAAATTAACCGGTAATAAAAATTGTTATATGCGATAAGAGTTATTACATAATATAAATGAATAGACCTGACAGACACAGCCTCACCCCTTCCAAACCAAGTAGTCGACTTTGCGGGTCGTTTTGTATTAATTATTTTTTGTACGTTACGTTTAAAGAAATTCAATTTTGTTTCTTTATTTTATTTATTTATAAGACTGTACTGAAAGCCCTATAAACTTAAATATACAGTGGCGGTCTTATTGCAACGAATACAATCATTTACACAATGACTCGAATGAGAAAAACGAGTATCGTGGGAGGTAGGACTGTTGGTTTCTGGTAAACTATAATTGATGGTACCTACAAATCAAAATAAAAATATTTACATAGATGTAAATATGAAAAATAGAGAATTAATATGAACTAAAATAAAACAAATGCAAAAAGAAAGTGCAAAGATGGGGTATTGGAAGAATTGTGAACTGCTGATAGATATTGTAATTTCCGACGACTATTTAAAGTAGATATTGAAGGTGCAGTTTCCGTGTTTGTATTCAGTTGATTCCATAATCTAAAATCATGTACGATAAAGGATCATCCGCGGGCGTTCCTATTTTTAGAAAGCCACTGACGGGTATTAGGATCTAAACAGAAAGTATGAAGGTGCAACGGGATTTTTATTATTTAAAACGTAGTAAATGGAGGATGCGTCGATTATGAATCTCTAATCATTAAATTGAAGGCTATGTTCTGATATATGGTTATATTTTTAGGCTTAAAAATGTCTATCCAGTGAAGTTAATCAATTTGTAAGCCAAATTCTCTTAGAGTTGAAGTAAAAGAGATAACATAGCCAATAATATCAGCTGTGGTAAGTCAGCTGTGGTAAATCAACTATACATACCGATATACATCTACATATATATATATACATATATAGCTATACATCTGAGCAGACTGGCAATGAATCAGAAGATGAAGCGGGTTCATCTTCAAGAAAGTATTGTCTAGGCAGGGACTAGCTACCCAAAGGGTCTTAATATTTTTTTAGCCCAAAAATACGACAAATAGCTCAAAACAACTTTTTGTCTTTACCTGGACCAAAAGAAGAAGCTAAAAATACTGAAAGTAAGACTGGTTGTTTTGAATTATAATTTTTAATAAGAATATTGCAGATTCAATTCTAAAATATGCAAATAAATATATTAAGAAAATACGTGCCGGTTTTAAAAGAGACTGAAAGATGTAACTGGTGACGAGTTACAAGCATTTTTTGGTTTGTTGATGATGTCTGGTGTTTTCATATCTTCACACTTGAATTTTCTTGATTTTTTGTCAAATAAAGAACCTAGTTTTTCTGATTCATTCGTACTTCTTTGTCTGCGATTTGATGATGTATTATCAAGAGAATGCAGATTACAGCTTGATAAATTTGCGCCGATCAGAGGGTTTTATGAGCTAATGAGTAATAACTTAAAAAAAAGGTATACGGTTTCGAATATGCGAAAATAAATAAAAAGTTATCAGAATTTAGATGCAGATTCTCCGATTTAGTAAACATGCCAAGTAAACCAAATAAATACGGATAAAAACACCTTGCTATGATTACAGCAGAAACACCGTATCTGTAAACGCGTGAACGATTTATAGGTACTCAACCAGCTAGTCCACACAAGCAACCAAATGACACAGTCAACATCGTATCACACTCAATAAATGATGCACTAATATTTTCTGGGAAAAGACTTGTCTTAACGTAAGCTAACTTTTGTTGGTGCTCTCCAAAATGAAATAGGTTATGCTACCACTGTTTTACCTCAAAAGACAACTAAAGTGCATTTATATAAATTTGGATTTTATAAGGAACTGGCTCATGTTTCATATGAACCGAGAAAATATTTTTTAAACTTGTAATTTTAATATCTACCATGCATTATGGTAAGAATAATCTATATGTAAGAATGATAAAAAGCCGGAAATAATCGATTGAAATAAATATATGATTGAAATAATAGCATTGCTATGTATATTTCCAAAAACCTTATCAATGAATATGTGTAAAGAAAGAACTCTTCCTTAAGACACAATGGCATAAATACCTTCATCGATTCTAAATACGTATTTATAATTTTACAAGTTACTAAAAACATCTGAGTAAAACCATTATTAATAACTGTGATATATATGCTCATAGACAGTAAACAAATAGCAGAATGTCAATCAATGGAATTTAATTCCTTTCGAAATTACGAAGTTCAAGTAAAATGAGTTATGTTATTTATGGCTCAATGCATATAATCTGTGATTTTCTTCAGTTTTGTTCAGATACTATAACCCGTTTTGAAACTATATTGAAATGGATAGTGATATTTAAAAACTAGTGTCAAAGTTGTTAATTTGATACTGCTCGTATCATCGATTCATCTGAAAAATTAATTAATTTATACAAATTAGCCCATACACAATTTTGCACTTAAGATTCGGGAAAATTTCCATTATGAGAGCAATAATATATGACTTTTACTTCACCTTTCATTTATTATGTGTGCCACTCGTAGCAGTGTTCTGAGAAAGTATATAGTATTTATTTCTATTCTATTCTTATGTAAAGTGTTGAATAAAAATCGTAATTCATACAAAGACCGTAGAATAATAGTACTTCATTGCAATTTTTTATGTAACCTGGTTGTATTATTTATTGCACTTCTAATTCACCCCTTCAGATGTCACACCTAATTTCACCCCTTCAGATGTCGAATTTTAAGAAATCTCTACTTTGTTTTTGTCTAATTAAATAAGGAATATTTCCCTGAAATTAATTATTAATTCTCCATACAAATTTGAAACCCCATTCTACCGCTTTTTGCGTCGAATTTCAAAAAATCTCTGCTTATTCGAACGTCATTTAAAGAAACTTCGTGGAAAACTGCGAAATTCTAGTCACAGTGCGTTGGTAGTTTACCAAGTTAATCAGTCACTCAAAGTATTCTTTTATATATAGCAATATTCTGGTAATGCGATATTTTTGACTTCATTCACTAGTTGTAATAATAATCCTAACATAAATGAAATGCGCAAGTGATTTATTGTTTATGTCTTTATTCAGTTTGAAGTCAAAAGGAAACTTAATTCTTATTCAAAATTAAATGAAACAACTGATGTAGCATTATTTCTACCTTATTTAAATTTTTAACCACGACCTAGGTTTCTTTGTATGACTACACCTTTAGGTGGACAATTTGTATAGATCGACTCTTAGAAATTTCCAACAACATTTCTGTTGGAAGTTTCAAAGAGTCAATCTTTGAAAATTGCCCATATGAAAACTTCATTAATTTCGTTTTGTTACGGAAATAATGTCATATTTTTTTCATTTTTAATGTAGAATTAGAGCATGCAGTTGACTTATTCCTATGAGAGCGATCCTTTCCAGGAAACAACGATTAAGAAATGCAACTAATTTGTTCCGAGATGGCCCGCAAATATAAAACATTTTTGGTTTTTTTGTTGATCCTTTTTTTTGAAATAGCCTAAAAGTAAGAAAAAACACTTAAGTGATTGAGCTGAGGGATTGAAACAAAAATGTTTAAAGCCTTCTAGTTTAATTGTACGCCTTGTGGAAATTACATGTACAACGAAAAAGATTTACTATTATTGTCAATATGAAAAAGATTTACTATTATAGGCTATGCTTCTTCTTATTCTATATATTTTTCTTATTATCTTAATTTTTGACCTTATTTCATTTTACCCCGTAATATTTTTCAGTTATTTATTTTGCCCTTAGGTATTCTTATACGAAATGTTTACTCCGCTTTTGCCAACATAGTTTAATATGTTTTTATCTACTGGTATTTTAACATTATTTTAAAATTTGTATGACATCTATCTTATCTGTATGTATAAAAATGAAGAATTGGCCAGTCAATGCATTATACATATTTATGAAAAAATTATTTAGGTTCACATATATGAAACTAATAAAACCTAAAATTATTGTCTTCATCTAATGACCTGTTTACTTGCTTGTTTGAACCTAAAAACCATTGACTCTATACAGATGGAATTTTCCCAAAATTTGGGTTGGCTTGAAGTAACATTTAATTTTTATATCATCGCAAGCGGTTGACTCTGACGGCTGATTTTTACATGATATTCAAATCTTTTCGAAAGTATATTTCTGTTGAATCAGTTAAACAAGAACAAAAAGATTTCCACCTTCTCGACGCCTAGTAATTACGCAAATGCACAATTTGTCTATGTATACCTATTAATAGATCGAACCGCGTGTAGTTTATATCTTGCAATGAAATTTTCCATCCGGGACGTTTAGATATAGTTGTCGGTCGTCCTGCAAATATTAAATTGTTCAATATTTCGATATAAAATTACTTTGTTTCCTCAATTTCTTTAAAATTTTATGCTGTTGTTAATATTTATAATTTAATAATTTTTTTGGATGAATAATAACACAGTGGAATTATACCATACTAAAAGTATGATTTTGATTTACAGCAAAAGTAGTAAAATATTGTTTTCGATTTTTTATCTGCATGTCTGTTTGTGAAACTGTGTTTTTTTCACGCATTACGCAAGAACAGCTGAAGGAATTTCCAGAAATTTTTCACTGGTTGATTCTGTTGTGTCTTGCGTAACATATAGGTTATGTTTCATTGCAATAAACGAACTGCGATTAACCTTTATGTTAATCGCAGTTCGTTTATTGCAATGAACACATGCTTGCAAAAGTTCAAGTGCAGAATTACACGTATTAATTTTACAGTTTACTTAACAATTTTTCTAACAATTCACGCGAATGAATTCCTAGACACAACTAGTTTAAACTAAAACTTATTAAAACTCTGTCACTAAAAGTCTATTATAAGTTTAAAATACGAACTTGCAAACTCAAGCGTATAAAAATATTATTGTAATGAATATTTTAAATTACTTTTATTGTAATTCCACTTTATTTAACGTAATTATCTAAAAAGTTTGCTGGATGCATTGCATGGAACGTGGGCGTTGCGCATTATATCAAAGATGCCCAGATCAGCAAACTACGTCATGCGTTCGTTATCGTGCGTGCCAGTATCGTAGAATATTGTTAAAATAATCACCGGCGCTGACATTACCAGCATCTAATGGCCGGATGTTGAGTGCGAGGGCTCCAATGGATGTTATTTAGTTGCATCTAATACGAAAATGTAACTATATAGTTTTATAACGATTCGAAAACTATGTTATCTCCCTTATTAAAATTTTAGACTGCCCGAGGAGAAAATGGAAATTTACTTAAAATGCCAATATTTTTTATCCTTTTGACGAGAAAAGCGCGAATTGAGCTGTGGCAATTTTTATCAATCAAGATAATGACAGGAATATAAAATATAATTCTAATGCCGATGGAAAATTATTTTTTACGTTTTATTCTTCTATTAATTTAAAAAAAAAAAAAAATATATGTATATATATATATATATATATATATATATATATATATATATTTATATTTATTTTATAATAAAAAAATGTAAATAAAATCCACGTATTTATGTAACATTGACTTGCTACAATGTAACATGTGATAACCCGAAGACATGGGTTATCTCCTTGTGTGTTTTTGTCTGAAAGTTTTAGATAATTATTTAGACGATAAAAACGTTTCACTAAGTCTGCTTCGTTCAGTGATGAACAAGTACTTTCCCTATGGTCTCGGCAGATAAAAATGTTGCTTTGAAATGGTTTTTTTTCAGTCAAAAACGGAGGTATTTCATCGACAGTTATTTAGTAAACTCTAAGAGAGAAAAACAATTATGATTATGACGTACTAGTCAAATATTGTTTAAAAATATCTGTTTTGCGTATTGAATCATTGTTTATCATCTGTATTACGAATCGAAATAGTAGTGTCAAGCGAGAACGGTGTATTGGTATTGACGGCTATTGAGCTTGATGCAAGGAATGGTTTACAGACTAACGCGAAGATATTTTTGCAGTTGACTGCTTAAAGGGGATACAGTTCAACGAAGAAATCTATTAGGATGACATTAAAATAATTGCGAATTTTATTGATCTTGTAGTGACTAGCAAAATGTGTTATTATTTGGCTTATATCTCGGAAACAATGCTTGTATATAAGAATTATAAAAGCGGTACGTCATTTTTATAGATCTTTAGATATGAAAAAAACTAAGATTGACGAGTAAAGTAATTTAGATATGATCAGTTATACACAGGTGATTTACAAATTTACACATATTTAAAATCCGTCAATGTTCCAGTTACCATCGAAGATATCAGTTAAATTTTCGTTTTGTATCAAGTCCAAGGCTACCCTTCTTACCCTTCAGTTCTTAAAGATCTGGGTTTATTGATTCAGCAAAAGTAGCAAATGAAAATAAATGAGTCGTCTACACCTTACAAGAATATGATAAAAGGAAACTTCAAAATTTAATATCAGTAAAAGCTACAATATATTTAACTTTTTACTGTTTTACTAGATTTGATTCATCTGAAAGTTGAAAAATGTATGAAACGATATTTCAGATTTATGTATCCTGTTTATTTTGACAGCCAAAAATGTGTTTACTATTCAAATTATTTATAAGAAAGCGGGTAATAATAAAAATATCCTTTATCTCATCTGTATGAGATATTGTATACAAGTTTATAAATAAAACTTGTATACAAATAAATATTTAAGGCCAATTAATTGTTTTAGAAACATTCTTATGCATTTAACAGAAATGAAGCTAACTTTGACTAACGTATAAAAACAAAAATTTGTTAATTTATTTATTTCTTCACGCTAATCTCTCGAAACATACCTCCGAATTCAAAAATACTTTATGTGTTAGATCAGATATGATCCATAGGGGCAGATCAATTTTATAACAGTGGCATTAGTCGAAGAAAACTCCCTTAACGAGGTAATGTAGATAGAGACCGAGTTATATTCTGTCAAAGGACCTTAGCAAACTACTGTGTATTATTTGATCCTAAACAGTCTGAGGCGTAACAATCGGCATTTTCCAATATAAGACGTCTTACTGCGGATATTTATTTTCATTGTACGTTGTTAAATTATGAAATATGTTGGGAATCTGATATGTGTAGCTCTACATATATACATGCGTTCAAATACCCCCTTTAAATGTTACGAATCACGTAACTGCCTCTATTTTCCCTCGCGTATCTCTTCTCTCATCAATGAAATATTTCTAATTAGATATTTAAATCTTTTCACCACAATTTATTCACTAACCGTGCCCCGTGGTGTCACTCGCGTACAATTATTTCAATTGTGCTGCTCTCTATTCGCACCAATAATCAGTCAAAAAAAAGTCAGTGCTACCACTGCTATATGACAGATTTACCCATAACAATCGTAGCGTGAGAATGAATGGATTGTGATCTGACGCCAGTAGTAACGGAAATAAAAACCAAATCAGATGTTTAAGAGATTAGCACGAAGAAACAAATAAATTAAAAAAACATTTTCCCGGTTTATTTGTTAGTTAAGATTAGTTTAATTTCTGTTAAGTCCGTGAGAATATTGCCGAAAAAATTAATATGTGTTAATTAGTTATATGCTTTCACACAAAATTCATAAATAAATGAAATTACGAAAAGTTTACAGGTAATATTATTTAGTATCGAAATTAATGTGTGTGAATTAAAAATTTAATGCCACACACACAAACACACACACACACGCACATGCACACGCACCTACACGCACCTACATGCACCCGCACACGCGCATGCACATGCTCACTACAATTTTTTTCTAAAAATACTTTCTCATCAGTTATGGCAAAAACAAATATTTTCTAAACTGTTGTTTTGTTAAATATTTTTTGACAAAGAGTACATTGTGTTACATACTTTAGTTAAATAATTAAATAATGAATTAAATTTTTTTCTTTTTAGGTATCTTCGCCTACTGGGCGCACCATCTAAACCAGAACGTGGACAATGTCCTTAAGCAAAATTAACCGGTAATCAAAAAATATTATGTGCTATAAGAGTTATTACATAATATAAAATGTAATGTGTGTAATAATTATGGGATAAAGAAATATGGGTATATATGCACTTTACAACTTGTTACAATAAATGTATAATATTCTTGACATTTCGATAATTTTGTTTGATATCACATCAAAGTATACACATTAAAAACTACATACCTGGAAAGAAATTCTGCAGCTGATGATTATTTATTATCAGAAAAACAATTTGAAAAATTTGGTACCTGACGATTTAGTTTGCGATGGAACAGATTTTAACCATCATTCTTTTATCACTAACCACTTATTACACAATTAAAAGGATAATTTGTTATGAATTATTAAGTATTTATGACAACAATCAATTATCAAAATTGAATTTTATTTTTTTTTCTGTCAATTTAAACAACCACATTTTGCTTAAATGGTGCCAACATCCAAGAAACAATAAAGTCTATTTGTATTATGGCATATATTTTTTTTGAATATTTTATGGCATTCATTTCACTTTGTAGTTGCCTAAATTTTAAATACATTTTAAAATCACATCACATTTTTTTTTTAATTTTTGTCATTTTATTATTAGTTTTAATACTAATAAAAGGTTTAATGTTGACAATATTTATTGTTGATTATTTAAATTAAACCAACATATTTTGATTATTCTTTCGAAATATTTATAACAAATAATTTTTTGGAAATATACATTTTTTATGGAAGTTTTAAGGAAGAAGTGTTTTAAACTATTTTTTTAATACATTAGCCGCGGCCGGAAATTATTTTCGTTACATATATCATTTTTTTTTTTATACAAAATAAATTATAAGTTTATACCTCGAAAATTAATTACCATAATTATATTTTTACGGTAATGGCAAATACAAAAGTTGATAGTCACAAATTAAAATAAAGAATCATAAATTAAAGATTTACAGATAGTAAAACCTATTAAGTTGGTATAACTGATAATTTTTCTTATTTGACGTTTAATACTGTTAACAATTGCATTGTTTTAAACTAATTGTAAAAGTTTATTTTAAGTGATTTAATTTCATTAATTTCTAATTCCTTTGTGTGTGTCAAATGTGTAATATCTAACGATAAATTCATTGTGAATGTAGTGAAAAATAACGATGTAATGTACAAATTTCGACATATTTCTGGTGAGTATTTCTTTATTGAAAATGGATTTCTTATAATAAATAAAAATCAGCTGCAGAATTTCTCTGTAGGTATGTAGTTTTTAATGTGTATACTTTCATATGATTTCAAAAAAATTGTCGAAATGTTCTGGGTTGTAAAGTGCATATTTTCTGAAATATGTAATGAAAAAAGTGAACGGAAATAAATTTTAAAAAATCTAAAGAATGCAAAAAGTATGTTCAAAAAATTTAAAACAAAACATTAAATTCTGTAATAAAGCCGTATAAATTATAAACTATTTCAATAAAGTAAATTTCTTGTAAAAGGCGATGAGAATTTCATCTCAAAAATTACAAGAATGTTAGGACTTATTGGAAATTTCACTAACGTTAAAAAAACCGAAATCCCAATAACAAAACATGATTCTATTTCAGTAATATTAAAAAAAACTCATACAAGATACAGTCATCTCAGCAAATACTATATTGCTTCTAACTCGTTACTGAGGAGATTGGAATGCAAATTGAGAAAAGTTCTCCCTGGAGATTACCCACTTCTTAATTAAATTTATTCCAAAACAGAAGCAATTTTTGCAAGGCCTCCATCTGATAAACTTAAATAACATTTTTTTTGTATAAAAATATTGAAATATGTTTAAAGAATATATAATTATTAAATTTTAGAATTATGTTTAAAGCTTTATAAGCAATAATTAAATTGCAAGCACCATTTGGAGTTGTTTCGTCAGCACAAAACCATGAAATATCATCTAGAAAATATAATCTATAATAATAAATAATAATCTAGAAAATATTATAGAATATAATCTAGAAAATATTATAGAATATAATCTAGAAAATATTAACGTGCAATGAAAAAATATAAAACGTTTTCTTTTCGTTCCACTTTCCTTGATAATACGAAGATAATCTGAGTAAAATTATAAAATTCTTCCATTCACTTCAATATTGAGGTGCTTTCAGGGCTTTGATTTTAAGTTCTTGTTCATCGTTACCTAATGGAGCTTTAACTCAGTTTGATAAAATTTTAAATCTCACTATTTTTGGAATCCGTCATTATCCCATTTTGCACTCAAACTTTTTGGCAGTTTGGGCCGGAGATCATTTCCTGTCTGTACCCTAAAGTAGGGTTAAAGCAAATCATTCCGGAGATGAGTAAAATGTTCAAAGGAAAACTTATTTTTAGAATTTTGTTAGATGGGTGATTTAAACCGAAAAGTGAGTTTAACTTTGATAGCCGGACTACAAAATGAAGGTTTTTAAAATTTGTCTATGGGAAAAATATATATTTATAATAAATTTGGGATATTGAAACATGATATGATATAATTGTTTTTAAACCGTAAGGTTTGTGATAAAGGGGAATTTTAAAATGCCATTTCGTCCTTGGAAGACTTTTGTACTACCTTCAAATGAAATATTCAGTGGTTCCAAAAATGTTAAGCTTACAAATTAAAGACTAAGTATTATTTATTCGAATATCTTAAAATCCATATTTGACGGATATTTTTTGCTTACTTTTTCACAACTCCGAAATCTTCAAAATTTGGAACTTCGAAATATATATCAAAACTGTGGTTAAATTTTAAAGAATTTTACCGATGCAGACTTGTGATTATTAGAAGGCATAAACCGTGTGTCGTTATACTATATTACGTTCTTAATATTTAAAAATGCTTTTAAACATACTCGTAAATATTAATAACACTAATATAAACAAATATTTTGCACATTCCATGAAAACATAAAGTTTTAGTTAATGAAGCTAGTAACGAGCGTTGACCTCTTCATTCTCACAAAATATCTTCATTATCACAGTCAGGAAGTTAAGAAATTGAAAATTTCAACCGTTCGGCATAATTCATAATTTTTACCTATATTTAAATTAGGATTATTTTCCTATTCATACTATCAGAAAAATAACTAGGTGATTTTTTCAATAACATGCTTGTTTTTGAGATCTCCGCTTTTTTTGTAATTCAAGGATATTTTACAATGATCGTGATCCTCGACACCGAACCGAAAGTTATTTTGAAAATTTTACAGTACACACACACACACACACACACACATATATATATATATATATATTATACATATTATATATATATATATATATATATACATACATATATATATATATATATATATATATATATATATATATAAATATAAACACACACAATGTCAAATGAATAGGACCAGTATATTTTCCTTTACTATTCATGGGTCGTCAAAGTTATTTAAGCTCAAACGAAATAGGAAAAATAATAAATTTTCTTAAAAAGGCCCTTTTGAGAGCAATTGAAAGAAGAATAGGAGGTTCACACCAAGTAGTGAGTAATTTTCTAGACGATCCTGAAAATTATGGTAAACGATTCAAAGGTCCAAATTCGCTGCAACTGAAAGAGAACGTAGGACGATATTACGAGAAGCTTTGAATTCTTCGCTAACAGCTAAACAAATATCCCATATGGTTGGTACTAAAGCATCTATAAGGACAGTTCATAGGATTTTACATAACTTTTCACATTTAAAACATTTAAAAATTTGAAAAAAGCCAGGTTTGAAAGAATTTCGCTGTACTAACCATCTTCAGTTTGCTCGTAAAAAATGCATCGGACGAAAGAATGGTAAAAAGTTATATTCAGTGACGAAAAAAAGTTCAACTTGTACGGTCCCGATGAGTATTCGTATAGTACGAATACTCATGATTTATGAAAAAATGAAATAAGTTTATCACGACGGCGAAATGATGCAGGCTCAGTAATGGTCCGGGGCGCGATATCATACAACGGTCCAATGGACTTAGTGGTGATACGAAGTAGACGAAACTCTGAGAATTACACTAAACTTCTAGAAAGTGAAAAATGTAAATTTAGCAGAGTTATATAAAGAGTTACATAATATATTTTTTTATTTTATTTCAACAACGACACGGGCACCATGCTTAGTTTTTATGACGTTCGATTGCCTATGGTTCAACGTCGCATGCTTAAAGATTTTCTATCCTAACTATGGTTGTGTATTTATTTGTTTCGTATCGTTAATAGCAAAGGAAAATAAACTGGTCCTCTTCGTGTGACGCGGTGTATATACATATACATACCCACACACACATACACACATACACACACACACACACACACATATATATATATATATATATATATATACATATATATATATATATACAGGATTATTTTTCATCCCCTGCAAAATTTTAATACAAATAACAAAAAAATAAAAAAATATTAAAAGAGTGAAACGCATCGGTCGCCTTACACAATTCTAACATCGACTGGAAGACAGTGAGCAGGAAGATGTTAAAGCAACACTTTCCAGTCCCGACTAAAATTGTAATTAATTTTTTGAAATTTGTTTTAATTTTTTTGGTTCTTTCCAGAATTATTTACGACTCCAAAAAAAATTGTAATTATGTTGAAAATACAAATTCAAATTTGTTAACTATATTAAAGCCCTTAAAACCCCTCAGCCGCATACTATCTGGCTTCTAATTTCATTTTCATAAATATTTCTTACAATAGAGATACGAACTTTCCCATCATTCTTTAAGACTGCCAACATTCTAATTCCCACATTTGTAATGTTACATTAATAGCCACAGTTAACGAATTACTGCTATTATCATTATCGCTTGTGCAATGTGAGTTTGGCTTTCTTGCGTATTTAAAAAATTTAAATTATCAATTATTTACAGCAGCATAAAAAATTTATTAAATCTTATTCTTACCGTTGAGTCTCTGAATCCATGCAGTGGCATGAAAAGCGTACTCCACTCCTTAGGAAATTCAGGGTATCGCAATCGGCGGAAAAAGTCATGGCGACAATTTTCTGGGACAGAGAGTGTATTCTGTCTTGACTTCAAAGATAAGGCAGTGTCCATAACAAAAGAATACTATGCTTGTGTACTGGATCAGTTTAAAGTAATACTGAAAGAGAAAAACAAGGGAAATTAACAAACAATTTACTGCGATGGCTGATTTGAATCCCTGCAACTTTTATTTGTTTCCAAAAATTAGGCTGCAAATAATGCTGAATGGAAAAAAATTAGCGATGATAAAGGGGTCAAGTCTGGATTTCAGTTGATAGTCAAGATCGAAAAGATGTGAATAAATTAATAGAGAAATCTGAGAAATATGTGAGGTTTAGGAGAGAATATTCAATTAATATTTTAATTTTTAATATAATGTCAAATTCATTCATAGAATCAAATAATGTCAAATATTTTATGAGAGAAATAAACAAATTATAATTTTTCCCCGGATAAGTGCGTAAGGCGACTATGCATTTCATTGTTTGAATAATTTTATTATTTTTTATAAAGTATAAAATTACATAAAAATTAATTAAAGCGATTCTATTTTATTTTCTTAATATACCACGAATATTTTGTATTGTTAATATGTATATATATATATATATATATATATATATATATATAAACATACATATCTATATGTAACGAAGCTGGTCCAGTGATTTCAAAGTGACGGTGGTTTAAATTATAAAAAAATCCAGAAAAATACGCACAAAAACCTAGTAAAAAACGACTTAAATTATATCTCAAGAAAATTTATAAATCTTTTTATCATTATAACTTGACTGAATGTATGGTAAAAAAGTCAAAGTCAAAATATCAATAAGTGATCGTTCACGATAGTCATTTATTTCTTTGTTAGAAATACACAAAGGTTATATTTTATTTATCATCAGTAAATTCATGCCCTTAGTCATTATCAGCTCTGTCTTGGCAAAACAAAAGTAAAAAGGATACGGAACTAAAAACTGTAAAATCCATCGTAGCGTCCTTTCAACTCCTTGGTAAGTACATATGTCCGTTCTAGTAAAATCTCCAGTGCCGAACATTTGACATCCACGGCGAATCCCAACGTAATGAAATTATTAAAATAACAGGTACGCAGGGTTAATTTTCTTTTCATCTAAAGAGTAAAATCTTGCCTACGTCAATGCCAGATATTCGAATAATATAAGAGGATTTTTATAACACAAAAATAAATAACTCGTAATAAATAAGGCAATTTAATCCACTGTGCCATATATTTATAAACGTCGTAATAGTAAATGAAGCGCAACTCCTAACGCATGGAAATAAATTAAGTCATTGTAAGATTTACTGGAAAACGATAAAGGAAAAAATAATTGAAATGTTTTTGCACAATAATAAATGACGGAATGGGTATCTATATGTTACAAATATATCTTGCAAAATTGTGAATATTACTAAGAGGTAGTCATCTATATAATCGAACCAAACCCAAGATGTAAGCCCAAATAATGCTATATAGCTTTTTAATAAATCTACAAACTTTATAGACAAAGAAATTTAAATAAATGGCTTCAAGCTTATGATGTAAATATCATAAACTCAAAATGATGTACAATAAAAAAATTAATAGAAAGTTCAGTTTCAACTCGGACCTAAAATATTTAAATAAATTTTCCAATTAAATATATGTGATTCAAATCGTTTCACCACTTTGTCCTTCGTTTATTGAAATAATACTTGACAACTGACTGGAGATGAAAATACGGTATTGAATATAAATAATTCATAATTTTATTAAATTTTTCATTAAAATATTTCATTGCAAGAGTAACTGATGTTCTCAATCGCAAACGTTTTACTTTTCAAAAGCAAAGTATGCCAACCAAAAGAATAATTTATCTTGTTTTTCTTGGTATAAAGGGCTCAGAATTTGAAGGGTTCATGTCAATGACAAAGACAATAAAGTTTAGTTATTCATTTTGTCGTTACATTTTCCACTGGAAAATTTATTTGCAACTGCAATTGACATATGCAACTTTGTTGAAAAAAATTATGCCTACCGAGACGTTTTTATTTTGTTTCTTTTAGAACAAAGGCATATAAATAAGTTTTCGTGTTGCTGACCAAGACATTTTTTGGTTACAATTTCCGTACGAAGGTTTATTCTGTATTTATGGTTATATATATATTAGAAAAAAGGACTCTGAATAAATTTTAATTTTAATTATATAAGATAATGTAAGTAAATTACATGGATACATGCAAATATTAAGAAATGGGCGTATTTCTCTTAAAATACTAAATATTGTAAGAATGCTAATAGTGCATAAATGGTTTTCTCTCTATCGTTTTGGGGCAGTCTTATTAAACTGCCACTTATATCCAACATTTCTTAACAAGATGATATAAAAAATTTTCCTTCCTGATTTAATTAAGTTATATGTATTTGATATTGGAATCCTAATTTCACTGAGATTTAATTTAAAACTAGAAAAGTTACTATATTACCAATAAGAAATATTTTCAAATTAATATTACTTCTCTCGTGGTATGTTCAAATATTTTTTCTCAATAAACCTGTATAAAATATTGGAAAATACGGACAATTTTCTAGATGATGTTGATTTGAAATAGAAAATAAATATTATGAATAATTGTTAAAGTGAAAATTAATTTAAAAAATATTATATCATATTGCAGTACTATTTGCCAATAGCAAATTGCAAAACTTATTATTATAATTATATATGAATGAATGACACAAATAACTCTTGATGGAGATATTCTATTCATTATTTTGTTTAGATTTTGCTCTTAAAACATAGAAAAATGACCATTTTCATTGATTCCTGAAGTTAAAAATTAACAATAAAAATAACTTGCTAATAGACAAAACAGTCTGCATTCATAAAACGACGCAACTTAAATATTTAATTTTTTTTGAGTGATCATTTGGGCTTATTGACAATTTGCAAGGTTATGAAGAACGATAATTCCATTCATAGAAACTTTCATACAAAATATAACAAAAAAGAGGTATATAAAAATTCTACTCGAGGAAAAGATGAAGACAAGGGAAGTCATGAAGTCAATTACAGATTGCTATGTTTATTCAAACGTAGTATGGTATAAATGTCATATTTGCACAAAACTCAATAATATATCACAAGATAATGTATAAAAAGTATATTATTATTTTCATATGAACATTATATATCCTGAAATAATATTTTCATATAAGTATATTATGTTACTGTAGCCAGCTAGGCCGAAAGAGCTACGTGAAAAAAAAGTTTTGACAATTTCCATTTTTTGTGAACCAAAAAAAAAAGATGAACATTACCAAGTCTGCTTAATAATTAACAAATAAAATGGAGATTTGGGTTTTATGAAGACTAAAGTATTCGAAATAAATATAATTTATATCTATACATCGTACACTACCTTTGAAATGGCTATGCCAAAGCCATCAATAAACTTTTGAATCAAAGAAATATTTTTTAATAACGCACTACATCACTTACTTACCAATAACACCAAACTAAGTTACAGCAGCTGCACCACCAGTTGTAAGTTTTTACTTCAAAATCTTAATAATTTAATAGTCTTCATAATTGTAGGAAAACCTGCTTATACATTAAGAGTCACTATGTATAATCTAAAGTCTAAACAATATTCAGTTCAAGCCAAGTGTTTTTATCTCAACTCTGGAGCAAATTACTAAAATCTGATTAGTGTGATATTACAAAAGTGCTGACAATTAATGACCCCATTAACTCCAGTCTCTGCTGGTTACTTTTAAAGGAACTTTACAATTCTACTTTCAAAGCGTTCTTTGTTCGAGTAGTCGTTCATTTAAACACCTTTTCCAATTTGTAGACTTTTATTTTGCTAAGTGTTTTACTTACTCGTATTTCTTCTATTACATTTCTTTATACGTTTATATATAGTTATCATAATGTAATTATTTAATAAACTTCATTAATCTTTGCCCTCGTGTAATACGATATTCAACTTTCTTTGCTCTCGTTTTATAATATTTTAATTATGTTCATATTCATCACACAAATTAATTGTATAAAATTTAAAATTATACTTAGGTTTCTTTAGTGGTTCATAGTTTAAGTGAGTAAATAGAACCTTTACAATTTCATTTTCGAATTTAAAATTTTTTCGGTCTTTTAAACTGAGGGTTGTGATTTTTTCTCCGAACAGGAAAATTGGAAAAACGAGATATTTTATTAGTCGAACCTTGATATTTTTGGTTATTTGTCAGTCCTTCCAAACTGTATCCAGCTTCCCGATAGCAGACCTTGTGACAGCAGAGTCTTTCGATTTTCGTACTCTCCAATATTAAACACAGACGAAACCAGGTGCACATAACTTTGTGCCACTTTATAGTTGGTAAGTTCGACGGGTTTGTTATCATATACCCTGCTCTGTCAGCTATCATAAATTTGGAATCTTCTCCATTAGTAACGAGTTCAAAATTGAGACCGGTCGTTTCTAAATGATACAGGAGTGCATTTATCTCCTCTTAATTTTTAGCAAGAAGGGTGGTGCCATCGGTATATCTCAAGCATTTCATCATTTATTCTGCTACTAATACGCCTCCGCTTCAGTCCTCCAGAAGAATCCGCATGATGTACTAAATGTAGACATTAAATGGTAATATTAAAACTAAACAATCAAAATTTAACATAAAAACTGTACCTGCATTATACTCTCTGATAACGAATATAATTTTGTAATGATTTAACACAACAAAATTTTAAATTTTTGTTATGTTATTTGACAGTCGATCAACTTAAATTGTATAAAAAAATTAATTTAAAACATGTTCTCTTAAGTAATTCTGGAAAACAGTGTTATTATTTATTAAACATTTGTGCAGGTCGCTTCACTCCGTGCAGCGTGACTGAGCGTAACTTATCTATGGGGGAATACATCGCACCGAACTTCATCAAAATATGCATTTCTGCCTTTGTTTGCTTTCTAAACTTTATAATTCCTCTTAAACTAGTGAAAAAAATTTAAATGACGAATATTATCACAGAAAATGCACAAAATAGCTATGATATTTAGTTCGTTAGTTGAAATCAAAGATTAATCTTTTCAATTAAAATTATTCCTTTCTTTCAAATTTGGAATTATACTAATTATAAAATATGAAATATAAAATAGCTACCACAGCTTATCCATAAAATATTTATAAACGTTTTCCTGAATTTTCTAAACATTTTAAGACATACAAATTTAATTTAATATAATGCTAGAGTATCCGTTATATTTTTTATGTTCTTATTATTTTTCACCCTATAATTATACTATAGTTTAAGCATTTAATAATTTTGCCAGCTTTTGCTATAAAAATGCTCAGACCAGTGACTTTTACCTACTTCCATTACGATGACATTACAAATTGTAAATCAATAATTCACACCCTGCGTAAATATCGTATAGTTTAATAGAAATCACAAATATGAAAGTAAACTTGTTATGTACGAGTAGAAATAGCACCAATTAAATGTTTTATATTTATTATTCGTATTCGCTTGTCTGAATATTTATCATAAATTTATGTGTAAGGGTATGTCTTCCACCGGTTAGTCTTCTACGGGTATTTATATCATCTACGGGTTCGTAGTTAATCCTAATAGGTATAAGTAACATTACAGAATCTTACCTATAATTTTCATCTAAAATTTAGATAAACTTCTACAAGTAAAAGTTTTGGAGTTTGGTAGGGAGGGCAAATGTGTGTAGAGGACTTTGGAAATTTCTCTAAACAATTAGTGAGAGCTAATTAGTAAATAAAAAAAATTGTGTACTCTGTTTATTCCTTCTAAAATGTTTGCATGAATATTTTTGAAGGTTAGTACATTATTCAAATGTATACTTGTTAATATGGTTTATAAATTAGCCAAAATTTAAGTTTGAATGTTGAATTGATTTCTAAGAAACCATTTGTAATAAACTGATAGATGAACGTAAAAGTGAATGACCTCATGAAAGTTAAGTTTATTTCTTTTAAAATACGAAAGCCTAAAAACATGAGTCCATTACTTGAGATAACTTCTTATCCTTTCATCGATCGTAGTTCTGTCAGAACCTGCATAACTTAGCCCATGAATTAAACGTATCAACAGACATCTCCTTAGGAGATTTCAACCCCCATTACTCCTACTTATTCATGACCGCTGTTAACAGCGCGCTGTTAAAGTACGCTTCAAATATATCTACTCCTCCAACGTGTGCCATCGCCCAACCTAGTCTTTTCATTAATATTGATGCGCGTCAATTATGGGTAAGACCTTTTGGTTTGGGACATATGTTCGCAGTAACAAGGAGAGATGTGGTCATTGTATCGTATAACATCGTCACAGTTTCATAGATACGTATTATTTAAACCAGCCCAGTGTGCGTCTTATAGATATTTTAGTTTGGTGATGATATTTAAGTCAAGAATTAATTTTTAGGCCCTTTAATAAAAGAAAGGACTATATCAATTTCACTTATGTATTTATTCATCCGTCTTTCTGTCATAGCCGTATTTCTCAAAAAATCTTTGTTACAGAAACTTAAATTTTGGCACAGAATAAAGCATAGTAATCGCATATATATAAGTAAATAGATAAAAATATTTTTTGTAAATATTTTAGAGGAGATATATAATTTTTTTTGAATTTCGTCCATAGTTTAGAGTGAATTGGAAGACAGAGTTAGTATAATTAATTCAAAATAATTATTTTAAAAATTTTATGAAATTTTCAACAAAACGGAAGAGATTATTTGAATATTCGAAATTGTCGCTGTCAAAATAAACTTCTAACGCTGCGGTTTTTTTTTTATTTTGACAGTGGCAATTTCGAATATTCAAGAACAGCAATAATTTAAAATCCCATGTATTTGAGAAATTTACAATATTTTATTACTGTGAAAGAAACTTTCAATATAACCTGTCGCCTGTCCTCCATTTCGCAATAATGGCATACACTTGGCCGAAATAATTGATTTGGATTTTGCGTAGACAGGTTTTCATTCTCAATGGTTGTATCAAAAAATGTTTTTGTTCCTTCAGTTGCATATTTTTTGTGTATTTTTATTTTTTAAAATATCATCACATTTTCTATTTTTATTGTATACTTCTTTATGTTTTACTTTCCATTTTTACTGTTCCCACAAACCGAATTTAATATTATTTATAAAAATTTCTGTATTTTCTCTAAATTTTTTTTCCGATGTCAACACTTTTTTCAACCGAATGCATAAGTTACACATTTTTGTGTATAAGAACATTAAACCACTTCCGATGTCATGAATAAAATTTTCAAAATGTGTATAGAAAATTAAAATATACTGAAGTAACAGGGATTAAGAAATGCCGGAAAAAGGGAAAACCGCCAGCCTGGAATAGCACTGGGATCGATCAATGATTAGTTTAATAAAAGGTTGAAAAGGGAGAACCAAGTGGGAATTGCAGTTCGACCGAAATAAGACAAAGTAGAGTAACAGGAAGTTACAAAACAATTTCCGTGTTCGCTGAAAATAATTTATTTTTCTAACGAAACACGATACAAAGAATTAACGCGAAAGTACATAAAAGGAGAAGCAACGTGGTGCTACGGTGCTGAATTGTTAAACTGTAATTTTTTGCGTAATACCATTTAATTGGATATGTAAATTCAATTAGAAATTTATAGGTAATTAAAAGGGCATTCGGATAAGAGAATTTTTAAAAAATAAAATTAGGAAAGTCTAGAAAGTATACGCTAACAATCCAATTAAATTAACAACTAACATGGAGCAAACACACCCAACTAATTATTCTGGTGAAATCATTCACTAAACATTTGAGTAGGTCGCTTAACCTTAGTTGTGCTGCAGCGCCTTCCCTATGTCAGTACGCAAACAATGGCTTTAAACATCATCAAAATATGTGTTTCTATTTTGGTTTAATTTTAATAGCTTTAAAAATTCTCCTAAATTAATAATTTAGATTATAAGATACGAAGGGAAATATTTATCCAAAGAAAACGCATAAACTAAATAGAATATTTATTTTGATAACGATTAAGAAATCAACCTAACTTTTGAATTATTTTAAAGTTTTAATATAAAACTGATTATAATTATCCATGGCAGATAGATACATTCTGTGTTGGGCTATTCTTTAGACTTTTTTAAGACCTTCAAATCCTGCATTCACAGTGTTAGTATATCTGTAATCATTTTGAGGGAGTTTGTCACAAAAGCGCCCAGCACAGAGGCTTTCCGAATAGAATCACACTATATATATAAATATATATATATATATATATATATATATATATATATATATATATATATATATATACACACATGTATACAAACATATGCATTCATACATATACATGTTGGATTAGCCCTGATATATCTCAACAGTTAACGCTAAAATATATTAGTAATATTATATACATTAAATTAAGCTTCGAAGATAGTTTCCTTAAACTTCGTGGCTTGGAAATCGATTAAAGTGGCGAGCATAAGAATTTCAAAACGTTTCTTTTTTTAGACTTTTACATAAAATAGTTGAAGATATGTAGTTGAAAATATCAACAAGAACACATATTTCTTCTCTCCTCGTCCGATAATGATAAAATCAATATTATGAAAATTACAATTTCTATATTTCAGGCACATATAAACCTTAAACGATGTTAGTATTTCTATTAATCTATTTATAACTTTATATAGTATTGTTCATCACCTAAATATATTATCTCTTTTAAGGTATACTTTAGTCAATGCATTGGAAGTTATTTAATGTTCTTACATACACAAATGTGCAAGTTACAACTTGGTTTGAAAAATAGTGTTTTGGCAGTTCATGTAATATGGGAAAAGGAAAAAAATATCAGAAATATAATTCGATAGGTAATGTGATGATATAGTAAAAGAAATACGCTATAAAATATAAGTGGGGTATTTATTGTGGGGGGGGTGAGTGATTTATTATGTCATCTATATATCCTTATATAGCTGATATAACAAATTAAGTTTTTATGGAAATACTAAAAAAATAAAACCTATCAAGATTTAATAACAGAATCAATTATTGCTGGTGGAGTTAATGACATTGTTATCAAAATAATCTCGTCGATGGGTAACATTGAAAGTTTTTGAACATCCAATTGGAACCAACCAGCAAGCTTATAATTTATTTTTTGCTTTTTTTAAATAGTTTCCGTGACATTATTGTATCGTCTCATTCAATGGAACTACTAAGAGAAACATAGGTCTCATTATTTCTAGTATGTCTGTTTCTTGACCTTATCGAAAGGAGTGACCGCTTCTGACGTTTGAATATCATATTCCATGCAGTTTATCTTTTCTTACTAAAAATAAATAAAAATTGCATGATGGAGAAGCATCGTTATGACAAAAAGGATTCTACTGCGTTTCTCCCAATTTTCCATTTTTCCAAAAAACAGGCATCATTTGGCAGTTTACTAGTTCATAGTACACATTGTTTTATTTACTTAAACGATTCTTGTGTAATAAATCACAGTCTGAAGAACGAAATAACCATTTTTTGCAAAGCCAATATTATTATTATAGTCGTTTCTAAAACTCGCACACATGCACACACACACACACATACACGGGAATGTGTTAAATGAATAAAAGAATGAATGAGAGAATGGAACTTAGTGAATAAATAAGCACGATTTGATATAGTGGAAAAAATAAAGGTCGGTGGAGTGCGGCGCGGATTGCGGACGGTGATTAAATAGGACTTATTAAGTGAATGAAATACTGTTGGCAATTCTGCTGGAAGGTGATTTTTCATGTGGATCATTAGAGCTATCTTTAGTTTCTTTATTCAACTTTAGGGTACTTAAGCTTGGCATTTTGCATAAATAAAAGACAGTTTTTTCTACAGCAGTCCCTTGCAACTTAAGTACAGTGAGAGCCTAACTTAAAATTATGGGAAACATAAAACTGTTATCAGAATACGTAGGTCTTGGGTCGCAATTTCGTGTTTCTATAAATTGTCGATGGTGGCGTGTCTACTAGTAATATAAAAAGTTTAAATAGCATGAAATAAGACTTAAATTAAAAATGTAGAAAACCCCTGACAAAAAACAAAACCTCTACAGTTATCCAATCATCGTCGCCTCGGGGTACCGCTAAGTAAATAAAATAAAACCAGAATACAACTAACAATGATGAGGTATGAAATTTAAGTACAAGTAACTTATCTAAGCATCGTAGGTAAATATCAAAACAACATTATCAAATCTTTAAGTCTAAGTTAATTACACCGCATACCAAGAACCACATAGGCGCGGTGAAGCGTGAGTTAGTAGGCCAGCATCAAAACACTTAAAAGACATAGGCCTCGCAAGATAGACTAATGCATAATACTAAGTTCGTACGTAAGTAAATTATGACATAGAATGAATAGATAACTCTATTATTTAACAATATTTGGCTTATTAAAAACGGATTTATTTTCATATTTCTTATGATAACTACATAATTACAACTTCACTAGTTATTTTTAGTTGTGGATGTGAAACACATGGGACTGAAGGAGAGACGCCAAACGCAAGAGGATTTTATTTACCTACCTAGTAATAAAGAAAATATGCTATTATCTAAAGAACAGCTAGAATAGCTTCTGTTAACTTTAGAGGTCCCCCGACGCGGCTACGCTTGGAGAAAAATATTACTATTTATATTAAACTTAAAGGGCTAATATATATAATTTTTTACTTTTTAGTGGTTTTGCTTTGTGTCAGGAGATTATTAAATTTTTAATTTAAGTTTTATTAAATGAAATTTTTTGATGATTTATATATTTAATCCCGCAAAATCTACTGAACATATTTGGATGATACTTGGTATGGTAACCCTCGGGCAACATATAAGATACTTTTATCCGAATATTGTAGACTGAAAAACAAAACCCTGATTGTTCGAGTATTACGATATTGATAATGCAAAAACTCCATTTATTAGCGTGTTGAGTAAATTCCATTCTCATGTATATATTACAATATGGTAATATATACATAAGAATGGAATTTACTCAACTCTCAAAGCCATATCTATAAGCGGATTTATTGAAGTTTTTGCTCACAGAGATCAGAGAAAAAGAAGTTAAAAAAGGATAATCAAGATATGCCTAAGAAATCGCGGGTATAGCTAGTTGTTTAATAAATACCGGTATATCTGTTCGTAAATAAGTTGTATTCAGTATATATACGGTGCTATTGATACCATTTTTTCTATACATTGAATTAATCGAAAAGTCTGAAATACCATTATACTTTATATAAAATGGAGGCACATATCATTTTCAAGATTGATAAATGATAAATTTTTACAACTTTACTTATACTGAATAACGAAAGTAGTAAACGAAGTGTTTAGAATAAGTTATGTTATATTTGTTAAGAGGGCAACTTAGACCGCCCGTAAAAGAAATTGAGAAATACAAAAAGAAAGTAAAGCGAACTAAACACAACGGAATGGTTTATGAACCTAAAGGCCACAAGTCATGAACTTTTCTCGGAGAAGCAATGAATTTTTCATCTAGATCTTATTTTTATTTTAAGTTTCCTCGCAGTAATACACCTGAGTATATTTTCGTAAACACACGTGGAAAGTAGATCTGTTTTTAAATTTACTTTCGAAAGTTTTCAACTATTCAAATGCTTTACAAAACTCTATGAAAAACGTAGGTGTTTATATTTGAAGATGAAAAGCACATAACGTTTTGGCGTGTGTCTTATAATGTCAACCTCTCTAACGAGGATTAAAATTTTAAACGGCTTAGATTAATGGAAACTACAAAAAATGGTGTATGAATTAAGAAATTAATGAGCCATTCATACATAAAAAAAATATAGTATGTTCTTCACAATGCATTAGTCGTTAAATTTATGTACATTTCAAAATATCGCAATTCAAAATCGCATGTTTGCTGAATATTTTAGTCAATGCTGTGAAAACATCATGTGCAATATGCAATACCGGTTGAATACGCCCATAAATTGAGTTACGATAATGCTATATTGCAGATTAGATTCAGCATACTACGGTAACGCCATGTGGCAGGTTGAATTTAGTACGCTACATTGAAAGTGAGTTGACTTGGAGACTATATTCCTTTACTGAAACTGTCAACACCAACACGGTGCTTATTCTGTGAGCCAGTGGTAGTTATGAGTGCCAGACGAGTAAAGTTGTCAGGCAAACTTATCTTGACATATGTATTATTCGCTGTAGGGTAGTTGTCTTGGACATTCTAAATATTGGCTAATCAGTAATGATTCAAATAATACTAAACTAATTGGGTAATAGCAGAAATTCTATAACGAAATTTTCTTAGGCATTTCAATACATACTAAAATGTTGACTTTTAATGATATATGTTATTTCCTACTCCAGACATTCTGAAACTAAAAATAATGTGCAATCACTATTATGTATAGTAGACGCTATAATATTTTGTATAGTGGACGCCGTAAGGAGTACAAACATATTACCTGTAACTTGTATTTACAGTTAAGGTCTGGTTATTTGCGGTAATACTCGTCAATAGGGAAATGAAGTGAAACTTAAAAATGGAAAGAAACGTTGTTTAATGTTTGTCTTAATAAAAATGAGACAAAAATTAATTAACATTACAGAAAATCTAAGTTAAGACCGATACAGCCTAAGTTTATTTATTTACGCTTTCCACGATATGATAGTAATCTAAAGATATGATAGTGATAGTAAATGTAGATTAATAATTTAATTCACAAGAAAAATAAGAATTATTTAATAACCGTCATGATCAGCCTCAAAATGTCCACTTCTGGACATACGACTCTACCATAAATTTCCACAAAGACCAATCTCGTGCCGCTTGCATCCAATGGATTTCCGCGACCTTTGCAGTACGCGGTCGCCGTTCGAGAACCTTTCTTCTCCAATGATCGTTGGTTCTGCGCCCAATATGGCCTGCTCATTACCACACTTGCCATTTCCATGAGCTATGTCGATAACCTTAATTCTCCTACATACATTCTTATTATGGATTATATTTCGTAGAGAAACCTTGCACGTAGCGCTTTCCGTTTTGAATTACTTTGAGGCTTTTTGAGTTACTTGGAGTCTTTTACGAGGTAAATAAAAAGTGAGATTTAGAACTTTGACCTTGGTATAATCAATATTTCAATCCAAATTAGAATCTATTTGTCAGAAAAAACAAATTAAAAAATCAACTTTTACGAGATTCTTTTAATAACTGTCTAATATTCTAAAATACTCTTAAATTTGGAACCAATGTCATTAAAAAACTTGAAAATACAGAAACATAATCCTTTGGAAGAGTTTAAACTAACATCCTTTACTCGACTAAACGTAACGTGCCCGCAATAGAATCACAGAGAAAATTATTTAATACATGACGAGAAGAGTTCAAGAAAATCATTTAGACGCTCCACGTACACTCTTCGTAATCGGACGGACCAGTCCAGACGAAATTAACCTCCATTTCTTACGGTAATACCCTCATAATAGGTAGATTCAAATGTCATTCCATACCCAAATTATTAAGTAATTTGTGCCGTTTGGTTCACAGTTTAATAAGTATTATTGAACCAGCGTTAATTTATACAGATAAACGTAAACCACAATGTATACCAGTTATTGAAACCTGAAGTTCAATAAACCCTTTTATTACTTTAAATATAGCTAAGCCAAGATTTTATTTGTATCGTTCCAAGGAGTTTATAGCATTGGAGTGATTAAAAATTATACATCGCTAGGGATACATTATCGGAGTCAAGATTTGTAGTACGCCGACGACTGGGTGGAGTTGCGTATAATTATAAGTTGTTAGATCTTTAATCGGATAAATACTACAAAAACAGGGTGAAGAAGTAAAGCGCAATAAAAAACTAAAAGTAATATGAAAACAAAAAATAGGTTTAAAGCTTGTGCATTTAAAGCTCGAAAATAATTATTGATCACTATGCTGGGCCATTAATTAAATTAAAATAAAGTCGTGGGATGCATTTAGTAGACAATTTTCCTTCATTGGAGCTTGAAAATCTTATCATATTCCTCAAAATTGTTGTGAAAATATTTGTAATAAAATTTATGAGCTTAAAAATGTAAAATTTCGGGCGTCATAAGATTTGTTGTAGTATGATCGAGTTTGATGTCGTATAATTATTTTCAACCTTTTAGTTTGTAAAATAAAACCGTTTTTCTTAATTTTTTTATCTTTTATTTTATTTCATAAATAATCTGGGTTAGTAGAAAGCTCATGCTGTCCAGTCAAATATTTTTTTTTGTAATTTTCACATGGAAATTCAAACTGTGTACTGTGTTGCAATAAACTCCATTGCTTTGTTTGAACTTAAATATTTGTTTGCAAACGAGACTACACAATTTGTATTCTCGCAACCCGTGACGTACTTAGAAACATTCGTTTTGAAGTTCATAGCATTAAGTTTGAGCTATCATAAGTAAAACTTTTCTTGAATCAGAATCTGAGGAAATTTTAAAGTGATCATATAAAAAAACGCTGTTGCTATAACCATGCCATCATATTTATCATCTTGAATACTGTAAATCACTCTGATATCCCGTGTATATGTATATATGTGTGTATATATATATATATATATATATATATATATATCCGTGTGTGTGTGTGTGTGTTTTTGTGTGCGTGCGTGCATGTGTGAAATAGAAGGAATTACTTAGTAATCGAAGAGGCAAGCATCCATGTAAACGTACGATTTCAGAGAAAATTTGCGAATTTGAGAATCACACAAAAAGTTTCACTTTACTTAGATGCAAGGTCGGATCTTGGGCGCGCGTACAAATATTTTATTGAAAATTTCGTTGATTTGTTTTCTTAGTTCTATTTAAATATTTTGAATTATTTGTTGATCAAATTATCACCAATATGAACAGTTTTTACATATATTCACCATACAACAATATATTAAAACATTCAGTCAATTAATGAAAATACCTTTTGGAAGTTATCAACAGATTAATTGTAAACCGAACTTTCATGATGATTGGTTTAAGATATGATTGATCATACGATCCGTTCTTTGTGTGAAATTTAAAAAACTTGCTTTCTCCTTAACTCTCCGAAACTCAGCTTCTAACTGAACAGAAGGACGAACGTAACGCTCTTTGTAAACCCTACCAGAGATGTTGGAGACTTTTTTACGAGATTCCGAAATAGTTGGATAAACACGATGTGTTTATTAGTATCCTAATATACAAATGCATGATAAAAATCATTGAATTTCTCTGTCTTCAATTAATTTAAAAATATATAAACGTATAACTATTGGGCGAAGATATTATAACCCGACATACCTTGTTAATCAGGTACTAAACACAGTTGGAAAATAAGAAGGGTAGGTCTATTTCATTCATTCATTATCACAGACTTTTTATTAGCCTAACGGTATAGTTAATTACCTCGCTTTGCTTCCTCGTATGTTGCAATACGTGAGCTGTCCACAAATTCATAAAATTTATTATTTAGAGAAAATAAATAAAATCAAATAGCGTCTACAAAATGTGTTTCGACATCGTTGTTGACTCCGTCTCCGTGAGAAATAGTGTAATATTATGTTACATATCTCTAAATTTACCGAAAAAACTAATGGTAGACTTTTGTCATGTTCAGACAAAAATAAAGTAGGGATATTAAATGTATTTTCGTACTTGTATGTAGTTATACTCAGTAATTATATCAACACCATTAGAGTCTCACATCTTTCGCTAGTACTTTAATAGGACATATGCAGAAAGTCGTTTTAACCATTATCAGTAAAACTCACCTAACCAGTCCACGGTTATTGCGTCGATATTCACGTACTGAGTGTTCACTGTTCCAAAGGTTTGTTTTCCTTCTTTCTGTATTGGTTTATATAGTTATTAAACATTAAATAACACACGCTCATAAAATAACAACGAACAAAGATCGAATAACGAAGGGCACTGTTATGTGATAAAGTGAGTTACGAGATAGGATACGTCGATAGAAAACTAATTACCGCCCAGGTATCCCGGATACTGCCGCCGGTTAAAATTCCACCCGCGTTCCGCTCCTTATTGAATTCTAAGCATATTTGAGGACATCGAATACGGTTCTCGCCGGTCCCACTTCCAGTGGCACGGATCGTACGCGGATTGACACGTGATGTCTACTTGCCCCTACACTGTTTTGTTTTACGTGTGTCATGTCACATTACTCCATGGATGTACATGCAGTAAATGTAATATAAGCGACTTTGAAAAAAATAATTCAATGTATTTATTATGCACGTACATTGACCATTTATGTTTAGTTCCGCGTATTTGAATTAGTTCCGCAAAATTTGAATTCCTTTGCTTTGGTGAAACGGTAGTTTGCAGAATTCTCATGAGAATTAATTCAGTGTTTCCTTCAGATTCAGAATTTTCTCTCGCGAAAAGTACTAATGATATATTTTTGGACGATCATGAATATATGTAATTTATATGATTACTGAGTCTCTTTCATAATTATAGTCTTTTATTAGATAAAAAAATTAACCTATGAGTGTAAGAAATATAGTTAATAACTAAATAATGAGTTATTATTCTTTATGATAGGTATGATTACTTCATTAAACCTGTTATCTATTTGGAAGATTTTATCACCAAACAAATTTATATGTCGTTATAAGAATTAAAATATACAAATTTTTATTAAAGTTAGGAAATCTTGCTTTCGACTGTTTATGAAGTCCGGTGACAACGTCATATTTTTTGCTTCATTTTCGAATTCAAAGTTTTTGTTTGTTACTCTGTCGCATCTTAATTACATTTTTAATTTATTTCAGACCCATTGAGGAATTTTATGTAATCATATTTAAATTTATTTTTCACTTATGCAGGAAATCTATATAAATTTCTGTATAAATTTTAATTCTTACAGTGTAATATTTTAGTAGGAGTTTGTCCTTTGAAATTTTCCAATAAAACGCATGGGAGCTAACGACACGACGTTATCGTTTGGTTTTCGTTATTAAATTTTGAAACGGTTATTTTTTAAACAGAAAAATTTCAATAAACATTTCAAATAATTTTGGAAACGAACGCCAGCGAAATCGTGAACGAAAGCTAGTGCGTATTGGCAAAGTAAATTTATATAAAACTCATTATGAGTTTAAATTAATAAATGAAAAGCCAAAAGTTAATTTTGAATAACAACAATTTTCCTGCACCAAATTTAATTTCAACATTATTTTTTTTAATTTTAGATTCTTTATGAGAAACAAATTCGATAAAGCTTTGCAACTTATAACAGGCCTTTGTTTATTTGTTTATTTGGGAGGTTTTAGGGCGCGCTGCGGTCGAACTGTAGTTTTCGACAGAGGCTGTGTGCTGAATTTGGGGTGGATATTAGCAGTTGCGTTTCAAGATCGGATTTTCAATGTTAGCATGCGTCGCGCGATAGCACCTCCTTGGCTTTGGCTGCAACTGCGTCTGGTTGACAGATGGCGCACATGTTTGCATACATTTAATTCGCTTTATGTGAATAATTGTACACTAGAAAGCAAAATATTAATTTCCTTTGAGAATGTGTTCATTAGGTTTGGGCTGATCTAACTTTTTTCCAACATCTTTTGAATCTTATGGAAAAATATTTTTTTAAATTGGTTATTGAGATTTAGCAAGCTTATCCATAAATAATAATTTGTATGTATTGATATGTGAGAAAACATGTCTTATATATGCCCTTTTAACTGTATAATTATTTTTTTTTCTTTATCTTCTCAGTTAAATATGATTATTTCATTCAACGCGCATCTTGTACTGTTGTTGAATTAGTATACCAAGTTTTTCCGAGTTTTGTCCGAGTCATGTCAAAAATTTAAAGCCAAAATAATCTAAAGTATTTAACGGTGAAGAAATTTACTTTCATTATTTTTTTTGTTACCAACATTTTCTCAGTCATAATGTTTATAAGTTTTGTTATCATAGTTCAAAATAATGTTTAAAAGTTTTATTACCGTAATCGAAACTTCTATTTAAAAAAAAACAAACTTGAATAAATTAGAAAAGAGTAATCAGTGCAATCGACTTTTCTTTTTTTCAAAAATAGTCAAATTGCTCACTATTCAAGGTCGAATATCTTCATATTAAATACTCAGAAAATGTATTTAAATTCCATGAATACTGCACAGTATCATTCGAAAAGGCTAGTCATGGTGGTCTCAAAAACATTTCATAATTTTACATGGCATATTTTTAGAAATATGCAATATATATTTTTTATCTCATCCTTTTTTCCAGAATTGCTAAATATAAAATATGAAAAATGTTGTAGAAATACTATAAAATTGCATATGAATGTTACAATTGTTTAGATATTCACGATAAAATGCGTATATATTCCCACTTAATTGTAATAGGTTTTTACTTACAATTTTATTTTAAATGAGGCACGCATTTCGATGCGCGAGCCAGCTTCTACTTGGTCGTTTTTTCTCATTATATTTATAAAAAGTGACATTAGTTCCACAGTAAATGATATTAACGATTTGTTATAATTACTTTTTATTTTATTGCTTAAAAATTATTTACTATATTATAACTACTAAATGCGATTTTATTACTAATGATTTCAGTTGCTAATGTTGATACGGGGTTAGCACGTTTTTTGAAATGTATGCGTTATTTTGATTTTTCTATATTTAACTTAAAGTAATATTTTTTATAAATTAAACAAATACAAGTCCAATCTAAGCGTGGATTCATAAATAATACGTAAACTAAAAGGCTTCTAATGAGAGTATTTTATTATGCAGACAACCTAACCAATATTTGCCGTATTATGAAAAAAACACGATTAAAATTTGTCACTAAGTTAATAACGTGAATAGACTTTAAGCTCTTAGGTAGACAAACTGAAAAAAATTACGTTAATATGGAGGCAAGTGGATTATAATTTGTTACTTAATATATAACATGAATAGAGTTTAAGCTTTTAGGTAGATAACGTAACAAAACTTGCCTTATTACTAATATAACGAGACTAGAAATTGTTACTAAGCAGATAAGTGAATAGAGCTTAAGCTATTGGGTAGATAACGTGAAAAAATTTGTACTATTACGTGGGGTAACTTGGATAAAATTATTTTCAGTATTAGGAAGGTAACGTATCTAATTTTGGTTTTTCGATATCTTATATTTCTTTGCAATAAAATATAAGTAAATTTGATAAAAATGGCAGTTTCTAAAACACTGTCCCTCACTGAAGATGACGATAGGTAAAACATATTTTTGCTACCGCTTGTTAATAAATTTATTTCTAAGAAAATCTTATCGATTACAAATCAAACAAGTGGGAACTTTCGTACAATTGCACACAAAATAGGCAGGATTAACAGGTAATTTATGTATTTAAACTATTCGTAAATTAAATTTAAATTTGCTTATGATAATGGAATTAATATTTTTTTATGAAGAAGATACGGAAATAAGTTTAAGTCCTCGCATCGTATCGTAATCATTATTATTGGTCATATTTGAGTTTTAAATAAAGAAATGATTAATAAAAAAAGAACTATTTTGGGTTATAATATTTTCATTTTATTTTGACTAATAATTTTTGATGATAGATATTTTATAAAACTCTGCTAGAAGAAATAGAAATTAAATATTCTTGAATTCACATTCTAATAAATTTTAACTTCAAACTGAATAACGAATTATCAGAAGAAAATATGCACCTCATCCCCTACGCCTAAAACTGACTTGTAAACTGACTTGAAAATTCAACTTCATGTCTACAACGTCTATAAATAGGCCACTGCTTCCTAAAACAATACGAAATTTCTCCTCTCTATTTTTTAATATTCCAAGAAATATATTTGTGATACATAGACTGATAGAAAAGGAAATACGACACCTAAAATTAAGAAATGTTATTTTAATTTTTTTTCAAAACACCAGCAACTTATGATTCAATATGTACTTGTTCCATATTTTAATAAATCAAAATTAAAACGTAGCTAAATAAATATATTTTAATTTCTAACAAACGTACAATCAATAGCGAATAAATCTATCCAAAATTATGGGTTTTTAATGCTCAGTTAACTTAATTTAATTAGTGACTATATAAGTAAAGTTGATACATGATCAACATATTGCCACAAAACTCGTAAATTATGGTTGCACAGACAACAACAGCTCTGTTCAGGAAATTGCGGTGTTTATTATTTTTAATATGTTAATCGCAAATATATCGCATTTAGCATAACATTTTATTGCCAGATGGTACCTGTTACGTGTTAGCGATTCATGTATATCCTTGAGTTTAGATAGGCCTAAAAATCAAAATTGCTGTGTAAACCATTCATAATATAATGCAAAAAGTACAAATTTACTGAACCGATATGAAAAGAATGCGACGCTGAATGTGTTGTATACTTTTAGGCCTAAAGACATAACCGCTATAAGTAAGGTATGTACGTATATATGTGTGAGAATACCTTTATGAATATGGATTCGTCCGTCTATGGACATACATTTGTATGTATGAAATTAAATTAATTTTCTGTCAACAGGTATTCTTTCATAAAACCACTCCCTGCATTTTTATGTTGTATTTCAATATTTGCAATATAATTGCTTACAGTGTTTATAATACTATGCATAATTATATTTTCTAATTTATCTAAGGCAATGTGAAATTTAACGTCTCAGCTCCTCTCGGCTCATTTTTCCGTACATTTTCATATAATATAAGAAACTCCTATCCCATTTTCAACTGGCATTCATATTTGGGTAGCTACATTACAAGGCCAAGTATTTGTGTTACTTGATTAAAAAAAAATTTAAACGTTTACGATGATATTTGTAGTCATAAATAATAAAAAGCATGTATTTCTAAATTATATATATAAAAAAAATTAATTACATACATGCTATCAAACTTTTCCACTGGGTTAATTTTGGTGCTCGCGAAGTTTAATATTGCTGGCAAAGCTGTCATATAATAAAATGAAATTAAAAATTCTACACAAATATATTAGTTTTAACTTCTAAATTTTTACCATTTTTAATATGGTTCCTTTGAAATAGATTTCTGAAACATTTTTTAAATCGTAATGACAAGAAACTATAAGAACCTTTCTTTGGATAAATTAGAAAAAAAGGCACAACACCACGAAGCGCACTAAAGAAAAAAAAACTTAATGGCGACCATAATTTTATGGTGGGATTGGCGCTCTAAAACCAACCGCAAGCTCTAGCCGTCAATTTACGACGCCCTTAAACGAACCCTTTCAAACCGCAAAATCTCCCGTCAGATAGATACAACACCGCGTCATCATCACGAGACAACGCTCTTTAGAGGATTACAAAAACTTCCTGTCACTTATTAATCTTCGGTTAAAACGAAGGAAGCAAAATCGACCGATTGGGCTGATGTTAAAAATAGAAGTTAGGGCTTGTGCAGAGTCCTTTGCGAAAATATTTTCTTACACTGTTGCATATTTTGTTTGGCCGAGATAGACAAGAAAATAGTTGTTTACATATTTATATAGATATATAAAGTGAGATTAATACATATTTATGAGTATGATAACACATTATATTGGTTCTTAAGTTTTCGCAATAATTCATTCTGTTTTTAATTTTTGATAATAGATATTTTATATATAATATAAAAGATATTTTAAGTATAAGGAAATGTATTTTAAAGTTTTAAATATTATACAATTGTAAACTAATTCGCTTAAAATTGCACGTAGATACAGAAAATAATAATAATATATGATTGTGAATATACTCTGATTTACTTGTAACATGAATATGTTTTTTTAGACAACTCCTTCCGTAAAGCTTTACTAAATACTTATACAATGACAGAAATGTAAGAAACGTTCTTCAGGCAATGATAAATTTGAAAGTTTTGTTTACAAAAAATTTACTTTAACCTAATTTGTAACCTGTAACTCCCAACATTTTATATTTCTGTAGAATATTGTGAAATAAATATGAAACAAGTCTTTGTAAACATGTTCATTTGAAATTAATGTCGATATCTTTCACAAGTTAGTTGTATAATGTAATTATAGAAAACTACTATTAATTGTGTCGTACTAAATTTTACACGTATAAAAATCTTGTGATTATATAAAATGTTTACTTTTTATAAACTGTTATTTAAATACAAACTCCAGAAAAAACAAAATAATAATATTTAAAGAAGGACAGTTTTGATAATTATGTTTAATGAATTAAATATACTTTAAATGTCAATATATTTAGCCAAGTGGCACTATCAGACTTTAAAAAGGAGATATTATTTACGTGTTATTTCAGTGCAAGACTAGGAAATGCTTCAAAAAGTTATTCAACATTTTTGAAATAAAACTTTTTTTGACTCAGCTAATACAATTTCTCATGGAAAAAAATTGCAAGTTCGCGTTACGTCACAAATCTGACACGCTTTGGGTATACTCGGCGGTAAGTCGAGTACGGCTGAATGAGAGGAACGTCAAGAGAGCGGACTATAGTATTGTCTGCGGTCGGATAAAGGTTGCGAATAAGCCGAGTATAGCCAAACAAGAGATTATCTCGGCGTAAACTCAGTATTTAAATTCCATGTCTGTGAAGAAGATGAATATTTTTTCTTAAGAAAGATATATTTATTTATTACGAGGTATATTTTTCACTTGTATAAATCAGTTGAATGTTTTTATGTGTATATTTATATATCATATTTATTATGATATTATTTTGTGTTGCAGTGTACAAAATTTGATCAATGTAATGTGCATTGCATTAATTTCATTTCGAGTATAGCACACTACCGTTTTAAAAGTATTAAAAATTCCATTAATTGTATTTTAATAATACTTTAATCCCATTTAATTATATTAACTTCCGTATATTATATTATCACGTGAAACACTACTTATTTCAATTTTATTTTACATCATATAATTTGATTTAAGTTGGCTCTTTTACGATCTTCGCAATAATAATTTCATCAGATCAGCTATGTGTGTGCTTAAATATTGATACAAAGATGCGTTCAAGGAATTGGCATTGAAGTGTTGATAGCCATTAAAGGGAACTTCGTTATTAATTTCGATAAGTATACTAATATCATTTTAAATACCAAGGTTCGTAATTATAGAATGATAAGTCTTGTTGGGTATAATAATGCGATATTAGGATAATGAAGAAATGATTGCACCAGGAAGTTATTAAACACTTGATTGAACATAGAAAATGCCAAAAATTAATTGATTGAGACATAGAAGCTATTAATGGACGGTCTATATTTTAATCAGTAACTAGACCTAGTTAAGAAAATCTGGAATAGACCAAGAAAGCAACTTAATTCTCAAATAAGTTGCTCGATACTATTATTGAAGACATTTTCTTCAATAATAGTTTCGGTTGTGCAGAGTAAATTATATTAGAACACGGACTAGGAAAAACCACAAAGTCGCTGAAATTAATCAAGTTTTCAATTTGTATTATACACAGAATATTCTATGGGTACAAACGCATATCAAAATTTACCGCTATCTGAGTCCGCAACAGACTTTCTTTTACTAGTATTTATATTTTTTCTTAGCTCCGTAGGGGTATTTTAAACAACTTATAATAAGAATTATCATTGAAAATAATCACTTCGCATTTGACTTTCCCCCTTTCCGAAAAGATTTTTGTAAAAACTAATAATATGAAAATGATCATTAAAAACAATTCGCAAATATTTGACAAGAAAAGATAATCACGTTACTATCAAAGGATATTTAAGTTAGTCGATCGATAAAATAGTATATAGAAAATATTTTCAGTTATGTATTTCTTTCCGCATTGAACATTTTTAAAGAAATATATATGTAGAAAGCAAAAAAATCTATTAAAGACGTTTTCAATCTAGTTAATTATTACAGGTGGCATGTCCGTTTAGGTATATGAAAACTGTTTTTCTTCGGTGCATTAATCCAGTTTGTTAAGTAATGGCCTTAGTGGAGTGGTTACATTGAAAGTTTTTAGAATAAAAAAAAATGAAAATGACTAGCAAATTTGTAATTTGTTCATGATTTTTATTGTTAATCTGTTTGTCCCTTTATGTGTTTTATCATTCGATGGAACTCCCGAGAGAAACAGTCAGCCCACTCTTATATATACGTCTCTAAAACGGCATTTTCCAGTACTTCGTAATTTTGAAATTTTTGAATTATCTTGAGGTTGATTGGTACAACTGTTCTGGAATTAGTTGTAACAATTGTGGAAAATAGCGCGGTTTTATCATAAAATGTCAAACGAAGTCGATCTTAAGTTTGTTATTGATTGAAACCATAACAAAATTCATAAAAAAATCTTCCAACGAAAATTCTCTGCTGTTCAATTTATCCCGACCATATATTTTTAAAAATTGAATTAATTGCCAGTGATAAAAATACAATATCATAAATAATGGACTATTTCCTAATTACGAGTTACATTTTAATTCAACTTTTGGACTTATTTTTTTATTAAAACGATTTAAAACGTTATTGTGAAAAAGTTTGTTATACCTTTAATAATTTAATTCATAGAATATGTTTTTATAATATCATTTATAATAAAGTTTTGGTATCCTCATATTGAAATGTATCGAAAATATCAATGGCGATGAAATTAAGTCGATTTCGTTTTTAGTGTTTTATTTGTGTTTTTTATTGCTTTGTCACAATTCAGCTAGTTTAAGTCGATCACATATTTGAATTCAGGTTATAAAATTATTTTATTGACCACATTTCTTTTTCATAATTTGTAAAGAAAATACGAACTCTGCAGATTTCTTCACTTCTTTCTTTTTCTTTTTTCCGGAGTGATTCTTTACCATTTGTTTCGACTCCTAACTCTGGACGTAAAATGTTTTTAGTGAATGTGAATGAACCAAATGACTTTAATACCTTTAACGATTTTAACACCTTTATCAAATTAAATATTACTACTTTCATAACAATAAATTTTAAAAAATTACCAAAAACTCTTTATCAAATTAAATATTACTACTTTCATAACAATAAATTTTAAAAAATTACCAAAAACTCTTTATCAAATTAAATATTACTACTTTCATAACAATAAATTTTAAAAAATTACCAAAAACTCTTTATCAAATTAAATATTACTACTTTCATAACAATAAATTTTAAAAAAGTACCAAAAACTCTTTATCAAATTAAATATCACTAAAAAGATCAATTGACGTTCCGGGAAGTGGTCGATATTTTTTCACAATTTTGATTATTCATCCCATTATAATAAAAACAACAAACTAAAAAATATATTTATTCTAAAAATTATTTTCAAAATATTTAGTTCTCCGTTTCCTTTTATTATCCACAATAATGGGCCGAATCATTTCTTAAAATATATTTTAAGAAATGACAAACTCGTATAAAGTTAATGCAAATTTTAGGTAAGCTGTCAAATTATATATTTTTTCGACGTTATTATATGTGTGTAAAGGTAATTGTTAAGTTAATAGAAAAACAATTTTTTTTCACTTTTTAACTTTAGTATGTGGTATATAATCAGAGAGGGCACTGTTTTAAAAATAATCATCAAAAAAAATGTATGCAAATGATTACTTTCGATTGTAATTGTTTGTATTTTGTGAGTAACTCCAGAAAATATTTTCAATCATTTTCTTGGTTTTAGCTATGATTTAATATACAATGCTCCTTGTAATAAAAATATGTCTATCCATAGTACCTTCTCGTCTGAAATTGCGCAGTATCTGAAACCGAAAGTCTTTAACCATTATATGTTACCAGTGGTGACATACGTTATTAACACGCGATCTTTACTATTGGCCTCGTAAAAAACTCCAAGTCATTGAGCGGGCTACGGAAAGGGTCTACGCTCGGTGTTTCTCTACGAAATATGATCTGTAAAAGAAATTCATGGGATAACAAAGATTACCGACATACGAGTAGCTCGTAGAAATGGCAGGCTGAAGTAACGATGGGCAGACCGTATGGTGTAATGTCGACTAAGTGTTGAACCTAAGTGGAAGTATTTTTAAATGATGGAGAGTGGGATGGCTCTAATAGGTAGATAGTAGGAAGCCGTTATACGCAAGCGACTCAGGATCGTCCTTAGTGCAATCTATGGGGTTGGCAATTTATGGGGAGGTCTAGATTCAGCAGAGGACATCTTCTGTGATGGTGATCATTCTATCGAAGTGTGAAGAATTAAAAAACAATTTAGGTTTAAAGCCCCAAAATGAACCCGATTTGCACTTGGATGACCTTTTATACATGTAATATGTGTATATATATATATATATAATATAAAATACCCGCGATTTCTGGTAATTTTTCGTGGAAGAGTATGTGTGCGTATTTTGATATTTGTTATTGAATAAATCCTAAACAGATGGGCAGGTATTTATGAATCTAATTGATATATAGGTTACATTTCAAACTGATATACTTACATAACTTATGAATCTAATTGATATATAGGTTACATTTTAAACTGATATACTTATATAACTTATGAATCTAATTGATATATAGGTTACATTTCAAACTGATATACTTATATAACTTATGAATCTAATTGATATATAGGATACATTTCAAACTGATATACTTACATAACTTATGATTATAACTGATCGTTTTTAGTTTCTTTATTTATTTTTATTAGTTTCGTTATTTATTTTATTATTTATTTAAAGGTTACATTTCAAATGAGACAGCTTACTATTTACAGAATGAAACTCAGTGTTTTAAATTTAAATTAGAAAAATTAAGTACTATGATATATTTATATCGCATGTACTATTATTCCGTTGTTATGATTGCTTAAAACATACATGGAAGCCACACCATATTAATCATATGACCATGTGAGGGAAGCCACGGCAAAAACTATTTTGAAAGAAATAAAAGAAGACAATGTTTTCTATTTCATTGCTGCTTTCAAGATAATAATTTATACTTTCAAATCAGAAAATAAAATTCACTCGAAATAATTCAACCGCAATGGTTATACATAATATTCTAATAAATAAGTCTGAATGTTTGTTTCCTTGAATGTTTATTATTGAATTCTGAATAAAAGAAGACAATGTTCGTAATTTTACTATTTACGGACTAGCTGTTTCCCGCGATTTCATTCACGTAGAATTTTCTTAGATATGTTGAACTCTACCCAGCCGTCACTAAACGCCTTAGCTCATTTTGCCCAACGACATTGATCGTGGGAGTCGATCGTCGGATATCGACGGTTATATCCGATATAATCAATCAGTAAATAAACCAATCTCAATTTATCTCTGATCTGCTACGTATTAATCGCAGCATAATGATATTATATCCTATAATATTGCGCAAAATATAAGCTTCCTAAATACCACATTTTTTTAAATGGGACTGGCTGTTCCACAGATTAGTATGACCAGACAAATAAAGAAAGGAAGTTTTCCGCTTTGTGACCGCAACAGACACGGTTGATGTTAATTGGTAAACGGCCGCGATCGACGCCGCCGGCACCGTGAGCTGAACGCACGCGCGGCGCTGATTGAATCCACTCCGAGTGGCGGGTGCGCTCTCTGACGGGCTTAATTAAAAAAGTTGGAAGGCGAGGCATCGTAAATACGCATATCCCAGGAATTAATATTGACAATCACATTCCGATGCCGATCGTACCATTGTGCCGTTTCAAAGATGCTCGAATTGAATTTAATTATATTCGCCACAATTTATGGCGTCAATTACGATACAAGAACCCTCGAATTGCCTTTATTGTTTCATTAATTATGATGTTATTAATGACGTACAACACGAGTAAAACGTACGGAAAAAGTAGGATATATATCATTTCATACTTCAATGCAAACCCCCTTCAAAAATCGGTCCTACAAAAGATCGGAGCAATTTTAGTAAGAGAAAAAATATAGAAATATTCAAAGATTGGCGGACACGAAAAACGTTCAGACGGCGGCGCGGGACTCTAAACGTATAGCGTAGAGATAATGGAAAGTCGGTCACCGACTTTCTACCACAATACTCGGCAGTGGCCGGCCGCCGATTGAAAAGTCGGTAGCCTGCAGTACGCGTAAATACCAGCCTTGTGTAGCGAATATTGTTAGACGTTGTTGCGAAGGGATAGGGTGTGACTGAAGCAGTATTGAGCAAAACGATTATTCGATAAGTCGATTGTCCGAAATATGTTAATCGAACATCATGACACGTTTATTTTATATTTATTGACTATTATTTAATATTATATTGTAATCGGTATTATAATTTTAAATAAAGCTGATGTTAGTTTTTATATTAGTGTTTAGTCAATAAAAAAAACCAATTATCCTTTGCGTTTAAGTTTTAAATTATTTATGAGATAAATCAAGTTTTGCGTATTCATTATTATAATATAAGAATTTACGCTTTAATACGTAAAGAAGAGCATAACGAGTAAGAGAATTAATTTTGATATGGATATTACGTAATTATACTTTTTGAAACTGTTCAAAATTCATAAACCTTATAATGTAAATTTAATACACTATCACAATCCATGAAATTTCATAATTAAATATCATTATTATAACATCGAATGTATGAGTAGGTAAATTACTGACATAGGGAGAGGATTAATTAAAATATGTCAGTGTTTCTCCTGTATCACATTTGTGGAAAACTATAGCAATGATTCTATATCTCATAGACTAAAATATTCACTATATTTTTATGCCCATGAATGTTTTAAAAAGCTATAAATTTACATAAATAAAACACTATTATTATTTCCAAACATTTTAATGGAGACACCGTGTACCTAGTACGCGTGTAAGTGTGCATGGAAACATCGTTGTTCTAATTCTACTCGTATTTAACAGGTCGTTATCTATTAATTGGTCTGTGGAAAAATATTTTAAAATAGAAAATTTGTCAAAATTGCAAATGTAATCTAAAAATAATCATGCTCAGTATCATGTAAGAGATAACACTAGTGGTACAAGTGTATTGTCTCTGGAAGCAGAGACTATCAGAAATTCGAATATAATGTGGGTGCGTCATGGTGCACCACCACGTTCCGAGATAAACAAACATTGTGACATGTTATTCTCTTTTCAAAGACGTGTTAGTACTACAATATTATTCAGCGTAATCTACAAATTATATTGCTTTAGGATAATGTTTTTATAAAAACTATCCATTTACTCTTTTGATAATTCTTAATATTACACTTATTTATTTAAAAAACATCATAAAAAACTTTAATGTTAATTTCCGTTATAAGTTGGTCTATGATGTAAGGATAAGTTACAAAAGATTCGGCAAGTTTTACATAGTATACGTGTTACATTTTTATTCCGTAAATAATTAGATAGCAATTAAAACATATGTGAGTTGGGGGACAGGACGTCTGAAAATACGGTGGAGAATAAGATACTCTTTTATAAGGTACTTTAACCAATAATTAATACTATGGAAACTCAGTATTTCCATAGAAATCGGCCAGAGCGAAAAAGGTATTTATTGTAGTAGCCAAACAGAATATTTCCATTTCTTCCTCAAAGCATTAATTTTTTGTTTATTATAGTATAAGAGTACTTCTAAGAGGTCTTGTTAAATTAACCTAAATTTTGTTTCAGTAAAACTTTTTATTTTTTATAAATTAAATGTAAAAAACGGTATGAAACATGATTCTTGGAGAGATTAAAATTTCCTTTTTTACATCTTTGAAACCAATCTTTGGCTGGATCGTAGAAGCATATACCTTCACCCAATGAATCGTAGTGCATATCGTCTTGCTTCGCTTGCTTTTCAACCTAAACGGAAAACGTGAAGTAAAAGTGCTCTAAGTCCTCTTAATGAAATTGTCATTTCTAGTTCTTCTTTACTCGCTGAAAATCAGTTTCTAAGAGAGCAGGATATAAAAAGCCACGCTCTTCATATAATCTACTAGAGATGTTCGAGACATTTGCATGAGATTGCGGAAATGGCTGGATAAAGTGGCTGGCTTATTACTTGTCAATCTGATATACCTAAATATAAAGCAAATCAATTTATTTGTATGTGTTAATTTTTTTAAAGTATTTATGAACATCATCCTTAGTAGAATTAGATTTATTAATTATCAATAACAGTAGGTCTTGCCTGTTTTCCTTTAGTAGTACGTACGCAAGAAGTTGTTTTAACCATCGTAAATAAAATTCACCTAATTATTCCGCTGTTGTTGCGTTCATATTCGAATGCACGTGCCGAGTATTCACCATTCCAAAGTTCTCTTTTCTCCTTTCTATATCGGTAAAAATAGGCGTTAAATATAAAATAACACACGGTCATGAAGTAACAACGAAAATGGACCCAATAACGAAGGGTAGAGTGATGTGATAAAGTGAGTTAGAGGATAGTCGATACAAAACTAATTACGGCCCAGGTCTCGTGGATACTGCCGCTTAAAATTCCTTCCGCTTTCACTCACTATTGAATCCTAAACGTATATGAGGACATCGGATACCGATCCCGCCGGTCCTACTTCCGGTTGACACATGACGCCTGGCTTTCCATTCACTATTTTTTTATGCGTGTGATGTTACATTATTCTGTGGATTTAACATAAATACATGTACACTGAACGTAGTTTAATCAACTTTAAAAAGGACTGCGTTTTCAATTCAACGTAATTGTTATATACGTACTTTTACTATTCAGGATTAATTCGGCATATTTGAATGAAATTCTTTGTGTCATGTTTTGCGAGGTGTAACGTTAATTTGCAAGATTATAATGTAAATTAATTAAGTTTTCCTATGGTGAAAAATGCTAACAATTATATTCTGATATCTATAGGCTAATAGCCTCAGCTTCTTTATAAAATCCAATCACAACGTCATATTCTTTACTTATTTTCTAGCTCATGGCTTTTATTTGTTACTCCATCACGTCTCAATTACAAAAATACATTTTATGAAATCTACCTTACAGATAACCTAACGATAAACGTGAATAATATATAAAGTTTTCATTTCATTGGGCTCTGTATTAATTCTATTTACATTTATCATTCAATTAAGCAATGAATCTGTATAAACATCTTAATAAAGTTCAATTCTCATAGCCTCTGGAAGACATTCTTAAAGGTTTCCAATGAAACGCGTGATAATTTACATTCCATATTTTTATGTTTTAGTTTACATTACGCTCGATGAATTTGTAAGTAGCGTTAAGAGAATTAACACAATGGAACGAGTCACCGATCAAATGTATTATGAATATTGATTAAAAATTTAGAAAGTTAATTTATTTAAAGCTCATTACAAGTTTTAAATTATAATAACATTTATCATTAAAAAGTTAAAAGTTTATTTGAGGCTGCCGACACAATGACCGCATTATGTTTGTAATAACAAAAATTTATCAGCCCAAAATTTTATTTAAATGATTCTTTTTATTTTTCGTTCACTGTGGGAAACACGTTCGATAAAGCCAACTTATAATAGACATTTATTTATTTGCCTTTAGAGCACGCTGCGGTCGCACTGTGGTTTCCGGCGGAAGCTGTGCGCTGAATGTGAATTGCATGTTGGCGATTGCGTTTCAGGATGGAACAGATTTCAGCGTTAACGCGCCCGCTTGTATTTCATTCGCTTTGATTGCAATTGAGTTTGGACCAGATGTGGCGCATATTTTTGCGTACATTAGATGCAATTTGCGTGAATAATTGTATTCGGAACATCAATGACATTCTATTGATAAATGCAGATGTCTCTATACCAAATGTACAAATTGTGAACCGCTTACTTTTGGATTTTTTAAAAAATTATCTAAATTCAATTCCAGATCTAAGCAAATTTGTAAACGAATAGTCGAATAATAATTTGCATGTGTTCATAAATGTAAATGTAATATTTTTAGCGGTGTATTTTATTTTTTCCTTCTTACATCACTGTTCAATACTATTATTCTATTTAAACTGCATTTTGTATGAGCTTTTGGTTTCCTGGTATAGGAAAATATAGGAGAAAAGTAATCAATAAAATGTTTAATAAAGACCTCATTTTAAGAGAAAAAAAATTGTTCAATATCAAAATTTTCAAAAAATTTGCAAAAAAATTTAATAGTATCCGTGACTTAATACTTGTGGAAAATATATCAGGCATAGTTTAATAGAAGTACTATCTATTTTTAAGTTTTACATTAGCATAAATATATACAGAAACCAAGTAGTGAGAGTTCTACTACTGCTTGACAGTTCATTCCAAACATAGTATGGGGAGTTACTTTGAAATTTTAATCGCATATGTGGAACCATTAGAAAAGTTCAAGATACATTTGCCAAATTTTATTCCCAAGGTGTATTTATATTTCACTGGTCTTAACTTTTTTATGTCTAAATTGTAGTTAACAATAGTTCAGTTTATTTTTATTGGCACGTTCCATATTGTGGTGTATGGTTTGAAAGATCTAATTATAAGTGTCTTAAAAATATTCATAAACTCGAACTTGACCAGTTTTGCCTTTAATTAATCTAGTAAAAGTGACATTAAATATGCAGTCTATTGATTGCTAAAAATTTGTGTATAAGATGAATTTCAGGTGATTTTTTCGGCCCATGAGTTTTGAAGAAAGAGATTTTTGTAAATTTTGTTAAAACAAGAATTACTTTAAACTGTAAATTAAATGTTTTTGAATTTGCTTTCTAGTAAACTTTAATTTCAAACAAAATACGATGGTTTGATAAAAAAGGTTTACCTCCTCTGCCATCCCCAAAACTTTTCCCTAAAATCAAAATTTAACTTTTAGTACACACGTCTTGAAATGGGCTAGTACTTCCTGAAATTGTGCTCAATTTCAACTTTCTGAGTAAATATCTTTTTAGAAAAAAGATTATGATAGGCAGGAAGACACGAACAGAGGTATAATACTAAAAATTAAGAGTCTTTATTTAAATTTGAAGTAGTTTAAAAAATTTTAACAATTTTTGGTTCTATACTTATTTATTATATATTTTTACAGATCAAATTCAAAACATAGTTTGTTAGAAATCTTAAATTCTGAAAGTCTGACGATCGTAATATACGAGTATTTAGCTAGTGAGTATTTCCAAAAACATATTTCTACCATACTTTGTTTCATTAATTAAAGATTAGGGAACATACAACTTCGTTCACATGTAATTAGGGAAATATTTTTTTATCTCTTATATCTTGCTGCTGGGTATATACTATCACCGTATTAAATTTCATCAAAATTTATCGAGTATATTTTGCGTGATACCTGTTCAAATTAAAATATAGACAGACAAAAATTGTAAAAAAAAATTTCTGGCTTCTATTGTTGTTCTATATCTAACCAATCCTTTTTTTAATATTTTCAATGTACAAAATTTACTCTGTTACAATTTTATTATACTTGCAGATTTTAATGTTTGCGAATTAATTTAAAAAAAAAGACATTTTTGAAAAATTTTAACGCCTAAAGGGTTCGATTTGGTAGACAGCAAACTAATCTTGTAAGGGAAATAGTAGTTCATACAATTGTTTACTTAAAAACCGCAAAGATTACTTATTTAGTATAACCTAAATATTTAAGAGAAGTAATAAAAATAATTTAAAAAGTATAAAATATTTTAAGACAATAATTTTTTAAATTTTAACCTCTAAATAGCTCGTAAATGGTAAGTAGTACGAACCAGTCTTGTGTAGTTAATTGAAGTGCATGCAGTTTTTAACTTAATAATCGCGAAGTTGACCTGTTTCAAGTAATATTTCATCAGGGTTAAATGGCGTCTTTTTGAGGAATTACCCCAAGATATTAATAAATGTAATGTAGAAAAAAATCCAAAAAAAATTGGCATAAATTCTCAAATAAAAATAAAATGTCCATTAGCACACCATTTCACTAAAAACCTTAAGTTCTTTCAACAGTAATGATTATTGTAAAAACTAAATACTCATTGTCATTTCTGTACCAAAAATGCCAAATACAATAATATTCGTATGCAAGTATTATTAAGTATGCAGGTGGATTTCCTTCTAACATTTTAATTTCCGCAAGAATATACTCCATGTTTAAATGCGTACGTTTAAAATGTGTAACCTTAGGTTCGATCAGACAAGTCAATGGAAAGCTTCCCGAAATTAAAACAATAAAAAAAATTTCCTCCCTAGGTAATGTAGCGCAAAAAGTAAAAAAATAGATCGGGAAAAAGGAGAAGAAAAGTAAGCAAGATTGCAGAGGCTGACAAACAAGTTTGACTTGAATCTCAATCCAAGTATAATTTGAATCTCTCCGGTGATTTAGTTAGATAAAAGTAAGAAAAGTGGAAATATTTATTCGCTTTCTTCGGGAAATGTGGATTTGCATTAGAAATTTATTCTAGGAGTTGCCCGAGTTCAGATACCTAAAGAATCAAAATTGTTATGAAAAACATTCATAATCAAACGCAAAAGAGTGAAAATTTATTGTAATAATATGAAAAATATACAATGAACTGACTAAAGCTGTAGCCGTTATAAGCGTAACACTTCACGCTGGCTAGTTCCTGAAGGTAGCCCAATGGCGAGTCTAGTATCGGACTGATTCAGTCATGAGAGATCCGACAAAGGTATCTTAGCCAGAAGTAAATACCAGCGGAATGGAACAAGCCATCTGGTATGTGCTTCAAAGTTGTATTTATGCATGCGTATATGTGTGTGAGGATACGTATATGAGTATAAATTTATTCGTATATGTACATGCATTTGCATGTATGTGTTTGTGAATCTATATGTTTGTGGTAGAGTATTTTTTTTGTAAGTTAGTAGATAAGCGTTACGTAGGAGCCTGTTGGTGGGGCCTGTCCTCGGAATCGACGAAGTATCCTTTAAATTCAATGGAAACCAGAACGCCTCTTCTACAATGCGATACCCGTGAACCGTAATTCATTTCATGTCCAGAGAATTCTTGAACAGATTTTATCGACTTGGACTGCATTTCAAAGTTGTTTTTATATAATTTGACAATATGACCGTGCATAACTCTCATGATAATAATCGCATTTTTATCTAATATTATCTTGCGCGTAGTTATATCAGATGTATTCCTTATTTGATTAAAATAAATGTAATTTTATTTATATGCATGGATAACACAAAATCCATATATTTTTAAATTATATTTCAATTCCATATTTAAAATTTATTTTTGATTCTATCGAAGCTGTATATAGATAAAATTAAATTTAAAATTCAGTATAAGTGTATTATTTTTAACATTTTATTTTGGCGTAATATTAAATCGACAATATTTTCTTTGCTCATTTGGAATATATTTCTTTAAAAACGTAATTTTTATGTTTTTTAAATCCTTATGATAATTGGTACTCTCACATGATAAATTAGAAAAGAAGAACACAACACCACGAAACGCACCAAAAAAACAAACAATGGCGTCCGACATTTCATGGCTGAATAAGCGCTTTAAACCCTAGGGCGAGCTCCAACCATAAATTTACGATGGCCTTAAACGAACCCGTTAAAACAGAAAAATCTGCTTTCAGCCGTAGTACCGCAACGTCATCGCGCGACAATACTGTTTAGAGGAACTACAAAACATCTTTGTCGTTCGCTAACCGTCGGTTAAAAAGAAAAAAGAAAAACCGACCGATTGGATTGAAATGAAAAATAGGAGTTAGGGCGTGTGCAGAGTCCCTTATGAAAGTATTTTCTTACACGATAGCATATTTTGTTTGGTAGAGGAATTGTACCTATATATAACCTATTATAGATTTAATACCTATTCATGAATGTGATAATAGATAAAGTGGTTTTCAGGAGTTCGCAGTCATACTACGGAAACGTTTAATTTTATTTTTGACATCTGTTAATCACAACATCTTAATTTACAAAACTTTCGACCTATTTGCTTATAAAATTGTATGTACACATAATGAAATTCTGATGTTTTAAGTTAGCTTCATTATTGTATGTAAAATGAGAATATTTTTCCGTATTTCCTCCAGTTCTTCTTTCGATATTTATCCAATGTCGGAAATGAAATTGTCGTTCATGAGGTCATTTTATATTTCATTGTCAAATTTGTATAAAATTCTGATTAAAAGTAATTTGTGATATTTAACTCTTCCTACCCAAAATGTTTATAAGCTGTATATAGAATTCTGTGAAATGAATTTGAAAATAGGTCTTCTTCAACAGGTTCATTTGAAATAAGTTCGGATATCGTGCATAATTTTTGTTTTTTGAATTAACTATGAAAATATTATTACATTCGTCAATACACACAAAAATTCTTTTATTTCATAAAATATTTACTTTGTATAAATTATTATTTACATTGAAATATCAGATTTAAAAAAAGGATATTTAAAAAGATGACAGTCGTTTGGGTTACTTTATATAACTTGTACTTTAATTATAATCGCCGGACAAATAATTTAGAAATATGTAACGAGACTTAATTTTACTTTTCCAGTATAATTTAAAATTTTACAAAGTTTGATAATTAGCCTCAATATATTTAACGTGCTTTTGACGTCAAATTATTTAGCCAAGTTTAATAGTGCAGTCGTTGCAAGGGGAATTTTTCTTGAAATCACTTAATTTAATTCGAGATTAGAAAACATTTTGAAAAATTAAACTTTTCTATTGTAACATTTCGAGTATATTTCAAAATATACATTTGTATTTAGTTGTAGACGTTCTTATTGTTTCCAGTAAGAACACTAATTGTTAATGTAAATATTAAAGTTTTAAAATAATTGAAATGATCTTGCTACATTTGTAAGATAAGTCCCAATGTTAAAATTGAAAGAAAAATTAATTTCTATATTTACTACATAAAATCCTACTACTTCCATAAATTTTGAATATAATAAAATTTGACTTAAAAAACTATAAGATACCCATTTCAACCGCGAATATTTTTCAAGGGCGTATTTAATTAAAGAGCTTGCGGAGAGCATCCACGTTTCGAACAGGTCGTCCGTAAATTATTTCTATTCGAGGTACGCTTTTGACATTGACATGCGCCTTGTTTTTCTGGAAAAGTATCAGCTCGGAAAATTATTTTCATATTTTATTTATTTCTTTATAAAACTGGATAGTTCGAATTATAGTTTGCAGGTATTTATGGGTACTATTCAGGGACGGATCTCAAAACTGATAATAGACCCGTCTAATATTCATTTCTGTTCGTGGCATAACCCTAGCTATATTTTCAAAGCGTCAGCTAAGCACGCTTTATTTGTTTGTTTATCATGTAATTTTATTGCTTGAATTAAAATCCAGTGAGGGACTTGAAACTATTGTTTTAACTTCAGATTACCACACAATATATGATTTTTAAATTTCTTCTATTACAGTTTCCAAATTAATAAAGTTACATAATATATATTATAACATATTTTACAAAATATATTACGTATAATAAATATATCATTTGGGGAAAATCAGATTTTTTTTAAAAAGGAAAAGTGAAAAGTGTTGTGTCATAATCAGTGGTACCTACCAAAAAGTAGAGTTTCAAAATCCACAAATTCTTCATAGTAATTCGCAGCTTGGGTTAATGCATTAGACAGGCACAGAGTGTTTTATTATTTTCATTTGTGGTGTTTTAATTATTCTTGCCAAAATTTAACGCAATTTTAAATGTAATTAAAAAAGTTAGAAGATTATAATAAAAGGAGATTAATTTTATAGCAAGAAAAATTCATTTTCAGTATTTCTACGCACCACAATATCAGGTACGAAAAATAATCAGTCCTGTCGAAAGAGGAAATTAACGTGCGTGCGCGCGCGCGCGCGCATGTGTGTGTGTGTGTGTGTGTAATTGCAATTGAACCTTGTTCTCATTCAGATTTTAAACCCTTATAGCGAGTGGATATGGAAACAATGGATAAATTTCTACTCCAATATTTCAAGACAATTTTTTAATTTCCGGCATTGTCGACCGTTATTAATATTTTTTTTTGTTTATTGACATCATGACATCTCTCCTTCTATCTACCATTTTTGAGAATTTCTTCATGCTATATCGTTAAAGCACACGGCCAACGGTTATTCTGGTCGTAGCAGACGGCCAACGGTGAAACCGATTGTATGGTGATAGCTGCAGAATTGGATACTTTGTTATATAAAATGTATACCAAACAATACGGGTCTAAACACGACATTTATGCTATTAACAGTTGAGGAGTTCTATTGTAAACCTAACTATTTTAGCTCTGGTATTAGGTCGAGAATGTGGCAAGACCATATGCATTAGCGCTATGTTCTAAAAATACGTGTTAAAAAAAAGGTTGTCTGCCATTAATCCAGAATCTACACCACGAAAGGCCATCTATCTTACGGAGGGTTCAATTCAAATGAAGGCATGAAGATCGTAGTTGGGTGACCAATAAATTTGCCCAAATAAATTAAACGTGCTCAATATGATGTTACAAAGTTACTACGATCACCTTCGGACACCTTCATAAGTAGATGGACAGGTATGATAGGATTATTACCTGCGTTACGAAGTTGCTATGACTACTTGTCTTATTGTACCTGTAAATTACGCTTGTAAAACAAAAAAAAAGAGGCGAAAATGATCAAAGACCCAACCGTGGACGATATGTCAGGACACTTGATTATGTCGAACTCACCAATATATTCCCATATACTTTTTTCGTACTAAGACGTACCGTAACAAGTTTCACTTCACATTAGTTCAACTGACTCGTTGTAATGCTATTGTGGTTAAACATTAAACAACAATTCTGTTCCAGTATCTGAACGAGTTTTTATAAACCTATACAATAAAGTCAATACAGTTTCACAGACCTGTAAAATAAAGTTTCGCAGCATAGTTTACTTTTGGTAAGTAATTTCATTTACAGAAAACACCAGTTATTTTATTATTGATATTGCACATAGACTTCTATACAGACGAAATACGCTTCAAAGAGACTCGAACAAAACTTAAAAACCACAAACAAATGAAGCGGATTTTCTCAAATATCACTTAGTTTCTCACAAAAAATGCATTATTAATGAAAATGCAATTATTTTCATGCATTTTTTGTATCTCCTTTGTTAGTTGGAATATTTGCAACTTCATATTATCTAAAGGTGTTTTTAAGTTGTGTTATCGAATTCCTTTGACTCACATGTTACATTCATTTTTCTCAGAAACTGTTTTAAGTAGCAATTTGACATTTCAAATACTGACAAAACATGTTAACCTAGGTTTGAATAACTTAATAATTAACACCCAATACATTTACATTGCTGAGTACATTATATTGCTGAGATATTTACATTTATATTGTTGAGATATTTACATTTATATTGTTGAGATATTTACATTTATATTGCTGATATATTTACATTTATATTGCTGAGAAAAAATTACGTACTCGTTTTTTTATATTTTAGAGAATTGTGTGGAGTAATTCGTTTAAATAAATCTAGAAGAAATATGGAATATTTTTATAATAAATAATGCAATTTATCTTTTGAAAAGACTTATCAGCAAGATCCTAAAAACATTTTACATATATTCATTTCACGTTTCTAAATCGAGATGACGGCTTAATTCGCGAGGGTCACAAAAATTGGTTAAATACGAAATATTTTTAATAATTTGGAAGCTATTAACGATAGACGATAGAGAACGATAGAGACATAACACATACTGCATTCGATAAAGTATTAAACAAAGTACATCTCAGATATTTTGTGACTTTGCTGTGAAGCGATTAGCTAATGCAATCCTAACGCAAATTTGAGGAATGAAAACATGCGTAGCGACGCACATTGATTTAGTCTAACTTCACCTTTCGTTGTGCGAGCACGATGTTCAAATAAAACATCAATATTTAATAGTTACTTACATGTCGCCCTTCTACCTGAAAAACATTCGTAAATATTTAAAATGCATTCATTAACAGTAGAAAAAAAATGGAAAACTTTAGATGAAAGAAAAGTCGGGAAATAGGGAATTCAAAAATACCTTTGACACAGCGTGGGAGCATCTCAAAATAGGAGCGTCACGCCGCCATTGTCAGGAAGTGTCCAATACAATTTTCATTCACCATGTTGCTAAACTGACGTTTTCTACGTTTTCAAGTTAGCAGTCACGTCCCCACTTCATTTTAAAAAAAATAAACACACAGCCTTGTCTCACTTTTTAAATTTTACGAAGGACATAAAAAACAAAAGAAATGTTTATTAATTGTACATATTTATTTCTGCATTATATTTAAATAAATGTGATAAATAATCATTTTTAGTCAAAGTTACTGCATGAAATAGGATAATATCCAAATATTGTTATGTACAATTACGTTGAAAAGATAATTGTGTACTAGACTGGCTGTGTTTATAGATTACCTGATAGAAGAATTAAGGATAGCATTATGTCCCAGTATATGTATATCACTATAGAATTATATTTAATATTTCATATATATTTGACGTAATCAACCTTTATGGTACTAGTTTGTCTATAAACTACAGTTTACCTATTATAATTGGTTTGGCTTCAAACTATTACAAGAATTCATGCGTTTTTTTTTCAAATCAGATATTTATTTTTACACGCTAAAAGTAAAAAGAAATGTCTGATTTGCTTAAACAGTATAATATGGTATGCATATTTCTGACGCGAATAAAGGTTTAAAGAATTCTTAGATTCGTTACAACTATCATGTTTTTACCATAATATTAATTCATAAAATTTAACAACAAAATGTGCTTGCCTAATTAATACTTGGCGATAAACCCTCGTTTACTCCGCAAACTGCACAGAGTAAATGAGGGTTTAAACATGGTGCCATCTCTAAGGTCCCATAATTGGGAAATAAATGCTATTTTATATTCATCTATAATCTCCGATTTTATGCCAGAGTATTGTGCAACACCAACCACCAGAATCTCCAGCAAAATATATACACGGAAATTGAGGCATGTAAACCGAGTATTCACTCTTTAATGGTGAATAACAGTCGTGATCGCGGCTCTATGAACTGGAATTGTAACATTGAGATTATAATGTTGCGTTGTTGAGTAAAATAATGAATACGTGTATGACATTCGACCTGTAAGAAACTTATGTCTATGTCCGTAATTTAATTCACTGGCATTTATTCTGCAAAGTAAACTATTACTTTAAAAGTGGCGCCTTTCAAATCGGATTTATTTTTCCTTTATGGTTTTGTACTCAAATTTAGAGATTTACAATTTGATCACGGCCCTGCATGTGTCCGTTCATCTGTCGCATTCTCGTAGGTTCTAAAGTTTTAAATGTATATGCATAAACTTATCTCAATATTTGCTTCAGATAACAATCGTAAGCATAAAAATAATTCTTATCGGTTAAATTAATATTAAGAAGTGGCACCGGAAGTTTTTTAACATCTTTTAACATGATTGTGCAATGTTTCGTTAGAAACATATTTTGAAATGAAAGCCTGAATTCATTTTTGACTGCTTCTTTCTCAGACCGGTGCACGAAATAATAAGTTTCAAATTAGTATTGCAATGTGCCTCTTCCCCCAACCCTCATTCCCCACTTTTATATTTTCAATCGAGACTTGTAAAAATCTGAGTAAAATTTTTAAAATAGGTTTTGATGAGTATTTTATAGCAAAGTTATTTCGAGTATTCCAACTTTGGCATATGGTAACTTTGGAATTTATTTTAGATATATGAAAAAAAGTCTTAAATACGCGGAAATAAATGGACAAATGATCCTGCTAGTGTACTTAAGATAATTTCAATATGAATTATTAAAATATGTTTTACAATATTTAATTTAAAATAATGCAGAAAAGGAATCACAAAAGCAACTCTTGTGGTATTAAAATTGAATATTGGCAAATAATTTGCAAACGAGTATGCACAGAGGGCGCTGTCAAAGTTTGGAATTCCTTGTGTGTATTCTACAAAGCAATTCCTCCACAAAACAACGGATCTAACCGATACCAGCACGATCATAAAATTTAGAACTGGAGCATACATTTTTGGCATGGGCCGGAGTTCGAGTGACAAAATATAATACCGGCTAGTGTGAGACCGATACGAAATGGCTAAGTAGTGTTTCTTATACTTGCTTTTTTCTCGATATAAATTAAGTACCTTAGGATATCAAGTAATTCAATGTTGCCCTAATAGATCATCTGTATATCGTTTATTGTTGAACTTTTTCATTTTAATTACAATCAATTTATGTTATTCCTGGAAACGGCTATTAAATCGAGTTTGATGAATTCTTCGGAGATAATTTCAACCGCCACTTGGAAATTAACTTTTTTCCTTTTAAAATATTGTGCGAATTAATACAGAATGAAAATTGGTTGGCAAAGTTTAGTGAGTATGACTTTCTCTACCACCATTTGAATACAAATGCTGTAATTGTCGGTTTATGCTAGGCTGCGTGAAGCTGTAATGTATAGCACCAGCATATGATTACTGGACCCTCACCATAAGATTTCTTCATCCAACCTTCTATTTTGGAACATTGTTTGATTTTAACGTCTGGGCTTAACAACTCATAGTTCGGTACTCATTTTTCAACTTTTATGTTGGACCAATTTAATGCTAGATATTTCGGTTAATGTCGCTTTAACACTACCAATAAACCCAGTTTCAAGTTCAGCCGTAGTCTAAAATATTCGGACACCTGTGAGACATTTGGCGAGCTGTAGTATGCGAGCAGCAGTAAGCTGACATATTGGAACTTTTTATAAAAATGAATATTCTGTACGTTTTGCTGGCAGCCACGTGGAAAATTTTATAACTTTATTTGAATATTACTTAAGCATATGCTATTTTAGCAAATTTTCCTACATTTAGAATTGACTCAAAATTCTACAATTTCATTAAAAGGGATTCATAATTTGAAGATGTTAAGATGAATATTAAAGGGGCGAACATAACATTTTTAACTACTCTATATTTAGCAAAGATTATCTTTGCTAATATCTCACCTGAAGATGTTGTAATACCACGAAACCTAGGTCGTGGTAAAGAAATTAAAGAAAGTAGAAATAATACTACATCAGGTAGTTTCATTTAATTGTGAATAATGAATTTCTAAAAAAATTAAAGCCAAATATATTCAATCAATGCTCTATATTTATTACTAACAAAAAAAATTCAAATCCCTCGCGTACTTATCTTGTCATTCGCTGTAGTCATCTTGTATATTATTTAGGTTCATTGAATAGATAGACTAAGCTAGCTTCAATGAGATTGAATGAGACCATTATTATTAGCATTTTGTTCCTATCTAGATTCATCTCTCCCGTAGCTCACGCGTGCTAAGTAAGTGTCGCGCGGCAATGTCAAAGCAAGCGACGAATATATTATGGGCTATGAATGGTGAGTGGTTCCGAAATTGTTTCGTAGAACTATTAATTATGCTGGTAATTCAGCGTTTTCCATAAGTTTTTCATCACGTAGTTTCTGTTTATGATAACGATACGTTTAAAAGTTTTTGTGGTTGAGAAAACGGTGATATAAATGATAAAATAATTTGTTTAATAAGAAATAAAATAATTCTTGGTCACAAGAGCTCAAATAAAAAATTATAACAGGTTATTTTCATTTTCTATTTTCAAGAAGAATTTAGGAAAAACACTTGTATATCCAGGTGCCATCTAATAAAGGAAGTGCGGTATATTTTTTATTTATCTTAGAAAATTAAATCGAACAATAGAATAATAGAAAAAGAGCTTTATTGTCTTTTAGTAATAGCTATAACTATAAAATTATATCTTGAATGAAACGAATGGTGAGTGATACATCGAATAAAAACTTTCTCGAAAAGTAACATGAATTTTAAATCTCTTTTTAATCTCTTTTTAAATCTCTTTTTAAATTTTAAATTTTAAAACTCTTCCACGTCTGACATCAAAACAATCAATTGTCAAAAATTTCAGGTAAACTGCGTCATATAGATGTGGCAGTTTACACGGCTGGGCGTACCAACGTCTACCTGTACGATGCGTCAACGTAAGTTGAACGTGCGTACTAGCGGCATTTCAGATGGAGATTGCAACGCCGCATAAAATTTGTAGTTGTAATTTTTAGTTTAGATCTTGAGTTAGCTAATGACATATATATTAAAATATCAAATGTATCACTAAAAGCTTGCTTCAAATTGCCTTGCTTATTTTCGTGAAGCTATCTAAACGCCTGGAGGTGCAAGTTAAAGTGGAAGGTACCGGACCACCCGGGAAAACACCGATGAGATGTGTCAAGGCAGCTATGGATATTCCCCTACACGAATGCACGAGAAGAACAGGTGGTAGAGACGAATGACGACATATCTTGTGGTTTATTACTCACCTGCAAGACACTTGACACTATGATGATGACCACTCTACCAATAGTAAAACAGCTGAAAAGAAAAATCTGTTCCCACAAGCGGACTCGCAGAATGAAACAATGATTAAAAAATCGTCACAATCAGACAATAATTAATAGAAGTTGTCCCATTATCGTTACATTGTGTAGACACGTATAGACATCGAAACATACGTGAAGTTAATAACAGTCACATGTCATGTGTGTTCGAGTTTACTATGTTCATATTAATCGTCTTGAGTTAATTTTGTAATAACTTGATAAATAATGAACATAGCGAAAAAGAGATTATAACAATCCCACATACAAAGTATTACACTAAATATTGTAGAAACAAAAAAATCAGTCAAATGAGGATCTGAGTCCGGCATCGAGGTTTCTCTACCTCGCTTGAAAGAAAATTACTTTATTACGAGTAATGACATTGACTTTTTAGTGCAATAAATATTCAATAAAATCTAATGTGATTAAATAGAGGGACATGTATTATCGTAAGTATTAACTTATGACATTCAGAATCGTCGTTATGGTTTCTCTGAAACTTTTGCTTAATGTTTTTAAAACTTTATATATATATATATATATATATACGTCTGCGTGACTTTTATAACGTATAAGACTTTTCTTATTGGACCAATTTGTAGTGATGTTGGCTTTCTTTCCTCGCGTTTAATTCTAGTTAATATTAAAAATTACTAGCGATTTCTGGTAATTTGCATGGGAAAATAATGCCATGCGGTGCTTTTTTGGATGTTTGTTATTGAAACACCTAAACGGTTGGACAGGTATTCACGATTTTTCGCCTTAAATTTAAATAAGAAAACTGATTTTTATTATATGTCAATATAGGACGCAACATTTATATTAAATTAAATAGAATTTTCTCTTGTTTTGAGAGTTTAAAGCCAGCATGTAAATCTCGCCGAGTTAATTATGTACCCACGTTAGCGAAACCGCAGGCAAAAGCTAGTTTTAGGGGAAGATAACAAAATTTTGGGTTAAAAAAATTAAAAACAATTAAAAAATGAACATGATTTGTTTGCATCTTATAGATTATTCTGGAGCAAAAATTATCAATCCATCAAATTTTACTCGAATTAGTCCTAGCGCAATGGAGTGATTCAATAATTCAAGGAATCAAAAAAAGGTTCGGTCTTTCGTATATATCAGTTAATGTAGGACTAGCTTTTAATCGCGGTTGAATTCGCGTAAAATTATTTTAATTATGCTACTCTTCATCCAAAGGATACTAGACACCTTCACTTAGGTTGCCCAATGACATTTATCGTCGGGGTCGGTATTATTTCGACGGTAAAATTAGAGATGATCAGACAGTAAATATACGAGTCTCTCCCAACCTCGCATCGTTTAAACATTGTTCACCGACTTATGTTATATTTTATCACTGTTCTACTCCTTATGAATAGTAAGATGATGATTTATAACTTGTAATATTGTCCAAGGTGTGGGTTTCCAAACACAAAAAGAATTTTTGTAATCCGGCGTGTCGTTCCAGATATTAGGGCGAATAAATAAATAAACAAACTTTTCCGCTTTGCTTATCAGTAGAGAGAATAATTGTTAAGCAAATGCAAGTATGTCGTGTTGCGACCGCAAAAATGCTGTCGACATTAATTGGTAACGACTGCGATCAACACCGCTGGAGCCGCGAGCTGATCACACGTGAGGCGCTAATTGCATCCGCTTCGAGCAGCGGACGCACTCTCGAACGGGCTTAATTAAAAAAGTTGGAAGACGAGGCATCGTAAATACGTGAACTTCAGGAATTAATATTGACAATCATATGCCAACGCTGATCATACAATTGTGCGGTAATGAAGATGCTAGATTTGAATTTTATTATGTTCGCCACAATTTATGGCGTCGATTACGAGGCGTGAATCCTCAAATTTTCTTTCTTGTTTATTTACATATGAAGTTATTATTAAAGAGCAACGCAGACGAGCCACAATAATCGGTCCGACAATAAAGTGTAATGAAAAAGTACAACATACGATATTTAATATTTCACCGCAAATCTCTTACAAAAGTCAGTCCTACAAAAAAATCGGAGCGATTCTAGCCAACCATCGACGATCCGAACGTTACGAATGAAAATGTACTTGCCGTGAAAGGGACATAATATGAATATACACGCGTTGACGGGTACGAAAAATATTCAGTCAACGGCGCGCGCCTCTTAACATATGGCGATGAGTCGACGAAAAGTCGGTCACTGATCTTTCACTTCAAAAGTCAGCAGTTGTTAGCCGTCGATTAATACTATAAAAAATTTGGTCACCTGCGGTACGTGTAAACAACGGCCCCGTTCTGTACAAAGATCTATGCAGCGTATATCGTCGCATGCTCTTGCGAAGGGAGGTGAGCAGAGAGTCGATTGTCCGAAATGTACCAATCGATCATTATCGCATGTTTGTTTTGTACTTCATGCCTCTTATTTAATACTAACTATTCTCCACGGGTTCACACGCGTGAAATTCAGAATATTAACTTTTTTTCTCATATTGTATTAGTTGCTCTTTATTATAACCATACTCATTTTTATCAAAATCTGTCTAGTAGATTTTTTATGACTGACGCACAAATGTAACATACAGACAGGCACACAAAAATTCTATAAAAAGGTTTTCCGACTTCTATTGTCTTTCGACACACTAAATCAAGCACTCATTTAAAAATATTTTCTATGTACAGAATTCATTCTGTAGCAATTTTATTATATGTATAAATTACATTGTAATCGGCATTATAATTCCGGATAAAGCTAATGTTATGTTTATGCCATATTTAGTCAATCGATAAACACAATTCAAGAACTTTTTGCATGTAAGTTTTGAATCATTAAAGAGATGGACCGAGTTTGCGCATTCATCAATACAAGATAGGTAATAAATAATTTATACTTTAGTACGTGAAGAAGAGAACAACGTATTAATTTCCATATAGATATTATGTAAATATAACCATTAAACCTGTTCAAAATTCCTGACCTTTAAACATAAAACTGCTATTCGTGAAAGTGGGGTTTTAAAATTTAAATTTAACACATTAATAAAATCAATAAGATTTCAGAATTAAACATCACTATTATAATATCGAATGCGTTTGTAAATAAAATGGCTAACATAGGGAGTACACGGAAATTATATAGCAATAATTCTGAGTCTCGAAGTCTAAGATATTCACGATATTTTTACGCCTATGAATGTGCTAGATAATATAGACATTATAAAAACACTATTAATATTTGTAAATATTTGAATGGAGACACTGTATACCTTACATATGTAAATGTGCATGAAACCCTCGTTGTTCTGATTCTACTCTTATTTAATAGGTTGTTATATTTTAATTTATCTAGGAAAAGACAATTTAAAATTATAAAATTTGTGAAAATTGCAAAGGTTAGTGAAATACTAAGTGTTTCTATGGTTATATGACCTCGCTATGATTTTATTTTATTTTACCCGTATAGACAATTTCTTTCCGAACAACAATCTCTTTTGCTTACGATATTTTATAATTGATAAAATGATTTGGTCATAAAAACTAATACTTTGGCATTGAATAAAAACTGATTTAAAAAATAGTAAACCGCCTTAAATTAATAAAGTAATAAAAATACGATTAACTTAAAAAGAAGAAATAATATAAATAGTATTTTAAAATGCATGTAATCAATCCAAAATACAAATCAAAAGTAAATACTAACCTAAGTGGTTAGGTTAGGTTAGGTTAGGATTTTTTTGAGGATGGTGCTAACCAAGAAAAGTTTTTTGTTTTCTATATCTACGTTTGATAATTCTTTTGGTTGTACGATTGACATGTTTTAGCTGGCACCACCTAAAAATGTTTGTAATGAGATTTTAAGTTTCTGAGAAATACGTAGATAAATATGGAAACATACATACGTACATACACTTATGAAATTTTGCACATTAGCTTAGAAGGCCTCGTAGAACTGACATATGATTATTTTACGACTTCAAAAAAGGAGATTTTCGATTCGTGGGAATTTTTTTTAAGCGTGTACAGCGATAATTCTTTACTGAATGGGCCGATTTTGATGACTTTTTTTTTAAAGAATGTTCTATTGGGGTAGTTCCATAATAATATGATGATGAGGTTCATAAATGAATGAACTTCTTAACAAATGGCGGTAAATCAGATATGATTCAAGATGTTTGCTGTGGATTGTTGTTAATTTGCAAAATAACTAGACCCCTTAACAGGTCAGTTTCTGTTGAACATTTCTGGAGATGAATGGAACTCCTTAATGGATGTTAGTAAATCAAACGTGATTAAAGATATTTGCTACCAGTAGTTGTTGCTTTGCAAAATAAATATACCATCGACCAGGCCACGGTCTGATGATGAGTTCTGGAGATGAACGATGGAACTGCTTAACGGGTGGTAGTAAATAGAACGTGATTCCAAAAATTTGCTACTGGTAGTTTTTACTTTGCAAAATATATAAACCGCCGACCGTGTCAAATTCTGATGACGCGTTTTGACAATGAATAATGGAACTCTTTGTCCGATAGTAGTAAATTAAACGTAATTAAAAATATTTGCTACCGATAGTTTTTACTTCGCAAAATAACTGCACCATGACCAGATCAGGTTCTGATAATGAGTTCTGAAGTTAAATAATGCAACTACGTAACGAATGGTAGTAAACCAAAAACCTACTGGATAATTTTGCAAAATCTGATATTGGATTTCGGATATGGAGAACGAAACTTCTCAACGGCTAACAGTTAACCACTGGTGTCTACTACTATCACTTCATTTCTATGTGGTGTTGATACCAACTTTAGATGGAGAGGAAATTATCTTCATATTACCTTTTATCCGTCACTTTTAAAAATTTTACAATATTCTAAGAAAGAAAATAATTAAATATTAGATTCAATTCAATTATTGATACATTTTTAAATCTTAATTAATTATTCTTTGCTTTAAGTAATTTAGGAACCGAAAACATCTTGTAAGAATACAAATAGACAAATTCAGTTTGTATATTACAGTTAAAATCAATTTAAAAACATTTTCGGTATCATATTAGGGGAAATATCCTATGTCGCATGTTAATCATTTCCATTTTATTCCGGAAAAGGATTATCTAACATTAATTAGTAGAATGGGTACGGGATTAGCTAGTAATGTGGAAATGACCGCCGGAGATTTTGAATCGTAAGTAACACGTAAGCCCAATGAATAATACGTTCTGTGCCCTTTTTCATATATTTTTATTAGTGCTTACAATTTTTGTTCATTTTTTATTTACACGAAAATTATGCTATTTGAACTTTATTCTGGCTAGAATCGTATATAGCATCATAGTTAACTTATATCGAGATTCCGAATATTTACGTTTTTTTTCAGCTACCAATATCACATATTAATCAACCAGTTTTAAATATAAGAACAAAATGTTCCATTATCGGTGATTGTTTGATTACCAAATCACAACTTTGTTAATTAAACAAGCATAGTGTGTCCGATTAATTCGAGGTCGAGGACTGCCTTGCAGTAGTATATCACCAATGCAATATTTATTTTATTGCATTTAGATGCAATAATTAGCAGATACAAATGAGAGTATTTATCTCCGGCATAAATCAAATAATTTTGTTTAGATCCCGTGATAGATAGAAATAATAAAATCCGGACAAGTGTAAGTCTGATCTCGTTCCAAATGAAATTACTTTATCATAAGTCATCACTAATTTCGGTCTCCTGGCGCAATAAATGATTAACAGTATTTTTAATAAAGACAGTTGAGGAAAATATGTAATATGCTTTCGGAAATCTTTACATAGGCTTATATATATCTCCTTTCTTCATAATTTTAGGTCCAGGTAATTTCTATAGTTTTTGGCCGTGGTTTTTGTTGTGCTGTACAAGATATAAAACTCTATGCCAACTCAACTTACAAAATATTGCAAAGGCTTTTAACTGTCCACTGAACGAGTACTTAAAATAAATGCTGGTTATATTTTTCGTTGGTGACTCCCAATAATTACAATTTTTGGATTTTAAAAGACTATGGTTGTTACTATGTTTAGAACATGACGATAACAGGATCAAAATTTGTTAATTCAAATGGTCTTTGACTTGCAGATTCTAAGAACAGTTACTGTGTGTTAACAGATAATTACATGTGACTAGATAGTATAGTAAGCAGTATAAGTGTGTTTCGATCACTTTGGCGGATTTAATTAAAACAAGAAGAAAACTTCTGTGAAGTATGTATTATCATTTGAATGCTATAATGTGTCAACATAATAATATTGTAATTATCAGTATATTTTACAAGACTAAATACTCAATCATTTTGCGAAGAGAAACTATTGATATTTGTTCAGATTTTTACTGCTTATTTCTTTGTTCGTTTTCAACTACCGGATTTTATTTTAATTTTGTACATATTCACATATACTTTTCACCAACATTTATTTTCTAATCACAAGTATTCACTTAATAACTACTGATTTTGTTCTAGGAAAAGAGTCTCCTTTATTCACATACGTACAGTCTATTTTTATCTCGAGCTAGAAAAAGGTAACTTGACACCATTATTTTACGTTCTTATTTATTTGAAATATTTTTAAATATTTTTTTTAATGACTTTTAATTTGTATTAATAAGTTTTCAAACAAATAAATGTTATGCGAAATTGTTACATAAATTTTCTTAAAAGTAATATTAAAACATTTTTATCCAAACTAATTACAGCTTCAAACGCATAACTTTTAATAGATAGTTTTGTAACTTTTTTTATAATATAATTAGATGACGATCAGTTAAACCTGATTTTAAGTATTATAGGTCTTTAATTGGTAAGAGGTATTATTGGAAGACAGGAAACAATTTGTTTCTTGATTTCTTTTATTAAAATTTAGTAAATATTTTAGATTTAGGAAAGATATATTTTGTTAAACGTACAATAAATGTGTGTGTTAATATTCGCGTGACTATATACACGTGTATGTACTACATATGAGCTGATTTCAATTATGTCTAACATATTGCTTTAGTTATATAATCGACTAAAATTTGCCACTATTCTAAGTATTTTAATCAATGGTCTGAGTAAGTGTAATATAAGTTATTGAAGCAATAATATATCCTTGTGTACTTTGTGAATTAGAGTTTGTAATTAACGAAAGTTCTAAACAGATGCTAACATAAGAATAACAAACAATTAATATCAAATGCAAGAGCTACATTTAAAATAAGTTTAAGTACATTAATCGATTTGATTTTAGAACGGAATTTCATATGAAACGTGACAGAATTTTTGATTACCCTTTATGGGCAATGGATAAAGGACTTATCAAATATTAATTAATTATTGGTTAATTGCGAATTGTATTTAACATACTTTTCGATTGGTTATTTGCAAATCACATTTAACATTCTTTCCAATATGCATAACAGGAATTTGAACATTCAGATTTTTAGTACTAAGTCTAATTACGTTTGTTATTTCTTTTATTTGAGTTGCAAATTATGACGTTTCATCACTTATAAGTCTGAGCGTAAAAATGGCCTATTTGCAGGATCGGAAATTTAGAATTTTCACCATGGTTTGAATAAAAGCATATAATGAAATATCAATAAAAAAAGTAATACGAGCAAAAGGACCGCTTAAAAATAATAGTAATTGCATGATTGCAATAAAATTATTTTATTTACATCCTGTAATGGAAAGAAATAAAAAAAAACGTCCAAGCAAGAGTCTGGCTTGAAAGTTCCGTATATCATTTTGTTCATCATCATAACTATAGATTGCCTAATGCCATAATATTTAGTAATACATAACAGGAAACACCTCAAGAGATATGACATATTGGATCATCGTTACAATTTTCCTGCAACCTTTGCGTAGGCCTCTATATTCTTTCTTTTTCTTGAATAATTTTAGATTCAGTAGTTTCAAAATAAAGGGGAACATATTTTGTTTGTGTTTTTCGATATATCACTGAGAGTAAACTGCAATAAAAGTATATTCTACACTATATATATATATATATATATATATATATATATATATATATATACATATAAATTTGGTATTAAATTCAACATATAAATATGTCAAATGCTAGCTATTGATATATGTGTGGGTTAATATGCTTTATTACCATGCCAAAATTCAAACTGTTTATGAGAAAAATGGTTGTGACAGACGGACCGACGGGCACTTGCGCGGTCTTATGAGGGCTTCTTTTTTTCTCCTGTGGTACGGATCACTAAAGAAAATCAGCAGATTAAACTTATGATCGAACGACAAAAATAATTTTTCACTTTAAAGACAGCGGTTAACAAGGTACAGAAAAGAATAAGCTAGTTTAAAATAGAGACATAGTATGTTAAAGCATTAACTCCATTTTTGGCAATCGAAGGGGACATAGAATATTTCGTTTAAATTTTATGTTTTAATGGTGAAAATGTGGTTAGCTGTATTTTTTGTTGTTTTTAACGGCTTTAGATATGAAATTAAAATTAATATCGTATAATGAGGCCTGTGTCCTTACGTTATTGCAAAAAAAGAATTCAAGTATTATGTTTACATAACAAATTTTTGTACAGACAATATTCTTACTCACTGATCATCAAAACTGATAGGTTACCTTTTGTCAACACACTATCTTGAAAGTCTCCATAATGGGAGAACTTACAGCAAAAGTAAGGGGTAGAATCCAAAAATTGATTATTTCTAATTCCATGTGAATTGTATACTTTTACAAACACTCTGTTTTTACGTCTGTGAAAGAGATAGTAAGCAATACTACTACTGGCTACATACTGAAAAATTAATATTTATAAATATTTTAACTAGAAATTTTCTATACCCTTAAATATTTATAAATGCCTAAATTGCGCGGAACCTTCGTAGTGCGAGCTCTATGTGATTTTATCGAGCTTGATTGATCTTTTTGAAAATAAGATTTTCAATGAATGAGGGTGTGTAATTTATACACCGGTGTAGGATGGAATCAAGAATCACGCTGAAGGAGACGAGAAGATCACTAGAATGTTTTATTGTAGTTCACTGATCTTTGGTCAGGATTTGTTGTCTATAAAGGATACCTTTTACTGAATAATTTCAACCATAATAGTAAAACGAAAAATTACATAAAATTCATAAGAATATTTGTAATATATATATATATATATATATATATATATATATATATATATATATATATATATATATATACTCCACATATTTAAATATTTAAATTCAATTTTGCATTAAGCGCGCTTTACGCGACGACTGCAAATGATTTTACTAACATTGTGGTCAGTTCGTTCGTCCGATACTTATTTAAATCCGATGCATGCGAGCTTAATTTAAAATTTTGTGGTAACAGTTGTCATAAATACGCGGTTGTTCGCAAATTTTACGTAAATTGTCATATTCTGACGTTAATCTCGTAATTATGCGGTCATAACTATGCCGTAGTGACATTGATAGTACAGAAATCTTTGACTTAAAGGACGATAGATTAATAAACAGCACCTTTAAAATATTTTCTATTAAAAATGTTTTATTGAAATTATTTTGTCAAAAGAGCTTCAAGAGACATATTAACTACATAAAAGTGGCTAATCGTAAAATTATTTTCATCGAGTAACATTTTTGGTTAATTTGAGATGAAAGTTATTCTTACTTTGAAAAAAATTCCATTTTGGTATCAGGAACCCACGTAGAAACTACGCGACACTCATTTTTATTTACTGCTACTCATTTTTATTTTGTAACCTTTTAAATGGTGACGACGTCCATATAATTTAAGTGTCAAATATATAAGAAAATAATTAGGTAAAAAGAGAAAGGTAAGTGAATGACTAATAGATTGTTTCCCTGTATATTTGTTTTCGACCGCGGTTTCGTGATGCTGCACTTGCACTTGCCGTCATCAAAAGATTGCAAAGATTTTTAAGTGTCTACTGAAGGAGCATTTAAAAAAAGGCTAAAAATATTTGTCCTTGGATCGTTGAAGTGGCATCTTTAAATAAATGCACTTTCTGGATTCCAGGAAACTATTTTTGCTAAAATATTTTCAAAATGATATCAGTGTAAAAATTGATTAAATTAAATAGTAAACTGCAAATTCTAAGAATAGTTACGGTGTTTTATGATCAAAATGTGAGTTGCCATTTAAATATATATGTAGTTCATTAAGCAGTATAAGTTTTTTTTTCAATCTGCGAAGTAAAGTATGTATTATTATTTGAATCATATATGTGTGCCAACATAATGATTTTGTTTTTATCAATCATTTTATAAGACTGAGTGATGAATTATTTGGTGGAGAAAAATTATTATTGCTTATTTAAATTTTTGTTGTCAATGTCTTGTTGCTGCTTTTTTCTTGCCACGAACCTTCACTTAATGATAACTGACTTTATTTCAGGAAAGAGTCGCATTTATTTTGTCTAAACTTATATTATGAAAAAAAATGTAATATGAGACCATTATGTCACGGTTTTATTTAGGTAAAATAGTTTTTAATACTTTCAATCTAATGATTTTCTTGCACAATTAAATTTTATACGCAATTGTTAGGGAAATTTTACTAAAACAAATATTGTGACATCATAAAATAAAGTAGCAAATTTTTTATTTTCACTATTTTGATATGATATGTAATTAAATACAATAAAATGTAAAAAATTTTTCTTCTGTTGTACCTGCAGATACGGAGCGTAGCTGCTCCTGTACTGAGACGAGGCGTAGCTGCTCATATGAGAGGTACTCCGTCCCCGGAATATAGTTGCGAGGGTCCGCACACAATGACAGCCGCTTCTAGAAGCAGCTGATATTAATTTCATTTACTCATTTACAAGGTACTTTTTGATGATACTCAAAGAAAACTATACGCAAATGGAAGAGTTTAAAATGTAACTTAACTTATTTACACCTTAAATATACTAACTCTGTGTCAAGTTCATTCACATGTCCGCAGTGACCTTTGTTATTTAATATTTCGATAGTGTTCACGTAATCGTTAATTGAAATCATTACGTATTAAAGTTATGGGTAAAGTCTTAAGTATAAATTTAATAAAAAAAATACGGACTTTTCATTAAAACTTTTATATTTTTGATTTTCATGTAACATCGCTCGACTTAAAAAGTTAATATTTCATTATCAACTTCTGTTAGAATTTCGATGAATGTTAATAAAATGAGGTAATACTTTATTTCTTCTTTCGCTTAATTACGTACGCTGCGCTTTAAATAGTTTTAATGCAAAAATATTAAATAATTGCTTAATATATTTTAAATCAGGTCATATGGCTGTAAAAAGTTGTTAAAACTTTATTATTTATGTAATTAAAGATTTTTATCAAAACTAATAACAACTTCAAAAACATAACTTTTCAAAAGCAGTTTTGTAACATTTTTCAAATGTAACATTTTTAAAAAGAACGGCCTTCAATAATTAGAGGGTGTTATCGGTCTTTTATCTATTCTTTTTGGTAAAATTTAGGAATTATTGTAGGTTTAGGTACAAGGTAGTTTATTAAAGATTCATTAAAGGTTTTTATGCACATAATTATATACAGGTATATGTACTACGTATATAGCTGATTTTATTTATCTTGAGTATATTAATTTTGTTACAAAACCGATTGCTGTTTTATACAATTCTATATATTCTAATCAACAGCTCGGATAACTGTAACATAAGTTCTCCTCGCGTAAGTACCTTTTGCAGATTTGTAATGAATCAAGCTCTTAAGCAAAACCTAAAAATAATAAAAAATGAAAGTGAAATTCACGAGGTATATTTAAATTAAGTTTCAGAACATTAATCAGTTTGATTTTAGGATGAAATTTTCACACCATTCATTAATCGTTTTAATTGTCTACTAAAAGGGCACAACACACACTTTAACATTAATTAGCGGCAAGTGTTAATGCCTCCTTGGTCGGTATCAAAATGAAAGTAGGTGATAGTAAACCGTATGAAACGGTTTTGTTAAATTTTAATATGATATAAACTTCATATAAAACATAATAGAATTACAATAATAGAAACATACAAAATTAAATGAAACTACGTGATGTAGTATTATTTCTACTTTCTTTAAGTTCTTTACCACGACCTAGGTTTCGTTGTGTGACATCTTCAGGTGGGCTATTAGCAAAGATATCTTTGCTAATAGTCCACCTGAAGATGTTGTAATACAACGAAACCTAGATCGTGGTAAATAACTTAAAGAAAGTATAAACAATACTACATCACGTAGTTTCATTTAATTGTGAATAATGAATTTCTACAAAATTAACGCCAAATATATTCAATATCAAATAGAAATATACAATTTAATTTCATATCTCCAGCATTGCGACTTGATAACTTAATAGGTCATTCGAAATAAAAGTTTTTGACACTTACGATTTTTAAAATTTTGACAAAATTATAAAATTTTCAAATCCTTTCATTACTTGTTTATATGAATATTTTTTGTAACAAGCATCAATACATCATTATTCTATAATATTCACTAATATGTGTAGTACTGGCATTCCATAATTTCTACATAAGTATATTTTTTAGACGTAAACATTCCTATATATGTATACAGTAAATTATAATCCACATGCGCAAAAGCGAATATGAACAGGAAGACATAGAAAATTATTAAAATGCTATAGAATTTGAACGCATAAATCCATTTTTGGCTATGACGGTGAAAAATGGATATGTTGAATTTGATCGGATACATCCATTTTTGGTTATGACGGTGAAAAATGGATATATTTTATTCATATTGTATGTTTCAATTGTAGAATTTGGTTACCTATGTCTTTTACAGTTTTTAACACTTTGAGATACGAACTATTAAGTAATATCGTAATACAATGCCTACAGCTTTACATTGCTGTAAAAAAATTCAAGGTTTATGGTTCACGCAACAAAAAGGCATGACCCTTTAAAGCGTATTTTTTATGCAAACAATTTTCTTATTCCCTTATCTTCAAAACCTAGAGGTTACCTCAGGTCAACCTACAATATTGAAAGTCGATCAAAAAATCAATGGTTTCTAATTCTATGTGAAATTATAATTTTTTTTGTTTAGTTTGGTTTTACACCTATGAAGGACAGTAGACAATTTAACAAAACAAGATATCCTGAATGTTTTAGTGTGGTTACTTGATATAAATTTGGCTTGAACCTACAATAAAAATCTATTAAGCGACTATTATAACTTAGTTACAAGTCGTGTGACTGTGAAATGGCTGGTAAATAGAATTTTTTTTCGATTATTTATCCACTTGAAGTATTTTTTCCCCAGGAAATCGTTAAGAATGATTGGGCCGGATTCGTCGTGTTTATAAATTATTCATAATTTTTTTGGCTAATTTCCACCATCGTAACTTAATTCTATTGCAGGAACCATCATAACCTAATTATATTTACAGGAATATTTATTACGTGATGTACGTCATATCCAAAGGTTTGAATTGTGTTTTGCCTTTAGTACGGCTTTGCGCGACAAACCGCTAATAATGTTACCAACATCGTTTGTTCGATGCTAATTACATTCGTTTCACGCAGGCTTAATTAAAAATATTGTGACAAGTTCTCTTATAAACCATAGTTAGCGCAGTAATGCAAACTGCCATATTCTGATGTCTATGCTATAAAGCTAAGAGTTGACCTTAACATGTTTTACTTGGTTATTCCTTGGTCCGTTCAGGGTACCGAATATTTTTAATGTAAACGAAAACTTATGATGAGACGTTAGTTAAAAAAAGTATCAAAAATTAGCGGAAGAACAGTTACACAGATATAAAGAGTCCAAATAGTATCATATAGAACACATACTATTAATTCATGTATTCTTACTTGGTATATTAATGTTTTTAGTATAAACGTTTTGGATATTAAGTATGCATTGTATGCAACATTGCGAAACATACAATTCATGTAAGTTTTATTTGTCTTCACGTCTTTATTGTTAATAAATACGTATCTTGTATTTATATTAAATCGGTCGTAACATAAAAATTGTCCAATTATATAATAGAAGAAAACACACAACAAAGAAAATATTTCAAAATTAAAGAAAACACCATAAAAGAAAAAAAGAGGGAAAACCCTCTTGTTGCGACAAGGTGAAGATGATGCTTTAGTTCTCTTATTGCATGTAATAATAATTATGATTATGGTACCATCGCTTTTTAATAGCTACATTATGCAAGTCGGTTTGATTTTTGTAAATTACCCAAAATTTTAAAATTCAAAAGAACTCAAAACTTTTATATATTATGTTCTATTGACCCCTTTGCCACGCGTAGTTCTATATCTACCATTGCGGCCTTCATGTCTCTGAAACGATTCTGATATAGGCATATCAAAATATATTTATGACATATATTTTAGACTACAATTTAATTAAATATTCGTGATCCCCAAAAGGGGCCAAGACTCGGTTGTATAAAAAAAATAGTAATTCGAACTTTTTCAACACTAATTATTAATTTCGTTTACGTTGAAGTTTATTTTGTAAATTCTTGTTCCATATTAAAAGGTTAAATACTAAAATAATAATCACTATAATATAGCAGATGACACAGGTGTGCCACGGTTGGTGATAACAACAAATGAATATTTGGCATTAAAAAAAGTTTCTGATGATGATGAGGAATGAGGAAATGAAACTAAGGTAAAAAAATTAAGTCAAAAGTATTTGGTACCTTCATGATACTATAAATGGGGTTTTTCATTAAGATTTCATTTTTTTCATTTAATTTTTCGGCACGAGGTATATTTAAAATAGCTTCAGGTTAGTCAATAAGAGTAAACAATGAGTATCTAGCATTAAAAAAGTTTCTAATAAATATATGAATCTAAGGTAAAAAATGAAGGGAAAATTATTCGGAACTTCAATTGAAAAGAGTTTTTCATTAAGATCGGAGTTCTTTTATTTTAATTTTTGGCGCTGGATATATTTAAAAGCTTACATTTGATCACTAAGCAATACGGGTAAATGAGTATGTGGCATTAAACAAAGTTTCCAACTAAGAAATGAAATTGAGATGAAAAATGCATTGAAAATTATATCTGTGGTACGTCAAATGAAATAAATTTTTCATTTTAATTTATCTTAGATTTACAGAAAGAACATAAAAGTAAAAAGTTATAACAAAAAATAAAAGGCCACATAGAGGCATTTGTCACTAATATCATCCACCCATACTCTATTCACTTTCAGTACGCAATTAATTTCAGAGCAAATGATCATCGGGCAATAAAAACTAGATATAATAATATTAAACACGTTACACAGAAAACTTAAAAAAAAATTATCTTCAAGAAAGGAAAATTCCAAGTTCACCTCCCACGATAAGAAAATATTTCATAGGAATATATAAATATTATCACTGAGTGAATACACTGTTTACATTAAATTTAATACATTTATCCGAACTTAATGCTCCGAACTCTTACCCGTATTTAATCCTAAATGTTGTCCTCCATTATTCGTTAAAGAAGGTTAGCTCAATAAACGACTGAACTTTTAAATTAAATCAAATTTTACATAGTTTAGTCGTCTTTCTGTTCACAATTTGGCCTAGAATTATATTAGAAATTAAAGCGATATCCGGACAAATTTAATTTAATGAACAATTTCACGCCAACTGGTTGATCTATAAGTTTAAAATTATTCAAAGCGTAAAACCTGTAACTAGGTTAAGACACGGAGTCAGGCTTTGCATAGATTCGGTAAATAGTTTATGAATGCTCCTCTCTCAGCAAATTTAAAAATATATTCCAATTCGAAAAATAATTTTTAAATTTCAGAAATGTTCTCTTTGCTGAAACTATTGTTGTAATTTAAATGAAATTAAGTGAGTGAAAATTTTAATTTTATTTTACAAGAAATGTGAAAAATAGGAACAAATTGTTTTTATTAATAATTTTAATATAAAATGTCTTATGTGCGTAGAGAAACCATCAATTTCTTCTTAAGATGTTTTACATATTCCCGTGAAATATATTAATTTCCTATGTATCAAATGGGTACAACAAATACATTTTGCCTTTTAATTGTTACCATTTTCGTGATTTTATGTATAAAAATAAACAAATATTCCTGTTTTTGTTTCCAAAGTATGTGATAATGAAAAAAATATATTAATACAGAAAGATGGAGTAGGTATTTAGTGCTCTTAAATTGGTATGCGCTTCTATCCAATTATCATGAACAGATAGACACGTTACGGCTTTATGTGACTACCCAGTTGTCACGAACCTTGAATTGCATCTGCGTTAGCCCATATAGAAACATTTATATTTAGGTTTGACTTCATATGATTATATTAATGAAATTACAATCATTTGTCAGCATATTGTGAAATCAGCCTACCAATCAGTTTTTACAATCATTTAACTGTCATTGTAATGTGATGTGGTTCCAAGTATATATTAAAGAGAGAGTCATATTGAAGACAAATTATCTTAACTTATGAGGACGAACTTTTAATGCTAATGGCATTTCTGTATAATATCAACAAATGACGAGAGTTGTCGTGGGATTCTCGGTTGGAACGAAATTTCTTTCATTATGCATTATATATTAAATGAAAAAAAAAAAAAATTTTTTAAAATCACTAAAAATTTAAATTTAAAATTTACTTGACAGACGATAAGTTCAAAATTTTTCTGTTAGCTTTTCATTGTAAGCCAATCATCTGCCAGACAGTTTCCATATTATTGCATTTCAACTTCCTTATTTTCCCTTACAGAGCATAATAAAATTAGATTTTTTTTATCTAAAATTAAAATAAATTTAAAATTACTAAATTTTAAAATATATTATTTATTACATTTTATTTTTATAATATTTTATTTTTTTACTAAATCGATGAAATTAAATTTAAAATTAATTTTAATTTCAAATTTATTTTTATGTTAATTTTTCTTAATAAATTATTTAGGTTATGTTTAAAAGTTATTAAATTAGGCTATTTTTAAAAACCATTTTAAAAATTAATTTAAAATATTTTAATTTTTAGTAAGCTAATTAAATTTAAATTAAAATTAATTTTGGAATTAAATATAATTATTTTAAAGATGTAAATGAAATGAATGAAATTTTAAATTTATTAAAAAAATTTGAATAAAGTTTAATTAATTGTGAAAATCAATAAGCGAAAATTTTATTTTCATTTAATAATTTTAAATATGTAATAAATGATAAAGTAATAATTTATAATTTATAATGCAAATAAATACATACCGAATTGGAAACGGTCTGGAAGATAATTGGTTTACAAAAGAACGCCAACAGAAAAAAAACATTGATATACGCTTGTACTTATAACGTAGCAAGTCTCGTTTTATACTGTAGCAAAAGTGGCATCCGAAATTTTACACTTTTTTCGGGCTAGCCCTCATTTGCTAAGCGTGTGACGTGTCATAACGAACTTGGTTCCAACAAATTTTTATTTACATGTGATTACTTGAACAGACCTAAATTAAATTGATTAATTTAAAAAAAATAACTAAATTCGTTACACGTATGTGCCAAGGCTAAATACGTCCAAAGAACTAATGCTTAATCTTTTCACCGTTCATCTTAATTAATATTTACTCTTATTATGGAATAATCTTTTTTACTCCATGATTTTTCAATAATTTTGCAAATTTTGATAATTAACTTGACTGACCTAAGAGTGAACGCGGACAAAGAGACCAGCATTTAACCGATTTCATTTCTTAGCTCACACGGGATAATATATTTTAATTCCGGAAATATCAATAGTACTGCTTATACACTTCATAACGTAGCGATATTTTTTTCATGTCATGAAATCAAAAAGAATTTATTAATAATAACTTATAGAAAAAGTGCATCGTTAGGTGGATGACCAAATCAGGTAGAAGAGTCATTGAATCTGGTTATTAAAAAACAAATAATTTTTAAAATATTCCTTTCTTCCGCGGGCAAAAATTTAAATTACTGATGTTCACGAAGCCCCTGATTTATTATCCCACTTAATTACCTGTTATAAATTAATAGCAAAGCTTAAAGGCGGTCATTGTTTGGCATACTGATAAAATGTATTATTAAATGTTCGGAAAGAATGGAGAGAGAAAGCTTCAAAATGAATCGTGAATGCAATATGGTTATATAATACAGTATTATTATAATAAGCTTCACAAGCATTTAAAACGTTGGGCCTTAAAGTAGAAAATATTTATTTCGCTGGAATCAAAACTTAAGTCATAATTTTTCGACATTGACATATTCCAAAATAATTATTAAACCAGCCATAAATATCAAATATCAGCAATACACACATAAAGGACTCTGACTTTAAATATGTCAAATTTTATTTTAGTTAAATAAATGAAATTAATATTTTTGATTATATTATAATGTCTTTTATTGTCACGTAGAATAGTTTACTCCAAATCTCACTATCGTTTTTAATTTTTAAACATACTGGTATTAGAAGCCACTGTAAAAATGTTCATTAGAAATTAAAACGAAAACGAAAAATATATCAAATCCATTATCAGAAATTCAACTGAAACAAAATATTATGTTACAAAATGATACAGCTTTTATTTCATAGTCAAGCCTCGAGCGATATGCAAAGATGTTAGTGAACATCATATATTTTTATTGAGATAATCTTTATTTACGACGAACATTGGCGTAGTCGTTGAGCGAATTTCCAGAATGTAATAACAATTTCTTTTTACTGTTACAATTTTATTTTATTCGAATTAATAGTCGTTAGGCTGGTAAATATTACATATTTACCAGCCTAACGACTGCCCCAATAAAGCAGGGGTCGGATAATATGTGTGATTTTCTGTGAGTGTTTCCAGATGAGTGTTTGCATGTTGTGTTAGGATATTTGTGTAATTTTTTTTATATTTACATTTTGTTTGTCTTTTTTTCTAAAATTTTTATAAATTCCATTTTGTGACATTTTTTTCCAAATTTGATTCATTACTTCAATGGAAGAGATGTAGTGATAATTTAAGAAAAATTGATAATTTCTTTTACAAGATCTTTGGAGTATAGTTAAGACTTGAATAAATGAATAGATTAATTTTTCATTGCAAATCACATAAAATATAAACCTGCACCGAAAAGTAATATAAATAAACTTAATGAAATATATAAATTCGTCGTTTTTTCAAATTTCTCCTTCAATTTATTATTTCTCTTATTAATTTTTATCCCTTTTGCGTAGAAACAGAAAATTTGACATTAGAGATAGCATCATATTAACGAACTGGATTCGATATGGTGAAAATTAACTGATTACAACAGTCCTGTTGAAGGTGATATATGAATCCATACTTTAACACGCAACTGTATAATAAATATATTAACTTCAGTCAAAGTCTAATAAACATATTTTAATCCCTACTTTGTCGCTAACTATATTTTGCATTCAATGAAGGCAATTATTTATTTTCGAAATAAACATTTTTAAATAGTCCGTGGATAATATTTACACAACATAAATTAGCTCAAATATAAATTTTATCGTGGACACAATGTATTTTCGACATCATCTCATTTTATCATATGTCGCATAAATCTTCCCGTCAAAGTTTGAATAAAAAGCGTAGACATCATCCAACCATGTCAAATATTATTCAGTATAGAATTCCACTTAGAATTTTTTCGAGTTAAACCTTCTTCGTAAATAATGGAGGATAACTCCAGATTTTAATATGATGGAGAATTCTTAATTTGTGTGGTCATCACATCTTAAGTTTGGCCACCCCGTTAACTTGTAAGTACGATTTAAGGCTTTTAAGCATCACAATATCATTTTTCCGGCTGGAAACTTTCCTTAAGAACATTTTAATGACACATTTCATAAGTCGATTTTGAAACGTGTTGACGATCGCTCGCGGTTAAGTTACCTAATCTAGTTTATTACTTGATAACTAAAACGAAGGCATGTTCAAAGCAATGGGTTTGGTTAGGTATCCATATTGAAATGTACAACTTTGCTGTCTTTAAGTGCAGTAAATGAAAGTCTATTTTTTGTTTAATTTATGCCTGTTTCTACAAAACTTATTGCCATAAAGACACCCAAGTGGGTGGCTTAATTGCTACTCTTGGACGTTTAAAATTGTATATCGATTTAATCTTAGGACTGAATGTAATACAAATTGCCATCTGGTCGTAGAAAAATTAAAGTGTACTTTTTCAAATTTTATAATACGGATATTTATTAGCCACATACTCCCGAAAAGTGAGATTTCTTAAGAATCTCTCTTTATAGCAACTTATGAGTTAATACGAATATAAGGCGAGATAAATTTATATCCTCGTTCGATCAAACTTTGTTCGCTAAGTGTATATCAAGAGATTAGAAAGATTAAGGTTATCCTACATGAGTGAAAACGGAGAGTACATGTATACGATAATAAATTTAAAAAGATGCAGTTTTGATAATACTATTTAATTAAAAGATTATTTTAACGCAAAGATTCAAAAATAAATAATTAAAATTTCAGAATTAACATAAGGTTAGGATCTGATAATATTATTTCTAAATTTTAAATTTTGCTATTACTTAAAATGACTAACTTAAAATTTTTCAACAGTTTATAAACCATGTAAGAAATTTTACATCCAAAATTTCAGAACATTTGTTTTTCTGGCAATTTTATCATCAGTTTTAAAGCCTAATTTTGAAATCGAATGATAGAAGTTTTGAGGCATATATACTTCTAATACATATGTAAATTATTAATTTCTTGTTTTTAACTTATACGTACTGAAAGTGGTATATTATTTCTATAATATGGTACAGTTTTGAAATCGATTAGCTTAAAATTCACTATCTTTTTACATTTAAAAGGACTAACCGTCGTAACAATTACTCGATTTTTATAGTAACCTTTTCTGTTCTTGTTATAGAAAAGAAAAGCAAATATTTGCTTTGCGAAAGCAAATTGAATTTTCATAACCACAGATATCTACATACAGATACCACTCTACGATATGTGAAAGGACACTATCTTTAAATCATACCAATTCAAATAATTGTATAAATGAAGTAAAAAAGAATTTGTATAAACTAAAAGAAAAGGAGAGTCAGAAAAAGTGGGAAAAGGAAAAAATCTCAATAAAAGAATATAATATTTACGAAATGAAATTTAAAGTCTCACGGGCGTCACGCCTTAACGTCCTTCTCCATTATTCATAAGATAAGTTATAACTGAAAGTTGTATTGATTGAAATTTTAAATTGAATTTTCTTCACAATTTTTCGTTCATATTTTCGTCTTCAGCTCAAAGTTTCGTTAAAAATTTTGTTTAAAAATCTTTCATATCTCAGTACTTAATTATGACACCGGCATACGTACCGTGATATCAAATGGATATTTCATGGGAGTTTTTTAGAACTTTTTATAAAATTCGTTAATTGCGGCTAGCGGAGGGAGATGAGCTGACTCTAATGAATATTTATGAATTTTAATTAACATATTGTGTTTCCTAATCCACACAAGTGGTTTTTGGCTTATGCTTTGTAAATTTACTAAAGTCGTAGTAAACACGAACTGTGTAGTTCACCTATTTTCTTTATTATATGGGAAATTATTCATGAACAACCAAATTACTTGTTAAAGCATAAACCAAAGTAACAGCTTTTTAGGTCGTTACTCACTTAATTGTATTTGTAGTGTAAAGTTAATATAAGAAATAATATTAATATTAATACGATGAAAAATATCTCTAAGGATTATTTGCACTTTAAGCATCTCTTTGGCATCCTGAAGTAAAACGGGAAATTTGGTACTGAGCTACGTGACTAAATAATTTCTGATTCTGCAGAGACAGATTATGGATAATCTGGTACTCATATTAAGTTAATGGAGAAAGTATTCATTGGTGCTAAAGGAAGTCCAGGGAATGTGTAACATTTTCCTACAGCACCTCATCTCGAAGCTATACAGTAGTTTTCAGCCTCCTTCAGGGCCCTCGCTTGAGATATATAATTGAAAATTGGGAAGACTAGGGTGTTTATTAGCTCCGCTTTAGTTTTTCGCGATATGTTTCTATAATGTGTATAATGTGTACTAATGTGTATAATGTGTATATATCTATAATATGTACTATTACGACATCGCATTTTTTGCCATTTATAAGTCGTCTAATTTTTTTCCGCTTGAACCCGTATTGCTTATACTAAATACACTACTACAGTGCAAAAGAAATAAAATAATTTTATAAGTTACTTTCTAACTTCAAATGTTACGCATGTGGTTGACAGAAAGTTATTAGACTTAGTTGATTGTAAAATATTTAATGATTAGTTACTCACGTAAAATTCAATCCTTATCACAACAGTCAGCCATAATATACACAGGCCTACATGAAATAATACATCTCTTCTCATCTGATATCGACATATTATTTTAGTCATTAGGGTGGCAAAATTACATTAATTGAGTAAAACTAAATTTTATGAACAATATAATAATGTGAAATAATCAAGGAAAATTGGTATTTATGCCCTAAAATTATTTTACTCATACTTCTAGCTCTATATTTATATGGTTAACGGGCAAACTAACAAATTGTCGAATATTTGACTAAATTATACCACTAAACTAACTTCTCTTTATAGTCGTGTTAGTATAAATATGTAGATAACGAAAGTGTTAATAAAAAATATTTCATCAGACGCAACACAAAATAGTGAAATTGTCTTAATCCCCCAGCAATATAAAATTTTTTAGAAAGAACTCATTATCGTTACTCGTTACTCATTACCGTTAATTATTCAAATCAGTACAGAAATCATTATTAAATGTGATTTATTATAGTGCAGTACAAATTACCTGTATCAACTAAAAAAATAACTGAGAGTGCTTATCTTTTCGCTGTCATTTCTTTATAATATTTATATAATGATTTAGATAACTAAAGTTCTTACTGATTTCTGTTTCATTTCACTGTGAATGATTTAAGGTAGAGAATTTTGCTGTTATCTATTTAAGATAGATCTTTTCGCTATTATGGATTTAGATGAAGTACATTTTTTATTATTATTTATTACATTTTACTCTTAATGCTATAAAATAGGCAATTTTGCTGTTATTTATTTAAGATATATACTTCCGCTATTATTGATTTAGTTGAAATAGATTTTTTTCTTAATGTATATGTTTAACAAATATTTAAATTTTATGTGTATCTTTACCCTTTACTTGAAGCATATATGTGCAAAAATATAAACATAGATCTAAAAATGTAGGAGCTACGGGTATATGAATGAGGGAAGGGCAATTATTTTAGATTCTAATTTTATTCTCCATCATTCATGACAAAACTTAGAACTTAATATAGTGTTTCTTAATTCTAAGACCTAATTAAATTTTTCATTAAAATGGTTAGAAGTTATAAGGGGATAAACAATAACAATTTGAATAAAAATTAATTGTATTTAACTTTTTTAACACACATGGAAATGATGAAATTAACCGTCTTTGAGGGACCTTTAAAAATCACATAAACATATTACAATTTTGACTCTGTGGTGATGACTTTTTTATTAAAATGCCGAAGTTGAACTTAATAAATTTCTGAAACTAGCTGACCCGTTCGAATAATTTTCAAATCGTCGAATGGTAACATGATATCAAAATAAATAAATGTTTTACCGTCTTACTGTTTGAATGACTATCGTGCATGTTATTTAAACCGATCGTCAATAGATGGAGCGGTTTTAAACAATTACTCTTTGAACGACTGTCGTACAATAGATGGCGCTGTTTACATACAAATATCTTTTGGAAACAATATATGTTGAATTAAAAATCTGAAAAATTAATTTTGAATTATTTCTTTATTTTTCATCATTCTTCAAAATGATAACTCAATCATTGGTTTTGATGAATTATTAAGAGAGATGTGGTGTACCCACAAAAAATACTTGAAAAATAATATATAGAAATAATGATAAATATGAAAAATATGATAAAATATTGATGAAAAGAAAAAATATATTAACCAAGTTACCCGTAACTTTAAAGTTGTTTATTTCATTTATTCTACTATTTCCCAGGCGTTTATGAAAGTTGCGTAATAAAAGACTACAGAAAGGGAAATACTTTATTTTAGACAACCGCCGTGCAATTTTCAAGTGGTACTAGCTTATTTGAATATAATTGTATTACACTCCATTTGCATGCGCCCTTGCTGGATAAGGAGCTTTTAAAAGTGAAACAATTAGCCGCATTCATTATTCTTATAAATCTGGTAAACCCGAAGAAGTTTTCTTTCGAAAAATTTTCATAGTGCTATGAAAAATAATATCAAGAAAAGGAAGTCAATATATATCAAAAATTGGAATTATATAAGCGAGATAACAGAAAAAATTATATTCGCGCTATCCTGTATTTACAGCTTAAAACACTCAATTATTTTAGATTCTAATTTTATTCTCCATCATTCATGACAAAACTTAAAACTTAATATAGTGTTTCTTAATTCTAAGACCGAATTAAATTTGTCATTAAAATGGTTAGAAGTTATAAGGGGATAAACAATAATAATTTGAATAAAAATTAATTGCATTTAACTTTTTCAAGGCGGGTGAAATTTGTTAAATTATACCTAATTTCCAATGTCCACGAATTTTTCTAAAATTTTCTGGGAGATCTTTCTTTGATAAGGAAGGTAGAAACAACAATTTTAAAGGCTTTTCCTGAAAAAAAATTAAAAAAACATAAAAAGTATGTGGTTGAAATCAGGCTTAAATACCCTTCCATTTGACACTGTATACTCCACGTTTATGAATGGACCATCATACTCTACCTTTGTATTAAATTTCAAATATTTACGTCAATTATTTCCGAGAAAATTTCCTGCGACAGACGGATGGACACCGAAGTAATTCCATTAGTTATTTATTTTGGCAGTTTTACTCGGAAGATTAATGACTAACTATCTACATGAAATATACTATATCCATCGTCATATAAGCAAAATCGTGAAAATTGGTTGGGTAGTTGAGGCGTGACAGCAAAACAAATAAACAAACAAGCAAATATGCGTGTCTACATGCTTTATTATAATATCAAATTTCCACGTCTATGAGAAAAACAGCTGACAGGTGAATCAACGGATGAATACGTGAGTCGTCTTGTAAGGGTACTTTCGTATCGTTTTGAGTTACAGAAGCATAATAAACTATAACCGGCACAATAATAACCTCTTATTTGAATCAGCAATCGGGAAAATGGGATATCTTGTGTTTTTGTGAAAAGCCAGCTTTTAATAAGAAAATGAAAACCTGAAAAAGTCTTCGTGTATTAGAATAGAGATTCTTCCCTATTTGCAAACAATATGGTGTGATCAAAATGGGTCCTTGAAGATAGCCGTGAACTTATTCACATGCGTAAAACATGGTGTAAATGTCATTATCAAATAATAGTTTTTTTTTATTTTGTTTTAATGACAGAAAGGCATTTAAAAAGCGGTGAATACGTTAATAGACATCAATTATATTTTGAAATTTTTTTTTAAAGTTATTATGTAATCCGTTTGGTTTTTATTGCCACGTTTATTCCTTACTAGCTGTCCGTCCGGCTATGCAGAAGCAAAAAAGGACCGTGAAAGCCTCTTTCTTCATTCGCTTTTTTAAAATACGTTTTTAGCAAATATTTTTCAAATATAATTTGTACAATTGACTTTCTATTGTGGTAACATAATTAGTAAGAACAACGTATTTTTCAATATTGTATCTTTTTAAAATGGACAAAATTAAATGCTTAGTAAAACAATTTATTGGTAGCAGGCATTTTTTTTATAAAATATTTATTCACAATTAAATGAAACTACGTTATGTAGTATTATTTCTACTTTCTTTAAGCTCTTTACTACAACCTAGGTTTCGGTATATTACAACATCTTCAGGTTGCTAATAGCCCACCTGAAGATATTGTCATACAACGAAACCTAGGTCGTAGTAAAGAGCTTAAAGAAAGTAGATATAACGAAACCTAGGTCGTAGTAAAGAACTTAAAGAAAGTAGATATAATACTGCACCACGTAGTTTCATTTAACTGTGGATAATGAATTTCTACAAAATTAACGCCAAATATATTCAATATTTGAAATAATTTATTTTTTAGTAGTTTTGCAGAGAAATTTCTTTTGTGTAACGCATTCGACAATTGCTAAAACATAATGAAATAGCCTCCTAGAAAAAATGTTAATTATTTTTGGTGCTTATAATGTGTATTATAAGAAGACAATACATTTAGTCGTTGGATCTAGATTCTGAACCGTTCCTTTAAATAATTAAAAAAGTACGATACATTGGAATTTTTAAGACTAACTTTTCTCATAAACTATTTATATTTGGGGTCCTAAACCATTTACAAACTTTAATTGCGTTCGAGTTTGAAATTCGTTGTTGCCAACAAGATATAATTAACGAAAAAGTATTTATTATTCTTTTCTGGTATAAATTACAATTATGCTTTCTCACTCAAATACTTTGGCGAAATTATAAAATTTATCGTCAATATTATTATTTCAGTAAACTGTTAAAGCAGTTCACTGAAATGGTCACCGGTTTGGGTTATAATATTAATTGAAAAAATTAATATTACAACCCAAACCGGTGATCATTAATTGAAAATATTGACTTTGAATACATCATGAATTAAATGCAATCAGAAATATCGTATTTACATTGTAGCGAACGTAGACTAGATATCTTTTTCCGTTTTGTTTTTTTTTTTTTAAATCCTACCTCTTTGGGTATATCAACGCCCCATTATATAACGTACAATTTGAACATCATAAATTTTTGACATTTTTGGAAACTTGCTGAAGTTTTGTTGTCTCACTGAATGAGCAAAATATTTACCACGTTGTTATGGACAAGTACTGTGATGTGGCTCCTGGTTTTGGTGCTAATTATATGTGTTGTAATTTTTGTTTTATTTTCTTAAGTATTACACCACTTTTTGTTAAGTTTTTTTTCATTAATAACAATGTTTTTTTTTGTGATTGTCTCTTCAAGGGAACTGTGTTTAAAATGTGAATGAATGTACAAATTTGATAATTTATATGATTATCAATTATTTCGCAAATAAAGCCCCTAAATAAATACATAGAACATCTTGAAGTTTTCTCTCAGAAAATGTAGTTAAATCTATAAATATTTTACATAGTTTATACGTATTTGTAAAGTAATAAAAAACAATATTCTTAGAATAGCTATCCAGGTCACTTCCCTCAGCCTATCATGCTGAGCTGCATAATTTCTTTTAAAAATGGTTTAAGCGCACAGTAGCATAGGCAAGTTCTGAATAGTTCTACAGGCGTGTCGAGTTATTATTATACAATACTTTTCGAAGCACTGTATAACTCAATATCTATTTGATGAACCGCGTCAAAACTCTGTGCACGTGAGGGTATATAAATTAGACACTGTTTTTAAATTTCCATCATTAAAGCGTTTGCTGCTTTTAAAATATAGAGCCACAAAAATGTCATATTGTTGTGCGCATTGACTCAGTCTTCATGAAAATGTCTGTGTAGTTAACTTAGAAACCTGGATATATAAAATAAAGAATTAATCAGAAAATTTTTCAAAAGTGCACATAGCATAATTTTAAATAATTAATTTTGATCTAGTGCTGCAGATACGTCTACAAAAAATACAATTCCTTGAAAAAAAAAACATTTTCTTTTACTGGAAATTGAAATAACATTACTAGCGATAGTTTCTTAAAATTACTTTAAGTTAGTCATTTCGTGATATTAATTTTAATTTTGTTTAATAGATGGAATTACTTATATTTTATATGACGGTGATATTTAATTCTTTTAAAAAATATGAAAAGCAACAAAATATCATCGCGCCTCGAACCGTGATCAACATTTTGATATTAAATGCATATGTGACCAAAAATTTCGACGATTTTGGCTCGTTGCATTACAAGGACGATTGATTTTGCCTAGCGTTTTGGATTTTAGAAAGTCTTTTACAAATATTGGAATTTACAACTTTTTTGTATTCATTTGGATACATTCCGTAATACACAATTTTGATATTTATTAAAAAAATTAATACATTTGCACGTCCAAGTGCGTCATTCTGAAATTTACAATATTGATATTAAATGCATAATAGATAAAACAATTTCGACTATTTTCACCTATTGCATTATAAGAGTTATTGATTTCGCGTAGCGTTTTGGATTTTTTAAGGTGTTTACATATAAAGGAACTTACAACGTTTCGATATTTATTACGATAAATTCTGTCACTTATTATACATAATGTACTCACGTTACCGCACTCATTCTGAGATTTACAATATTTTGGTATTGAGTGTATATGTGATAAATAATTTTGGCGATTTTGGCTTACTGCTTTACAAGGGGTCTTGATCTTGTCTAGCCTTATGGAATTTTGAAGGAGTTTAATTGTAATGGAATTTACAATTTTGCTATTGATTAGTATAAATTCGTCGTTTTGGGATTTACAACATTTTGGTATTGAGTGCATGCGTGATAAACAATATTGAGGATTTTGTTTTATTGCATTAAAAGGGTTAGTAATTTTGCCTAGTGTTTTCGATTTTTGAAAGTGTTCATATAATTACGAACTTACTGTGCCTTTGTATATGTTAGGATAATATGAGTGATTTATCAATTCTTAGCATACTAAAGTGCCAAAAATGAGGCAACTTCTCTATAGATAAAAAAAGAGTTAAAATGAAAATAACCGTAAAATGTTGTTTTTATGTGCAATTAAAATACGTTTGAAATATGGAAGTTACGCTTAAACATTTCTTATTACTTCTATATTTAAACTTGGGAAGAATTTATTGGTTAATCAGATTTTACCTGATTCTTAAAAATAATTTATTCTTTAATATAAATTAAACCAAATAAAAATGAAAAAAGATTGAATTAAACGTCATATTTACTTATAATTTTTACCTTATATTCTATTTAAAACTAAATACAGGACTGTAGGTACGAAAATCAATGGTGACCTGCCGATATATCGACTGATTATTGTTAGAATAAATATTTTGACATCCTCGATCATTGCCAATACTCGGCCGGTTCTATCAATGGTCAGATAAGTTCGGTATTTGTATTCTCAAGCGTTACGAAATTTTAACGTGACAAAATGTCTGAGATGTTGATGAAGGAGTTTTACTTAAAAAATTATTAAGAACGAAAAATATCCAATGGTAAAAATATTTTTGTGTGTCTTTTTTATCCGATGAATATCATATTTTGCCATCTATGGAATAACCCACTGATTCAAAGTTAGATATTGTTCTATCGATTAAAAAATACTAAATTAAAATTGACTTAACGTTCATAACATAAAAGAAAAGTTAAATGGTATCTTCATTTTTTGATACACAAATAACAATGGAATTTTTTCTGCATCACTTTGTAATGTAGATAGAACAAGCATAATATAAGCTCAGAAAATGTAAAGTTCTAAACTTAAGTAGCCATTCCGTTCAGTTAGGTAAAAAATATAGTTAACATACGAGATTATAAAATTCTCTCGAAAATAAAACCGACAAAAAACCCACGATACGGCGTCCGTAACGACATTCCGGCCCGCCAAACACTCAACTTATTGTCATGAAAATAAAGCGACACTTTTTATAAAATTCTATTTAGACTTTACCGACACACTAATTAAGTTTTCTTAAAAAATTAGGCGATTTTCCGATACCTGTAGACATCACAACTTTTGGTTTTTTTTTCAGAATTACAGTAGGTTGCCGCGGAAATTGTGTTGCTCTAATGAGATTGGTTGGTTTATTGAAAGCTTCGAGACCGGCGAGGCTTTGTTCATATTTAACTTGGGAAATGACCTGATTTCATATACGAAGTTTCGATGGAATATTTTGCAGAATCTAAGGATGTTTACTCTTATAGGAAACATAACCTTAGTTATATTGAAAGTTTTGCTTGGCGAGAAGTAAATGAAGGTGATATCAATTGAAATGTCTTAATTGTCTTTAACAACACTTGTATACATCTTTTTTTTCCTTGGAATAAAAGGTGTATGTTATGTAGCTAAGTGTAGAAGCATAATAACCATTATTCTGGAGATATGATGTTGTTGTTAACTTAAAAAGAAATTTTATAGAATAATCTATATTCAACAAACCGAATTATAATCAGTCATTAACATTTTTTTAAGCATGCCTCCAAAGTTAAAACGGCATTTTCTTGGATCTATAACGACGTTAGAGAAACAAATTATCCTAAGTCATAAAAATAAAATGGAATGTTTTCCTTTGTCAATATATCAATATATTGCCTTTTCGACACTTTTATTTTATCTTCGTGAACCAAGAGAAATAACCCATGAAGTATGAATAGAATTTTCACTACGATGGTTCCATAAACTTCTAGGCCCTTGTAAACATTTAGAAGTACATAGTATTTGTATAAAACTATTTACAAATATTAATTTTTCACAGCCCGAATATATTGCTTATTTTCTTTCATAGGCGTAAAATTAATTCTCGTGTTTGAAAAATTATGAAATCTAGAATCATTGCTACAATTTCTTTACAACATTCAGGTAGGCTCCTAAAATTATTTTTCATAACGTTAAATGATGTAGTTTTGGAAATAAGGATGTGGAGACATATTTTTCAGGTTATAATTCTTTAGGTGTGTTATGAAAAAATTATGAGAATGAAATTTTACGAATGCAAGAAAAAACAGACACGATGAAGTTGCTCACTGTGTAACAAAAATCTATAGCCGTATTCATGATCACACACCTGTTCTATTATTATCTTATTTCTATTCATTATTTGCAATAAAGCTATTCTTGCATTATGCAAAACAAGTATAACTTCTAACGGATATACACAACTACACACACATTTTTTCATATTTTTTACAATATCTCTTAATAAACTTGAATCCCTGTAACAATAACCTTTGTAGAATCATTCACGTTTCTGTTCTTTCATCTTTTAGAGTCGTATTTTTTCAGAAATCAATTGGCGGGGAAAAGTAAAATATAACATAATAATAAAGTTTATTAAACTTTCCATTTAACACAGCGAAAACCTAAAAAACGTGTGAAATTTTTAAAATATTTGGTTTAAATTTAATAGAAAATAAATTGCTTAGAACTTTTGTAAGCGGCAAATTCTATTCGATTATAAATATTATAGAATAATTTTTTGAGAAATTTACGTAAGATAATTCTAAAGACTTAAAATATCTGTACGTTTATTCGCCATCTCTCTCCCTATCTCTCTCTCTCTCTCTCCAAAATTGTAAGAATCAAAGTATTGAAAAAAACAGTTTTATCAGAAACCGATTTAAAATTCTTGGGAAAAGTACAGTAATAGGTCACACAGTTTAAGGTTTTCAAATATTGAAAACCTTATTATTCAGAAAAAAACACCACACGATTATTTATACTTATATTTGAGAATAATTACCAGAATATACCTTAATATAACATGAATATATACCGTTACATATTTAATCTCTTCACCTAAGTATGTGTCGAGCTCTTGCAGCGCGAATTTTATTTAACATATTTAACTTTCCCTATTTAACGTATGGCCACGGAATTCGAAAATCACAAATGTATTTATTATCGCATACGTTTAAAATATCCATTGTTAGATTTAATTAAAGCAGTCGTAACTTTTGACCACTTCAATCGTAACGACTGTTAGATTTACTTAGAGCAATCATACCTATTGATCATATCAAACGTATAAGTTGTCACAATAGTTAGATTGATCGTACTTAAAGATTACTTGATAATAATATCTCATTTGCCACTGTATTAAAATTTTAACTGCTTCATACATAGGTATGCATTTTTTTCTATTCTATTTTCGAATACTCAATATAAATAAAGTCGTATGCTTTATTCTTACATATCCTTATATTCACCAAGAATATGCTTACTTGTTGTTCAATACTGAAGCGTGGGACATCTATAAATCTATGGAAAGACAGTACCTGTATTTTTATCAGGTTTTAGTCATGTTAATTTGTGGTGCAAAATCTACAATTTTGAAATATCTGCTAAGTATAAGACTAAACGAGTTTAAACCTAAATATTAAGCTGAGAATAAGTTCCACTTCCTTCTTATAAAATTAATAATTACTTGTTTTGTACAGGAAATGAACTTGGAAAAGTTGTAAATTTGAAATAACTTTCTTTTGATTAAATTATTTGAAGAAATTTTGGCATAATTTTTCACAAGAGTGTTTTCAAAGTTTTTCCACTAGTTCCTTGAAACTGAATTAAAGTTTCTTTAGAGCCTTTATTGTTCACATTGTTGCAGTTTTTTTTTAAATTTCAGATCAAATTTCTTCAACTACGATTCGTCTGGTATCTGCACTATGAGAATATATGGCCGTAGAAACCATTTCATTTACAACTTCCCTAACCCTTTCTGCATGAAATAAGTAACTATATTCCGACAAGCCTTTGCATATATATATATATATATATATATATATATATATATATATATATATATATATATATATATATCAACTGTCGTTATTATACACGTAGAACTGATTTTTATGTTGAGTACCTATAAACCTAATCGAATTTACGGCATTCAGCAATATCTTTAAATTTTGTTTGATTACAGCCGGTTCTTTCCAAAAACTACAATTAAATTGTTTTATTTTTTCTCTTCAAGTGAAACATGAACAAAAGGACTAAGCCTCGTTACGTAAATATGTTTCATATATGGAAAATTTGGTAAAATCTAATAAAATATCATATTTTTTATTTCTTCAACTAAAACTTGCACACTATTAATAGAAAATGAAATCCTTTATAATTTCACTCCCTTTTTTCACTTTCAATCACTTCAAATGTAGATCCTGTATCTTCGATGTATTTCTTACAAAACTAGTATTCGACTCCCGCTATATTGGGATAATCATTAGGTTGGTAAAATTACTTGACACAGTCAAATACTTGCGTATGAAAATCCGAAAATATACGAGTGAAAACCTGGAGAAAACTTGTCTACTTTCAAAAAGCCTTTTACGTAAAAGTTTGAAATAAACAGTGATTATCATAATAAAGTAATAGGATGTTTACGGGAGAATTTGGTACATTCACTCACTCTCAAGAGTAGACTAAGCCTAACTAGTACATAACTTTAAGCGTTCCCCTCGTTCATCAACAAAGGAAGTTTAAATAAAATATTTATAAATGAGATATAGATATTTATAATAAGTCATGACATACATCTTTCAGTAGTTTTTGTAAATGGTGGTTCGTGGATCTGAAGACACGGTGAATATAAATAATATAGCAAGTTTTAGTCGTTTAACCGATTTTTTGGCTCTTTGTGCTTTGAGCTTTAAGTTGTGCCGTTATATATTATATACATATACAATTTCAGCGTATATGGTAGATACGCTGAAATTGTATATGTATATATAAATAGAAGAATAGTATACCTGGCTATTCGGTTATTTAACGTCACTGCAATCTCCAGTCCATCATCCCAAGTTTTTCAATAAAATGTTATTCCAACTATTGGTTTGAAAAATCTGGAATTTTTTTCATGTATCAAATAAAAAACATTAATGGATTATTAGGTGTAAAACCAACGTTTCTTAATATAATCATGATATTTTTACGGCTGTCAAGATATTTTTGTCGTGGAAAGTAACGTAAATATTTGCAAAAAGAGTAATGGAAACAATACGCACCTCTAAATATTTAAATATTTTTCGTCCAAGATTATGTACAGAATCCTCCTAGTGTTAATTCTACTCGTACGTAACATGTTTTTTGTTACTTTGTATTCTTTACCAGATATTTTACATATAATTCTTCAACGCATCTCATTTTTTTTACTTTACTCAATCACAAGACAAGCAATTATTATATTTATTTTATATATATTGAAGTTTTAATATAAATGAGAAAATAGTTCACATAAATTTATTTGTGAAACTTAGAATCTGTGTATGGGCCTCATTAACGAGCTAGCATAGAACAAACAAATATACAAACCAAACAAAGTAACAACAGTAAACGCGCAAAAAAGTCAAGGGCAAAAATATATATGTATATTCGAAACTTTTGTTTGTTTATAAAAACGTAACGTCTCGTGCTCCTCTATCGTCTTTGTTCGAGACGTTAGGCTTATAATAAAAAAAGTTTCCTTAAAAGTTAACTTATGCGTTTCTTTTTTTTAAACCATATTTTTAAAAGTAGGTATATGACATCAAGACTAGAAAGAAATACGTCAAAAACAGTTGAAAATTTTTAGCACTTTCTTCACGAAAAAAAAATCTCAGGAGATTTACATTTTTCGAACGAAAGTTGCGGCTTGTATATTATTTGCGGCTATATATTATTATAGGTGGCGGCTAGTATATTATTTGATTATCCCTATCATTAGTAAAGACCCCTTTTTTCATATCCGTGGGAATTTACAAAAAAATAACAGGATGACTGCTGTCAAAATAAGACATAATATATAGAATAGCATTATAAGTCAAAGAGTTATAACAATGGTACATTGTGATAAAATAATAACTTTTATTCTTCATTCGCGTATTTATATTCGGTTAAATTAAATTGATAGTTTTTGTTTTGAGGAAAGCCAATGAGATCTGACGATCTGTTTGTCTGTCGCTTCTATCAAGACTCAAAATCTAAGGTGTGATAGAATTTTTAGTTTAAGCGCATCATTTGCGACCCATTGAAAATGAATCTTTGATTAAATGAGTAATTAAATATGTTTTCTTATGTAAAAATATATGTATTGCTAAACAGTTTTTGCGCACTTAGTAACAATTTGAATTAACGCGAGTTTTGAATTAACGCGATTCGAGACTGGCGTACTGGTCTATAATCAAGCACACAATCAGAGGGGTGGAATAAATCTTTTTCCAAATAAATACATTCTTTGTTATGTACAACTAATCATATTATTTTTTATTTTTATAAACATAGACTCGTTATAGCGTAAGTTATTTAGTTAAAATAAAATTGCAAAAGAAATATTTCTAATTTATTTCTGAAACGTATTAATACAAAATGAACTCTAAAATAAATACATCAATAATCATTTGCACAATTAGTAAATAATATTTAGATGTATTATGTAAATTCTCTCAAAACTAATAACATAACTTTACTTTCTTTTTCCCAAAATTTATTTGAAAACCAAAGACCCTATTAATCTTATACTATCGATAGCCATACGAGTGATAATAAATTAGACGGGGATACAATATCATCCCTCCGGATATAATTTCTCAAACAGGCATGGACGAGGAATAAAGATAACGTTGTAGCATTCGCTATAAGTATATTTATAGTCACTTGCTATATTTTCTGCTACTTACCCTTTATTACACGACTATATTTGACACTTGAGTTTCATCTAGGTATTTTATTTATATAAACATAATATTAAGAACATTTCTTATCCTCAAGCGCGACTTATATTTTACATTTAGGATATTGGTTAAGATAATATTAATACGAGTCCCTTAAACGTATTTTGGCGTTGTTTTGTGTATTACTCTTAATTGTTACATATTTGTTAATCATAATTTAATGAGAAGTATTTAGCATATGTTTTATAATATTGATGTTGGGTTCGTATTTTTAATACCTGGTACACACTTGTTTAGTTATGCTGAGACCAGTATAAAATTTAAGAACTTATGACAAATAAAAGTAAAGAACGCATGAACCTATTCACCGTTGATTAGATATTTACCTATATTCCATTTGCATGGTCAGACCCTGATCTCTCATCAAATCCACCATCTTCCATCTTCATCATCATAATCTGACATCATCATCAATACTTGATTATGCTTCATAAACAAAAATACTTAACAAGACAAATGAAACGAGTTCAAACACGGTGTTCTCTTTATTTATTTATAGATCTTAATGTTCACAATTGATATGCATGGCACACTTATAATTACGAAAGAAATCTCTTACAAACAACCAACACACCGTTCCTGCCCCGCTAAAAAAACGTCATCGCGGCGAATTGAACAATTAATTCAACGTTAAAAACACCTTTGCCCACATTCCATATCCATAATGAAATCCTGATATAATATTAGTACCTGATCAGTCCTTACAAACAAAAAAACCTAACAAGAAAAACGAAACGAGTTCAAACTCGGTGATTTTAGTATTCAAAATTTAGAATTAATTTAGATTAAAAAATCCTTGGTTACCTTTCATCTTTATCATCAGATCCTGATATCGTCATCAATACCTGAACCCTCCTCACGAACAAAAAACTTAACAAGATAAGTGAAACGAGTCCAAACTCGATGATTTTACTGTTTACCATCAAAAAGATCTTTGGCCACCTTTCAACTTCATCATCAAATCCTGATATTGATCAGTCCTCATACATGAAAAATTTGACAAGACAAGTGAAACAAGTTTCAACTCGGTAATTTTTCACATCAATCACAAAAAAATTACCGGGTCAAGTGAAAGGAGCCTAAACATGGTAGTTTTACTTTTCACCGTTATGTAGATCTTTGTCCGCCTTCCATATCCAGAACGCTAAATTCCTATCAAGAGAATGTTTTTTTATCCATAGTTACCATCATTTTATTGTCCCTGATATTACAATATTAAGTTAAAATGTTACCTGTTAATAATAATATGAGAAGAAATTGTCACCAATCACATATCTCTTTTAGTACTAACCACACGAAAAATTAATGGTAAAATTGCCAAGAGTTAAGACGCCATAGCAGCGCCGAGTAAAACACGTTCTTGTGGACCCTCAATATCTAAATCGACTAATCATTATCATCATTGATCGAAACATGATGGTCATTAAATATCCGTTGAATTTTGCAGATCGTTCCGCTTATGAATCGCCATGCTAAATACAATAGCATTGTGCTAGTATTTCTCTAGTTTTGTCAGAAACAAAAAATCCGCATGCACTGAGTTACATTTACTTACTCTTCGGTATTTTGCCGGGCACTGACAGCTACTGCAAGCAGGAAAAAATTAAAGCTTGCGCGTTAGGAGTGCTTATGTTCGTGCACAAATTCAAACCTCATCAATTTCTTTTATTTAAGTATGAAAAATTATGGGCGGAAATTTTTTTTATTCACCAAGAATTTACATGAGAAAAATAATCACAGCCACCATTTTAAATATTCATAATATTATGAATATTAGCTTAAGATCCAATAGGCCGTCTCATACTTTTTGTCCCTATTAAGAGACATTCAACGAAAACCATAAATATGCCCATGATCTTTGTAAATTATATTAAACAAAAGTAAGGTAGTTAAAATGTTCTATTTAAAAAATTATTTTTGTGTTAGACCACAAATTAATTTGAAAATATTTTAGATGATTAATATTACGGCACAATTCAAAGTAGAACATTACTTAGCACTTTTGAAAACAAAAACATACCCTTGTGGATATTTTCAATGTCATCTCAAAATCTATTTTATTTAAAATTCTAAAATATATAATATTGGAATCCATATAAATCGCTCTTTCAAGTGATATCCCACACAGTACAGCTAATGAGAAAATGGGGTTGGATGTGTCTACGTCACTACCGATGAGATTACTAGTGGAGAAACCATTACCTAAACGGTGTTGTTAAATTTATTAGAACGAAATGAGAGTAAAACATTTGCACCTAGTTTATTTATTTTTAATAAAACTGATTAATTTCCAAAGTTTTATAAAATACTGGATAATGAAAAGAGTATTACTTTATATAAGAGGTAGACATTCCGATGACCGACACCAATCTGAACTTGTCGTTAGGTGACTCTTTCAAACAGAAGTGGTTTTTATGGTTGCACTTGCAGTCGCCAACTACATTTCAGACATACTATGTGTAGTAAATCTACAGATTTGAAAATTACTAATAGTAATGACACATAACTACATTAAAACGGTAACTAAATGAGGAGTCAATTAAGACCCTAAATATATTTAGGGACCTATATTAATGCAGTGGCAACTCATATGTCAGTGAATGATGGAATAAAAATTTACATTATCCTAGTAGTTTTGCATAATTGGGAGCAAAAAACAAAGACAGACTAACAGAAAATATCTAAAAATGCTCAATGCCCCATACCATCTCATATCATCATCACATATCTCAGGCTCTAAGAAATAAAATAGGGAAATTCATCTTTCTAGATAAATTTTGCTTCCAAGTTGTTTTAAGTGATGTGAAGTCAAAAGAATGAATAAAAGAAGAAATAAAGCTTCCACATATCATTGTATTCGGTTTTATACAATTTTATTTTTTACTATTGTTAATTTATTATTAAACTAGCTTTTTATTCCTGATTTCACTTATGTGGGAAACGATAATAATGACAATGAAATAAAAAAAAATGTTCTTGGGAAATATTGAATTTTAGTATTAGAAATGCCTAAATAGTTCGAAACGCCGAGAATCAAAGAAACAGCATAACCTAAAAAAACCTTTGTCTGCAAAAGGTAGCCTTAGGTCAGTATATTTACATATAAATTCTTTAGTACATACGGGTATTTATGTTCAGGCTCTAAAGAGACAATGGTTATAATTACTACAATTGATTTAGGATTAACGTATAAATATTTTCAAATTGACATAAACTTCAATTCCATTTATACGTGTTGGTAAAGTATAATTTAAAACTTTTTATCGCTGTTAATTTATATTTAATTAAAATCGGTTTAATTGATCCTTACGACATTTGATTACTATACAACAAAACAGACGCTTAAATCTTGTAGTGTTGTTCCTAAGTGATTTACGATAAATAATATTATTCTATGCTGCCTATAAATATAAATAATTTAAACAATCGAAGTAAGCAATCTGTGGAAGTTGTTACAAATGATGAGAGGAGTGGAAGTGGACAATATATATATATATATATATATATATATATATATATATACATATATAATATTTCTTGGACCTAACTAAGAAACACACAAGCAATGTGGAATCACTGAAAGTTTTGGCATATGATTTTAGAACATATAATCGTTAATACTCGTATATTCGATTCAGTATATCTGAAAGTATATATATATATATATATATATATATATATATATATATATATATCAATAGATTTCAATTTGAATTAGTATGGTCCCTATTATAGCCGTCATCAGGTTTGATTTCTTATAAATTTACAGTTTGTATAATCATTAAATATTATAAATGTTAGTTGTTACTTTAATTCAAAGTTACTTTTATCAAAATATTTGATCAAAATATATTCTTTAAAATAGTATGGATAAATTTATGGAATTTGCTTCGCTGAATGAGCCTACCGTCATAAATATTTCAAATTAGATACCATAAAAGGAAACTTGAAAGGGTGAAAAACCCGAAAAAGTTATTAAATAGGCATAAATTTAGCTATCTTAAAAACTAAATCAACCTTATATGTTTCTGTTAAACAAATGGAAAATTAAAATAAATTGCCATGGTGCTCTTACAGTAGGATATTTATGAAATTTGCAATTAATTTTTTAAGGATAATACGTTGTTTAAAAACTATTGCCTACAAATGCTTAGTCGTTTTTAAAAATTATATATTTTAAGAGTTATACCAATTTCGTTTCGACAAAACTAAAGACCGAGTTTCCTTACAACGTGTCAATAGGCAATTAAAAGTTTGAAATAAATAATTTTATTTCTACGGTATAAAAGTATTCCACGTGTATCTACAAAGGGGGTTAAAAGCATACAAATAATTGCCATATTGTCAGGATAAAAAAGTAAGCCACTAGGGCTAGAGATCATATTACGTAAAATTATTTTGTGTTATTTTTTTTAATATGTATTGATTATTTTGACACTCATTATAATTTTAAAATCATTAGGATTGGTTCGATGTATATAAAATAGTAATATCGACTTTCTTATAATTTCCCTCATACCGGACCTGCAATGTAATAAGTTTTCCAATAAAAAACTTAGTACTTTTTGGTCTCATCCAAAATTTCCATGTGAATATTTTTTAATGGTAACTATTGATTGTTAGTATGCTTCAACGTATGCCAAAATTTGGGTTTCTACATCAAAATATTTCTGACAAAAAAAATGTGACAAACGGGCAGACGGACAGATGTGATTGATCTCATAAAGGTTCCATATTTTCTTTCGCGGTACTAAACTTTAAAAATTGACCAATTTAAATCTAATTTGATATTATGTTTCTTGAAGAAAGACGTTTCTCAAAAATATAGTAAATATGTAAAAACTAAATTTCTTGTAGAAAAAAAATGTAGATAAATATAATAAAGCAACATGGGCTATATAAACGACTACTTTACTTGTAAGGGGTGAGGCTGTATCTGTCAAGTCTATTGACGTTGTAAATTATTTTGTCTACGCTTATGTGGGCTACATATTTTGCTCCAGCAGAATAATGTAGGTGCGGTCGCACACGTCAATAGCAGTTGGGAAGGCATATTTAAAGAGGTAAATAATATTTGGGGAACAATGAAAAATTCATGTCCAATATCATATTCGTTATCTTAGAGCAAAGAAACTGATGGGGTGGAGAAATAGGGGCTGACACTGGCGGGGCTACAGACGGAGGATCGAATAAATGTAGTTTTTCGATTCGAATAATAACTTTGTTTACATCCAAACCCAATCTAAATTCAAATCAATAACGATGTTTGCAAAGAAGATCAGAGAAAATGGCTAGGATTTAAAGAATTGGAAAATAATATGCAAAAGCTGGTATTTTTGAGAATTAAAAAAGAGCATACAAATCAGCTATTGACAATAAAAAGGCCAAAAAATAAAATACAATTTGCAGCCATGATAGAAATCCAATGAAATATATTTTCATAAACGTGCATATATTTTTAATATATTCATGATTGTTAATCAAAATTTAAAAAGCCATAAAAATCCAACGAAATTCAATCACACAAAAAAATAATCAATATCGGTTTTTAGTGTCCCATGCCTCAAAAGGAATAACGGAACTCGTATGACATCACCTATGTGTCTGTCCGTCTACCCATTTGACACGTCCATTTTTCTCAGAAACCGTTTTACGTAGAAACCCAAATTTTGATAAAGCGTATTTAATAGTTAACCCTCAAAAATATCGATATAGAAATGGAGCAAAAAACTTATCGAATCCTTGAATTACAAACATTTGGTGTGGTAATAAAACATATTAACACACACGTATCAAAAATATTCATAGCGGAATATACATAGAAGAATTAAGTAGTGGAAAATTTTTTTTTAATTTCTCATATAGTTTAGGGTATCGTTTCGAAAGGGTTAGTTATAAGTGTTTCAAAAATATACATTTTATAATTTTAGGTGCTATATCTTCAGACATACTTTGAAAAATATGTAGAAAAATAAATTCACCCATCATCCTCATTCCCTTATTTCTGAAATTACTCGACCAAAAATATGAAAACCCTGGATTTTCCGAGGCCTAAGTAAAGATTTTAGGAAAACTGTAACGACGATTCTAAATACCTTAATTTTTTACATTTGTTTTTACGCCTGTGAAATTTACAGAAAGCAATATATTTTCATATTGAAAATTAATATTAAAATTTTTTAAATATAAATACTCCCAAATATTTACAAGTGTCTAAATGTGTTTGAAACTGACGTAGTGCGAATTCTTTCCGTATTTTGTAGGTTTTTATTTTATTACGTAGCCATTGCCAAAATTATTTAAAAATTAAATGTTAAGCGGCATTGTCAAAGTGAATGTATTTTTCGGTCTTTTCAGAGTTTTACGTGGCTTTTTTTGATGAATGACGAACCTGCAAGTTTTATGTATTAGCATGTTACATTTGTGTATGGAAAATACGAGGCGGCACAATCTGCGCGTTGTTTTACCTAGCTAGTTTAAACTGTTCGGTGGAAATATCTGTTGATCAAACATATAACTGTTGATCAAACATATAAAACAATACAAGATTTCTCATTAGCTTGAATGACAATTTAAAGAAAACTTTTAAAGAGCTTATTTCTTTCATTATTTTAATATCTGTAAACCTAATCTAACTTAACCTTACGCTGTATGAACTTTTGTCATCCCCCTTTTATAATTTGGGCTTCTTAAAAGTTTTTTTATAACTAATTGACAGTGTCAAAATGTTTATTTCGTTCTGAATCGTAAATATTCATCTGTAAAAGAAAATACAAGTACAAGTTAGCTTAAAAAATACCTTGCACACAAATTTCAGAAAAGGTGTCATTAAGAAAGCAGTAACTCTCCCCACTTGTTTTACTTTTAACACTTAAAATACGTATTAGATTCATTCCTATAAATTTGTTAAGCGATTTTACAGTACGTTGATTCTATTTAAATTGTGATATGAAGCGTTGATTTTGTGTCTCAGTTCACAAAGAATTTATTCCTTGCTTACAGTTCTGGTATTAACTCTTTTCAATCATTCGGTGCGTAACTGAGTAGGAATGCTGTCATATTGTTACATTCACTCACAAGATAACAGTGTCATTTAATCATAAATGAGTGATATTATTTTTAAAATAATTCTTTTTTTGAACTGTTTTCAAAAGCATTGCCCAAGTAAACACTATTGCATATACTAAATTACTTTAATTAATGTAAGGTTTTTGAGAGATTGGTCGTTCTTTAAGATATTTGTAGATGGTATTGTGTATTTTATTTTTAACCATAGCCAAATACTAGCTTAGCTAATACAATTAATAAGATAAATAGAACTAAAAATCATTATATAATATATAAGATAATAACTTAATAAGATAAATAGAACTAAAAATCTATATTCAATAGACAATAATTTAATAAGATAAATAGAACGAATATTAATAAATTTAAATGTATTGATGATCTTAATTTACTGAAGTCAAGATTTTTACGGGACAAGACGGATCAATTCATAGCTAAGTTGGTATCAGATCAGATTTTACGAGAAAATGAAGATTCGAAAAATTAGCCACGAATGACAGTCGGATATCTTATGACTCGCGTGAAAATTTAAAATCGTGAAAATTATAATCTATTAAAAAAAAAAGTTATGCTTTATTCGATAATTTATTGATTGAATAATAACTTCAAATAGTCTAATGAGAACATTAATGTCTACCACGTAACCGATGAGCATACGCATAAAGTGAACATGATTCAATGTTATTAGAGGGCACGGCATCTGGGTGCTTCCGTTATATTTTATTTCATTACGTCTTAAGTTTTCAATTATATTTAATGAATCAAAATGAAACTTTTACAGAAGTTTTATTTCTACCGTTTGATTCACGAGCATATATTTTATAAAGTACCTATTTTGATTCACCTTGTCAGATATTTTGATTCACCTTGTCAGATATTTTCTGATGTGAAAAGATTTGAGCTTCGGCTATCTTCGTAGGTAGACCGAGAATGGTCCAACGGTTGGACTTTGGGTGTACTTGGCGGTAGGCCTAGTGTGACTAAACAAGAGGAATACAGAGCGTCCTAGTTATGGAATATACTTTTATTTCGTCACTATACCCAGTGAGTCGTTGGTGCATCTCTAAGGCTTTAGGTTACTTACGGATCTTGACGGAAGTCCGAGTTCGAATCTAGATGCTTATATTTTTCACCCTTTAATTTCTTACGTAATTTAAAAAAAAAATATTTATTAATGGAATTCAAACAAAATTACCCTTCTGTACTCAAGGTCTACTCAGTTTATAAAGTCTACGTTTACAATAAACGGGTATACATTCTCTTTATTCAAGTGTATTTATTTATTATGCGGTGCATTTTTCACATAATTGCAAAACTTTCATAAATTAATTGAACCTAATTGTATGCATTAATATATCATATATATTTGGTGTTAAACAGGACAAAATATGATAAGCTGAATGCGCATCAAAATCTTTCTGTTTGTTCAAGTGTCTCCGTGCATGTATAGGTGGTACACGAGTATTATTAATGAAATTATTTTTGTATTTTAATTTTCTTATTCAAAATTTCTGACATACACAAATGATTATATCGATTATCAAAGTTTTGGATTATAATGGGTAGTTATAAGAATACTCATTATAAGCCAAAACTAACAAACTTTACCGAATGGTCTTAAGAATACTTAGGTTTTTCTCTTAAATTGTTTAACTCATATTTATCGCTGAATAAGACATAATCTAAGCCATGTATTTTTTCTGGTACCAACTGAACAAATTATTAACGGCAGAGATTTATATCTGCCAATTGAAATAGTAGAACAATTTTATTTATTAAGTAATTAATATATCATAGTATAACACGGTTTTCTATAAGTTCACGCCTTCTCAAAGCCCGCGCACACATCACATGTGTTCACACGGAATTCCGTTGTAATGAAACGGACATTCAACAATGCTAAAAATCTATAACTACATACTTTGTATAACGTCAAATCTTCAAATCTTATGTCGTTATCCATAACTTGGTGTGCATGAAATGAATATTTGTCGAAATAAAGGTTTCGTTTATTTATCCAAATCACTTTGTGCCAAAATTTATGAAGATCGACTAAATAGTAAATACATGAAAGTAAAACAAGAATACAACTAGCTTTCAAATTTTTTATATTGGTTAGAATCATTCAGAAAACATGGATATAATAAAAATATTTATACGTACCTCCTATTATTAGGAACAAGTCTTATGGGAGTTACTAGTTAAACTTAGCACTGCACATGGGACACATAACTATAGGCCGTATTGCAAAATATTGAGGTGACCTAAACAGTACTATCATCACATACTTATCTATCTAATAATCGCGATTTGATGTGACCCTTATGTAGGTAAATCCATAACCGACAAGTATAGCTTTTAGTTTGGACACATGTGTGAAAAATGATGACGGTCGAAAAACGGTAAGGACCTATGTCACTTTAGATAATTAATACGACATGTAAAATAGACTTTGTATAAAACTTCTTTGAAAACACTATTCTTTACTATTTAATAGTGAGTAGCAACAAAACCAATTAATGAGTTCACACGAGAGAACGTCACGGGGCAATAAAAGTGGGAAGATCAGTCATGCTTCAAATTCACTTCTGCAAAATTTTTAAATTTGCCTCTGAGACTTATTAATTGTCACAGCAAAGCGCGCCATAAGATGATACTACAGTCTCTTAAATTTACCCTTCAGTCTACAGTCTCTTAAATTGACCCAATGCCCTAATAATCTATACTTTGTTATTACGTTCTAAATAAGGTTCGAGACAGAACAATCCTTATTTCCAAAGATAACAAGTCTTTCTTTGGATATTTATTTACATTATATGGTACTAAATTAAGGATATCTCGGAATCTGATCCTATGCGCTCCAGAATTACACGCACTCAAAAGCCTCCGTTAAAAGTAACCCTTTCCATAATTCCCTACAACTTTTACTTCTTTTTGCCATGTATATCCCATAAATTTTCAGCCTTCTATCAGCATTTGCAATTAGATATTAAGTAATAAAATCACTCTTTTCGCAATATTGATTGTTGCTTAGGATATTGCCATTTATTATAATTAGTACCATTATTTGAAGTGCTTTGATAAATGTTCGTATACAAATTTATAAACAAACTGGTAAATAAAAGTTTATATAAAATGACATTCATTTAAAAATTTTGGTAAATTAATATTTTTCAACTACCTACTGATACATTTAAGGAACAGATGCAGATTATTTCGTTCAAAATTAGATGAACAATTAAGGTGTAAAAATGTCAGTTTAGATAAACCTTGAGTTAACATGATTGGATATTTATTAATTCTTTTATTATTTATTAGTTGTGAATATTAGGTAATTCTCAATATTTTAATGCACGGGGCCCAAATACCGAATTCAAGTTATTTTCAAAGAATATACTTGGAATAAAACGAAATTTTATTTGATCAGATAAAATTTGGTACAAAAATATTTTTGATTAAAACAAAGGCTAATTACGTAAATAGACCAAATCATTTTGATAATTTAAAAATCGTTTAAAAATTAAGAAAAAAATCACTAAAATTTTTCATGCAATGAAAATACACAAACGTCATATTTCCGAAAAGAGCTTCTGAAATACTACAACTCTTGGGTAAATTTCATTTTAAATAAGCTACGGGCGAAAAGAAAAACGCTTTAAATATAAATATGTTCGCCTAAGATAATTGTCGTAACTCCGTGGATTGTAATTTCATTTTGATAAATATTTCTTTGAGAAATGGTATATTAGTTTTATACAATATTTTAGTGCGTCCTTCAACCAAAATCTGGTTCATTTAGGAATGAATTAAATAATTTTTTGCGTATTATCTTGGTAGGTACTATTTACATGACACGAAAATACATACAAAATATGAATAAAATTAGTCATCAACCAAGAGTTATTACACGAGACTAACACTAAGAATATATTACAATTAAATTTAATAGAAGGTAAATAGATTTATTACCTGTATCACTTCACAAAAATAGGGAAATTATTGTCAAAATGCCAATTCAAAAGCAGATTTTTGTATAACATACATCCACCTGTTAGTGTTTCTGTTTTTCGTACATGGTTTTCCATTGTTATGTATTAATTAAAAATAAAAATAATACGAGTAATCGAAGACTCTTCCAAATTCTTGTTTCTGATACAGCTTTATTATCAATTTCTTGCATCATGTTTTTACTATAAAACTACATTGAATATATTTGGCGTTAATTTTGTAGAAATGCATTATTCACAATTAAATGAAACTACGTGATGTAGTATTATTTCTACTTTTTTTATTAAGTTCTTTACCATGACCTAAGTTTCGTTGTATTACAATATCTTCAGGTGGGCTATTAGCAAATATTAACTCTTAGGAACATCCAACAGCATTTATATGTTTCAAGTACAATAGCGGAAGCCGGCTTTGTGTGGGTTTTCCCACTGCTTATATTAATAAATTTATTGTAGGGGAGCAGTGTAGGTTTTATTATATTTCCAAGAGTTATACAATATACCAGTATTTTAGTGAGAGTAATAAATTCAATTGTTGTTATTATATGAGGTTATACGATGCAAATGTTCCGGTGTATGTAATAAAATTAAATGGAAGTTATTCTCGGTAATATATTTATACAAAAGAAAGGGTATCTGAAGAACAAGGTTATATCACTGATTCAACATATCTCCGGTTTTATTTATTTATATATATATATATATTTTTTTTTTTTGTAATTTATTTATTTTTTATTTATATTTATTTATTTATTTGTAATAACCATTACTCTTATACTGATAATGACCCCTATATATTATAAATAAATACAAAAGATAATAAACTTAATATCCTAGAAACATTAGAAATAAACAGACATAAAAAGACACCCAGGTTAAGATATTAAATGAACAACTAAATATAATATCATCACCCATACTTAATATCTTCTAGACATAATATAATTAGACAACATTTATTCTACAGTACTCTTCAAATTGTTTTAGCCCAAATACACATATAAATATATAAAAAAATTGAAGGAAATAAATAAATAAATAACAAAAAAAAAAAAAAAAAAATATATATATATATATACATATATATTTATGTATATATATATATATATATATATATATATATATATGTTGAATTAGTGGTATAACCTTGTTCTTCCGATACCCTTGCTTTTGTATAAATATATTACCGAGAATAACTTCCATTTAATTTTATTACATACACCAGAACATTTGCATTGTATAACCTCATATAATAACAACAATCGAATTTATTACACTTACTAAAATACTGGTATCGCATAACTTTCGAAAATATAATAAAACCTTCACCGCTCCCCTACAATAAACTCACTAACATAAGCAGTGGAAAAACCTACACAAAGCCGGTTTCCGCTATTGTACTTGAAACATATAAATGCTGTTGGATGTTCTTAAGAGTTAATCTTTGCTAATAGCCCACCTGAAGATGTTGTAATACAAGGAACCTAGGTCGTGGTAATGAACTTAATAAAACAAGTAGAATAATATTTATTTTCCGCCTCATTTTGTTTTTTCTTGATTATACAACTCACTGTACTTTCACAAGACGTAATTTGTAATTTTCGTATTCTAGTTTAAAATTGATTAATTTTATTGATCAAACTGAAATACATAATGAAAAATGCAATAAGGGGAAAAAAGCCATCGTTCCACCTTATCTACTCAGTACAAACAGCTTATTACCTTCCTTTGTATCGAGCTTCCACAAAAATTCTCGGCGTTGTCCAAATTATTTAAGGCGAAGGAGAAATCACTTAGTTACTTTCGACTGCTTGATTTCGTCACATCGATAACAATTCCAATTTTCGTGGTTCTTTACTTCTTCCTTTTTAAATTATGAATTTTGTTACTTTTCTTTAATAGTATCTCTTGTTTTCTTTTATTTAGTACCTCTGCACTATTAGTTTATATGAAATGTCGATAACGAATTTGTCACTTTCTTTATTAGTTACATGATTTTTTTATATAAAGAAACACTTAATGCCAAAATAGGTTCAATCGCAGCTTCTAAGTTTTTTTAATATTCAAACGTGTTTTACAGAAGAGAATTCCATGGCAATTCATTTTTCTTGAAAAAATAATTCATTATTTGGTTTTACAAAAATAATACTATGTAAATGAGAAATATCTTCCTTGTAGAAAGAAAACCTACTAAAGCATATCCTCGTTTTATTCAATCCTGGCTCATGTAATGCCATCTATGCTATTTAACGAAAACCACGTAAATCACGTAAACACTTCCCAATGTCAGCCTGGTGGTTTCGTATTACAGTTTCTTTCGCATTACGGAAATGATATGTGCATAATAAGCAAGCTTTTGCTTGAAAGATATTTGTTTAGACCGTTTTTTGTAGTTAGCAGAGTTAAGCTACACGAAAAGGGACTAGAATTAATTTAAAAATATGTTTACCCAATTGCGACACAATATTTTCTTATATGCCATATGTATGTAATTTTATTTACCTATATGTAGACTGAGGTACCATTATAATGAGTCTCAGAATATTGAAATGAAAACTGTAAGAAAACCGAAACTAAGTAAATTATAATTTGTGCTTAAATCAATAATATAAAGGAATTTATTAAAGCAACATAACAATCGGGTTTAGAATCGATTTTCAGTACATCGCCTTAATTCTTCGTAGCTTGGGTCGTCAATTGATAAAAAGCATAAAATCAAACATGAATTATTTACCGTATTTTTACACTTTTTGCAATATTAAAAGTTCTACCGCAATTACCACTGACGTATGCGACCGTATAAGGACTAACTTTTTATTGCAAAGTACGTCAGCTGCAGATAAACTTTATTGTGTTTTTGATATAAAATATTCTGAATAAGTTTATGTACTGCTGTAAATATTTTTTATCTTGTGAGTAAAAAATATTTTAAATCTGTCACAGCATAATTTATCATTGGAGTATAGTGGCCAAGTAGTGACGATTCATATTTAAAGTTCAACTCCCAACGATTATTATATATAAAAAGTCATGATCTTTTTTGGAACTTTATAATTTTAATGAAATAATTATTATATATATCAATATATGATATCACTTCAATAAAAGCTGTGTAACTTTCAAAATACCAAAGTGATTCCCGTGCCCGTCAATCTATCCTTCTTTCACAGCCGTTCCTCTCATAAATTATTTGATGTGGAAACTTTCAATTTATCAGAGGCCTGCCCGAAATTAATACAGTCAAAATTATGAAAAAAATAGCGATCCTGCAAAAATGATCTAAAATTTCTGGAAAACTTCAGCAATGATGAATTGAAAGTTCGCGATATTTCATGGCTATAATAATACTAATATTTGTGAATATTTTAATAATATTATTGTGCATATTTTAAGTTTTATATCTGTCTGAATTTCTATGAACTCTCGTGTGATTATAGTAAAATAAAATTTGTCAAGTATAAGTAATACCTGACAAATTTTATTTATCTATTGTTTTAACTTTAGTTTAGCAGTTGGCGGTTACTTTACATGAAATTCCAAAAAAATACATTTTGAAATTCTTATACTCGTCCCTTCAATCGATATCCCACACCAAATGACAAATTTACGAAGAATATGTTAAATACTTAAAGTTATACCTGTTATATTTCCGTAAAATAATTTTTGTGTTAACTATTAAGGTACATAAGGGTTAAACCCACTATTATTATGAAGAGAAACGTTAAATTTTTCGTTAATTTATAAAAATTCACGTCAAATCTACGATTGACATAAAACTTTCGCAATATGATAGCTTATAATTTCCAGAATGCCCTGGATTATACACATGGTATGTGTGCATATTCCATAATTATTGACTTAATAAAGTTACCGTTGTCGGAATATAAGTAACTAATTTGGGTGATTTGGTGACAAATGTTGGCGAAACCCTCACAGATAAACAAACTGCGCGTGTAGGAATTTTAATTCTTAAAAAGTCCAAAGAAAAATTTAATACAATATTTGTCGACGTTTTTAAGATAAACTACTGTAGTTCAATAATAATCAGATCGAACTTTAAAATTAAAAAAATTAGCGTGAAATTTAATTAATCCTTATTAAAATTAATATCATAGGTATTTAGCGATTTTTCTGTAGACAATATTTACCCTTACGCTTTACGATTTGAATCAGCAGTTAGAGAAAAATTAAAAGATTTAAGAAAGAAAATGAAAGTAGAAATGTCCATTTTGATCACGTTTTGTGTTATGTATTCCTGCACAGACATAGGAAAGATACGGAGACATAACTACGCACAGTGGTGCGGCGCGATCGCTCAGCGACCTACTCAAATATTCAGTAAATAATTTTACTTCATTCCGGAATAACTACTTAGAAGTCTGTGTTTTGGCTGGAGCTTTTATTTAATTCGGTTGTTGACCCGTTACTTTCATCTTTTTATTTATATTTTTTTAAAGTATAAATATATTTTACAACTTCTTGAAAGTTTGATACAATTATTTATTTTCTAGAAATTACTTTTTTAACATGATAGCAAAGTTCACACATATTTCGACTGGTCGATAACAATTAATCGTCAATTTAGAATTGTGTTTTAATACATATAATTATTCATTATGTTTGTACTTAGTACGTGTAGTGCAGTTCTCGCCCGATGATGGTTGTTCAGTATTAATGTAGGTTGCGTTAGTAATTCTAATATGCTTACCATTTTATTTAACACAATTTGTAATAAACTCTTCATATTTACTGGAATGTTACTGCCCAAAAAAATTAGAATTGTACAATACAGCATTGTAACACAAGAAAGTATCTCCGTTATTATTACACTGTCACTAGAATTGTTTTTCTTGAGTTTCGTTTGAAAAATAAATTATCGCAGCGAACACGGAAATTGTTTTGTAAATTCCGGAAACCCTACTTTGTCTTATTTTTATCGAACTGCAATTCCCAGTTGGTTTCACCCTCTTTCTCCGTTTTCAACCCTTTATTAAATTAATCGTTGATCGATCCCAGAGCTCTTCACGAACGTGTTTTTTCCTTCTTTATATTGACGTCGCACATCCCGTCGTCACGTCTCGACGGGTCATACGCACGTCCCGACGGGACATACCGGAGATTTATTGATTGCTATAGCTTGAGTATATTTTTATTGCAATACATATATTTTCAGAACTTTACTAATCATATTGGAAATGGTTTAATGTTCTCGTATAGAAAAAGGTTCCCTGCTGTGAAAAAAATGAATGTTTTGATAAAAACCAAAGAAAGAAATATTATTAAAAGAAAGTAAAATAAAATTAGTATTTTCAATGGAGTTAAGTAAAGTACATTAAACTGCAAAATTTGAATTGAAGAGGTTGATATAATTAATAAAATTTATCTGAGTTATTATAAATTATTCATCTCAATCTATAATTCAATGCAGAAGGAAACTTATCAAAAAGAATAACAGAATAAATTATTGCCGGTGGAATTAACGATGTTCTTATGAAATAATGTGGTAGATAGGTGGTACTGAAAGTTTCTGGAAAAGTGAATGAATAGAAATCTAATGTCTTGGGAATAAATAGAAATCGCATAGTGGTTGGGCTTTTTGTAAAATTCTACACACGACATGGTCAAATATTCGATAATTTGTATGGCTGCGTATTCAAAGGTGTCATCGTGAAGAAGAAGGATTCTGCAGCGAGGGTTTTGCTCTCAGAGTTTCCCCGAAACATCAAGCAAACAAATGCCGGTATACTAATCTGCGGTAAATATTCTTTTTTCTCCAGAACAATCGTTGGTTAAGCTTTCCGAAAAACGAGGCGACTATTTTTTTGCACTTCATAATATCTTCTCCTGGTGGGTTTTTAACAGCACAGTTGGCTCTTGTCCCCCGTAATGAGGAATTTTAAGCTTCAATCCATCCAGTTTCAATCAAGCTTTCAGCAATCAATCCAAAGCTTCCTGATATTAAAGTTTTCATGGAGAACTGCACTTAACTCATACCAATGCCTAAACTTGGTCCGAATCTAGTGATAGGCTACTCAATTGTCCGTCTTTGTTTTGAGCTACATAGAATTAGTGTTATATCAGTAGTAGCTCTAAATGTCCTTTATACAGACTGAGATTAATACTATCGCGCTTGAACTCATAGAACCAGTTGTGAATAGTATCGAAGGATGAAGTTTCATCCTAAAATGCCAATTGAAGTCGAACCATTGTGATTAGTGGAAACCACATCATAAGTAATAAAAAATTATTGAACGAAACTTTTCTCATTTTAAATTCATCTTCATGTGTTGTACAAAATCTTGAAATTCATGCAATTTGAAATTGAAATTTGAATTGGAACAAATGACCAATAGATAGTAGAAAAATTGTCGATTTGTTTACAACTTAAAAACAGATTGAATGCACGTAAGGCTCCCTCACATAAAAACTCGTAATATGTATAACCACAAAACTGATTTGCTCACAAAAGTATTAATAACAGTTACTAGTAAAAACTTTTCTCAGAGTGGATATATCTCAGAATAGATATTACACATGCAAGTTCTTCGAATAACTTATTTATTATTTATATTACCTGTAATATCTTTCTTTGTTTGCTGACTTTTACATTGTGTTCCTTTTGATTGTTAAGTCGAAGGAGTCGCAAAGAATTTTACAATCTAGATTTTAATTTTTGACGACACTTTTGTCGCCTTGACTTCAATTATTAAAAAAATGAGCAAATTGCTAATTGCCTGCGACGAACAGTTTCTGCCGCAGCGGCAACCACTTTTCGAAAGTGTCACTTCGCATGCATCGGAATTATCTATAAACTCGATCGAAAAACCCACATCATGTGCATCGAATATCGCAGAAAAACGGTTGCAACGTCTGGTGTAACAGGTCGCCTGGAATCCAATAGCAACGGTAAGTGGAAATACAATGATGATAGAAACGTTGTTTGACCTAGGTTTAGTTGTTTAAAATGTTACTAATTTGAAATAATTGAAGATTCCTGACTGTCTAAATATATATATATATATATATATATATATATATATATATAATATATATATATATATATATATATATATACATATATATATATATAAACTCTTTTCCAAAAAGAACGAGCACTTATAGGAATAAACCATATCAGAGTTATTTTATTATTATTTGATGCATTTTATATGGCGATATGATGAGAATATTGTTATTTATTATTGATATATCGTTTTTACCTACTTCAGTCATTAAAAATGCGAATAAATAAAAAAAACGATGTGAAGTCCACAGGCGAGCGTTTTCATACTGATACATTAAAAATGGCTAAAGTTTATTTTTGAATATTTTTTACCAATTTAACATAAAATTTGAAAATTTAGTGACGAGTATGGCCTCCTCTAACTAAAATTAATGCTTGATCTGCTAGGCATGCTTTCGACGACGTTTTTTATCATTTCCTGAGGAATACGTTTCTATTCAGCGACGATCACATTTTTAAGGGCCTGAATGTTTTATGGAGCTGGCTTTACGGCTCTGACGCATCGTTTGAGATTATATATTATGTGTTCTATCGGATTGAGGTCGGTACTTCCAGCTGATCAGTCTAACTGACGAATTCCGGGCTCCTGCATATAAGCATCAACGTCTCTAGAGCGGTGGGCGCGAGCGTTGTCGTCCACAAAAATGGACTCGCCTCCAACTGCTGTTAATGCGGGTTGGACATGAGGAATAAGAACCTTTGTTAGGTACCTTTGCGTACTAAGTATGCCATTTTCAATAAAATCTAACTCGGTACGGTCATCTGAGTTAATACTAGCCCAAAATATTTACGGAGCCTCCACTGTAAGGGGTGATTTCCTCAGAGCGTGCTTCTGGGAAGCGTTCTCCAGGTCTTCGTAAGACTTGCCGACGTCGATCCTTACCAGTAATCGATATACGAGCTTCATCGGAGAATAAAACACTATTCCAGTTTGTTGAGTCCATGACGAAAAATTTTGAGCGAATTTGGCAACTCGATGGTCACTGAGCAATGTAAGGCCCCGAGCTGGGCAATAGCTACGTATATTGACGGCCTAAAGTCTCCTTCTGATTGTACATAGGATTACTTGTGTACCTCTGACGTCCTCGAGGTTCTGTTTGAGATCCACATACGTAACATGACGATTTCGTAGCGCTTGACTGACTATGAAACGGTCGTCCCGTGGCTAAATGCACCGTTTTATTCCAGAACCGAGGCTTCTACTGACGGAGCCCATTTCTTGGTATCGTTACCAGGTCCTTTGAACGATGGAACGGCTCACATTATACTGCTGAGACACATAACATTGGCTACAGCCTTCTTCAAGCAGCGCAATAATTTTACTAGCTCTTATCGTTTTTTCAACCATACTGAGAACAGCAAACAGAAGTTAACTAATGCAGCAAACAGCCGAAATTTAATTAAAATTTATTCGTTAAAACAAAAAAACGTAACAAATGAAAAAGGACTTAATAAGAGTTGGATATCATTTACCGGCAAAAAATAAGTTTTTGTCAGTGAAAGGGAATTTTCATTCAAAAAGAATAAATTTCAAATGTACAACGTTCGTTTTTATGTGCCAGAATACACTATACCTGCCAGTAACAATTACAATTAATACAACCTCTTAATAAATAATATTTTTTTAATAATGTGTGTATGTATATATTTTATATATATATATATATATATATATATATATATATACATATATATATATATATATATATATATATATATATATATATATTTTATATATTTTATATGTTTTATTTAGCATTCCTAACAATGCTTTTATTTTATTTTTAATATGTCTTCTCAAAACCTTGAATTATGTTTAAAAGACAAGTCGACCTTTCTAATCTCTCAGAATAGCACTACATTCTATTGAGTATAGTTTAACGGATACATCGCAAAATTTTAGAAAAAATTAAATATAATATGTACAAAATCCTGTGTAATTACATTATATATCTCAATCTATAATCCGTGAGTTTTAACCCACTATATATACTTTACTATAGATACTCTTAGTTCTTTGTCACTTTCCCGCCAACAACATATAATTTGTCTTGTTTTGTTTTATTTTATATGGCATTCTTCCCTCTGAAACATGTCTAATCTTACAGCCTCCCACTAATATTTCCAAGTTGCCACTTTGTGGTTGACTGTAAGAGATTTCAGCAAAGTTTAATAATTACGTAAATTACAAATATGTGTAAAAAATATAACAAGGCTTAAACAGAATTGCAAATATATGATGATTCAAAAGAATAACGTTGACATGTTAGAACTATGTTGAATATATGAATAAGCGAAGATATAAATATGTAAAAGAAATGAGTTGAAAGTAGAGATGTGTAATATCAAGAAAAGCGTAGATGGAAAAATTAGATGAATGTCTAAAAGACGGTAATTTAAAAAGATAAAAACATAATAATGTGCATGAATATAACGATGAGCAAGTTAAATGAGATAAATCAAGTTGGTAGACTTTGTACTTCCATTATCGTTTCTTGCCGTATCTAAGTAGCCACCAGCCTTATAGGCAGATTATACAGAGAACCTGATATTACTTAATATAATTAATGTTCATTTAGACATTCTCATTTAATATTATTAAAACATTAGAAACATTCGGGGTAGTATTTTGTCAGCTCTAAGCTCTAGGCGTATTATATTTCCATTGAAAGTTAGCAGTTTCTTAGAAATATTTACACTCATATAGTTTTCTTTATTTAAATTAATTATTCATTTGACAAACATTTTCTAAAACAATTATTGTAACAAAACCTCAAAAGGAAATAAATGGTACCGTTATAAAGTCATACACGTGTCTCTTCCTCTCTAAGTCTGCAACAGTCGTTTTTTCTTCGAAATCGTTTCTTGGAAAGTTAAAATTTGGCATGATGACAAAGCACGCCGACCAATACTTATCTCAATTTCAGTAACAATTAAAAATACTCGTATGGAAATTTCAGAAACTACAGATAAAGTACTAGAAATAGATCGCTTATTTGATCTATCGTGTGGAATATTAAATAGAAGAGTCATTTATGAAGATTATACAATTTAAAGCAAATGCTTATTATTTTAATGCATTAAAACTTGAATGTACAAAAGATCCACACTAAAAATATTTAGATAAATACGAAATTTTCTATTTTAAATAAAATACGAAAAACTATATTTTAAAATCAAAAGTTTGTCAAAAATGATTTTCTAATAACATACTTTATGTATTTGACTTCTAAAATTCTTTTAAATTTAAAAAGCATTCTATCCAAATCAGACAGATGCAAGAATTATTAGTTTCCACATTAAAATAAAAATTATTATGAAAATTGTAATGAAAATGGAAACATTTTTAAACTAAAAAATTAATAAGAGGCAATTTTTTTCACTGCGTTTTTTCATAACAGACACTTGAGTTTATTGGTTCGCATTACTAAATTATTTAAATTACTACTAAATTGATAATTATCAAACATTTCATCTTTTTGTAGACTGGAGAAGCACTGTAGAATTTGCTTTACTATATGATAACGAATATCGGACATGAAATATTCGGACATGAATATTCACTGTATCATTACATTTCCCGCGATGTCAAATTATTTTACTGCAAGTGCCATTGGACACGGCTAGCGCACGCAAATTACTCGTAACGTATGTGCAAGCTACGTAAAAGATAATATTAGTTATACTCGTGAGACACACTGTACTCAAAGCTAAAGTTGTTTTTATGCCATTCATTATTATGTTATTTAGACTACACTAGATTAATCAGGTTATACAAAAATAACAATTGACAGTAAACAAAATTGAAAAACAGGAATACACAATGTGGCTTCTTAGTTTTGAAGCGCCCAAATTGATTGATTCTGTTTTCGATTTTTATCTTATTAAAGGCTGCTGCGAAGTTTCAATTGCATAACCTGGTTAATTGATTGCAATAAAATATTATCTTTAATTTAAATAAAAATAAATGTTATTTTATATTGGTAGGAGATATAAGTAAAAAATAATCCAAAGCAACTTTGAAAAAAGTAAGTTCAATATTAATGTCACGAAATGGAATTATCGGGAAAATTGTTTTTTTTTCTGTTATACAATTCACTCACTAAATGTTTTCATTATAATTTCCGGTAAATTATAATATATAAAATATGATTTTTGACATTTATGAGATGGATGGACTATTAAAAAAATCAATTTCACTGATGAATATTCCCCTTCCCCGAATTCAAATCCAACATTTCATTGTTTGTCTTCAATCCAAAATAATTATGTGTCTATTTATAATAATAAATCAGTGGCCTTGCATTTTAGTCATTCATTGTTTTAGATAATTTGAATGCACCACTATTTTTTAATAAAATATAAAATTTCAGTAAATTCAAAAATACATGACGGACGAGGATGAATTTCTTTATAAGACAATCATTCGACTGGGCACTCTTTATCTATTTTGTTTTTTTTATTTAAATAATTTAAATGATTTGAACGAAGTTATTAATTATTAGAAATATTTTATTTATTTCCTAGAATTTTCAATTCCGAAATTGAAAATCTTCATATTTTTTTATGTCTAAATATTTTAAATTTTTTATAAATATTTAATATTTATGGTCTCAAATAGAAATATAGTGAGAAACTTTTGGACACATCTCGATAGTGAAAAAAACTTGGGATTAACCTCACAACGCAAAATGAAAATATTACAGTGAACGTACTTGATCGGACCTTTTAGAATAAGTCGTAAACAAGTTTTAGAAGCAAAAAATAATAAGAAAAGCAAAGTTATATCACCGAAATCGAAGAGGGGCTAGAAACTTGTCCGCAATTTGACAATAACTTGCATGTGTTCTTTTAAATTTTCATTGATTTATTTTCCTAAGTACATTTTTTATTTCTTATATATATTTACATACATTTGAATTTTTTGTTGTTGTGAATGTTAGATTTTATTTTCCTGAAGACATGTTTTGAAAATATATTTTTGCGTCATAAACAAAATGGCGTCTCCTGGGTCTGTGTTCCTTTTTTCATCTTATTTTCAGCTTATAATATTCTGCATACTTTACCGAATCCACCAATTTTGTATGTATTAATTTTGGACTGGCAGTCTAGATGTTATTAGTGGAAATAAATTACTTATATATATATACACATAGACATTATAGTGAAAACGAAGAATAAGATATTTGAATGGAAGTTGTAAAATTAAAAGTTAGTTTACAAGGAGAAGATGTCCGTAATTAATTCAGATACAAGAAATATTGTATTTAAAAAGCAAACGTCTTCACAAGACAACTTCTAAAGAAGATTTGCGGAGCTCCTTGTAACATTTTACCGATTAACACGAACATTCAACGAGACTAATGAAGACTTAATTTTGAGCACATTCATTAGACGGAACAAATCAGATTTCAGTATAGTCTTGCTGCGATAATCAAGAGACATTTAAGGGAAGGTAAAGATCAGAACCAAGCAACTTCAGGTATTAAAGAAGAAGCCGACGCAAAAATTGCTCGAGCTTTAGAGTAAACTCAATTAGTGTGTCTGTAATTTATGTAATGAAATAAAATAAATCCATTTATAATATATTCTTAATTTAAGGTTTTCAAAATATCTGGAAATTTTGGTGTTTCTCTTGCTGAAATTTATCACGAAATTAATGTACTTTAAATATTTATTAGTATAATTTGGATTTTCGTATTATAGATAAATTTACCGTTTTCTAAAATTTTGTACTTTTCTTGAAATACATTAGAAAAATATCGGTAAATTAAAAAAATGGTTTTATAGCTAACACGGTGTGTTTTGCTTTAAATTTTATCAGTCCTATATTATACATACCGCTGTGTGTAAAATATATTTTCATAAAAGCAAAATTGAAAATTGATAATTTCCAAATGAAAATTTTAATTAAAATAATTTTCTATTATTACAACAGCGTTATTTTTTTATGCACATTTTAGACATCAATAGCCATAACCATCTTGGTGATTTTTAAGCCAATTAACTTATTTGTATGTGCACTCTGAAGAACAAAAATGATGAACTGTTATTTAAATATGTAATTTTAATGTTAGTTTGATGTATTATTTTAGGTTTTTATGTTATTGGACAAATATGTAAATGCTATTTTTGTTTTTAACATGTTTGGAAATAAGACTTAACTAAATATTTCAGAAGGAACAAAAAATTTGTTATACACTTAAAATATGAATTAGCATTGTATTACATTTAAATTTTATCAATATGAATTTATTGAAGAAACAAATAAGATTTAGACGAGGCGTTTATTGAAAAAATATTTATTTATGTGTTATAAATACAAATTATTCATTTTCGGATTTTTTTTATTTACATGTGCTGTGAGACCTCGCTTCTTGCCAAACTGCATGATTCTAGGTAAACGGGAAGTATTCCATTGGTTTCGATTTATTTGCTAGTGTCAAAAGTTATGCCATAAGTGGCCGTAATTTTAGGGTTCTTTTTTATTACCTTGATTAAGAAACTTTATTACAGTTCTGAAAAGCAGTAGACCTAAGTCTTTTATATTGATTTCAACTTGATACCTCCACCAGTTCCTGAGAAAAAGGGACTTATCCGACAGACAGATAGTCGGACAACGAAATGATCCTATAAGGATTCCTTTTTTCCTTTGAGGTATGGAACCCAAAAACCATGGAACTTTGCATATCGTAGATAAGTGAAAGCTCTGGCGATACGACAAACATCAAAGGTCTGCACAAAGGCTAAATCCTCAAGACAAAATGCAGACCAGCATTCGGTTTTTGATCAGAATTATATGGTGCATAAATAGCTAATAAACTCTAAATATAAAATTTGCATTTTAATTAATGGAAAGGTCCTACTAGGACCTATAAATTCGCTTCTAAAATAACTAAATTTTTTCGGACATCACATCTGTAACTTACAATTTATTTGACTACTTCCTTACTAATTTTTCCGTAATTAGTCTTTATTATTCTAACTGGAATTAAAATATCACGATGATAATTATGTTTATTTTGACTTTTAAATAAAAAATAATAATTGCATTTAACAAATATAAATAATAATTATTTTATATAATAATAATAATTTTATACATATAATAATATTTTTATACGGCGTCATTTTCTAATCTTTCTTCAAACGATGACGGCGACTTTCCTAATAATAGTAATGATTACTTTTATAAACTACGTAGAAAAATTGTTTCTAATTGAGCCGATTGACCAAAAATATGTGCCACTTATCAAAATGTAAATGAGGTAAAATCAACTTGAGATTAAAATTAGAATTTAATGTGGCATCAGGAAATATGTATCTAGTAACACAAATAAAAAATCTTTGTGTTCATATAATTTTGGAGTTTTAAAAAATTACTTCATGAGTGTAGGCAGAAACTTTGAATTAGCTTTTCCATAAAAGGGATATAGCCCCAGAAAAGGAATTATTAGGTCACAAGGAAGAGAGATTGGACCGCTACAGAAGGGAATAGGCATAGCGTTCGCTTTGGCCCTTTGTAAACAATATTGTTAATAAAATTTGTAAGCAACGTGATAAAATACTTATAAATTACTTCATACCGGGACTTTGAATGATATTGTTTTTTATTATTCATAAAGATATATTATAATTAAGACAATGAAATATTAATTGATATTCAAAATTTTGATAGTTGTGACAATCTTTAATTTTGATATCACTGTCGGTAGATTTTTAATGAAAATTGGATTGAATTTTGCTAAAAGAGGATTTTAAGCTAACAATAAACTTATTTGGAAAAAACATATTTCGCATAAAATTTTCAAAGTCAACGTAACTTTAGAATAGGAAAAATATGTGAAATTTCTTCCAATGGAAATCACTAATAACAACTCCGATATTATAATAAAATTTAAAATATTCTTATCAATATTACAAAAGCAAAATTTGCTTATATCTATACAATAAATAATAACACTGCAAAAGAGTAAATTCTGCATAAAAAAAATATGTGAAGATCATTGATTGATTCAGCACATGGAATGATGGTGGAAGCCAGAAAACCTGCATTTAGAATTTTTATCTATTTGTCTCTCTGTGTGTTAATTTCTTCTTTAATGAGAGAAAATCTGCTGCACGGATTTTAATGAAATTGATTATGGTGATGACTTATATCCTCGAACTAAATATAGAGTACTCTTTGTCTGAATATTACAGACAGAAGAAACATCCTGATTTTTTTAATGTTATTATATCGATACTGAAAGCGCCATTATTATCGTATTTTGTAAACTTTTAGCTCATAGAATTCTGAGAGAAAAAGATAAAAAAAGACACCAAAAAATTTCTAATAGCTTTTTAATACCAAATTCCACGTAATCAAAATCGCGTTGGTACAATTATTTATCTATTAATACAGCAACGGGTTAATACAGCAATCCGTATCAAAGCGCCACAAATTCAACTTTTCGAAAATTTGAGCTTTTTTATACGAAATAACCAAACAAATTGTTTTCGTTCTCAGCAAATAGTGTTGTTACGCGTTTTATTATTTAATTATTGTACTTTTCAAATTTATTCGTAAAGTTACTTTATTTTGTAAACTCCCATTTATTTTGCTGTAATTACTCAATGTATTAAAGTCATCAAATGGAATCTTCTAAAACAGAAAATCATACATAATGATTCGTTTCTGTTATTAAATTGTATCGCAAAATTTTTTTTGTTATGCATGATAAGGTAAATTAATAAAAATATGATTTTTAAAGTTTATATAATGAATGAGTTATTAAATATTCGATAGTCCTGACGAATATTCCTTTACTAAATTCAGTTACATTCAATTCAGCGTTTGTTTTCATAACTAATTAATTATATTCCTCTTTATTATAATAAATACGTGGACCTGTATTTTAGTTATCTACTTTGTGGAATGTACGACCGAGTTTTCAATAAAAAATTCAAATTGCATTAAATTGCCCAATAAATTATAAGAAACAATGAATATCCTCATCAAACAATCATTTGACTGAGCAGTTTAATCAATATTATTTATTTTTTTTTAAAATTATTTATTTTATTTGAACGAAGGTAAGTAAGAGTTTTTCTGTTGTTTGTAATGTTTTGTCTATATTTTGAAATTATTTTTCTATTTAAAGTGAATAACCAGTTAGTACAACTTACAGCTAAGAATTCAATAATTCCAATTATTGGTAATGTCATGATTTCTTTTCAATTTATTCAACAATTTTTATCACGGTTCGGCCAAACTATACAAAAGATTAAATTCATGAATTATACACCTAACTTTCCTCGTGATTCCTTTTATTATTGGCAAAAACCGCATGGAAGTCTGTGCAGTAGTTTTTGAGGTTCAACTTCAGAATTCTCTTACAATCTGAAATCAAAATATATCGTACGTAAATTATTAATCGATCCTTTTGGAATAAGTTTTAAGGAACGTTTTAGGAGCAAAAAATATTAGGAAAAACAAAGTTATAACACCAAAATCGAACATGGGTCATAAAAGTATCCGCAATCTAATAAAAATCCATATGTGTGCCTGTAAATTTCCTCTGAATTATTTTTCAAGATGTGTTTTTGACATATACTCACATACCTTTGAAATCTTTATAAGCCCTAATTTCATACTAATCATGATAAGTTTTAATAAAGATATTTTGCATCTTAAATATAATCGTTTTACTGGCTGTGTTCATTTTTTTATTTAATTTTCAGATTAAAATATTATGTTTACTTAGATAAATACACAGACTTTGCATTTTTAAATTCTGGCAAGCGGTTTACCGGTTACCTGTGGAATTAAATGATATATATACATATACACTTGAAAATAAACGCTGAATTGAATGTATCATAAGGTTTCACCATTACTGAGTAAGAAGAACTGTATATATATAACAAGGGCGAGATGTGCTTAATATTACTTCAGAAAGAATAAATGTTTTAATCAAAATGCGACAATTTTTCCATAATGATTTCCAAAACAGATTTGCGAAGCCTATTAAAACGTTTTGCCGACTAACACGAACTTTCAACTAGACAAATTAAGTCTCTAATTTTGTGCTCATTCATTAGACGGCACAAATCAGATTTCAGGAAGGTCATTTTCTGCGATTATCAGAAAACTTTTATGAGAAAGTAAAGCTCCGAGCCGGGCAACGTCAGGTATTAAAGAAGAACCCGACGGGCAAATTGCTCGAGCTTTAGAGTAAACCCAATTAGTTTGTCAGCAATGTGTAAAGAGATTTTTCTTTATCCTTCGTCTTGATCTCCATAAAAACAAGATGAACATAACGAGAAGTGGGGCGGGCGGACCGTTTATTAAATGCAAACATAGATGAGAATTGGCCATTTCCTCTTTTAAAAGTTAGTACGAAATCACTCTACTTTAAGTATTTATTAGTTTAACTTGGGGTTTTATGTGTTGTAGATAAATCTACGGTTTAATCTTATGGTAGAAATTTTATATTTTATTCGATTATTATTAAAAAAGAAAATAGCTAAAAGCCTTTTCTTTTAGAAAGAATTAAATGGTGTTTTCAATAAGTGAAATAAATAATGTTCAATTTATGTTTTATGAATTTCCATTATATTGATTATTTTTTGAACCTAAATTTTATACGTAAATATATAGGTTGTGCACTATATTTTTTATATTCTAATTTTTTTACATTACACAAATTTCTATTATGCTAAAAACTATAATAGTTTTTAATTTTAACCGGCCAGTTCCCCCCAATTCACTCACAAACATCATGTAACATTTTGAGTCAAGCAAGGTAGTGGCTTGTTATATTTGTCCTACGATCAGCAAGGCGAAGCATTGTGGATGTTTTTCCCCCGTCAAAGGTACGATGGACAGAAAAACATTTCATGTTATTTTTGATACTAACAAATTCAATGTTTTATTCAGCCAAGCAGTAATACAAGTTAATTATATATTAAAATATATCAAGTGTATTAATTCAATTTTTGTATGTTACTGATTGTTTAGTTTTATAAGCATCAGCGTGCGATATTGATTACCAAACATTTTGAACGATTTGAAAAAGACTCGTGATTTTAAAAATAGGAAATATTCCAAATATTTGAAATAGTCACAGATTCAACGTAATTAAAAATGTCAACTAATAATTTCTGTAAGTGAAAAAGCTGCTTATATAGGTCTTATGTTTTTTTTTGCATCAAATTAGATTAATCCCATATTTTTCGTATAGTTCTTCGTAAAATAGGTTTTAGCCCAAGTAAAATATAGTCGATAAATCGATATTTTACAGTTACTACAACAGCATCCTTTTCTTAACAGAAATCTTTGACATTAAGGGGCGTCTACGGTAATGAAGTTATAATATATTTATATATTTATTGTGAGGTTAGAAAATTAATGAATACTGTTTTAAAGTCATTACGTATTTAAAGTCATTACCTATTTAAAGTCATTACCTATGTATCTCTTTCATTTATTAAATATTACAGAATACCAGTTTAGATTAGTATGTGCTTGATTATTAGACACGTTACTTTTTAGACGACTTTGTTGGACTTCGCTAAAACTTTATTAGGATTATGGAAGCGTTGTACTTAAATTCGTAAAATGTAGTCAAATAGAGAAATTTCAATTATTGATTTAATCACCCACCAACTATCACATTTCTTTCGAAAATACAATTAACTGTAGCAATATTTTGTTCTAATATTATTAAAATTAATATATATATATATATATATATATATACATATATATATTATATATATATATATATATATATATATATATATATATATATATATATATATATATATATATAGCCTTAACCGTTAAAAATTTACACAAAAAAAATTAAAAATTTAATAAATATTTTGTTGAGTTATGACTTTATGTTTGAAAAATAAAAGGATTCTCTTGCATTATGCCGTGACAGAACTTTAGTATAAAATTGTTTACAAACATATCCCATTATTTATTTATGGTCAATATTGGAAAAGTTATTGAGCAAGGCGTGATTTTGTGGCGCGCCAAATTTTTTTCAGCTCTGTTTCCTCTTAACTCGGTAACAGGTCGACGTGTCCTCCTTACTTTGCGTGCTCTTGCTATTTTTGTTTTTAATATGTTTGGAATTAAAATTTAATTAAATGTAATAGGATGAACAGAAAATTTATGACCTGTTTAAAATGAAAATAAATTAGTACTTTATTATTGTCAAATCTCATCAATATGAATTTGTTAATGAAATAAATATTGGGTTAATTTGTCTTAAATAACCTTCCGTAAAAATTTTGCGGAAAATGTGGAAAATTTGAATAGTTTTGAAGATAAAAGTAGTCTTATGACACTCATAATTGAAAATATGGTTTACAGTGGCAAAGAAGTAATTAAACTCTATCGTACTTAGATTTAAGAGGAGAGGTGAATAGGCACTAGAAAAGCACTGATAAATTTTAAATGTTCACATTTATTTTGTATGTTACCACGTAAGACGAAAAAATATTGCCTGGATATTTATAAACTGCCGTTTTGAAATCCCTGTTGAAAGTTATGGCGATTGGGCGAACTTCACAGATGTTGCAAGAGGCAAAATCTTTCGGACATCAATGCAGTCCAGGACATTGTTTTTAGAGCAGAAAGAAGGTTTATGATATAAATGTCACCTTTTTACTATAAATAATGTAAGAATTCCATAGAAAATTTTTAATTTATTGCCACAAAACTAATTTTATTCGAACATTCCACACTATACACGCCCAATAAGAGCTCTAGCGGGCCCGGGATAGTTTTTATGTTAGTCTCCTAAGCTCAATTCATGCACGGCGATGTACGATGGCGAGTCACCCCGTGGGCTTTTGGACCGAAGCTTCTTATGGCACATTACACGCTTGGCGAATGAGAGCTAGCCCGAAACAAATGTAAGTTTTCGGCTCACACTTTTGCTACTGTATAAGCATTTGTGTATTTAAAGCGTAAGGAAAATCATTTTTGCTATACCGCTAGACCGTTTGCTATATATGCTAGACCGTTTCTAATTCAATATGTAATTATTTACATTATAAGTTACAAATTATTACTGTATTTGATGAATTACAATAAATTTTCCACAAATACAGTTATTTTCGTAATTAATTAAAGTGGATTTTGAAATTAATTTTAAAATGCTTAAAATAAAAACAATTAAATTTAAATTTAATAAGAATTTTAAATTTAATTTAATTAATAATGATAAAAGTTGCAAATGGGACTTGGTTCCAAGCAGCTGTCCCGTGACTCCTCTCTTCGGAGATTTCGAAAATTAAAAACTATCACTTCAGGAGTTCTTCACATCCGGAATCCAATATTAGATTTTGCAAAATAATAACTAGAGTAAAAAAATTCTATCATCCGTTAAGGATATGCATACATTATTCAACTTCAGAACTCATCATTATACACTGGCCTGGTCGATAAAGCAACTATTTTGCAAAGTAACTACCAGTAGCAAATATTTTGAATTACTTTAAATTTATTACCATCTGTTAAGGAGTTTCACTGTTTATCTCCAGAACTCATCATCGAACCCTGTCCTGGTCGATGGTGTAGTTATTTTACAAATTAAAAACTACCAGTAGCAAATATCTTTAATACCGGTTGATTTACCAATGTTCATATCCAGAACTTATCATCAGACCCTGAACTGGTAAGTGGTGTAGTTTTTTTGTAAAGTAGTTAATTTACTGCCGTTTTTAAGGAGTTCCATTTTTTTCATTTCCGGACCCCAACATCAGATCATCATCATATTTATATGGTACCACGCCTGTAGCATCCTGTTTTAAATAAAGAACAATCGTCAAAATCAATCCATCCGGTAAAGAATTATGGCTGAACATGCATACAAAAAAAAATTTCCGGTGATTGAGAACCTCCTTTTTTTAATTCGGTTGAAAAAAACAGTTGCAAAGAACACAATCAGCATAAAAAAATCAGCCTGCATTTATTTCAGTAATTAGACATATTATTAAACTCACGGTTGCTAACCAAAAGCTTTTTTTGCCTTTTTAGAAGTAAAATTCTCAATAAATAATTCTAAATTAGAAAGTCTTGCAAGCGCGTTTTCCACAGCTAAAATATTAAAATTAGATAGCCTTTTTGGATACATGGTAAAACGTAAAATATTTTTTCATACACCAATACTAAAAACAATCTTTCCACGCTAGCCACTATCACTGGTATGGTCATAAAAATTCATAGAGCTGTAAATTGGGATATCAACGAATTTTTTTGGAAGTTTATTTATTAGCAATAGGTTTCTAGAATGACTTTGGCAAAATTTGTATCATAAATTGATTTTAAGCCCTTAATTCCATTTATGAACTCATACTGTAGATTTGTTTTATACATCTCTATAAAATCAACAATCTCTCTTTCAATTTCAACCTCCTTCAATGTATAAAATTTTCGAAGAACTGAGAAAACATTACAAGTTTATGCATGTCTTTTAATTGCGTAGTTATATCTCTGATCACTAAGTCTAAAATAACGTGTGATACTTCAGTCTTAAATGTTATATCAGCTTTCACCAGTTGGCTCTCTGTTGCTTCTTTATATACCATTTTCTTGCACTTGCGGAACCTTTTTGTCTGTTCTTGGAAAAATTATAGCCAGCCAATGTTTTTTGTCACGATAATTCTTTCGGTTAAAATTTTTTCCCATCCATTTTTTCCCATGAAATCTTTGTAATTCTGTTATTAGTCTGTTTAATTTTTTGAACGTAATATTAATTATTGCTACCTGGCCTTAAATTACTATATTTATTATGTCGATTGCTTCCAATAGACATTATGATAAAGTAATTCAAGCTCGGTGAATTGCTGAACTCATTAAGTGAGTTGATGCCATAAGTATACAATTTAACCTACGTACATATTTATGCAGTTCAATCATATCGCTATGGCATTCCCAAATTAATTTTGAAAGGAACAGCTCACCCAATGCTTCTTCTGTCCAGGGGAAAGGTGTGACAAAAGTTTTATACTCTCTCTCTAAACTTATTCTAAATATCAGCCGATAAATATTCATCTCTAGTCTTGTTCCAGTTTCTTCGGAATGCTTAAACTTTCATAAATGATCATTAAGAAGTGTGTCATATTTTGCTAAGAGTTTAAAGTTACCATTAGAAGTATCTCCACTTCTGTTATTATCCCCACGAAAGGCTCAACCTCTCTCAGCAAGAAATAATCAATAATTAGCAAGAAATATATAATAATTAAATAAAATATTTTAAGTCGACTTCTTAACGTAATTTACGTTAAGAAGACTTACGTTAAGTTGACTTAAAATCTCTTTCCACATTTCCTGCTCATTTTAATTGATTTATATGATAAATCACGAAGCGAAGATTGTTCTTTCGACTTTATTTGTTCTGTTTTTCATTATTAATTACCTCATTGAAGATAAGAAACCATTGAAGATAAGAATTTTTGCGCGAATCATCATTTTCGTTTTCAAGAATTTTGTCATGGAACCTTTTCCACTTTAGTTAGAAGAATAGCCATCAGGTAACGATAAAGTTGATTTATAAGCAAGTATCCATGTAATAAAAATTCTGCAAGGCAAATAGAAGAATGCTTGTTTTAGTTTACTCCACATTAACCAGTCTCGAACTAAAAATTCACCATTCTATAGTATTTTCTTAAAAATCGAATTCGGCAGAACTGTACCTGTGTCATTTTGAGGAAAGTACTCCGTCCACTTTTCGTGCGATTTTTTTAGTCTGTTTCGATGCTAAAGTCTGGTGGTCGAAAAACATTTCAATTCTGTTGGTGGTTGTAGCAATAGTAAAGGATATAGAAGACAAAAAATGGGGTAATAGAGATATATAAAAGCTATCAATTTTTCGACCGATAAATAAATCTTCAAGTAGCGTTGAATTTGTAGTGAAGAAGACCTTCTCCAAATTTGATAATAAAATATGGTTACATATTTATTATACGTATGCAGCAAAGACTAACTGACAATTAGCCCGGCGGGCAGCGGTGTGGACGGGCGGCGACGCGCGGCTGGGCGGCGGCGAGTGTTTGGGTCAAAGTTTTTGATTTAAGCTACCTTCTCGAGTTTGCGAGTAGAGGCTCGTCCACGAAGATCGTACACGAGTACAGGCTCGTTGACAAGTGAATTTATATTAAAACCATATACGTAGGTAGTTATTTCATACAGATATAGCTACTTTGCTTTCAATAGAATTAATACCATTAAACATTTAATTATTGTTACCAAATGGCCGTGAAAATATTACAAATATCGGGCTCGTTCATTGTGTTCGTGCCCCATAGAGACATTTCGCTACCACCACCACCCCCACCCTCCCCCTCTAGGCTGTCCTGATCATATATCTCAAAAGTTATATAACGGAAAACTAGAATCATAATAATCAAGCTATTTTTCACAATTAAATGAAACTACGTGATGTAGTATTATTTCTACTATCTTTAATTTCTTTACCACGACCTAGGTTTCGTTGTATTACAACATCTTCAGGTGGAATATTAGCAAAGATTATCTCTCTATCTAAAGTGAATCTTTGCTAATATCCCACCTGAAGATGTAATACAACGAAACCTAGGTCGTACTAAAGAAATTGAAGAAAGTAGAAATAATACTACGTCACGTAATTTCATTTTAATTGTGAATAATGAATTTCCACAAAATTAACGCCAAATATATTCAATAAATTATTTTGATCATCATATTAACAAAAATTATGTTTTTGCCTCGAATAAATGCACTTAGGTAGATATAAGGTAAAAATAGAGTCAAGTCTTGAGAATCGTTACTTTTGTTTCGTTTCTTAATGTGTTAATTTTGCAATAGTATATTATTGTTTTTTTTTAGCAAATAAAAGACTTTAATTCGAGATTGACAATATAATTTTAACTAATTAACTAAATACAATTTTAATGATAAGAATAATATTTAATTAAATCAGCTGAAAATGAGCTGAAATGAATATAATCCGGATATAATAGAAACAGAAAAGCCACCAAAACCAGAACCAATCTTTGTAACTGGGGTCCTGGATATCAATTCCCTTAAAAACCTGCTGTTAAGAATAACAACAGAAGGAAATTTTACTATGACCACTCTCAGGTCAGGACACGTTGTGAAAGTAATGCCAGTAAGTATAGAAGTATACAAAATGATAAGAGAAAAATTCATCACAGACAATATCAGCCATTATACTTACATGATAAAAAGTGAAAGACCTTATAGAGTTGTTCTGCGAGGCCTCCATAGCTCAGAAGACATCTCTGAAATAAAAGAAGGACTCAAAGCACATGGACACGAAGTAAGGCAACTCGTAAATGTACGTCATCGAAACACAAAAGAACCCTTACCCCTATTTTATGTAGACCTGGAGCCAAAGAATAACAATAAAGATATTTTTAAAATAAAATACCTCAATCATATGAAAGTATCTTTTGAAGCACCTTATAAGAAACAGGAAATTCTACAATGTAAAAGATGCCAAAGGTTCGGTCATTCAAAAAATCAATGCTACCGACCATTCAGATGCGTCAAATGTGGAGACGACCACCCAACCACCAGCTGCTCCAAAACAAGGGAAACGGAAGCTACTTGTGCAAACTGTCTAGAAAAACATCCAGCTAGTTACAGGGGATGCCTAAAATACAAGCAATATAAAGAGCACTTATTGAAAATCCAACCAAAACAAACATATAAACATACAAACCAAACTAAGCGTATGCCTGAAATGGACAATTTGCAGCCAAGGAAATTCAAAAATTATAATAGAACAACCTCAACTTACGCTGAAATCACTAAAAGTAGAATGGAAAACATCACTAAGCCAGACCAATTACCTCAAACGCAACAACTAAGTGACATCTTGGAACAAATGTTCAACAGAATACAAACTATGATGCTAACCATGGTAGACAACATGATGGATCGTTTCATCCAGCTTATTAGCAGCCAGACTAAGAAATAATCTAAATCTTAAAATAGTCACATGGAACGCCAACGGACTGGTCGCTCGACGACTAGAGCTGGAAATGTTTCTACACATGAAAAAGATTGACGTGGCATTAATATCTGAGACTAGGTTTACCATCAAAAGCCATATCTCAATAAAGGGCTACACAGTTTATGCTACCAACCACCCATCGGGAAAAGCGCATGGAGGAACGGCAGTGATCTTAAAATCAAATATAAAACATCACCCGCTTGAACCTTTCTCAACTGACAAGATACAAGCCTCTCTTATTAAAGTGTATGACAATAGCTCGGACATTACCGTTGCTGCAGTTTATTGCCCTCCTAAACACCAGATGGCAAAAGAAGAATATAAAGATTTCTTCTCTATACTCGGACATCGCTTTATAAGTGGGGGCGACTGGAACGCTAAACACCTGTTCTGGGGATCTAGACTTATAACAACTAGAGGAAGGTCGCTCTATCAAGCTGTGAAAGATCTTAATCTTGATTGCTTGTCCACTGGAGAACCTACCTATTGGCCGACAGATCCACGAAAAATACCCGATTTGCTGGATTTTTTCATATCTAGAAACATTGCAATAAATAACACTAAAACAGAACCTGACTTTGACCTTATCTCAGACCACTCTGCTATTGTTCTAAGGGTATATAGTAAGATATTACTAACAGAAGTACCACTTAAAATCTACAATAAGAATACTAACTGGAAAAAATATCAGGATATCATCACAACGGAAATACAGCTCAGGATCTCACTGAAAACGTCTGACCAAATAGAACGGGCTATAGAAGGACTAAACAAACTGATTCATGACGCTGCAAACAGGGCTACATCCCATCACAAAACGGGAACTGCTATAGAGCATGTGTACCCTGAATTCATCAAGGATTGTATAAACGAAAGACGTAGACTCCGCAGAGTATGGCAAAACACTCACTATCCTAGAGACAAGACTGCCTTAAATAAAGCCACACAACATCTTAAAACTCTAATCAAAGAATTGGCAAATGAGAATCTACAATCATATCTCACAAAACTGACACATACTAGTGACACAAACTACTCGTTATGGAAAGCTACCAAAAACCTAAAGCGTCCCAAACAACAAGTCACACCGCTAAGAACAAAAACGGGATCCTGGGCTCGCTCCGATAGTGAAAAAGCTAACAGATATGCTGATCACCTACATGAAGTTTTTGAACCGTTTCCCAGCAGTAATCAATATCTGGACAATGAAATAGAGGAGTACTTAAAGACACCTATTCAAATGTGCTTACCACTTAAGCATGTGACACCAAATGAACTGAGGCGGGAAATCCTAAAACTCCAGGAAGGCAAATGCCCTGGCTATGACCTTATCGACGCGACACTTTTGAAACACCTCCCAAAAAAAGGAATACTGTTCATACTCGCTATTTTCAACGCATGTTTAAGACAGTCCTACTACCCAAGCCAGTGGAAAATAGCACAGGTAATAATGATACTGAAACCAGGTAAACCTGCTCAAGAAGTGTCATCTTATAGACCTATCAGTCTCCTTCCGGTAATTGGAAAATTACTGGAAACGATAATACTTAACAGAATGAGGGAACACTTAGCAAATATAATACCAACACATCAGTTTGGATTTAGAGAGGGCCACGGAACTATCGAGCAAGTGCATAGGCTGGTTGATGTCATAAGTAGAGCATTGGAAAATAAACAATATTGCTCCGCAGTCTTCTTAGACATTAGCCAAGCATTTGATAAGGTATGGCATACTGGGCTTCTCTTTAAAATTAAAAAAATGTTACCGCACTCCTTTTTTCCGTTGATTAAATCGTATCTTGGAAAAAGATGCTACGAAGTGAAATATAACTCCGAAACATCAGAAATGCACCCAATTAAGTCAGGAGTTCCACAGGGTAGTATACTGGGACCAGTACTCTATTTGATATTTACAGCAGATCTACCTACTTATGCCAACACTACCACAGCGACATACGCAGATGATACCGCACTTCTTTCGTCACATGATAATCCCGATTCCGCATCTGAAAGCCTCCAATCCCATATCTCTCTCATCCAAGCATGGTGCCAGCAGTGGCGTATTAAAGTCAACACAGATAAGTCAGCCCAAGTAACTTTCACACTTAGAAGAAAAACCTGCCCACCTGTAAAACTTTTTGATACAGCGATCCCACAATCAGATGACGCCAAATACTTGGGTATGCACCTCGACCGTCGACTCACTTGGCGTAAACATATATGGACTAAAAGGAAGCAACTAGACAGCAAACTCCGCAGCATGTACTGGCTAATCGGCCGTAAATCACAATTGACAGATTCCAGTAAAATGGCTATCTATAAAACGATACTGAAGCCCATATGGACTTACGGCATTCAGCTTTGGGGCACAGCCAGCCATAGTAACATCGAAATACTTGAAAGGTTCCAAAGTAAAACAATGAGAGCCATGTTTAATATGCCATCCCACATAAGCAACAAATATGTGAACCTAGATTTAAATCTGAGAACTGTGAAGGACGAAATTGAAATAAACAGCAAGAAATATCAACTCAGACTGGACCAACATATGAACGAACTAGCTGCTGAACTTCAAGGAGAGGGCAGTCTAAGATTCTCCCGCCTTAAGAGGAATAGCGTATCTGAACTTGCGACAAGATTCGCGGACAAAATATGAGGATTGCACCGTTGGGTGCATGTCTTTGCTAAGAATAATTTAGCTGATGAAAATCTGACAACACATTAGATTATTGTTTGAAACAAACAGATCGCTAAGTAGCAGGATATAAAGAAAAAAAAAAAAAAAAAAAAAGCTGAAAATGAAGTTCATTTAGTACATATAAGATTATTTTATGAATAACAAACTTTTCAAAATATGAACAAATTAAAGAAAAAACATTTCAGACGGATATATGACACTTGGCAACAAATACATACGGAAATATTAACGCCAGATTAAAATGATGACTTTACCTTGAGGAAGAATATATAGCATAATAGAGGAAAAAGAGCTCCGGTAATATAATTTTGGAGTATATAAATATTACAATATGAATGGGGCCAGACATATTAATACAGCTTCTCCATAACACAAACTCAGCACCAAATAAAGTCAGGAGTAGAATAGAAATATTATGAAATTATTTGACCTCTGCAGCTGTGAGTAGACTCAGCACTCGCTCAGTCACTGTGTAAACGATTATCGCAAAGCAAGGTTATAAATGAGGTAATTAATAATTTATTTTTAAAGAAATTCGTATTGAGGCTTAGTTAAGTAATATTAAATGTTATTATTCATGAAAGGTTTTCTTAATTTAATGAAATACTAATTGACACGCAAGACTAAAATGAAATGATAATTGACATGCAAGAATAAAATAAAATGCTTATTGACATACAAGGCCAAAATGAAAAACAATCTTTTATTTGCATAATCTTTAAAGATACAAACTTCCCAGCGGAAAGTTTAAAATGTACTTTAATTTTTCATAAGTATTTTAAAAAATAATTTCAAGAAATATTAAGTATAAATGAAATACATTACTGTTAATTTTATAACTGCACAAGGTTGTTTGTGTATTATCCAATAAGTCATCAAATTGTTATCAGTCGTTGTCAAAATGATACGTATGGACCGTATCACAAACCAAAATTTTATTTTGACATTTTCCCAAAAAAAAAATTTACATATTTTGATAGGAAATATTCAAAAAGTTGTTTTGTTCCTGGTAGAAGGTCTTGTTAAGCGATTTAATATTTAATTAATGCATTATCCAGTTTGTTTCTAACCAGCTGTGTCTCGCGATTTAACGCGTGAAGAATTATGTTAATTAAGCTGCGTCATCCACCTTTCCCCTGCGGTCACTAAACGCCTCCGCTCCATTCGCCAAATGATATCGGTCTTTGAAATCAGGGGTATATCTGTGGGAATACTCGGGATGATCAGTCAGTAAAAAAGTCGGCCTCTGAAGCTACAAGTTACAATTATACTCGAAGTATGAGATTTTTATTGCAAAAATAATTATTGATATTTGCTACATAGTGTGCGAGATAAGCGCGTACAAACAAACAAACGCAATTTTAAAGGTTTATTTAAAATAATTATCCCGCAAAGAAAAAGGTTATGAAACAATTTTTCTAACGCGAGTGTGCATAATGAAGGGTTAATTATTCAGGATAACTATGAGAATTTGTTTGTTCTTTCGTGGCGACGAAATAGCTCACCCGATTTAAATATATAGAGGCACCGTTAATTTATATTTTTATTTGATTTAAATTCAATTTATTTTTGTAGTAGAAGATCATCTACTGAAGTATCCACGATCACTACTACATTAAATTTGATTTAAAAGATATTGTCTGTTTAGAATACGATATTGGACCAAACTGCTGTCAGATAGGACTCCCAAACGTGGTGTAAATTTCAATTAAAGAACTTAAATCTGCCTGTTTGAATACAATATATTATGGTTTAAAACTACGAGCAGTTTACTTAGTCACAAGTCTGTTGTAACTACTTGTATCATTTGATAGAATCCTTTTAAATGCTATAGATTATTGGGAGTAGTGCACATGATACCTCATTTTGAAAGTCATGCTTTTATTTAATATAAACAGTACATGAAAGGTCAGTCTATGCCAGTACACAACTTATAAGTTTCCTTTTCTCCAAGAAAAGTAAAATAGAATACAAAGTAAATATTTTGTTTTAAGATATATAGCAGGCATCCATTGGTTTGTTTCGATCAAAATCGTGGGTAATAGCTTGTTTTAAAAAAATATAAAACGAAAATAGTCTATGACATTTTTGACTTTAGTCTGTATTAAAGGAAACTAAAAATTATTATTAATCTTTGAACATTTTTCTAATCAGAAGTGAAAAGCAGTTGAAAAAAAAATACGTAATTTTCGGCTTAATCAATTTTTCATTCCGAGAAATATTTCTCTTATTGCTTACTATTCGAGGCCGACTAACAACAACAACTTTTCATATTTATTTTCTATTTCGTTACATATTTCTTTTTAAATTTTGTATCAAAACAAACAAAATATTAAACGCTGATCGTACCTTGTGATATGAACTGCTATCTTATTGTGACTGAAAATATTTTGCATGTGCTATTCCATGGACATGAAATTTAGACTGGTTTAGATATGTCTAAATGAAATCACTAATCAGAGTGTGTTGAGCCATAAATATCAATGTACACAGTAGTGACTAATTGTATCCAAATCTGCCTTGTCTTGTCTTGTCTCAACTAACTGGTTTTCTGGTTACTGGTTAAGTGAGTCCCGTTACAGATTGCTTCGATAATGCTGCATGACGCTAGACAGCCACTCATCCCTTAAGGTAACACTGAGACAGTTTGTGACTATAAAATCATATTGATCAAAATAACCAATATAACATTAACTACTAGGAAATAATTACCACGGGAAAAATACTTTTTTTTATTAAATGAATACTATATGTTTAAATCAAATAAAGATAATATCGTAAAACTGAATGAACCGTTACAAACCTAAAACTAAACAATGGGAGTTTCCTTCTGAAAAATTCGCCGAGTTCTTCTAAAGGACAGTTAATTGTGCAATGATTGTTCCGAAAAATAAAAGAAAAGTTACGTAGACTGGTATGCAAACAATTTTTTTTCTGTTGTTTTGGAAAAAGTTTGAGAGTAACACCCCTGCTTATTCAACGTTGCCCCTGTAGACTCAACATGACCAAGTAAAATATGCAGAAATTATGAGCCATCCGCCAAGCAGCCCTGACTTCGGGAGTCTTCGACTTTTTGAGTTTCTGAGAATATCACCATATTTATTCCTTAGAGTAAAAGATATACTGCTTGCTAAGAGTGGGCCGACTGATTCTCCGTGTGGTTTGATCAAATGATAAGATACATAGAGTGCTGCGGGAACTATTTGGAAAAATAATAAATAAATTACAAACTTGGTACTTGGGTCCATTTTTTATATTTTAAAAAACTTTCAGTGTTACCTTGTTATATTAGTTTGACGGAAGTCAAATTTAATCGCCGGCACGGAGTATGGTGTTCATGTATTTGAATGTATCGGTATATATGCGTAAATACGTGTAAATTTTTGTTTTTAATATAAAAGCCTATTGATCTAAACAGTTGGGATAAATGAATTTTCGATATAATAATTGTTATTTTTAGACTTTTTGCAAAACTAAAAACATATGTTGAAATCAGCTTTGGTTATACTATAACTTTAACTCAATACAAATATGTGGTCAAGAATAAAATTATGAGTTGAATTATTTATCATTATAGTTTGACTCTAATGTATTTTTTCACATGTCTAATACAGAAAATTAATAATAGTTTATTGTAATTAATTCCGTAACAATTCCTATTATAAATGAAAATAATCTCAACTCATGCAGAGAACAGCTAATCTTATTTAAATCTAGATTACGCAGATCAGCATAATGTGATTTCATTTTCATTTATTTCGTTTGTTTGCAATTAGATATTTGTTTTTGCGACGATCTCACATCTCTCTATGAATCAATACTTATTGGAAAAGTTCCAAGCTAAATCCACTAATTTAGTTTTACGTATTAATTTTAACTATGGCAAGTCGATTTCTTTCTGATAATTGCAATTAAAATCAATATATTTAATTTACAATGACTTTTGTATTAATTATTTAGTAATTATTGTCCATACAAATTTTAGGGATAAATGTTCAGTTAGAAGGAACTATATTAGATTCAGAAAAATATTACAAGTAAAACAAGTTAATTTTTTTCCAATATTCTGTAAATTTAATAATTCCGTGAAGATACTTAAAGCAATAATCGTTAAATTATTTTATCAATATAAAAAAACAATTCTAACGTAGCTCATGTTAATTTATCAATGCAAAAGTCAGATTAAATATTAATCTAAAATTTACCGAACCATCATCATAAAAACAGATATAATTTGATTACATTATTTTTCATTTTTTATTCACGTTTTTGTGAACATAACGGAAATCTTGTTATTGATTAATTTTATTAAACAAAATGTAGGTAACGATTAGTTGTCACTTCTGCAACCACTTGGGTTGTTTTAAATCCATTATAATTCACTTCATACCACACAAGTATGCAGAGGACTTCAATATCCCCAATAGCGTCCTACGTCTGCAATCAATATTTCCACCCATGTGGTGGATACTTTCACTAAAATGTGATCGAATCATTTCTGAACCCTTATTCTGCGATCTGCCTTTGGCGAGAATTTTTTTCCAATTAACGTAGCAAAAGATCAAATTCTTGTTTAATTATTGTGAAGTTTTTTTTCGTTTGCTAATCTAGAATTTTTAATTAGCATTAAATTAAGTTAATGCTAAATATTTTCATTTAACTATTACAGTGCGATTTTCTGTTTAGATATTAAGGAAATAGAAAGAATGACAAATAACTTTGCGCATGTTTTTATGGCCAGGTAATTAATAATTTTCATTTAGTAACTAAATATTTAATTAATTATAAATACGACATAAAATAACTGCATTTGCTTGAGCATCTTTTTATCTGACTATGGCAGCGGAAAGGTTATGAATTTCACACGCTATGTGTGTATGTACATATGTTCCCTCGTACAAACCAAGATACTAAAGTGATTTCAATAAGTTAGGCGTCCGTAGATTTACTATGATCCAGAGAGTGTACATCCTAGAATATACATCGTTACAAATTTCCCAGACTTTGTATATAAATATTTCGTGCTTTTCAATTATTTCTTTCTTACTCGGCTTTTAGTTTGTTGTCCTATATAATTTTAAATGATCGATGTTTATCCTTTTTTTTTAAATTGATCATGTTTAGGTTTTAAAAAATGTTGTCGATTCATATTTTCAAAACATTATTTGAAGACAAAGCGGTAATTAAATTTGTTTTATCGAAATTTGAGTAAGCTAATTATTATCATAGTTTTCTTCTAAACTTCGTAAACAATTCCTATAATTTTGACAATGTGATGAGTTTCAAGTGGCAATTAAAATTTTCTTTATGTGCAAAACAAAATTATGATATGTTTCGGTAAATGATAGCGTAATCAGATTTAGTTAACATTTTAATACAGGAAATATATTATCTACACGCACTTTCATTGACGCCCGTTGGATTATTTAAGCATGGAAAGAAAACAAAAAACAAATAATATTTTATCTTTATTGCATTGGTAGAGATATAAATATTGAGAACGATCTTGTCGTCAGGATGCAACTGGTGCGAACCACCCCAGTAAAACATTTTCTATCTTCGTTACCACGATCATTATTACAGAATGTAGATTAAAGAATTTTACTTAATTACCTCTAAGTTATTATCAGCAGAAGCGTAAAAGTTTTACTGAGGATTGCCGAAGCAACGATTTTTCCAATTCTCTTTTACCGAACGGTTCAAATGAGTTCATCTCAGAGTTCATTTCTAGACTAATTTATGACGACGTTCTGCGAGAAAAATATAGATCATATTTAATTCTAGAGAGCTTCGGTAAACTACGATCGACCTACTTTTAATTATTGGTGCAGATGCACTCTCATTGTTAGAAATATTTCCACCTTCATACTAGTTTCTGTGTACCATACATTGTAAGAAAAATTAAACAAAAAAACATGAATTCCAAATTTGAATTCAAAACAATCAATACGTAGGAAAGACGATGTGGAAGATTAACAAATACAGTTTGTATCAACCTACTACGAGTAAATGTTGGAAGTTAAAAGGTATGTTCTTCAAAACCGTTCAAATTGCAGGAAGTTCCTCTTTGAGCAATATCCAAATCTTTATGATGATTTGCAGTTTGTTTAAACACCAGTTTACGCTATGTAAATCCTGTCGTGTGTCCAATTGCATTTGTTAATTTAGTTTTGAGCCTGGTTAATGATTTCATCCTTTTTACTTGGTATTTTACACCCGGGAAAGCAATATATTTTTAAAGTGTGATTTTTAAATTTTGATTGAGACCCAATAACAGGTTAAAGAAGGTAACATAGTATATAAGTGGTACAGTTTAATTGGGTTATGGAAAAGGTGTTCCCAAAATGGAATGTTCTAAAAATTCATCAATTAATCTTGCAACATATAAAAATTATTTTCTAACCTTGTGTTTCACTTTTGTGCTTTTAGATGTTGTTTTAAGGTATATTTGTCGAGCATTTGCAACTCAATGTGAGCTAATAAGTGTAATAGATCGATAGAATCCGAAAAATAACCTCAAAAAAAAATAACCCCGCTCGAATCATGTACATCAATTACGCATGGCTGTCCGGATGTCTGTCTATTATAATTTTTGCCATTACACTTTGAAAACCTGTAACCTATTGTATATCTGTGATACTTATGACAAAGTATGGGGTGGTTACTGTTTATTTTTGTAACATTAACCATACCACATTATTTCTGCACTACTTATTCACTATTTAGTCTTGTAAAAACTTCCAGACATGTAAAAATGTTTTTAAACTTCAAAATTACCACCCTACTTTTTAAACATGGTAACATAAAAAGGTACATAAGCTTTTACAATGTTTTAAAAAAGGTACATACGGTAATATACCTTTTTTAAATATTAACTGTTTGAAATATTGCAAGAAATATTTTAAGAAAGGTAATTTTTAAAAGAAGGTATATAAACTGTTGCAGTGATTTAAAGAAGGTACATAACCTGCTGTAATGTTTTAAAAATGTGCAAATCCTATTGCAATGTTGCAAAGAATATATATTCTGATTTACGCATATATTCTAATATTTTAAATATCAATAGTGTTACTTTTTTATTGAATTGATTTTCTGGAATTACTACATCGTATACAAATGAAGTGTTCTACGTTTCGGTTTGTGCTACAAGCTGGTCGAGGTTTTTAAATAAGTAAATAAACAAGAAAAACATTATAAATTAGAATTGTTTATTTAATAAATTATTTTTCAATACTGACTCTTTCTTTATCAGATAATAATACAAAATAGAACAAAATATATTTACTATTTAACACCTGTTGACTTGTGCCGTTAGTGGGTGAAACTCGGCCATCACCATGTTCCACAAAAGTCGGTAGTTGTCAGGCGCTCCTGCTCCATCCAAAAAGTCGTTCGTCTATATTGTACGAAAGTGTCGAAAAAACGAAAATGGATATTCTTCATGCAGGAGGACTAAACTGCGATCAAATTTATGAGCTAGATTGTTATGATATGGATATTATATGCAAGTGAAATATTCATTTAAGGAAATATTTGACTGTAATAAATTCTCTGCAATAAATTCGAAAGAAAGTCCATTTCAATATTTGCCTTTATGCTGTAAGGATAGTTGAAAGAATTATGATAACGAACGATAAAGTTTAAAAGTTACTTTAAATGTCAAATCAGAAGCTGAAATATTTAAATTATTAAATTTACAAGAATATTTAAATTAATAAGTTGAAGATTCATACCAGACCATTCTTTTGTAAAATATGTGCTTCGAGCGACCGAACTTGTTCTCATCTATTCACGTCTTTACGCATTACATCGTTCTATAAAACTTCTCGTAAGTGCAATCTTTTTCGCGTAAAGTACTATTTCTCATAACTAGATACATATATACGTACAAACAAATGGATGTAAACGCATGTCACGTTTTAAAGATACACGTACTCATAAATATTTTAAAAATTTATAATTATTAATGATTCTGTCAAAAAACGGCATGTTTAAAACACCACTCACTTGTATGTCTGTCTATTGGTCTGTGTCGTTTTTGTTAGAATTCGTTCGAAGTGAAAACTTGATATTTGGCATAGTAGAAAAGCACACTTACCAGAATATGTTAGCGTCTATAATTGTATGAAAATTTTAAAAGAGGCAAATTTTTAAATAAATTAATTAATTTAATTTTTAATAAAGATATCATAAATATTTCTTTCGTCATTTTAAGTAGTAGTACTTGAATACACCAAAGTTGTAAATCTCCAGACATATACTGAAAAATAATTGGTAAATATATCCCTCCATTGTTAAGAAAACTGAACTTAAAATTATGAAAATAAAATTAGATTCCAATTATTAATTTAGAGTTTGTAGGGAGGCTGTAGTGATGATTCGGGACTTCATATTTATTGAGAAATTTAAAATATTTTCCGTTCTTGAACGATTTACTATGGAATGTATTAATGTTGTGAAAAACCATTAACCCTTGCTGTGGCTCGGCTGGCAGCTCAACTTGCCCGTGCGGCGATTGTGGGCAGTAGTAACGGCAACAGGCTGTTTATTAACAAATTTTTTAAACTTTTACCTGTAAGTGAGTGTGTACAAACCATCATACCTCGAGTTTTAATTACAGTTAAATGGCAGGCTATAATGATAGGCAAAAAGCTCCTGTTAGAAAAGTTCAATTAAAAATATACAACTTTGGTGTATTCATTATAATTATTTTCTTATTTCATCTGTTATTCAGTAGCAGTTCACTATTACATTTATAAGTTATTACAAGTACAAAAAGATGAAACTTTCCGGTTCTCAAATAAAGACTGTTACAATTTACTGCGACAGATTTAAGATTCCGGCGCACTTTAAAGTGTTCATCCGCTTATTTGTCGCTCTAATTGCAGAGCCATTTTTTTTATAAAAAAAATTACAAAACTTTAAAATTTGTGCAGCAATATTTACCTGCATGTTGACAGTAATACTTCTAGAAATGTATTATATAAAATTCTAAATTAAATAATTATTCCGGTCCCGTTCGTTCATTCCTTTAGATAATTATCCTTTACGATTATGAATTTTTTAATTCTGTTTTATAAAATTATACATAAATTTTATTTTCTCAATTATTAACTTTTTTATAATTTTCCCTTTGAAATGATATCCCATATGAAGCAAAAATTTGTTTGCTCGCCCTGAAATTACAATATAAGTATTTTTGTATGTTAGTCATTGGAGAATACGCACGACAATGTGCTTTATCACTATGCAGAAAATAAGACGGCAAATAGATAAACCGATAGACTAAATATTAATTTTTTATTAAACTTGTAAAATATCCCGAAAAAAATTATAATATATGTAAATAAGCTTTTATGACAAATTTTAACAAATTGCAAACCAAAATTCTTTATTTGGTATGTTATTTGATAAGAGATGTGGGGGGCTTAATAAAAGCAATACCGCTGAAATACGCCAGTTGAATTATAATTATACTGTTTTGCAGTTTAAGTACATTATATTCCTACTGTATTAAACCAAAAATATTACGTAATGTAATACAGAGGGTATCTATTATTTATATAGATGAAACTGAACTTTTTGCTTAAAAAACAACGCTTGCCTCAATAAGAAATGCAAACGTTATTTATAATTTCAGTTTTCAGTCATTGGCTTTAATACTTGCCACAGAATGTCACATTCAATTTAGTTTATATTATTATATCTTTGTATTCCACGTTCTTCATAATAAATTGGTTATATTTTACTCAGTTTAAAAGAAATATACTGCCAATGAACTAAACAAATCAACGTTTGGATACACCATTAAAAATAATTATTTCCTTTTCTAAAATATCAAAAAACTTAGTTCCTGACCTGAAAGTACAGAAATTTCAACTTTGGAGGAGTTTAAATGAATTTTCTTCACCCGACCGTATTCGTATCAGAACCACGGACGAAACGCTATGATACGTGACGACGAGAACTGAAAAGAGTGGTTTAAATGATTCACGTATACGTTTCGTAATCGAAAGGCTCGATCCGGACGATATTAAACTCCATTTATTACGTTAATACCCTCATAAATCAACAGATTCAAATATCATCCCGTACTCGAATTAAAGTGTGAGGTAATTCGTATCGTTTGGTAGGTCACAGTTTGATAAGTGGTATTAAAACGTTTGAAGTGTACGTTCATAGTTTGATAAGCATAATTTACTAAAGCTATACCTATATACTTAATGAGCCCGTGTCAAAAAAAGTAAGAAGAGACATTTTGGAAAATTTCCGCATCAAGATAATTTTTTGAGTGAATGAAATTCATATTATCGAGGAAAATATTATTAAAAAACCCTTATCAATTGTGAGCATTTTTGTGAGTACGTTTTTCAAATGTATTATTATTTAACCGAAAATTTCCCTTCTATCCCTGTGGAGAACCGTTTTTTATATTATTTAAAATATTATGGGTGTCAAATGAATCGAATTTTATAAATCCTCGGTTGACATAATCATATCCACCTTGATTTCACTTTAAGTAATAGAAATATATTTATATTTGAATGTTAATTTTCTTAAAACTGGAATGGATGTCACCATAGCACCTTAGAAAATTCACCATTTAGGAATTCATCATTTAGCTTTCACTTTAACCTTTTTATTACACAAGTAATAATTATGTTTGCACAGTACTCGCTCAACGAAAAATAAAACTAAAGTAGTAAAGCTGTAGATTTTCTAGAACCTTAGCTTAGTCTAAAAATCAAAATTTTTCATAACTTTTATTTGAATAATTTCGGAAACGAGGCAGGAATATATTTTGGTTGCAAATTTTTCAGTATATTTCTGAATATACACTATTTAAGATGATGAAAAATTAATTTTTGACACCCTTGTAACTAGCTTCAAAATGTAGCATACATTTTACATGTAATTTGAAAAAAATCGAATACTTTGCTCCGTGCAAATTAAATATTCCATTTATTTAAATTCCGTATAAAATGTAGGACATATTTTAAATTGGCATATTTTAAATCGCAAGGGGGTCGAGCAGGTCCAAATTAAGTACTCCAAAATTCACAATTAAATGAAACTACGTGATGTAGTATTATTTCTACTTTCTTTAATTTCTTTACCACGACGTAGGTTTCGTTGTATTACAACATCTTCAGTTTGGCTATGAGCAAAGATTCAGGTGGGCTGTTAGAAGATAAATCTTAATATATATATATATATATATATATATATATATATATATATATATATATATATAGAGCTATAGAAAAATAAATCCACTACTTGTCTAATAAATAGCGTTATATATCTTTTGGTAATTAATATGAATTCAGTAAATAACATTGTTGTTATTTTGTCCACACATTGAGAATAATCGATAAATGGAAACCACCATTATTGTTTGCACAACTTTTATCAAATTGGCGCCAGTGGTGTACGAGTATTTAGAGTAAGTAGTATGTTGAATATATTTGGCGTTAATTTTGTAGAAATTCATTATTCACAATTAAATGGAACTACGTGATGTAGTATTATTTCTACTTTCTTTAATTTCTTGACCACGACCTAGGTTTCGTTGTATTACAACATCTTCAGGTATATTAGCAAAGATATGTTTGGTCGCGGTAAAGAAATTAAAGAAAGTAGAAATAATACTATATCATGTAGTTTCATTTAATTGTGAGTAAGTAGTATTATATTTGTGAATTGATTGACAAAGACCGCACGTGAATATAATTTTGAAACAAAAAGCGAAAATAAAGCGGGTCAAGAGAACTAAACGAAACACTATAAATACAGGTTACGAATGTAAAGGTCACAAGTCGTGACATTTTCGTGAATAAATAATGATTTTTGCTCAATGGAAAATAGTTTATTTAGAATCGTTCGACCGAAATAAACCCTGGTATCTTTTCGTGAGCATATATAGAAAGTAGAGATGTTGTAAACTTTATTTTGGAAGGTATCAAATTATTCAAATGCATTGCGAAAGTCTATGAATAATGTGGGTGTTTTATACTGTATGATAAAAAGCACATAATGCTCTGGCGCGTGTCTTATGATTATCACGTCAGTTTCTCTAACGCGGATGAAAATTCTACACTATTTCGATTGTTTGGAACTATAAAATCCTAACAGGATTCATATTAACGAGTCAATGTAAAATTGTTTCTCGTTTAAAGGATTAATAAAACTTTGAAACGTAAATAAAATTGTATTTTCTTCACAGTATATTAGTTATTCAATTGATCCATCTTCCAACGTATTGCAGTTAAAAAATCGCATATTTATCATATATTTTAGTAACCGTTACGAAAGCGTCACGTTCGATGTGCAATACCCGTTGAATACATTCATAAATGGAGTTGCGATAACACAACATGGCAGGTTAAATTCACCACGTTACGGTAACGCCATATGGCAGTTGAATTTGGTACACTAGGTTAGGGGCGAGTTAAATTGGAAGTGATATTGATTTACGAAATTTGCCGATACCAGTACTGTACCAGTTTTGGGAGCCAGCTGTAATTATGAGTTGCAGGGAAGTAAACTTCAGTTACAGTATTACTAAAATAATATCATGTGATAATTCATGTTATAGGGTAATTGTCTCGACATGAGTAATGTACACAGAAACATAATCGTTAGTGATTGGCTATGGTCACTCTATAAATATAAGCTGATCTGTAATGATAATTAGAAATAAACCTATTGAGTAATGTCAGAATGCGTGTCACGAGGTTTCCATATATATTTTGATTCTTTTTACAATTTTAACTTTAGAAGTTACGTAGTAGTTTTTACACAAGGAACCCTAAAAATAGAATAAAAAAAGTGCAATCAAATCGGTCTCCTGCTTAAAAAGCACGGCTCAACTCTATAAGAGGAAAAACATTTACATATAACTTTAGTTTAAATTTAAAGTCTGGTTGTTTGATATAATATCGGTAAATAGAGAGATGAAGCCAAACTTAAAAAATGGGAAGAAACGTTATATGTGATTTTCTCTCTTAATAACACTGCAACGAAAACTTAACCAACTTTATAGAAAAATAAAGACCGTTTTCAATATAAGCTATTCTATTATTGAGTAACAGGTTACATATAGTTTAATAACTCAATTGACACGAGAAATAACAATATTTAAATAATCTTCATCATCAGCCAGAAGATGTCCGTGGCTGGACATAGATTTCTGCCATAGACTCGCACAAGGATCGATCCCATGCTGCTTGCATCCAATGGTTTCTCTCGAAATTTATCAGGTCATCTCTCCACCTAGCGGAGGGTTTTCCCACTCTGCTCCTTATGGTACGTGGTAGCAATTCAAGAACCTTTCTTCCCAAACGATAGTCGATTCTGCGCACTATTTGTCTAGCCCGTTGCCAATGTAGCCTTCCTATCCTACCAGTTAGTATATCGGGAATCTTAGTTCTCCTACTGATCCGTAGAGGACCCCCAAATATAAGTCATTAAGTAGAATAAAGTTTTTATACAAGGCCGATAATAAGTGAGAACTAGGTCCTTGCTACTGGCCTCGTAAATATTTTTAATTTAAATGGAAAAATAATTGCTATTAAAAAACTAAAAGAAATCCACGTTTAGATCATTACATTAATATATAGTTTAAATTTTTAGATATTCAAAAACTTGAAGCCAACTCTACATCAAAACACAAAAAAATAGAGCATCATTTTTAGAGGAGTTTAAGCGAATATTCTTCAATAGTCTGAAAGTAACGTGCCGCATTAGAATCACGGACGAAACGCCGTGGTACGTGATGAGGTGAATTGGAGGGAACCGTTTAGACGATCCATGTATATATTTCGGAATCTAAAGGTTCGATCTAGAAAATACTAAACTTATTACAATAATATCGTCGTAAATCGAGTGATTTTAATATCACTCCGCATTCGAATTAAAATATGAAATAATTTGTACCGTTTGATGGTTCTCAGTTTTAAAAGTATCATTGACCCGGCACGACCTTAATATATAAAGTTAGTTATAATAAATTAACCAGCTCTTATGAGAAAAGGTAATAAGAGCAATTTCATGAAACTCCTAACATCAAAATAATATTAACAGTTAGTGAAATTTAAATAATCGAAACAAATACTTTTGAGATAGCTCACATTTTAAAATTTTATCGTTATAAGTAGCTGTTTCTGTAAGCGCGCGTTTATGTTGAAAACAATTTTTTTAAATTATGCTAAATCTTCTACGCCAATATTCATGTAAATAATAATTTGAGCCGTTGACTTCCAATGGGTAATGGATTAATTTTAACTGACTATATAAAAAACCTAATCTTCATTGCTCATAAATGGCGTTATAAAAGAAAAACGTACTATATTCTATAATTTTTTCATTAAAACGATTATTAAAAAATGGTTTCACAAATATTGTTATTACATTACTATAAGAATAAATTTATTAACACAGATCACATATTAAATTAATAAACAGAAATCAATAAGAATGAAATGGCTACAACGCTCTTTTATTTAAGGAATAAACAACATCTAGGACAATAAATATAAGAAAATATTTAAAGCGTATATTTTATAGTTAATAATGAACACAGTAGTTTTAAGCATCTCTATACATAATTGTATCTAAATGTTTGTTCCAGTGCAAGTAATTAAAAAGACACAAAGAGGAAGTATTCGTGTGCGCAACATATAGCTACTTCCAGAGGTCATTGTACGTATTTTTGTTTATCACTGACTTGAAAAAGATGCCCTGTCATTAATTTGAGCAGTCAGTTCAGTCTGATTGACCCATTGTTCAGTTGCAGTCGAGTTCCACTATCTATTGGGAAGTTGAGGAAATATTTTTATATTGTCAATAAGACATATTAAGAGAGTATTTAGGTTTAGTTATAGTGATTCTATCATGGCTTTTACTTTGTCTAATCAAAGAGCTGCCATACTTAAATGGCATAACCCACAGTAGTCTTTATGGAAAACACTGGTCTGTTAACAAATAGACACGTGTATTAAATAAAGATTTATATTTGTAGCAGTAGCGGTCAATGGATTGCCAAAAAAACTCTGCGGAATATTATTTGGTTATTTATAATATCGGTGAACCCGTTAATCATCAACGTTTGAAAGATAATTTTTTTTAATACATTAAGGAACCACAAATTTTTATTGGATAATTTATACACAGGGCACAAATACTTGAATAATCACTTTAGCAACTTCTTGATCGAAGAATTAATTTTATGTAATTTTAACCTTTTATTGGCAAAATTATTTTTATGTTCTTTTTTAATTATAACGAAAATTTAAAACACATTTCGGACTGGGGTCTTCATTTCAAAAAAATATTATTTAAACTTTATCCAAAATTTACTTAACGAAAAACGCTAGAAACATTAAACTTAACTTACCGGAGAATACAGATGCAATAAACGTAAGTTTAAGGTAGTGCAAATGGAGGATGCTATACGCAATTACCTCCATTGCTCCAACCATTATCAAGCCCAATGCTGTAATAAAGGGATGAGTTAAGCTGGCATTTTCACATACTAAATATTTATCTAACGATGGCGTAGCATTACCAGAGGTGAACTAAATTAGCTCGGTTGCATTATGGCTACTGAGGAATAAATGTAAGTAATTACTGTAAATACAACTTCAATCGGGCAAGTGTAAGTGTATTGTTTGGTACAAACGTTTTTTGTTGTCTTTAGAGTTTCGATGTGGTATATTCTGAATTGAATAGACAAAGTCAAATAAAACGCTACATCATAACTCGATAACGGAGATATCGCTTTGAAACAACAAATGGAAGGTGTTTTTAGGATTCTGTAGTCAAACCAGGAACGTTTATAATTTAGTCATGTTTTATTAGTCTGTTTATTACAAACTTAGCTTTTCTATGGTTTTAGACTTACGTGCATGACATTTTGATGGTAGATATAAAGATATCTCTGTGAATAAGGAGCAAAATAATAAAATACACATTTTGGATGGACTTTCCGATATAAATGAATGGACTCTCCGATATAAATGAAGTGAGGGTGAAACATTTTTTCCTGTATCTAATCGAATGGTGGGTCATCGGTGTCTTTCAATATTATTAAAGTTAACTTGCGCCAAGACAAACAAAGCATTACGTAACCCTCTGTGCGTGTTCCTACACCGACTTGACCATTTCTTTATACTTTTAGACTAGACATGTCCATTGCAATATTAGCTATAGTTTTGTTATGAACGTAATTAATAGATTTAATTAAACATTTTTTGGTTATATCAAACGGATATAACGAGGAATAAAATAAATATTTGCTTGATTGATTTTCGAATCCAAAAAGCGAAAATAGTGTTGGAAATATTTAGGTTGTTTATTTCCACATTAAATTCCTGTTTGTTAATTATATTTATGAACATTTGTTATTAGATTTATATGATATTTAGAGATAAATTATGATTAGTGAGTTTGAAAATCAATAATAACCATTTTTGTAAAAACATTTTTGTGATAAATTGACGTTTTCGAAGCGATATAATAAAACTATTATTTCTTCACAAGTTTACTTTAATGTTTTTCTTTATTATTCATAAATAAAACTGAAATTGGCAATCTATTGAATAAATTTTCGGACATAATTATTTTTTCAGTTATTTCATCTACGTCTTTGCTTTTACTTAAAACTTTTATTAATGTTATAACCTACACAGTAAAAAGACGACTCGAGGACAAGTAACGTGTTATATGATAACAAATTAATATCTTTGTTTGTATAACGTTGTACAGTAAAAGTATTCTCCGTCCTTTTGCTCAAAAATTTAATCTAGTTTAAGTCGTTTCTGTCTTTTTAAACATTTTATACAACTCACGTGTTTTACACAAATTACTTTGCATTGAAGAAAAGTTCAATAGTTTATTAAATGTCTTTGTACTCTTTTGATTGTGCAACCATGATTGCGAATTTATGTTTTATTGTGTTTAATATGTATATATTGTGTTTAATATATAATCAGAATTTTAGAATAAATTATAAATATTAACATCGATTTAGAGCACAAAAATTATTTCAGGACATTTACGGTATGGGTTACATAAAAAACAAGACAATTATAGTCACTAACTAGATTTGAAGATCATTTAACTTTTGTCGGTACAGTGATTAGCATGTAATATAATCCTTAAATAAGACGCGATATCTTTACATTGACACATGAATAGAAAATTTGTACACCTTTCTAAACATATTACGCGCACTAAGGTGTGTAAGATTAGACAATGTATCTTTTACTTACAGGAATATCAAGTCTCATTTTTATTAGCGTTTTTTTAATCAATAATAACATCAAAAAATTAAAATTGACAATAAATTATAGCCAAAAATTAATACAATACAAGCTATAATTGTGTTTTATTTTTAAATTGTTGTTATTAAGTTTTAAATTTCATATGCATTGCAGGGAGTTAAGGTGAACAACACACGCTTGTAATTGAACATGCTATCAGCTAACTTAATAGAGAAAAATTGAAAGTAAATTTGTGCAATGATTATAGGTCAGTTTTGTTTAATGTTTTTTGTTAAAATGTATACCTTTAACAAAAAAACATCAATAACATTCAAACTTAAGAATTTAGTGAATTGCGGTCAAATTTTGACCACTGGGCGACTGCTAGTCATAAATAAATATGTTATTGGGATGAAAGGCGTTAATGTTTTAGAAAATTTACCAAAGGTTGGGTTAAATTGAAGCAAGACTTCTTCCATTTTCCCGCTTTGTGTATTTATTTTAATTGCAACATTATTGGTTAAAGAAGTTTCAACTCGTTAAGGTTTTCATTGAAATTTGACACTAAATTATGTAAGAAGTTTTAATTGTTTTTACCACTCCGACTAATTATTGGATCGGTAGCTAAGGGTTAAAACAAAATAGGATTCGAAGTTATGTAAAGAATTTTTTAGAAGTTGGTTAGTGAAGTAAATATTTGAATATATGAAATCGTTCAATTTATTTTTCTACTTTCATCAAAATTATGAAACTAATGCGTTATCACCCAAAAGGATGTCAATAAAACTTAGTTATGAATAATGTTTTTAAAAAGACTGTTGGTGAATGAGCATGAGTCACATCAAGATCTGTATATACATACATACAGATGCTGATGTGATTTGTGCTCATATCGGCGTATTTATGCTCTTTTAAAAGGCATATAAAATCTTGATAGCATATTAAAATAAAACTAATAAGATAGGAATTCAACAAATTGCAAGCTTTTCATATTGATTCATAGATAGTATCTATTAATTGCGTTTACAATAGAAAGAGGATTTGCGGACATATAGACGAAAAACTGAATATTTTTTCGACACGCTAGAAAGTTATCAACATGACCCCCACTTGTAATAAAAGGAAGATGACTGCCATATTGAGGCCGCTCTAACGGTTATTTTATTTGAAAGCTCCGATTCTAGTGGCTATTGTATTTTATTGAAGCCTGGAGCAGTTTGCTACTCTTGATCGTCCAATCATCTTTAGTACTAGGTCGGCTGATACAGCATTAATTTTGTTACACATATTTTTACACGCGCATTCTTACTTTGATGAAAGTGTTATCTGGCTTTTCTGTGGAAAGCTCATTTTTGTTGCAATTGTGTTTCATTTTAGCAAAAATGGAAAAAAACCGTTTTTTTCCATTTTTGCTAAAATGAAATACAATTGCAACAAAAATGAGCTTTCCAGTTGGTATACATCCTACTAATTAGAAAAACTACATCGAATCTCGTTAAGGATTCTTTTCTCAAGAGAAACAATGCAATCAATTATGCATTATTGTTAACATTTTTTGGGTGACAGAAATTATACCCGAGATCGTGCCTGGGATTTATTTAATAAAATTGAGGGACATAGCGATATAATATTTAATTCCTATCCAATATTTTTATAATTATGTGATTGTCACGTAAATTTACAAATTTAAGAAGATCATTGAACCAATTTGAAACTCTTAGCATGTCATTAATTTGGCAATGAACTTAAATAAAATCTGTGCATTTTCTGGAAGCAAGTACAAATCAGATTTAGCCACAAATTTAACACTTTAAATTTGTTTTCAGGTGAAAATTACTATGCTACAAGTCCTTGTTCTGAATCCGTTTTTTTGTAAATATGCTATTCATCAAGTCATCATTTACTAAACGTATCATGTTAAAAGTAAGCGTGTGAATGGTTATAAATCTATGTTTAGAGGAGAGCTGATTAAGTTAAAGTTTAGAAGATAAAGTAATCACTAATTACACTATGTACCAATGTTTTAGTAAGAACTTGGTAACAATGTGGCGGTAGAAACCGTTGTCTGTTATTTTTCAAATTAACGTACGAAACCTTTCCTCTAATATCATCCTTGAATGCACCGCTTTTTAATAAAAGTACAGTTACGAGGTGATAGTCAAATTGGTACACAGACTCATGACAACATTTCAATACAAGATGGCGATGAACATGATAAATATTTACAGCGACCTCTGGCGATAGCTTCTTATCACACAAACATATATAAAATACAAATAGATTGGATAGCTGAGGTCGAAAATTTTAAATTAAGAGAGGATTTCGGCTTCCCCCTGCTTACAAGTGGGCAATGAAGAATTTACTCCCAAACAAATAGATATCGTTAATTATTTTTTATCTCCGCTTGCGTGCTCAGAGAATTTTGGGCATCTGTATAAAATTTAGCAATTAAAAGTTTATTTGCGAAATGTTTTGCTTTCATATGACACGTCTTTTTTCCCTGTTATATATTAAACATAACTTTTTCATACGGCTTTTTATATTAGTTTTGATACGGATAAATTATGTTTTAATATTGAATATTTGCAAATTGTGAGTTATTTACTTCAATTTAATTTTTTCACGACTCAATTGATCTTTATGATGTACATGAGGTTTTTGTTCATTTCTACAAATATTTTCTTAAAGAAAATTGTAATTCAGCCATATGTAAAAATCTTTAAAAGATATAACCTTTTAAATAGTGAAAGAATAATATTAATTTGCATGATTAATTTTACGTATAATCCGACAAGTAAATCACAAGATATCTCTTTATTCAAAATTGTATTTCAAATATATGTACATTTTAACTAATTTGAAACTAAAAATATTTTCACATTAAAATGTCAGATGAAGCATTATATTTTATAAGTGTAACTTTCCTGAAACGATCACCTGTTGAGGTCGTATACATAATAACTATTGCAAAGAGGTGAGGGAAACCAATTTACCCAGGGAGGCAATTTTGACAAGACAGCACTTTGGAGCATCGCAAAATTGCGACGCGCTGACCACATACCAAAGTTTCACTATTTTCCATCTCCACCTACATATTTCTATTACTTTTTAACTTAAGAATTTTATCATATAAATGGACGCACATTTGCAAATTAAATCCATTCCTATTTTACTCTACCATACTACCTCTTTATAAATATATTCTTCAAGAGAACCTCCTGAAATGTTTTTAAGTATCCTTAGCACGTGATTCACTCCTAAATTTATGGTATTACAGTAATATCATTATGCTCCAAAGTATTAAAATGTAAAGCATAAACAAAATATTTTCGTCGAAAGAAGAAAGAACGTTAGGAAGAAGACGACTATAGCGTACTATTATTACCACTTCGATTGAAGTGAGCTATTGTATTAGACAGAAAATTGCCCATCATATATTTTCCAATTGTTTACGTCTTTTTGTACGTCGGTAGCTATATTGAACGAGAATATATATGCTACATAATATCAAGCAACACCGCACTTTGTCTTCCATTTGAGTTGCAACATAACTACGATAATCTTATGCCTACTACCCTTTAACATTGTATTAGACAGAAAATTACCAACCATTCATTGTTTCATTACACATGTTGTCGTAAGTTTATAGTCATATCGAATAAGCATATTTTATCTACGAAGTATAAAAAAAAATTGCACTTTATCCACCAGTTAAGTTGCACCAAACACTACCGTTAGTTAATTCCTATAACACCTTCCTCCTTTAACCTTGTGATACGTTTTATAGTTGTATTGAACAAGGATCTACAGAATGTAAAAAACCATTGCACTTTATCCAGCAATTGCGTTATAACCAAAACTACAGCAATTTAATACCTACAATACTTTTCCTTTTGACTAAGGCACGTTAACGAGATTAAGGGCAGCTGAAATATACGCTTGTACAATAAATCACCTATAACGGTCGGCCAAAATTTTGAAATTCGCTTGTTTGTTAAACTTTATTCCCTAGTTTGATAAAGGAAAACGGCATACTTATTTTCCATTTACTAACAACTTTGTTTTAGCCACATGTTATTTAAAAGGTGTTTTTATATAGATGAAGCTGTGTACGTAATGTTTGCTAAATTCTTTTGTTTTTTTTTATTCTTGTTATCATTGATAACAGATAAATAATAGAGCGAATGTTAGATCTTACACCTGTTTCTATACATTTCTACCTATTATATGCTAAAATAATATTGAAAGTTGTCATACGATTTAAAAATTCTATGTACTATGTAAATAAAATGTACGTACTTGGATAGGATCCAGCCTTTAATCTTCCTTAACAAAGGGATTGATGTTTATACTATATACCTCTTAAAGTATAATTGTTTATAACGAATCCTATAAACTTATCCCTTTTTAGCGATTTTATGTAGTGTATGAGTATATGATCTAGAGTCATGACAAAATATTTTCCTATTAATTTTAAGTCAATTTCTAGCAGTAATCCGTTTCATTCCTTTATTTTAACTTTAACTCTTTCGTAAATATTTACTGTGGATATTTTTAGTAATAGCTTTAAAACTATTTACATAATTCCAGGACCTATGTAATCTAATAGCATTTTAAATTTCCAAATTGTCGAAGAAAAATTTATTTTACCCACAAATGTTTTCCACCTTTAATATTTTCAGATAGTTTTAGGTTACGACTGATAGTTTTAGATTACGACTTTTTTAGGTTACGACTATTGTTATATATAAAGATTAATTGCCTCCATATCTACGAAAAATTTTCACTTTATCAAATTGGTTTATGAGGAATATTGGTTTATGAAAAATATGCATTTCCATTAAGGAGAGGCATAGGCGCGAGAGATATTATAATATTCCTTCATGTTATGTGTCTATCCATCTTTAATCTCTAAATTTACGGAATCCTAAAAAACTAATATGATGTACAGTATCATGCAAATTGAATTTAATAGATGCTATAAAAAATTATACACTCACTGGCTGCTAGTAATTTTCCGAAAATGAACTGTGATAGGCGGAAATTTTTATTTTTTTTATATGAACCAATGTCTTTGCAAGTAAAATGATTATTACTATTACTGGGTATTTTTGGGTAATGATATCAAAGGAAATTTAATAACCTATTATATTATATGTAGAGAAACCAGTGGATGATGAAATAGGAGAATCCCAGACACAGGCGATACTTTTTTTGCCATTATCGTAGTTTAATATTACAAATTTAATGCAAAGAAAACTTAAGCCAAGGAAAGTTAGCACACATGGTTCAAATTAATGACTTATTAGGCAAAGAAACGATTCAGTTCCAAGTTGTTTTTAACCTTTATTATAAATGCAAAATACACAACTACATGCAAGTACTGTGGTTATAATTTCATAGGTAGGTGCCACTTTCCTGACACCTAAACTGAAGGAAAAATTACACAAGAAATGTATTAACTGCATGCAATATAATTATTATTTATATAAATTCTGATATAAAAGAAAGATATATTAAAACGATAATGAAGTAAAAGCATTTGTAAAGGGCCTACGACGATAAATGACTGATTCAAAAGATCTAGCAAGTCTACAATACTAGCCATCGATGATCATAATATAGGTGGCGGTTTAGAAACAGTCTTACATTTCGACCTTAGAACTATGGCTCATAATATCAAAACAGCTTCAGTAGAAATGAGCCGTAGTTTGTTGCCTGTGCAGGTGGTAGACAAACGTTGCCGAGTTCTGTCAATTTGTCTGTAACAAAAGAACTCATTGAAGAGGAACTGCGACATGCCAAGAAAGCAATTGTCAAAGGTATACAAGGATCGATTACCAAGGGCTATGAATTAAAGCAAAAATATTTGCTCTAACTACGATACAATAAAAAGTATCAAAATGATCAGTACTCATTAATCATGTTGCTATTATAATCTATTTTTCTGACCTCACTAAAGACGCGAAATAACATTGATTTAATTTTAGAGGAAAATCAGTAGCCGAAGCGGCTATAAAATTTAGGATCGTTGTTATATATACACTTTTATGGCTAAAAATATACAATTTCATAAACAGGTTATAGTCGGGTGAGTTAAAAGTAGCATAATCTTTTTATGATCAATAACAGCGTCATATCGTCAGAATAATGGTTATCATGGTTCTAAACTTAGCTTCATTTAATGAAAAAAAGAAAACATTTTTAAAGACGATTAAGACATTTAAGTTTTGTTCCATTTTATTTTAGTATAAATAGAGAAAAACTCTCAATGAACCTAAAGATGTATAAGAATAGTCATCATGAGATTCAGCGAAATATCAAACGAGACTTCGTATTTGAAATCAGGCTATATTTCATGTAAAATGAGACGAAAGCCGCATTGGCCTCGAACCATTCTATAAAAGAACTGATGTCATTAGGGTTGAATAATTTTCACGGCAATCTATTATACTTCTATGAAAAAGGAACAGCAGCTTCCAAAGTCTTCGGATTTTTGCGAAAATTTAATTATGGTGAAGTCTCCGCATCTTCGCGAAAACTTAATTATTACGTGTCGATAGTGTATAAACAGTATTATCTAAAATTAATTAGTTAATAATGTCTGTTTGATAGGCATAGAGGTCTTTACATGCGCTGGCATAATGAGTTCAATTATTTCTGAAAAATTTGCATGTTGTAGATGAGCGTATCTTCTTTTTAAAGTACGGTTTACTGTGTAAAGCTTTTTGATTCTGTCTTTTGATAAAATAACATCAAATATATTAGCATTTGCTATACCATGAAAAGATTGGTGTCAATCATTTGACTTATCATGGATATTTATTGCCGACTGATGGACGGATAAACGAAATATTTTTTTCTGAAAAATTTCCTTTTTTAATCGATCATCGTAAAATGGAAATACCCGGACATAACAGTTCACCTGTACTGATAATTACGAGTACAAATGTATCTCAGATGATCCAAAAAAGAAATAATAAAATAATGCGACTTTATATAATGGATCAATATCGACGATATTATGATATGACGAGTCAATTCCGATTCCAAAATTGTACTGAATAAACTATGATTGTAAAAATAAAGGAATTTTGAAATGATTTAAGTACGAATATTAAAGGCATATCTTTATCAATTTTTAGTGTGTATATATATATATATATATATATATATATATATATATAACGTTATCTAATGTCATATTATAGTAGCTACGTCGATCATCAAGAGGATCAAACAATCATAATAGTGAGACAACTTTATATCAGTCTAATTTCAATAAATATTACAGAATATTATCACCTTCGACATTCTCCTCGTGAACGAAATAATAATATTAAGATTACGTGCTACTCTCAACGCATGTACTCATGCAGTAAGTTACTTCTTAAGTATGTCGGACAAACTGTTAAGCTTGATTGCATCTTCTGATAAACGTAAAGTGCCCGGTTTTTTCTAAGATTGCTTATTATAATAAAGATGATATTTATGTACATAAAATTAAATTTCGCGTTGATCGCACTAAACCAAATGATGAGTGACAAATCAACAGATGACCTAATTATTTCACGTTATATGAATGACAGATTATCATTACTATCAGACAATTTTAATTAAGTACCAAAATGTGTGAAAAAAACAAGTTTCAGTTTTCCCCTTTATTCACTCTGAAAAATACGGGGAAGCGAGGATTTGGCGTTCTATAGCAAGTATAGCTTAATTATATAGATTTACCTTTATTATAACGTTATAATTTATGTGATGAAGGTAAGTGTACAAATACCATTTAGTATAATTTTCAATTATATATCTATTAATAAATTTTACGATTTTATATTTGTAGTTCTATATTTGTTGCATATAATTTTTTCAAAACACTAATAAATTGTTTTGAAAAGAACATCCGACAACCAAGTAGGGAGAAATTGTTTCCAAAAGAGTAGGTAGCTGTATAGGCATACCGATAATGACATAATAAAACGTTCTTTCAAAAAGAACAATCAATCATTGACTCGCACTCTGCGATGATTGCCTCCTAGCGGCCAGTCTAAGCAATATGCCTTCATCCAAAGAACAGAGCGTGCAGGTAGGAAATCCGAGACGTGCACCTCTCCTAGTGATCAGTAGCGAAAAAAAGGAGACGAGTTTGGCACGGGTATATTTATAAAAATTCGAGATAGCTTCACGCGGAACACACATCCCCTTCTATTATTTTTGGTCTCCTTCGTCGTATATCTACCCCTATGCTTTTTCTCATTTTTTTTTAATTGTATGTCTGTCTCATTTTTATGAATTATTCGTTTTAGAGTTTTTTATTTGTAAAAAGAGCGTGGTATGCATGGTAAGACTAAATTATATTACCAGAAAATCGACAAATAAAGATATTTATTTAAATTTATATTTAACCTAAAAGGTGTTTGCAAATTTGATGCTAAATATGTTTTCTATACAAGCTCTATTAATCCGACTTAATTTTTTCTTTACATTTTAGTATTATTATATCAGTTTTCGAACGACTTTCTTTTAATGAAAATGTGATTAATTAATATATAAAGTGAACTTCAACATGAAACTTGATATAAAAGTAGCGCGGAACAAAATCTAAGATAAGTTCACTGATGGACAAATCGGTCTGATATTTTAAAAATTGAGGCAGTTGAGAGGATAGAAAATAATTGCTAAAAATTCAAATTCTATTTAAAAAATAACATTTGAAATGCTTTTTTCGAAAAATGTTTTTCTACCACTTATTGAAGAAAATAAAAACAGTCTAATTTATATTGAACTTATGTGCTCGTGATATTTATAACATTTCCATAGAATATCATATTATTTTGATGAACATTATTTGAAAAAAATTATACTTGATTCTACCTTTTAACAAAACCTTTACTAACTAATACAGATTTTTTCTCAATAATAGAGATATTTCCTTATGTAATGTTAGTAAATCATCATAGTGTAATTATTTTGCAAAGTACTAAACTACTTGAAGCAAATATTTTAAATCACATTCAATTTACTTTCATCCGTTAAAGAGTTCCATTGTTCATCTCCAGAACTTGGTCATCAGATCCTGACCTGGTCGACTATGTAGTTATTTTACAATGTAACTACTCTAGTGTCTAATATCTTTAATCACGGTTGATTTACTAATATCCGTTAAAGAATTCCATTACTCATATCCAGAACTTATCATCAGACTCTGACTTGGTAAGTGGCGTAGTTATTTTGCAAAATAACAACTACCCGTAGCAAATATCTTGAATCATAATTGATTTACTGCCATTCGTTAAGGAGTTACTTCGTTTATTTGGAACCTTATATTTCGGGACCTTATATATCATCAAATAATCATCATATTTTTAGGAGACCATACCTGTAGCACCCTCGTTCAAATAAGAATCATCAAAAGAATTATCGCCGAATACACTTAAAAAAGATTGCGATGAATTGAGAACCTCCTTCTTTTTTGAGGTCGATTAAAAATGACATTTTACATAAGTTTATAAATTGTATCAAAAGTTTGAAGAAAATTTGAAGTCCAAGTTACTAACTTATGCTTCAAAATGGTGGCAGATAAAAAAGTTAATATGAGCGACAGATAGATCGTGCAAATAGATGGTTGTTTAAAACATGAAAAGACTTAAAAACATTAAAAAATTAAAACATTAAAAGGGTTGTTTTAAACACTCGGTTAAAACTACGTTAAGGAATCGGAGCTTCAATACAGTGGCTGTCAATGAAACTGTGTAATGGTTAATGAGAATAAAGAACTCTCGCATAATTGAAACTGTCATATTTACAGGGGAAAAAAAAGTCATCTAGTTTCAGCCAAAAAAACTGATTGTATAATTAATCAACATATCTATTGGTATGACAACCTTTCCTTTCTGAAATATATGTTTGGAATGCACTACGTTATCAACTAAGTATGTGAGCCTTTTCATTCATAGCGACTTTTCATATTGAGTATACTCCGAATTTTAATAAATGAATGAAAAAATTCATTTAACAGTGAGGTACACAGGATAAGGAATTTATAAATAAGTGCATTCCCTTTCTTGATAATTTTAATAAAGAAAACAATTTAATATATGTTACATTAAATTAAATAGGTTCATTTTCCTAAATCCTTAAATTATATTTTAAATTCTTCCTAAATTTCTTTATACATGTACTTAGTATTAGTTTATAGAATTAACTGATTGTCTTAAATTAACTGTAATCTAGGTTAGACATATAGTCTACAAAATATATAGTTAGAATTACTACCGAGTTGTGTAAATAAAACTTATTTGGTAAAAATAGGACTAGCAATACGAGGGTTCTATAGGCTTGTTCTCAGGCACTAGTACTATAAAACTATGTACAAATCTTTATATTATTTTCATCAATTAAATATTTTAGTCACTAAGCAATGATATATATTTCCTATGCATAAAATAATCGTAAATTTCTCAAAAAATTCTCGAAGATTTTAGTTTTTCCATAAATTTTAGAGAAATTTCATTTAAAGCGCATTTTTAGAAAAAATTCCCAAACTATTCTGTTTTTCTTTTTCTCAAATTTATGCGAACTATTATTCGTTCTAAATTTCATTTTAAACGAAAAATAGTATAGCTTTGGAATTCTTACAATTTGCTTTTCAATTGACAACTCAAACGATATGAAAATAAACAAAAAATTATGTTGTTGGCCTTTCCACAATTTTCATACGAGTGTTTTAAGTGTTTAAAAATAAAAAAATATTTAAAAAACTCTTAAAAAGGAAAATTTATTACAGTCCGTAAGCTGAGAGTATTAGCTAAGGTCGAAAAATAAATATTTTATGCTACGTTTATACAAACGGTACTCCTAAGTAAAATTCATACATGTAATGGAGCAAAATTTTACGCTTTTACCTAAAGAATCGTTGTGATTCTTAATTAAGTAAAATTTACAGTGGAGACCGCAATATAATCATAAGATTTCGGTGGCAAGTACTTGCAAGCTGAATTATGGGTCCAGTAGGAAAAAGGGTAAGGAGATTTGTGTTACACCTAGTATATTATTACTCAAAAAGCTTAGAAGTACATCCTTTAGGGGAAGTATGCTTCAAAAACAAGAAAATGTTGTATCTTCCTAGTTTTCTTTCGAGGGAAACTCATTCTTAAAAAACTTACCGATAAATGTAGCTACTAAATTGGAGTAAAACTAGAACTAGAGAGGTTTTCTATGCATTTAATATATATTGGAGTATACATAGTATTTCTATTAAGATTTGTATTTATAAATATTGATATTATTTTTGCCATTCAAAATACTGCCTAGTGGGGCGATTTTGGATATTATGGCAACATTTGGATAAAATAGGCTAAAATGATATTACATATGGATAATTATTTAAACAGTCCGCTTATTAAGAACGTATATTTTTTAATGAATAATCATTGAAAATATTTTCCATATCTTCATCTCTAAATGTAAGGCTTATGTAAACAAATGTCAGAAAAAATTTAATTTCAAATTTTGTTATGCACGTTAATGTTATTTCTTCATTGCAGCGTTTCGTATATAAATACAAAGTAAAACCTAGTATAAGAATTTCCAAACGAAGGATTAAAAATTGGATTATATGTATATATATATATATATATATATATATACATATTTATATATATATATATATATATATATATATACATATATATATTTATTTAAAAAAATTTGGAATCATGCAATCGGTTACATATTAAATACCTACTATGCACCACCCAAGTAGAATTATCCCAATTCTACCGCTTTCTCTCCTCACTATTAATAAAACGCCTTCACCTCGTTCACCAAAAGATATGTGTTGCAATACATCAGGTATATCCACAGAAGTATTCGGTATAATATGTCAATAAATACACTAGTTTCTCTCCATATATCATCCTTTGAAGCAACTTAACTTATGCTACCTTTATAACAGTGCTCGGTTGTTATTAATTAAAGCGTAGTTAGCATAATTTATCTTCGTCTTCTTGGTTTTCAGTTTCATTTCTGAAAATAGTGTTTTTGAAAGGCATTCGTTTTTATTTACGAGCTTCCTCCACTTTTTCCGGTTTTCAGCTTTCCTCAGAGCGGTTGCTACAAGAAGAACAGTTAAACGCTAAAGGATGATCTGCTGCGGGGCTTCTTTCTGTCCATTATGCCCACTACAGCAAAATTATAGAAGTTATATGGTGAGCAATGTGACCAAAGTAACTGAGAATCCTTTAGTAACAGATCATCGAAAGTCTAATTTTAATATTTAAATGCTCTAGGGTAGACTTTTTCTTTAAGGACTCAATCTTCTTTCTTTCCACTAAACAGATAGTCAAGTATTTTGAACCATATTGTGACGTGAAGAAAACCAGTGGCCGGACTATTCTCATTTTAGTGATATTGGAGACTTTCGTTTCCTGCCACAGACCTGTTAGTTGGCTCATTGCTGTCTTGACCACTTGATTTTTCATTTGCTTTCTCCCTGGTCGTTAATTAATTACGCCCCGAGGTAGAGAAGCTTCCTGACAAACTCTACCTTTAAGAACTCTCTAGTTCTAATAATGTTGACTGGTTCTGTGAACAATCACAACTTTTGTATTCAACTTGTTGATAGTGAATCTCTAGCTAAACCACTCTTGTGCTTTACTCTTGGAAATAATTATTAAGCTCATCGTCCGATGACGCAAAGAGTGTGGTGTTATCCATATATCACAAGTTGTTGATTTTAACGCCAACAAAAGAAATACCTCCCACTATCCTTCCAAAATATTTCTCATTATATGTTTCTTGACGTCTTTTTTTGGTTTAAGAGAGCCTGAGATGATGTTGTTAGCTCTAACCAGGATTTGCCATATACAGCAAAATCTGTAATTTTTCTCTCTATCTTGTATGAATATATTTCGTATTTGTCCAGTATAATTTGTATCTTACTGGTAGAGTATAATATGTAACTTTTTTCAAAATATGGGCTTCCTGATAGAAGTATAATTTTAGAACTCTGATTTTTTTTTCCAACAATTAGCATGAACAAACAATGCGAAACAAAATCATGTCAATTTTATTACGTCTGTGCATCTAATAATCGTATCGTAGTAATATATAGTCTATAACTGTCCTCAAATTATAGGATTGTAAACACAAAAAAATGTATAATTAAACTTATGATTCCAGAGATTACAACGAATTAATAAACTTTTCCGATTTGCACATGAATACAAACAAAGATCATATAAAAAGGGTAAAAACATTATTATTTCATAATTTTTTTTTTGGTTATCTAATTTGTCATTCGTATTAATACTAATTTTTGTTCAGAACAGAATGTTAAGCCCTCGCATCCACCAATATCTTATGGTAAAATATCCATCGTACATTAACCCTTAACAAAGGATATGTTTGGAAAATCGAAAAATTGGAATTTATTTATTTATATGTACCAGTATTAAGATATTTAAAATAAATTTCAAGGAATATCCTTTAAAAATTTGTAACATATTTCATTTTAGTGTGTAAATAATAATAGAGTATAGATGATACCTTACATTAGAGTATTACTTATACTTAATAATAGAGTATACCTCTTACTTAAAATAACGAGAAAGCGAAATAATTCGATTGGAAGTGATTTGTTACTTTAAAGAAACAGTTTGCATTCTTTGCTCATCGAACTAATTGAATTAAGTATAATATATAACATATAATTTGTAGAGGAGAGATGTCGAGCGGGCAGTTTTTTTAAGCGCACAGCTTTTTATAGGAAACATGTTTTATCAAAAACTCAAAGTTTAAGAAAGCTTAAAAAAGAGATGCCACTATGTGAAAGGTGGAACTATACATATCAAATAGAATTTAGTCGGGACTTCCAGTGCTTCATCTTAAACTGTAATCATATACGCATCATTGTGTAACTCACGGCTGTGCAGAGAACGGCTCCATTTTTAGTAATAAACATAGGTTCAACATAGCTCATGATCTTTTCGTGATTTAATTTTAGGAACAATTTCCAGATCAACTGCTCATGCTAAGACATCGGTCATGTGTTAATAAGGTAAAATATTTGGTGTACCAGAGGTATGAATTTGATGATATTATCTTTAAATTACCCTTTCACGATCGTAAATCCTTTTTGAGAAGCATTCATGAGGCGAATTTGTTTGACTCAGTTTCCTAGTCTCTCAGCCAGCCGCAATGATAATAATTTAAAACGCTATTACGGTCACCAAGCACACCAAGTCAATATATATATTTGTTCCTCTTTGAAAGATATACCTTTATAATATTACGCACATATTATCGTTTTTATTAAATATATTAAATGATAAACACATTTAAATTGGTGCTACATGTTATGATGGTGTACACATTTAAATTGTTTATCTCACGGTGAAGAAAGATCCATAACCAAATTGTATTTGATGTTTTCATTAGATCAACGAACCGGGTGATGATTGAATAAATGATCTTCAACACATTTCTAAAGGTTAAGCCATTGATTCAACAGACATGCCATCAGATAATAGTGTGTATAAAAAATTGAGTCCAAGAAGAGTTTAGTTTCCTATATCGGCTGCGATGGTAAGATGATGGTGTATAAACTAGTATCTCAGTCAGATTCTTTGGGTTATAGTGTAAGTTCCAATTAAAAGTTACGGGATAACGCTAAGTAATTAAGTATAATTACCATATGAAAAAGCTGTTGATATTTGTAAATTGTTTAACAGAAATACTATACATACTTAAATATTTGAAACATATAAGAGTTTAATAGAAGAAACCTTCCTAATGCGTGTCCTATTCGTACTTAATAGATTTATGCATGTTAATGGATTGATGATTATGATTTCAAGATACAGAGATAGTACCTGAATCTCGCGGTGGCGTCAACAGACAATGAGGATGTGGCAACTGCTAAGAATTTGTTTCATTGTAATGTAGCAAATATCTTCTGGACTAGATATTATACTACAATGTATAACATGGCGACTGTATATTTGTTGATTTATTATATCCTCAAGCAAGAGATTACAGTCATCTAAATATATTCCATAGAGCTTTGAGACGCTACTCAATATATTGGCGATGGCAGTCGGACTAGCTTGTAATAAAGAAAAGAAGTGATTGAAGCGGTCTTCAGTAGAGATTAGTTAAAACAATGAAAACGATTTAGTTATTTTTTGGATTATTCAAGATCGACATTTTCTCTAGAAGGCAGTATTGACGGCACGAACTGTTTGGTTTAGCTGGTGATATATGGTTGTAGTATTACTATATGAGACGCCTGTGGAGAGCATAGACTTCACTATAAGCATACTATACATTGTATTTACTATTTGGTATGTAGGTTAAAACTATCAGTTTAATATGAAGACTGTGTACACAAGAATATTTACATATGTTTAAGTGTTTACAAAATCCTCACAGTGCGAGTTATAATTGTATTTAGTAGATATTTTTTTTAAATCTCTTAATACATCTTCTCTTGATTTTAATTACGATTGTCGAAATTACTTTCTTTTTTTTCATCATTGAATAATAAATAAACAACGAAAAATTTTACTTTCTTAATTTTGGTTACCCAAAGTAATTATGACACTAAACTATAATAGTCAAAAAGATATATTGTTTGTTAACTTGTTCTGAAATATACTGGCAGTAATTTGATGTCGTTAGAAATGAAAATATTTGAACGTTTCATTGAATTTAATAAAAATCTTTTCATTGATTTAATGAAATGATTATCTTGTTCAATAATAACAAATTACATCAAGATGTCGTTATGTTTCAACGTTATTCTAAGGTTATTTATTATTTCTGCATAATTTGATGATGATAATAAAGAAGGAGAGAATGTTGGAACTCAATTTCAAAACAGGGTTTGTTTAAACATATTATATCGCTTCATTGTTGACTTTGATATATATGCGCAAAAAGAAGAAGTTATAGTTTCGTTCATTCATTTCTCCACACAGTGCTTGCGACTCGGCTGGAGAAAGCCATCCTTTATTCACATCTCTCATAAAATATTATAAGGAGATGCTCACTTAATTATTAGCAGCTGAATTAATTATATTATTTTTAATGTATAATTATACATTAAAAAATAATCTTTCTAAAGAAAAAAATATTATGAAGAAATAATAGCTCAAGAAATCTTGATAACAAATACAAAATAATAATAATATACAAAATTAGCGTAATGTGGCTGAGGAAAGGAAAACGAGATGGAATTAAGAAATAATAGGACTATGGGTCTGTAAGAGGAAGGACTTTTTCGGATGCCATTTCTGGAGGGCGAGTTCCTATAATAATATGTATAATAAATACCATTACCGAATAATCTCTGTTGAAATTATTTACATACAAATATATTAATGTTTACTTTATTAATAAATACTTGTCAGATCTTATGAATAATTATGCTTAATAAATAACTTACGCCTTTTTTTCCAATACGTGATTATATTAAAATTGATATGCCCACAAATAAAGCGATCAAGGGCAATTCTGACAAGTGCATCAAGAGACTGACTTCCAGTGAAGTGATATTACTTTCTGTATAACAAGATAATACTAATACTTATTTTTTAGTTTAATAAACTCTCAATAACACCCAATAAAATTATCGTGACTATCTCAAAAATTATAATATCTAGAATGATCTTTATAATTTTGCCATTACTTTGCGGTGACTTCTAAAAATCTTTTTTTTTTCATAATTTGAGGTTTAGTAATTTTGAATAAAAGAGTGTGGGTTATGATTTTAAATATTTTTCAACCGATATAGCACCTAAAATTATGAAAAAAATATTTTTGATAAGTGAGCCTTATCAAACAATATCCTACACTAATATGAAATTTAAAAAATATTTTTCGAATACCTAATATGCCCATATAATTTTCATGTAAATGTTCTTGAGTGTTAATGAGATACGCAGGATAATATTAGTTTCTTGTAATGCAAAATTTAAAGCTTTTACAATTATTTTTTTTAATTAGAGATTAAAATCAGTTTCAACCAATTAAAAAGATCGTCTTTATGGGACCATTTCTATATATTTACTACGATACTTACAGCCATACACTCATTTCATGTTCGAAACCTGTGTTAAATTGGAGCTTTTGATATCCGGTTACGAAGGTGGCATTCACTTTAGACTTTTTCAAATTTTGCAGGTGATAGCCAGATTGTTGCAAACTAGGGACTACTCGGAAATCTCTCCGTTTTAACCCGGTTTGACTGGTCCTGGTCTAGTCTGGTCCTTAACCAGTTGAGTGTCTTCCAAGTTATGTAATGTCAGGGAGGACTCCTTGACGTATCTGCTGAATATGAATCCTGTCAGCTATGGATTTGAGAGCAAAGACTACTAGTAAGTTTAAATTTCATTCTAAATGCCCTGTTGCGTTGCGATGTGACAATGTAACTGACCCAAATTGTCTGCATAGTTATATAAAGTCATTGGGGGTTCTATTTAAAGGAGTTTTGTGCCAAAGTCTTGTAGTCCTTAGTTTGTTTTTCAGATTCTTTACCTCAAAATAAAAAAACATCCTTAGCGTTTACTAAGGACGTGATCGTTGTGATTAGGTTACATGACTTAGGAATTTGAAATTTGGATACTAATAAAACATATTATGCAACACTTTTCCGATAACTAATTCTCAAAAATACCGCAAGTTTGGGCTCAAAATAAATACTCGAAAATTATTTTTTTTAATTCCATGTGTAGTGCATTTTTTTTTAATTCCACGTGTAGTGCAGGAAAAACTTTGTTATTTTTTTCATAATTTTAGTTACAATGTAATCAAAGACATGGGGATTATTTTACACTAATACTCAAAAATACCGCAAGTTTAAGTTCAAATTAAATATTCGAAAATTATTTTTTTTAATTCCATGTGTAGTGCAGGAAATCTCTTGAAAAACCTTGTTATTTTTTCACAATTTTATTTACTATATCATTAAAGATATGGGGATTATTTTACACATTAAACCTTATTAAATAAACACGACTTCTTGCAGCTGTAAAAGTTATAGAAGACAATATCTTTAGACTGTGAAAACTTAATATTTCTAACTAATTTAATAGAAATACTGAATAATGTACTCCTAATATTAATAAGCGTCTAAATATCTATGGAACCTTCGAAGTGCTCGTTCTCCATGGGTAGCCTCGTATTTATGTCCGAAAAGAAGATGGTGCGCGGGATAGCGCTCTTTCGATGAAGGGGTAGATGTTCTCATCGTGACTAAAAGTGACATAAATTTTCTCTTAGTAAGATTAGGTTATAATAATGGAGTAGGTAGGTGGTGACAGGCATTCTTCAGTAACGAGGAGTAAACTCATCCTCTGATACATCTTGACATTAGCCAGAAAGTAACGAAATAAACGTTTAGCTAAGCATATATCGGTACCCACATAAATATGAAGCAACTAAGATATTAATAACTAGACAGATAAGTAAGTATACACAATTATATTTTTTGTCCCATTTGTATGTCCATATGTAAATTTATGCATGTAAATAAGTGTGTGTGTGTGTGTGTGTATATATATATATATATATATATATATATATATATATATGTATGAATATATTTCGATTCATTAAACGCCGCGAAATCTCTATCTCGATTTCAATATTGAATATATCATAAGTTTTTAATATTTTGAGGGGATTTTACAAAATAATGAAAATATGACTCGTTGGTTAGAACTTTTTCAGGACAGTATAACTTTCAGACGTAAATAAATTTTCAAAATACTGCTATTCTTAGAAATATTTGGAGTGTCAAGTGAATTGTAGTACACATATACGTGTATGGGTGCGCATAAAAGTGAGAGAGAAGAAGCGTCAACTTGGCATCAATTTCATAAACCTTTAGAAGTAGGAGTATTTTACAAATTTATTGACGATCGAAAATATTTTACTACGAAAGTTCCTACTAAATACTCGTATTTTCATTATTTTGTACTTTTCCACGCGCTTCTTATTCGGTGGTTATTTTAAGTCGGTTAATTTTTTTTATAAAAAGTATTTTACTTAGTATATAAAAATTTGTCTCGTTATGGATAATAATATGCCAGAAAACACAGTTATATTACAATTGAATTTAATGTACTTTACAAGTAAAACATTGCAACACAAAAAAGATTAAAATTGATCGTAGTAATGTTAATCAACCGGCCTTGAGGTTTATTGTAATTAATCGATAATTGTTTCTCTAGTTGCGAATTTTAATAAATCGTTCTATTAATATGGCATTATATAACTTTTTATTACAATTGATAAAAGTATACATTATAAATAAAATTTTGGAATTTCTCAAAAATAGTGAGTAATACTGATAGTGGTAATTTTTGGCAAAGGATTTAGGTTTTAATATTAACACATATACATTACATCTAAATTAGTCATCAAAAATATCTAAATTACACATATATAAATTAATGGGTGAATATTTGTCTCTTTACGAATAATAATATATCGTAATATTGATGTGGTATTACATGAATTTATATAATAATTGATAACACATAAAACGCCGGGACAATACAAAATATTTAGTAAAACATGTGTTGGTAATATTATAAACTTGGCCTAAAGTTTTATTCTAATTTCGTAAATAAATATTAACCTAGTTACAAATTGTAATAGATCGTGATTTTGATACGCCCTAACAAACAAAATTTTTACTCAAAAAAACTATATATTATAAATAATACGTTGGAAAAAAAAATAATAATTAAATAATGTAATTCAATTGGCTTATATGTTTTGTTTTACTTCGTTGATAAACATTTATCTAATTAGAAATTATAACCCCCGGTAATAACTTCATCGAAATCCTTTTAGTTGTTCTTGGCTTACAGAAACGCATTTCAAAAACAATATTTTTATTTTGTGTCACTTTTTATGTTGCCGAAGATATACAGCTTCTGCGTAAATATATTCACCGTACAAACAGGTCAATTCCATATTTTTTTACTAATGCAATGCAAAAGTGCGTCCGTTTCTCCCTTTCCAGGACGTAACGGAACAACGGATTGAAATTATTTTTTACACAAAGACACTTGAGATGTCAGAAAATAGTAAAGGATCTTTTTATTGCGGGAAAATCCTTATTTATAATTAAAAAAACTACGGAAAGTGAATAAGGAAAGAACGCCTCAACGGAACGATGGTTGATTTTTTGAATCGTGATATACGTAAAACAAAAGAGCAACAGAATCACTCAGTTTTTTATTGCGGTACTTTAATATATCTAATTGATACATATTGCGGATTTATTGCTACAAGCACAATCTCTTACGTCCAACCAAAACACCAGTCCAGCCCTGTTCGACGAGGGGCCGGGAATTGAACCCGGGTCCCCACGGTGCGCCTCGCAACCAATGGCCGTATGCATTGTGATCAACTTTGTGATGAACAGAAAATTCTTGTTTGGAACAAAAAGTGTACATTGAGAATAACGAAATAACGTCACAAGCGAGTCGCAGATAGACGTGATTTTTTGAAACACTTAGTACGAAATGTAAGGTAGCAACGGAATCACCCTTATCCCTTTATTCCAAAATTGGGAGGGAAATATTTTTGTTTTCATCGGCACCTGTATTAAAAGTTACGAAAATTAAGGCTTGGCACTTAATTTTATTTTTTCATTATATATGGGGGTGGACGTTTTATTTTACTTACTATATGTTTAAACCATAATCACTTGAACGAAGCCATGGTTAAAAGCTATAATTTATAAATCATACGGGTTATACTTTTATACATTTTGTTTACCAACTTTTGATAAATTAATGTTATTCTGGAATGTTATCGGCGGCTGAACCTTTCTCAAAACAGGATTCATCGTGGCGAGTCATTCGTTTACATATATTCGGAATAAAAATAAAATTAAAACTAACAAACGAAATAATTCCAATACTACTTATGAATTTACATTCTAAAATAATGTACTAAGAAGAATAACTGAAATTTATTAAATAGTCTAATAAATAGAGTGAAAATCTAATAATAACAAGACTGAGAAAAGATTAATTTGAATGTTAATATGACGCTAGAATTACCGTGGAAGAGAAACTTTAAAATTGTAAATTTACACGCATTTACTAAAACATGTAAAAAGGTAGTAAGGGACAAATAAATTACAATTGTGCCAATTTTGTTATTTTCCGCCTGCAATGAAATAATTTTTGGAATATCCAAATTGAGGGAATGTCTAAAATAGATATTAAATAGGAATTACTAATTAACAATCAAGTCTACTAATTTACAATTAAATGAAACTACGTGATGTAGTATTATTTCTACTTTCTTTGAGCTCTTTATAACGACCTAGGTTTCGTTGTATTACAACATCTTCAGGTGGGCTATTAGCTAAGATCTTTGCTAATAGCCCACCTGACCTGACTTTGCCAACATAATATAATAGAAGCTGTGAAAAAAATACTTTAATTAAATTAATTGTTTTTTACATTGGCTTAAGAATGGTTCATCTAACTATAATCAAATCGACTTCACCACAATTTTTTTGCACTCCAAATTGATATATAATTATTTGGAATAAATCCTCTAAACTTGTCCCTCTTTAGCGATTTTGGCAAGAAATGAGACGCAAAAAGCCGGTTTTCATAAAATAAATGTACAATGCAAATAGAAAATTATCTACTTCAATTATACATGAAGGTTTAATCTATTTTTTATATAAAAATGATTATAATAAATGTCCCAGGAGTTTCTAATAAACTTCGCAAAAATATAAAACCGTCAAAGAACTTCCGTCAAAAATATAAATACGCACTTAATCGTGAACCGCACTAATCGACTGAAAGACTAAAAGAGGTTAATCGCAATAATATCGACGCATTGGCAATATAATGTTGAGGAAAATATTAAAGGGATTGCCTAACGTTTCAATTAGTCCATTCAGCGTTAAATTAATATAAAGGCCAAACCATACACTTCCGCTGAACACTATAGTTCAATAGCAAACTTCGCGATACATTTCATGAATAACTCAGTTAGGTAGTTGAGTTAGGATACGTCAAAGACATGCTCACGATCGGATTACGAATAGTCATCAAAATAAGTTAATTACGAGAATCATAACCCTCCTTAATGAAGCAAACTTCTAATAGGAGAGTATGTATACACTAATCAACTGTGTGATAAAAGGATAATGATTTTTTACTGTAATTACGATATCATAATAAAATATTTATGCCCTCCCTCTTCAAGAATCGTATCGTAATATCACAATGAAATTATACAAAAGCAAGTAACGAGTTTTTCCTTACTTAATTTTTTTTTAATTTTATAAAGTTAAAACTAAATATTAATATATACATACATAACGACTTACGAACCACTATTTTAATACGTGGTTTAACGTACGTGAGTTATATAGTGCGCATTTACCACCACGAGTATATCATTATACTTACTCTCCTTTCATCACATAAATAAAATGCTGATGACTTTCGTGGCGAATAGAAAACACAATACGCTGTGAAAAAACTTCCCTCAGTTATCTATTTGGCATCGAAATACATACACTAGCGTCGTAATGAAATACAGATATAAGGAAACTCCTCGGACAAAGTTTTCACCGAAGTTTAAACTGAAGACGAAGGCGCAATGAAAAATTACAAAGATAATTCAATTTGAAATTTCAATCAATACAACTTTCACTATAACTTACCTCATGAATAATGGAGAAGGACATTAAAGCATAACGCTCGTGAGCTTTTAAATTTATTTTCATAAATATTGATTTGTGAAAGATATTAGATTTTATTATAGATTTATCATTGAGATTTCCCCTCTTAGACACTTTCTTTACCATTGTTCATATCGATTCTCTTTTACTTCAATTACGCAATTAATTGAATTTATATGATGTAAAGACAGTGTTGTGGAAAGATTTGATGTATTATTTTTAGTAAGCTCTGATGTTTTCAGCAGTTAGAGTAGTAAGAGGAAAACTCGCGCTACGATCGTTTCGTACACATTTAAGCATTTATAAAAGATTAAGAGTGCATAGCATTTCCACAAAACTATTTAAGATATAAATTTTTCACCATGTAAATGTATTGTCTATGAAATCCTTCACAGACGTAAAAACATGATGCACCTTTAAATAAATATAATATCTAGGACAATCGCTATAGCTTTTCTATAATCTTGTAGTCAAATTTTTCCCACTCTATTTTTTTTCACGATCAGCGGTTTCAGGAATGAAACGAGAGATGGACTATTTTTGCATATTTTTTAGAATGTCTTTTAAAAATGCAATTTAAAATTATAATTAAATTTACCCATTTCATAATTGAGTAATACTTTTACTTCAAAAAGTTTTCATTCATATTTTTAATTTTTCGAAATGCAAAACTTATGATCAATATAGACCATGAAAATATTTCTAAAAAAACTAAATTTTAGCATGAACAAAAATTCGTGTGTTCTCCAGTTCAATACTGGTATTTTCCACCATTATAAATGAAGTTTAACTAAATAAAATAATGATTGAAATTCTATATCGAATCATGATTGATGTCACTCAATCGTCTGTTTGCTCTCCGTTCAAACTTCGGCCGGAAGATTTACCCGACAAGGAATTCGCATGTTAAAATAGAATAATGTCTGAAACGCATTATGTCCGATATCAAATTGTTATTCGGAATTATTTAATTTATTTAAACATTATGTACCGACTGGTTGATACAAAAATGTTTATTTAGAAAAAAAAAAAAAATTTCCTACATGTTATTTTTTTTTTAAACAAAATTTTCACCAAGCTACACAGATAATAAACTTACAGAAAAAATAAACTTTTTTTTGTAAATTATCACCAGGTTTCTCTTAAAAAACCATGAATATGAGTTAATGGTAGTTTTATTCACTCAGATTCATAGATTCGTAATAAATTATATGAATTAGTTCACTATACAACACCTTATAATACAGATATAGAATTACAAGTAAGGAAATATAATTATTTTGCAATTTATATTATAAATATGAAAAAATATCATCGAAATTTATCAAAGTTTTGGAAAAACGTAATAATGATAAACGGAAAATAAAAATATAATAAAAAACCTTTTTATACTAATGCGCAACCACAACGTATACACGCCCACACAAAGTGACACATATAATGAGACCCCTGCCGGCCCCGCCGTATTACACTAGTCGTTAGGCTGGTAAAAATTACATAATTCAAATAAAATAAAATTGTGTGAATAAAGAAAAAAAATGTTATTATGTTCTGGAAATTCGTTCAACGACTACGCAAATGTTCGTCGTGAATAAAAATTATCTCAATAAAAATATATGATGTTTACTAACAGCTTTGCGTATCACCCGCCCTCGAGTGTAGGTTCTGAAACGAAAGCAGTATAGTGTTGTAGTGTTTGTTTTTGTTTGAGTCGAATTTCCTAATAGTGTTCGTTGTTTGAATAAACTTTCACCCATACTGTAAATTTTACCTTTACATTGAACGATGCTTTATTATCGCATTGTCCAATATAAAATTAAGATTCTCATTATCATTGTACAAAAGAAAATTGTTCTACTAAACAAGAATAGACATCAAAATATAAACTAAAATACTAATTGAAATAACTTATGAATACGGTAAAAAAGGATAATATATTTAATTCAAATGCCTTATTTATCTTTTCCCTATATATTAATTATTTTTTATATTTATAACTGGTCTAACAATGATTGTTTTTTTAAGTAAAATAAACTAATTTTAGACCCAAATAACTTTGCAACTGAAACTGTTTAAACTAATTCTTAGCAGTATATTAGTGGTTAAGTTTTATAGCTTATTAGTAATTAAATTTAATGTTTTCACCGTCGAATTGTCCCATCCATTCAAAGACACATTTTATTACAATTTTAAAATACGTCATTAGAAACAGGATTAATTTTTAACATTAATATTCTTAGTAATAGTTAATAAGAGTAATAAATAGTACACAGGAGGAATGTAAATTGTTCATTTCTATAGTCTATGTATTTCTAAACCCAGTTTATTACTTGTAATATCTATGGTGTCAATTTTAAGTTTTGTCACTTTTGTAAGGGATGTATTCTCAGAACATTTCCGGACTTTGATATAACCCTATTCGCAGAGTGTCCGACGACAACGCCACCTAGAGTTCGCAACTTTACCTGATCTATTAACGTTGAAGTACAAAGTATTTAGAAAGTAACGAAAAATAATAACTTGACTGTTATAATATCTAAATGTTCCTTTGTTTTACGCACATATTAATACAAAAAGCGTTGAAGACGTAATTTACATGAAAGTTTGTTTGTTTACGGTAAATTAGCTTAAATTATTCGGTACATGCACTTCAGCGATCGTGAATTTTTCACTTTCGTTCTTTAAATGGAAGTGTACGCTTGTATTAATAATAAATGTTTAGAGCATAGTAGTTATGACAACTAAATTAAGAAAACCTTTCAAATACGAATAAAACTCGCGCTACGAGGGTTGCAAAACAACATAGATGTTATAAACCTTTACGAATGTACAGTAGTTTTATTAAACTTTTTTCTAATATTAATATTCCTAACATAAATATTTTGTGTACTTACCTTTCACGGGCCTAAACACATGAGGCATATTTAAAAAAATTATATTACCTAGAATCATCGTTATAGTTTTGCTTCAATTTTTATGAAAGCTTCTCAAAATCCACATTTTTAATAATTTACGTTAAATAATAAATTAAAAACACAGAAAACATATTATTTTGCTTGTTTTTAAGAATACTCCTGAAGAAATACCTAAAATTTTGTAAAAAAGTGGTTTTTAATTTTAGGTTATTGTATATTTTTGAGATCCTTTTAAATATTGAATATATTTGGCGTTAATTTTGTAGAAATTCGTTATTCACAATTATATGAAACTACGTGATGTAGTATTATTTCTACTTTCTTTAATTTCTTTACCACGACCTAGGTTTCGTTCGATTACAATATCTTCAGGTGGGATATTAGCAAAGATTGTTTTTTTGCTAATATCCCACCTGAAGATGTTGTAATACAACGAAACCTAGGTCGTGGTAAAGAAATTAAAGAAAGTAGAAATAATACTACATCACGTAGTTTCATTTAATTGTGAGATCCTTTTAATTAGCGTATTCAAACGGCACCATACATTATAAAAATATTTCAATATGTAATTAATTTATTCTATTAAAAACCCCATTGGAATAAATACGGGTTAAAACATTTTATTAGAATGCCAAAATTCAAGCTTTTGAGTCAAGCGATTTCTGAGGAAGACAATTGTAATGAAAAGACAGACAGATACCACTCACGTGTCGGTCTGTCTTACAAGAGTTAAGTTTTTTTTAATTTTGAGGTACAGAACACTAAAAGTTGAAACAAGTAATGTTGAAGTAATTTGTATAGAACTGTCAGGGAATGAAATTTGTATAGTTTTACCATGCCAGAACGGGGTGCCATGATATAGATAGCTTCAGAACGGAAGTGCAGCGAACAATTTGTACACGCGGGCTCTCGTGCCTCAATTTATTTGAATCAAAAAAATACACGTGAAATAAAAATATGGGGCAGAATTTTTTTCCGTGGAATCATTTGAGCATGATCGCGGGTAACGTGAAATCTTTTCCAAATTAGAAAAAAAATTAAATCTTCCATCTTAAGCATTAAAGAAGTAGTCCAATATTAGTGCAAGCTAATGACGAACAGATGGTAAAATAAAAAGGTTACGTGAATTTTGCAGAACAAATCCGAGAGCACAGAGGGATAAGCGGGATATTTCAATGATGTGTTCATGAAAGGTTAATTTTGGATTGAATCTTAAACCCTAATTCATTATTCGTAATGAGCTTGTTGCCAATACTATAGCTGTAGTCGATAGGAATACGCTGTAGATATCGATAGTCGCCGTATATGCACATTTATATATATATATATATATATATATATATATGTGTGTGTGTGTGTGTATTTATATGTAAGTATATAGTAGTAGTATATATATATATATATATATATATATATATATATATATATATGTATACATACATATATATAGCAACCTGGAATTAAAAAATATGGTCATTCATCATTTACACATATATTCTCTGATCAATTAATAGAGCCAATTGACCTTTTATGACCACTTTTCGACTTTTCAAATGACGCAATTGTTTTTAATAAATTCCTACTAAGAGGTGCTAATATTGCGGAGCCCGCTTTTAAACAGAAAGTCGGAGTGCATTACTATAAATATGTAAGTGGTGGGCTAAGAGCATGAAACACTAATGGCGCAAGTGTAGCTGGCCAAGCTATACACTATTTTTTTATTAATCATGTGTGTTAGAATAAAATGATATTCATTAGCAACCGTATATTTCTTGTCATTGCTATTCCATAAATTTCATTTTCCTCTGTAATATAGGGTTGTCCATAAGTTTTTGCACTTTAGAATATCCGATAACAAAAACAACAAATTGTATTAGAATGAATGTATATATTAAAATAAAAGTTGACAAATGGGAAAATCGTATTATAAAATTGGCACCTCTCGAATCTGGCGCCGATATTTTGAATCACTTTTTGGCACAAAGTCCGCGGGATATTTCGAGGGTCGGTTATTTCTTGGTGAATATTGGCATTGAGTTTATATATTGTTGTCGGTTTATTTAATTAAACCAGACTTTTAAGATAAACCCATAAAAAGAATTCACAAGGCGACAAATGGAGAATCCTCGAGATCATAAGACCTTTATGCTACTCGGTATGAATTTATTAGGAAACATTTCCTTCGCAATTTCTAAATTTGCACTGGATCTATGGCAGATTACCCCATTACACTACATACAGCTTATGATGTTATACTCAGAGAATAGATGTAACTGTGGCTCCAAAATTTTTCTGAACATCGTTACATATCTGGAGCAACAGTTACAGAATTGCTGAGTCTATCTTGAAAAAGTATGGGACCATAACACCTTTTGATTTTATCGCCGCCCAAACCATCACTTGCAAAATATCAAGTGGTCTTTGGTGTTTTGATTTTAGGTTTTCTTTACACCCGTTTCTTCAGTTCTCGTTTAAGAATGGACATCCCAATTAAATGAAATTGGCTTCGTCTTAAAACAAAACATTATCAAAGCTTTGAAATTCATTTGGTTTCAAATTCTGCACCAATTGGATTTTAAATGGGTATTATTTTAAATCCAGCTTTAATATTCTACGCTAAGTTGATCTGGATATCGCAAAAGGCACGCGTTGTTACCCCGGAAAGCCATGATTGTGACTGAATTTCCGTAAACCGATATCTTATGTACTACCTCCGTGCGCCCCTCCCATCTATAATGCAGCCGCAAGATAGATTTTCTGAGTACGAAAATTTATAGCCCGCCCGTTATCTGCGGAAATTTATCGCAAAAATTTCTTATATAAAACAGAAATTCAGTTTATTTTCTTTAAGTGAATATTTTTTAGGCTCATTATGAGCACTTTTTCTGAGCAGTGAATGAAATTGAGCCGTCACCCTTGGATCGGTGATGCTGCATAGCCGCCACGCTCGGATTGGTGACGCTGAAAGCTGTAAACTCGGCCCCCTCCGCATCGGCTAAGTGAAATAATGCTTTAGGTGAATCACGCGCATTTCTTTTAATATCAATTGAACTCCGTTTTAGGCGCACCACGCGCACTATTCTTTAGATATTTAATTAAATTTCAATGTAAAGTATTTAAAACACATTTCAGTTCCCATAAACCTATTGTTTCATTTTTACGAGTAAACTCGGCATATTCCTTCGGCATCGGCCATGCGAGTTCACTGCCTAACACGGGGTGTATCGTTTTAAGAATTACGTTTTATTTTGATTAACATTTTATTTAAGAGTAGTTTAATATCATATGCGTAAATTATGTATTTTAAAATAATAATCTCGCGTTGCTCCTTATTTACCGAACAAATGTATATTATATAAAATTAATGTAATTATTATTGTAGATATGTTTTAAAACTAGAACTTTTCACTTTTATCGTGTGGTCGTGAGCATACATCCGAAAGTTTTTTATTTATTTATTTACACATCCATATTTATCGATACCTTACAGGCAACGACAAAATATTAATAGTTCAACAAACTTAAAATTGTTTGTTAAACATGAATACAAAATAAAACGTCAATACATTTCCCCAAATTTTCTTTCACTCGTCATAAGCAAATCGCACTCTGGTGCAACCGCCATAAGATAGTTGAGCTGTTGAATACCGCTGAAAACTAGAGAATTTCCATATAATTCGATTCTAAAGGGAAAAATGGCAAAAAAGTAATGATTATGTAAGCGCAGGAAATTATCAGTTACGAAAAATTAAAATATATTCAATAAAACGGGACCTACACCTTTATCTTTTAATAGTTGGAAAATAAATTTCATAAGCGCGATGTCTCTTCTGAGTTTGATTTTTGCGGCACTAATGTTTTTACTTTAAATGGCTTATCACAATGTTCTAAAAAATGGGACCACTCTAAATAATTCAACCTGTATAAACAAAAGGCAGGCCTTTACCTGTAGTGGGGTTCTTTCAGAATAATTTCGTACCTATAATACTTTAATATAATTTTTCTAACATATTTATATTTAAACTGTAATTATAATTACTAACTACTATATAATAAACTACAGATGATCTTTTTTTTCAATAAGTACTAACAAAACAAATTAACTTTGTAAACTAACAATTTTGGAAGAAATAAAAGGCTTTTTTATTTTTATTTTTTATTTTATTTTTATATATATATATATATATATATATATATATATATATATATATATACATACATATATATTATACATATATATACATATATATTTTATTTTTTCCATACCTAAATAGAAAGTCTTCGTCTCATTTTTTTAAGGAGTTGACAACGAAGACAAAACAGGCCTTTCCAGTTGTTGCCCGGCTATATTTCCATTGATGCACCAAATATCCGAAATATTAGGCAAGAGAAATAAAGGCGTCATGGATAATTAGTCAAAGCAGAACATCAAGCTTGAAAAAAAATGACACAGTACCCAACAAAGGAAAGCGTCACAAAGACAAGCCAAGATACAAATAAACGGACGCTTGCTGTCATTTGTCAGTGTTACCGACTGTAAAATACTTATATCCAATGCGTCAATATTTTGAAATAATACTGTATTAGTTACTGTATACTGTATTAATCTCAAATTAATTGAAGCAAATTCTCCTTAACTAATAATATAAAGATGGGTGTTTATCATGTTTAAAACTGTTCCTTTAAAAGTTTTAGCCTTTTACCTGCAAATATGAAGTATCTAGTCTAGTTTAATTGACAGTTGATTTCTGGTATCAAAGACATTATTTTGACCGCCATTTAAAAAAATTGCGGTTCGCTAGTGACTACAGGAAGTTTCCTTCGCTCTGAAACACAGTCAAATGTCCCAAATTAACTTAAAACTGATTATATATAAAATACAGAAGTAATCTGTAAAGGAAATCACATATGTTTTTTGTTATACATTAACGTCTAAAGAAGTAACTGGGTCTTTGCGCTTGTGACATCTTCACATGCGATGCGCTATAGTTCGCCATCCGTTGGCTAAAGCTTTCGCTAAGTACTTCCGTTTCGTATTCGTCCAAACATTCCTTAACTTGACTTTGCATTGGCAGCGTCTTGAAAAAGAACATTACCCAAGGATGCGAGAGAGTTTTTTGCTCGAGCTCCTCCTGACTATAGATACACTAGGGGCGGGACGTCTTTATAAGATGTTTTGGAACAGTTGATCTAGGTGATCAATTCGATTCACGTCTGACTTGTCGTGATCATTTCGAGGATGTAGCGAAAAGTCACTTCCAATATATTTCCTCAAATAGCCTTTTGTATATGATATTAGCATGAAACCATTTAGAAGCCAGCTTCACCTTTTAAAACCCACATGAAATTAAATATGATTTGATTGAATTTCTCCACAAAACGGTTTTTTTTAAATATCGGTCGAGACCATATGGTTATTTTTGTTTTCTATTCCCACCATAAAATGCAGTACAGAAGAGAAGTAGCTTTGATCCAAGTTATTTCCCAATTCTTACATGGAAAGATTTTACGCTCTAATTCATAGCAAAAAAAGGGACGAGTGTGATTAACTTTTATGCTCGTTTAAAGTAAAATTCTTTGATGGTTGTAACGAGAGTTATGTGGTCGATGGTACAGTTATTATCCAAAATAACAACTACCAATAACACATATCTTCAATAAGTGATTTACTACCATGCTTTAAGGAATTACAATTTCTCGCTCTAGAACTTATCATCAGACCGTGACGTGGTCGAAGCTGTAGTTATTTTGCAAAGTAACTACTACCAGTAGCCAATATCATAAATTATGCTTGATTTACGACTATATGTTAAGGAGTTACATTGTTCATCTCCAGAAATCATCATCAGATCCTAACCTGATCGATGGTGTAGTTATTTTGCGAAGTAACAACTACTCGGAGAAAAATCTTGAATCACTCTTGGCGTACTACCATACATCAAGCAGTTCTATTCTTATTTTTGGATTCTCATCATCAAATCATCACCATATTAACAAGGAAACATCTCGCTAGTATTTACTTTCGAACGAAATAATTATTAGTATTAAAATTTATATTATTAGAATAGCATCAAAATCAACCATATATGTGTAACATATATACTCACGAAATTCTATAGTCAGTCGATGCTTTCAAATATAAGAAGCTGCGTAAGCAAAGTATAGATTTTATTGAACGTTATTTCCCTTCGAAAAAAAATCTGCATTTCTCTCCAGTCGCGACTATAATAGTTTTACTTAAAATAAAAGTCGATCTTTGCTTTGCCATGTCGGAATAGCTTTGATCTTCATTGATTGAATTTCAATTATGTAAACCGAGTCATATAGAAATTCTCCACTTTCCCACGATATTCTACTGTTCAGTAGTCTGATCGAGGTTGCACCAGAGTGTGAAATTTTAGTAATGAGGAAGTAAACTTGTTGAAACCTGGCACCTTTATCTTAGTTAATGATCTTGCTTTCCTTAATATAACGCAGATATTAAAACTGTAATAATTCTGTAAATGTTTGTAAATGAGTAAATAAATATAAAATCATTAAAAAATCTATCTAAGTATCCTCCGAAAGCCGAAATCATCATAGTATTTCCCAGAATTAAGGTTAGTATCCCATTTCTGAAACGAAGAGAGCGCCTACAGACCGCCACTCGCAATGACATGTGCCTTTAGATACGTGCCGATTCGGGTTATTACTCACTCGCTAACTCCCACTTAATCGCGCACGCAGTATGCCATTGCGCTTACCTCTGTGGACTTGTACGCGACCAGCCAGTTGAGCATCAGGTATATACTGGCTACTACTAACAATTTATTTTCCTTATTACAATAATTTGTGAAGACTAATTTCCTTCTTTCTAGTCATAAATATTTACGCGGAAATTTTCAGCAGGTTACTTATTCATTCATTCATTATTTTTCCATTTCTTGGCATAATATACAGCTATATAATTATGTATCTTCTTGCAATATCTAAAAATACTCAAATTATTTCTTAGATAAGGAAGTAGTTATATAGTCGATCAAAATATATAAAAATTCCAACAAAAAATGAAAATTTACTTAATTATTAACAAGTTTTAAAAATATCAGAAAATGTGATAGCAGTATTTGGTTATGTAGCACTATTTGCTTACCTATGAGCGTAGGCTATGGCTATTATTTCATTCAAAACGCAACCAAGGCATCACTAATGACGACCAGTTGGCTACTATTTGATAAATGCATAAATGCGCTAAATGCAGAGAATGAGATGCTTACGTCATTTTAAAGTTCTGTGCAATTTTTAAGCATGGTCCACGCAATCACATTGCAATCCATACGAAGTGGTTGATGGCTTTGAAACCTTGGTTACAAAACTATATTAATATATAAAGCGGAAAAGTTTATTTTACAAACTATGGAACCGCAAGTCTAATTTTAAAAATTCTCTTTGGATTACAAAGCCCATTCTTTGAGCAAAATAATCACCAAGCTATAATATATAACCAGCCTATGGTTCACAGATTATTGCAAAAAATAAAGCAGAAGTTGGAGAATATTGTTTTAACAGTGCAAAGTAGAAACAAACCGGATTATTTATTAAATGATCATCCTAAATATTCCAGTCGATATACTCCCAAGTTCGGCAATTTATATCGTTTGGCGAATCGAGCGATGATGTTTAATGATCGTGGAGACGAAGGAGATCATTTGATATTAAGCCAATGGTGAAATTTCAGTGTCAAATGATTGGATGTTTTTTTTTAAACACATTATAATTTTAATACGTGGTAAAATTAGGTTACGCGAGTTTTAAAGGAATTCAATTATATTTGAAATTCTCCCATTAATATTTGATATTTAACCAAAAACTCCTCTCAGAAACCTTTGTGCATAAATATATTTAAATGCAACAAAAGAAAAATTGTCATATTTAAATATTATTAATTAAAAGTGCATTTCAAATAATTTGTAAAATCTAATAAAAATATTTATTAGTTACTGATTTCTTAAATTTATATTATGAAACTAGATACATAATTTTAATATCAAAAATGCTCGCTTTACTCAAAATGCACCAAAAATCTTAATTTTTAGTTATTACTCTGACAAAATTTACACAATTTCAATTATGTCCAAGAAACGGTAAATATGCAGTAACTTTATATTATTGTACCTTTTTAAATATTATAAATAAAAATAATGTTATTTACCTAGACAGAAGGTTTAAACTTAATATTTACTACATTTAACTCGTAGTTAAATAAGTCGTAGTAAAAGTCGTAGTAAACATTTTTCACAAAGCTCTTTAAGGTTGTTAATTATTTATGTGTCACTGTGGAAGATATTCAATAAACGTTAAACATTATTTTCTTTAGAAGTTTCTCTGAAAAAATATCGATTGAATGGAAAATAATTTTTTTGTAAAGAAGTATATGGATATTTAATCAGTACTTTATTGAATTATAGTTATTTTCACGAAAAATGGATTAGAACATTACCCCAGAATTCGGGTGAGTTTTTTACTTTCATCGACCGCTGAACACAATGAAATTAACGTAAACATTTTATTTTTTCATTGAGGTAATTTAAATTCATAATAAATATTTGTGCAGTCCTTAAGTGGATTTTTCACGAAAGAAAATGTTTTTCCGCTATTTTCTATTTCTTGCATAATTTTATTGTATTCACACTACGTAATTCTTATCAAAGTCACGGCGGTCTCGCGGGACCACGTGTAGGAGAAATTATCAGACATGTTACATTTTGTATGTGCAAACATATGTTCTGATTGGCTTTTAATGTTATGGAAAATAGTTGAGGTTTCTTAAATATTCCTATAACAATAGGTCGATTTTTATTAATGGAAAATTCTTGAACATAAATCATCAAATCTTTGGAATTGGGAATGATCTACTTAGATTTGATTAGATATTAAGTCTATAATATATACTTAATATATAATATATATTAAGTATAATATATTAAGTTTCCCTTTGTTCTTTTGCAAACTAGTATATATATATATATATATATATATATATATATATAATATGATATGATATAATATACAAATATTTAATTACGAAAGGTTTAACGAAACCTATTAAATGTGAATAATACCCGCGCCACGAGGTTTTCGTGCACATTGAGGTACTCATAGAAATAAAAATACATAGTATTTCTAACAACTATTTACAAATATTCATTTTTTTACAACGAAATTTATTCCTCACTATATTTTTTACAGACGTAAAAGCCTGGTGCGTGCTTAAAAAATGGATAGGTCTGTGATAATCGTTATAGTTTTCCTAGATTTTTCTAGTGACTTTTAACCAAATTAGTTGTTTCCATGATTTTTGTTTAAGAGTTGCGGAAGTAAAGAAGAGGGGATATTGAAAAAACATAATAATTATGGAATCATCTTTGGTAATGTATGTTTGTCACTATTTTTTTGAAATCGTTTAATATTTAAAGCGGAAATTTGCACTGTTGTAAGAGCAATAGTCAAATTACAGAAGTGAAAGTGCTTGCCAGAAGTAGAGAACTAAAATTTTAAGGATGAAGGAAATGATATTTTTTCCAAATTGGGTTGTAAAATTGCTGTTCCGCTCTCTATATTGAAAAATGTCGCTTTAAAAAACCAAACATATTATAAATAAGATAGAAATTGAAAGAAACTTTTCAGTATTTATGAGACATTTCTTTTGTTAAAAATAAGTTTCTTCTTCAAATGTTATACATTAACGAAATCGAAAAAATATTAAGTGGGATAAATTCCTGATATCAATTTCAATAGACAGTCGAAAGTTATATAATTTTTTTAATTTTTTTTTACCATATTTATATATCAAATTATTATGTAAAACGACTTACACTAACGCTGCAGACTAAAATGTTGCATGCCAATAACAAGCGACCGATGCGGAGTGTATGTATGTTTCAAGCCTATGTGTTATATCCATAATAGTACAACACAGTAATTATATGAGTACGACTCACTCTTGACCAGTTATATGAATACTCTTTATGTTTTTGCAAATTTATAAAAAAAATCATTAATTTTTAGTAATTGATAGAAAGCTACCTTAAACTTTATTAGATTTAAAATGTATGTCTCATTCCTACTTATTTTTTTCATATTAATATAAGAGAATAAAATTATGAAATTCAATCTCTATAAAAAAACGCATGCATTTTTTTTGCAAATTAGATAACAATATAAAAAATTAAGATCAACATTGGCGCGTAAATACCTACGTGAATTTTAAATTATTTCTAAAACTATTCGGTCATTGTGAATATGTCCAAACACCATTCTTACTTAACATGGCGAATTCAAAATTTTGATATTTAGTAGTGTATTTAAAAAATGTAACACGAAAGTATGTAAATTGTTGCATATTATCAGGACTTGTTTTGCTCGCCCTAATCAGACGTTTCATAGCCAAGGGAAGGAAAACTAAATTATTATATAATTGGATTAAACAAGACAAGAAATAGGTACAATTGATGTAATACTATGATACATAGAATAATAAAATTAAATCTATCGGAAAATGCATAAACTATCGAAAACTATCGGAAAATGCATAAAATTAAATCTATCGGAAAATTTAAAAATTAGTATATTATCAACTATACTTACAAAGAAGAATGAAAAAATAGATTGCATCTGGGGGTAGGAAATTAAAATTTTTAAAAATACAAAAAATAACAATATGATTTTAACGTATATATTTTATGATGAGTATCAATATGAGGTAATATCTTTAATAAATAATAATACATTCATATGTAAAAAACTAGGGAAGTTTGTTAAATATATGGCAAGGTCGTTAGAATATAATATGAATCGTTATGGTCGTTAGAATATAATGCTAAAGTAATGGGTCGTAAATATTTTTCATAATGTAAATAAATGTAAAACACCTCTTCAATTCAATATTTACAAAAATTATATTTAGTTTATGAAAATATTTAACATTTCCAAAATTTTAATAATATTCAATATTTACAAATAATAAATATTTAAAAAATTTAATTTGGTTTATAAAAGTTTGCAATACATCTTATTATGAAAATTACTTTGAATTTATGAATTGGAAAAATGACTGAAGTCGACAGAAGTAAATATGAAGAGGTAATTAGTTTCATCGCATTACCAATTTCGTGTTAGTTATTAATATGTCATGTATAGATAGCTATTTAACATATCAATTGCAAATTAAAAAAAAAAATCAATTTTAATTTTCTAGAACCTGGCTTTTAATGAAACCAAAACTAAAATCTTTATTTTTAATTTTCCTTGGAACTTTAATAATACATGTTTTTTCTATAATATTCATTTTATGTACCGCATTTCGATCTGTGACCTAATATGAGAATGTGCGCCATCAAGACTAGTTTTCGTGGATAACGTCGTATAAAGAAATTAACTTCTAATTAATTAGTACTGGATGGTGCTGTATTATTTCGTTACCTCTAATGTGTTTTTTGGATAACCAATTTATGAAATACTTCTTTTTGTGTGCTATTTCTAATAATTATATTTCATTTATAGTACAAACCATATAGATTATTAAAAATTCTACCAAATTCACGTTTCCGACTACCCCCTCCCATCAGTTTATTATAATGTATAAATACTTTTACTCTCCTAAACGGCGCTTTTAGTCGGTGTAGTGTATTATTACTGTAAGTTTTTGTAGAAAATAAGATCCATTTCTGTAATCTGAACAAAACAAGGGATTCGAAGTAATAAAAGTTATTTTTCCAAGTAAAGGTTCATATATCGACTGACTTTTTCTTACGTACAAAAATCGTATAATTACGTTGCGTTTACAGAAATAATTGAAGGAGAACAATAATATTACTCTAATGCTAACAGACCTAATTAAAAAAGAAGAAATAATAAAGATACCAAATTTTATTTACTCTAATATATTTGCAATAAACCCAGAAAATGCTAGGATTGTTTTTCTTTCATTTTCTTATTCCTTTCTATCTAAGAAACTTAATCAAGAATTAATGCTTTCAATATCGAGTTTCCTTGTTAAAGTGTAACGGAAGACTGCGAATTATTGCAGACGAACGAACACTTTTCTTGAAAACTGCAGTAATTGGACGAGTTGAACTTGTTAGAAAATTTCTTTTTGTACTATTATGAATAAATTTATATGATAGTTTCAGTCGAGAGAATATTAGTTTCGTATTCTACCTGAAGAATGATTCAAGTTCACATGTTCACTCTTTACATGACTCGATTTAAAAGGCTTAAAAATAAAAAATTGTGTATTGAAATTGAGAATAAAGCGATCAATGCTGATTAAAAATAAACGGTATTTTACCCTGTGTTTATAAGAATGGAATTCTTAAATAAGAGTAGTTCAATTGCTCAGATAAAAATAATATTTGCGGCAAAAATTGTAAAGGTAACATCCCTAAGAAAGCGTCGTAATTTGATAGTGACGCGACGGGTGTGAAAAGATGCCGTCTAGACGGTTGGCAGAAGTATCAACTTATATGACGTTAAGGTCGTGATTGTGTGGATGATCCAATTTTATATTGTCATTGTTTAATGTTTCTTTCATGGACAGTAATTCTAGTGTTTGTGTGATAGTATTGTAGTTCTTAGCTAAATAAATTGATACAGGAATTATATTTGTGCACAATTAATGTTCTAGGCGGAAAAGCTGTTTTCAAGAGAAATGTCAAGAATAACGGCACACGTGTTGCTGTGAAAACATTCCATTTATTAGTTTTTTTTTCTTCTTGTTTACGTTATTATATAACACAATTAACATGTAAGTTTCGTCGTTTCATGGTCTATGTGGTAACTAGCTACAAACTATTCGGTATTTAATTTTATATTAATATTATTATATAATTTGTTATCAATGTACTATTGTACCAATGTATTATTATTGAATTTGTTATCTATAATATCACTTATAGTTATCGTACAAATAAAATATATGTAATTAGGAGTTACTTCATCATTATTTGGTATATTTTAGAGCTACGAAAAGTTTTAATTTATGTTACGTGAGAATGAGAAATGAGGAACGATTTCAACTTATAATCTTCACCTATAAAATATAATGTGAAATATCGCCTATTTGTTTGTTTCTCTTTCTTTCACGTTAAAACGTTAGATTCCAACTTAACTTAATTTCAGTAAACAGATTTTATTCCTAAGAGTCCCTTAGAGTCCCCAACAGGTTTATATAAAATATTGTATAATATGCATTCAATATTAAAGATAAACTATATTTATATACGCTATTACTTACAAAAAGAGAGTAGTAAATATAGCACTAAGAATATGTAAAAAGTTCGCAACGACGTTTACTTATAATCGATAAGTAATACACTAAGCGTCGTAATAAAAAATAAATGCATTATTGTTCAACATATTTTGCCATGAAATTTCACTGTTACCAAGTAAATATATTTAGCTTCAAGATGAATATATTCCGTGGGTTCATTAACGCCCGGCGTTAGCTTCAGCCTACCACCGCATAATTCGTGTGGCGCCCCGCACTGCACCACATTAAACGTTAAACGTCAGGTCTGGTAAACTATATTCAAAACAATTCTCACCTCAACTAAATGAGAGAAATAATTTGAATCTAAACATAGTTCTTTGGAAACAAAAGTATTTCACATTTTCCTAACACCATATAGGTAGGCGAAGCCGTTGACAGAATGATTTAATAATATACTTGGAATATGAATAGCCGTCAGAAGATGAAAATATCATTTAGAGAAATCCATCCCGGTAACAATTATTTTATTATCGCACCTACTGAAAATCACATGTTCATTAATTTTGTTAATAAAAGCGTTCACTCATAAAACAAACAAACCACTTTACTCACAATAATGTTGTCAAAGTGTTATCACCTTTATGACGGCCGTCATGCAAATGACACCGCTATATTACATGACGACGACAGTCTACGCTTTCAAGAAAACCACGTTATTTACAATAGGACGTTATCTGCCAACATATTACGGCCATCAAATAATGCTAACGTTGTATTAGGAAATCAAAAGGTCAACATTATTTTAATGCCATGTTTGTGAATATTTAGATACCGATTTTTGTGTTTCATTCGATTTAAATCATCAATAGCATGATTTGAATAATTGACTACACTAGCAAGTAATTAATCTAGAGTTTAGGTTTATAACTTATAGAGTAAATGATGCCGTTTTTGACTAAAATATGAATTATTTCACAAAATCTTGTCAGGTTGCACAATTTTCTTATTATCAATTATCCACCATCATATTATCAATTTACTCACGGAAATATAACTGAAATTATGGAAAATTGTTTCATTGTGTTTATTTAACCATGGCAACGATTTTTAAACTATAACTAAATTGAAACAAAACATAAATGTAAAAAATGTGACATTTAATTCTTCGGCACAAAATTAAATTAAAAAACTAATTAAAATATCAATAACAAATTGCAAGTATTTCTTTACATGTGGAAATCGATAAACCGAACATTTTAATATAACTAAAATTGTAGCCTTCAATTTGCTAATTTTTTTTGCGGCTTTTTGTATCGATTGTGCTTAAATTCTATTTAATTTTTAGGAAATTAGTTGTATCAATTTAACAGCATAATTTAAACCATATTATAAAGGAGTTAAAATGATAATAATGCACGGAGTGCGTGTGACAGAAGTTTTATGAAAATCTGTCGGCGCATTGCCGTACTATTAGCTATCAAATAATATATCTTTGACTATCTCAATATTAAACTAATCGTTTTACTGGAAAAAACTATGTAGTCTGCAGTAGTATAAAATGATAACTGACTGGAGAAAAACCCAGGCACTTTCACTCTTTGAAAGTCCGTCTAATTAATGTTCAACCATTTGCGATAAATTTATTATCTCTGTGTTGGGATATGATGCCTCCGTAATAATTAAATATATTCACCTGCTGTAAAAACGCATCCTATTTCCAGATAATAATTTACTGCATGGTAAAAAGTCTGCAGAAAGTGACAAGTTCCTCAAAATCTACAGAATTGTAGACATCTTCAAAACACTCTATTAAGTTGGCAACGCCGAATGTGACTGCATTATTATTTTTATCCCGATATTTCTAGTCGAGGAAGTTAGAATTTCAGTATTGGAATATCACAGTCTATTAATATCAAATCATTTGAAACGCACAAAAAATCTACTTATTGCCAAAGTTTGCTTAATCAAATTTTTTGATGTCTTAACCCCAATTTTGGAGTAAACTAAAACAATTATGACGTATGTAGAGAAACGAAAATTGTGCGAATTGCCGTTTGATATTTTTTAACAAAAAAGTGGAAATTGTAAAATCTTTGTTACAAAGCGCCTTAACTTTAATAGAAATATTCTGGTCAATTCATTAAGTATGAATAATATAGACATTTGAAATGTTCTCTTTCTTATATATTATAGCTCTAAACAGGGTAAACATAGAGGAAATATCATAATTTCATAACTGTCTCTCAAGTAATAGAAACTTGACGAGAATTCAGTTGGGAATTATAAAGAATTCATATATCTGTGAATAATTTAAACATTGCCTGAAGAAATTTAGTAAATTCTATTTACAGAAACAAATTAATAAAATCGGTAAATTCGGTAAATTGTAATTCAGAGACACAAAAAAAAACAATAATGAATGTTATATTAGGCAATACCTATCAATATAAACTAGGGCTATAATGTGTTACAGAAGAAGCGAACTTTAAAACCTTCAGCGAATAACAAAAACCTACATATTTCTATTTGATTATATAACTTCAATTAATTATCGTAAATAACAATAATTGAATTTTTAAATATACAAAAATATCAATTAAATACAAACCTATTAATTATTCAGTGTAAAATTTGACATTTACAAACTTTTAAGAGTGTTTAGTATGTCTATTAAATTACTTAAAATTATTGATTTTGCTGTACATTGCCCAGAATACCTTTCGCGGACATAAAAATACCATAAATCTGAATCCAATACTGTTATATTTACAACCGCGGCTAAACTTCAGATGAACTTATAGTGATACTGCAGATTTCTCTTATTTTTTTACATATAATTTGTGAGGATTTCCAACAATACTAACTCTTAGAAAAGTGTGATATGAAATTCTAAAAATAATTGTTTTGGAATTCCCATAAATCGCTCTTTCGATGGACGTACCACCGGTATAATAAGTTAAAAAAGGGTCCGTGTACTTATGTACGCGCGCGAGAAGTTATACTTCTTTGGCATCATTAAAAAATAGTTTTTAATTATATGCAAATAATAAATTACAATAAAATAATAATAAATATTTAACATTAATAATTTAATAATATTTAGTATTAATTATGTTAAATAATAATATTTTAATTTATATCAATAAATAATACATACGGATAGATAACCTCAATTATATTGGAGCACTTGAAAAAGTCTATAAACACAATTTTTCACTAATGTTTACGAATAGTAAATATATTAATCAAAATAATGAATTTAAATCACTACTGAATATAATTTATCAGCACATATATAAATCGCACTTATATGAAACTAAAACACGTGTGTGAATGTAGACACTAGAAACATGTGGAAAATAAATACTATGAATATGAAAACAGTGAGCACAGGCGACGATGGTGCCAACTTGCGCGACTAATAGAGGTTCTATTCCTATTTTGTTGGTAGCTTTTGTTTCGAGACTGCAACCGCTGCAACTTCATACTGTAATTTTTGTGTGAAGAATCTTAAAATTTCACTCTCATCATTTTTGCATAACGCGCCTAAAGAAGTATAACTTCAAAAAAATGTGTACATTATTTATCCCTCACATTTGTCTTATGCACGACATTTAACAAACATTTTGAACAAATTGTTTCTTACAAAATTGTTATATGAATATTTATGTCTCAGCTATTGAAACATACGCAACTTCGTATGCTTCATTATTATGCTAAATTTTTAGTTTTTGCGTGAAACTATTTCTGAGAAAAACGGCTGTGATAACTGCTTTGAAAGTTCAGTCTTTTTACTTTTAAAGTATTGGAATCCAAAATAGTACGTTATTTAATAATATTGAATTAAGAACTTTTCTATATTCATATCAAAATGATGTGTTTCATTATACTTACATTTAACTTAAGAGTAAATATTTATTACATTTATTTCCCACCTTCCAATGCCTTCAACACACTAATAATATTACAATTGAGCTCGTTCTAAGCGGGAGCATAACAGCTTAGGCAGTATTGAGAAAATAACTACTTTAACATGAATAAATTATGTAACAACAAAAAAAAATTAAACTTTACAATTCAAAATAAAAGTGACGTGAACGGGAGATCACTGACTTTACGGCAATGACAATGGCAAAGGCAATGACTTCGTGATTATAGGTCCTGGAAAACGACCAGCACCCCGATTGCTTTATGACGCCTCATAAAACTAAGCACAATGGGCAGTAATGGCTTTCGCAGCGGCAAGTGGTAAAAACCGCCAAAGAATATTATAGGTAAATCCCATTATATTATAGGTATTTCCCAATGAAATGTTAAAAATATATTTAATAACTTGTGGTACGAATATAAATTTTTGCACGTATTTTGGTATATTACATCCAATTTTAATGTGCTATACCAATAACTAAAATTAATTTATATTAGAGAAAAATTGTCAAAAATCACATGAGCCTATTACTTGCACGGAACATTTTTAAAGTTCTTCTAGAAGTTCATGTTTATTTATTTGCTTAATATATAACTGATTTGTACAGCTTGTAAATGCGATAAGCAATATGAATGAACACAAGTGAATCCCCTCGGTATTTTTCTTTTATTGTTGTCCATTGGACATCACATATTATTTACAAAACAATGCATTTTTTCACGAAATATTACGGTAGGCGACAGCTTTACCTAAATGAATTACGATTATTTTAAATGTATGGGTGCAGCTGAAAATGAAAAAAAATATTACTTGTGGCTAGTTAAATAAGCCCTTGATCAAGAGATTCCAGTTGAGATATTCTCTCGAAAATGTACTTAATGTCTTTACAATTCTCTTAAAATAAACTACTTGGGAAGACTTTGGCCGAACTCGGGCTGTCGCACCACTGAAGAAAAAGGATGCTGTACTCTTAAAAAAAACACTACGAAAGTAGTTACGCTTAAATTCGATTAGTCATTATATAAACTTTGCTCATATATCGTAGTTATTTTGATAAAAGGAACCCGTTGTTTACTCTAGTACTTCGTTTTACATCCGGTTGGCAAAACATTCTTATCAGAAAATTCCAGAAACTTTTTTATGTAACTAGTAAGTTATTAGATCTTGTAAGCTCAAGAAACTTCTAGACCCTTCTCATCCCTCTTCTGTGCCAAGACGTGCGCGTACTCTTGTATGCGTCAAAAATGTCTGAGTTTTCGTAGTGTCCACTACGAACCATAAAGTCGTAAGAGTGGCGATGTGGCGTCAATGAGACGGATATATCTATAAATATCAACAGCGCATTTAACCAGAATGTCGTGTCTTATAGGACCGTCCGTCGTTGGTTTAATTGGTTTGCATCAGGAGATGCAAGCCTTGAAGATGAACCGCGACCACGACGTCCCTCGATCATTGGCGATAATGAATTGTGGCGTGTCATTAACAACAATCAGGAAATAACTACACGTGAATTGGTGACAGCACTTGGTTGCACACATGCATCCATCGTCCATCATCTTCACATTTTGGCATATAGGAAAGTATTGGTTCGTTGGATTCTATACCACCATACCGATGATAACTAATACTGTAAGGTCACTATCGGTCAATCTTTCTTACTTTGAGACTACCAAGAAAACTCTCTTGGGAATCTGGTGACAGGAGATGAGAACTTCATCCTTTATGATAATAACAAATACTGCGCTGTATGGCTACCACGCAGTACAGAGACACCATACAGCCAAAACCTGAACGTCATCCTCAAAAAGTTTTTTTATACTGCTGGTGGGATTCAAAAGGGATGTTATATTTTGAACTGCTCCTGCAAGGCAGCTAGGACATACGTAAATCAGCTAAAGAAATTAGCCGAAGCAATACGAGAAAAACGCCGAAGAAACGTCACCGTAGGTCTTCTGCATGGTAACACGAGGGCCCATATAGTAAAAGAAACCCAATATAAACTAATGGAACTTGATTGGAATACCTTGCCTCATCGTCCATATTCACCGGATATTGCGCTTTCTGATATTTATTTCTACGTTTAAAGACATATTTTAGGAAGAGATGTTTTGGAATTCTTCACCTCGCAGCCGCCGCAGTTCTGGGAAAAAGGCATTACTAATCTGCCTAGACGCTGGACGCGTGTTGTGAAAATAGATGGAGAATATATTACAGATTAAATTTAATTAGAAGCAAAGATATAAAGAAATAAAAAGTGTTTTGATTTTTCTGAAAAAACTTGTTTACCAACCGAATATATTTGGTTGCCCTCACCAAAAACTGTACGGCGTCTGTCTCGTAACGTTTTTGTTCATTATCTAATAAGGAATTAATAGCTTGACAAAATGCTGGTTAAAATTGTAAAACCAATTAATTGTCATTGGAAAGATTTTACTCATTTTTCCGTTCGTATTTGATCAAAAGTTCCATCTTTAGAGGTTTTCGTATTGATTACTTCAAATATGTTAAAGGTTATAATTTCACATTCACAACTCACACCATTCATACGATAAATAAATTTTAAAAATCGTTTAGAAACCCAAAATTCTCGATGTGACAAAATACTGTTTAAATTTTCTAGAACAAGAAGAAAATAATTCTAGGACCTCCCAAAAGCAAAACCCCTGTGATGATGGGACGCCTTGTAGTCGAATTTGCTATTTCGTTCTTATTATAGAATACTCTCGTATGAGATTTTTCTGTATTTTTATCGGAATAAGTCGACTTTTTTACTACAGATAGCAAGGAACGCTGAATTTATTACTAATACAATTTAAAATTTTGCGAACGAACCAATTTAAAATTTTGAGAAAATATGCAAAATTTACCCGTATATGATAAAGAGAGATGAAGGATATTGAACTTGGCATCTTTGCATATATGTAAGTTTGGCTGCATGGTCGTATCATCCACACTACTACAGCGATTTTGGTAAACGAAATATTTATTGATTTATTATGATCATACCGATGTCTAGTACTCCATGTCATGTTAGAAACTTAAGGCGGATGGAGGTCGAAATATGAATCAGAATGGAATTTCGAGATACACATATACCATATATCATTTATCAAATAAAACGTTCAAACTTCAAAAAGAGCAAACGAAAATTGTGAAATTAAGGATATGGTTTAAAAAACTAAATATCGACTATGGGTAATACCATACGCTGACTGAAAATCAATAAACAAGCATGTATACAATATTTTCATGAACAATTTTTTCATTTAATAATTAGACATATTTTTTCCATTTAAAAATTAAATAATTTGGTACCTAACGTTTAGCTACTATCAACATATTTTAATCGTAAAATTTAATATTAAATTTTACAGTCGTAGGTTTGTCAATTTTTTTTAAAACATAATTTTTAGGATTTCGTGCCTTAAAATGAAAAACAGACCCTTATAAAATTACTAACGTATCTGTTCGTATATTTTTCACATCGTTTTTTTTTAAATCCGCTTAATATAGAAACTTGAAATCTGGCAAAGCTTCAAAAAATATTTACAAGCACATACTGCAGTAGCTTGAACTAAGAAATATTAATTTCAAGCCATTTATATTACCACTCGAAAAAAATTTTCTTGTGAAATTAAAGAAATTATGATTTTTTTGACTGTAACTTTTGTATTATGTGTGGTAATTTTTAAATGGTTTGCTAGTTCTGATTACTGTATTTTTTTCCTTACGAACAGCCAAAAATGGGTGATAAAATTACAAATCCCTGAGAAGTCGATTTTTGAATTTTTTTTCAGAAATCCGTATTAATTTTTGTAAAATATTTTAATTAATTCAAAACGCATATTACTCAATCATACTTAACTGTAACAAAATTAACAATCAGACTTAATTTGTAGTCGTGGCACTCAAAGGATCGATTGAGAATAGTGATTTTCACAAATTTAAAAAATTGTCTACAACTCAAAAACCAAGAAATGTTTATTAAGGTTAAATTTTATTAGTAACCCAGTCACGACTTGACCTACCGCCTCCATATTTTGGTCCATGTATTACGGGATACCGTGTATATTACACGTTGTCCCTTAAAAAGGGTTGTTATGAGGAACACAAAAATATTTGTATTACAATTTTGAATTGCGTATTTAAAAAAATATACAGAAAAGTATGAAAAATAAAGCATTACATCCACTTATCACCAAAAGTACTTAGCGAAATACCATGAAAAACACTAGGTCAGCTAAATCTGACTACGAGGTTATTATAGGAAAACTATAGCGATTATTCGAAATTTTAAATTTTTTAAATATTCTCCATATTTTTACCCTTGTGAAAGATATAGTATCTAATACGTTGCAATAAATTTACGTACGTAAAAGTAATATTTTAATAGTTTAATAGAAATACTACGAGTATGTACACTTAACTGTACGTAAGTACTAAAATGGGTACAGAAAACTCGAACTATAAGTTCTACTCACACTGAATATGTTCTTTTGAGTTTATCATGCTTATAATTTCACAGTCAGTCATTAAACAATAAAATTCAAATGTATCGGTGTGTTCTAAACGTCAGTTACAAAATAGTAGCTATAATGCAATAAGTAAATAGAGAACTCTTTATAGACTTTTAAAGATGTTAATTTTATTCCGGAAGATTCTACCCTCTCATAGTATTCTGACAAGTGCCTTTCTTCTTTGTCATGCTATTTTACAGAAAAAAAATATTATTTCTTTCGAAATTGATATTTGAATCACAACAGATGTCAACAGATTTAAAAAATGAAGAGGTTGTATTTTTTTATATATGCCACTTTATATTTCCGGCATTTAAAATTTGTGAATATTGTATGTCTCAAGCAGAGATTCTCATTAAACTTCCTGTTCCATCTCCTCAACTTTGGAGATACTGCCTACTAAGTCGTAAGACGTGAGGATATTTTCACTTACGTTGCCGTGGACTCATTTCACTTGTGTTGATGTAAGCAATAATACAACAATATAAATGGTTTTGTATTAACATACAAAGGCATGATGCAACTCATTTATTAGTTGGTAGGTAGATAAGTAAGTACAGGTATGAACTAATGCACGGACTGACCAAACATTAGTTCGTAGATAGATAGGAAAGTAAGCATATACAGTTATATAATATAGCGGATATAGAGTGCCTACAGGTATATATAGGAATGAAACACGGACTACAGTGAAGCCAAAATAAGGAATGCAATTTATATGTTCTTACATATTTATACATGTGTACACACATATACATGGTATCTATCCACGGTACCTATATGTATGAATATTTTTGGTACATTCAATACTGAAAATGTCTATTCCGATGTTATAAATGAGATATTATTGATATTGAATTCATCGTAAGTACTTGAAATTCCGGATAACATGGGATATCATAAGCACTACATACGGGAAAATAAAATATTTTTAAAAATAAAATTTACGTACTTTAAACAATCACACGACCAATCACAAAGAAGTACACTGAAAAGTATAAAATAATGATAATACTAGTACTATATTGGAATTTTGCAGTCAGTGCCTAATGAGATTTTTGCAGTCAGTGCCTAATGAAATGTAACATTCATCTTTATGTGACACTGACTGTACTTGTGAATATCAAGAGGAGGGAAGCGTCATAAATATCAGAAAGAAAACAGAAAGCGGATGTGAATATCGGAGAGGAGTGGAGCGTCGACTTGGCACCCAGAAATCTCTAAGAGCAGCAATATTTTGCCAATGGTTTGAAAATGATTTTATACCAGAAAATAAAAACTTAATAATCATATTTTCGTTATTTGACATTTTTCAATGCGTTTTAATTTCGTGGTTATCTGAAGTCATTTCAATTTTTTTGTAAAAAAATTATATTTTTTCTTGTATCTTATTTTATTGAAAAAATATGTTTCTGGTTCTATTCTCCCTGATAGTTCAGTGGCTCCAAATTATTTAATCTTCAAGTTTGTACGTAATTCCGTACTATTAAAAACTATAGAAATACATATACACCTTGAAACGCTATCTACACAGATGTCCAGGTTCTTTGCCTATACACGAAGAAAGATTATAACAATAGTTGTCTGTAGAAAAGTAATGGCTTATGAATGGGTTCAAATTTTTTATCTAATGTTATCTACAATTAAATGAAACTACGTGAAGTAGTATTATTTCTACTTTCTTTAATTTCTTTAACCACGACCTTGGTTTCGTTGTATTACATCTTCAGGTGGGATATTAGTAAAGATCTTTGCTAATATCCCACCTGAAGATGTTATAATACAATGAAACCTACGTCGTGGTAAAGAAATTAAAAACAGTAGAAATAATACTACTTCACGTAGTTTCATTTAATTGTGAATGATGCATTTCTACAAAATTAACGCCAAATATACTCAATAATGTTATCTATGTTGACAATTGGCGTATAATGTTTTTAAAAGGTCAAAGTTTTGCAAAGGATTCTATAAACTTGCTTGGAGAAAGAAAAATATTATACGCTTTGTCTCTTTTATCAACTGTTATTTTTGTTATTCATTGGTACAAAAAAAACATTAATTTTACAGATATGTTCCCTAACGCGTCTCGTTCATTCGAATATTTATGTATACCTATCATAATAGTTACCAGTAAACTATTTAATTTATTAACATTTAAGCTTAAGGCAATTTTAGTTTTAAAGATTACTAATTACAGTTTTTTCTGCTTGTAATCATTTAGCGAACCTACCGGCATCTTCGGTTTATTCTTCTTTTCCGTGAATTATAGATATCCAAAATAAAACCAAATCTGGAAGAAGCAAATTAAAAACTAAAGAAGAAAATAAAGAAGATGACGTTGTTCCTCTATGGCTACACTTAGTGGAACACGTAAAAAATCAAGGGAACTTCGTTAATAGTTAATTGTTCCTGCAAAGTGCACCTGATCAGTCAAGACTCTTGTTGATATTACAATCATATCACTGTTATTTTCTTGCCTATGATCTATTTACCGCTAACGCAATTCCATCTTAAGCTACTGTAACGTTATCTTATCTTATTGACCTGTAATGCTAAGCTACTGTAACGCGCTTTTATATACATTTTATTACTCTAATAGACAGTCATAACTTTTACATTAAATGTCTGCCACACTACTCACCATCGATGGGATCTCATCACGTATACTTAGAGCTAAGTGAGGAGCGTTTCGACCGAAATAAATTAAAAATTTTGAAAAACATATACGAACAAAAATATTTTATCGTGGAAAATATTTTTTATCGAAAAATTATCCCTGAAACAAATAATTACACAGTTTTAATTAAATAAACAAATATATTGTCCATAGCAATTAATTGGACTAGAATTTTTTAATCTTGATGGTTTTCTCAACGTTCATGTTTTTTTTTGTTGACTACTGAATTCGAAATTTAACTTTTTTTAATTTTACGTTTATAATTGAAAACAAACACAGATACGGAAATAATTTCTTATTTTCTTCATTTTGGCCAGTTTTTTATTTCATCCATATACGGGATAGCGTGATAATAACAAAATTTATTGGAAAATTTTGGAAAGTTTACGTAACCTTACAATTTAAAGAATTAAATTCCATTTTGCAATACTGAACTCAAACAAAATTTTTCTTAGCATCAATAAACGTAAAGCTCATCACAGAAAATTTATACACAAATATTATTACATCAGAAAGCCTTTCCAATTACAATAGTCCGTAATTTCATCTTCCGTCATAAACTAATTTAAATAACAATTAGTTTTCCAATTCGATTTGTTTCCAATCGTGATGTTTAGTAAGGGGCGGATTTCGCAAATAGGCGAAAATAGGTGTTTGGTTTTGCAAAATACTCAATAATTACCAAAGCTAGACATAATATTAAATGGCCTTTGTACTACGTGATTGTACGATATTTTTTCTAAAGTATGTTCCAAAGTTTAAAAAAAAATCTCAAAGTAACCTCTTTTACCAAAAAGGCTCTCCGCTGTTTCGCATATTATAACAAAATTATAAGGATATATCGATTTTCATTTTACTGTGTCTATTCTAAATTAATGTAGCTACATTTTTGTATATGTATTTAATTATGACATAAATATGAAGCCTTTGGTATTAGGTCAAAGTTGCCAAATTTTTACGCCATTCCGGAATTTTCCATACTAGCTTCTATGAAAATAAAAGCGATTACTATCTCCGGTGCTAGCGCATATTTTGAATTCAGTACCGTTTGCTCTTGCAAACAGTGAGGACGTGAGATGCGGTCGCTCTTCGTCAGCTTGTGCCATAGATTTATAACGCATACACGGCTTGTACACAGTGTAAGTTTTATGTTGTATATTACAATAAAATGCAAATTATGCATAAATAATTGTAATATAATATTTCTATGATACATTTGAAATGCATAATATTTTGTGCCGCTTTGTAAATAAGTGAATAAATTTATTGTTATTTTCTATATTTTCAGATAATAATGGGAAAACATAAGATTTCTTACAGACGTTCGGTATTGGGAGCAAAAATGGAAAAAGAAATTACGTGTCCGAAACGAAAGTTTTGTAGAAATTTTATAGTAGACGTAATATAGAATTATTATAAGAGATTTACAAAGACATTATAACAGAGAAATCATGCTCGGATTTACTTTAATAATTAGTCTAAAAAGCGTGTCAATCGATCCCATTGTGCAGAGCGTGTTCGTGTAACACACACTACTAAGAATGATACAGCATCGCCGGCGCCGGTGCGCGCGCGTGTTTATTAGTGGAAAACGAAATATTTAATCGCAAACATCCGACCCTTGACTATTATCAAAATATTGTCACCGGAAAATTTACCTGCATCCTGTTGATTTACACATTTGACTTCATTCAAACACTTCCACTATTTGAACTGCAATCATTGATATAAATGCGGATCTATTGTTAGTCAATAAGCACATAAATAGAATAGTTTCATTAACTGTTAAAGTGTTAGTACATCAACCATCTAGTTATTTGATTGTTACAATAGTAATCGAAGACTTGTTTCAAAAATTTTCTCTGATTTTATACTTGCAGCAGTTTTTACTGGAATCTCTCATGATAATACCAGATCCACTACTTCGCTGCTACCCAGTGATCAATTAGATAATAACAAAAAACTATTTACCAAAAGAAATTGTTTCAAGTGTGTATTCCTAATGACTACACGAACTTAAGTTCATTGTAATTTTTCGAAATTAAAGCCCTAACTGTAGATATTCTAATTGCAAAAGATTTACTAGACAATGATTTCATATGTAATAATAATCGTGTAATTTAATTTAGTGTTAATGTTAAATGAATAGGATTCCTTGTGAGAAATGAAAGATAATTTAATTATGAAAGATATTTCGACTGAATGTTTTAAAATAGACAAAATTATAATGAACGTAGATAATTTCATTGTTTGGTTTCTTACGAAATCGAATAATTTTAGGAATAAAGTATAATTGTAAAGCATTTTCAATTTACCTTGAAATATATTGTCTGTTACAAGATACCAAAATTAATAGAAATTGTTGAATCATAAGTAACTTTGCATAAGGAGTCAAATTCCTAATTCCCACAATCTCACTAAACTTCATTTTAGAAGAAAATTTGATCTTTGAGATATTATTCATGACAGGTTTGGAACTTTCGGCTTTCCTTTAGCAAACATTGCAAAATAGGTTTCACCTAATTCTCACGAGATTAGGTCACAGGTACAGTTTTTCGTCCAAAATAAAGAAAACCAATTTAAGTTACATGCAGGGAACAATGTTCTCACATTAATTAAATCGCTAAAAATATTTGTAAGTTGTTCAGTCCAAAATAAAGAAAACCAATTTAAGTTACATGCAGGGATATTAATTAAATCGCTAAAATTATTTTTCAAATGTAAGTTAATGCGTGGAAAAGCAGTAATATAAGAATAACTGTATGTTTAATTAAACTAAAAAAAAAAAGCATAAAGCAACACACAAAAACGCAGGAGCGTAGAGAACGAAAAATATGCAGATTTGATCTTAGGTATGTTATCCTTCATATGACTTCTTGTGTTTTCCCTACGTCCGACTTATGGTTTTTATATAGGATATTTACTGTTGTTATATTTTTTTATTTTATAAATCATAATTTCAAGGCACTGAGGAGGAGCGTAAAATTTTCAATTATTCTTAAAAATTGCACAAGTTAAAAAGGTTTAAACTTATAACTTAAACAAAGACGGCATTACTGAATTGTGACGTCATTTTCAATATTCCTCATTGTATTTTACGAAAGCGAGTGAGATAGAGAGATATCCTCAAAAAAATTTAAAAGCTCGTTTCACTCTAATCATTTCTGATCATCTTTTTATTTTTTTTAGTGCTGCTGGTTTTTATTTAGTCTGTATTTTTATGATATTTTTCTAAAGTCAACTAAATTAAGGAAAAGTAAACTATCCTCTTTTAAGAAGAAATCATATTTCTAAGAAAGAATAAAATAATCAATTTGTGTAATTTTTTAAATAACAACATAAATTTTTTTTTTAAATCTTTGGAAAAAAATGTTATCTATTATTATTTTTTTCCAAATTTCAAATGTTTTCCAATTAGCGAAAATAATACTTAGAGAAGAGTTACAATCCATACTTATGAAATCATTTATTTGTGTGGAAAAGTGATTTTTCCTTTTATATTAATATTTACGAGATTAAGGACGAAAGTTTTCATAATTCTTCATGGAAAAAATTTACTACAGAACTGGACATCCTTTCACAATGAGTTAATATTAATGGCAAATTGATAAAATGCGTGTAGCTTTAAACTTAAACAATTTATGTCAAAACTTTTAACACGCGATTATGTAAAAAGCATTACGATAATTGTTTTTCCGCTTTAAAGCTAAGATAATCAATAAACCACTCTGGCAAACTAAAATATTTGAAGCGTAAACAATTCATGAATTTTAATCTAATTGTAACTAGATCTGTTGTAGCCATGCAACGTGTAAGTACGACGTTCCTAGGCAAAGTATTCATTGTATAAACATATCCTATTAATTCGTTTCATGTCAATGCAAACACTTTTTTTTAATCCACTTGTATATTTACAAAATAATTTTGACATGTTTAATTAAAAAAAAGCGAGATAATATTGGAAGAAAGCAGATTTCCAAATTATTTTGCATATTTCTCATGGAAAAATCAAAATAGAGTCAGAGTACAGAGCAAATAGTTTCAAAAGGTTCTATTCTTTATTTAAAATGTACGTTGTCACATATATCACCCATCGAATAGTAATGGCGATAGAAAAAATAAACGTAAAGATTAAGTGATTAATTGAACATGAATCAGTTGTATAATAATATTAATAAAAGTATGGAGCCATTTTCTAGATTACGCCACCATTTATTAACATTAAAAAGACAATCCAAAAAATACTCATCATCACAGTAAAAAACGAAAAGTTGAATAAAACGTAATACTTAAAAGGTGAATTTCTCCAAACAATATTACCCCTTTCAGCAAAAAAAAAAACAGATAATCGCAATGACAGGCGAACAATGAATTGCTATAAAAACACTTTTCATTTAAAAAAAAAAACAAATGAAAACAATAATTTTATACTAAAAAATTACAATAAAAGTACTACCTTTAATCATATTAAGTAAAGAGGATAAAAAATTTAAACAATAATTTAGAACATTACCTCTTCGTTAACACACACCAATTTAAGTATTTACTTACCAATTTATTATTGAACTAATTGCATTGAAAGTTGTGAACGATTAAAATTGCTATAAGTAATATACAATATTGTTTTGTAACTTTTCCAACTATATATTACCACAGATAAGGGAGAATAAAAGTATAAGTGAAAAAGCATGCAATAAAATCGCTCCGGTGTGCAACGATGTATGCGACAAAATAAGTGACAACGATCAGTCGAACGAATCTTAAAACACAAAACCTATTTACTATTTACAAAAAAATAGTAATTTCCCATTACATATAATTATAAATTAAGTTTATTGTTACAACTTTATTCTTCAAATGACATAGGACATCCTTGTTCGCAGCGAGTTTGAGAACAAATCATTTGTTTCTACCATTTACGTCTTAGAGTTATCTTCAAAATATATTGAAACTGTAGAAATTCCTGAGCCTGCACACTCTGAACAAATTCCTGAGACGACAATATCGCTGCCTAATTATATCAGTGCTCCAATAAATCTAATAAACTTTGTTTTCATCCTGGATGTACTGAATACGAAAGATTATTTGAAGCTGTACGATTAAAAGTACTACTAGCCAACGCCCACCCTTGGCATGTCTGCCATTAGGTGGCGAAAAAAAAAAGGTATTGCCTAGATGATAATTCTGTAAATATTTTGTTGCAAGTATGATGGCTATTATTCACTCCACAACATCGACTTATTTCCCCTCACTAGCCAATATTTTGTTGTGCTTCGGGTATATATCACCACCTTGTATGAAGTTTTATGGGAACTAATAGGTTAAGTTGGTTTATCTATATTGTAATAATAGGTTAAGTTGGTTTATCTATATTCTATATTTATTTATATATATTGTTTATCATGCAATCGAATTAAAAGTGCAAATAGAAAAAACACGTAGCGCTTTTGTAAAAATCAAACATTTATTTTTTAAGAAACCTTTTCATAAATATTCTAACATCGATATGCTTAAGTACCATATATTCACGATATTCCTATGTGATACAGAAGTAGCCATCCCAACTAAATTGGTATTAAAAAAATTGGTATTTCAAAATATGATTTTATTGAAAGATGCTTTTAACATCGTATTTTGGTAGAGTCACTAAAGACGTGTTATGTGAAGATATCCAAAAAATCTAGAATTAATCCAAAAAATTGAAATTTTAAGTATACAAGGTAGAAGCAGAGTCGTAATATGCGAGGGGTAACTTATCGACCACTAGAAGCCATTATTGAGGGAAAGTAGCAATAAAATGTGGTGTTGGAGTGAAATGAATATAATGGTTTCAACATTTTAGAGAACGCCTCAACTGCTCTTCAAAACGTTCGTTTTAGAGCAGCTATCAATAAATTACAGTTAATGATGACGATTACAAATCTTCACAATAATACAACATTTTGAGAAGAAAAAAATACTATAACTACAGTTGGCATAGGTGCCTTTTTGTGTTTGCTAACTTTTTACTGTTTCAGTGCTAAATACGACCAATGATTATTTGTTTTTCTTTTCTTCTGTTTATTTTTATTTTGCACTTGTTAGCGTCAACTCCAAACAGCGTTAAGTGCTTTATAGAATGAATTTAACTTTTTAGTACTTCATGAAAAAAGTTCGTTTTTGAAGACAATTTTTAATTGTTTTTGGATTTCATCTCTTTTATGGTTAGGTATTACATGTTGGTTTGGTTATTATATGTCGGTTTCGTTGTTAGAATAAAATTTAAAGGGAATAAAAAGAAATAAGGAATGAAATCGAGGGAATCTTTCAGAAGAGATACCTCTCGAGTTTAATTCTTATAACTAAAATAGAATCATTCAATTCCCAAGAAATGTGCGTTAACATAAATATCGAAAAAATATACTCGACCAAAACTTTCTATCTTCTACTTGTCTGAAATCTGTTAAAAGCATTTCCTTGATAATAAAGTGTGGACAGAAAGTTGAATCATAAGAAATTTTAAATCCATAAATGACTTTGGCATAAGAAAATTGCAATATTGCGAATAAAGTGGATTTTACCAAAAAATTATTTATAAAAAGAAATCAAATCATGCCCTTACTAGACACTTGGGAAATGAACTATAAACATTTCATTGCTTTAGGATGGATAAATTTCTCTTGTACATATTTTATTTATATAACGGAACATGATGTGTCCATATGGAATGTCCCAACATACTAAACTATGTAGTGATATATGACTATTGAGTATTGCATTAACATGATTTTATAAGATTGACTATCTTTATTTATGTACTAGATAAACTATATCTTATTCTGTAAAACCCAATAACATCTATTAATCTATAATATTGTATTAAATTCCATTATTAATTATAATAACTAGTAAAGAAACCAAACATACGTTGAATGCAAACACCGTGAATTTTGTATTATTTTTAAACATTGAATGTAAAATTTGGATTGATATTTGCAATATTTAATTTAATATACACCTAATTTTAGTAATTTAAAGAAATAACCACCATTTTAAAGTTTCATAGTGAACCAAAAATATTATTTCAAAGTTCCATTTGTATCTCTAAATTTACTGATCAAATCTAAACAGATCACTTTTAAAGATAATATAATTTGAATGTAATTTTTATTATACATTTACCCATTGGCATCTAAATTGATGCCGCATCCCTAAATTAAAAGTTAAACAAAATTTTTATTTTACTTGTATTCCTCTTTGTATTTCTTAATAAATATGTTTTTTACGTTTACCTTACTAAATCATCCTCACACTTCGCGAAATGCACGGATTTGAGGAAAATGCGTATAATATACAAAACCAAGCTTATCAAAAACACAAATCTCGACATCTTCAAGCCTCCGCATTTTCAGGATTTCGTGGAAACTTATTAAGTATAATATGTAAGTAGACATTTCTAAAACTTATAGCTTGATTAGTACAGTGACAAGCATTCTTTATCACTTTTTTGGTTTGAAAATTAAACAATGTATTAACATATTACTGAAAAATGTAATTAACTATAATTTTTAATTTAAGTAGAAGGAACATAATTGTGTACAATTTCCCTTTATGCAATATTTTGCACAATTTTTTGTGTAAATTTAGAAGTTGTATTCTGATTTTAATAATCCTAACATATTATAAATATGGTTATAGCAGTACATTCAAACCTAATAAAAATACAAGTGAAAGAATGAGTCATAAAATTTGGGAATATTTGATAAATTATGATTTAAATTAAAAATGTAAGCATTATTGAGGACTTATTGACAAAATGGAAGATATAAAAATGCCTCGCTATTGATTATTGTTTAATTTTTTTAAGAAAGCACGATGTAATAGAAAATTATATTGTTTATAATTAGCCCTTAAAAATCTAATGACACAAATTCCTCGGATACCTGTATCTGTTTGGTTAGTTTACCGTAATATCGGAAAATAAGTCACCTACATAACATTTATTTCTACTTTATCTACTAGTTGCATTAGAATAAACAATATTACAAGTTTATTCCCACAACTGAAAAGAGTCCATTTAACAAAAACACGATAACGAGATTACGCATGGCGCAGAGCATTCATCGATACAATAATTCACCCTTAACGAATGCCGTGGAAGCTTTTAAGCTAGCTTACACGTCGAGCTTATTTCGTTTTGTTAAATGAACGGAAACTGCATGAACTCTACTTTTGCGTCCGAATTAAATTGATTTTATTAACCATGTTATTTTTGCAAATAAAATAAAATTCCAAATATTTTCTTATAATAATCTTTTAAATACACATTAAATTAAATAAACGTGGTCAGCATTCTAATGACATTATTGTAAAATGCCCATTATTCATTTATATCAATATTTGTCTTCACGATATTGATAAACGTCATGTACGAATAATTTTCATCTTTATTTTTAGCAGTAATTACCTTTTAATGTGGGCTTTATTACCTGTTAACCATTTTATGTCCAATCCACATAAATATTTTTTTCTCAAATTGCATTAAGGGGCAAAAGCAATATAAACGTATTTTTTCTTACATTCCTATATTTATTAGTCAAAATAATATAGAGCCCAATTTATTCTCCTGTAAACTCAAAATGTGGAAATGTAAATAATTTACACATTAAATATTTGAGAGTAATATTACGGATACCTATTTTAAGGTAATATTACATCAAGAGTTCAGATATGATAGTTGGCCTTTTTATTTCTTGTTTTAAATTACACACAAAAATCATTTAGGGAAATTAAGTAGGATATAAAAAATCTAACTTTTAGTTTCACTAGTGTGTTTGCAAAATGGGTATGAGGAGTGGGAGTTAGTAGGGAGTTGCACCTCTTTGGTATGCATTCTCTCACCCTATTAAAGCCACTGAAGCTATTAACTTCACTGTAGATTTACCTTCATACTTTCAGATTTGAAGATCAGCACTGATTATATTAGCTGTGTTAATATAAATGTATGATGCAGGTTGTGAAAAAATATTTGCCGCAAAAAATATACGACTTGAAATTAGCTGGTAAAAGCATATATATTTCATCACAATAAATGAAAATATACAGTACCTACCTTATATTGAAACACAAAAAACACCCCTTATCACTAAAACTACTGAGCGAAATACCATGAAAGATAATACAAGGTTATTATAGGAAAACTATAGCGATTATCCGAGATCTTAAATTTTTTTTAATATTCTCCGTATTTTTACCTTTGTGAAAGATAATACGTTGTGATAAATTTACGTTCGTAAAAGTAATATTTTAATAGTTTAATAGAAATACTACGTGTATGTACACTTAACTGTACGTAAGTACTAAAATGGGTACAGAAAACTCGTACTATAAGTTCTACTCATGCTGAATATGTTCTTTTGTGTTTATCATGCCTATAATTTCACAGTCAGTCATTAAACAATAAAATTCAAATGTGTTAGTGTGTTCTAAACGTCAGTTACCAAATAGTAGCTATAATGCAATAAGTAAATAGAGAACTGTTTATAGACTTTTAAAGATGTTAATTTTATTCCGGAAGTTTCTACCCTCTCATAGATTTCTGACAAGTGCCTTTCTTCTTTATCATGCTATTTTACAGAAAAAAAATATTATTTTTTTCGAAATTGATATTTGTATTACAACAGGTGTCAACAGATTTAAAAAATGAGGAGACTATAGTTTTTTAAATATGTCACTTTATATTTCCGGCATTTGAAATTTGTGAATATCGTGTGTCTCAAGCAGAGATTCTCATTAAACTTCCTGTTCCATCTCCTCAGCTTTGGAGATACTGCCTACTAAGTCGTAAGACGTGAGGGTATTTTCACTTACGTCGCCGTGGACTCGTTTCACTTGTGTTGATGTAAGCATAACACAACAATATAAATGGGTTTGTATTAACATACAAAGGCATGATGCAACTCATTTATTAGTTGGTAGGTAGATAAGTAAGTACAGGTATGAACTAATTCACGTACTGACCAAACATTAGTTCGTAGGTAGATAGGAAAGTAAGTATATACAGTTATATAATATAGTTAGCGGATATATAGTGTCTAAAGGTATATGTAGGAATGAAACACGGACTACAGTGAAGCCAAAATAGGGAATGTAATTTATATGTTCTTACACAGTTATACATGTGTACACACATATACATGGTATCTACCCATGATACCTATATGTATGAATATTTTTGGTACATTCAATACTGAAAATGTATATTCCGATGGTATAAATGCGATATTATTGATATCGAATTCATCGTAAGTACTTAAATTCCGGATAACATGGGATATAAGCACTACATATGGAAAAATAAAATATTTTTAAAAATAAAATTGACCTACTTTAAACAATCACACGACCAATCACAAAGAAGTACACTGAAAAGTATAAAATAATGATAATACTAGTACTATATTGGAATTTTTCGGAACCGAATATAAATAAATCTAAAAAATTCTGCTACTGCTAGAGATTTTTGCAGTCAGTGCCTAATGAAATGTAACATTCATCTTTATGTGACACTGACTGTACTTGTGAATATCAAGAGGAGGGAAGCGTCATAAATATCAGAAAGAAAACAGAAAGCGAATGTGAATATCGGAGAGGAGTGGAGCGTCGACTTGGCACCCAGAAATCTCTAAGAGCAGCAATATTTTGCCAATGGTTTGAAAATTATTTTATACCGGAAAATAAAAACTCAATACTCATATTTTTGTTATTCGACATTTTTCAATGCGTTTTAATTTCGTAGTTATCTATAGTCATTTAATTTTTTTTGTAAAAAAATTATATTTTTCTTTGTATCTTATTTTATTGAGAAAATATGTTTGTGGTTCTATTCTCGCGGATAGTTCAGTGGCTCCAAATTATTTAATCTTCAAGTTTGTACGTAATTCCGTACTATTAAAAACTATAGAAATACATATACACCTCGAAAAACTATCTACACAGATGTCCAGGTGGTTCTTTACCTATACACGAAGAAAAATTGTAATAATAGTTGTCTGTAGAAAAGTAATAGCTTATGAATGGGTTCAAATTTGTTATCTAATGTTATCTATAATTAAATGAAACTACGTGATGTAGTATTATTTCTACTTTCTTTAATTTATTTATCACGACCTAGATTTCGTTGTATTACATCTTCAGGTGGGATATTAGTAAAGATCTTTGCTAATATCCCACCTGAAGATGTTATAATACAATTAAACCTACGTCGTGGTAAAGAAATTAAAAACAGTAGAAATAATACTACTTCACGTAGTTTCATTTAATTGTGAATGATGCATTTCTACAAAATTAACGCCAAATATACTCAATAATGTTATCTATGTTGACAATTGGCGTATAATGTTTTTAAAAGGTCAAAGTTTTGCAAAGGATTCTATAAACTTGCTTAGAGAAAGAAAAATATTATACGCTTTGTCTCTTTTATCAACTGTTATTTTTGTTATTCATTGGTACAAAAAAAACATTAATTTTACAGATATGTTCCCTAACGCGTCTCGTTCATTCGAATATTTATTTATACCTATCATAATAGTTACCAGTAAACTATTTAATTTATTAACATTTAAGCTTAAGGCAATTTTAGTTTTAAAGATTACTAATTACAGTTTTTTCTGCTTGTAATCATTTAGCGAACCTACCGGCATCTTCGGTTTATTCTTCTTTCCCGTGAATTATAGATATCCAAAATAAAACCAAATCTGGAAGAAGCAAATTAAAAACTAAAGAAGAAAATAAAGAAGGTGGCGTTGTTCCTCTATGGCTACACTTAGTGGAACACGTAAAAAATCAAGGGAACTTCGTTAATAGTTAATTGTTCCTGCAAAGTGCACCTGATCAGTCAAGACTCCTGTTGATATTACAATCATATCACTGTTATTTTCTTGCCTATGATCTATTTACCGCTAACGCAATTCCATCTTAAGCTACTGTAACGTTATCTTATCTTATTGACCTGTAATGCTAAGCTACTGTAACGCGCTTTTATATACATTTTATTACTCTAATAGACAGTCATAACTTTTACATTAAATGTCTGCCACACTACTCACCATCGATAGGATCTCATCACGTATGCGTAGAGCTAAGTGAGGAGCGTTTCGACCGAAATAAATTAAAAATTTTGAAAAACATATACGAACAAAAATATTTTATCGTGGAAAATATTTTTTATCGAAAAATTATCCCTGAAATAAATTATTACGCAGTTTTAATTAAATAAACAAATATATTGTCCATAGCAATTAATTGTACTAGAATTTTTTAATCTTGATGGTTTTCTCAACGTTCATGTTTTTTTTTGTTGACTACTGAATTCAAAATTTAACTTTTTTTAATTTTACGTTTATAATTGAAAACAAACATAGATACGGAAATAATTTCTTATTTTTTTCATTTTGGCCAGTTTTATATTTATGAAAATTTCATCCATATACGGGATAGCGTGATAATAAAATTTATTGGAAAGTTTTAGAAAATTTACGTAACCTTACAATTTAAAGAATTAAATTCCATTTTGAAAATCTGAATTCAAACAAAATTTTTCTTAGCGTCAATAAACATAAAGCAATTTCAATTAAAGTAATTTCATCTTCTGTCATCAATTAATTTAAATAATAATTAGTTTTCCAATTCGATTTGTTTCCAATCGTGATGTTTGGTAAGGGGCGGATTTCGCAGATAGGCGAAAATGGGTGTTTGGTTTTGCAAAATATTCAATAACTACCAAAACTAGACATAATATTAAAATACCAGGGCATAAAATGGCCTTTGTACTACGTGGTTGTACGATATTTTTTCTAAATTCTGTTCCAAAGTTTAAAAAAAATCTCAAAGTAACCTCTTTTACCAAAAAGGCTCTCCGTTGTTTCGCATATTATAACAAAATTATAAGGATATAACGATTTTCATTTCACTGTGTCTATTCTAAATTAATGTAGCTACATTTTTGTATATGTATTTAATTATGACATAAATATGAAGCCTTTGGTATTAGGTCAAAGTTGCCAAATTTTTACGCCATTCCGGAATTTTCCATACTAGCTTCTATGAAAATAAAAGCGATTACTATCTCCGGTGCTAGCACATATTTTGAATTCAGTACCGTTTGCTCTTGCAAACAGTGAGGACGTGAGATGTGGTCGCTCTTCGTCAGCTTGTGCCATAGATTTATAACGCATACACGGCTTGTACACAGTGTAAGTTTTATGTTGTATATTACAATAAAATGCAAATTATGCATAAATAATTGTAATATAATATTTCTATGATACATTTGAAATGCATAATATTTTGTGCCGCTTTGTAAATAAGTGAATAAATTTATTATTACTTTCTATATTTTCAGATAATAATGGGAAAACATAAGATTTCTTACAGACGTTCGGTATTGGGAGCAAAAATGGAAAAAGAAATTACGTGTCCTAAACGAAAGTTTTGTAGAAATTTTATAGTAGACGTAATATAGAATTATTATAAGAGATTTACAAAGACATTATAACAGAGAAATCATGCTCGGATTTACTTTAATAATTAGTCTAAAAAGCGTGTCAATCGATCCCATTGTGCAGAGCGTGTTCGTGTAAAACACACTACTAAGAATGATACAGCATCGCCGGCGCCGGTGCGCGCGCGTGTTTATTAGTGGAAAACGAAATATTTAATCGCAAACATCCGACCCTTAACTATTATCAAAATATTGTCACCGGAAAATTTACCTGCATCCTGTTGATTTACACATTTGACTTCATTCAAACACTTCCACTATTTGAACTGCAATCATTGACATAAATGCGGATCTATTGTTAGTCAATAAGCACGTAAATAGAATATTTTCATTAACTGTTAAAGTGTTAGTACATCAACCATCTAGTTATTTGATTGTTACAATAGTAATCGAAGACTTGTTTCAAAAATTTTCTCTGATTTTATACTTGCAGCAGTTTTTACTGGAATCTCTCATGATAATACCAGATCCACTACTTCGCTGCTACCCAGTGATCAATTAGATAATAACAAAAAACTATTTACCAAAAGAAATTGTTTCAAGTGTGTATTCCTAATGACTACACGAACTTAAGTTCATTGTAATTTTTCGAAATTAAAGCCCTAACTGTAGATATTCTAATTGCAAAAGATTTACTAGACAATGATTTCATATGTAATAATAATCGTGTAATTTAATTTAGTGTTAATGTTAAATGAATAGGATTCCTTGTGAGAAATGAAAGATAATTTAATTATGAAAGATATTTCGACTGAATGTTTTAAAATAGACAAAATTATAATGAACGTAGATAATTTCATTGTTTGGTTTCTTACGAAATCGAATAATTTTAGGAATAAAGTATAATTGTAAAGCATTTTCAATTTACCTTGAAATATATTGTCTGTTACAAGATACCAAAATTAATAGAAATTGTTGAATCATAAGTAACTTTGCATAAGGAGTCAAATTCCTAATTCCCACAATCTCACTAAACTTCATTTTAGAAGAAAATTTGATCTTTGAGATATTATTCATGACAGGTTTGGAACTTTCGGCTTTCCTTTAGCAAACATTGCAAAATAGGTTTCACCTAATTCTCACGAGATTAGGTCACAGGTACAGTTTTTCGTCCAAAATAAAGAAAACCAATTTAAGTTACATGCAGGGAACAATGTTCTCACATTAATTAAATCGCTAAAAATATTTGTAAGTTGTTCAGTCCAAAATAAAGAAAACCAATTTAAGTTACATGCAGGGATATTAATTAAATCGCTAAAATTATTTTTCAAATGTAAGTTAATGCGTGGAAAAGCAGTAATATAAGAATAACTGTATGTTTAATTAAACTAAAAAAAAAAAGCATAAAGCAACACACAAAAACGCAGGAGCGTAGAGAACGAAAAATATGCAGATTTGATCTTAGGTATGTTATCCTTCATATGACTTCTTGTGTTTTCCCTACGTCCGACTTATGGTTTTTATATAGGATATTTACTGTTGTTATATTTTTTTATTTTATAAATCATAATTTCAAGGCACTGAGGAGGAGCGTAAAATTTTCAATTATTCTTAAAAATTGCACAAGTTAAAAAGGTTTAAACTTATAACTTAAACAAAGACGGCATTACTGAATTGTGACGTCATTTTCAATATTCCTCATTGTATTTTACGAAAGCGAGTGAGATAGAGAGATATCCTCAAAAAAATTTAAAAGCTCGTTTCACTCTAATCATTTCTGATCATCTTTTTATTTTTTTTAGTGCTGCTGGTTTTTATTTAGTCTGTATTTTTATGATATTTTTCTAAAGTCAACTAAATTAAGGAAAAGTAAACTATCCTCTTTTAAGAAGAAATCATATTTCTAAGAAAGAATAAAATAATCAATTTGTGTAATTTTTTAAATAACAACATAAATTTTTTTTTTAAATCTTTGGAAAAAAATGTTATCTATTATTATTTTTTTCCAAATTTCAAATGTTTTCCAATTAGCGAAAATAATACTTAGAGAAGAGTTACAATCCATACTTATGAAATCATTTATTTGTGTGGAAAAGTGATTTTTCCTTTTATATTAATATTTACGAGATTAAGGACGAAAGTTTTCATAATTCTTCATGGAAAAAATTTACTACAGAACTGGACATCCTTTCACAATGAGTTAATATTAATGGCAAATTGATAAAATGCGTGTAGCTTTAAACTTAAACAATTTATGTCAAAACTTTTAACACGCGATTATGTAAAAAGCATTACGATAATTGTTTTTCCGCTTTAAAGCTAAGATAATCAATAAACCACTCTGGCAAACTAAAATATTTGAAGCGTAAACAATTCATGAATTTTAATCTAATTGTAACTAGATCTGTTGTAGCCATGCAACGTGTAAGTACGACGTTCCTAGGCAAAGTATTCATTGTATAAACATATCCTATTAATTCGTTTCATGTCAATGCAAACACTTTTTTTTAATCCACTTGTATATTTACAAAATAATTTTGACATGTTTAATTAAAAAAAAGCGAGATAATATTGGAAGAAAGCAGATTTCCAAATTATTTTGCATATTTCTCATGGAAAAATCAAAATAGAGTCAGAGTACAGAGCAAATAGTTTCAAAAGGTTCTATTCTTTATTTAAAATGTACGTTGTCACATATATCACCCATCGAATAGTAATGGCGATAGAAAAAATAAACGTAAAGATTAAGTGATTAATTGAACATGAATCAGTTGTATAATAATATTAATAAAAGTATGGAGCCATTTTCTAGATTACGCCACCATTTATTAACATTAAAAAGACAATCCAAAAAATACTCATCATCACAGTAAAAAACGAAAAGTTGAATAAAACGTAATACTTAAAAGGTGAATTTCTCCAAACAATATTACCCCTTTCAGCAAAAAAAAAAACAGATAATCGCAATGACAGGCGAACAATGAATTGCTATAAAAACACTTTTCATTTAAAAAAAAAAACAAATGAAAACAATAATTTTATACTAAAAAATTACAATAAAAGTACTACCTTTAATCATATTAAGTAAAGAGGATAAAAAATTTAAACAATAATTTAGAACATTACCTCTTCGTTAACACACACCAATTTAAGTATTTACTTACCAATTTATTATTGAACTAATTGCATTGAAAGTTGTGAACGATTAAAATTGCTATAAGTAATATACAATATTGTTTTGTAACTTTTCCAACTATATATTACCACAGATAAGGGAGAATAAAAGTATAAGTGAAAAAGCATGCAATAAAATCGCTCCGGTGTGCAACGATGTATGCGACAAAATAAGTGACAACGATCAGTCGAACGAATCTTAAAACACAAAACCTATTTACTATTTACAAAAAAATAGTAATTTCCCATTACATATAATTATAAATTAAGTTTATTGTTACAACTTTATTCTTCAAATGACATAGGACATCCTTGTTCGCAGCGAGTTTGAGAACAAATCATTTGTTTCTACCATTTACGTCTTAGAGTTATCTTCAAAATATATTGAAACTGTAGAAATTCCTGAGCCTGCACACTCTGAACAAATTCCTGAGACGACAATATCGCTGCCTAATTATATCAGTGCTCCAATAAATCTAATAAACTTTGTTTTCATCCTGGATGTACTGAATACGAAAGATTATTTGAAGCTGTACGATTAAAAGTACTACTAGCCAACGCCCACCCTTGGCATGTCTGCCATTAGGTGGCGAAAAAAAAAAGGTATTGCCTAGATGATAATTCTGTAAATATTTTGTTGCAAGTATGATGGCTATTATTCACTCCACAACATCGACTTATTTCCCCTCACTAGCCAATATTTTGTTGTGCTTCGGGTATATATCACCACCTTGTATGAAGTTTTATGGGAACTAATAGGTTAAGTTGGTTTATCTATATTGTAATAATAGGTTAAGTTGGTTTATCTATATTCTATATTTATTTATATATATTGTTTATCATGCAATCGAATTAAAAGTGCAAATAGAAAAAACACGTAGCGCTTTTGTAAAAATCAAACATTTATTTTTTAAGAAACCTTTTCATAAATATTCTAACATCGATATGCTTAAGTACCATATATTCACGATATTCCTATGTGATACAGAAGTAGCCATCCCAACTAAATTGGTATTAAAAAAATTGGTATTTCAAAATATGATTTTATTGAAAGATGCTTTTAACATCGTATTTTGGTAGAGTCACTAAAGACGTGTTATGTGAAGATATCCAAAAAATCTAGAATTAATCCAAAAAATTGAAATTTTAAGTATACAAGGTAGAAGCAGAGTCGTAATATGCGAGGGGTAACTTATCGACCACTAGAAGCCATTATTGAGGGAAAGTAGCAATAAAATGTGGTGTTGGAGTGAAATGAATATAATGGTTTCAACATTTTAGAGAACGCCTCAACTGCTCTTCAAAACGTTCGTTTTAGAGCAGCTATCAATAAATTACAGTTAATGATGACGATTACAAATCTTCACAATAATACAACATTTTGAGAAGAAAAAAATACTATAACTACAGTTGGCATAGGTGCCTTTTTGTGTTTGCTAACTTTTTACTGTTTCAGTGCTAAATACGACCAATGATTATTTGTTTTTCTTTTCTTCTGTTTATTTTTATTTTGCACTTGTTAGCGTCAACTCCAAACAGCGTTAAGTGCTTTATAGAATGAATTTAACTTTTTAGTACTTCATGAAAAAAGTTCGTTTTTGAAGACAATTTTTAATTGTTTTTGGATTTCATCTCTTTTATGGTTAGGTATTACATGTTGGTTTGGTTATTATATGTCGGTTTCGTTGTTAGAATAAAATTTAAAGGGAATAAAAAGAAATAAGGAATGAAATCGAGGGAATCTTTCAGAAGAGATACCTCTCGAGTTTAATTCTTATAACTAAAATAGAATCATTCAATTCCCAAGAAATGTGCGTTAACATAAATATCGAAAAAATATACTCGACCAAAACTTTCTATCTTCTACTTGTCTGAAATCTGTTAAAAGCATTTCCTTGATAATAAAGTGTGGACAGAAAGTTGAATCATAAGAAATTTTAAATCCATAAATGACTTTGGCATAAGAAAATTGCAATATTGCGAATAAAGTGGATTTTACCAAAAAATTATTTATAAAAAGAAATCAAATCATGCCCTTACTAGACACTTGGGAAATGAACTATAAACATTTCATTGCTTTAGGATGGATAAATTTCTCTTGTACATATTTTATTTATATAACGGAACATGATGTGTCCATATGGAATGTCCCAACATACTAAACTATGTAGTGATATATGACTATTGAGTATTGCATTAACATGATTTTATAAGATTGACTATCTTTATTTATGTACTAGATAAACTATATCTTATTCTGTAAAACCCAATAACATCTATTAATCTATAATATTGTATTAAATTCCATTATTAATTATAATAACTAGTAAAGAAACCAAACATACGTTGAATGCAAACACCGTGAATTTTGTATTATTTTTAAACATTGAATGTAAAATTTGGATTGATATTTGCAATATTTAATTTAATATACACCTAATTTTAGTAATTTAAAGAAATAACCACCATTTTAAAGTTTCATAGTGAACCAAAAATATTATTTCAAAGTTCCATTTGTATCTCTAAATTTACTGATCAAATCTAAACAGATCACTTTTAAAGATAATATAATTTGAATGTAATTTTTATTATACATTTACCCATTGGCATCTAAATTGATGCCGCATCCCTAAATTAAAAGTTAAACAAAATTTTTATTTTACTTGTATTCCTCTTTGTATTTCTTAATAAATATGTTTTTTACGTTTACCTTACTAAATCATCCTCACACTTCGCGAAATGCACGGATTTGAGGAAAATGCGTATAATATACAAAACCAAGCTTATCAAAAACACAAATCTCGACATCTTCAAGCCTCCGCATTTTCAGGATTTCGTGGAAACTTATTAAGTATAATATGTAAGTAGACATTTCTAAAACTTATAGCTTGATTAGTACAGTGACAAGCATTCTTTATCACTTTTTTGGTTTGAAAATTAAACAATGTATTAACATATTACTGAAAAATGTAATTAACTATAATTTTTAATTTAAGTAGAAGGAACATAATTGTGTACAATTTCCCTTTATGCAATATTTTGCACAATTTTTTGTGTAAATTTAGAAGTTGTATTCTGATTTTAATAATCCTAACATATTATAAATATGGTTATAGCAGTACATTCAAACCTAATAAAAATACAAGTGAAAGAATGAGTCATAAAATTTGGGAATATTTGATAAATTATGATTTAAATTAAAAATGTAAGCATTATTGAGGACTTATTGACAAAATGGAAGATATAAAAATGCCTCGCTATTGATTATTGTTTAATTTTTTTAAGAAAGCACGATGTAATAGAAAATTATATTGTTTATAATTAGCCCTTAAAAATCTAATGACACAAATTCCTCGGATACCTGTATCTGTTTGGTTAGTTTACCGTAATATCGGAAAATAAGTCACCTACATAACATTTATTTCTACTTTATCTACTAGTTGCATTAGAATAAACAATATTACAAGTTTATTCCCACAACTGAAAAGAGTCCATTTAACAAAAACACGATAACGAGATTACGCATGGCGCAGAGCATTCATCGATACAATAATTCACCCTTAACGAATGCCGTGGAAGCTTTTAAGCTAGCTTACACGTCGAGCTTATTTCGTTTTGTTAAATGAACGGAAACTGCATGAACTCTACTTTTGCGTCCGAATTAAATTGATTTTATTAACCATGTTATTTTTGCAAATAAAATAAAATTCCAAATATTTTCTTATAATAATCTTTTAAATACACATTAAATTAAATAAACGTGGTCAGCATTCTAATGACATTATTGTAAAATGCCCATTATTCATTTATATCAATATTTGTCTTCACGATATTGATAAACGTCATGTACGAATAATTTTCATCTTTATTTTTAGCAGTAATTACCTTTTAATGTGGGCTTTATTACCTGTTAACCATTTTATGTCCAATCCACATAAATATTTTTTTCTCAAATTGCATTAAGGGGCAAAAGCAATATAAACGTATTTTTTCTTACATTCCTATATTTATTAGTCAAAATAATATAGAGCCCAATTTATTCTCCTGTAAACTCAAAATGTGGAAATGTAAATAATTTACACATTAAATATTTGAGAGTAATATTACGGATACCTATTTTAAGGTAATATTACATCAAGAGTTCAGATATGATAGTTGGCCTTTTTATTTCTTGTTTTAAATTACACACAAAAATCATTTAGGGAAATTAAGTAGGATATAAAAAATCTAACTTTTAGTTTCACTAGTGTGTTTGCAAAATGGGTATGAGGAGTGGGAGTTAGTAGGGAGTTGCACCTCTTTGGTATGCATTCTCTCACCCTATTAAAGCCACTGAAGCTATTAACTTCACTGTAGATTTACCTTCATACTTTCAGATTTGAAGATCAGCACTGATTATATTAGCTGTGTTAATATAAATGTATGATGCAGGTTGTGAAAAAATATTTGCCGCAAAAAATATACGACTTGAAATTAGCTGGTAAAAGCATATATATTTCATCACAATAAATGAAAATATACAGTACCTACCTTATATTGAAACACAAAAAACACCCCTTATCACTAAAACTACTGAGCGAAATACCATGAAAGATAATACAAGGTTATTATAGGAAAACTATAGCGATTATCCGAGATCTTAAATTTTTTTTAATATTCTCCGTATTTTTACCTTTGTGAAAGATAATACGTTGTGATAAATTTACGTTCGTAAAAGTAATATTTTAATAGTTTAATAGAAATACTACGTGTATGTACACTTAACTGTACGTAAGTACTAAAATGGGTACAGAAAACTCGTACTATAAGTTCTACTCATGCTGAATATGTTCTTTTGTGTTTATCATGCCTATAATTTCACAGTCAGTCATTAAACAATAAAATTCAAATGTGTTAGTGTGTTCTAAACGTCAGTTACCAAATAGTAGCTATAATGCAATAAGTAAATAGAGAACTGTTTATAGACTTTTAAAGATGTTAATTTTATTCCGGAAGTTTCTACCCTCTCATAGATTTCTGACAAGTGCCTTTCTTCTTTATCATGCTATTTTACAGAAAAAAAATATTATTTTTTTCGAAATTGATATTTGTATTACAACAGGTGTCAACAGATTTAAAAAATGAGGAGACTATAGTTTTTTAAATATGTCACTTTATATTTCCGGCATTTGAAATTTGTGAATATCGTGTGTCTCAAGCAGAGATTCTCATTAAACTTCCTGTTCCATCTCCTCAGCTTTGGAGATACTGCCTACTAAGTCGTAAGACGTGAGGGTATTTTCACTTACGTCGCCGTGGACTCGTTTCACTTGTGTTGATGTAAGCATAACACAACAATATAAATGGGTTTGTATTAACATACAAAGGCATGATGCAACTCATTTATTAGTTGGTAGGTAGATAAGTAAGTACAGGTATGAACTAATTCACGTACTGACCAAACATTAGTTCGTAGGTAGATAGGAAAGTAAGTATATACAGTTATATAATATAGTTAGCGGATATATAGTGTCTAAAGGTATATGTAGGAATGAAACACGGACTACAGTGAAGCCAAAATAGGGAATGTAATTTATATGTTCTTACACAGTTATACATGTGTACACACATATACATGGTATCTACCCATGATACCTATATGTATGAATATTTTTGGTACATTCAATACTGAAAATGTATATTCCGATGGTATAAATGCGATATTATTGATATCGAATTCATCGTAAGTACTTAAATTCCGGATAACATGGGATATAAGCACTACATATGGAAAAATAAAATATTTTTAAAAATAAAATTGACCTACTTTAAACAATCACACGACCAATCACAAAGAAGTACACTGAAAAGTATAAAATAATGATAATACTAGTACTATATTGGAATTTTTCGGAACCGAATATAAATAAATCTAAAAAATTCTGCTACTGCTAGAGATTTTTGCAGTCAGTGCCTAATGAAATGTAACATTCATCTTTATGTGACACTGACTGTACTTGTGAATATCAAGAGGAGGGAAGCGTCATAAATATCAGAAAGAAAACAGAAAGCGAATGTGAATATCGGAGAGGAGTGGAGCGTCGACTTGGCACCCAGAAATCTCTAAGAGCAGCAATATTTTGCCAATGGTTTGAAAATTATTTTATACCGGAAAATAAAAACTCAATACTCATATTTTTGTTATTCGACATTTTTCAATGCGTTTTAATTTCGTAGTTATCTATAGTCATTTAATTTTTTTTGTAAAAAAATTATATTTTTCTTTGTATCTTATTTTATTGAGAAAATATGTTTGTGGTTCTATTCTCGCGGATAGTTCAGTGGCTCCAAATTATTTAATCTTCAAGTTTGTACGTAATTCCGTACTATTAAAAACTATAGAAATACATATACACCTCGAAAAACTATCTACACAGATGTCCAGGTGGTTCTTTACCTATACACGAAGAAAAATTGTAATAATAGTTGTCTGTAGAAAAGTAATAGCTTATGAATGGGTTCAAATTTGTTATCTAATGTTATCTATAATTAAATGAAACTACGTGATGTAGTATTATTTCTACTTTCTTTAATTTATTTATCACGACCTAGATTTCGTTGTATTACATCTTCAGGTGGGATATTAGTAAAGATCTTTGCTAATATCCCACCTGAAGATGTTATAATACAATTAAACCTACGTCGTGGTAAAGAAATTAAAAACAGTAGAAATAATACTACTTCACGTAGTTTCATTTAATTGTGAATGATGCATTTCTACAAAATTAACGCCAAATATACTCAATAATGTTATCTATGTTGACAATTGGCGTATAATGTTTTTAAAAGGTCAAAGTTTTGCAAAGGATTCTATAAACTTGCTTAGAGAAAGAAAAATATTATACGCTTTGTCTCTTTTATCAACTGTTATTTTTGTTATTCATTGGTACAAAAAAAACATTAATTTTACAGATATGTTCCCTAACGCGTCTCGTTCATTCGAATATTTATTTATACCTATCATAATAGTTACCAGTAAACTATTTAATTTATTAACATTTAAGCTTAAGGCAATTTTAGTTTTAAAGATTACTAATTACAGTTTTTTCTGCTTGTAATCATTTAGCGAACCTACCGGCATCTTCGGTTTATTCTTCTTTTCCGTGAATTATAGATATCCAAAATAAAACCAAATCTGGAAGAAGCAAATTAAAAACTAAAGAAGAAAATAAAGAAGGTGGCGTTGTTCCTCTATGGCTACACTTAGTGGAACACGTAAAAAATCAAGGGAACTTCGTTAATAGTTAATTGTTCCTGCAAAGTGCACCTGATCAGTCAAGACTCCTGTTGATATTACAATCATATCACTGTTATTTTCTTGCCTATGATCTATTTACCGCTAACGCAATTCCATCTTAAGCTACTGTAACGTTATCTTATCTTATTGACCTGTAATGCTAAGCTACTGTAACGCGCTTTTATATACATTTTATTACTCTAATAGACAGTCATAACTTTTACATTAAATGTCTGCCACACTACTCACCATCGATAGGATCTCATCACGTATGCGTAGAGCTAAGTGAGGAGCGTTTCGACCGAAATAAATTAAAAATTTTGAAAAACATATACGAACAAAAATATTTTATCGTGGAAAATATTTTTTATCGAAAAATTATCCCTGAAATAAATTATTACGCAGTTTTAATTAAATAAACAAATATATTGTCCATAGCAATTAATTGTACTAGAATTTTTTAATCTTGATGGTTTTCTCAACGTTCATGTTTTTTTTTGTTGACTACTGAATTCAAAATTTAACTTTTTTTAATTTTACGTTTATAATTGAAAACAAACATAGATACGGAAATAATTTCTTATTTTTTTCATTTTGGCCAGTTTTATATTTATGAAAATTTCATCCATATACGGGATAGCGTGATAATAAAATTTATTGGAAAGTTTTAGAAAATTTACGTAACCTTACAATTTAAAGAATTAAATTCCATTTTGAAAATCTGAATTCAAACAAAATTTTTCTTAGCGTCAATAAACATAAAGCAATTTCAATTAAAGTAATTTCATCTTCTGTCATCAATTAATTTAAATAATAATTAGTTTTCCAATTCGATTTGTTTCCAATCGTGATGTTTGGTAAGGGGCGGATTTCGCAGATAGGCGAAAATGGGTGTTTGGTTTTGCAAAATATTCAATAACTACCAAAACTAGACATAATATTAAAATACCAGGGCATAAAATGGCCTTTGTACTACGTGGTTGTACGATATTTTTTCTAAATTCTGTTCCAAAGTTTAAAAAAAATCTCAAAGTAACCTCTTTTACCAAAAAGGCTCTCCGTTGTTTCGCATATTATAACAAAATTATAAGGATATAACGATTTTCATTTCACTGTGTCTATTCTAAATTAATGTAGCTACATTTTTGTATATGTATTTAATTATGACATAAATATGAAGCCTTTGGTATTAGGTCAAAGTTGCCAAATTTTTACGCCATTCCGGAATTTTCCATACTAGCTTCTATGAAAATAAAAGCGATTACTATCTCCGGTGCTAGCACATATTTTGAATTCAGTACCGTTTGCTCTTGCAAACAGTGAGGACGTGAGATGTGGTCGCTCTTCGTCAGCTTGTGCCATAGATTTATAACGCATACACGGCTTGTACACAGTGTAAGTTTTATGTTGTATATTACAATAAAATGCAAATTATGCATAAATAATTGTAATATAATATTTCTATGATACATTTGAAATGCATAATATTTTGTGCCGCTTTGTAAATAAGTGAATAAATTTATTATTACTTTCTATATTTTCAGATAATAATGGGAAAACATAAGATTTCTTACAGACGTTCGGTATTGGGAGCAAAAATGGAAAAAGAAATTACGTGTCCTAAACGAAAGTTTTGTAGAAATTTTATAGTAGACGTAATATAGAATTATTATAAGAGATTTACAAAGACATTATAACAGAGAAATCATGCTCGGATTTACTTTAATAATTAGTCTAAAAAGCGTGTCAATCGATCCCATTGTGCAGAGCGTGTTCGTGTAAAACACACTACTAAGAATGATACAGCATCGCCGGCGCCGGTGCGCGCGCGTGTTTATTAGTGGAAAACGAAATATTTAATCGCAAACATCCGACCCTTAACTATTATCAAAATATTGTCACCGGAAAATTTACCTGCATCCTGTTGATTTACACATTTGACTTCATTCAAACACTTCCACTATTTGAACTGCAATCATTGACATAAATGCGGATCTATTGTTAGTCAATAAGCACGTAAATAGAATATTTTCATTAACTGTTAAAGTGTTAGTACATCAACCATCTAGTTATTTGATTGTTACAATAGTAATCGAAGACTTGTTTCAAAAATTTTCTCTGATTTTATACTTGCAGCAGTTTTTACTGGAATCTCTCATGATAATACCAGATCCACTACTTCGCTGCTACCCAGTGATCAATTAGATAATAACAAAAAACTATTTACCAAAAGAAATTGTTTCAAGTGTGTATTCCTAATGACTACACGAACTTAAGTTCATTGTAATTTTTCGAAATTAAAGCCCTAACTGTAGATATTCTAATTGCAAAAGATTTACTAGACAATGATTTCATATGTAATAATAATCGTGTAATTTAATTTAGTGTTAATGTTAAATGAATAGGATTCCTTGTGAGAAATGAAAGATAATTTAATTATGAAAGATATTTCGACTGAATGTTTTAAAATAGACAAAATTATAATGAACGTAGATAATTTCATTGTTTGGTTTCTTACGAAATCGAATAATTTTAGGAATAAAGTATAATTGTAAAGCATTTTCAATTTACCTTGAAATATATTGTCTGTTACAAGATACCAAAATTAATAGAAATTGTTGAATCATAAGTAACTTTGCATAAGGAGTCAAATTCCTAATTCCCACAATCTCACTAAACTTCATTTTAGAAGAAAATTTGATCTTTGAGATATTATTCATGACAGGTTTGGAACTTTCGGCTTTCCTTTAGCAAACATTGCAAAATAGGTTTCACCTAATTCTCACGAGATTAGGTCACAGGTACAGTTTTTCGTCCAAAATAAAGAAAACCAATTTAAGTTACATGCAGGGAACAATGTTCTCACATTAATTAAATCGCTAAAAATATTTGTAAGTTGTTCAGTCCAAAATAAAGAAAACCAATTTAAGTTACATGCAGGGATATTAATTAAATCGCTAAAATTATTTTTCAAATGTAAGTTAATGCGTGGAAAAGCAGTAATATAAGAATAACTGTATGTTTAATTAAACTAAAAAAAAAAAGCATAAAGCAACACACAAAAACGCAGGAGCGTAGAGAACGAAAAATATGCAGATTTGATCTTAGGTATGTTATCCTTCATATGACTTCTTGTGTTTTCCCTACGTCCGACTTATGGTTTTTATATAGGATATTTACTGTTGTTATATTTTTTTATTTTATAAATCATAATTTCAAGGCACTGAGGAGGAGCGTAAAATTTTCAATTATTCTTAAAAATTGCACAAGTTAAAAAGGTTTAAACTTATAACTTAAACAAAGACGGCATTACTGAATTGTGACGTCATTTTCAATATTCCTCATTGTATTTTACGAAAGCGAGTGAGATAGAGAGATATCCTCAAAAAAATTTAAAAGCTCGTTTCACTCTAATCATTTCTGATCATCTTTTTATTTTTTTTAGTGCTGCTGGTTTTTATTTAGTCTGTATTTTTATGATATTTTTCTAAAGTCAACTAAATTAAGGAAAAGTAAACTATCCTCTTTTAAGAAGAAATCATATTTCTAAGAAAGAATAAAATAATCAATTTGTGTAATTTTTTAAATAACAACATAAATTTTTTTTTTAAATCTTTGGAAAAAAATGTTATCTATTATTATTTTTTTCCAAATTTCAAATGTTTTCCAATTAGCGAAAATAATACTTAGAGAAGAGTTACAATCCATACTTATGAAATCATTTATTTGTGTGGAAAAGTGATTTTTCCTTTTATATTAATATTTACGAGATTAAGGACGAAAGTTTTCATAATTCTTCATGGAAAAAATTTACTACAGAACTGGACATCCTTTCACAATGAGTTAATATTAATGGCAAATTGATAAAATGCGTGTAGCTTTAAACTTAAACAATTTATGTCAAAACTTTTAACACGCGATTATGTAAAAAGCATTACGATAATTGTTTTTCCGCTTTAAAGCTAAGATAATCAATAAACCACTCTGGCAAACTAAAATATTTGAAGCGTAAACAATTCATGAATTTTAATCTAATTGTAACTAGATCTGTTGTAGCCATGCAACGTGTAAGTACGACGTTCCTAGGCAAAGTATTCATTGTATAAACATATCCTATTAATTCGTTTCATGTCAATGCAAACACTTTTTTTTAATCCACTTGTATATTTACAAAATAATTTTGACATGTTTAATTAAAAAAAAGCGAGATAATATTGGAAGAAAGCAGATTTCCAAATTATTTTGCATATTTCTCATGGAAAAATCAAAATAGAGTCAGAGTACAGAGCAAATAGTTTCAAAAGGTTCTATTCTTTATTTAAAATGTACGTTGTCACATATATCACCCATCGAATAGTAATGGCGATAGAAAAAATAAACGTAAAGATTAAGTGATTAATTGAACATGAATCAGTTGTATAATAATATTAATAAAAGTATGGAGCCATTTTCTAGATTACGCCACCATTTATTAACATTAAAAAGACAATCCAAAAAATACTCATCATCACAGTAAAAAACGAAAAGTTGAATAAAACGTAATACTTAAAAGGTGAATTTCTCCAAACAATATTACCCCTTTCAGCAAAAAAAAAAACAGATAATCGCAATGACAGGCGAACAATGAATTGCTATAAAAACACTTTTCATTTAAAAAAAAAAACAAATGAAAACAATAATTTTATACTAAAAAATTACAATAAAAGTACTACCTTTAATCATATTAAGTAAAGAGGATAAAAAATTTAAACAATAATTTAGAACATTACCTCTTCGTTAACACACACCAATTTAAGTATTTACTTACCAATTTATTATTGAACTAATTGCATTGAAAGTTGTGAACGATTAAAATTGCTATAAGTAATATACAATATTGTTTTGTAACTTTTCCAACTATATATTACCACAGATAAGGGAGAATAAAAGTATAAGTGAAAAAGCATGCAATAAAATCGCTCCGGTGTGCAACGATGTATGCGACAAAATAAGTGACAACGATCAGTCGAACGAATCTTAAAACACAAAACCTATTTACTATTTACAAAAAAATAGTAATTTCCCATTACATATAATTATAAATTAAGTTTATTGTTACAACTTTATTCTTCAAATGACATAGGACATCCTTGTTCGCAGCGAGTTTGAGAACAAATCATTTGTTTCTACCATTTACGTCTTAGAGTTATCTTCAAAATATATTGAAACTGTAGAAATTCCTGAGCCTGCACACTCTGAACAAATTCCTGAGACGACAATATCGCTGCCTAATTATATCAGTGCTCCAATAAATCTAATAAACTTTGTTTTCATCCTGGATGTACTGAATACGAAAGATTATTTGAAGCTGTACGATTAAAAGTACTACTAGCCAACGCCCACCCTTGGCATGTCTGCCATTAGGTGGCGAAAAAAAAAAGGTATTGCCTAGATGATAATTCTGTAAATATTTTGTTGCAAGTATGATGGCTATTATTCACTCCACAACATCGACTTATTTCCCCTCACTAGCCAATATTTTGTTGTGCTTCGGGTATATATCACCACCTTGTATGAAGTTTTATGGGAACTAATAGGTTAAGTTGGTTTATCTATATTGTAATAATAGGTTAAGTTGGTTTATCTATATTCTATATTTATTTATATATATTGTTTATCATGCAATCGAATTAAAAGTGCAAATAGAAAAAACACGTAGCGCTTTTGTAAAAATCAAACATTTATTTTTTAAGAAACCTTTTCATAAATATTCTAACATCGATATGCTTAAGTACCATATATTCACGATATTCCTATGTGATACAGAAGTAGCCATCCCAACTAAATTGGTATTAAAAAAATTGGTATTTCAAAATATGATTTTATTGAAAGATGCTTTTAACATCGTATTTTGGTAGAGTCACTAAAGACGTGTTATGTGAAGATATCCAAAAAATCTAGAATTAATCCAAAAAATTGAAATTTTAAGTATACAAGGTAGAAGCAGAGTCGTAATATGCGAGGGGTAACTTATCGACCACTAGAAGCCATTATTGAGGGAAAGTAGCAATAAAATGTGGTGTTGGAGTGAAATGAATATAATGGTTTCAACATTTTAGAGAACGCCTCAACTGCTCTTCAAAACGTTCGTTTTAGAGCAGCTATCAATAAATTACAGTTAATGATGACGATTACAAATCTTCACAATAATACAACATTTTGAGAAGAAAAAAATACTATAACTACAGTTGGCATAGGTGCCTTTTTGTGTTTGCTAACTTTTTACTGTTTCAGTGCTAAATACGACCAATGATTATTTGTTTTTCTTTTCTTCTGTTTATTTTTATTTTGCACTTGTTAGCGTCAACTCCAAACAGCGTTAAGTGCTTTATAGAATGAATTTAACTTTTTAGTACTTCATGAAAAAAGTTCGTTTTTGAAGACAATTTTTAATTGTTTTTGGATTTCATCTCTTTTATGGTTAGGTATTACATGTTGGTTTGGTTATTATATGTCGGTTTCGTTGTTAGAATAAAATTTAAAGGGAATAAAAAGAAATAAGGAATGAAATCGAGGGAATCTTTCAGAAGAGATACCTCTCGAGTTTAATTCTTATAACTAAAATAGAATCATTCAATTCCCAAGAAATGTGCGTTAACATAAATATCGAAAAAATATACTCGACCAAAACTTTCTATCTTCTACTTGTCTGAAATCTGTTAAAAGCATTTCCTTGATAATAAAGTGTGGACAGAAAGTTGAATCATAAGAAATTTTAAATCCATAAATGACTTTGGCATAAGAAAATTGCAATATTGCGAATAAAGTGGATTTTACCAAAAAATTATTTATAAAAAGAAATCAAATCATGCCCTTACTAGACACTTGGGAAATGAACTATAAACATTTCATTGCTTTAGGATGGATAAATTTCTCTTGTACATATTTTATTTATATAACGGAACATGATGTGTCCATATGGAATGTCCCAACATACTAAACTATGTAGTGATATATGACTATTGAGTATTGCATTAACATGATTTTATAAGATTGACTATCTTTATTTATGTACTAGATAAACTATATCTTATTCTGTAAAACCCAATAACATCTATTAATCTATAATATTGTATTAAATTCCATTATTAATTATAATAACTAGTAAAGAAACCAAACATACGTTGAATGCAAACACCGTGAATTTTGTATTATTTTTAAACATTGAATGTAAAATTTGGATTGATATTTGCAATATTTAATTTAATATACACCTAATTTTAGTAATTTAAAGAAATAACCACCATTTTAAAGTTTCATAGTGAACCAAAAATATTATTTCAAAGTTCCATTTGTATCTCTAAATTTACTGATCAAATCTAAACAGATCACTTTTAAAGATAATATAATTTGAATGTAATTTTTATTATACATTTACCCATTGGCATCTAAATTGATGCCGCATCCCTAAATTAAAAGTTAAACAAAATTTTTATTTTACTTGTATTCCTCTTTGTATTTCTTAATAAATATGTTTTTTACGTTTACCTTACTAAATCATCCTCACACTTCGCGAAATGCACGGATTTGAGGAAAATGCGTATAATATACAAAACCAAGCTTATCAAAAACACAAATCTCGACATCTTCAAGCCTCCGCATTTTCAGGATTTCGTGGAAACTTATTAAGTATAATATGTAAGTAGACATTTCTAAAACTTATAGCTTGATTAGTACAGTGACAAGCATTCTTTATCACTTTTTTGGTTTGAAAATTAAACAATGTATTAACATATTACTGAAAAATGTAATTAACTATAATTTTTAATTTAAGTAGAAGGAACATAATTGTGTACAATTTCCCTTTATGCAATATTTTGCACAATTTTTTGTGTAAATTTAGAAGTTGTATTCTGATTTTAATAATCCTAACATATTATAAATATGGTTATAGCAGTACATTCAAACCTAATAAAAATACAAGTGAAAGAATGAGTCATAAAATTTGGGAATATTTGATAAATTATGATTTAAATTAAAAATGTAAGCATTATTGAGGACTTATTGACAAAATGGAAGATGTAAAAATGCCTCGCTATTGATTATTGTTTAATTTTTTTAAGAAAGCACGATGTAATAGAAAATTATATTGTTTATAATTAGCCCTTAAAAATCTAATGACACAAATTCCTCGGATACCTGTATCTGTTTGGTTAGTTTACCGTAATATCGGAAAATAAGTCACCTACATAACATTTATTTCTACTTTATCTACTAGTTGCATTAGAATAAACAATATTACAAGTTTATTCCCACAACTGAAAAGAGTCCATTTAACAAAAACACGATAACGAGATTACGCATGGCGCAGAGCATTCATCGATACAATAATTCACCCTTAACGAATGCCGTGGAAGCTTTTAAGCTAGCTTACACGTCGAGCTTATTTCGTTTTGTTAAATGAACGGAAACTGCATGAACTCTACTTTTGCGTCCGAATTAAATTGATTTTATTAACCATGTTATTTTTGCAAATAAAATAAAATTCCAAATATTTTCTTATAATAATCTTTTAAATACACATTAAATTAAATAAACGTGGTCAGCATTCTAATGACATTATTGTAAAATGCCCATTATTCATTTATATCAATATTTGTCTTCACGATATTGATAAACGTCATGTACGAATAATTTTCATCTTTATTTTTAGCAGTAATTACCTTTTAATGTGGGCTTTATTACCTGTTAACCATTTTATGTCCAATCCACATAAATATTTTTTTCTCAAATTGCATTAAGGGGCAAAAGCAATATAAACGTATTTTTTCTTACATTCCTATATTTATTAGTCAAAATAATATAGAGCCCAATTTATTCTCCTGTAAACTCAAAATGTGGAAATGTAAATAATTTACACATTAAATATTTGAGAGTAATATTACGGATACCTATTTTAAGGTAATATTACATCAAGAGTTCAGATATGATAGTTGGCCTTTTTATTTCTTGTTTTAAATTACACACAAAAATCATTTAGGGAAATTAAGTAGGATATAAAAAATCTAACTTTTAGTTTCACTAGTGTGTTTGCAAAATGGGTATGAGGAGTGGGAGTTAGTAGGGAGTTGCACCTCTTTGGTATGCATTCTCTCACCCTATTAAAGCCACTGAAGCTATTAACTTCACTGTAGATTTACCTTCATACTTTCAGATTTGAAGATCAGCACTGATTATATTAGCTGTGTTAATATAAATGTATGATGCAGGTTGTGAAAAAATATTTGCCGCAAAAAATATACGACTTGAAATTAGCTGGTAAAAGCATATATATTTCATCACAATAAATGAAAATATACAGTACCTACCTTATATTGAAACACAAAAAACACACACGTATAAAGGCGAGAGCACGCGCACGCGCAGACCCACGATCTCTGTAATACATTTAATCAACAGATAAAAGAAACGTTATTAAAGCTCGTCACGTTAGAAGGTATTAACGTATTTTTTGATGTCGTGATTAAAATTTTACCTAAAATCAGTATTTATTCAATATATTGGGATTTCCAGGAAAGTATGATTTCACCAATAGCTACTGAACGTGGAACAAGCCGTCGAAGTAAAACAATGGATGACAACCGCGTCAGACAAATGTTAAATGGGACGATTTTGGATTGTATCTGTATGTAGTACTGAAGAAGAATAATATTTACCTCTACCTAAAACTAAATTAATGCTTTTAACTTAACCATTCAGATTACATTCATATGCAGTTAACTATCAAATATAGCAATTAAATATGAAGCCATCACAGTCTATTATCCAGGATAAGCTTTGCATGATATATCTATCTCAAGAAAACAAACAAATATTTTTAAAATTATCAACAAATAAATATGAAGTGATAAAATAACATATAACTGACTATTATAACAAGGAAGTTTTAAAGCACACAAGTATCTTCCAATAAATATAAAATAGGTAATTATGTTTCAAAAATATAGCAGTAAATTTTATTGTTTAGATTTTTAGATGTTAAAAACTAATAAAAGGCAAAGTCTTCAAAACAAAAGTTTCATGAATGAAAATACGGGGCGATAAAAGAAAACCCAAAGAATTGAAAAGCTGCTTTTGATGTAAGAAGATTGATGAACTTATACCATTGTACATTCATAAAGTTGAGCAAGAATACAATAGGCACAAATGGAAAAAGAAAAATAATGAACATGATTAACAAAATTTAATGGAAACTTTTCTAAACGTACTAAAGAAAAACAAAGAGCTTTTAAAGAAAAGTGAAACGTCCCAAACTCAATGAATTTATAGTTCTCCATTAAGGGATCCATAGTTCATCTCTATTAATATCGTCAGATATTATAATCGGAAGTAAGTATTTGTGATAGGTTTCAAATCCTATGGAAAATAGAGTGAAATATCGAATATAAAATCTTTAGCAGAGGGTCTTACAACCAAACAAGTTGAATAATCAGGTCAAGTATGTGTTTAAAGTTAGTTTATTCCAGATGCTTATGCATTAACGTAATGGTCTACGCAGTACCTACTGTTTTTTCTAACTTTTTTCTGTACATAACTATTAAATTTTACATTATATGAATTAATATGTTTCTCACAGGTCATGATGTAAAGTATATTATTATTGGTAACAATAATTAAATTCTTATTTTTAAATAAACTTTGAGTATCTCATTTCAAACGCAAATATTCAATTCTTTGATAAATCTTCACTAACTACATTTCGTGAAAAAGATATTTTCAGGGATGTGTAGTTATATAAGCAGATGATTAAAAAGCACAAAGGAACACAGGATACGAAAGAATGTATTCGGATAAAATGATCATTAAAACAAGGAAAATGAGAACTTGGGGCAGCCGTCGGGACTGCAAGTAATCACAGAGATGCATCCTACATCTGGTGCATGCGAATAATTTTCTCGCTTCGCGACACCGGTATCTCGGGGCATCCTCTATTTATCAGAGCGAATTCGAGACCATATTTGTTCTCCTATTTTTAAAGTAAAAATAAAACATTTAACAAGTAATTTTCATCTCTTATATTTTCCTTTGGAGATCTCTTTTGGATTGAGGAGGAGGTTGGATTGAGGAAGTAAAACTACCCAAGTCATATATGCCTTACAATATTAACTCCTTATTTTATATTTAAAAACACTATTGTAATCTGAACTCAAATATGTCGATATATCCAAAAGTAAATATAATTACTACAATGTACTATAATTGAACGTAGCACTAAACGCTGAGACAAATATTGGCCTTCATATTAAAATCAGATAAAACACATGTTTGCCTTTTAGGGGAAAAAAATATTTTGGTTTGAAACTATTTGCAATGTTTTTATTGCTAATCAAATTATTATAACTATTCGTTATAAAACAACGGAACTCAAGAAAAATTTGGTCTATCGAGGAAAGTCAGTATACAATATAATTCCTTAGCTATCAAGACATTTTTGTATAATCAAGACATTTAAGTATCAAGACATTTTTGTATAATAAGCTCTCGGAAATTGTGTTGAAAAGTTATATTTCTTTTTGAGAATAAAACTTTTACTTTAAACATAAAACTTTTAAACATACGCTATGATAGACTCTTTGAGGATTATAAACTTATCATATGTTATTTCCGTGTATCTCTAACGATATAAAGTCTATTTTTATATCTCAAGCAGAAAATAATATCTACCCTTTTTTAAATTAATGCTGCAGATCTCAAGCAAAGACTCTGTCATTAAAGTCCGGGTCCAACTCTTCAGTCTTGATGCTTCAGCTGCCTAAAACCATCAAATTGTAGAATATGCTGCATTGACATTATTTTTGTAGGTCTCAAACAAAGACTCGTTAAACTCCCGTTTCCAACTCTTCAATCCTGGTGATGTACATGCCTACTCCCTGCCTTAAACGCGAGGGTTGAGAATATGATGTTTTCAAATAAGTATTGTGGGTCTCAAGCAGAGACTCTGTTATTATACGTCGGCTCCTAAATCCTCAGTCCCTAGGTTGCAGGTGTACTGCCTGTCAAAACCGTGAAAGTTTGGGATCTGTTGTTTTTAATTTATTATTATGGGATTCGAGCAGAGGTTCCCTCATTGAACTTCGGGTTCCAACTCCTCAGTTCTAATATTGCAGTATACTGCTTACCTAAATCGTGAAACTTGAGGATCATTGTTTTTAATTATGAAATGTAAGTCTTCGGTAGAGATTCTGATATTGAATACCGAGTTTCAATTTCTCAGCCTGATGCTGCAGCGGCACAGCCTGATACGATAGCGTATTAATTCATATCACCGATATTAATCAGTCAGTTTGGATGTTTATTTTTTGTTTAAATTTTTTTAATTCAGTATCAAAAAAAATTTAGAATTTGATCACTAAGATTGAAGGTATGCCATGGAATTTCTCAACATTAAAGAGAACACATAACCAAGTTTGCGTGAAATAAATTTAATGATAATCCAATAAAAAGTCTCCAATGTTTTCATACCACTAAAAGCTGCATAAATCTGCTCTTTAGGGATATCAGGGTACAATAATGGCACCGTGAGGTGGTGACAGGAAGTCTTTACTGACAACATGTTAGCTCACAGGGTTTATACTCGTTTCACTTGTCTTCACATAAACAAGAAAATAACAAAGTTAATAGATGGGTAAATACAGATACGTACAAGCATATGACGCAGTTAACAGTTTATTAAGTCGATTAATGTGTGTGTATATAAATATACAGGTTTGACGGACCAACTACGGTGAAGCAAAAAAAGGAAATATGGTTTACTCATCCGGATATATATACATATATATATATATATATATATATGCATACATATATATATATATATATATATATATATATATATACATATATACGTATATCATAAATATATTTGAATTTTTTTGTTTCTCCTCATCCCTTATTGAAAACAAAAAAATGTATTTTTCAAAATTGAAAGTTGTCAAAGGAACGAATACTCAATGATTTGATCTATTTCGTAATATCGTTTTATACACCAAAATTGTGGCCAAAACTAGAAACGGAAATACGCAGAACGTGAGACAGCGCAACGTGACAGGACAAACGATTGTTGAGCGAGTCAGCGCATATCATGAAAGTCCCAGCCACCGCTCCGTAGGCTAAACAAAATGACCATACCTTGAAAGTTTATAACGTGGTAATTTTTGTAAATTTTTCATTTAAGAATTATCAAATTTTTCTGCACCTCTACTTACTCCTTAAAATCATGAAAAGCTATGGGAAAAATAGTTTGAATTGAAAAAAATACTTGTAACTAAAGAAAAAAATATAAAGTTCAACAGGATTACCATAGGCCAATATCTATTTAAAATAAACCTTGATTTCTCATATATAATTTAAAAAAAGTATATTTTGAAAATTTTGGCAAAATATGTATTCCATTTTGATTTTTTTTGCTTTATATATCGTGTGTCTCAATATTTTAATAATTTTGATGAAATTTAAAATAAAAATACATTCAAATTCCTTCCTTTTGCGAAATAGGACAAGGTATACACTAGACAAAAACATTGTATCTCTTATACATAGACTTGTATTTTATAAATATTTTATTTAAGCCCACTAAAGTCTGCAAAAGATATTTAGGAACCATCAAGTGAAAACTGTCTATAAAGCTAAATTTTCAAAAAATGTATTACTTAGTCCAACAACTTTTTTTGAAAAATATCCTGGAAAACGTAATGAATATATACATTGCACTTTCATCCTTTATTAAAATCTTATTCTCTCTTAGACCGTGGAGTGTAACCTTGAGAAAACAACAGCCCATTTCTAACAGAAAACAGACTTTGTTTAAATTTGTTTAAGTGGGAAAAGTCATTTAAGTAAAAATAAAATATCATATTAACCCAAAAATTTGTTGTTTAATTTATTGATCTGATACCGACAGCATATTTAAAACGAGGACATTCAATTAATAAACTGGAAAATTTAATAAAACCCTATTATATCTTCTCTCTAGATAAATGTGTTATATTACTGTAATCAAAGCATTTAGTTTATAGAAAATAATGACTGCGTGTTGGAAAGTGTAAATTTTCCAAAAATAACACGAATAAATTCATCTACTTGATTTGTATGTCAAATATTTATACAATATATAGTATTGTCGAATATTTATACAATATATAGTATTGTCAAATATTTAAAACTTCCCTAAATAATTTTAAACTATACTTTCCTTGCAATTCTTATCAGTTATTACAAGAGCAGTATATTGTGAAGACTACCTATAAAGCTTATCCTTGTACAAACCTAAGGTAGTTCAAGTTTGTATCTTTTGTCGTAACAGTAGAAATTATCCAATATTATCTACAATGACGACTTTATACAATACCGCATAAATACTTACTACGTTTAGCAATTTGAAAATTTGGAAATATATTACGAAAAGAAAAATATCTAATGAATTCCACTAATATACTTGTAACTTAATGGATATAAAAAATTCATCAATCATATTATTCATAGTCTGTCGAACGATACTACCTTACATAATACGTTAATAAAACGCAGTGTGATATACTAATAGTGCAGCATATAAAATTGTAACATACTAAAAAAAAACTATTGTTCTTTTATTTTTTGTTCCAAATAAAGCCTTTATATATATATATATATATATATATATATATATATATATACATACATATATATATATATATATAGTTCATACAATTGCTTATAGTGAATGTGCAACTACTGCGTGTACAGCGTTTCACTTAAACCGTTTAAAATTTATAATAATCAGATAAATAATGATAAAATAATTAAAAACTACTAAGAGAATTTATAATTATTTTCTTTATAATTAATATTTTAATAGAAATTTAGATCCAAATAACTAAATTGTTTTTTCTGGTTTAAAACAAACACTTCTACCAGAAATAATATCGAAAAAGAAATATCCTTTTGTGTTAACGGAAAATTTATTAATATTCCATTCAGTACAAAGAAGCTATACCTCATCACTTTACAATTGCAGTAGTTTTTATTGAAATGTTTAATAAACAAGCATAAATATAATCAAATTTTCCTCTTTTTGTACATAACGTCGATATTAAAATACTGCATTCATTATGTTCTAGCGAAGATCGACTAAACTTCGTTAGGATGCTCCGTTTGCACTTATAATTTACTCCTTTGCAAGACCAAATTGCTATTACGATCATTCCATTTTCGCGTGGAAAGTTGCAAGGATGCTCGTTGGCCCATTAGCCTCGGGCGTACAGGTGAGGATGGGAAAATGTTTTTCCGTTAATCATCGAGACGCGTCTTTGAAATGGACGAGTTTAAGTTGCGCGGCAATAGCTGGGTGACACCCGTTTAGTACTGCACTAAATGTTTTGTTGCCTGCATGTTAAATATATATTAGTTATCATTATGAGGCTTCGCCTTGAAGAATAAGCACACGGTATATATTTTCATTTTCCTAGGTAAAATATCTCAATCGATATTAGAAGAATACGCATTCGTCAGTGTGTCTATACATAACACATTCGCCTTCGGTAAGTTTTTAGCTAAAAAAATTATTGAAATTTTATTAATAATTTTAATACTATTTAATAATATATTTATCAAGTTGCGATTTTAGAAAATTTAAGACATAAAAAGTATTTAGAAAATTTACGTCGATGAAACTAATGTTTGAAATTTTGGTATTATTTTGAATGTAGAAAAGTCGAGGAACATTTTCATGCATAAGCAAATGATTTATCGTATAAAGAGATTTTAAAGTGACATTAATAATTTTCGTTAAATTTTCTGTCAACTATGTAACGATGATGGAAAAGTATGAGAAGTTTAGTGGTTGCGTTATGTAATTACTTATAATATAAATTAAAAACACTTAAAGAAAAATTGTAAAGTCAAGATTTTATTCATGAGCAATACGAATAATTTATGAACTCGATTATAAAGCAAAATAACAAAACTATATTACGAAAAGCATAAATGTATTGTTGAGTATGCCAAAAATTAAGTTTGTGCGGTGTGATACCGTTATTTATAAAACAACTTTTGACCAAAAAAAGGCTTCAAAAACCCACAAAAGAAAAAATGTGCCCATTTATTGAAAATACCCCTTTTTTACTGATAAATTAAAAGTAAGCAGATATTATTTATCTGCTTATTTACAAAACTTTCTATTGGACATTTTTTTAGGTCAGCGCCGAACAATATAGTGCAAGCGGGTGGTCATCAGTCCATTCCGAAGCAAGCAACGATAATTGCCGAGCCTGACTACTGGGTCAGCGACCCGACAGCTTACTTCTGAGGGCACATGTCACTGCAAGCCGATATGTGGAGCTCAATTTTTAGAATATTATTTTTAAAGACTCAATGAAGCGTTTATTAGTCCATATGGTTTGACAGTTTTTTTCTTAATTTCTATTAATTTGATTCAAGGAATTTTACAAAGGTAAGAAGCGATAAAAGAAAACTTAATATCGAAATTAACATGTCCCTTAAAATACCCTCAAAGATCCGTTCATCGTTAAAGAGCATATAGTTAAAAAGAGATTTTCTCTAAAATATAAAAATGCAAATAACTCATCCATAAACAAATATGAAAGAGAGGTTATTTAAATACTATTTGAAACCATAAGGCAAACCAAAAAAATTCAGTTCCTGTGTGTTGAAAATACTATAATTTTAAAACATCATATAAAGAATTGTTAATAACAAATTATAATAAAAATCTAAAGATTTACATAAAAACTTCTTTTAAGCGATGGTAAAAAAGAATGAATGTCAATAGTTATTTTAGTATGTAGCCATTACATAAAATAATAATATAAACTGTTAAGTGATAAATGTATTGACTTTGAAAGCAAAAATGCGTATGTACGTATATATATATATATATATATATATATATATATATATATATATATATATATATATTTATACACATACAGACTCGAAGAGCGCCATATTTATACATTAACATTTTTTATGGAAACATATTTTTTCGCTTCCCTTTATTAAGTTACTGCAGTACTTTCATCTTTTTATTTTCAGTACAAAAGCGCAATAAAATATCTGCTCAAAAATGTCGAAATTTTTGCTCATAATACCAATAAACCAATTAAAAAATGTTAGCTGTTCTACCGAGTCGAATGACTAAGAAAATGAACAGCCTTTACAGGTACCATTTCCCTTCACGTGGCCTGCTTGCGCAGACAGTTCTGCCTCGAATTGTAAATTTATGCTTTGAAATATTAAACTATTGTGCCACATAACCTTGTGTTACAGCTATCGATTACAGCACGGTAATACATTTTGGAATGGTACTTGTTTACTTGTCGAGTATAAACTGACTAAAATTGCAGAAGTTTCTATTCTAATCCCTGGAAGCTGAGTTTCAACTCAGCCTAAAAGATATTGAGGATGAAAACCTTAGATAAGCATATATATTTTAGAACATTATCTTATTTAAGCAAATATTGGTTACAAGACGTCGAACGGTACTAGATCATTTGGCTCTTTTACCGAGTACAATATAAATAAAACCAGTTTCTACACAGCCTGGAACATATCGAGGAAATGATCTTGTCAAAATAGATATTGACTAAGAAAGAACTTTGTATAAGCGGATATCGATTGCAGTGTAACCTTGTTTAAGCACATATTAATTACAATAGTTACTAGATGTCGCATGGTACTTGGTCACTTGGCTTCTTTACCGAGGACACTTCGAATGAATCAAGTATTTACCCAATTCGGAACATATTCGCAGTAACAACTATGTAGAAGTAGATATCAATTACAGCATAACTTTGTGTAAGCAGTTATCAATTATAGCATAGTTATAAGACATCGAATGTTACTGATTGTTTGGCTCTTAGGCCTAGTACAATTTACATAAAATAAATTTCTACCTAGCACCTAACACATTTGAGGTAAAAATCTTATAGAAGTAGATATAGATTGCAGAATAGCGCTTAAAAAGCAGAATTAAATTATAATACAATATTATGTAAGCTGTTATCGATTAGAGCATAATTACAAAATGTCGAATGGTAAAAGATATTTTAGCACTTTTACAGAGTAAAACTTGAATATAATAAGTTTGTATTCAGCCCGGAACACATTATAGAGAACAACCTGGTAGAAGCAAATATAGAAATAAAACATATTTATAATATATATAATTACATACTTAATCATTTGACTCTTTTTTCATGAACAATCTGATTAAAACAAGCATCTACCCAGTTCAGAACATATTTGAAATAACAGCCTTATACAGGTCTGTAGATTTTGATTCAAACTAATCCCTGTGTAAATAAATTAAGATATTATCAACAAATTTGTAAACAATATGACGTTAGTCAGGCAAAACGACACAATAGAGTCGCCAACTGGCAATGAAACTCCAATGATTATAACAAACACGTACGAATACAAGCAAATAAAATGCATTTACATACCTCGTATATGAATATATAGCATTATATTCAAATTCAGTAATTTATCTCAAATTGACGGTTCAATTAACGTGAAGTAATATACAACGACTATAATCTTACTCTACTGCAAGTATGTAAATATGAATTATTTATGTCTTATAAAGGAGACGAATCGAATGAAGCTCGCAAATTTTTTACTAAGGTGTAGCATCCTTGAAACCAAAGTCCGCTGTGACCAACGCAGACTTCGGGCAGCCGCTCAGCTAAGCCTCCGATGCCTCCGACGGTTGGAACCAACACACTAAACAGGTGGCCGCTTGTTTACGGCCACTAATGTGGGATCTGGTGGTCGCGCAAAGGGAACTTACTGTATATCAGTATAATTTTTCAGTGTGCATTATTCAAATATCGTTCGGCTTTCAGTTTTAACTCACAACCTTTAAGCAGCCCCGAGAAAAGTTCCAATACAAAGCCTTTAACAGTGCACCGATCGAAATATCAAAATATTACTATAGTCAGTCTTGTATGTTGTTTTTTTTAAATTTAAACGTGATTTTATCCTCAATATATCGACCATAAGATTTATCAGTTTGTGGCTTTATTATTTTCCAAGTAGTCTTACTTTTATTAGGTGTTTTAATAATTGTTTTTCTTGAGATAATTTTGTTTAGCTTGCACCTACATTATCTTAAATATATTACTATATTTCGACATGTAAAACCTGAAATAATAATTATTGTTTATTTTCGATAATTTGTAAAGGAAGAATAGTTTATATGGAAATATTTAGACTAGAGGTATTGCACAATTGTTAAAATCTTTACTTCTTTTTCTTTCCCTTTAATTCCTGTAAAAACTACCAAAAATTTTGGAAAAATATTTTTAAAAAATCCGTGTAATTTACTACATTATTTCATTCATCATCCTAATTTGTTTTTAAGATATTCGACATTACTATTTCATACATAGATAGAATATATTGGAAAATAATATCGCATAATTTAAAGGTATATCAAACGAACTTGCCGTATTAAAATGTAAAATCTCAAACAAAAAATAAGACACCTGAAGCTGTTGTAATACAACGAAACCTAAGTCGTGGTAAAGAAATTAAAGAAAGTGGAAGTAATACTACATCACGTAGTTTCATTTAATTATATTTAGATATATTTTGTTTGAGACTTTACATATTAATACGGCTTTGAAGAAAGTAGAAATAATACTACATCACATAGAATAATCTACGTAGAAGAATTTAAAGAAAATAGAAATAATACTACTTCACGTAGTTTCATTTAAGTGTGAATAATGAATTTCTACAAAATTAACTCCAAATATATTCAATATCTAAATATAATTCAAATTTATACACCAACAGAAATCGTCCAAGACAAAGAAACTATGAATTTTAGCGAAGAATCCATAATATTGCAGGAAAACTAGTGAAAGGGAAGCATGATCTAAAAAAATAAGTGGGGGGGGAGGCTTTTACCCGCCTTTGGAATAACCCGTTGTCGGAAATTACGTACGTACAATAAGCCGACTATAACGATGCAAAAGAGAACATTGTATAATTAAGTTTAAAGATGTAAAATTAGTATGTAATAAGTTATATATGATAAAATAATTTAATATAAATAAAATGTAATTAATTAGGTAAAGGAAGAATAAATTTAATAAAAAGAGTATAGGAGGGTAAAATAAATAAAAATAATAAATATGATTACGTAGACGGGGATTATTAATTATTATTAAATTTGATTACGTAGACATACTAACTATAGTGAATATCTCAAGAATTGTAACATGTATAATGATCGTTTCATTTCAACCTCTATATATGCTTGTAAAACTCTTTTTCCTAATTATATAGCTAAATATTTCCAAAGATATGTAGGAGGATAGGAGGGAGAATATGTTGTTTTAATTTTTTGAAATATATCTCAGGAGATATACTACCTAAAACAGAAAAAAAATATCGAGTCTCTTGTAGCTTATCTTTTCAAATCATAACTAATTTTATAGTTGTACGAAACTCAAAAAAAATTTATTGCTAAATTTGCTGCACAAAAATTTCCATATACTTATTTTTGAGTGTCAGCTGTTGAAGTATATGTGTGGGTTAATATATCTTATTATTATGCCAAATTTAATTCTAAACCCGTAATATTATCTTATGAGGGTTTCGCTTTTTCTCAAACTATAATAAAATATATTTTAAAGAATCGACTTTAAAAAAGTAGGTAAAAAATGTAAAAAGTAATTAACTCGAAATAGGTACCTACTTATTTGCAATAAATAATTAAGTATATGTATTTTTGAAGTCGGTGCGAGCACTGTCGACCAACTTAAATAAATTTATAATTTCATTTAATTTATGATGTAAATTTAAAACCTTAAGCGTTAATATACTCAAAATACGAAATAGATTCCCAGAGGGCGTACATGCAATACAAAATGTTAAATTTATTTGTTAATCGGCGGTGCTGGCACCGACTTCAAAAATAAGTAACTCGGTAATTTATTGCGAATAAGTATGTATCTAATTTGAATTAATTATTCTTTACTTTTGGTACCTCCTTTTTTGAAGTCGGTTTTTCAAAAGATATTTTATTTTAGAATATCTAGTGATTAATATTATCATTCATCACACTATCATTACCAATTAATTATTTTCTCTCTTGTAATGTCATATACTTTTTAAGTCACGGGCAAAAGCGAGTATATAGATAACATCGTCTTTGTCTAAATTTAGTCATCTTCAACACTCTAATAAAATATGTAATATAAATTAATTTCTTTGTAAATTACTTTTCTTTAAATGATTAAGCGTTTATTTTTTTATCGCTCATTTCAATATTGATTATATTACATATATTACCTAGTCTGTATTTCATGTACAGTGTGAATTTTGTAACTGTACAGTGTAAATAATACATTGATGAGGTTAAAAGAAGAAATTAAAGTTATACAGGGTGTCCAGTGGCAGATTTCAAAGTTTGAACAAATATAGTTTCTGAACGCAACACATAAGAGGGCGCGGCGCGCGTCGTTAGAAGTGCAAGCGGTGCGGATGTTTTAGTAGCCATGGAACAGTGGAGTGGAGAGCAACGCGCTTTTGCCGTCGAGGCGTACATTTCGAGTGGATTTTCGCTGTCTGTAGCACGCCGTCGATTTAATAATCGTTACAGTATTCGTCGATTACGTGATGGACCATCGATCAACCTCATTCAGTCATGGGTAGCAAGGTTCAGAGCTACAGGATCAACATTAAATAGGCCAGGACCTACACCATTGGTAACCACGAATGAAAATATCCAGCGTGTTATGGTTTCTGCCGTTGAAAATCCCTGTTTATCACTGCGTACACGTTCATCGATATTGGGAATTCCGAAACCAACTTTACAGGTAATAATGCAAAAAAAGCTCAAGTTCCATCCATAAAAAATTCAAATTGTTCAAGATTTACACGATTCTGACTTTGAATTAAGAAAAACTTACGCGGAAGTGATGTTGTTGAGATTTCGTACTGCTACCCGGATGGGCAACATATTCTTTAGTGACGAAGCTCACTTTCACATTAGAGGATATGTGAATAAGCAGAACTTTCATTACTGGGATGTCCACGACCCAAGACAAATGCATCAAGAGCCTTTACATAAGCCTAAAGTAACAGTCTGGTGTGCCATGTCTGCATCTGCAATCATAGGGCCTTAATTCTTTGAAAATCAACGTGGCCAAACTGTAACTGTGAATTCGGAGAAATATGTCCATATGTTAAATGACTTTTTCAGAGTAGAACTACAGAGTAGTCCATCCCTCAACCAAAACACATGGTTCTAGCAGGACGGGGCCACAGAACACTGTTAATGTGTCCATGAATGCAGTGCGGCAGTTATTTCCAGAAAAAAACATATCCCGAAACGATACCGTACCGTGGCCACCTAGATCACCCGATTTAACCCCATGTGACTTTTTCTTATGGGGATACTTAAAATCCGTTGTTAAAAAACAAATCCGAGCACTGTGACACAACTTAAAGAATATATTCGAGCCGAAGTCAGTAGGATACCCCAGTCGCTCTGCAAACGCGTTTTTGAAAACATGCGTGCTAGACTCGAAGAGTGTGTCAGACTCGATGGCCGCCATTTGGAAAACGTGGTTTTTAAAAAATGAAATCTGCATTTGTTGTTATAAAGTTAAAATAAACCTACTTTGTATTTGAGATGTAGTTTTTTTTTACAATTTTTCAAACATTGAAATCTGCCACTGGACCACCTGTATATGCATTGACAATTGGTTAATGATTCTTTTAAAATAAACTTATTAATTACGCATAAAACTCGTGTTCCAAGAATACTGTGCACACTTATGAACGAATAATGTTTTATAATTAGCCATTTAACCACTACAATATCTGAATATCTTCTTATATTTCTTTGAAATGGTCAGGAAAAGTACTCACATTTCCTGTTTGTTTCTTGCCGCTTCAGTTGGATATTTGACCACTTTCAATTGGATATTTGACCACTTCTTCATATACAATATTAAGCTGAGTTGTGAAGGTTTAAATTCAACGTTTAAATAAAGACGGCTTAATATTAAATAAGGTCATTTAAGCAATGATCCTCGTACTCCATAACAGGGAATGAGACAGGTAGATATCCCTACTCTATCACTACTACTAAATCCGAAAACTTGTAACTTGTTTATTTCTAAAGCAATTTCTGTATTTTTTTCAATACTTATTTTCAATTAGACTATATTTTTATGATATTTAATAAAAAACTAAAAATTTGAGGCAAAACAACTACCAAAATTGCAAATATAACTATTTGGGTTCGATATTTAATCGGTGTTATTTAAATAAAATTCTTGTCTTACTTTTAAAAAAATGTATTTACGCTCTTATTACTCTAAATAATTATTCGACGCATTGTTTCTTTTTTTTTTAATTGGTTTTCATACCAGCTGGTTTAGTGTCATGAGAGGTTTAGAATATGTTAATTTTAGCTAATAGCCAAAGGGGGAAAGTAATGTACACTGAAATACAGATGTATTTTAAAATACTTTAAATTAGAATTGTACATTTTATTTTATGATGTAACGTTCTTGTTTCCCGTTCGTTTTTCCAAAAATATTGCTCGGTGTTTAAAAGTATGTACACAGGGTTTTTATAATTTGAGCGTCAGAGGTTGTTGATTATTCACGTGTTTTAATTTTTTAGGGTTTTCAAGCCAAGAAACGGAACTTTTCAAATTTTAAAAAATCACTCCCGTATTCATCTGTGACAACCGCTTTTTTCAAAAATTGTTTGGCATAGAACTTAACATTTGGCACAATGATAAACATATTAACCCGCATGTATTAAAATCGTTAATATCCAAATATTCGTCTTTTTGTTCATCACTTCTGCATTACTGAAAGTCATGCTCGTTTTTTTAACCTGATCAGATCAACAGCTATTATATGGACCGCGAGGTTTTGTCATTTTCTTGAAACATCTAATTTGTCAAGGTTATCTGGCTGTTCACGATCCATATGACTAAAATAACCAAGAACTCGTTTTGTAAAACATATTCATATGGGATATATATTCTATTTTTTTTATAAATTTGTATAAAATAATTCAAGATATATTGATGAATTCCTAACAAATATTTCATCATAAACATTTTGACATCAACATTTGAAATTTAGTGTGAATATAAAACATAATAATCGGTATATATATATAAGTAATTAATATTCAAAAATATTTGTAAGAAAACTTGTTAAAATCTAAAAAAATATAATGGATTTTTTTAAATTTTAATATGTTGCAAAGTGAAAAGGCAAGTTTTCATATAAATCGAAATGATTTTAAAACTACGTTTCATAATTTTTTTGTAATAAGACATTATTGAAAATATCGATGAAAATTATGTGCCCCTCCGTCTTTCAGATTTTTAAACTCAGAATTGCAAAGATAACGGGATAACAACGTATTAACTAGAAAACTATAGCAGTGATGATAGATTTCATATTTTTTAGATATTCACGATATTTGTACATGCTAGGCAGTATATTTATATGTTGAAGAATAGTACTAATACGGCTAAATAGTTTAATAGAATTACTTGTCCACTAATTTTAAATATTATTACATAAAAAGAAATTGCCAATAAGCTGCTGAAAAATCCTTCACGAAATTTTCAGAACTACGATGTCTATCACCTTGAAATTTGGCAAATATATTATTCTTGAAATTAAGGTGTTTGCTAAGAAAGGATTTCTTGAAATTATATCAGGTGAACAATTGAACTCTTTATCGGATGGTTGTAAATCAAAAGTAATTCAAGTTTATGATGGTTGTAAATCAAAGTAATTCAGGTAGTTTTTGCTGTTTAAAAAAATTCAGATATTACCCGGTAAAATTATCCAGAAGCTTTATATCTCTTTATAAATTAAGTTTATAATAAAAACACTGCAATTAAAAAATATTAATATTTCCAAAATCAAATAATTATTATTGTATTATAAAATAAGAGAAATTGAAAATAACAAAGTTTCATCTTATTATACTTTTGAAAATATACATATATTTTTATTCAAGAGTATTTAAGATTAATGCACCAAATAGGTAGATCTGAACGAACCACATTATGAGTTCAAGCAAAATATCTCAAGGTTTTGCTAAACATTATCTAAAATAGGCATTCAACCATAACATTAATTTTATTATAACTTTATTCACTGGGTTGCGTCATGCCGCTTAGTCGATATCATATAACTTCGACAGTACTTGTTACGAGCCACTGTAATCGTGCGGTCGCGAATTCACATCTCTTAGATCGAAAACGACAGCAACCAATGAATAACCATTTGACCGCGATTCCACATCCCTTGCAACACAGGCTGCTATGACCAACGCAGTAATCGGGTGGCCGCTTAGACATTCATGCCTCAACAACGAAGACACTAGTGCGATCACATTAACTGTGAAGCGGTGAGTTCTCATCCCCTGGCACTGTACACAATAGCTGCGTAAAAAGATAAAATTGTGCATAAGTGATGTTGTTAATTCAGTGTAATTAAAGTCAGCGTGTCAGGTTCCAGTTAGAGTTCAACGCCTTTAAGCAGCCCAGAAAAGAAACCGTGTACAGTGTCTTCAACAGTATACGAAAGTCAAAATAGCTAGCCAACAAAGTTAAACCGTGAATACTAAAACAGCTTGCTGGTCACAACAGTTTCCTGGTCCATCGAGACGGGTTGTAATAAGTTCAGCCATTGAATCATCGCCTACAAAGATGCTTGGCCGAGGCGCAAAAGTCGATGTGATTGATTGAAGAAACGTCCGACATCTAACTAATTACAATTTTAAATTTTCTTTACAAAACTTTTTTAAAGTAAACAAATGACTACATGGGAGTAAGTAGAAATGTCTTTTACAGGAATAATTTTCTAACATAATGAACTTACGCCTAGATAATTAAAAAAATCAAAACCATAATTTTATCAGAGCCAGTTATTAAAATATAATTTATTCCCGGACAAAAATATTAACTGAAGGAACTTTTTGAATATAAAGTTTAGGAAGAAGAGTTACGTAATGTTACATTATTGACATAAATATTATAATCCAAAAAACACTTATTCCAATCCCTAATTCCACGATTTCAGATCACTCTCAGAACAGAAGCCGATACCCCTGCCACTGCATGGAGCAATCTTACATCGCGATGAATGGAATAAATTGCTACATTTTCGATAGAGTGGATGCGTTTCACGAATAAAATACCAAAGCTCATACCGCTACGGATACACTACGGCCAGGTGTACCGGTTGATATAGCAAATACATCAAGTAAACTTGCCTGACGTCAATCTATTTACGCTCGTCAACCAAACGCTTGCCAACCACGAGCATCATGCGATCACGCCGATCGACCGCGAGTGCTCAGACTTAAATCAAACACGCTGATTTCGATGCGCCTTATTGCCTGGCAGAGCTGAGAAAAAGAGAGCAGAATGGAAGAGTACATGATAATGAGGCGTCTTGACATAGAGATTTCGACAATAGAGCAAACGAGTCTGCTCAAGAAATCACCACCAATGCTACTACAACCGAACGTGTAGAAAATCGGCTTTAACGAAATATGACTCGTGCTGAAAGATCGGAGGCGGCCAGATGAAATCACTGCCAACCATTAAATAAGACAGGAACTCGGAGCGATTGCGAACCAGGACCTATCGTGACGAATAACGCCGACCGCTGCGAGAAAAGACTACAAAGTATTGACCACATTGCCCCTGCTAATTCTTATCAGAGAGAAAGCGCAGCACCAAAATAGAAATAAAGCATCTCGTCGAAAATTTGCAGGTGCTGCCATAGAGTGATTGCCATTTAAAGCGCCGATGCCAAAATCAATGGTACTGTATAATTTTGCACCAGTGGAGAACTTAGCAGGACTGACGAGCAGCTTGAAAGGAGAAGTTCACAAAGCGGTAATAGGGCTTCCATATATGGCGACGGCTTCTGATGTCCGATGAAGAACTTGAACAGTATTATAAATATCCACAAATTATGAGACTTTCCTAGTTTATCTGGTAAGAAGCTGAGCGAGAAATAAAATTCCTTACACCCCAGAGATGACCCCATCCATATACATAAAAGGGAACTGAATCCATCGAAGATCACCGGGAGCGTCTAAATGTAAATACTAATAAAAAATCTACACAAGATAAAAGAACCTAAGCTATTATTGCCCAGAGTGTTGCATATATATATACACACTCTAGAAGTGTTTGGTAAAACAGAGGGCGCATATAGAAGAAATGCTGCTCACTCTCCTCATTGAACCTGAGAATCTAGTTCAGTTATCCAGAGGCAATAATCCAAAACCATTTTCCGAAACCACTGCAGCCAACACGATAATCAGGAGGACACAAATCACAACCCTCAATGCAGGAGCCATTGATCGCAAAGGGATCGAAACGCACATAGGAGACGGTGTAAATTCAGTATAATTTGTCTCAGTATTTCGGATTCTAGTCAAAGTTTAGCCTTTTCAAACAGCACAGAGAAAGATTTAAGTACATCCTCTTCAACAGTGTGTTGCAATCGAGACACCCAGCTAGCGCAGTTAAACTGCAAATACAGTCTCAAAAATACTGAAAATTATAAACATAAAATTGTAATTGAGCATTTGCGTAATCTGCTTAGAAATGTAGAAATATTTACTTACGGACTTTTTTGACTAGAATACCCCTTAATAACTAGTTGATTCGTAGAAAAAAAGTCTATGTTTCCTTTCCTTCTGAAGAAAAATTTCAAATTTTATGTTATTGAAATTCAAAACACTAATATTGAATTAAAACTTAAATATTTAGACTTTCTCTGTAAATTATTTTTATCAATAATCTACCTTTTTTAACATATAAACATAAAATACGTCCCAAGACCGCTAATTTAAAATAAGTTACGAGTACCTGCCTATTTTTTCTTGTAATATAGACATATGAAATGTACAAGAGGTACAAAACCATCGCTCACTGACCATAGAAGTAGAATTATAAGTACACACCACCAGTGTAAAGTACAATTATAGTGCCACCTACTTGTTTTTAAATAAAGTATTTATTTGAATTGCAAATATAAACCATTTTAATATTTCATTCTACCACTCTTCCAATTATTAATGACATTTTCATTTACTACGCTTCTAATTTTAATGACATATAGATGAGCGAGTAAGTATAAAAATGAAAGAGGAAACGAATACGGATGAGTTCCGCAGGATACAAGAACCAGCTTCTAAAATAAAACTGCGAAATATACAAGTATCATTAAAACGAGGAAATGGAGGACGTGAGACGGTTGAGGGCCTGCAAGCAATTACGTAGATGCATCCTGAGTCTGATACATCAATACAATCCTCTCGCTTCCCTGCGCCGATCTCTCCAGGGCATTTTCTTTTTATTGAAGTGAATTCTAAACTGTATTTTATTATGTTACAGAGGAAAGGAGAAGAAAATATTTTAAAAACAGTTTTTATTTTCTTTATTTCCTATTCTGTACTTCTACGTATATTGCAAACGGTTGGAGCTGTTTAATACAGATATAAATCAGATATGGTACTATCGTTTATTTCGAATAACAGCATTAAATTGAAAAGTAAAGTTGGAAAAATATGTACTTTTCTTTTTAATTTTACCACAACCACCAAATTACTAGACTGTAACAACGTCGTCTGTTAATATTTTAAATTAAATTATAATTTTAGTTTTAAACCAATTAGATGCCATCCGTTACTAACGAATTTATTTAAAGTAACATTGTTTATTAAAAAGGAAATTATCAAAACAAAAATGCGATTATTGTATAAATAATTATTTTTCATCGAAGCCAAAGATGGTGAAACGTCTTTGATAAAAACAAAGTGGTTTATAAAGACGTACTCACACAGGCATCCACAGTCCCTACTTTCTAAATGGATTACATACGCTTTACAACTAATAAATGTTTGCATCGTCTCTCTTTGAGCCTTTAATTTGTAAAGCTTTATACTAAAAGCAGACAGAAATACAGAAGTAATTATACATAAAACCATAAAAAGAAGCCTACAAAATATTGGATTCGGAATTCCGAGTTCGAAATTATTAATAGTACAATTAAAGTTTTTTCTGTGGCGACTTCATTTATTTTAAGGAAAATATTGTTATTTTTAACTTCTAAAGTTTTCTTTTTACATAGAGTATCTAACACAAACTAAAACCGAAATATGGGAATCAAATAAATACTGATGCATAGTTTTGATGTCTTCCAAAAGATCTCGAAATTATTTCACACATTTATTATACACGGTTATTATCATACACCTAGTTTTATGAGAATAAGCATTAATAGTGTGCTATTTGTTCAAATATCTATAATTAATCAAACCCAATACAACAGATACAAAGGTATTAAAAAACATAATAGGCGAATCGTCAAATTATCACATAACAAACAATTATAAAAAACTAAAATGATCATTTATATAATATCCTGGCCATTGTCTCTGATACAATCCTTTTTTTCATTTAAACCGAGAAAATGTAAATGTCCATTCTTTAATTGGTAAAAAAACGAGATCGGTCAAAATTCTACCACAAAGTTTTAAAATAATTAGGAATATTGGGGAGATTATCATAACTAGAAATTATCAGCTTTGTGATAATTTAATTTTTTTCATTAGAAATAATTTATTTCTTTGAATCAAAATGATAAAATTTATTAGTGATACCCGAAAAATAATGATCGATATGAATTTTTATATAAGTAATTTATGTCTAATGATAAAAACGAAATACACAAAAATATTACATTTTTTATATTTATCAAGTTGTTGCAACGCTACGTTAATATTGTCTATAAGAAATAATCCTAAATTTCTAGACGCTTCACACGCGGCTTGCACAGACTACAGATACCAGAAAGTTTATAATTTAAAGTATACTCACGTAAGTGTACATTCATGTAGCACAATATTGAGCTCAAGTGCAAGAAACTTGTTTCAAGTATAAAATGTCAAGAGCAGATTAGAATGTCTTCTTGTCAAGCGGCAGAGGGATTCTTGCCAAACAGTAAAAATAGTATTGTAAAAGAGAAATAAATTTTGGGAAATATTTGTACGAGTTCCTAAGTTAATTAAAAAAAGGAAGTTTATGTTTACGTTCTTAAAGTGGGACAATTTGTTATATTACTTATTTTGACATCTATGATTTAACGGTATTTTTTACATAGATAAACATCGTGTCAAAAAACAAACCATATATTTGGCTCAATTCAAAACAACAAACACTTGGTATCAATATATTAATAGAATGTATTTTTATTGTTTGTTTCAACACCTATAATATAAAGTATATTTAACCATGGTCTCATAAAATAAACCACCATCTTTGCTTCAAATAAAAATATCCAACACTTGATTTTATAATATTTATCAAAAGTATAAATAGAATAAATTTTTAGAACTTGTTTCGAAATTTATGATATGATGTTATTTTTTTTGCTTCGTACTTCATGCTATCTATGCGAAATAAATCAAATCTATATATCAAACAACAAATAAATTTGGAATTTAAAACATAAGTCAGATCCGATTTTCGCTAAAAATTTTAGACGCGAATGTAATACTATAGTATATAATACATAAAAAAATCATATATAAAATAAATCATATCTTTATTTGAGCTTAAAATATCCAACACTTTATTTTATAATATTTATGAAAACATAAATGGAATAAATCCATTTCCATTGGTTTTGTTATTCATGATATCTATACTGAATAAACTTCATAAAGAATATTTTACCACAATATATTTAAACAAAAAAAAATCAAATACATATCTATATATATATATATATATATATATATATATATATATATATATATATATATGAATTCTCATTATATATTTTGTGATGTATATGTAACATACAAATGAATGTATTTTAATGAGGTATAGATTAAATATTCTCGCATATGCAATTTTAAAATAATTTATAGTAAAAATTTATTTTGTTTTCAATGACAACCAAGCAAATTTCATTTTTAAAGAAAATAAATATTTACTCTTTTTAATATACGCATCCACAAAATATTTATAATATTAAGAAAAACAAAAACTTTCTAACACATGTTAATAATGTAAAGAAACAAAAATAGCTCCAGAAACTATACTTATAAAGCCGTACTTTGTAAAAGGAAATATGAAAAAACAGTATGGATTATGTTTCTAAATATCTTTAAATTTCTTTTATGTGCAAATTGGAAAGAGACATTAATTAGAAAAAAAGCGCTACGTTTGTAAAAGAGCATTATATGAAGGCCTTTGTAATGAAGGTACAAAGGTTATTGAATTAATAATTGAATAGTATCGATTATATTTATAAATATATTCACATTTATCTGGTATGCAAAATAGAAAGATATATTTATTAGACAAAACCCCAACATTTGTGTAAGAGAACACCTTTGTAATATGCCCACAAAGGATTTAATAGCAACCTTAACTTACTGCAAAATAATTTTTAAGGCAAAGCCTACGAAAACGTGCGATTTTGATTAAAACTTTTAACTAAAAAATATTACCATAAATTTCAGAAATGTAAGTTGCAAATTGCATTTTAATATTTTGACAAAACCTTTTCCTCTCCAGACTCAAATCTCTGCTTCTTGGGCAACGAGCTTTAAAAGGAAGTAAAATTTCTGACAAAAAGTTGACTTTAATTAAATAAATTGTTTTTCAAAATGTATTGAATTATACTGATGACACAATTATGACCCATTATTAGCATGTAAAGCTAAAATAATTGGTTTTATAAAAATTATTCAAGTTTTCAATCGTATTATTTTTCCAAAAATGCCGTAGGTGTCTGTTAGAAGGTTTTGAAGAATTGGAAATATATTTTTAATGGACGAAAAAAATTGCAGATGTGTAAATGGTATTCTGCGAAAAATACCAACACACATCTTCTGTTAATTTTTTATATAACTACATATTTTTATAACTATTGAATCTACGAATTATGTAGTATAATAATTGAGATGTACTATAAAATGTCTACCAAAAAATTGTTTTCATGTTTTCTTCTATTATTCAAAACAAAGCTGAGCGAAGAAGGCGAAAACTACGTTAAGATACTCGATTTACATTTATAATTTACCCTTTTCAGGAGAAAATTGCTATTTCCGTCGCGCTAGTTGTATGTGGAAAGTTTCAAAGACGATTCTCGTTGCCTATTAGTTCCTCGGGCGAATAGACGGAATCAGGAAAAGGTTTATGCAGAAGACGTGAAGTTTTTTATTGCTCTGAACAGTTTATTATGTAGTGGGGACCTTGACTTCGTTGGTGCAACATACATTTTTTTATTTCGTAGGAGAACTACCCTCTGTGCACTCTCACTGAAACACACCGCGATAGAGTGTGTAGAGGCTGCCTTTCATCTCTTGTCGCGCGTTCGGCTCTCGGCCACGAGACGAGAGCGAGAGGGTTAACTAACCGTAGTTTGTTGGTAAGTTTTAAAGTATTTACCTGTTTCTATTGCGGTGCATAGTAACAATTCGCCATCTCCTTTTTCGCCATGGCTTAATAATTTTTTTTGTGTGGTAAATGTGTAAAAATTTATAATAGCTGACAGCACAAGAGCAGTAGCAGCAGTTTCTACGTCCATTGTCACAGGTATCTTCAGTATAACTGACATAACGAGTGTGGTCACCTCTCGCCGAGAGCTTGTCCGCAAAACTGGATGAATTGGTTAAACTAACAAAAGCAACAATAGCAGGGTCACATTGCTGGTGTTGTTTTACTGTTGATGTTTCCTGGGTCGCGATGCAATTTAACAACAAAGAGCTTTTTAATTAAGATTAACATTTTTGTGTAATTTATTTTCCAAAATATGGAGGATTTATTTTTTTCTTATATAATTATAACATATGAATTATAACTTCTCTTAACATTCCAGCCATGGTCATTAGTAAGGAAAATAAAATTATATGTGCTTCCGAATAATATAGTTTCGTATTAAAATATTGTAGGATGCCAAGAATTAAAATAAAAAGATTTAATATTTTAAATTTTTTTTTTAAAAGAAAACATTGAAATTATTTTATTTCACATCAAAACCCTTATTAATTCTAATATTTTTAATTTCAAATAAAATATAATTAACTAAAATACTATTACCTTAATTTAATAACTCACTGTTAAAATCTCATTAGTAAAATCGAATTTTACGGAATAATGAGTAGTTACACGAAAATAACTATCACTATTTCGTAAAATACGTTAGCAATAGAACAGAATGGAATAATCATACCTGTAATACACATTTCAAGTTTATCACTAATTTAAATGGTCGAAGTCACTTTTAACATCACCGGGGACGTTGCAGTCGTTATACATCATTCGTATAAATGTATCGAATATCAAATACTTTATGTCCGGTAATAAAATATTAGTTGGTTTTCCGTAAAGTATCATGTTAACATCGAAATAAATAACTATTATTTGCAAGTATTTCAGCAAACTCGATATAAAATCTTACCACTGTAAGCCATTAAATATTTACACGACATAAAATAAAGTGATCAATGTCCGTAATCGCGGTAGCAATTGAAAAAGAATTATGTTGAATAAAATAAACCGGAACTCCATCTCGCACTTCTTTTTTCTTTTTCTGATCCCTTTGTGGGGCCGCCGGTTGTCACGTCGGGGGTTATGACCCCACGGCCGCCCAATTGTTGCGTTTGTTACTGCGATTGCCTAGAACATTTTCCATGATAATTATAGAAATATGTGAACAAAATCAATGTTCAAAAGTGACTCAGAGTAAAAAGTTGGTTTATAGTCTTTGTAATTTCAAAAAATCTGCAGTCTGGTACCGTAGTTGTTAAATCTTTGTACCATAATAAAAAATAAAAATAGTAAAATAGGTTAGATGGAAAAAAGACCATTGTGATACACTGTATTTATTTTTACATTAAGATTAACCAAGTACTGTCCTCGAGCCAATCACTGCAATTATTATTGTATATTTAAGTCAGGTTTCCTAAATCTCAGACAAAGTTTAATTTTCATTTGATCATTACCGGAAATGTATAATATTATCAGAATAAAATTAATTATATGGAACGTAAGGTGCATTGCAGATTAAACAACCACACTCATTAATTATAAATAAGCTGATATCCACCGAAGTGTTACGTTGACATATCGACTTATGACTGGTACTTGCTATCCGGAAAAAGATTCTACTGCTAAATAGTTCCAAGCTTCAAGCAAAAGGACTAACGACAAAGGTTTTAGTTAAATATATACCCATTGTGCTATTAATTATATCTAAATTTTAAGTTAGGAATTTACATTTTCTTCCACTATTGGGAAAATGATTTCCAGATAATACTTCCACGGCTAATGATATTTGACAATTTGACGGTATTTACATATATACCTTTTAAAACACAAGGTTCACTAAGAAGCGGGGCTACTTGTCTAGAATTAAAGTAAATATTGTTATTATATATATATATATATATATATATATATATATATATATATATATATATATATATATATATATATATATATATTTATATATATATATATATTTATATATATATATATATATATATATATATGCTTCCTGGTGCCTGTGACGCACGATATCAACTACCTTTTTTTGTTGCATGTCATTTCTTCTAAAACATGAATATTGCAGAGCGGATTCTATTGATGGTCAAACAACATTAAGTTCGAAGCCCCAGATCTTTAGATAAAATACATTAGTTACAGCATAGTTACTAAAATTCAATTTGAAACAATATTTTATGAATACAATTTTAAAATGGAAATAAAGACAATGTAACAAATATTGTCTCTTTTGTACTTAAATATAAAATTTTCTTCACTTCACTGTTCTTGTATAATATTGCTGTATAATTACTTGATACAAATCGTGCTAAGCTTTACAGGCGGTTGCAAAATTCTTGACATAAACTGCCCTAATTGCATAATAAACCGAATGTGATTTGTGTAAACTATTTTATTTTTTATCTTATTTTAATGGAATGGAGAAGAATCTCCATAATTTTGCTTGCAAATACCGAAAGAGATTTTTTTAATAATTCCTAGATAGTCACCTCACAACGTATTTAAAATTGCTATAATCTAATCCATAATCTATAGATTGTAAAGAAAATATGGGTATTTTTTAAGAAATATATGGAGAGTGAATGACATATTTGCAGCTTGCGTACTTAGAGATGACCTATGGACAGCGTACTAGGTAATCCAGATGGGCAACACTAGACGGACGAAAGTTTAAAGAGACAATTTTTCTGAAATACGCCCGAAGATGTCTCAAGATGTTAATGTTAGCATTACAACAACTTTCAAATGCAGATAGCGTAGCTCTCTTTAGTTTATGCTTCCTTTTTTCTTGTCGCTCTTCGTGATGATCTTCTGAATCCAGCCGGTCTTCTGAATCGTTGGTCGATTTTCTTTTGGCTCTTGAGAACTGTAACAATATTTCATTACGGAGTTGTTCAAAAACAAATAATGAAATATCTTATTTCAATATATTTCAAAAACTTTATGTAATATGATTATGAAAATACATGTAATTTGCCGGACAAATAGACGGAAAACCCTAAACTTCTCGTGTATCGGGGTCTATACAGGTATTCCGATAATTTTCATATAGTAAAGCCAATTGTAGAAACTTCCCAACCAACTGCTTGATGCCTTGTCTTTTTGCCTTCTCGGTATCAAGTAGATACCTAGACCTAAACGGTGTACAGTTTTATAAGTGGCAGTAAATTAAAAGGGACCTAGTATCCTTCCTCCGCTTCTATTATCCCTTAACACTTACGAACAGGGCATTAAGAGGTGCAGCCTTTACTTTAATTATAACTTAGCGTTTGCTTTTGTCTTTGCGCTTCGACTATGATAACCTTTGATACACGCATTTAATTTGAAATTTTTTATGAAGACGAAAAATGTCGTGTTTTTTTTGTCGCAGATATACTAGTTATATTTTCGTCAAAAAAATTTTTTTTTTACGTACCATGAAATGTAAGAAAATGTTTGCCATTATAGAAAATATTTGCAAAATTACTTTTGAAAAATATTTTTTTTCTTTTCATTATATATTATTCTTTGCTATTAATTAATCTCTAAAGACTATTAAAGAGTGTGATCTGAAAATCCAGGAATAAAGTAAATATTAATCGCGTCAAATTATATATCTACTTCATTGCACAACTTCTTTAGAGAAATATTATTTACAATATCCAGCGCCGCGTCACTCAGTTAGAATTTGGACCTTTTTGTGAAAACTGTTATGAAAAATCTATTATGAAAAAGTTTTGAATTTTTTTATTCTATCAATTTGTTATCGACTGACAAATAAATGACGTATTCCTAAAACGGGGAGACCAAAAAATATGTGAAATTAAGTCAAAAATAAAACAATAGGATATTTGATAGGTGAATGTGCTTCCATTCTATTTACCGCAAAAAGGAAAGGAGGATAATGACAGAATGTTGCTTTCGTAATTGTCTAAGGACACGTCGATATCTTGAAACAATAGAAGTAATTCTCTCTGCTTTTGATTGAAAAGTATATTCAAGGTTCTCACCACTACAGCCGAAACATACATATCTATTGATTTTATTTATTTATCATCTTTTATGTATAGTACATATAGCGGACTCATTGCTACATAAGCAATATTTTCCAGTCAACCATAACAATTGGTATTGAAATTTAGTTGGTAAACTGTAAGAGATTTTACAATGAAACTTTTTTATAGCACATTAGACGAAAAAAATTAAAATGATGTACAAGCTACTTCTCATTTTAAACTTTTTGTGTTATACTAAAGCTTAATTGCTTTATTATTAGTTTGAATTATTTTTGGAAAAGAAGCATACACTATTTAGTGACATATTTTTTAGAATGTTTAAACAGCAGATTTAACGATATTAAAGTTCATTTTTTCTGCCTCTTTATTTTATTAGAACTGGCCAAAATAAGACTGTTTAATTATGTTGGCTTATATCAACTATTGAAGTAAAGACGAAAAAGCATGAAGTCAATATATTTCCATTTTATGCCGTAGTATTTATGGTATTTACAAAACAGTTTGAACTGTCCCCCTAATTACAGATTATTAGCTTGTAGTTACTTTGAAGATACTAGAACTAATTTAAAATATAAATTCCTGTACGCCGAAGCACAGCCACGCCTGACAATGCAGTTCTTGAAGTAACTTACATAGAATTTATTTTTTCTGAAAATGCTGATCTTTATTCTCGAAAATTCAAAAAAAATTATTGTAAGACCGTAAAAAGTAACATTTATTATTTTTTTTTATATTCGTATGTTTTTATTATTATAACGTTTATTAACTTTATATGTTCGTATGTATTATTGCCGCTTAAAATTTTTTTTTAAGTTACCTAGAACAATGAGACAGAAAAATCATCCCTTCGAACCCTACATTTTCCCAACAATTGCGAGTGGCCATTAAAGTAAGGGCTTCGCTCAGGATATCAGTTTTTTTGCGACTTTTGGCGATTGCAACTTTATATTCTTATGTCTTATTGAGTTTCCATTATGTAAAAACATGCTAAATCTCTATTAAGTTTTGAGTTTAGTTTTATTGATATTTTGTTAAACTAAAGCTTGCCGTATTTTTATAAATTTTCTAGTATTTAATAGTGCATTGAGGAGGCGCGTAATGATGCGGGTCTAATGTTTAGTTAAACTAAATACATTGTAGCAGTTCAAATTACCCTGTTTTATAATTATATTTTAGTTGATTAATTAATTAAACAATTTATATTTTAGGAAGTGATTCATTAATTATATTGCACAATCATGTCTTTTAATACTGCGAAGTATTTTCCCTATATGTGGTTGACGAACATACGAAATTGTCTTGGCAAATATCGGCTGTTACAGTGTTTTAATATACTATTTTGTATTTTGCTTTTTAATAATTATTTAAAGAGGAAACGTTTAATTTTACGCAGACCCTCGATATCAATTGTTACGTCTAATGAAGTCTATGAAATTTAGCAAATTACTTAGATAAAATCAAGTTACGCACTTCATACACATGATTCTCACACAAAATACGTCCGATTCTATATCGTACCTTTACTACAAAGAATTCGATTTCTATACAGAATATGCCCGAGCGAATTTCGTATGATTCCCGTCCAGAACACATCCCAGCCAATTTTGTACGATTCTGCAGTCAGAAAACGGTTGAAGAATATTGAATATTCTAACGTAGTTTATTGCAAATCATTTCTTACATAGCCACAGCAAACTTAGGCATAGCATGAGAAATATTAGCTCTTCATATAAACACATCTGCCACAAAAGAATTTGGTTTTCTAGGAAAAATTCTAATTAAAAAAAGATTAACGATTTACGGAAGGCATTTTTCATGTATTAAAAGCGTGGTACTTTTTTTTCAAAAATGCCACTTCTCAAAAGTCAATCAGCGTTCTAGCCTAGAGGGGAAAAATTTGGACATTGTTTATTAAATTTAAATAAACAAATTTCAAGTCATAATTATTGAAAACTTGTTTCGCTCTGTTCACAAATAAGTTTTGCACAAAACGTTCTATTCGTCTGAAAGAAAACCCAGCAACCTTATGACCTAATTAAATTTTAATCAAAAAAATTTTCATATATGTAACGTCGACTATACTTTTTTCTTTTTCAACACACTTAAAAAAGTCAATAACGACTGATCAATTTATGAAAAATTATGCAATTCAGACGCTAAATCTTTAATCTAATGTTAAGAATCTTACTAAGGAAACGAAGTTAATTACATGTTATAATTAATTTTAGTTAATGCATAGGTTCTGAATTGAATTCATTTTAAAATACGAATTCACAGTTAAAAATTTACAGAGAGAAATTACGTAACGCCAAATTTATTCCAACTAATATTCTGCATCGGCATCGAATCACCGTTTAACACTGCATCGTTTCAATTAAATATTAACCTGCGAATGTATTCCGACTGATGCTTAATTTAAATTTATAAATCGAGCGCGCGCGATCTGTAATTGGAATAATTGTAAATAAACTGGAATGTCAACTTTCCCGCATACAGAACTGAAAATTGTCTCCATCTGTACATAGTCCAGTTTTATATCTAGATGCGGTCTCTTGTTTATTTCTGGCGGTTCGGCATTGATGAATTACTTTCTAGTAAATGTATCACAAGTGATAACATAACCGAATTAAAATAATATTGATTGAGGGAACAGCTTAGTTCTCATCTCAAAACTAATTCAGGTTATACAAAATATTTATAAAAATAAAATTTAATTATATTGTAGTCAAACCCGAACTTTTTGGAAATAGTTTATTTGTATTTGAATTCCAGCGGCTTCTGTAACAAAGCGTAGTGACAAACATATTGCCAGACATGTAAGTGGTATTATAAGATTTCTAATGCAAACTATAGCGTGATAAATTAAAAAGATAGCTTGTTTTATAATCTGTGGAAAAATTAAAGTCATGCGAGGATATTATTTTAAGCAATTGTTTTTTTAGACACAGAAAGTACTGGTCCTTTTCTAAACATTCATTATCGAAAAAATTATTTGTGTATTAAAAATAGTACGATTATACTATAATGAAGTAATTGCGCAAGTAATTGCGCTTTGATAGTTGCCATCTTAAGTAAAGTAGCAGCAGCACAAACTGGCGACGTTCTAAGTAAAGGTTTCTGTTGCTCCTTAAGAAACTATGTGAGTTTTCAGGATTCAATACTTCAAAATGTTAGTATATGTTTTGATAATATCTAAAAAATTTATCACAATTCGATAGGTTGATTCATTATTTAAAAAGCTTTTAAATAACAAAACCAAGCAAATAAAAACGGAAGAACACTTTAATGTTCATAACATTAGTTTGAACAAACAGTCTTCTACTGTTTGCAGTTCAGATTGCAAAATTAATTTCCATTATCATCACACATATCGTCATAGAATGAAAATGTATCAAGAGATGGTGTTGATTTAGCATCAAATTTCAGTAAAACACTATGCCATTACCCTTTGCCTTTTCATCTGTCAATACAAAATCCAATCCCCTTCACAAAGTTAATTTTAGGATATAATATATCGGTATATTTTGATTCATGACAAAAACCTTTCAAGAAGGAGTAAAATTTGCACTATGAAGACCGTACAAGCACTAACAAACATTTATGGGTACGTAGTATTTCAGTCACACTATTTAAAAACATTAATTTCAACAACATGTATATATTGCCTACTCTACCTTCCTCAAGCAAAAAAAATGGTTCATATTTCAAAATTTATAAAATCTATGTCGATCGTTTTGCTGCAACCTTTGCTTAGGCTTCTAAAAACCCTACATTTTATAATTTTGAGTGGAGTTGTATCGGAAATACGGAGGTATTTTTCTATGTATATTTTAGCCCTTTAGAATTCACTACACATTATTATTTTTTCGAGTAATGAATTTGTCCCTCTCCCTAAAATTATTGGTGCAAGTGGTTTCTGTGACAAACGATCATAACAGACTTATTGACAGACACATAAACAATATTATAATGATTCCATTTTCCCTTTCAAGACACTGAACACTTTAAAAAGTACAACAAATGTTTTTTCTTATAAACGATGCACCTATAACAATGATGCGCCTATAACGTCAAGGTTTTAACTATTTTTTGCCAATAAATTAATTTATCAAATATTAAAAAAATTCAACACCACTGAAAGTGGGATAGTAAAACAATTACTTGAAAAGTCGATTAAAATTTGATATTGGACAGTCATTCAACTGCATTAAAACATGTTTTCAAATCGATTTTTGTACAACATTAAACATGATCAGTCTTCATAATCGTTAAAGAAACTCTTTTTCGTGAGTTTTATTAATATGAAAAACTTAATATTGCAAAATAATCACTTTTGCTAAAGCCCACTTAAACTTAGAGAGTACGAAAACATAGGTTAAAAGTGTTGAACAGTCAATATTATGATTAAAGTGATGATATGATTAAACATATAACATATTTAAACTCTAACTTTTACTGTAAATAACTTATACTGTAAATATTTTATTACTACAGCAAAACTATTGTTTTAAATCCTAAGATGAAAAGATCCGTCCATGAGACTATCGTCGTTGATTGTCAGGCTTCAATTCGTTATTCTCTAATTTGTATTTAAATTATTCCCCGTTACAGTTCCGTCTGCAGATCCGCAGCATCTGTCTGCCTCGACGCCCCAAGAGACTAGGGCGGGAAATCCCCGGGGACACCGGGTTAATTGCAAATGGTTCGCCGGTATTCTCTTCAAGGGCTCAATGGCCCGTGATATATTTAATTAAACACCACAAGGACAATAGTCATTCTGTTGGTTATTTTAATGAAACGAATGATGTAGATAGTTCATTACAGCGCTTTAGGCAACTGCGGATTTACTGCAATCTGCTTCTGAATTATGTTCGATTATTTGGATATACCATATATTATAATGAATTACTGATAGGCTAATGGAGAACTAGATACAATTAATAAGAGTTTCGTAACATTAACGTTACGCCTCGATTCATATTAGTTAAAATAGCTACGTTTAATTGGGTTGAACTGATCTTTAATTCATTCAAAAATAAAAAAGTAAAACTCATTTAAATTGAATTTTAAGGCTTATCGGAATTATTACACTTATGTTTATTGTTAACCGCCAGTCTTCATGTAATGTTTCATGGCCGACCTAAATATTAAAACCCATTCAGATTTACTAAGTACCGCGGACAGCAACATCTGCAGGATACATTTTGGGTTTGTGTAAATGGAACAAACTTTGTGAAAATAACAAGCATCTGAAAAAAGGCACCCAAAAATAAATTTCGAATGTTTAAAATGGCATTCGTGTGTATGCAATCTGTTTAAAATTCATGAAAATGATGTTCAAGTTTTCTACTAGAATTTACGCTTTGTACCAAAACGTTAATGAGATCATTGTACACTCGTAAGGGTGAATGTAATGCTTTCGTTGTTTAAGCAGACTGAAAGTGACTGTAAAACAACGCTAAACAGCTAGATTAAATACGAGCCCCAGGTGAATCATTTAATGCGCACGTGAATAAAAGGCATACTTGCTTCCAACTTTGCAATTTAAAATTTATGAACGAAAAAGTAAAAAATAATACAAATGCTAGTAAGGTCGTTGGACTCGTCAATGGCCACCGGAGTATAAGTTCTACAATTAAGATAATAAATATTGGATGAGGTTATATCATAACTTGTAAAAAATAATAAATTAGAACTTACTTTTATTTTAAAACACGTATCCAATGAATTCCCACATGCAGGAAAAAAATATCATCCTGATTTTGTAAATACGTGCAATAAATTAAGTGCATTACTTTTTTAATTTTTTTACTAGATATTAATTAAGGTATTCATCAAATGTATCTACTTATAAATTTATTTCCTATAGGTCTAAATCAATCTGCGGATGGGCAGACAAACAGAACTTACGAAATTTGATCTCGTATATTTGGGAGTGAAAGCTGTTTTTCTCAGAAACCATTTGACTTAAAGAAAAACTTCAATTGCATTCGCAGTGAAACATACTAACTCAGATATATATCATAATCCAATATCGACACTCGTAAATTCTCATATCCTATTTTGGATAGAGCGATTGAAGTGCTCTTTGTAACTTCCCAGTCTTTATATGTTTTAAGAAAGGTGTCATAAAATACGATAAAATAAATGAATGGAAGTGGAATAAAATAGCATGATCATGGAAATATCAATGTGGTCCAGGAAAATATTCAGCGTTTAATGTAAAATTGTCACAGAACTTAAATTAAGTAATTTACTTTAGTTCGTTATTTTGTATCATCTCTGATTTTATTAAATATTTTTAAATTCCAAAATTATTTATTTCAAATCGTAACGTATCACCATACGTAACACCATCGTCGAATATTACCACACTTTAAAAATTGCATCGATATTCTCCGTCGAATCCCTAACAAGACATTGAATATAAATTTGTTAATCGTAATAGGGTTCCTGTTAAAAACAACGTTGAGCTAACATTCGTACCGAGGTACTGAATTATGGAAATTATTATAAAATATTGAATTTTCTATAGTTAGTAAACGTGACTTAGTGTCACTGGGGAACCAAACAGGGCAACCTGCGGCCTTTGCATATTAATTAATTGCTCGCAACGTGTATAGAAGAATCCTTTCAACTTTTTTGCGCACTCAGCGATTCGCTTGAGTTACTGAGCAAAATAAAACGAGTATAATTTAACGCGATGAACCCATCTGTATTCCAATGAAACCGTGTTTAGATCAATCTATTCACTGTTAATATAATTGGTGGATACTGATATTTTTTTAAACCGGAAATCATAAAAAGGTAGTATTTATTTTAGCGTATTTTCTGTTCTAATAACCTATTTTGTAAATCTATTTTGTATTTATATACATATATATATATATATATAAGTATATATATATATATATATATATATATATATATATATATATGAGTATGTATAAGTATATTTACGTATATGAATATGCACATAAATTTAGTGATAATTAGAGATTGACATATAGGAGAGTTACTTAGCAGACACATGTTACTTTTCCCCAGAACTAAAATTGAACACTAGCTTTCTCATAACACGATAAAATTAAGATAATTCAAAAATCATATTATGAACTAGACTGAGTTTACCAAAAACAATTTTATTACAACTCATTTAGGAAATAGGCGAAAATATCGTCAGATTAGTAAATGAATATATAGGAAGATATTCACCCAAATGTTTGTAAGCAATAGTTAGACACTAAAGGCCTTCCTATCGATCACCTTTAAACTACAGCAAGGAAAGAGCCTGCGAGCTTACAAAATTAATTACGAAATCTTTTAGTATGACCACTTCTGGAAAAGATCCAATTTATTGGTTTAACTATTCATGTCGTTAGCAATTACAGAACAATACTGAAAATCTATTCTAATACGATAAGGGGTTGCAATAAAAAAAATCGTGATATTTGTATGTTAAAAAATCATTTAATTTTAACTGAATCATAATTCCAAAAAGTTGATTAGGCAAGGTTTCACTTCATTGGACAAAATATATAATATTATGTGTACTTACAGTACTTCATGAAATTTTCCTAATCCTCGTCGATTCTGTAAATTCCCACGGAGAATATATTTTATTGATATTTCGAATGCGATTGGTTTACTTTTTCAAATTTTGTAAATTACTGAAAACCGTATCCATTTAGCAATTTTAAATCTTACTGGTATGCGTTTTCGTTATCGACTAGTGTGCCAGTCTCAAGTTGTGACGATAGGAATAAAATAAATAAAACATAGAAATTTCACGACGAGAACTTAGAATACTTTTAGGGAGGAAAGTTAGCGACGCAATATTACAACACATACACAACAATAGATAAAAGTGTACTCTCGTACGACGCAGTCAAACAGTGGTTACAGGAATTCAAAAACTTTTGATTTCCCCTATAATGTCAACCCAGAGCGTTACTTGATTAAATTAAGAAAAGTTAAAAAAATTTACCAAAGCAAATACCAGGTTCAGTTCACCTGATCTGGCAGAGCAACTTTCACACTCCTCTACTGCAATAAGGAAACAACTTCATGCCTGGAGGAAGAAGTATTATAAGAAATATTATGTTTGGCTACCACATGAGCTTAATATCGATGAACTGAGAAAAAATTAAGATACGAATGTAGGTAATCAGTTTTTACAACACCACTTTTAATTGTGTCGATATGATTCAGTTGAATTAAATTCAGGTTCGCGACGTTTGCTATGACAAGAATGTTATTATTGCGTCTTTTCTTCTACTGCTAGCTTGAAATATAACTTTGATTGGGATTACACATTTCCTTTGTTTTAAAATTTAGTTTTTTTTTAATTGGTTTAAAATTAAGGTAACAATTCACAATTTGACAGCATATATGCTAAATACTGTTGCAACTTCAGTAATTTGGATAATTTTTTTAGTACACCCTTTTAAGTGCTTTTTAGAATAATAGCTTTTCAAAATTTTTTTTTGGAATGAAGGACTTCCTTTAAACCATACCATTTTGAAAGAAATTATTCTAATCTAAATTGGCCTTTGAAAACTTATATGCGTCCCCGTTCGCGGGTTTGTACGTACGTATGCATGTACATATGAGGACGCTGTATACAGGTTGCAATTATTGACCGATTTTTGGTGATTCCTTAATAAACAATTGTCAGTCAACAACTTTTCTTTTACTTACTCGGTAATTGTGAAGTTCGGATTCTCTTGCAACTTTTCTCATTTTAAATTTTTTAAACATTTTTTTATAATCAAATAAACACGTAGGGTGTGTATTTCGGGTTTTACCAACGATTTATACATCCAGAAAACAAGGTAAGTTTTGGTCGATGTAAAATGCAATGATAGTAGATATTTTTAACCGACTCCAAAAAAAAGGACGAGGGTCTCAATTCATGGGAATCATTTTTTATGTATGTTCAGTGATAATTCTTTGTCAAGTAAACCGATTTTGATGATTATTTTCTATTTGAAAGATGGTACTCCCATATAAATATAGGGGTAGTCCCATATAAATATGATGCTGATATGATGAAAAGGTCCATAAATGACGATGGAACTCCTTAATAAATGACAATAATTCAATTATGATTCAAGTTATTTGCTGCGGGTGGTTGTTACTTTGCAAAATAGCTGCACCATTTACCAGGTCAGGGTCTAATGGTAAGTTTTGGAAATGAACAATGGAACTCCTTAATGGATGTTATTAAATTAACCGTGATTAAAGAGTCAGAGTCTGAAGATGTAGTCTGGAGATGAATGGAGTTCCTTAGCGGGTGGTAGTAAATCGACGGTAATTGAAGATATTTGCTGCTGGTAGCTTTTACTTTGAAAAATCTGATATTGGATTTCAGATATGGAGAACAGAATTCTTCAAAAGTTAAGAGCTAACCACTGGCAACTACTATTATCGCTTCGTTTCTGTGTGATGTTGATAACTAACTTTAGATAAAGAGGAAATATATCATATATTATCAATATACTAGCTTTTGCCCGTGACTTTTAATAGTTATACAATATTCTAAGAAGGAAAATAATTTAATGTTAGTTATGGTGTGATTTATATCATTAATCACAAAAAATTCTGGAATAAAATATCTTTAAACAAATCGACTTCAGAAAGTAAGTGCTAAACAGTAAATAATACTTTTTTTACTTTTTAGTATACTTTTTGAAGTCGATTTGTTTAAAGATATTTTATTGATTGAGATATTCATTGATTGATTTTTTTTCAGATTTTTACATAGCCTGTCTTCGAAATGAGAGAGAGAGATTGCAAACGATTTAAAACTTTGTTTTTTTTAAACTGGACACATAAAGTGAAAGTTGGAAATGAAACCTAAACTCCATTTAAATTTTTTTTCTTATTACATCTTATATAATGGGAAAGTTTGGTTTCTGAAAATCGATTGATGAGTACAGTGCCGGAAAAACAGGAAAACTTAGAAGCAAAATAATTAGTATATATCCCTCTGTCTGCAACATCCATAACTTAAAAGCTTTTTAAACAATAAACTTAAAAACTGGAAATGTAGGTATAAAATATTCATAGGTTCGAGTCATTTAGTGATCAAATATAGCCAACGCATACACTTTTTGACAAAGCCTATACATGAAAAACACACACGCTTAACACATATGTAGTGTTTTTAATTATTGACAACAATGTTTACTATGTTGTAGGTTATTAAAATAATTTTTCAGTTTGTAAGTATAAGAAGTGCAAAAAATATTTCGCAGACTAAAGAAAAGAACAATATTGGAAAGGTAAAAAAAATTTGCGTGCGTGTGTGTGTGTGTGTGTGTGTATGTGCGCACGCGCCCGAAGGGCGTTAATATAACTAATTTTGGAAACCACTGCTTTTCGTTAGAAAACAGAAACGACCAACTTTCTTACATATAATAAAATTGTAACAGAATGAGTTCTGTACATTGCAAATATTTTAAGAGTAATTGATTCAGCGTTTAGAATGATAATAGAAGCTAGAAAATATTTTTTTACAATTTTTGTCGGTCTGCCTGTTAATTTGTGCGTCAATCATGCAAAATCCACTGGAAAATAGTTATAAAATGTTGTATGGTAATAGCTAATATCCAAGAGAAAAAGAAAAAAAATTCTATTAATTTTCCTCCGGAATTCACACGAACGAAGTCTTAGGCACGGCTAGTTTCAAATATTTGCAAATAACTCCATATAGACTATGTCTCCATCTAAAACCAATTTAAATATATTGTGTCAATTATGTCATTAATTTTTGAAACAGGGAAGAACAATTAGAAAGGGATTTTTTTATAAAGGTAAATATAACAAAGTTGAAGATAATTTAATAATATTTGGTGTAACTTTTCAATTTTATTGTGACAGAGGTGTTGAAAATTCGCATTTTCTATACATATATCTTGTACCTTTCCAATTTTGGACTAAAGTCACATTTACAAAGTAAAACACATTTTGTCAAATCGGTAGGTTTTACTGAATCCGAATACTGTCGTGTATGTAAACTCGTTCATACTAATAGGTACGTTACCATCGAAATAAAAACGATTCCGTAAAAACATTCCTCTAGATAGTTTCTGTGTGAATAATCTATAAAAAAGACACACTACAGATAAACCATACAAAAAAATACAGGATACAGCTAACACTTATATAATACAATATGGATACAGCTAATATTTCAACGAGACGTCCATCGTGACTTTTCCCACAAAAGTAGCGCGTGAATTGTTTGTGTGGCGCTTAAGAATGACAAAATCGGTGGATTTTTCTCCGACCAACCTTTATAATTTAAATAGTGAAAGTAGTGCTCGTACAAATAGTGTAATTATTATATAAAGCTCTAGCTAAATCCATGTAAAAGAATACTGTTAGAACAATACCGGCACGTAGTATCACTAACGATAACAAGGCATAAATTCCTAAATATATTTCAGACTTTACGATACAACATGAACTCAAAATATTTGAAAAAGAACCTTATATTTATAGTTGTGCGTATACATTTAGATACATGTAAACATTTAATTGTACCTAAAATTTCCACAAAATTATTTACAAATACTGATATTTCACTACGTATACTAATTTTTTTATTTTTCTGTATTTTGATTGAGATACAAATCTCTTACGAAGCATCCCGCTTCATGCGCGAAACCTGAAAATTACGTATACTTAACGCTACATGCCCTAAAACTCTTAAAACCATATTTGAGTGATCAAATCCCTCCAATCGCTCAATCAACTCGTCTAACATTATAATTATCAAAATTTATTTGACAAAGAAGGAATATTTATTTGTACATGTTACATAACTTTTTTCAATATATATATACATACTCAAAATCAAATTAAAATGATAAGAAACCTTTTTCAATATATTATCCCCAGAATTAGTTAACTATCATGATGCTTTATCAAAAAGTATCCCAAAAAAGACATAAGAAGTGGAAGAGGGTCTTTCATGGTATATGCAGCCAAATCCTAAAACGTATTTCTTTCGTTTTGAAGAATACGTCTAACTATTCAGTGGTCATTAATTCTGAATCACTTACCTTTAAATTTACTTAAAATATACTTTACGAAAACATTTGATAGAAATTTTCAATGTTTTACTATTAACTAATTTCTCGGAACTAATGTCGAATTTTAAAGCACCATATATTTAAACGATTTTAGAAATATAATAATAATGATTCGAGATAAAATAACGTCAATCCATTACCGTTACACACATATTATGTAAAATTGATTAACTAGAGCACAAAGGCAATTTAACGAAATATTAAATTTGTTTTCGATAAATTGAACAAAAGGGTATTAAGTACCCATACACAATTTATTATTTCTGATCTAATACGTTTGCTTAAATATTACCGTCGAGAAAGCGTCGATCCACCCTTTAATTAACCGTATATAATCCCGTTTTGGAGCAAAGTGAAAATCATTTAATGTGTGAGGTAGGATTTCAACCAATTTTAAATATGGGTTAAATTTAACACTTAAAATTTAAATGAAAAATATGTTGTGATCAGCGACGTTAAATTTAAAGTGGTTTTGGAAATAATGTATATTTTTTAATTCAAATGCTTATAATAATTATCTATTTTTTTTCAGCTACTTTAATGAAAATGGACGACTAATTTAAAAAACCACGAGAATGAAATTGGTAATAAAAAAATTAGGTCTTTCAAGTAAATATGGGAAATAAACATAAAATAAAAGAATGAAATTATAAAACAACAATATTTTTGAATAGCCTTATTATATGAGAAATTGTGATAATTATTTTATGTGGGATGGTACTAGAAGGTATAGTGGTAATTCAGTACGGGTCTGATCTATTGAAGGTTTCCACATATTTCGACGTTCAAATATTGGCAACACTGTGACGTAAAGTCTCATCTGTCAATCAAAAAACATATAAAATTATGGAAGACTCGATTGTTTATTTGTTTTATTTGCTTATTTTTGCTGTCCTTGTTAATAAGATAACATGACTGGTGCTAAAGAAGTTGAAAGTGTCGTGGGGCTGGGTTACTTCTAAACTAAAACAATGGTTGCAGAAGAGACTCAAGAGACTTGTTGGTAGCTGATTTAAAATAGTAGAATAATATAGATATTCTTAGAGTATAATACAATCCATAGACAAATTAAGATCGTCTACGAGACTTCTCTGTAATATGAGTACAGGTATTAAGTTGTCAGACATGTTTACTATTCAAGCGAAACCATTATCATCCATTATATAATGAGAAGCGTTTTGCAGAGAAATTACGTTTTTGAAATCCTTAAACTCGTGCCATCTTCAAGATTTAAGAATTTCAACATTCGACCAGTGTGTATTGATATTTGAATATAATAATGAACAGCATTTATTATGAGCACATCGGTATAAAGAATTAGAGAAGAGATCCTAGACCGCTGTCACGTTTTAAATTTTTCGTAAATCAATCTAAATGGACCTGTAGAAGAAATACATGATATCCTTCGATACCCTTGCCGGTTCAAGCTCTCAGTTAAAATCAGGCCGAAAAAATAGGCTTCGTAAAATGCATCCACAGCTGATTAACGAATGATTTTACTTTTAATTTTAATTAATTGCTCAGTTGTCCAAATTACTTAACTAGAGTGCCTTGCGTAGGTAATTTGTGCTAGCAACTGAATTTAATTATTTGATTAATTACATGTCTTTTTCATGTTATCGTTAACAATCAAAATTCTGTCTCGCTTGGTAATATTAACACTGTCACATTAACATTTCTACTTAATTGGATATTTTATAAATGTATTTGTTTTCTTTGTTTTTGTAGAAATGTTGGGACGCAAGCTGAGATATAATTTGTTTTGAATTCGTGGTATATTTTTAAAAACTTTTATTTGTTTTTTTTTTACAAGTATGGAAATACAACAAGTATGGACCATATATACCCCTATTTGTTGTATATATAGTTTTGTCAACTTGGTTACAATGCTCTATATCTGAGTGTGTTGTTAAGATGTAGGTTAATATAATAACTAGAGAATTTAAAAAAGTTAATGCTAATGGTTTTTATCTTTAAATCAGCGGTTTTTTAAACACGTTTTATTTTATGTTTTCCAAGTGAACTTATAGATGTCCGTCATCTTCGATACATTTTAATTCCGGATTCACTCCCTATAAATGGTAATAATATACATAATTTACATCTGGAAACCGATAGTACTCTTTAATGAGTATAACGACTCCTCACTTTAATAGAACAAAACACAATTACTGTTGTTAATGTATAACGTCAATTATTCCATTAAATAACTCGGTTCTCGTGCATATACCACGCATAAAGTATGGTTCCGTTTTTTGTCTGCATATTTTGAAATTATTGATTTATATTTTCCGAAATAATTTGGTTTGAAGATTCTAATCAAATTACAACATGTATGATCATGACTGATATTTAGTGGTCAAACTTCGAGTGCGGCAGCTACTGGTCTATTAAAAATATAAACTTAACCATCATACTTCATTTTAGTTACTATATATGGAACATTTACTTCAATTCTATCATATATGATCATAATTGACTGACCTCTTAATCATTAAACTTCTGCTGCAGCAGCCGCAGTGACGCGGTCTGCGATATGAAACAAATAGCCAAGATCTATACCGCCTATATTGTGCACTGTCACTCAAACGACCCTAACAGCATCCCCTTTATGCAACGGATTCGGGCTTGAAGTAGATTTAATATAAAGGTTGTGATAACACCGCAAATATGTGAGGCCTGAGAATTAATATAAATAGCCATATTCTGACACCAACCAGACAATTGTTTGTTCATGAAAATGTTAGGATAGTTTTTAATAAGGGCGGCGCAACTTTGGCGTAAATTTGGAGGTGTGAAGCCTTGAATTACCCTCCCTTATTTTTTTTTCAATTTGAAATTAATATCAAAAGGGGCCGCAGACAGGCAATTTGTTTGATTCTTAACGCAATGAGGAAATATTTTATATTAAATTTGGTAAAAACGCTTAGCATTGATATTTGAGTGAATTGTCAATTTCGAGCTGGGGCGCGAAAGGAATTTCGGCACAGCAACTTTACGCGTTTAATTCCTAAATGAGCCCCTTTGTATCAGAACGACCCAAATTTGTATGCATAGCTCAGTGGCAATCTAGATGATCTTCGCCGGGTTCTAAATGGAAGAGTCCTAGATTATTCTTCTCAAATATTTCTGCGGGCTGTGATAATCTTGCTAATCTATTATTTATCACAATTTCTTATAATTTCTTTTAAATTCGTGACAATATTAAACAAATAGTAAAAAATAATAGAAACATTCAATTAGATGATACTAAAACTTAATAACAATTGATTTGTAAACTACAAGCAATTGGGAATTGCGGACAACAAAGCTGGCATTAATCGGTAAACATTCACGATCGAAGTCACCAACATCATGAAGATATTATACTGGCAACCGCTTTAAGCGGCGAATTAAAGCCTAAACTAGCTTAATTATAAAAGTTCTTGTAACTCTTGTTACAAACAAGAGCCGCCAAAAATATCCCGCAAAATTAAAAAAAGAAATGTCGGTGCCGATTAACAATTGTGCAGTCATAAAAATACTCGATTTGGATTTAATTAGGGGTGCCATAATTTATGGCGTAAGTTTGGGTGCGCGAAGCCACACCTTACCATTTCTCGCTTCTTTCAATGTGGTATTATCATATAAATACGATTGTAAGCAAAAAGTGCGTTAGATACATATTATTGAATAAGAAGAAAGGCCGAAATTCAATTTTACTTAATTTTTACTTTTTACACCAATGATTTAAGGAGTAAATACACAGTTAGTCATTTAACATTAAAGCTTTGTTGAAAGTGACAAAAAAAATTTAAAACGTTAATATCAATAACAGCAAAATAAGCAATAAAGTAATGCAGTTAAAACGCCGTCGTAAAACCAACCGTCTGCAGGATATAATAAACCGTATTTATATGTCTGATACTCTTCAATATATTTTGAATTATAAATCTCATCATCAAAAGATTCTTTAATTATAAGCTTTCCATTATTTTTACATAGTGGGCTAGGTTTCAACTATCTTTTACTGGTTAGAGCATTCTAAACTTTTCAGTTTGAATGAGAAATTATATAATTAAAAGTGAAATAGCAGAGTTTTACATAGCAGAGTGGATAATTTTATGACAAAAATAATAATATACAATAGTAGGTTAAATATTTTTGGTTAAAATAAATAAAGAAACATATTGGTGATAATTATATAATACATTTTTCATTCATTTTACGATATCAGCAATTAAAATTGTTTAAAGGAATGAAATAATGTACGGTTAATTTATGAAAATTGCCTAAATTTAATTTATAACAAAAAGGAATGAATTAATGTACGGTTAATTTATGAATAATTTCATAAATTAACCGTATATTTCGTAAATTGGTTAATTTATGAAATATACGGTTAATTTATCAAATTATTTATGAAAATAAACCGAATTAACGAAAACCAAGGGACATATGATAAAGAGAAAGAATATATATTTGTGGTTTTATAGATAATTTTCCATGCTTTTTATGCACAATTAAATTAAACTACGCGATGTAGTATTATTTCTACTTTCTTAAAGTTTTTTGCCACGACTTAGGTTTCGTTGTACTGCAAAATCTTCAGGTGGGCTATTAGCAATGCACACATATATCCCAAAAATGGAGACACAACCCTGAATACAGAAAAGGACGAAATAAGGCAATCTTGGTATTCCGACAAGCAACAGTCATTCATCATCGCTTACCACATATCTAGTGGAGATATTACAAATATATTTAAACACATCAATTTTAATCAATTTTGTGAGCCTTTATAAAATCTTTGAAATAAATTATCCAACTTATTTACTTAAACGCATTCCCAACTTTGAAACTTGTTTATTACGTAATATAAAATTCTGGAATCTAACGTACATACATTTACAATAATTATTACGTATCAACATTCGATATTTTTAGCACTATCGATTTTTCTAAAAGACTTGAGCCCGGTGTAAACAGTGGTACCTCCACGGATATAAGTCAGTTTATTTCAAGACACCAAAGCGATTACTCCGACCCTCTATTAAGAAGTGTATAGGATAAACTACTATTTATATAGTTTTTAACACGTTTATTACATCTAAAACTATAAACTTGACAATTTTCTATTTTCTTTACAAACCATCGATTAAACTTGAGTCGGATAATAAATTTTTTTTTAACCTCAATTCTACGTTATAAAATTTTAATTCTTTCCAGATTTCATAAAAATTTTAATACTAAATTTAAATTCTTCTTAGCTTTTAACCTCATCGCTGCTCCGATAATAAACGTTTGCATTAATATCCAACTTATTTTGATCTTATATCATCCTATCATTAATATCCAACCTATTTCAATCTTATATACCATAATTTTCCATTTCCAAATTCGTACTTTCATAGATTTTCAAATTCGGGAGAAGAGCAACTCACGTACATCTTATTTTGCGTGACTGGTGTTCTGAACTTATTTTTGGTCCGCTTACGCCTAAAATATTAAATTTGTCTGAGTGCATTATACTTAACAATACATTCATCTCTATGTCTATGAATGTTTTGATTAAGATACAAAATTAAACATGTACGAAATAAAAAACAGAAACAATAACTTAAAACAACTAAAAGGAATACAAAACTAGTTCACGAGCTGGCCGAGTAGCGCATACGTACTCTAGAGTTTTTATTTAAGTTCATCAAAAGCGATCAATAAAGGGTTGAACTAATGCAAAAACTGTTACTATTACTGAACGTTTTCTTTCAGCCTAGATACTTGTATTTACTAGTATCTAGGCTGAAAGAAAACGTACTTACTAGGTACTTGTATACTCGTATTTAATTCTTTCTCCCAAAATGATTTTGGGGAAATTTTGTTCAAGAAAACTTTTCATGTACAAAATGAAACATTGACTTAAGTAAGTCAATGTTTCATTTTTACAATTTTTCAAGCTTTCGTTTGGTATCCCACGTAATCGAATTTATTTGTTTTAATTGGCGACTCATTTGAATTGCTCACAAATTTTTAGCAAAACAGTGAATTAAAATTTTTCTTAAAGTTTTCATGTTTTGGGTCGTTACAAAAAAATATATATATATTTGTATTTATATAGATATATATATATATATATATATATATGTATATATATATTTATATACATATGATCTCTGTAAAAATAAGCTGTGACAAACGGATGGACGGACGGAAAGACAGAGTGGAGTTCAGAAGAGCTTCATTTTTTTAACCGGACATCGGAAACAGTTAAAGTGAGGCAGTATCTTCGACGCCACGTTAAGCAAATTCAGCGTACTAGTTATCGTATATGGAATAATTGTTATTTCATCATCAGTTAAAACGATGTAAACAATTATCATTTTGGATTATCGGTGTAAACAATTATCATTTTGGATATTTATATGTTCAAATGAATTACAAAAAGTTGTATCTCACCATGTCAAAGATGAAAAAGGAGGGATGCATGTGACGATAGCAACCATAATATTCAAGTTAGAGAAAATTAAAGAACCTTTTCCATATTCTCCCCAACATAAGGATTGATGCGTCATATTAGGGAACATAGTTAATATGATTTATTTTTGATTTGCTGCAAATGAGGATGTTAAATATAACCTGAGAGTATTGATAATTAGTATTATAGAATACTCCTGATCTCTATGTGACTAATAAGATTCATCTTCAATATTGCTTTAGAAGTGAACATAATAATATGACATTTCGTAAAGATAATCACTTGTGTAATTTCGTTTATAATTAAAAAAAAATAAGGCAGAACTTTATCTCTTTTTGGATTTAGCAACGTAATACTCTGATCTGAATTTTCCCCCTCGCAAAAACAGCTTCCCAAATCAAAATAGTTGACAAAATTACTTCACTCAATTGAGGTTGAACCTTGCCTCCTGTGTTTTGTGAGATATATATTTACAGTCGAAAGATTTTCGAATTCAAAACAGAAATTCTTCCTGTCGTCTTTAATACATCTGAGTAGATACCTAGTTGATAAATTATTAAAGCACAGTAATAACAGAACGACTATGCGGGAAACCACGCTGACAATCATTCAGATTTGTCTAAATTTGTGGAAAAATACATCGAAGCAAGATCATTTCAAAGACTTTAAAATATTTCAGAAAGATAATTAACAATATTTCAAATTGTTTGTTTCGGATCTAGATACTTTTGTGATCCAATGTAATAAATTAAATAGTATATAAATCAAGATATATACCAAAATCAATACTAACGCTCGTTAAGGATACTAAGGGTGAAACCGAGAAGTAAATACTTGTACTGAATAAAGCAAAAGCTCATTTGAATTTCAAGTTTGTTTCAGTTGATGGTGCCCAAATGTTAACAGACAACATAGTCGCTATCCACTCTCTCATTATGTACGTATATGGAGAAAGCGAGCAGAGCCTATGTAGGTCATGTTATTCAACGCCTAATCTGATGTGGGATAGATTTGTCAGGAAAACCGACTGAAACTCATCTGTAGACGCAAGAGATACATCTATAGTGGAGTAGAAAATCCCATTATAAGCTGATAAAGTGGTAGAATTTATCGTACGATCATTTAAATCATTTTTTTTAAACTTCTGGTAATCGGTGACTTGCAAAGTGCTCGACTACATAAGGATTAACATTTTTGCGAAATAAAGTTTACCATACACAATCACATACTTACACACGTCCAGCTTTTTGAAAAAAAAATCTGTCTAATTTGTCACGGATTAATTACGTATTAAACCAGGTCTAATACAGATGTAAATTGTTTGTTGAAGCCTACCCACTTTTAAGCGAAATGCACGGATTCAGTTTTTATGTTGTTCGTACTTAATAGGCTTTTGTAATGAATTACGATACAGAATAAATCTCGAGCTAAATAAATCTCTATCCTTTATTCTATGTAATTGATCTTAATTCGTATATTTATGTTTATAATAGAGCTTTTCAAAATTCTATTGAAAATGTCATTCTTTAAAATCTCAAACGTTATAAAATGTTGATGGAAAATCATTAAAATATTCTCAAGTAAAATGAACTGTAACTATTATTGACCCTAAAACTTCACATAAAAAAATGTATTCTATTATTGACCCTAAAACTTCACATAGAAATCTGATCAACCAAAATGGTTGATCAGATTTTATCGGATACTAATTTATTAGATACTAATTTTTCTAAGTATTGTTCATTTGAATAATTTAAAACTTTGAAAATTTACTTAGGAATTAAGTATAGCTCACATCAGATCGTATAATTATTTTTGATATAAGGTATTGATTTGACAGATAATTTCACAACTTTGACATTATCGTTTTACTCATAAAATTGTGGTTCATGATCCTTTTGGCAAATTATAATTCCATAATAGTTTCCCTATATATCATTCAGTGAATTTCCCTCCCCCCATATAGTCCATATTCCTCCTCATCGATATGTAATCGACGTTTTGAAAATACACATATGTGACTAGTTTATTCATATAATTTTATTTATTGCATGCATATATAAGTGTGAACATTTGCATGTGCGTGAATGAGTGCGCGTAAACGTGTGCGGGTACGTGCGTGCATACATGCGTGTGTATGTTTGTATTCTTTACCTATATTGATAATCATACTTGAATCAAGTATGAAAATAGTGTTCTCTGAGAAAATCGACAGAAAATAGAAAATCGAACTGAACATTTTCCTCCAATTGTTGTCCAAATATCGGAGAAAAGTCCCTTAGGCCTACTCAAACTTTAATCTGCTTATCCGACTTACGATCCGAGTAATTGAACTTACTCTTAATTTGATTTGTACTAAACTCGTGTACATATATTAAGTTAATTGAAGAAACACATTGGAAATATTGGTTGTATCTGCCAAATATTTAAATTAAATATTTTTCCAGTTCCATTACCAATCCATTTCCTTTTACTATCATTAAACACACCACGGAATAAGAATATTTTCTTAGCGTCCTCAAATAATTCAATTGAATAAAAATAACATATTTAAATAGGATCACCTTGTTATTAACACTTTTGTAAATTCAATGTTATTTTTTTTAAACCAAAGTATTTGCTATAAGTAGACGTTGTCGGGAAATATGTCATTTTGGTATGTTTTTATAATATTATTCTAAATACAAGATAAGGAAAAATCACCATACTTTAATTATAGTCATTATTATAATTATAGGCATTATTATATTTTTTAATTATAGGCGTTAGATTTATTCTCAACAGAATGGAAATTTATATCTACTAAAGCTTTCTCATGGCCGGCTAACTGAAATCAAAAATTTTCCGCCTAAAATGTCTGTTGCCTGAAAATACCCCTTTACGGCCCATTCTACTAAACGTTGGATATATTGAAATAATATAATCAACTTATGCCATGAATGCATCTGAAGATGTTGTAATACAACAAAACCTAGGTCGTGGTAAAGAAAATAAAGAAAGTAGAAATAATACTACATCACGTAATTTCATTTAATTGTGGAAAATAAAACAGGTTATAGCAAAACGACGCGTTATACGTCTTAATTTAGGCTATCAATTATGGCCTCCTTAATCAAATAATGCTTGAGTACGATCGACTTATATATTCATACACACACACACACATATATATATATATATATATATATATATATATATATATACGAGTTACGTTTATTTATTTTGGCATAGATATTAACTGGAATAGGTTTGGTTCTGCATAAAGACCCTACTCAGGACTTCTTTTAATAATCGAGATTACATAGGAATTAATACCCAGAACTAGCGAAAGAAATTCATTACCGAATTCCTTTGGGGGTCAATTCTTAAAAAACATTAGTAACCTTTGTGAATAATTTTAAAATTAATTTATTATATACCATTTTAGAAAGCAAAGGAACGTAGCAGAGAACGCAAAAAGTCACACAACTAATAGAATCGAGCTATTTCTCCCAATTTACGTATATATTGTTGAAAATTTCTTAAATGGAAATATTGCCGAAAATTTCGAAATCTTGAGATCTATCAATTGCCGTAAAAAACATCACTAAAGCAAATTTTCCGCTTCATACATAACTCTAAACTATTAATTTTCATTTTAATGTAAATTATTAGCAAAATGAAGAAATTTTAGAAAAAATGTACAAATATTGTAATAATAGTTCAACACCTTAGTAAACATTATTTATAAGTAGATCAATGCTTGCAACAGAAAGTGGTACAATTTAACTGAATTTACGCATATAAAATAAATACGTAACAGATATGTAACTACTCATGTAATCTAAATCTCAAATTGACTCTCAACTCAATAATATCCTAAAATATTTGCTGATGAAAAAATGATCTGTCACATTAACGCAGAAGCTAATTCAAGTTTTTTATTCAACTACTTGTTTAATTTCAAGTAAAAGCAAAGTAACTCACCTAAATAATCTAAAATTACATCATACAATTTTATCGAAATAAATTTTAAAAAGTAACAACTCTTAAAAAAAATTTACTTTCCGAGAATAACTTTTTCTTAAGTTATACAATGATAAATTTTAAGGAACAAAAAGCATACCTTTACTTATTTAACACAACGACAACTCAAAATAATTTTACTAAATGACTTCACAAATCACGTTGACAATTATTCAGAAAAAAGTCGCCTTGAAGTCATGTAAACTCGCTTGACAGAAAATAGAATGTAATTGAGATGGAAACGAGTCGTGACAGTTGAGACACTTCCACTCCCTTTACATATTTATACACCAAGTTTTGTTTATGTTTCTTCGAAATTTGTTTTGGAGCATGAAATAAAGTTACCATGCAGACCATAAAACGTCAAAAATATAAGCGAAGCAAGTAAGAAACCCGCCGTCTCATTTCATCTATATTCTTTTATGTAGTAGCCAAGTAGAATATTTTAGAATTTGGAAAATTGGTTATACGAATAATTTGCGGTCCTTAATTTTTTTCATGGTGGTAATATTTATAATAATGAAAAGTATAAATGTGATTATAATTCTGAAATATAGAAAACAAAAAAAATATTCATTTAAATTAATCTCAGTATTAGCCTTCTATTAGTGAGATTAACTTAAATTAATTAATTAAATAAAAAATGCTGGTTATTTTCAATTTACATTTTCAAGGGGAACCAAAAAAATTCTTCTTTAAACAAATTTTCACCCTCTTAATGTACCAATTGACCAACAACCAATATACAAACACAATAAACTAATAAATGAATGAAAGATGAGTGTTAAACAAGACAATATAATTATGACATAAATAATGCAAAATCAAAATATAAACTTTCACCTTTATTGACATTTCACTACGTAATTATAAGTGATTTGAAATTTGCTATTATGAGGATTTAATCGTGATCCCGAAACATTGGAAAATTTAATCAAAATTTCAGAATTTAGAGAGATTTACAGATTTCAGAATTAAATAATTGTAGTACTCGTATGTATGTGCACCGTGATAGATTAAAATTGTTTCCCAATATTCATCATAATTTTTCGTTCAACCCATAATAGACAGTTTCAACAAATCATGCTTAGCTGACCAAATTTCAAGTGGTACGCCTTATCTAGCTAACTTCACAAAACAATCTTACTAATATTTTCGTGTACAAGTGGTGCGCACTACATTTCATTTGCATCTAACCACTGACCTCGTTTGTTTAATCGCGTAATAAGAACGATCTTAAAAGATGGTTTTGATCCGTTTTGGAAAATCTAAAAATTTCATATAAAATATGCTCGGAATGATTCATTATGATTAATCATAAAAAATTAGAGAATGAAGATGAGAATAAGACTCATTTCAGAGATGTGATGAGTCATAATATTAAAATAGGACTATGCGTCGCAAAGTTTGTTAAAAGATGTTAATAAACAATATTAGTTTAATATTGTTTATTAACATCTTTTTACTTAATATACTTAATATAGTCTTATATCAACATTATTACAATTATCACTAAATGCAATAATAGTGACGAAGCGTCAGCTTTGAACATTGAATGTAACAAGACAGCCTCTATATTCGTCTTAAACTCCATATGAATTTGATCACTAATTTTTATGTAATGGGGAGACAAACAGAAACATAATAGAATAAAATACAACGAGAGAAACATCGCAAAAAAGATCTTAAGGCTAGAGTGCCTTAAGATCTTTTTATTCCTCTTTCGCCATAGAGATGTGAAAAATTTACAGTTTTATTATAGATAGAAAGGATAGAACTTCGTATCATAAATCTAATATCAAACCCGACTATTGTAGAAAATTCACGTCACACATTTGTAAGCAACCAATCACAAATTAATATTTCGTATGTTCTTTGTGGATTAAAAAAAACTGGAAACCACAATAATATTGTGTTTGTAAATTGCTTTAATTAAATTGAATATTATAAAAACAGTTTTAACTCTTTTGCGTAATTTACGATTTAGGATCTCCTATTTTCATTTCGATACCGACGAGGGAGGTATTGAAACACGCCGCTAATTAATATTGAATAAGTCATTTCAGTACAAAATGGATATGATTAATACACGATGTGAAGCCTAAAATTGAACCAATTAGTGTGTTTAAGCTTATTTCAAACTAGCTGTACCTGTGATTGCGTTTGCGTGTAATTAGGAATTTTTTTCCTTTCTTGTATGTTACTTCTGGATATATACCATTACCATACAAATTTTCATCAAAATCCATTAAGTGGATCTTTTGATTTATCTTTCACCATACAGGAACCATACTTTTGCGTAATACCTACTCAAATTAACATACCGACTGACAAAAATTCTAAATTTCAGGCTTCTATTATCATTCTATACGCTAAAACGATCACTTTTTTAAAAATATTTTCAATGTAAAAAAATCACTGTTACGATTTTATTGTATGTACAGATGACCTTCGCAGACTTTATATATATATATATATATATATATATATATAATCATGCGTACATATTTACATGGGTTTATTTTTCCTTTAACAATATACCTTCCCCTTAATCTAAAATAATTCATTAAGTAGTAAAGAAGTCCAGTAACAGATCTTTTGGGCCAATCAGAGTAACGCCTTCTCATATTTAAAGACCGATAATACTTAAAAGTAAGTTTTTAGAAACCGTCTCATGTTTATATTTAGAAACAATTTTATAGATGTCTTAAAAATTTATGTTTTCGAAACTGTTACAGCTTTAGATAAAAATGTTTCATTTAAAAAAAAAATAAAATCCAAATAATTTTGACACCGATATAAAACACCTCAAAGAGTTAATTATCCAAGTATTAAATCGTTACTACTAATACTGTTTAAAGTTCAGTGTAGTGAATACAAGTAACATAATATTACCTCACATAATGAGAATTAATGAAATATTAAAATATGAAACAAATTGTGAAAGAAAAATTAGCTTTTCATTAAGAGCGTTTCGGATGATATTAAAAAATGTAAAACATTTTATAAAGAGAATGGCTTCCTTTTTTAAATGTATACATATACGTACCTCAATACGTACTATTGGTGATATAAATTTAAGACTATGTTAACATGTTCTAAATCACCGTGGGCATGCGAATATGCTTGACAGCGAAAATTAAGACGGAAATGAACTAAATTACATCTTTCTGGATTCTTTTCGGTTACCGCTAAAAAATGTCTCTCGGAATATAATTGCAATCAGCGGTTCGAAAATTGTATTTTCTGACCCAGAGGAGACTTGCGTAAATGATCGAATGTTCGTAGCTGTACTCCAAGATGTGTGAGTAACTACGCACCATTTCTGTGGGTATAGCGGAAGAAAATATAAATGCACTTTTAAATATTAAAATTGCAAATCATGTCAAAATTGTGAGAATAAAAAAAGTGCTATTTTATTTGCCACTATCTTCAGCTTAAGAAAATTCATGTATCAATGTTGGACAAAATGTAATTGTGTTATAACATACCAATGGAAATTAAAAATATTAATATATCAATTCAATAAAAATGTCAGATAACGATTTCCTATTGCATTTTCAATATTTTACACGTACTGCATTTTTCTTGATCTCAGGTTTTAAATATTTGTAAACTGAAGAAAAGACGTTTGTCCTGGAACAAAGTCAATAATGATTACGCGGATATTTGTACCAAGAAAAGTTACGTTGACATACTTACATCATTCACAAGACAATACGTATTTTGTAAAATTTATGTTTTTGTTTCAGATAATCCACCTTAATGCCACTTAATCTGCTGAAACAAATTAAAATGTTTGCTATGCCAGGTATCTCTAATTGATATATCAAATATTTCTCGAAATTTTAAATGAAAGACTTAATACTATATAGAAACTATTTATATAATCTGTAGCTCAGAGACTATTTAATTAAATTTTTTATTCCTAAAATTACCTTAATATATACATATTAGTAACTTTTTTGGATACCTTTCAGTATCCAAAAAACAGCATTACGATACCCGCATTTGCAATAAAAGCAATGAAATATAACCTTTAGATGATAAAGTTTTACGCACTTTTTAATTTAATGATTTCTTTAATTTTTTGACACAGAAATTAGATAGCTATCAACAAATGCCAATTTTAATTGTTTCATAATAATAAATAATTCTTAGTAAATGCGGACTCTGTAAATCTTTCATGACAGAAATTGAAATTATACCAATATCAAAATTATTTTTGTCCCATATTCTAGCTGTCTTTCCTGTCATTAATGCCTGTTGCTAAAATGTTATTAAATGGATGTAGATAATTCTCAATAGTAAATATAACCTTTTTTCGACAAATGTTTGCAGCAAGAGATCCTAAATAAAAATTAAAACACTTAGGAGTACCTATCCTATACGATGATTATCTATAATAGCTATTACTTTAATGAAATAGCTATTCTTCTTTGTTTCAAAAGTTTTAATAGATTTAATCTTGCACCAAAATCTTTATATCCACATAATTGCAAGACGCTAAAACGACTGTAATTAGCATGAAGTAAATTATTAGCCCGCAATTTTAGTTGAAATTTTCCGGAAAATTATGAATCTATAATATTGTGTTGTATATGAAATCATGGATATATAAAAAAATCATTTGGACCTAATAAATCCTTTTTAGTGAAAAGAGACTTCGAATGAAAAAAAATATTGTGGAGATATTCTCATTACTAAGTACTTCGAAACTATATCATATTTACCTCTACATACTCATAGAACCACTTACGACTAAATTATCCTCGTCGCCGAATATATTCCTAACTTTGGTTCATGCCAAATTTAAATAAAAATTTCCGCAAGTTCCTAATCGCCTTATTTCGAGTTAATATACATTTTGATAAATAGTTTTAAGATTTTCTGGTATCTTTTAATTCGTCCTTTTTTATATCCATCTTTCACGACATGTAAAAAAATTATCGCATTTAGAATGGAGATTAATATCATCTTACATATGTGTTAGTTATTGCCTATGCAATTAAATCAACATCGTACAAATGGCATGAAACTCCAATTAACTGGATATATGTTTAATTAACGAAATTGTGATGAGTCGCGTGAAAGTCAAATTAGGGGTGATTCGTCCCAGAGTAGTAGATTGATGAACTTTGGAGACGCAGTTGAGATTATATTTGTCTCACATTAGCTCCACAAAGTTCTTATCGGTCTTTATGCTGACGTTGACGCATGAGGCGATAGCACGGCAAACGCCACTCGCGGAGTTGGCTGTGCGTATTGAATATTGTGACTTTATGGAAAGGGCGCTTGGTATGGAAACCTGCCTTATATCCAGCACGCTGGTTCATAGCATGTAACTAATGTGTCTAACTGATATTTCTGTACTGTTTCACTCGTTATCTATCGAACGGCGCAACGTCACGCACAACGCGATGGTGTATCGCCTGAACCACACCTGACACATTATATTATAGGTTTTGGAAATTTGTTATTATTCTTATTTTATTCCATTTTTTATTTCTTTCATTTATATTTTAATTATATTTTTATCAATATTGAAATTACTCATTAATATCAAAGATATTGGGACTTTATGTGTATTGAAAGGTCGAGTTTCTACTTCGGATGCGCATAACAAATACAACTTAACCTTAATTGCGGTAAATATTAATTTACAATAATGTAGTTTTTTTTATTTATTTCCTTCAACTCATGCACTAAGATTCTATTAGAATACGTTTCACTGTAATCACGTGACAAACTAACTGATACTGCAAGCAACAGTGACCTGAGACGCGCTTGTAAACATGTTTCGAGCCATCCCCTCTAGCTTGACGTTTCCCATAAAGCGCAAATTCTGACAGGGTATATGCGAGATGTTTAATCTATCTATCGAATCATACTCGATGGTTTGCCTTACTCTCTCGCTGTTGGTTGTGTAGTGTGGAACACCCGCAACAATTTTCGTACAAATATATGTTCCGTCATACCGAGTTATGGAACAAAGTCATGTCAATACGAATATTAAATTAAATATTTCTGATAATGAATTAAAATAATTCCTTTTTTAATAATAATATAAGAGGAATTTCTCAAAAATTGCATTAAAGAATGCTAATACTACGAATATCGGTAACTATTAGAGAAAAATTCTGCGGTAATACTCATAATAAGAAACATTCATACGGATCTGTCGACAAAATTGATCTTATAAAGCATTTAAGCTAGTTCATAACTGATGGCATATTCACAAAATTACCTTGTTAAATTTAAAACTTGCAATTAAATGAAACTACGTGATGTAGTATTATTTCTACTTTGTTTAATTTCTTTATCACGACCTAGGTTTCGTTGTATTACAACATCTTCAGGTGCGCTATTAGCTAAGTTTTCTTGAAGATGTTGTAATACAACGAAAACTACGTCGTGATAAAGAAATTAAACAAAGTAGAAATAATACTACATCACGTAGTTTCATTTAACTGTGAATAATCAATTTCTACAAAATTAACGCCAAATATATTTAATATTTAAAACTTGCGTTAGATTAAAATAAATTTTTCTTTCTAACTTTACGATATACAGTTAAAGTTAAATATTTCATTAAACCTCAATAGTTTATCTCTTGTTAAATCTTATAGCAGTTATTCAGCAATCGTTTGGTGACAATAGCATATTTTGCGAATATTTATGTTTCATCGTGGAAATTGCATTACAAATGTTAATTTTATTTGACATAAATATTTTGTTATTAAAGAAAACAGTAATAATTACGTTTAAATAAAGACTTGGATATGTGTACCAGATGACATTCAAAAGCAAATAGCACGGTCTTATTAAATAAACCAACTTTATCTTTTAATTACTTTTTATTAAATATTATCTTTGAATTATACCACCTATGAGAGACGATGCTGTGAGACGTGGAGTGTCTACAAAGGTCTCAACTCTACAAAGGTCTTCGTGAACAGATGCCTTCGCCGCATCATGAACGTGATGTGGCCGGAGGTGAAGAGGAACGAGGATCTGTGGGCTGAAACGGACCGAAAACCCATCGCAGACCAGATTAGGGAGAGGAAGTGACGTTGGATCGGACACACGCTACGAAAGGCTGACGAAGCCATCAAGAAGGCAGCATTCGACTGGAACCCCCAAGGAGCAAGACGACGTGGCCAACCAAGAAAAACCTGGCAGATAACGGTCCAGGAAGAAGCAAAGATGGCTGGAAAAACCTGTAGAAAGGCTAAGCAAATGGCAGCTGAACCCACCAAATGGAAAAATTTTTACGTCTGCCCTATGCTCCGACCGGAGCGACAGGAACTGATGATGATGATGATGATACCACCTATGATCATAATGAATATTCACTTCAATTTTTAAACTGCAAGTGCAGTGGCCGCAGGGATGCGTCCGGCGACAATCGGTAAACACTCGCGATCGTCACCACCAGTATGCGCACTGAACGCTTAAATAGTTTTAATTGCATGCGTCTTATGCGGCGCTTACTAAACTAAAACCGAATTAATTAAAAAAGTGATAAAGATGTCGACACTAACCGCTCAATTACGCGCTTATGAAAATGTTGAAATTTAATTAAGGGCGCCGCAACTCGTGATATTCAAGATGCGTGAAGCCTCAACTTGGCTGTTCTTGATTCTTTTGATTTGAAATTAAAATGAAAAAGCTAGTGCAAATTAACAATTAATTGATTCTTTACGTGTTGAGGAAATATTTGAGATAAAATTTGGCTACATTAATTAACTGTTACGATATATGACATTTCCAATATATGATACACGTCTAAAAGTAAATTTAAAGAGATTATAAGTATTTTTAATCAAATTTTAAAATTTAAAAAGGTTTATCTTTGAAAAGCTTGTATAACTTTTACACTTACGTTCCATAAATTTTATTCGCAAGCTCTTTATCGTTTGTTAATTATATAACATTTTATCGTAGAATAATATTTAGTTAAATATCCCTATGTTTATTGAGTTCACTTGGATTTATTTGACTGTGTACATAATGACACATTAAAAAAATATTAAACTTTTTTATAAACAAATCATATTGACAGTTAATCGGACGTTTACAAATTATGAAATATACCTAAATCTAAATTTAAAAATATAGTAAGTACTTATCATCGAATTTTAACAAAATTTGTCTCATAAATTTTGTACATTGTATACGATTTTTCACTAATTTCTCTTGTAAGCTATCATCATCATTCATACGTTCAAATTCCAAACACAGACCTGAGCTGGAAAAAAGATGTATCAACGCAATTTCAGTGTGCAAGCAACATCCACTCATCACCGCTTACTATACATATAGCGGAAATATTACCAATATCTTTAGTAGTATCCATTTAAATGAAAAAAAAAAATAAATAAATATATATATATATATATATATATATATATATATATATATATGTATATATTTATATAAGTATAAAACAAATGCTTATATAATGCTGATATAAATATATAAATAGCGGCATTTCTGAGGGTGTGTGTCAGGCCAGTTCAAAACACAAAAAGAATTACTTTTGTTTTCTAACAAGAAGTCTTTCAGTGAATTTCATCTTTCATCATTCGGCTCTCTGGATGATGTTTCCTCCAAATATTCGAATCTGCTGCTTAAGTAACATTTTAACATAGATAAACAATAATTTTCCTATGGATCGGCTCCTCGAAAGATGTGTATACGCCGAATCAACTAATATGTCCATTGTATTTTCCTATATACATGTGGATTTTACAATAATAGCTCGTTAGACCTGCGAGTGCGTACGTTGAAAGCATCTTTCGTCATTTTTACGTGCAAATTCTAAAATTCCTTTAGAAATTTTCTCTTTACTCATTAAAACGGACAATTCAAATTAACCCAGATAATTATAATTTGTTAGTTTAATGTAAGTTCTATTCATAAAAATGTTTATTCTTCCCAGAATTCATCTTTCGCTTCATTAGTGCTCCGTTTATCAGCACATTTCTCACTATCATAAGATTACTAAAGTGTCCATCCGTCTCTTTATCACAACCGCTCCTTTTCGTTGCATATATTTCAATAACTAACGAAATGAAAGAAGAGAAAAAAATTATTTAACATATGGTGGAAGCGAAAGATAAAAATTTCAAAATTTCTTTTATTTCAAAATTTGTTTAAGATGGTTCTATAAATATAGCTGCAAATATCCTCAAAAATAAAACATGTACCTACATAATTTTCCTCTTCTCATAGATCTCTGAAACTGCTAAATTCAAAATTATGAAAAAACGGGGTTGCTGTAACTTTACGTAAAGTTTATCGAAAAACTATTTCAATGCGTCCAAATCTATTAATTTTTGAGCAATTCACATTAATCAACACCTAACAAAATCTGTACCTATAATTTTGTATATTTCAGCTTAATTTATGTATTTGTCGTGCGGGTTTAAATAGATCTTACTATAAATCTGTTCATTATGTACTGAATCGATTTAAAAAAAATCATTAAAAACACAGTAACTTGTTACAATTACTCATTATTATTTTGCAAGAAAGTTATACGAGATGATTTATAAAATTTTGCAATTCTCACGAAATTACCTGTTACGATTACTCACATCATAATTTCACAAGAAACGATACGAGACGATTGATCAAATTAAGTAATAATACTAATTTTCTCTAAATAATTACCAGGAAATTAAAGTATGTTGAAATTTCCTTTTGACATAGCGCTTAGGTCACAACTTTAAATTATTTATATTACAATAAAGCTAGTTGGCATTATAAAGCTGTTAAGCATATATATTTCATACCAGCAATAATATTTGATAGGTAATTTACGTTCATTGAACTTTTATACGCAAATTTATGGTTTTTTTTTTTATAAGTTACAATTCAAATAATTTAATAAATAAAGATATTTATATCAGTGGCATGAATTGCAGTTCACTTACGCTTCACCACCAGCCTTCTAACTTTAACCCATAATAGAAACTATCTTTGAAGGGTGACCTCAAAAATGGTTGTTTTTTACCCTTTTTTGGGAAACAAAAATATTTAAATAAATTGTAGCCTAAATGTCATCTTACGATGAGATTAATCACAAAAATATTTTAAGAAGCTTATAAGAATCGTTGCAGAGATATGAAGGATTTAATTACAGGAATAGAACTACGCGTAGCAAAATGGTTACTAGAACTAACTATAAACAATTTTTAATATTTTTGACTCTTAAAATTTTCATAAAATTACAAATATCAAACTGATTTGCCTTATAAAGTTGTCAAAAAGCAATATTACCGTTACCATATTTATTATCTTATACAATCATTTATTATCTTATACAAAAATTCAAAATGAGTGTTATTTATTTTTTTTTCATTTATTAATTTTTTGGCTTTTGGCTATTTTAATTTATATATTATTAGTATTTTTTAAAATTTTTTCTCCTCCTTAACTAATCTGATAATCATTACAGGAAGCCATTGATTTAAAACCTATAAGATACGTATTCTTCGCTAATTAAGTAAATCAGCATATTGGCAAGATATTTATACAACGTTAATAATAAGCAAACTTGTTACAATACATTATAATACTAAAACACCTTTTCATAAAGTGATAATTACATGTATCGTACGCGTAATTATCACTTGTATCATAATTATCATAATTACATGTATACTAATTAACGAATTAAACATTTTCAGTTCTCCGAACGCATCAAAGAGTAAGCCTACAAACACATTTTAAAATCATTCTAGCTGTATAAAAAATCATGAAACATTGTAATTTATGATTCAGGTGAAAATTATACAGGTTATAAAACTTAGCCCCAAAAATATAAAATCAAACTCATCATTGTTCAAATTTGTGTGATGCAAATTTAACTTAAGGTTAAATACGATTTTCTAGTAGTCAGTAACAAATTAATGTTTCATTAGTACTTTACCAGTTACCCAAATGTTGTAACCGAAAATACTAAGCAAATGGCATTGCATTAAAATCTAATAATTAAATGAAAATACGTGATGCAGTATTATTTCTACTTTCTTTAAGTTCTTTGCTAATATCCCATCTGACGATGTTGCAATACAACGAAACCTAGGTCGTGGTAAAGAACTTAAAGAAAATAGAAATAATACTACATCACGTAGTTTCATTTAATTGTGAATAATGAATTTCTACAAAATTAACGCCAAATATATTCAATATTAAAATTTTAAAAAAAGTTATTTTAATATTTTGCGTAATTTATTATTTACGATCATCTACATTCATTTCAATACGGATGAGGGAAGCACTAACACATGCCGCTAATTAATTTTGGACACAACTTCCACCAATGTGAAGCGTCCATTATAAAATCAATCAAACGAGCTAAGTTATTTGCGGCACTTCCGTTCAGTTTGCGCATGAACATAAAGATTTGTTTAAGTTTCATTGAAAAGTATTTCGTAGAATGCGATGGATATCAGCAGCTCCAAAAGTTTACAGTTTATTAAAAATACTTTGTCTGATCCAAAAGATATACTCAGGAGTGTCTGAGTAAATACACAATAAGAGTGTGAGTTACTGTATCCAGTATTAGTGGAAATAAAAAAATCCGGTAGGTGGAAGCGAACAAAGAAATTAGCAATAAAAATCTAAACGAACGTCAACAATTTCTCATCACGCAATAATTCAGTATCCAGTCTTATAAAATGTACTGATATTCACAAAATTATATGTTGAATACATAAATCGTTCAAGTGACAATACTTACTTTGCTTGGAAAAATGACGTTCACTTCTTGGCAAATTTTTATTTACGTATTTTGTTAATTTTTTGACAAATAAATTATAAGACAGTCACCGCATGAATCGTGGAAATATTTTATTTTCGCCTTCACAGCACATTTATTCGTCTATAATTACTTGTTGTGACTAAATTATTATAGCAACTTAATAGATTTTTAATGTCAGTTCAAAAGAAATTTAAATCAATTACACCCTAAAATATTTGAGAGATCTTTTTGTCTCTTTCAGCGTGGTTCTCAGTTTTATCCGACACATGTGTAAAAAGTACACACCTTTATTCTTCGGAAGTTTTATTAAATGTAGAACTCGTGCTAAGAGAAAACTAAAAAACTTCATTTTTTACAGCATCGGAAAGCTACAGTCACAGTATATGGTGTTTATTTCAACTTCATATATCAAGCTATTAAAAAACAACAAAAAACACAGCTGACCACTTTTATGCCACTAAAATACACAATTTAAATACAATATTTTCATTTTCCATTATCACAGCCAAATATGGAATGTATGCGTTCAAGTTCTGTTTTATCTCATACATTTCCTGCACTTTCGTGATTGTATTATTTAAAGTATATAAACTGTTTAATATATATTTGTAAGATTCGGTTTTCTTTTCATCAATTTGTTTTTTAGGAATTCGTACCGAAGAAGAAAATACGAAACTTTTGTAAGATCACTCACTTGCCCGTCCGTCTGCGTACGTCTCACGTACGTTTTTGGGAATTTGGCATAGTAATAAAGCATTCTAAATCACACTTATGCCAATAGCTAACTAACACTTGATATTATTTATATGGAAACTTTATTAGCAACTAAAGTACCTGAAAGTCTTTTTTTAAGTTCCATGCATATTGTGGAGGGGTATCGTTTGAAAGGGCTATATAAAAAGGTCTCGAAAATATATTTTTTATATTCTTTGGTAATTTTTCTGCAAATATATATATATATATATATATATATATATATATATATATATATATATATATATATATGCTATGCTATCCAGAACTTGCTGAGTATCGCCATAGAAAATTAGAACATCTACGAAATTTGTGCATCCGCTTTATTTTTGGTTGGAAAACATATCATCATATAACTAAATTCAGAGCACAACTTAAATGGATGGTAGTCCGAACTCAGCGCAGTCTTCACATTCAATCTCCTTTTAACCTCTTATGAAAAGTCCTTCGCTCTCCAAGCTATAAGACTTTGGAATCGACTAGATTACCAGGCTAGCATTACCGACTAGATACCAGGAACTCGCCCTCCTCAAAAAAAATGTCCGAAAAAGTCCTTCCTCTCATAATCCTTCTGTCCTACCGTTCCTAATTGCATTGTGTTCCCCATTTACCTTGTTCCCAACCATGTCAAGACGTATAATTATCCATTTTTTGGTTTCGTATTTTTTATATGTAGCTAAGATTTCCTTATTTAAATGTTATGACATTTTTTGTTATTTGTTATATCCTAAGTTTACTTTTTTTTAATGTTTTTTACTGTCATCTACATCACAAAATAAGTCCAACAAATGTATGTATTATATGTATTATATGCGCGTTAAAATATGAAAAACCAAAATAAACAAATAAAAAAGAAATTGTATATATAGATAAATATATATATATATATATATATATATATATATATGTATATATATATGTATATATATATATATATATATATATATATATATATATATATATATATATATATCCATTTAATTTTATTAGATATTAAGAAATATTTATCGTGTTTGGGAGTACATATTAATGATTGCCTGTGGCAAATAAAATGAGGTGCCCAACCTTACATGTGCGAGCCAAACTCCGGTTTAGATGATAATTACCATTTTTTTTATTACGAGACATAAAGAACAGAATTTTATTTAGGACAGAGATAAATACTCTCATTTGTATATGTTAGTCATAGTATCTAAATGAAACCAAATAATTATTGCTGAGGTGTTATGCTACTGTACAACACAAAGCCCCAGTTCAAATTAATCGCACGGAAAGTGAATGTTTAATTAAGAAAGATATGATTTGAGCAGTTAAATATAACCGGCAAAAGAAAAATTATTTTATGATTGGAACTGAATAGTGCGTGATATAGGTAACTGAAAAAATATAAAAACTTGGAAGGTCGTGATATGTCCAATATACACGATAATTACGCGCCCCATCAATTCATGTCTCATTAAACAAGCGATTGCTGGAATTTAAGTTCAAATTAAGCAAAAATGTTAAATATATAAATAACGAACAAAGAAATATAAGTATGTAAACAAAAACTCCCCCTCAATTTATAATTGAGCAGGTATTTAATTAAATTCAACGAAAGAAAATTTATACCTCACGTAATTTACGATTCATAACCTTAGGCGGTCATTTCCACACTACCGGCGAGATCCGCACCCGTAATGCTTATTAATGTTGGATAATTCTTTTTGGAATGAAAAGGAAATAATTAAAATGCGACAGAACCTTCGACCTGACCTTGCGGAGATATTTTAAATTAAATTTTAAGTGTACCAGACAAACTTTGCATTTGCGCATTTCTATTATAATTCATTGTACACATATCTAGGAATATGTGCCTATTAAAAATATATAGGAATTAAAGAATGTCAATACTAGTAGAATCAGTAAATATTACAGAATAATGATGCGATGATATTTTTTATAAGAATTGTATAAGTATTCATATCAACCAATAGAAAAAAAATTTAATACATTTGGCGTTAAATTTCATTATCACTCAACTTTTACTAACAGGTAAATGAAACTACGTGGTGTTGCATTACATCTACTTTATTTAAATTCTTAACCACGACCTAGGTTTCGTTGCATGACAATGAAATTTAAGTCATGGTTAAGAATTTAAGTAAAGTAGATATAATATTACATCACGTAGTTTCATTATCATACTTATAAATATATATATATATATATATATATATATATATATATATATATATATATATATATATATATATATATAATTTTTGAGACCCTTATGATTAGCCTTTTCCAACTATATCTCACGCTGTAACCGAGCATATAAAGTTATAAAAGTATTATTTATTTTAGAGGGTTTGCTCCTGGGATATACATGGATTGATATGATTTATTGCCATGTTTAACCCAGGCAGTGACGGACGAAGAGACCGGCACGAGAGTGATCTTATATGGGTTCCGTTTTGCTTTTCGAAGTTCGGATTTCTGAAAATCAAACGGATCAAAAACAATACGATTAGGAAGATGCAGGAATAGAACAAGTTAATTGCAATTCGCAGCACCGACATGAGCGTGAATTTCGTTCCCTACCTAACCCAGTTTCGTTCCCTACTCAGAAAAAGTGTGCATGATGCGTATGATGCGATGCCTAAAAAAGTTTTTACAAAGTTTGCTTAAATATTTTTCTTAATTTGTTTCATGAAAACTATTAAATGGCTTAAAATATCAAAGCAATAAAAAATAGCTAGGCATTATAATAATTTAAATAATTATTTTTTAATTTTTTAAATACGGTTATTTTGTTAAAACTCTTCAAATAATTTAATTACACTCAAAAACTAACTTCCTTAATTCATTCTCGCTGAAAAAGGTATTTATTACAATACACTATTTAAGTGATCCGTTTGATATTTTTGGTTTTCGCTGTTCACCCAAGGGATGGCACCAAAAATATTTAACATCAAGAAGTTCTTCGAAGGCGGACATGATGATCGCTATCCACGTATAGAGATGACGCCGAAGACTTAGTTACTTCTGCTTTAAATTAAAAGTTGGAATTTTGTGTCAAAATCTACAGAATCTCAAGAAAGTTCGATATACAGTTTTAACTTTCTGTAACGAAATTCAATTGAAATTAAAAAAAAAAGAGTGTGACTCCAATTGTTTTTTTTATATAACTTTTCTTTATATACCAATTTCTAAAATCTCTAATATCCTGTATAATTTGTTATTTTAGCTTGCTGTTTTTTGCTAAGTCAATACTTGGTTTGTATTTTTTATAAATTTTATCCATGTGTTCAGATTAGTTGGGATTTTCTTCGTAAAATAATTAAAACTCCTCTAATATGATTTTACTGCGTCAAGTGTTTGTTGGATACTTAGTGATGGTTTAAAATCATCCACTTGATCCTCTTCATCTTTTTTTAGAATATTTTCAAGAATTTGTTTGTCAGTAAGTGAGACGGTGGTGGATAAATTATTTAGCCCATTTTCTTAGCGCTATGTCATCTAGGCTTTCGAAATCTTGTTCTGTTTTGTTTTTTTTACTGATAGTATTGTTACAGAGTCTTGCATGATAAAAATATTTCTACGTTTCATTATTACCGCTTTCCAGGATTATGATAAAAAAATTTATTGTTTGCTGTATATTAATACAGATCCCACGATCTGACTCAATCAGTTTTATTAACATTTGCTTTTTGTATTGTCCGTTTAGACCCTTAGTTACACTCTGATCAACCGGCTATAAATTAGTGCTGATGATATTTGTCATTGAATAGTTGAAGTGGTATATTTATATAAAGTTCTAAAATACTGTAGTCGATAATATATTTGTTTGATGTTAACTGGGTTAAACATGGCAATAAATCATGTCAACCCATATATATCCCACGAGCGAACCCTCTAATTTATTTATATAGAAATTTCATTAGCAAACTGAGTATCCGAGAAAACACTTAAAATTGTATATGCTCGGGTACAGCGTGAGATATAGTTTGAAAAGGCTAATCATGTTTCTCAAAAATTATATATATACATATGTATATATATATATATATATATACATATATACATATATATATATATATATATATATATATATATATATATATATACATATATATATATATATATATATATATATATATATATATTATATATATATATATATATATAATAGATAATTCGGATAGATCCTTAATTAATTAAGAATTACTGAATATTTATTTTACTAGGAGACCGATTTTAGGGATGACTATAATAAAACAATTTTACTTCTAATAAAGTACGGAATCCTCGATGAGCGAACCTAACTCACGTTTGGCGGATATTCATTATTTCTTTTGAAATATACTCGCCAGTCGCTTTGATATGACACGCGTCGCTCGATATGCGTATGCTACAGGTGCTTAACCTCTAGGTTAACATTGAAATAGCCTTGTAGATGCGACAAAAATACTGAGTATAATGGTCTCATTCAAATTCGAAGAAGCCAGCTTCGTGTATCAATTTTACACATTTGTATAATACGAAAGAGATATATCGTGAAATGCAACATAAATGTGTAGCAGATTTGAAATGTTTTTGGTAACATTAAACATTGCCATCACCGTGGTATGTTGGGTTGATCACAAGGTTTACGGTCTTTAACTGCGCGGCATACCGCGTGCACCGATTCGATACCCAACCTCTCGTCGAGCGGGCCTAGACTGGTGTTCTATTTGGCTGTAAGAGATTGCTCTCGTAGCAATAAACCCACCATATGTGTCAATTATATACAATAAAGTACTTAAATCAATAAGTGATAAATAAAAATATCGAGCAGTTACAAAAATTCTGTTCGTTTCTTTATTATTCATCCTCATATATTAAAATTGTAAAACCTTTTCCTAATATGTGATTTACTTGTACAATATTTCAATAAATTTTAGGAAATCTAGTTAACTCCGAATAAAAAAAAATTGCAAAAAAACATGTGTGTAAGTAATACTCAAATAAAGTCCCAAAATGTAACGTGGGATTGTTGGCAAAACACACGCTTAATATTTTATTATATTGAATATCCATTTTTGTAAAAAGATCGTATACATTAATTTATTGCTGCACACGTGCTACAAAGCAGTGGACAAATAAATCGTATGGTGAGGGTCCAGTAGTCACATGTTGGTACTATCTGTTACAGCTTCATGCGACCTAGCATAGCCCGACAATTACTGCACATGGTCATGTATTACAAAATATGATAGGCAAACTCATACCTGTCAGACCTTGCAACGATTGCTAAACGATTTTAATATCTTTTTTTTATTCCGACAATATTTAAAATAGAAGAAAGTTAATTTGCAAGTGGCGGTTGAAACTGTCTTCTAACAATTTGCCAAACTCGGTTTAATCGTAAGTTTCTAGCAATAACATAAGTTGTGATTAAAAAGAAAAAGTTTAACAACAAACAGCGTTTAACATTTATTACGATTTTATTACGTATTGATAACACTACTAAATTGTGTGTTTTTCATCAGTACGAGAAACACTGCTCATCTATTTCATATCAGTCTCGCCGATATGTTGTTTTGTTACTCGAATACCGACCCATACCAAATATGTATGCCAATGCTCGCGTTCTAAACTTTACGACCGCATCAGCGTCGGTTAAATCAGTTGTTTTACGGAGAAATTGCTCGCGGAACGCTGGGAGAATTCAAAACTTTGGCCGCACCGTCTGTCCATATTCGTTTGCCGATATTCGCTTGTTTTGCAAAACGCTCGGTTGCAAATTATAGTTATGCTTGCGGCAGAGGTAAAGTTGTTTTCCGTGTTGCAGAATTTAATCTTACTGTTTGATATTGGCTTTATTCCGGGGTTATATATGTATTCCCACCCAGTAAAATGTGAACAACCTTTGACCTATTCATCTATAACAGACATCTGATTACTGATAAACCATGGTAATAGCGGTCATAATATACTATACTCACGAGTGTTGGCACATTTCTTTGCATTTCTTAGAAATACAAAATCATAATTTCATACTCCTTTACGTTAAGAATTTAAATAATCCGTCAAGTACATGGAGGACCCTTCATAAATTAGGGTTTCGTCGTCATTTCACAAAATTTCAAACTGTATATATTATAAAAATTCTTTAGTCGTGCTCATACGTGCCTATAAGCACCTATGGTAGATGAATAAGAATTCTAATATCACAAAAGTTATACTTGCTCTTGTGATTCGGTTTTTGATTTTTATAAATTAAATATTGTATAACATATTTTAATAATTCACGTTAATTTGTTTCAAGTTTAATAAAAACTCAATCGTCCAGTAATTTTCACCTGGGTTATTTCCGCGTACTCAAACAATTTTTTCTCATATTTCGAAACATAAAGAATTTGTAATAATTACACGCAACTCGAAATAGTTTCAATTTAAAGTACTCATCAAAACATTTTTAATAAAACCTTTTTTACACAGTCATTATTGGAAACGGAAGTGGGGAACATATTGCAAACGATTTTTAAACTTAATTTTTTGTAAACTGGGCTGAAAAATTAAAAGCAGCAAATAGAGCTTGAACTTCATTTTGAAAGATATTTCTAACCATGCACAACACAACGGAGTACCCCAAAAAAAATTCATGCCCACTTCTTAATAACACTTTAAAAATGGGAATTATTTTTTGCTTGAGGTTTTTGTCTGAAGAAAATATATACAAAACTTCATGCACGTACATCAAAAACTGTAAAAACTACAAGAGTGTGACAGATGGACGGATACATATATGGACGTGATCGGCGTGAAATTATAAGGGTTCCGAGTTTATATACGAAACCATGAAGAGAAAATAAATTGATTGATTTAAAATGCGCCAGTTTTAACGTGAAAATTTTTTATGCAAAACAAATGCAAGTGAACAAAATGAGGGGCGCGTGGTCACAAGAAGTATTTCATATGTCGAACCTAACACTTGTATGCATATTTTTTCCCCAACAACGAAACAGTATAGTATAAATATTATATTCCCAGTAAATAGGGCATCTAAAACATATTATATTTAATACTTTATTGAATACAATATCGTTAAAGTATTTGTCGTCAATAATCTTCAAATTTTTAATTTTTTTATCAATGTTTTGGTGACACTCAATAATTACTCTTAGCATCACGGTTTCCAAATATAAAACGTATCTATGCGAAATATTTTTGAGGCCCTTCTAACTAAATTTTTCAGAGATGATTCATCTACATGATTCATAATACTCGCCAAATTTTCAAATATCGAACTATTAATTTATAACTCGAAAATTAGCATGTAAATACTATAGTTATCCATTAAGCCCATAATTAAAGTTATTCATAAAGTTATCATAATATAAGTTATTCATAAAGCAGGTTAGTACACTTTGTCACAATACAAAATTGTGAATTTTTACGTCTAAAATTTTTGAGAAAAAAGGATGTGACAACATATCCGATGAACAGATGGACAGAGACGTGAATAATCATTTGAGGGTTTCAGGTTTCTTTTTGAGATGTGGAACCTTAAAAACTTATATTTCTTGAATATCAATGAATATGGACCACTTAATTATTGTATTACCACTTGAAAATGCTCACGATTCAAAGAGAAGACAATATAACAACTTAAAGATACCTTCGGAATAACTTGAGGTTACAAATATTCCACCAAACAAATGGCACAATGGAAATATAAAAGTAGATGGAAAATATAATTGAGATGGAAATGAGCTAAGTGACGCTTGAGACATCCGTTTAATTTGTTAGTAGTTATTGAGTATTATTGTTTGAGTCTCTTCGGAGCACACCTTGTTGTTTACCAGTCCGAATGTTATATCAATAACACAATAAATGGTATTTTCTGCAAACTGAAATTTCTCAGTACATTACGAAACTATTTCATCTCATTATTTTTGACAACACTTCATTCTTTACGTTCATGAAAACTCATTCAGTCTCTGGAACACTGGTATTCATTTAATATTTAACCATAATCGTATTACATTGGACCACTTACTATTCTGAAGCGCTTGGATGGAAAAACTATATAACATAGGACTAAATTATTGGTGGGAGCAACAATACAGAGTATGTCGCCATATCGTCCATGGTCGGGCATTTTTCTTTAAAATCAAAATAACGTATAGCCCGCTAACATGTCAAAAGACATGTCACATCCTAATTAAAACGTCGTAACTATTTTACAAAATATGAATACTGTCGAATACTGTAGAATATTGTCGACTGTACTAATGATGCCGTATTTATAATTTTACTATTTATTATTAATATTATTACAGTATATCATATTTATAATATTTTTTTATGTAAACGCTTAGTAGTTCACAGCATAAGTTTTCAAAATACAAACGTTTTGTACCAATTTTGACCAAATATAATACGTGTATTTAATGTTGTATATTAAATATATCCTGAGGTGTGGTTCTAAGAAACTACATAAATTTGTCACTCACTGAATAGATAGCTCACTCACTGATTGATATATAGTTTTTATTGAAGATAAGAACATAAAATCATTTTAGAACGAGATTAATTAGGAGGAGGACTAGTAGAAAAACACGCGGATTTAATACCTTCGAATAATTCAAACACAATGAAATTTGGCACGTATAGAACGTGTTATGAAGGTTATGAAATAATTGCGAAATCAGTCATTTGTAAGTTGATTTAGTTTGTTTATTGCTCAACCTTTCCATAAAATGATTCCTATAATTTTTCTGAAATGATTTACAGCGTTCAAATTGACTGAAAAAGTTTGTTTTGACTTTATTAGTTGTACTTCGTAATTATACTTCTAATACTAAAATAAGTATATAAAATAAAATATATTTTTATATAAATTAAACATATACATTAATTTCAACAAAAACATCAAATAATTACTTCAACTATTAATTGGTGTAAAATATAGATGTATATTGAAACGCGCTAACGAAATTTTCAACGCGTGTATACCAACACCTCAAGCGCATCACGAGCTGTCTTTTGTTACTTGAATTCAAACATTGTATTATTGCTACTACGACTGATTCAACTTTGGCTGAGGAATTGGATAAATCTTTTTTACGATTTTGCTTTTTGCTTTATTGAAATTCTGGAGTTTACTCTTTAAGAATCAATTTTCATGCCCGTTATGAAGTTTTGTGAGGAGTAAAATCAGAATTTCAAAGAGTACAAAGTTCAGAGCGTTAAAAAAGTGCAACCGTTAGGTTCTGATCGTACAAAGTTCAGAGCGTTAAAAAAGTGTAAACTTTAGGCACCCCCTCCGGGCAACGTTTCTGCTTATCTTTCGAGTGAGATATCAATATGTGTAATTGGAATTTTCTTATGGCGTAATCACAATGTCGGAGTATGACACATATGGTTTACTATCGTTCACTTTTATCAATATGCGATCATTAAATGTCATTATGTGCGAATATTTAGTGTCTCCTGACAAAATAGAAAAACACTTTTATTTTTAACTTCTTAGTCTGACGTTACTAAATGTTTTTAATTTTGTTGCATAAATGTGAAATTGTTCATTTGTGTTTTACTTGAAAATGATTATTGATTATGTCAATTTATAGGCAAGATTTACAAAAAAAGTCTGACAAGGACGAGTAGAACTCTCACTGCGAGCGTTCTTCTCATTTTGGCACTTATAAATATTTAAAAGCAAATAATATTTTTCTTAAATTCTTCAAGAATTTTAAGATATGGAGTAATCGCTGAAACTTTCCTATAACCTTTGTATCCGCTCCTAAAACCCTATTTTTTCATAATTTTACTTAGAGTAGTTTCGTAGATATCGCGGGAATGTATTTATTTTTTCCATATTTTTCAGTAAATTTCCAATGAATACACAAAATGAAGAAAAAAAATTGTTGATATCCTTATTAAATTAAATAGAGTTGACCGCGTACTTAAACTACCCACAAGTTACTGTTAAAAACACATATTATTAATTTCACTTTATCTGTATGCTAATTTTTTAGCGGATAAGTTTATAATTGTATATATAGCGAGGTTTTGATGAATTGACAGAAAAAAACACAATGAAATAAATAAGTACTTTGACTGCAAAAACCTAAAAACCAACGGTACCTATTATCATATCCAAATAAAATTATTTGTAAGCAACTATTTTCATATTTCTCTCTACCAAACAAAATATGTGACGGTGAAAGAAAATGTTTTCACAAAGGGCACTGCACACGCCCTAACTCCTATTTTTAAATTCAGCTCCATCGGCTAGTTTTTCTTCCCTCATTTTAACCGACGATTAATAAGTAAAAAGGATGTTTTTGTAGTCCTCTAAATACCGCGAGATGACGACGCGGTGCTGTGGCTATCTGAGGGAAAATTTTCCGGTTTGAAAGGGTTCGTTTAAGGATGTCGTAAATTGATAGTCAAAGCTTGCGGTCGAGTTTATAGCGCCTGTTCGACGGTCAAATGTCGGTCGCCGTTATTTTTTGTTCTTCAGTGTGCTTTGTGGTATTGCACCTTTCTTTTCTAAATTATCAAGCAATAGTAGTAGGAAACGTATCTTAGTATTAGGGTTTAAAAAAAATCATGAATAATTTCTTAAAAACCATATTCGAAATGGTAAAAGCATAAATGTTAAAACTAATGTACTTCTATTGAATTTTTAATTTTGCTTTATTGGAAGCCAACTCCGATAGAAAAATTAAATTTCACAGCACCATAATTGTAATTTTGGTGCTTGTGAAATTTAATTCACCATCTTCGCAAAGTTTTGATAAAATCCAGCAAATATATTTTAAAAATATAGACTTTGTTTTATCCATACATATAAATATAATTATAAACATTTAAAACTGCTTTAATTAAAATACTTGGCCATGTAATGTAACTAAACAGACATGAATATAAAATAAAAATGGGATCAGCCATTCTCAAATTATATGTAAGTATATCTAAAAATACTGAGAAATTAGTTTCGTATTGTGTCAAATAATTTTCGAATATACGAGTATGTGCCTGGCACCAATGGGGTTAACAATTACTTCAAATACTGAAAAACGATATCCATGCCCAGGGAAAGATTTTATATAAGAATACTCGTTGATAATATATTAACGGGCATAGCCTGTTAAAAATCTTATCGTGTTTCAATTTTCTCTGAGTTCGAAGGACACTCCGTCGACTCACCTGTGCGAACTCCGCAAGGTATGAAGATTTAATTATGGTGTTGGCAAACGGCATTTAGTAGTTTATTTTGGTAGATCCTATTTTAGTAATAAAACAGTACGTAAGTATAAAATATGGTTAATATCTGTTATACATCTTATCAAAGTTTTCAAGATTATTAAAAGAAAAAACCTTCCAAGTGCAGGTTGATCTCGCGCATCGAGGGCCGTACCTCGTGTGGAATGTAATTATTTATCATAAGTCTTTATTAACATGGAGTTCATGTGTATTAATACCTATTATAATTATGTAGGTTATATATATATATATATATATATATATATATATATATATATATATATGCATTCCATCGTGAATATCTCCAAAACTGTCACATCTAAATTAATTTTTGTAATTTTCCTGCAAATTTTGCGTTGTTTTTTCATTATTAAAATAATGAAAAATACAAAGTTTAATGAAAAGTTTCAGTAATATCGGAAAGAAGGGTGGGATAAGGAATATAATAGGCATATTTTGTAGTTTTCCCTAGAAATATGCTACCTAAAATTAAAAAATATTTCTAAGACCCTCGTATCCAGCCCTGTCAAATGATACTCGGCACAATGTATGGAATTTAAACTTTTTATTCGAGTACCTTATATCTTATTAAACTGTGATTAGGTAAAACCTGTTATACTTATTCACAACAATACAAGTTGCGCGTTGAATATAATAATTATACTTAACAGTGACAGAATAAATAAGAAAATAAGTTATGCTGCTATGAAATATATATGTTTTGTGCAAAGTCTTGTTTACAAAATCGCTTACAAAATGCCAATGGACCATTGAAAACAAAATTTAATAATCAGATCCAAAAGTTTGCCCGTCAACATTTTTGCACTGTTTTAAAAGAAATTAATATTTTCCTTCTTAGAATACAATTATTCACATAAAACGCACAAAATGTATGCAAACGTGACATGTATGTAAAATGACATAATATCCTACTACATAAACCAAAACATAACATTTTGGGATGTTAACTCCCACGCGTTTCATTGGATAGGTACATTTTAAAAATATACCCCTGTATACATGACACTGTGAGAATGGAACTTTATATAGAAATTTGTATTGAGTCATTACGTAATTGTCTTATAAATGTAAATAGAACTCCATATAAAAGTTCTCAGAGAGTACGTAACCCAAAGAAATAAAAACTTTATACCTTATTCATATTTATAGGTTATCTACAAGAAAAATTTCAAAAAATTATTTGTGTAATTCAGATGTGATAAACTATGAACTGAACACTTAAGCAAATAATATGAAAGTGTGAATGAACTATATAAACAACCCAAGGTAAGACTTTCTAACGTTAATTAAAGTCGAAACAATTTGTACGTTTAATTCTCATAATCACAGATTATGAGAAATTTTTTTGGTAATAAAATATGCTAAATACGAAACAAACTTAATAAAGTAACCATAATAGTAACAAATTCTCATCATATTTAAAAAAAGTAAAATCTCTAATAATGTATTCACATTATTCACATATTTCATCAAGAAAAAATGATTTAAATGACAATATTTGAAGAAAAAATTTATTTAATTCCCATTAGAATTCTGCAATCTATTACTGCACCATACAAAACATAATGCAAATAAATTAATTCAAATTTGCGGAACTTATCCCAGTCAATATACGCACATAATAAATAGATTAAATTGAAAATACTCTCATTTTCAAAGTCGATTAAAATACCTTCTGTGCACGTGTACCAACGTTGCATCCATCGAGTAATGTAACATCACACACGTAAAAGAAAATACTGTAACGACAAGTAGGTGTCACGTGTCAACTAATTCACTTCCGGTGGACGCGGATCGGTCGGATCCGTATCTGATGTCCTCATATATGCTTAGAATTCAATAATAAGGGGAACGCGGAAGGCATTTTATCCGGCGGTGTCCGCGAGACCTGGGCGGTAATTAGTTTACTATCGTCATGTTCTATTTTGTACCTCACTTTATCACATCACCGTGCCCTTTGTTATTGAATTTTCTACGTTGTTTCTTCATAAGCGTGTATTAACTTGCATTTAACGCCTATATTGACCAATACAAAAAGAAGAAAAAAAAATTTTGTAACGATTAACATTCGACACGTGCTTTCGAATATCAAAGCAATAACCGTGGACTATTTAAGTGAATTTTACGGATAATAGTTAAAACAACTTCTTATGAACGTACTATTGTAGTAGAGAGACATGCATTAATAGCAATTACCGAGTCTATATTTCAAGTCATATTTCCGGCTAACAGTGATGCATTTAAGCCTATTTTAAATGAACTTAGTACAGAGAAATATACATTGATTTTCATTATGTGTTTGTATATTAGGTAACTAATAAACACATTACCTTTATATAACTATTTCCAGAATGTCGTAGAAATGTCTCCAATATCTCTGGTAGGGCATACAAAGAGCGCTGCTTTCGTCCTGCTGTTCAATAAGAAAATGAGTTTCGGTGAGATCAATCACGGTGTAAACCAAGTATCAACAAATTTCGGTTAGCAATTTCGGTTAATGGACATATTAATGTCCATTAAGTTCAAATGCAAATTACAATATTATAATAATCACCGTTTAACTAAACTCGGGTAATTAAATTTTGGAACTTGCAACGCTGAAAGTATTTATTCACTAAACACTTTATTATATTGGAATGCAGTAAACACATGTTAACATTTTTACTAATCGGTGATTAGTTGATAAAAGAAAGCGTACTTTTCACAATATATCTCTTTTCTATTTTATAATTACGTTATTATTAAAGAGAGCGCCCAATTTTATTGAAATTCAAATGGAAATTTTAACGCATTTTGTCTTAGTCAGCAAGATTTGCCAGGCTATGTAACTGATTTTCATTTTTCCGGTTGGTTTACAAAAATATTGTAGACACTTTGGAGGTACCTGTCAAGGGATATAGTATTCGACCCTTTGCGTATAACTTTTTTAGACATTATAATCACTGCGCCGTTGGCTTGTTTATTTTTTAATAATATTTCCATACTTTTGGTGTAAGTTCCAAAATAAATCATTTTATATCTATTTCAGTTTTTTAATAATTTGTAAGAATAATAATAATCCAAAATTAACGTTATTTCTTTAATCTTTACTGAGGTTAATTATGGTATTAGTTCACTTTTAGTTTAAAAATAGCTTCCAATATAAACAGCTAATTGAATTGAACAAAATCTTAAATATTTGTTTAAACTTTCATGAGGCGGATGTCGTCTCCACAAGGGCGCGGTATTCACAAAACTCGAATCCAACATCTGATACGACTGACTGAGCTGGTTGACATCAAGGATTTTGGAAACTCAGTCACAAGTGTAACTAATCTCATTAACAAACCTCACAAATAACAATAGGTGTGGCGGCGAAGGCATTTGTGTTTAACTCGCCATTGACTTCTACTATATTGTATACTAGTATAATAGAGGTCAGTGGTATTCAGTCAGTAAGTTACCTACATACGAATATTAATAATTATTTGTCAAGGTAAGAGATGGCGTTCTCAGTGACAGAGTGCGGAAACATGAGATAATACAGCTTTTTGTAACTTATCCATACATATTATATAAAATCGGTCGTGTGTTAATTTTGGATTATTATATTCCACTCTGCCGCCAAAACTACATATCACATACGAATGGCATTTGTTACGTGGTAGTAGCTTCAGCCCTTCCATTGTGCGCTATGGCAGTTGCGCGTCGATAACTATAAGGGTGTGGGAGATATTGGGGTTGAAACTAGGTACCTAAAAAATATAGAAATAATAGAAACTAGGTACTAGATACCATGAAAATGTGTTACTTCTAATATGAAAGTTAGAGTTTTTTCTAGAAAGTTCTAGAAATTTTATGAAATTTCTAAGGTGTTCTGGAACATTGTAATTTCTCCAAAATATTTCATTCTCCTCACCCTTTTTCTTCATTCCCGCAAGCCACCCCTTCCCATTTCTTTAAACATTAATAATACATTATAATTTGAAGAGCATTTGAATAAAATTATTTAATATACATGTACGTATATATATATATATATATATATATATATATATATATATATATATGTGTGTGCATATTTTGTAAGATATTTAAGTACAAAATATGAAAGAAGTAATAATAAGGAAAGGTTTTAAGACAGGTTTTTGTACAAAAAATGTATGAGATATGAATAAATATAAGACCAAAAAAAAACAGGGATTTACTGCCAGTTGTAAATAAAATTATTGCAACACAATTTCGTTGGCATAATCCTTTCAATTTTATATATTAAAATATATAAATGCAAACATACTTTACGTTTTAATATTAAAACTGGCATTTTCCCTAAATAATCTTTTGCATTTTTATTATTCAATTGAAATTGAATATTATTTTTTATCGAAAATAGTTTATTGATGCTGAGAATTGTATAAAAAAGCTAAAGAGTTAGCAAAAAATGATAATTTATTTAAAAAAACTTTGTTTATGCTTTTCAAATTCGTCAGTCTCATGAATATAATTAAAGTCCATTAAGTTTATCAGCAATATTTAGTAGAACTTATTATATTATTATATTATGATTTATTGCAGTTTTATCAAATATAACAATAAAAATATAACAAAAAACGTAAAAATTATATGGAATTAGAAAATATTGTTAATTAAAAAATAATCATTAATTATAATTTGCTACTTTTATCTTGGTTACTTAACTCTTGGTTCAAGTACATTGAGTTTAATAAAAACTCAATGTACTTGAACCAAGAGTTAATAAATATGAGTTAATAAAAAATAAAAATAGAATACCTATTCCATGTAATTAAATATTTTATTCTACATATGAAAGATATTTATACTATTTACATAATTTTGGTAATCATATACAACACATCACATAAAGACACAAAATACTAAACATTAAAATGGTATTTGATATTTTTGTGATATATTCATTCTTGCATACTAACAATCATAAACAATATTGTGAATATAATCCATTATAAAGTTATTTAAAGGTAATTAATATAAAGATAATTTAAAGTTCAGAAATGAAAAAAGCGACGTTTCATGTCACAAGCAGACATAAAAAGTAGTCACTAAAACTCAGCACTGGTTTCCAAAAGAACTAACAAGTTTAACTGAATGATCAAATTACTGAATTTGGTAGGTTGCCATAAGTGGAGTAAATTAATATCTAGTTCTTTATAAATTCTTATTAACGTTTGAATCTAGGAATCCAATTGTATATATCTGTACCACTATATCTGTATCATATAGTGAACCACTAAGTTTCGAATGGCGCTACCGGACTCTGTATCCTGTTCCGGCAAATGTTGGATATCCGATCGCAACACTTACAGAGATGAATATCTGATTGTAATATATTTCCAAATTAAAATTAAATTCTATAATAGTTTATGATGTATTAGATATCAAAAATCATCAATTAATTAGCCTAATATTACACGTAAAATAAAATGGAAAACTCCGCAATACTCCTCATCAGTCAGGAGGACAAGGTTAACAAGCACTTTATTTATGTTGTTTATCGATCTTTATAACCATAATATGAGAAAAATGAGAATTTTTTTAAAGTTTAATTTTATGGCAATTTCAATACAAATTCAAATTATTTTTTATATCTTTCACGACAATTTTACTTCATTAAACGGCTTTTGAAATTCTGCTAAATTTTTTTTAGCAGGTATGACATTCACTTCTTTCTTTTTGTTCTTTGTGTAATTTTAATATGTATAATAATATTGTTTAACTAAATATATCATTATGATGTAAAACACTCAAAGAAAAAAGTAGAAATACAGAAAAGTAGCAGAGGCAGCGAAAAAGGTCAAAAAGGGCTCACATAGGGACAGGCGTCGAGAAAAGGAGTTTCGTGGAATAATAGTATACAATTTCTAACTTTTGTATTATATATGTATATATATATATATATATGTGTGTGTGTGTGTGTGTGTGTGTCATTGCAAATATTAAAAGACTTCTCTTTTGACAGTTAACTAATTCACAGAAAAATCAGTCGAGTCATTCAACGAATAACAAAACATGCCATTTTTCAAAGGCAAATTCAGATCAAAATGAAATATTTAAAAAATACTAATTTTCAAAGAAACATGGGAAATGTTTCGATATAAATATTCTGAAAACCTATATTAAATGTTGATCACTTGTAAAGTTACTCAAGTTTTAATAACTTCTACTGGCAAAACTAATAATAAAGCATACAACCACTAGCTGTACATATATGTTAAAATAAATTTATAACCACTCACACATCTATGTCCACCAAAATTCCTTAAGCAGATGCTGAGTTAATGCATAACATGAATACAAAAAACAGATTCGAAATACCTTTTTTTTGTCATTACAAAACTGTTAAGAGTCATTTTTACTTACACTTAATTGAAAATGTGGAGTCGTTGACAAAACTATATTCACATGATTCATCAAGACCGCTTAAGATAATTAGCACGATATCGACTAAAAATTGATCAGTATATCGATAGATTACCCAATTTCGTTAAATTAGACGAATAAATTCTCTGACGTAAAATATATAATTTATCATGTCGTTTCTATCGCGAAAATTGTCAGTGTTTTTGGCGAAAATTTTTTTGTTTATGAGAATTGGTCGTCTTTTTGTTCATTATGAGCTATATTGAAATGCCGCAATTTCCATCGAAATGATGTGTCTAGAGTAAAATAAAAAAAAATTGCATAAAAATAAGGTAATAAAAAAATAAACCCTGACACAAATGGCTATTTACTACCGAATCAACCAACCTGGTATTATATCATAAACATGGTTGGACAACTTCACATTAAAAATAACAAAATTTTCAGAGCTTTAAGAAGAGAAGAACAACCTCTAGAAACTGAGATATCGAAAAACTTAATCATATATATGAACAAAGTGCGCTGCCGGCTAGTAATTGTCTAATGATTTTCAGATTATAACTAAAAAAAAAACATAAATACACATATCTATGGACAAATACCACTGATTTACAATGCTAAGCGCAGATAGCCCATAACTGCATAACAAACGTAACCAAACGGTCGATTCTAATATTTAAGGGTGTGGCCTAATGCAATGACAATACCTATCTGAGTAAGCATTAATTTATAAATGAGCAAATATTAATGTATAAACTTTTAAACGTAAGCATTTGTGAATTTTTTATTCCTTTATTCAAACGTAATAGAACAATACCGTATCACTCGTTGTAATCACATAAGACTTACGGGTGCATTGTCAACTGCTATATTTCGTTCGCTATGTCAAACACTATTAAGAGGTATTATTAAATTTTAATTATGATATTCTGTGCTTTGTTGTCTTGTATATAAGTGCACAAATAACTATATAATGTAAATATTTCGAAACTACTGATAGACACTTAAATTTTATTTTTCTCTTTCACACAGCAAAGCCGAAAAATTTCTCAAAAAAGAGGAGGTGTGGTCTAAAATCGAAAGTCTCCTAATTGTATACTTCATTGTATCTTTGTTCATATATATTTATTTAGAATCACTGCAACGCGTGCTTATAAAATGTTGTTTTTAGAACGAAATACATGCTTAAATTTTTAACGAAATCTTATATGAAATCAATAATTTTAACATATATTTAATAAAAATTGTTGACTTCACATGCTTAATGTAAGAATAAAAAGCTATAAAAGTAATACAAGCGATATTAATTCAGCCTTAACTATTAATCCAAATCAACCTTAGATTTATCTTAGACCATTAACAAAATACGAAATCAATGTACATCAACACGGCTCCCTCGTGTAAGGATACTTGTGAAATTTGCAAAATTAATTTATTAATGAATATAGATAGATAGTTCAAAAAATATTGCTAATAGATTCTTGTTTATTTATACTGATCAATCCCTGACCTAATATTTTTTCCAACTAAACTAAAGGCCGAACATTCCTATATAATTTCATTTTTATGATAAAAATTTGCACCAAGCTTGAGTACCTTTAAACGATTAATTACTTACAAATATTTGTCACCTCATTTAGATAAAAAATTAAATTCAAAATATATTTGCAACTTGTGAACACATCAACAATTAGAAAATGTTTCAAATTTTTAAAGAATTACAATACATATTTTCAAATTAACAATAAGAAAATTGTAAATTGAAATAATCAACGTCACTAGTAACTTATCTGTGAAATTTTATACCTGGCAATTTTTTTGTGTAAGCGGCTATCATACTCTATATTTAAACATTTTTGAACAACCATTTACGTAAATTTTGGAATTACAAATAAATTATCAATTTCAACGAAGTCTTCAACGCAGCTTTTCAATATGGGGACAAATTATGGTGTTGTGGCAGTTCCGAGTAAAGAAAACGTGTGGAGTGTATACGATCCCGCTTGATCTTTTACTTTTTACGACAAAAAGGAAGAAATAAAAGTATATTAGTCATTATGATTTCTGATAGATAATGACTGATTATTTTATGTGTCATTTACGTCCTAGTATAGTCAATATGTGGCAAATAATCGGCAATTTCCCTTTACAATCCTTTTAGTTTTTATAGAACAGAGTTCTGGACCATCTGGTGGAATAACTCAAGAGCGGATGAATTTCGTTGAGCACTTTTAAATAAAAACATCCGTTCTTAATCGGAAGTTCTGTTAAGATCTTAAAAAATCTTTCAAAAGGCAAGTGTACGCACGTACGTAAATCCATACATACTCACAGACTCCGATGTAATTCATGCTTATCCATAACATTTCATTTGAAAACAAACTTTTTCAAAAATTCCATAGCCTCCCAACTCTCTTTTCTTGCTCCTCGCATGCTAATTCAATTCTTTCATAATTTTGATAAAAGTACGAAATTAATTAAACGACTTCTGAAAATTAACTTTAGTTGTCGAATTTATGAATTGGTTATTGAGAATAAAAGAATAACATGCAAAATATGAATCGGTGATTTTTAAAACACATTTAGTATTTTATTCAAAATTCGTTTTAATGCATTATTCTTTATGGTGACCCCTAGATTGAGTTAAAAAAATAAAATAGCTTAATTTCCATACTATAAACTATTCTCAAAAATATGATTGCTTGTCAAAATAATATCTGCTGATGCTTACCATGAGCTGAATATTAAAACAACATAAATGGATAAGGATATATTATTATATTCAAGTTGGTTACACTGAGAATAATTGACAGAGGTAGATATACAGTTTTCTTGCCATTGTTTTGTTTCTGAAGTTTTTTGTGCACCATACTGAATTATGCTAATTCCTATTTTACTTCTTTAAACTTGGTTTCAGTGTTCAAGAGTTAAATGCAGCAAGTATTGCGAATAAATTGCAAAATATATACCTAACTCTAGCCTCTGCTGTTTTTGAGGATAGTCTATATGATGCTTATTACATCAAAAAGTATATTTTCTGTACGGTTACATTATTATCCCAGCTGCAAAGATCAATGCTTCATAAAGTTGCTTGAAGACTGATGAATTTATCAATGAATTCATCATTGATAAATTCAGCAATTTTCACAATGTAGGAACAGATAATGAATAAGATGTAATTTTTATATAAAATCTTATTCAAGTTACTGTCATGAGAAAACAGAAAAAAAGACTTCGCCATCTTCAGAAAAGAAAAAGCCTTGAACTGCCATATTTGAGTATTTTGTTATTTCCACTGAACACAAATGTGAAAAGTCGTAAATTTTCCAACGTTTGCATTTCGTTGCTTCAAAAAGAATAAGAAGATTGTATAATATAGTGAAAAAGAAGGAGTTGTCCAGTGGTTGTAGAGTCAAGCATTCATGTAAACATGCGAATTAAGAGAAAAATTGTAAGCAAATTGAGGATCATACGAAAGTTTCCCTTTATAAATAAATCATTATGCTTCGAAACAAATGTGTTAGTTAGTTGTGAGATTGGTCGTCAAGCACATCTATAAACTTTTCCAAAAAAATTATGTATATTTAAACATTTGTTGCAAAGAGGAAATCTCTCTTATATTGAAAAGACAAAAACTTGTGACTTGTTCTATATGTAAAGCCCCTTTTCTCAATTAAAATATTAAGTTCTAAATAAAAATGCAGAGAGAAATTTTGGTGCACAAACCACTTAATAAAAAATGCTATCATAAATTATAAGACGTTAAACAGACTTGCAGTATTCAAAGTGCGATGATACCGTTATGACAGCTGCTTTTGATTATATGACGAGATTAAAGCTTACATCGAATGCTTATTTTGTGATGAACCTAAAAGCGAATATTTTTGCGGTAACACTATAAGTGGCAATGATTAAAATGAAGTAACCTCGTTTGCAAGCAAACACTTAAGTTCTGAAAATCCATAAAATGTTAAATATATTTTAAATTAAAGTGAGGGAGTGTAATGCAATACGGTTAACTGTGCGGAAATTACAAGAAAAATTGTTTGACTGAATAGTTCGAGCTTTCCACTAACCCTGATTATTTATCAAATAAAATAAAGGGGAAGAAAAAATTAAGCTAAACAGTTTTACCATACAATTAATGGAATAAAAGCTGGAAAATAATAATTATGGGTTACTAATTTCGGGTTTTGATAAGACTGCAATAAAATTGTATAACGCGGGAAATTTTATACTTTTGAGTTGACTCGTTTTTTATTATAGCACACAATTTGATAACAATATTAAAGAGCCAGATATTATTGTCAACATCCAACAAAAAAAATGATCTACTAAATGCGTCGTCCCCTCCAGCAACTTAACTATCGTAATCTCATCAACGCTTTATATTAGTAACCCACAATTATTCTTGAGCTTTAGGTATTGTATAATAAAACCTTTTAACTTAATTTCTTTTACCTAAATATTATTTTTAACCTTCTAGTTTGCTATATTTATTTACCCCGATTTTATAGTATTTATTGTCGTATGAAGTGCTAACGCTATATTATTTAACGAAACCCTAACGCCATTACAGGTGCCCTACATGCCTTTACCTGGGTGATTTTCAATTGAAACCATTCATTATCATTGATCAATTTGAAACCATTGCAGCATCAAGACTGAAGAGTTACAACTAGGGGCCCAATGACAAAAATCTCTGCTTGAAACACATAATATAAATTTAAACCTAGCAGATACCCAAATCTCCCGGTGTAGGCAAATAAAATCCCCGCAGCTTCGAAAGTGTAGAGTTGAAATTCGAAATTCAATGACAAAGCTCCACTTGGACTTACAATACTAATTTTAAACCAGCAGATTTTCGATTCTCACGGTTAGGCAGGTAGTACTCCGCCAATACCAGGCTTGAGATATTTAAACTAAGAGTTAAATGATAAAGTCATTGCCTGGGACCCATAATACTAATTTAAAATCAACAGCTTCTCAAATTTCACTGATTAGGCAGGTGGTACTCCTGCAGCATGAGAACTAAGAAGTTGAAATCCGGAGTTTAATGACAAAGTTCTTACTTGGGACCCATAATACTAATTTAAAACTAGCAGTCTCTCAAGTCTGAGGCAGGTCATACTACTGCAGTATCTGAACGTAGAAGTTAGAACGCGAAGTTGACTGACAAAATCTCCGTTTAAATCTACAATACTAATTTAAAACCAGCAGATCCTCAAGACTGAAGGTTAAAAGAGGTGGTACACCTGCAGTATCAGAATTTGAGGTTCAAAGGTCTAAATTATCATAATTCTGTATGGTCATGAGGACTGAACGTGTGCAACGCTTCATGAGAATCGGTTAATAAGAAATAGCTGAAAAATCTATCTCAATATTTCCATTAAGAGAAACATATGGATTGTGGAGCCAAATAAAAATGTTTAAAAAGACAATTAACTAAATTAACTGTAAATAAATTGAGAACAACAGAAAAGAATGCCCTATATGCCAGAAAAGAACAAATATTTTTAAAACTATTTCCTGCAATAGGCCACAACTACCCTTAAATAGTGTAAATGAAATGGAGGATGATTAAGATTAGTTCAAGATAAAGTTAAAATGTGGAAATTAATATTAAATGGTCTCTTAAACTTTTCTTCTTATTTCCCCCTCTACTCATTCAAATCTAGTGTTAAAGTGATACAAGTAATATGTTGGGTAAAAAGCAATTCAAGTATAAAAAAAAACAAAACATTGGAAAATACAGAAACATCACAGAAACATCACGAGCCAATCCATATTTTAATCGTACTAACGTCTCTCCAAGTGTGGTTTGTGAATTCGTGATATTTAGCTACTTATTTAATTTTCATAATTTATGCTGGAGTTTTTGATTTTTGTCAAGATGCAGATAATAATTGTTAATAAAACTTTTGTTATCGGTAAATATCGTAATAAATAAAAACGGGATCGAATTGTGGAAACAGGATTTTGTAGCTTAATAAAGTATATCTAACGAAAGGGTAATAATTAGTTCTCATTTAAACTTAATATTCAAATAATTACGGAGAATATTGGATAGATTAAACTATATTAAACTACGTCGTTTTCCATGTAATGAAAAAAATAATAAAAACGAAATCGTTGTTTATTCCGAACTAAACAAAGATATTGCTTTATAACTCAGTTTCGTTTTGAGTTATTCAAAACTGTCAGATTAAATTTCAACAAAAAAAGCTTTGACATAAAGTGATCATAATACTTCTTAATTAAAATGTAGATTAAATTGTTTTTCCTATAAAATTTTCTTTCATTACACAGTCACCGATTAATTTCTGCCTTTAACCCTTAACCACCTACCACCGGTCTCAGAGACCGCAACGGATTTTTAAATTCAAATTTTTCTATGTGTGCGTGTCGTACGACCTCGCGCGTCCATGTACCTTTTCTACACGCCAATCAGCATCGCGCTTGCGCTCGGCGAGTTAATACGTGCGCGAGTCTAGCCTAGGTAAGTAAAAATATTTCGCCAGCGGTCTCCATGACCGCACGTAGGTTGTTGTGTGATTATTTGTACTTATTTTTTGTTGTTGTTTTAGTGTCAAAATGAATAATAATAACAAAATTATTGAAAGATGGCTACAGCAAGAAATTTCTGTTGAGGAGGAATCACCGGATGAGGATTGCAGTGACGTGGAACCTGATGTAAGCGAGGATTTAGTGCAGGTTGAAGACTGTGAATCGGCGTCTGAAGTTGAGGGTGAGAATGAAGATGTTGTGAGTCCGTTACAGTCCATATCACCAATCTCTTCAAGGTCACAATCTTCATACAGGTCAACTCAAGAGACTAACTCTTCGGATGATAATATTCCGATTTCACGCTTGCAGTCCGGAGGTAGGCGAAGAAAATATAATTATTTTGGAAGCAATCGTTTTCGATGGGCATCTACACCGAATATAGCTCGTTCAAGGACACCGCAGCATAATATTGTGCAACAAACACAAGGTGTAAAGCCAGCTTTTTGTGCGATTCTTAGTAATACTACTACGCTCCTGGATATTTGAATCCTTTTATTTACTGATGAGATGTTAGATAAAATAGTACTACACACTAATCAGAAAATAAGTAAAATCAGACCGAAGTACAAAAAGCACACTTGTGTGCATGATTTGGACCATACAGAGCTAAAAGCTTTCATTGGGCTTTTGCTTTATACAGCTATATTTAAAGAAAATGACGAGCACTACACTTCATGGTACAGTACTGATGGAACCGGAAGAAAAATATATCGTTGCATAATAAGTAAGAATAGGTTGGAAGTTCTGCTAAATACTATTCGATTTGATGATGCAGAAACTAGAGAGCAACGACGTGAACTAGATATGTCTGCTCCAATTTCAGAACTTTTTCAGTCTTTTATACAAAATTGTCAAAGAGTGTACACGATTGGAACTTGTGCTTGTGTAGATGAGATGCTTGTAGCTTTTAGCGGTCGCTGCAAATTTAAAATGAATGTGTCAAAAAAACAGCTAAATATGGTCTTAAAATTATGTGCCTTACAAATTTTAGAAACGGTTACCTCCTAAATGCTTACATATACCTCGGCAAAGATATTGATGGACAAAATTTGACACAAGAGCAGAAGCGTCAATCAAAACCAACTCAAGCGGTTCTAAGTCTTATCGCTCCGATTGAAAATTCTAATAGAAACGTGACCGCTGACAACTGGTTTTCTTCGATAGAACTAGTCAATATTTTGAAAGAGAAGCACCTCAGTTATGTTGGTACACTCAAAAAGAACAATCGTGAAATACTGCCTGAGTTCAAACCATCTATAAATCGGCAAATCGAGTCCTCAATCTTTAGTTTTACCAAAAGTATCACTTTATCGTCTTACGTACCAAAAAAAAATAAAGCTGTGGTTATGATTTCAAGTAAGCATCATACGGCTAGTGTTGACGAATGTAGCAAGAAACCGGAAATGATCTTATACTACAACCAAACAAAAATAGGCGTCGATTTACTGGATCAAAGATGTTCAAATTACTCTACTTCTCGTCGAACGCGAAGATGGCCTTTAACTATATTTTACAGAATTTTGGACATCTCTGCTTCGAATGCTTATGTCATCAGCCTCAGCAACCAAGCACAGAAGACTAGAAGTCGATTTAAATTTCTAAAACAGCTAGCAGAACAGCTTACAAGGTCGCATATGGAACGTCGCGAAAAAAATGATCACATTCAGAGAGATCTTAAGAACTCTATTTGCCGTATTTTAGAGATCGGGGACGATAAACCAAGCACTTCTGATGTCGAAAAACTTGAAGTTCGTAAAACATGTTTTACATGTAATCCAAAAAAGAAACGAAAGACTGCTTACTTATGTTTTATGTGTAAGGTACCAATTTGTTTGGAGTGTTCGAAAAAAATGTGCTGTAACTGCCCCGAAAAAATATAAATGTTTAGGCGTTGCAGTTTTATTTATTTTTCGAAATAACGTTTATTTTTGTTGTTTTTTTTTAAAGTTTGTATATTTAATTTATAAGAATGAATACTAAGAAGTTAAAAATTTAAGTTTCTAATGCTGCAGATCTCATTTTCTTAGAGTAGTAATTTTTTGTGCCATAATTGTTACTTTATAGAGATTTTATCAATATCTCGAGATTTTTATGTGATTGTTAGTGATTATATGTCTAATATAAAGCTTTTAAATATAAATAAGTATTTTATTCAATCAGATGTTTCATTATTACCACCAAACCAAAATTATAGGGAATATCATATTAGAGTCTCTGAGACCGCACGTAGGTAGTTAAGGGACAAAAATGTGTGGTAGGTGGCTAAGGGTTGATTATATTTTTGAATTGTACTTAACTATCGACCCAGCAACCAATTAGCTAGACAAACTAAAGAAGAATCGAAAAAATTGAGAAAAAGAAATGTCTCACATAATTTAATGTCACATTTCAATCAATATAGTAATGACTTGAAATTGCCTTGGACAACAATATTAGGAACATAATAAATATTTTTACAATGAGCAATAAGTTCTTACTTCCCAATGGAACAGCTTTATAATATTTTTCAAAAGAATGCCATCAAATAATTAACCTTTTCCCTATCATTATTGATAAAACTATTGATGACAAAAACTTGAAAAGATGTGGAAATTCAAATAAGGCTATAACAAATTACGAAACAAGGCTCGAAAATGCTAGAAATAAATAGATAACGCGTTATTGGTACCTTAAAATTCGACTTTATACTAGTGTCAGTTTGCATAAACATGTAATTACTGCGTTTCAGTTTGCAACCCATTCGAAATAAATTCTTAAATAATTTTTGTTTCAGATTAAACATAATATAATATTATTTATGTTGGACTATCGATTTATCTATATACACTTGTTAACGAAAACACAAATTAAGTCACCATTGAAATTTTCTTCAGCATAAAATAATTTGCGTATGCAAACATTTTTTTTTAGTTCGTCGTGATGTCTGCCTAATAAAAAATAACGTAACATTGAAAGTGTAGATCTACGCACCGCCAAACTACTGTTAATATATGAAAGAAACGCGGAAGATACCTGATCTAATGGTGGATGTAAAACTGGTCAAATGCGTGTCGAAATACACACGCCTTGAATTTGTTTTATGAAAGTATGTTACATATGTTATATAAAAAAAAGTTTTTTCCTTTACATCATTGAAGATATCTTTGAATCTACATAATTCCAAGAAACATCTATATGTTTAGGAAATCTAACTAAGACTGTGACAAACGGAAATCTAAAAAGTCACCTTCCACTTACAGGTACCAAATTGTGCCTCGGTCTTTTTTTTTTTTTTTTTTTTTTTTCTGTAAAGGGAAAAAAACAAACACAAACTATTTGAATTATTCTATGAACACTAAATAGGAAATAAGTTTGTGTTCTAACATTTCCACAGAGAACAAAAAAAATAAATACATTAATATATATCCAATTAAATACAACAATACATAAATGTGACAATATTAATGGATGTAAGTGAAACAATTTTTTTTTTTAAATTAAGACATAAAATTAGTATAGAAAATACATGTAATTAACTTATCAATTAAATAAAGCTGCAACTATGGATTACAAGTTATTTATGTGACGCACTCTATTTAACTAATTTGAACAAACAATGATAAAAGTAAAATGATAATAACATTAATGATCCGTCTGCTGTGCATAAATTTCACGAAGCCTTTTCTTTACATCTGATCGAAACTGGGGGCGTGGACTTGCAAGGATGTCAAGTGTCAACATCTCTTTATTGTACAAGTCGCACAACCGTCGTAGCGGTGCTCTGACACCGGCGTTTGTTCGTGCATTATCGACATGAAATAAGAGATGGCTACGAGTTAATTTGGACGTTCGAATCTTTATCTGACTTAGTAGAGATGGGCAGTCATAATTACTTTGACAGATGTTGAACATAATCATCAACTCTAATAATGAACGTCTGTGATAGAGGGCATCACATTTATAATTATTAAGTAATATTTTATATGGTAATTTACCGCCACCTATACGATGCTGAAGAGCGTTCAAAAATTTTTTTTGTATGTTCTCGATACTACCAGAATAAGTGGCATATAGTGGATTCCAGACAACAACAGCGTATTCAAGTTGTGATCTTACAAGGGCATTGTACAAGGTTAAGTATGTTTCAGTATTTTTAAATACTTTGGCTGTTCTTAGTATGAAGCCAAGCATTCTATAGGCCTTAGATATAATCTGCTCAACATGCAAACTAAAATGCAGTTTACTATCAAAAATAACAGCAAGGTCACGCATGCTGTCAACTTTTTCGAGTGAATTCCCTCCTATTGCGTATTTAAAATTTATTTGTTTTTTCTTCTTTGTAAAAGAGATTTGTTTGCACTTCGAGTAACTTAAATGCAGTTTGTTCTCTTCACAGTAAACATGAAGTCTATCGAGATCAGCTTGCATATTCGAACAGTCATGTATGTCTTCTACAAGAGTAAATAGCTTTAGATCGTCTGCATACATTAGAAAATTACTATTTCTAAAACAGGTACTTATATCGTTAATAAATATAATAAATAAGAAAGGGCCTAATATAGATCCCTGTGGTACACCTGAAGTCACTTCGATATATGGTGATAAGAACCCATTTACTTTAATTGCTTGCTGCCTATTAGTTAAATATGAAATAAACCATCTAAGCAAGTTGCCCCTGATACCGTTAAATGCTAGTTTTCGCATCAATAATAAGTGATCAACCTTGTCAAATGCTTTCTTGAAATCTGTATATATCACGTCGACTTGCTGTCTGGAATCCAATGACTCGAACAAGTGCTGAGAGTGAAGTAGTAGGTTAGTGGTGGTAGATCTACCACGAACAAAGCCGTGTTGCTCGGGCATAATGTAATTATGTAGTATTGGATATACTCGTCCATGTACTAATCTCTCTAAAACTTTGGGAATTACTGATAAGATTGATATGGGTCTATAGTTAACTATGTTTTGTTTAGATCCATTTTTATGCACAGGTGTTATGTGCGCCTTTTTCCAACATGTAGGAAAAGTCCCATGTTTTACGCATTTATTAAACAAGAGAGTTAAAGGAATGCATATGGTATCTGCAGTATATTTGAGGAAGACTGGTTCAATTATATCTGGTCCTGGGCCTTTGTTCAAGTCTAATGACCTAAGCATTTTTAAAACATCTGCAACCTCAAACGATATGGAAGATAAGCTGACGTTATTTAAATTACTAGTAGGCATGTTTTCAACGGTGAATTTGTTTATGTCTGGATCAGTGGGCTCGAAAGTTGACTGAAAGAACTCTGAGAACATTTGGCAAATTTCATTCGGATTATTACTGGCACTTTCGCCGGATGACATAGTTGACGGATAGCCATTTGTTTCATGTAGTGAAGAGATGTAAGACCAGAATCCTTTGAGATTTTTCTTTATTATTTTCTCTGTGTTTGCAACATATGACTGACAACATTGCTTTGACATACGCTTGAAACAATATCGAAGCTTTGAAAATTCATTATAGGCGGAAATGCTGCCATAAGTTTTCCATTTCAACCATGCTCGTTCTTTGTATTTAGAAAGCCGTTTGAGTTCACGAGTAAACCAGACAGGATACTTCGTGTTACGGGTAGCCTTTTGTGGCACATAGGAGTCAATTAGGTTGAAGATAAGGTCGTAAAATCTGGTCACAGCACATTCCGTTGAGAGTTCCCTTAATTCATTATCCCAGTCTATTTTACTTATCTCTTTATTTATTACCTCAAAGTCGGCCTTATAAAAGTTATATTTTTTGTTTGGTAAAACGGGCAGCATTATTTTAGGGCTACACACAATGGTAAAAGTGAAAGCAAGATGGTTGCGATCTTCACTTAACATTGGGTCAGCTGCAGTAAGTATGCAGTCCATATTAGTAAGAACTAGGTCCAAGATTCTGTTTTTATAATTTTGTAAATAATTATATTGTTTAAGATTCATGAAAGATAATGCACTAAGAGCAATACGCGTTATTTGAGACGTACATGTATATGACGGGATGCAGTATCCTTCTTGACGTTGCCAGGTAATTGAAGGTATATTGTAGTCACCTACAATACAAAACTTGCTATCGCTTTGTTCCGTATACATTTTCTGTAAATTATTAAAATAGATTTCGTATTTATTAAAAGGTAGATCTGGTGGGAGATAGACTGCGTTAAGGATTAGTTTCTGTTTACCCAAGGATAAATTTAATATTATTTCTTCTATCTCAATACTTTCACAGTCTGTACGTCGCAGTCCCACATAGCCAGACCGTAAGGCTACCACCACTCCACCACCACTCTGTTTGTAACTCGTGTGAGCATCTCTGTCTCTGCGATAGACTATATACCTACTATCAATAAATTCTGAATTGAAAATACTTGGTAATAGCCACGTTTCTACAAGCACGATTATATCATAGTCGTTTGCCAGTATATTTAGATATAATTCATGAAGTTTAGTTCTAACACCGCCACAATTCTGATAATAAATTGACAATTTGTCATTTGTCATTGCAAGAGATTAATCTTATAAAGATAGAAACATAATTCATAATTTACGTAATATTGCACATTACTACTATTTAGAAGCAAGGTTCGACGCATGTGCAGCGGGTAATGCCAGTAAAAAGACCTTTCAAATACAGAACATAAATAACAGTTAATATAACGCCAACGAAAAATATGGAGGTATGCAGAAAAATTACAGGAAATATTGACAATTCTTAATATAAATATAAGTATAGACAGGAACAGTCACATTTTAAAAATGTCATTTTCACATCTTATCTGCAGATACTTTGAGCCCGCCGTTTTACGAACATAAATTGTACCGTTTTTAATCCACACAAATTCATAGTTCTTTTCTAATTTGGCTTTTCTTACTTTTGCGTAAAGAATTTTGTTTCGTAGTGTGAGGTGCTCGTTAACGTAGACCCGCTGGGCAGCTCCGGCGATCTGTAACGACTCGGTGGTGAGTGCACGACGCACGCGCGCTGCAGCAATGATATCATCACGCAGGCGTCGCGTAGCTAGCTGCACGATGATATTACGTGGGCGGTCGGTGTGTGCGTGCGAGCGCACGCGATGCGCCGCACGCACCTGGTCCATAGGGATCGGAATATTTAACGCAGCGCTTAAATTAGAGACGATGTTTAGAACATTTTCAGTTCTCATTTCTGGGACATTTTGAATTTCTAAGTTGCACTGTCTATTTATTTGATCCATATCATCGTATTTGGCTTTGTAAGCCTCTAGTTCCGTGGTAAGTGCATTGTATTTTGTAATCATATTGTTAATTTTTTCTTCGTGAGATTGTATAGTAATATCCAATTTATGTTGCAGTTCATCTATTCGACAACTGTAATCAGTCAGGGTCAGGGTGAAAGACTGTAGCTTAGTATCAATACTTTGCATGGCCTGATTTAAATTAAATTGCCAGTCGTTTTTTAGAGTATCAAATTTTGAATCTATATATGCGATCAATGTAGTAGTGTCAATAATTGCTGTTGAAGGGGTTTTCCTAACAGTCGCATCAATATCCGAGTGGCTGGTATTACTCTCGTTCGCAATAACATTTTTATTGCTAACAACCGGTGGTGAGTGCTTCACGTTAGACCCCGTAGAAATTGATGGAGCACATCCTGTAGATGAAGTGGGCGTAGCGGCAGACGACGCGAGGAATGGTGCATCTCCAGTCTGTTCTTCTGGCTGGCTAATAGCGGGCTTTGATTGTTGCGCCTTACAAGACATGCACCTCCACTTTGCACGATGCATGGGAAGCAATTTAGAATAGGACGCTTCACTAAAACCGCCGCAATAGAAATGATATTGCTGAGAACATTTATTACAGATAATGCCATCTTTATCTAATATGGCCTCTTTGCACTTACTGCACAGCTTCATATCAACTGTTATTATTGTAATTCTTGTAAAAAAAAAAAAAAAGTGAGCGCGCCCACTGGTCTCGAACTCGATTTGCCTGGGTACGAACGAGTGCGTTACACACTGCGCTACGCGTGTGGTATATCGAGCGGTGAATAGCAGCGCGCAGTACAGCGGAGAGTAAATGCTAACAAGACGTTGCTTGTTTGTAAACAAGTTTTAGTTTGCACTCGGTGCCTAGGTTTAAATTTTAAATCACCCACTTTTATATTAATTTTTATTAGCACTGTCAGTGTATCACACAGGAAATTAATGATTTTTAAATCTATTTTTAAATGTTATTTTTAGATTATTTATGAACCAAACGCAACTTTATTAATTCAATCAGACTTAAGAAATTATTTTATGTACCTTTATAACAAACAATATAATTTGAAGCTAGTATTTAATTATTTTAACACAAGCTATCACATTTACGTCAGTACGACTGAGATAATGATTGAGAATGTCTTAATTACGAAGTAGCGTTTCTCCGGATTCGCCAGTTTACCACTGTGCAGACCGCTATGAAGCTGTGAAGGTAAGGGAATAATTTTCTACCAAACAACAAATTTACACGTGTCGCACTCAAATTTTCTTTTTAGTTATTATTTACATTCATTCCACGTGTACCCACATTCCAAGCAACCCAATCTACTTCATTTTTGTGAATGCTACGCTGTCATTAAATAAATATTTAATGTATAAAATTGCCAGTATATCTGTCCCTCTTATTACAGAATTTTGATGCTGAATATGAAAGCTTGGTAACAATTGGATTAATTGAGGTAATTGCGTACAGTATTCTATATTTAAGCTGTCTTAAATTTACGTTAATTGCATCTTTATTCTCCGGTAAATTTAACTTTATACTTCTGTCGTTTTTGGTTGAGTGATTATTGTGGAATTTAATAAATATTCTTAAAATGAACAGGAATAATATATATAACAGAATTAATGGTATCAAATATGATTTAAATTTTTGTTTTATATCGAAAATCGCAATACTAATTTTATAAAGAACAGATTCCAATTAGATAAAACCGGCACCGGTTACCATTTTGAAGCAGCTTAAAATTGTTTTCCATCTCTCAATAAATGATAGGACTTGGCTGCACCGAAGTTTCATTCAATGGATATTAAAATCAAAGTGAATCTCATTATTTAAAACAATGACATGCACCATAATAAAAAAAAAATAAAAAAAAAAAGGAAAATATATATATATATACATATATATATATACAGATGCTGACATATGATTAGAGCTTCCAATTAAATTGTTATATATCATTTTCATGATGGGTTTCAAGAGAAGTATAGATAATTTCGCGACCCTAGTTTAAACATGCTTTGACATAGACGTTGTCATTGCTATGAATTCAGTTAAAGTCAGAGGTTTGAAATATTTATTACCTGAATATTAGCGTGGAAATACATGTAACATAATTTAATAAAATCATTTTTACGCGGATAAAAGGGAATAAAAGCTACAAAAATAACATTTTAAAATACAATATAGTAATTATAACGAAAGTCCCCAATTTTTATTATATACTAATATTATTTTCCTCGACTATTTAAATATCACTTACTCTGATGATCGTATTAATTTCAGAAATTGGATAAAACTTCTCTTATTATCTTCTCCCATAGAAGCTGGTTAATTCAATATAACCATTATAAATTAACGTCGGTTTAATAATACTTATCATACTGCGAACCACCGGCACAAATTAATTCACAATTTATGTTGAGTATGGAATGACTTTCGAATCTCCTAATTTATGAGGATATTACCATAATAAATAGAAGTTTATATCACCTGGATCGGGTAGCTCGGGCAGCTTTAAAATTATATGTTTCGATTATCCTCGTCACGTTTTAAAGAATTTTTCTCCTCTTTAATACCTGACGAGGACAATCGAAAAGGTCAGAGGAGAATCGGTTTGCTCGCGGTTCTAATGCGGACACGTTACGTTCAGCCGAGTGAAATAAAGAACATTCGTTTAAACTACTCCAAAGATTATGTTTCAGATTAAACATAATATAATATTATTTATGTTGGACTATCGATTTATCTATATGCACGTGTTAACGAAAACACAAATTAAGTCACCATTGAAATTTTCTTCAGCATAAAATAATTTGCGTATACAAACATTTTTTTTTAGTTCGTCTTGATCTCTGCCTAATAAAAAATAATGTAACATTGAAAGTGTAGATCCACGCACCTCCAAACTACTGTTAATATATGAAAGAAACGCGGAAAATACCTGATCTAATGGTGGATGTAAAACTGGCCAAATGCGTATCGAAATACACACGCCTTGAATTTGTTTTATGAAAGTATGTTATATAAAAAAAAGTTTTTTCCTTTACATCATTGAATATATCTTTGAATCTACATAATTCCAAGAAACATCTATATGTTTAGGAAATCTAACTAAGACTGTGACAAACGGAAATCTAAAAAGTCACCTTCCACTTACAGGTACCAAATTGTGCCTCGGTCTTAATTCCACGTGTACCCACATTCCAAGCAACCCAATCTACTTCATTTTTGTGAATGCTACGCTGTCATTAAATAAATATTTAATGTATAAAATTGCCAGCACATCTGTCCCTCTTATTACAGAATTGGGCTTGGTAAGGGTTGGAGTGATTGAGGTAATTGCGTACAGCATTCTATATTTAAGCTGTCTTAAATTTACGTTAATTGCGTCTCTATTCTACGGTAAATTTAAGTTTATACATCTACAATACTAATTTTATAAAGAACAGATTCCAATTAGATAAAACCGGCACCTGTTACCATTTTGAAGCAGATTAAAATTGTTTTCCATCTCTCAATAAATGACAGGACTTGACGGCACCGAAGTTTCATTCAATGGACATTGAAATCAAAGTGAATCTCATTATTTAAAATAATGACATGCACCTCCATAAAAAAAAAAGAAACTAAAAAAAAAATTTAAAAAAAAATATATATATATTTATATATATATATGTGTATATATATATATATATATATATATATATATATATATATATATATATATATATATATACAGATGCTGATATATGATTAGAACTTCCAATTAAATTATTATATATCATTTTCATGATGGGTTTCAAGAGAAGTATAGATTATTTCGCGATCCTATTTTAAACTTGCTTTGACATAGACGTTGTCAGTGTTATAAAGTCAGTTAAAGTCAGAGGTTTGAAATATTTATTACCTGAATATTAGCGTGGAAATACATGTAACATAATTTAATGAAATCATTTTTACACGGATAAAAGGGAATAAAAGCTACAAAAATTAAATTTTAAAATACGATATAGCAATTATAACGAAAGTCCCCAATTTGTATTATATCCTAATATTATTTTCCTCGACTATTTAAATATCACTTACTCTGATAATCGTATTGATTTCAGAAACTTGATAAAACTTATCTTATTATCTTCTCCCATAGAAGCTGGTTAATTCAATATGACCATTATAAATTAACCTCGGTTTAATAATACTTATCATACTGCGAACCACCAAACGGCACAAATTAATTCACAATTTATGTTGAGTATGGAATAACGTTCGAATCTCCTAATTTATGAGGATATTACCGTAATAAATAGAGGTTTATATTACCTCGGGCCGTTCGATTACGAAACCTGTACGCGGAGCTTTAAAATAATCTTTTCCGATTATCCTCGTCACGTTTTAAAGAATGTTTCTCTTCTTTAATATGTGACGAGGAGACTCGAAAAGGTCGGAGGAGAATCGGTTTACTCGTGGTTCTAATCCGGATACGTTACATTCAGCCGAGTGAAGTAAGGAACATTAGTTTAAACTCCTCCAAAGATTATGTTTCTGTTAAAACATTTATTTTTAATAGAAAGACGTAAACCTAGATTTGTTAGTTTGTCTTTACTGACAATTATTTTCTCATTAGAATTAAAATATTTACTATCCCAAGAGGAAGATCCTAGTTCTTTCTTGCTATTGACTTCTTGAAAGTCACTCAAGCACTCAAGCAGGTATGGAAAAGGCTACGTCCGGGGTTTCTCTGAGAAATATAATCAATCCACAGTGAGAAGATTCGTAGAAGAACTAAGCTTACCGACACAGCTCACAGGATTGGTATATTAAAGTTATGAACGATCGTTGGGGAGAAAAGTTCACAAACGTTGAATACGTGCTGGAAGAAGCTAAGTGGGATAGCCCTCTGCTAGATTACCTGGTAAAAGTTGCGGAAATTCATTGAATGCAAGCGGCACGGAATTTATCTTTGTGGGAAATTAGGAGAAAGTCACCAGTGGACATCTTCCGCCTGATGATGGCGATTATTAAAATATTGTCACTTTTCCTGTGAACTAAATTATTTAACTATATCTTACCTATTATTATATTGTAGAATAGACATAAGTTGTAAAGTAAATTTTTATTTTTCTGTAACATTGATTAATTTTTGTGTCACATTTATTACGAGAAAAAATTAAATATAACCTGTCTTCCTTTTTTTAAGTTCTTTTTTATCTTCCTTTTGACGAGTAATACAGCAAATAATTAGACGTTAACTATAAATTGAAGTTTCAGAAAGTATTTTATCTTCTTATTTAGTCGAGGAGGGTCTTTTATAGGAAATATTGATTGAACTTTATTAATTATTTCCCGGGCATTTTGCGTAAGAACTAATATGTTTGAAACTCAAAATTTTAGTGTGTGTCGAAATATGTATCGTAGTAAGAGGTCTGCAACTATCCATTAGGTTTATTTAGTATGTTTCGAAATATGTATCGTAGTAAGAGGTCTGCAACTATCCATTAGGTTTATTTATTACTAATTACCTATTTTTTTAGATTAACCATCACCAATCACTGACAACTATGCAGCGTTAGATGCTACTTATTTCTAGACAGCTTTCATCTGTTAACATATTAAAGATGAAATGGTGTTATTTTAAATGAAACATTTTCCTTAACTTTACTCGGCTGTCACTCATAACCACCGCAGACTCACAACACTACCACAATACTGGCGTCAGTGAGTTCCGTAAACTAATATCATTTCCGATTGAACTCACCTGCAATGTAGCGTGCCAAATTTAACCTGCCATATGGCGTTACCGTAGTGCGCTGAATTTAACCTGCACTCTAGCGTTACCATAATTCTATTTATGGGCGTATTTAACCTGTATTGCACATTGCACCTGACGCTTTCGTAGCGCTCACTAAAATATGTAACAAATATGCCATTTCAAATTGCAATTTGTTGGAGTACAGATAAATTTAATGACTTATGTACTATGGAGAATATAATATATTTTTTTTTGGTTTGAAAGGCTTATTACATCCTTAAATGATACACAATTTTATATTGACTCGTTAGTATAAAGCCTATTAAAATCCTGAAGTCTCAAATATTCAAAATTTAATAAAATTTTGATCCCCATTAGAAAAACTGACATAATAATAAGAAACCCCAAAGCATCATGTGCTTTTTATGTTACAGCATAATAGCCCCACGTTTTTCATAAAGTTTTATAAAGCATTTGAATAATTTAACACCTTTGAAATTAAAGCCTACACGCTCTACTTTCTATATATTTTTACGAAAAAATTCCTGGGTTTATTATTGCCAGAGAACTTGTACAAAAAAAAATATTTATATAAAAATTCATTTCTTCTTCAAGAAAAGGTCATGTCATCAAATTCATTTCTTCTTCAACCATATTTATTCCGGTGCATTTAGTTTGCTTTATCACCCAAACTTAGTCGCCATTTTCACAAATATAAGACAACTTAATCTAAACGCTCGTTCACTACTTTCACCATTCAGTATAAGAAAATCTGTGAAAATTGATCGTCAACTTGCAAATAACATGTGTCTCGTATAATGGTGTCTCAGAATTTTTGATTGATTTAATATATAGCAACAATAGCACCTTATGAATACTGAATTCATATTATTTATCAACAGATATAGAGGTATTTATTAAATAACTAGCTGTGCCCGCAGTTTCATACGCACAGTCTTGATTATGCCGCTTTTTTCCCCGAAGTCACTGAACGCCTCTGTTCCGTTTGCCAAACGATATCGGTAGTCGGGACTGACTAGGGTATACCGGCGGGAATATTCGGGGTAACCAATCAGTAAATAAGCTCTTTGTCTCCCATCTTTTAAGTAATATTCCCCGACTTCTATTATATTTTGTGTCACTATACCGCCCCTCTTAGTTGTATTGTCATGACGTATATGTAGACTGCAGGTTTCTTTATAAAGTATTACCTAAACACAAATACGTCGAACATATATACGTGGTTCCAGTGATTAGCGCGAAGAAAGAAATAAATAAACAAGACTTTCCGTGTGTATTAGTATAGATAACTAATACTAAAAACCACAAAAGTATATAATAAACAATATCTCGTATTTATATTGACATACAAATCGAAAAAGCTAACTAGATCATTTATATGGTGTTACAAAATTATAATATATTTATAGACCAAAGCTAGTCTCCCGGTGAAGCAGCTCCACCTAATACAGATGTTTGTTTCTGATTTTGTAGCCCTGAACATAAATAAATCCCCAGTAACATTCTTTGATACCTAAAGTCTCCCCTTGCATCGTTCCTCTTATTGCGCATAAATTTGGAATTTTGAAAAACTATATTCATCAGCGCATATTACGAAACTGTTTGCCAGCAGCCTTCCGATTCCCAAATATATTAACAGCATTTTTCATGGCATTGGCTTATTTTTATGTTATTGAGGATCATATATATATATATATATATATATATGGTTTAAATACCATAATGTTTCGAGTGAAAAAGGTTCTTTCTAAGATTGCAGCGTATCTCAAAATTTTGTAAATACACGTTGTTCAGTATAACAAACGTATAGGCAGAATCTTTTTTTTATATTTGATGGAGGAAACAATTTTAATTATGAAAAAATTGTGACTGCAATAAAAAATCAAGACTTTTTAAATTTTATACGACTGGTTGTCAATAAGCTAATCGTTGATTATTTATTGAAAAATCAAAACTTCCTTGCAAATAAAAGCAATATATGTACATAAATGATGTGAATATTTTATTATATTACTGAGCAATCAATCGCTGTATTGAGAATGTCAATAAAATAGAAAAAAAAGTGCAATACAGATCTCGACGCAGGGTTATGTCGCTCGAATCCTTATGCGACAGGTGAATATATTTAGAATTCACTCTAAAATATCAAATCCAAAATTACAGAACTATGCAATGCTGAACATCGATGAAAAATTTTTGAGCTTAAATTGTAAAATAAATATTATGGAAAACTCCTGCCTGAAGAAATGAATTTACAATTAGAAAACAATTAAATACGACGTTGCATAATTTCTTTCTTACAACAATTTGTTTCTCTTTCACAAATGAAAATATGAGTAGAAAAATGGTCACTGTGATGATTATGGGCTTGTGATTAAGCTGTTATGAAATAGATTTAAATATGGCGCAAACAGAAAATTCCTGGCTTAGTTCTTGCTAGGGAGACTGACCCTAAAGGACAAAAGGGAAACACTCATGTGGCCGGGGATCCTAATTGCAAGAATGTGCAATATTACGTTTCGAAACCGCTCCCTACATCTTATAAGCGAGAAATAGTGTAAAAATATAAACAATAGTTAAAAAAACTGAAAGCTAAAAAGCTAAGTTTAAAAAAACTGGACAAATATAAAAGTAAATTAAAATTTAGAAACAAAAAGTCGCTATCTGACATCAGAGGTAGAATATATCAATTGCAACTGAAATTCAACATGCGTTTCAGGAACTCAAGTTCATTTAAATTGAATGATCAAACTACTAAATTCAGAGGGATATAACAACCGGTATAAATTGATCACTCGGATCCAATTCTCTTTACAAATTCTCTGAAATTATTAACATTCGACTCTATAAATCCGATTCCACACATCTTTGTGCACAGTAGTGCCGCATCAAGTTGCAAGCAGCATCACCGGGCACTGCAGCTTTTATTGGAAGTACTTCGCAACCATTTTGATACCCAAATAACTCCATTTCCGGCAAATGCTGGAAATACGTTTAAGATGTATATTTGTTTAAACTATATTCGAAAATTGAAATTACTATCTTTAGTGTATCGGTAAATATATTTTGCTAGACGTTTATGTCTATATTTTTACAATATTATCTGTCGTCTTGCGCTAGCACTGCGCTAAGGGGTTGGGCTAGTCGGTGACTGTCAGGCGCAGAGTAAAGACGTGGTGTTTAGTAAGCGCGCCGATATTATTGTTTCCATCTAATACGTACATCACATATAAGTAGACATAAGAGAACACTATATTTTGGTGACAAGAATAAATATTATGTCTGCAAGTACCTCAAAATTATGCTATTTCATTTTTTTCTTTCAAGAGGGAAGGGGTAGTATATTTATAATACGATTCCGATTATCAAAGAAAAATAATATACCTATCTTTTTGTACAAGTGTTCATTAACGATATAAATAGCATCAATATTAAACATAGAATGATCGAATTAATTATCGTGCAACTGGTATGTGATTGCTTATATAAATATACTATTTTAACCTTGTAATGATTTTTATAAATTATGGCTATTCTATGAATTATAACTATTACCAAACGGTAATAAGTAACGACATGGATTTAATTTTTCATATGGTTATACCATTTTTTTAGTCTTGACCGTGTTAGTAAGAATTAGAAATAGATTACATTAAGGAACTGTGGCGGAATATCATAAACGAACAGTAGAAACAATGCTTGTATTCAACTACATATTTTACGTATATGTAGGAACATTATATGGCTAGGGCCCTTTACGGAAATAAATAAATAGCTCGGAAACCGTTATAATTAGAATTATATTTTACGTTATAATTAGAATTATATTGTTATCTGTACTGAACTTGAACTAACATATTAGTAAGTAGTACAGACTCATATCACATACGTACAGGAATATAATACCGATAAATGTAAACATATTATAACTTGTTACTTATGGCTATATTTAGGTATTTTACCGCGCTCGCGGTAAGTAAAACGAAGTACTTATTTGCATCGGAGTACTTACCTTGCTTTTTAAAGTTTTGAAAAGAAATAAAAGTTATTTCTTGTAAATTCATTAAACTCTGTTGTGAAATTTTATATTGAATTGCAAGAATATAATCATGAAAACTGCATTAAATTGTAAGTATTTTTCGACTATGCACAAGATGCGAGTTTATTGAAAATTGATTAAATTATGTTAACTGTGCATTAAATTGCGGTATTAGATGCATTAAATTGCGGAATTGAGACTAGCAAACTAACATGGGAAAAAAATCTTAAATTGCAATAAAAAAGATATAGATGATGACGATACGTTTAACATCGTGATTCAAAACTAGATGAGTACTTTGCATCGACACAAAGTAAGGTTTACGAACGCCATCTATTTTGACTTCTTAAGCAAGAACCTCGAGAAAAATTTTTTGTAAGGCTTAGATAGCAAGCGAAAAAGTGCGACTTTACTCTCACGAATGAAAAGATTTTGGGCCAAATGTTCTTCTAAGAAAAAACAATTACGGAAAAGATTCTTAAGCACGGTGACTTGCTGACACTAAATGACGTAATTAAGGAAGCGAATGGGATAGAAGTAATTAATCGACAATTAGGAAATTTTGAAGATAATGCTGTGGATTTCTAAACAGTATATCGAGTAACTGCATAGTCCAGTCAAGATAAAAACAAAAATTGGAAGCAAGGATTTTGTAGGAGATGCGGAAGCACTTCACTCGAGACGCTTCGCTCGAGACCCAAATTGTCTTACCGGAAAAAAATCTTGATTAAAATGGGACAATATGGGCCACTTCCGGCGATAGTTTGGAACTAGGAAAAGGAACATATACAAGAAAAACGAGCCCTACAACAAAGAAAGTGAAGTCAAGAAACCCTGAAGGGTTACCAATATCAAGGAAGCGGCGGGACAAGCAACTACAGGTAAAGGATTGGATTACATATTTAATATTAACAATGTAGCTTCTATTACTTGCAAGGTGGCGGGGGTTGACATTAATATTCTGGTTGATTTGGGTTGTAATGACAATTTGATAAGAGATCAAACTTGAGAACTCGTGAAGAAGAATAATGCATTAATCACCGATCAAGATGTAAAAAAGAAATTCATAGAGCATGGAAGTGAATCACCCCTGAAGTTACTAGGATAATTCAATGCTGACATACATATTGGTGATCGAAGGGAGAATACTCGATTTTACGTGGCCTATGAAGGCACCCGTGATCTACTTGGACGAGTGACTTCAACTACATTAGGAGTTCTAAAAATCAACGTCAGCCTCAACTCAAAAGATCAGCAAGAGTTTCCAAAATTCAAAAGCGTTCTGGCAAAAATTCTCACTGTAAAACCAGTGAGTCAGCCATGAAGAAATATTCCAATCCCTTTTGAGGTTAAAGCTAATAAAAAAATCAACGAGTTACTAGCAAAAAACATAATCGAAGAAGTGCTAGGGGCGTCAAGCTGGGTATCAGCAATTGTAACTATATTAAAGGACAATGGCGAGGTTCGATTTTACGTTGATATGAGAAGGACAAATTTAGTAATCAGACGAGAAAATCATCCATTGCCAAAAATGGACCAGTTTCTATCCCGAATAAGATATGCTAAGATCTTTAGTAAGCTCAACATTAAAGACGCCTTTCGTCATTTAGAGATTGACCTACAACCTTTACCACAAATTAAGGACAATTAAGGTACAAAAGGATGACGTTCGGTATAAGAGTAATAAATTTCATTGACGATATTCTCAAATACGGACAGAACTAACAAGAACATGACGAAAGACTCCTGAGAGTAATGGAAGTTCCAGAGAATCAACAACTAGGGCTTAGAAAAGATAAGTGCATTTATCGAACAGGTAAGATAATTTTTTTAGGCCATGAACTTTCAGCAAATAATGTAAAGCCTCTGGAAACGTACAGCTCAGCAATCAGATAATTATACAGCTAACAAATATCCCAGAACTACAAAGCTTTCCGGGTTTAATAATTACGTAGGCAAATGGATTCTTCATTTAGCAACAATGGCGCAATCCTTCAAATTGCTTCTTCGTCAGAAGCACGGAAGGAATTTAGACATTACAAAGGTTTGGGTTGAGACTCAACATAAAACTTTTAATAAACTAATGGCCGCATTAGTGGATTTGCCACTGTTAGAAATAACGCACTTAGTGACTGTGAGCACCGGTACTGCCAGACAGAAAAGGAGGCTCTGGCCCTAGTCTGAGCAGTGAAACATTTTTTATACGGAAAAGAGTTCGAACTTTATACTGACCACAAACCCTTAGAGGTAATCTTTGATCCTAATTCAAAACCTTGCGCATGGATTGAAAGATGGGTTCTACGTTTACAATCTTATAAGTTTAGGGTAACCAGGGAAAAACGATGTCGCTGATCCCTTGTCCAGATTGTAGAGAATGACAGGAACACAATCATCGTTGTACGAAAATCACATGCATTGTATAGTTGATCTAATCAGACCAGTTGCTATATTTTTACAGGATATAATGACATATTCTCGAAATGATATTGAAATTTAGAGATTTAAAGAAGGCCAGTACAATGATATATGGGATGACACTGTAAAGGATTATAAATTTTTTTAAAGTGAGTTTTGCTTCCACGAATATATATTATTATGTGGAACTCGAATAGTAGTTCGATACGAGAATCGATCATGAAGGTCACCCTGGGATGGCCTGAAATAGAGAGGCATGATATCGAGATTAAGGATGAAGGTTTGATGGCCAAAGTGTAACCAAGATGCTAAAACCATGTATAAGGCATATAAGAGGAAGTGATCGAGATACCGTAACCATGTGTAAGGCATATAAGGGGGTGCACGCTAATATCAGCTCCAAATCCGCCAAACCCATTGAAAAGGCGAGAATTTCCTAAAGAACCTTGGGTGGATGCGGGAATATATCTAATGAGTCCACTGCCAACTAATGATTATATTTTGGTAATAGCAGACTATTATACGAGATATAATGAAATCAAAATATCTAGGTCCATAACGAGTGCAGAGATCATTGGATATTTAAAAAGATATTTTCTGCCGGCTGGAAATCCCATATCCATAACTGTAGATAACGGCCAACAGTTTATTAGCCATGATTTTAAAACGATTTATATAGAAAGGAACATTAGAATATTTGATACTATTCCCTACTCACCCCAACAAAATGTTAAGGTGGAGAGACCAAAACCACAGAATTTAAAAAAAATACACATGTAAAAAGAAAAAGAACTGGAAAAGGTTTTACGACAAAATTTAGTCATGTACAATAGCACTCTTCATATTATCACTGGAAAAACACCCGGTGAGCTATTATTCTTCAGAAAATTCCGCGATAAATTTCGAATGGTCCGAGACATGACATACAAACCGGAAGATCTGGAGTTTAGTGAGAAGGATAAGGAACATAAAGAAAAAAGGAAGGAGTATACTCATAGAAAGAGACTGGTAGTGGATTGCAAGCTAGGAGTAGGAGATATATTTTACATAAAAATTATGAGTAAGACAAACAAATTTAACAAACAAATCAAACAATTTTCGAACCAACAACACATACAGTCGGATCTACTAAAAATGGCGATATGAAATTAATGAATGATGAGACAAGATAACAAATTAGACAAAACGTGGTAACCTCAAGAAAGTAGAAGGTCAGTGGCAGGTAATTAAGGAAGATAATAGTCTGGTCGAAACAGGAAAAAATATCTATTAATTAGAATTCGAAATTTCAGTTGAATTAAATTTAATTTTACACTGAAATTTGTTTTTTATAAAACTAAAATAAACAAATTAGATTTATTAATAAAAAAGACGATTTGGTAGAATATATGTTATTTTCATTATTTTTTATCCCAGAACTAAAGATCCTAACGACGGTAGCAAATAAACATAGACACACAACAGATGCAGTCCTATAAAGTAGGGTAATCTGTGACTATCAGGCGCAGAGTAAAGACGTTGTGTTTGGCAAGCGAGCCAATATTATTGTTTCCATCTAATAAGTACATCACATATAAGTAACTATAAGAGAACACTAGATCTCTTATATATATATATATATATATATATATATATATATATATATCTATGATGGTTTTTGATATATCCGACTAGAAGAATTGTTAATTACCTAACATCAGTTTACGGCTAAGCTCTTTAAAACAAAATCGAAAATTTCGTAAGATAGCCGATGGGTGGCTATCTTACGAAATTTTCAAGTCATATTCGTTCAGCTTATAGTATGTAAAACATCATTTGAATATTTTAAAAAACTAACTGGTTTTATTTATATTGCCTTCAACAGATATTTCCAAACTTTTCCTTAATAATAGTGTTAAACCTTTTTAATAGAAATTATACAAGTTGGGAATTTTTTTGATATTATAAACTTTCTTATTAAAGCTCTAAATGTCATATTATATTTCGCTAATTCGCTTTAATAGCTATATATAAACAAATTAAACTAACCCTAAAAAGTTATTTCACCCTTTAATTTCATAGTCATATAAATCGAAATCTAAGTTTTTTTACATTTTTCACCACAATTTCATTGCGTTCAAAAATAGACTACATATAAAAAATTACCAATATTTTGAAAGTATAACCAGTGGAATACTTTTAAAAATCGTTCCCCAGAAATGAAATTCATTTCTCCATTAATACACTTTAGTACTACTAACCATTAATGTACCCTCAAAGTGGAGGGCAAGGTTGTTCCGCTACGTCTGGTATCTCCCCCTTCAACCTGTCCGGCTTGGGTGACAATGTCAGTAGCTACGCTACCGCCGACAACTCTCATATTGCTCTCAGGATCAACAACACACACGAGCTTCAACACCCCATCAAGATGCGAACAACATGGCTATGGAAAATGTGTTATAGGAGTAATAAATTTTTTCATTGAACCTTCCGAACTTTTTAAGTAGGGATATCACTGGAAAAGTCCTTTTAAATTAAATTTTTCGTATATTTTCTTTTACTGCTCTTTTCAGTAGTATGTCAGCCCTCTCTAAGTAATGTTTTTTTGTAAGCATGTGAAAAATCTTAAAAAAAACAATTCAGAACTTATAGGGTTAGAGAGTGACAAATATTCATCTACTCAAATTTATGCATATATACATGCATATATGTGTATATATATATATATATATATATATATATATATATATATATATATATGTATATATATATATACATATATATATATACATATATATATATATATATATATATATATATATATATATATGCATAACTTTGAATGGATGTATGTTTGTTACTCTTTGACCCTATAAGTTCTGAATTGATCTACATGAAATTAATCATAAATTAATTATAACCTGGATTAATACAAAAGCTGCTGATATATCTGTAAATCTAAAAAATATCTAAGGGAGGGCATCCATCTTTAATAATATTCATTAGGTTTCTACCTGCTCAGATAGTATTGGAAAAAAGAAAAGTTATCTTAGTTTGGTATTACCATATTGTTGGCAACACGACACGATCGTGATGGTACGTCGCTTCCAAACCGGCCGAAGTTCATTGCTCGAAGCCGGAGGATGCAGAGAGCACAAACCAGCCGAGGTCCGTTGCTCGAAGCCGGACGATGTAGAGAGCATAATTTACATAAAAAAGTAATTTATAATAACTAATACTTTATCTTGCGATTATATCTTTATTTTTTTTGTTTTGTTTCATATTATGTACCTTTATTTAAAATAAATACAAAGCCTGCGACGTGCAAACCCACATAGGAGCCGGGTTAGAGAGAGAGAGAGGGAGGGATAAAGAGAAAACGAGACAAAGAAACTAGGGTGGAAAGAAGGGGAAATTAGAACCCACATCGGGTCGAGATAGGGCGAATAAAATAAGCCCATACCCGGGGTAGAATTCAGTATGTTGTCAGGGAGTCTCCAGTAGTCATGGGAATCAGTCGTCAGAAATGACAAGAAAAAGTCACAATAAGGCAGCAAGAACGTCCCGTGTGTCTTCGGCAACCAAACAAAATCGACCTAGAAGTCGTCTACGCTCTGCGGAAATCGCGGGATATGCTCTCTTTCTTTACGTCACTCCCCGGAAATTAAAACCAGGTGGTGAAACATACACCGCGAAGCCGTCGAGTTTCATTTTGGTCGAAGCTCCGAGACCTGGAATACTCCGGTTGCCCCTGCGCGTTGCTTGTGAGCGATCTCCGTCTCACCATTCCGCTAGGCGTGTTGGCGCAAAGCGAACCGGTGCGCTGTAAGCCTCGTAATCCACGAGCGACAGTAGGCTCGCGTCCTCTGTAAGGTGTAGCAAACCGCTGTCCTAAACCCGGTTGATATATGTATATATATATATATATATATATATACCTTTAAGTTTAAAATCAATGAAAAAATAATTTTAATAAAATACGGACTTTTTAGTACAATTATCCTCTAATCACTTCTATGACACAAGTATATGTATACAAATTTACACGTTGAGAGAAACAAACACGCCAACTCATTTTTGCATGTATTGTTGGCGAGAATTATCAATTTCCTGACTAATATCGTTACACCTATATAAAAGTGTAATAAAAATGTGTCTATTTATAAGAAAGGTTTCCGTGCGTTACTACTAAATGGCAAATATTAAAGAAATATATGAAAATTGTGATGCGTTTTCGAAGATAATAACTTTCATTGTTGCAGTTTTAACAAAAATAATTTTAATTTTTCTCAAAGAAACGCGCTGGAAATACATGCTGGAAATATATTTATATATAGAGCCGTAAGAAAAACGTGTATGATTTACAAAGGTGAATCCGTGCATCAAACTAAATAGAAACAATTAAGGATCTATGTGAAGATTTTAAACCGTTTCTGAAAAATTATGGTCATAGTTGCAATTTTCACGAAAAGAAATCCATTTCTTTTTTAAATAACACGCTTGTAACATATTCAGTTTAATGCAAAGAATCGCCTGTATAAGCGAATAATAAATTATTTGCTACAATTTGAATTTATACATTTACAGGTGTAACAAAAACTGTATAAAAGAAACTTAAGAAACAAATGTATAAATGAAACTTTCTTTCTTACACGGTGTATATAGAACGACCACAAATAATCGGCGCTACTAGATCTCTAATTGTATTAATAATCCAAACCGTCTTATGATACTTCAAATCACAAATATTATTTTTTATGGTAATATAGCTGCTTGGCTAGACTATTGAACTACAGCTAGCTTACAAGTTTAGCACAAAACCAATTTCCATAAATATCGTAAATTACTATTATTTTTGGTTCAATACAGCTCCAATACAATGACAACATACTGTGTCTAAACTTCAAAACAGCGTAACTCCAAATCAATCTACTGAAGTATTTAAATGAGATTACTTTTGTACGCGTCCCCTCTAACAAAATAGTCCAGTAAATGATTTTAAATAGCAATTTGGTTAAGTAGGTGTGAAACCAATATATTGTATGGAAAAAGAGCCAAAGTAGTAAAGAAATAATAAAAATGCGTTATGCATTTGTATCTGTTGGAAAGGTTAATAGTTTTTTAGTTCCCTTACCCGAAAGGAAAAAAAATGGGACGATTGTAAGATAATTTAAGGGTCCATCCACCTGTTCATCTGTCATTACCGTTTTATTCCTGAAATTTAGCATAGTGATAAAGGCTACGGTATATAATTTAACAGTTAATACTCAAAAATAATTGTAAAGGAATTTTCAATGAGGCAAAATATATGCAACCAATTTTTTTTCATTTATTGTGCTAATTAATTATAAGGATAGTTCAGACAAGTTCTAAAGATCAAATTTATTTTTGCAAATTTTTCAATATATTCTTTTTGTGGACATTTTCAATAATATCTGCAAAGTTGTTAGGAAGGAAGTAGTGACAAAATATTTTAAGTTTCCCTGCAAGTTATTCTTTCAATTTTGATTCAAAATTAATATTTTGTCTTTTGTTTGAATTAAAAAAAATATTTTGTCTTAAGTAGGTAATTTCCCCTATCAAAAATGTTCATAAACATATTTCTGAGAGTTCTAGAAATATTTTAGAAATTAGAATATATGATATATAATATTTTAAATCATACATGCTACAAACATTGTTCATAAAAAAATCGGAGCAAGCCTCGCCGACTCTTGCCGATTGGAATGTTAGAAGTGAAAACGCTCTAATGGAGAAAAGGGTAGAAGATATGAGTGAACCCGCGCTGACGGACAAGAAATATATTTAATCAGAGGCGCACGCCTCTTGAAGTCTAAAATGTATATAGTTGGGAAATCGGTACGCAACCTTCTGCCACAAAAGTTGGCATTTGTTGGCAACCTATTACCCATACCAAAGTCGATCGAGTGTCTTGCAATTTAAACGAAGGGACACGCATAACAATCTATGATTGATGGAAAATAGAGTGGCGTCAAATTGAAGATTACATCCATACTTCAAAATGTAATTCTGTGAAACGATTTTTGCCTTTGTGTTTCTAAATTAACCTATTCATCGATATTCTGCTAGTAGCCGAGCTTGCTTTAAGTGATTATTCTACAATTTCATATTCCTAAATATAAGTTTGCTTTTTCATTTACTTAAATTTTGTATAAGTTTCCTTAAACAAAATTTAATTACAAGCTTCATACACGAAGCGAACTTAACGGAGTTTTAGATTCCAAATCTTTTTATTGTTGACTGAATAGTCCGATGAGAACTCTAAACCTTCTCTTCATACGAGTACTTGCACACAAAAAATAATCCGAATCCGTCCAGATTCGGATTATCTTTTGTGTGGAAGTTTATATGAAATAAATATATGCCAATATCCAACTCCGAATTAATTTTTTTTAATTGGAGTAAGTTTTAGTTAGAACTTTCTAAAACAAAAATAATTTTAGTTCTTCTCAAAGAAACGCGCTGGAAATACATTCAGTTTAATGCAAGGAAAACACAAAGCAATCTAAATTTATATAAAATCTTTCTAAAATCCTTGTTTTAACACCGGATGAATAAAGTTTGATTTGATAGATTATTCAATAGTTAATTTTGAATCCATCATCAGACAAAAAGTAATAACACCTCGTATATCCATAATTTCAATTAGTTTAGAACAAATGAAAACAAAGTTGCCAATGCACCTCCATGCAAACTCTGTTCAAATAATCTGTGACCGTTATTATGTTGAAAATTTCGAGATTCTATGTACCTATATTGTAAACATTTAGACAAAATGAGCCAAAAGAAATATTCACTTCAAAAATTAATTTTTTTTATCTCTATTCGAATCCCATTGCTCAAGTTTCTTTTGTTAAATTATTTTTTGGCATAAATTATATTTATTAATAGAATTCAAATAAAACCTGTATTCTGCAGTCGGGCTAAACTCAAACCCACGTTTATAACGAATACTTATATTTTCTCTTTAAAATTGTGTATTTATTTACTATATTGTGTATTTTATGAATGCAACATTTTATAAATCAATTTAGCATATTGGGACGCATTAATATCTTATATTTATTATGTCTGTATTATTTATGATGTCGAAATTAAAAAATATGGTCGTTTCAATATACATTGTATTATTTGGGTTTGTTTATCTGTCTCCGTGAATGTATAGTTTGCACGCAACTACTGTCGATGATAATTAATTTGTTTTTTTTAATTATCTTATTTCGAATCTTCAACATGCATAATACGACCATATTATTTTCCTTTTTTTTTTATTTTCTTTTTTTTTGAATTGCTTATTGAACAATCCAAATAAAAAAATCATTGTGTATCTTCGGTATATTCTATTATTATCTAGTTATGTAGAGAGCACAAAAGTGGCTCAAAATAGTTTTGCAAATCATGCTTGTCGGTTCTGCGTAAATTTAGACTGGGTGTAGTACTACCCAGTCTACCGTGCGCTTGGATATAATTATCACTTCAAATTTTCATGTGTTATGGGGATATTCAGTAGACCGTGCAATATGTATCATATTAAATAAAATATTAAATCATCAAAAATTTTCCTTGTTAAATATAATTAAAATAAATTTTCCTTGTTAAATATAATTAAAATAAATTTTCTAAATCTATACTCCGCCCTGCATACTAATGTTATGTACTATATACGTAGAACAATACTCGGACGCTTCGATACTCATCTCGTTGCTTCGACATTTCTTCCACTTTGGCTTACTTAAATATGATACAATTCTTCTCTTATTATATCTTATATTACACAACACACTTATATTTTTGAGCACATTTTTTAAATATATACACAATTATTATAAATACACAATTATTTATCTAATAACTTCTTTTAATCAAGCATTGTTTTTCACAGATTACTCGTGACATATAAAATAATTTACAAACGTGATGTATAAAACTATGCCTACTCCATTTTCAAACCACAGTAAAATATTGAAACTATTATTCTCAACCAAATGCTACTTAACGTGAACACGATTGCGAGTGGTTTTATGGAACGATGTAATACGTGAGGATGTGAATAGGCGAGAACCCGTCCGATTGCTCGAAGTACACGTTTAATAATCGAATGTTCGAGCCAGAACGATATTGCCTCCATATATTAAACTAATATTTCTGTAAATCTAACAAGTTTAATATTTCAATCGCCGAATTGAAATTTTATGTAATCTTAAGACTCTCTTATTCCAAACACTTACAAGTCGGAAATTTAAAAAATATAATGTAAAAATAAACTCGTCGTTATCGTATTATCGTATTTTTTTAAACATAATTGTTGCATAATGAAATACATAAATAAGGTAAATATTGAAAACGAGTTTCTTTTCAATTGGTTGTAAAGAATTTTCAAAATAAATTTTTTCCTTAAATGAAAACTTCATTTTGTCGTAACAATAAATATCTAGCTCATGAGTTTGGCCGTTTAGTTTTAATTCGGAGAGAAATCCGGTATTCGTTTCTTCAACATTTAAGCGCATCGTAGACGATCGCCCTATATGCGTGGACAAGGAGCGACATACAACTGCCCAATATTAATAAACATCTTAGATTACAAGATATAATAAGGTACAGATAATAGATATAATATGTATGGTAAGGCTAACTTTTACAAGAGCCGAATAATAATTAATTATGCTGTCCACGAAAAATTTAATGTGATGCCTACTTGAAAAATAATTCGCGTCATACCTATAACTATCATAAACAGGTATCAAAAAAATCATGTGTGCAATTCACACGTGGTAGAAGTAAAACCTTCAAAAATTTTAAATTTTATTTTTTAAGTTTAATATCAATTTTTAATTTTGATAAAAACTAAAATATTAGAAAAGTTTTTATAATTCCCCTTCCCCTTCCCCTTCCCCTTCCCCTTCCCCTTCCCCTTCCCCTTCCCCTTCCCCTTCCCCTTCCCCTTCCCCTTCCCCTTCCCCTTCCCCTTCCCCTTCCCCTTCCCCTTCCCCTTCCCCTTCCCCTTCCCCTTCCCCTTCCCCTTCCCCTTCCCCTTCCCCTTCCCCTTCCCCTTCCCCTTCCCCTTCCCCTTCCCCTTCCCCTTCCCCTTCCCCTTCCCTTCCCCTTCCCTTCCCCTTCCCCTTCCCCTTCCCCTTCCCCTTCCCCTTCCCCTTCCCCTTCCCCTTCCCCTTCCCCTCCCCCTTCCCTTCCCCTTCCCCTTCCCCTTCCCCTTCCCCTCCCCCTTCCCCTCCCCCTTCCCCTCCCCCTTCCCCTCCCCCTCCCCCTCCCCTCCCCCTTCCCCTTCCCCTTCCCCTTCCCCTTCCCCTTCCCCTTCCCCTTCCCCTTCCCCTTCCCCTTCCCCTTCCCCTTCCCCTTCCCCTTCCCCTTCCCCTTCCCCTTCCCTTCCCTTCCCCTTCCCCTTCCCCTTCCCCTTCCCCTTCCCCTTCCCCTTCCCCTTCCCCTTCCCCTTCCCCTTCCCCTTCCCCTTCCCTTCCCCTTCCCCTCCCCCCTTCCCCTTCCCCTTCCCCTTCCCCTTCCCCTTCCCCTTCCCCTTCCCCTTCCCCTTCCCCTTCCCCTTCCCCTTCCCCTTCCCCTTCCCCTTCCCCTTCCCCTTCCCCTTCCCCTTCCCCTTCCCTTCCCCTTCCCCTTCCCCTTCCCTTCCCCTTCCCCTTCCCCTTCCCCTTCCCCTTCCCCTTCCCCTTCCCCTTCCCCTTCCCCTTCCCCTTCCCCTTCCCCTTCCCCTTCCCCTTCCCCTTCCCCTTCCCCTCACCCCCCCTCCCCCTCCCCCCTCCCCTCCCCCTCCCCTTCCCCTTCCCCTTCCCCTTCCCCTTCCCCTTCCCCTTCCCCTTCCCCTTCCCCTTCCCCTTCCCCTTCCCCTTCCCCTTCCCTTCCCCTTCCCCTTCCCCTTCCCCTTCCCCCTTCCCCCTCCCCTTCCCCTTCCCCCTCCCCTTCCCTTCCCTTCC